>CM073138.1:35573852-38011352 GCA_037039145.1 Fundulus diaphanus | reverse complement strand
GATACTACTACTACTACTACTACTACAAATTCCTTTAAATTCTGCAAATTCCTTCAAATTCTTTAAAAACTGATACTACTACTACTACTACTGATACTACTCCTACTACTACTGATACTTCTACTACTACTACTGATACTACTACTACTAATGATACTACTGCTGCTGCTACTGCTACTACTACTGATGCTACTGCTGATACTACAAGAACTACTACTGATACTACTGCTATTACTAAAACTACTACTACTAGTACTACTGATACTACTACTACTACTACTACTACTACAAATTCCTTTAAATTCTTCAAATTCCTTCAAATTCTTTAAAAACTGGTACTACTACTACTACTACTGATACTACTCCTACTGATACTTCTACTACTACTACTGATACTACTACTACTACTACTACTAATGATACTACTACTACTGATACTACTACTACTACTACTACTAATGATACTACTTCTGCTACTGCTACTACTACTGCTACTACAACAACTACTACTGCTACTACTACTATTACTACTACTAATACCACTACTAGTACTACTGATACTACTACTAATACTACTACTACTACTACAAATTCCTTCAAATTCTTTAAAAACTGATACTACCACTACTACTGATACTACTACTACTACTACTGCTACTACTACTATTACTACTACTAATACCACTACTAGTACTACTGATACTACTACTAATACTACTATTACTACTACAAATTCCTTCAAATTCTTTAAAAACTAATACTACCACTACTACGGATACTACTACTACTACTACTGATACTACTACTATTACTACTACTAATACAACAACTAGTACTACTGATACTACTACTACTACTACTACTACAAATTCCTTCAAATTCTTTAAAAACTGATACTACTACTACTACTGATACTACTACTACTACTACTACTGACACTACTACTATTACTACTAATAATACAACAACAACTACTACTACTAGTACTACTGATACTACTACTACTACTGATACTACTACTACTACTACTACTACTACTGATACTACTGCTGCTACTGCTACTACTATTGATGCTACTGCTGATACTACAACTACTACTGCTACTACTACTATTACTACTACTAATACAACAACTACTACTACTACTACTACTACTACTACTACTACAAATTCCTTCAAATTCTTTAAAAACTGATACTATTACTACTACTGATACTACCACTACTACTGATACTACTACTATTACTACTAATAATACAAGTACTACTACTACTAGTACTACTGATACTACTACTACTACTACTAAAAATTCCTTCAAATTCTTCAAATTCCTTCAAATTCTTTAAAAACTGATACTACTACTACTGCTACTACTGATACTACTGATACTACTACTACTACTGATACTACTACTACTACTACTACTGATACTACTACTACTACTACTACAAATTACTTCAAATTGTTCAAATTCTTCAAATTTTTCAAATTCTTCAATGTTTTTGAGCTATCTTTTCTGTTCTGCATGGATCTTCTGCATCTTCTCCTCAAATCATTCTGCAGATTAGCATTCTCACTCGCTGTTGCGTAGGAACAGCTTTTTCTAGTTATTATTATCAGTGAGAATGCTATACAGCATTCTCACTTATTGTTTTCCTGTTTTTCTTTATTATTATTATTATTATCAGTGAGAATGCTATACAGCATTCTCACTTATTGTTTTCCTGTTTTTCTTTATTATTATTATTATTATTATTATTATTATTATTATTATTATTCCGTCGGCGTGTAACTACTCCCACATACTTCAACCGATTTCAACAATTTTGGTGTCAAAACGTTCAGCTCCTTCCCGACATTCCTGCTATATCTCATCATTATTCTAACTTTAATACTTTTTAAAATATTTGTACTTTTGTGCGTACTTTTTTCCCATTGAAATGAATGCAAATTCCTTCAAATTCTTCAAATTTTTGATATTCCTTCAAATTCCTTCAAATTCTTTTAATCATTCTTATTGTTCAAATTGTTCAAATGGTTCAAATGGTTCAAATCTTTCAGATTTTTCAAATTTTTTCATATTTTTCAAATTTTTTCAAATTTTTCAAATACTTCAAATTCTTCAAATTTGTCAAATTCTTCAAATTTTTCAAATTCCTTCTAATTCTCCTGATACAACTGATATTAATACTACAACTACAACAGATACTACTCCTACTACTACTGCTACTACAACTGATACTACTACAACTGATACTACTACTACTACTACTGATAGTACTACCACTACTACTACTACTAATGATACTACTGCTGCTACTGCTACTACTACTGATGCTACTGCTGGTACTACAACTACTACTGATACTACTACTATTACTACTACTACTACTAGTACTACTGATACTACTACTATTACTACTACTACTACTAGTACTACTGATACTACTACTACTACTACTACTACAAATTCCTTTAAATTCTGCAAATTCCTTCAAATTCTTTAAAAACTGATACTACTACTACTACTGATACTACTCCTACTACTACTGATACTTCTACTACTACTACTGATACTACTACTACTACTACTACTACTGATACTACTACTACTACTGATACTACTACTACTACTGATACTACTGCTGCTACTACTACTACTGATACTACTACTACTACTATTACTACTACTAATACAACTACTACTACTACTAGTACTACTGATACTACTACTACTACTACTACTACAAATTCCTTCAAATTCTTTAAAAACTGATACTGCTACTACTACTGATATTACTACTAATACTACTGATACTACTACTATTACTACTAATAATACAACTACTACTACTAGTAGTACTACTGATACTACTACTACTACTACTACAAATTCCTTCAAATTCTTCAAATACCTTCAAATTCCTTCAAATTCTTTAAAAACTACTACTACTACTACTGATACTACTACTACTACTGCTACTACTGCTACTACTACTACTACTACTGATACTACTACTACTACTACTGCTACTACTGATACTACTGATACTACTACTACTACTACTACTGATACTACTACTACTACTACTACAAATTACTTCAAATTGTTCAAATTCTTCAAATTTTTCAAATTCTTTAATATTTTTCAGCTATTTTTTCTCTTCTGCATGGATCTTCTGCATCTTCTCAAATCATTCTGCAGATTAGCATTCTCACTCGCTGTTGCGTAGGAACAGCTTTTTCTAGTTATTATTATTATTATTATTATTATTCCGTCGGCGTGTAACTACTCCCACATACTTCAACCGATTTCAACAATTTTGGTGTCAAAACGTTCAGCTCCTTCCCGACATTCCTGCTATATCTCATCATTATTCTAACTTTAATACTTTTTAAAATATTTGTACTTTTGTGCGTACTTTTTTCCCATTGAAATGAATGCAAATTCCTTCAAATTCTTCAAATTTTTGATATTCCTTCAAATTCCTTCAAATTCTTTTAATCAATCTTATTGTTCAAATTGTTCAAATTGTTCAAATGGTTCAAATGGTTCAAATCTTTCAGATTTTTCAAATTTTTTCATATTTTTCAAATTTTTTCAAATTTTTCAAATACTTCAAATTCTTCAAATTTGTCAAATTCTTCAAATTTTTCAAATTCCTTCTAATTCTCCTGATACAACTGATATTAATACTACAACTACAACAGATACTACTCCTACTACTACTGCTACTACAACTGATACTACTACAACTGATACTACTACTACTACTACTACTGATACTACTACCACTACTACTACTACTAATGATACTACTGCTGCTACTGCTACTACTACTGATGCTACTGCTGGTACTACAACTACTACTGATACTACTACTATTACTACTACTACTACTAGTACTACTGATACTACTACTATTACTACTACTACTACTAGTACTACTGATACTACTACTACTACTACTACTACAAATTCCTTTAAATTCTGCAAATTCCTTCAAATTCTTTAAAAACTGATACTCCTACTACTACTGATACTTCTACTACTACTACTGATACTACTACTACTACTACTACTACTGATACTACTACTACTACTGATACTACTACTACTACTGATACTACTGCTGCTACTACTACTACTGATACTACTACTACTACTATTACTACTACTAATACAACTACTACTACTACTAGTACTACTGATACTACTACTACTACTACTACTACAAATTACTTCAAATTGTTCAAATTCTTCAAATTTTTCAAATTCTTTAATATTTTTCAGCTATTTTTTCTCTTCTGCATGGATCTTCTGCATCTTTTCCTCAAATCATTCTGCAGATTAGCATTCTCACTCGCTGTTGCGTAGGAACAGCTTTTTCTAGTTATTATTATTATTATTATTATTATTCCGTCGGCGTGTAACTACTCCCACATACTTCAACCGATTTCAACAATTTTGGTGTCAAAACGTTCAGCTCCTTCCCGACATTCCTGCTATATCTCATCATTATTCTAACTTTAATACTTTTTAAAATATTTGTACTTTTTGTGCGTACTTTTTTCCCATTGAAATGAATGCAAATTCCTTCAAATTCTTCAAATTTTTCATATTCCTTCAAATTCCTTCAAATTCTTTTAATCATTCTTATTGTTCAAATTGTTCAAATGGTTCAAATCTTTCAGATTTTTAAAATTTTTTCATATTTTTCAAATTTTTTCAAATTTTTCAAATACTTCAAATACTTCAAATTCTTCAAATTTTTCAAATTCTTCAAATTTTTCAAATTCCTTCTAATTCTTCTGATACAACTGATATTAATACTACAACTACAACAGATACTACTCTTACTACTACTACTACTACTACAACTGATACTACTACTACTGATACTACTACTACTACTACTGATACTACTACCACTACTACTACTACTAATGATACTACTGCTGCTACTGCTACTACTACTGATGCTACTGCTGATGCTACAACTACTACTGATACTACTACTATTACTACTACTACTACTAGTACTACTGATACTACTACTACTACCACTACTACTACTACTACTACTACTACTACAAATTCCTTTAAATTCTGCAAATTCCTTCAAATTCTTTAAAAACTGATACTACTACTACTACTGATACTACTCCTACTACTACTGATACTTCTACTACTACTACTGATACTACTACTACTACTACTACTACTACTGATACTACTACTACTACTGATACTACTACTACTAATGATACTACTGCCGCTACTGCTACTACTACTGATACTACTATTACTACTACTGATACTACTACTATTACTACTACTTATACAACTACTACTACTACTAGTACTACTGATACTACTACTACTACTACTACTACTACAAATTCCTTCAAATTCCTTCAAATTCTTTAAAAACTGATACTGCTACTACTACTGATATTACTACTAATACTACTGATACTACTACTATTACTACTAATAATACAACTACTACTACTACTAGTACTACTGATACTACTACTACTACTACTACAAATTCCTTCAAATTCTTCAAATACCTTCAAATTCCTTCAAATTCTTTAAAAACTACTACTACTACTACTGATACTACTACTACTGCTACTATTGATACTACTGATACTACTACTACTACTACTGATACTACTACTACTACTACTACTACAAATTACTTCAAATTGTTCAAATTCTTCAAATTTTTCAAATTCTTTAATATTTTTCAGCTATTTTTTCTCTTCTGCATGGATCTTCTGCATCTTTTCCTCAAATCATTCTGCAGATTAGCATTCTCACTCGCTGTTGCGTAGGAACAGCTTTTTCTAGTTATTATCAGTGAGAATGCTATACAGCATTCTCACTTATTGTTTTCCTGTTTTTCTTTATTATTATTATTATTATTATTATTATTATTATTATTATTATTCCGTCGGCGTGTAACTACTCTCACATACTTCAACCGATTTCAACAATTTTGGTGTCAAAACGTTCAGCTCCTTCCCGACATTCCTGCTATATCTCATCATTATTCTAACTTTAATACTTTTTAAAATATTTGTACTTTTTGTGCGTACTTTTTTCCCATTGAAATGAATGCAAATTCCTTCAAATTCTTCAAATTTTTGATATTCCTTCAAATTCCTTCAAATTCTTTTAATCATTCTTATTGTTCAAATTGTTCAAATGGTTCAAATGGTTCAAATCTTTCAGATTTTTCAAATTTTTTCATATTTTTCAAATTTTTTCAAATTTTTCAAATACTTCAAATACTTCAAATTCTTCAAATTTTTCAAATTCTTCAAATTTTTCAAATTCCTTCTAATTCTTCTGATACAACTGATATTAATACTACAACAGATACTACTCCTACTACTACTACTACTACTACTACAACTGATACTACTACAACTGATACTACTACTACTGATACTACTACTACTACTGATCCTACTACCACTACTACTACTACTAATGATACTACTGCTGCTACTGCTACTACTACTGATGCTACTGCTGGTACTACAACTACTACTGATACTACTACTATTACTACTACTACTACTACTACTAGTACTACTGATACTACTACTACTACTACTACTACTACTACAAATTCCTTCAAATTCTTTAAAAACTGATACTACTACTACTACTGATACTACTCCTACTACTACTGATACTTCTACTACTACTACTGATACTACTACTACTACTACTACTACTACTGATACTACTACTACTACTGATACTACTACTACTAATGATACTACTGCTGCTACTACTACTACTGATACTACTACTACTACTATTACTACTACTAATAGAACTACTACTACTACTAGTACTACTGATAATACTACTACTACTACTACTACAAATTCCTTCAAATTCCTTCAAATTCTTTAAAAACTGATACTGATACTACTACTGATATTACTACTAATACTACTGATACTACTACTATTACTACTAATAATACAACTACTAGTACTACTGATACTACTACTACTACTACTACAAATTCCTTCAAATTCTTCAAATACCTTCAAATTCCTTCAAATTCTTTAAAAACTACTACTACTACTACTGATACTACTACTATTACTACTAATAATACAACTACTGATACTACTGATACTACTGATACTACTACTACTACTACTGATACTACTACTACTACTACTGCTACTACTACTACAAATTACTTCAAATTGTTCAAATTCTTCAAATTTTTCAAATTCTTTAATATTTTTCAGCTATTTTTTCTCTTCTGCATGGATCTTCTGCATCTTCTCAAATCATTCTGCAGATTAGCATTCTCACTCGCTGTTGCGTAGGAACAGCTTTTTCTAGTCAGTGAGAATGCTATACAGCATTCTCACTTATTGTTTTCCTGTTTTTCTTTATTATTATTATTATTATTATTATTATTATTATTATTATTATTCCGTCGGCGTGTAACTACTCCCACATACTTCAACCGATTTCAAAAATTTTGGTGTCAAAACGTTCAGCTCCTTCCCGACATTCCTGCTATATCTCATCATTATTCTAACTTTAATACTTTTTAAAATATTTGTACTTTTTGTGCGTACTTTTTTCCCATTGAAATGAATGCAAATTCCTTCAAATTCTTCTAATTTTTCATATTCCTTCAAATTCCTTCAAATTCTTTTAATCATTCTTATTGTTCAAATTGTTCAAATGGTTCAAATCTTTCAGATTTTTCAAATTTTTTCATATTTTTCAAATTTTTTCAAATTTTTCAAATACTTCAAATACTTCAAATTCTTCAAATTTTTCAAATTCTTCAAATTTTTCAAATTCCTTCTAATTCTTCTGATACAACTGATATTAATACTACAACTACAACAGATACTACTCTTACTACTACTACTACTACAACTGATACTACTACTACTGATACTACTACTACTACTGATACTACTACCACTACTACTACTACTAATGATACTACTGCTGCTACTGCTACTACTACTGATGCTACTGCTGATACTACAACTACTACTGATACTACTACTATTACTACTACTAGTACTACTGATACTACTACTACTACTACTACTACTACTACTACTACTACTACTACAAATTCCTTTAAATTCTGCAAATTCCTTCAAATTCTTTAAAAACTGATACTACTACTACTACTACTACTGATACTACTCCTACTACTACTGATACTTCTACTACTACTACTGATACTACTACTACTACTACTACTACTGATACTACTACTACTACTGATACTACTACTACTAATGATACTACTGCTGCTACTGCTACTACTACTGATACTACTACTACTACTACTGATACTACTACTATTACTACTACTAATACAACTACTACTACTACTAGTACTACTGATACTACTACTACTACTACTACTACTACTACTACAATACTACAAATTCCTTCAAATTCCTTCAAATTCTTTAAAAACTGATACTGCTACTACTACTGATATTACTACTAATACTACTGATACTACTACTATTACTACTAATAATACAACTACTACTACTACTAGTACTACTGATACTACTACTACTACTACTACAAATTCCTTCAAATTCTTCAAATACCTTCAAATTCCTTCAAATTCTTTAAAAACTACTACTACTACTACTGATACTACTACTACTGCTACTACTGATACTACTGATACTACTACTACTACTACTACTGATACTACTACTACTACTACTACTACAAATTACTTCAAATTGTTCAAATTCTTCAAATTTTTCAAATTCTTTAATATTTTTCAGCTATTTTTTCTCTTCTGCATGGATCTTCTGCATCTTCTCCTCAAATCATTCTGCAGATTAGCATTCTCACTCGCTGTTGCGTAGGAACAGCTTTTTCTAGTTATTATTATTATTATTATTATTATTCCGTCGGCGTGTAACTACTCCCACATACTTCAACCGATTTCAACAATTTTGGTGTCAAAACGTTCAGCTCCTTCCCGACATTCCTGCTATATCTCATCATTATTCTAACTTTAATACTTTTTAAAATATTTGTACTTTTTGTGCGTATTTTTCTCCCATTGAAATGAATGCAAATTCCTTCAAATTCTTCAAATTTTTTATATTCCTTCAAATTCTTGTAATCATTCTTATTGTTGAAATTGTTCAAATGGTTCAAATGGTTCAAATCTTTCAGATTTTTCAAATTTTTTCAAATTTTTCAAATTGTTTCAAATTTTTCAAATACTTCAAATACTTCAAATTCTTAAAATTTTTCAAATTCTTCAAATTTTTCAAATTCTTTCTAATTCTTCTGATACAACTGATATTAATACTACTACTACAACAGATACTACTCCTACTACTACTACTACTACAACTGATACTACTACTACTACTACTACTGATACTACTACCACTACTACTACTACTAATGATACTACTGCTACTACTGCTACTACTACTGATGCTACTGCTGATACTACAACAACTACTACTGATACTACTACTATTACTACTACTACTACTACTAGTACTACTGATACTACTACTACTACTACTACTACTACTACTACTACAAATTCCTTCAAATTCTTCAAATTACTTCAAATTCTTTAAAAACTGATACTACTACTACTACTGATACTACTCCTACTACTACTGATACTTCTACTACTACTACTGATACTACTACTACTACTACTACTGATACTACTACTACTACTGATAATACTACTACTACTACTACTAATGATACTACTGCTGCTACTGCTACTACTACTGATGCTACTGCTGATACTACAACAACTACTACTGATACTACTACTATTACTACTACTACTACTACTACTAGTACTACTGATACTACTACTACTACTACTACTACAAATTCCTTCAAATTCTTCAAATTCCTCCAAATTCTTTAAAAACTGATACTACTACTACTACTGATACTACTCCTACTGCTACTGATACTTCTACTACTACTACTGATGATACTACTACTACTACTACTACAGATACTACTACTACTACTACTACTACTACTAATGATACTATTGCTGCTACTGCTACCACTACTGCTACTACAACTACTACTGCTACTACTACTATTACTACTACTAATACAACTACTACTACTAGTAGTACTACTGATACTACTACTAATACTACTACTACTACAATTTCCTTCAAATTATTTAAAAACTGATACTACTACTACTACTGATACTACTACTACTACTACTACTACTACTACTACTACTGATACTACTACTATTACTACTACTAATACAACTACTACTACTACTACTACTACTGATACTACTACTACTACTACTACTACAAATTACTTCAAATTGTTCAAATTCTTCAAATTTTTCAAATTCTTTAATATTTTTCAGCTATTTTTTCTCTTCTGCATGGATCTTCTGCATCTTCTCCTCAAATCATTCTGCAGATTAGCATTCTCACTCGCTGTTGCGTAGGAACAGCTTTTTCTAGTTATTATTATTATTCCGTCGGCGTGTAACTACTCCCACATACTTCAACCGATTTCAACAATTTTGGTGTCAAAACGTTCAGCTCCTTCCCGACATTCCTGCTATATCTCATCATTATTCTAACTTTAATACTTTTTAAAATATTTGTACTTTTTGTGCGTACTTTTTTCCCATTGAAATGAATGCAAATTCCTTCAAATTCTTCAAATTTTTCATATTCCTTCAAATTCCTTCAAATTCTTTTAATCATTCTTATTGTTCAAATTGTTCAAATGGTTCAAATCTTTCAGATTTTTCAAATTTTTTCATATTTTTCAAATTTTTTCAAATTTTTCATATACTTCAAATACTTCAAATTCTTCAAATTTTTCAAATTCTTCAAATTTTTCAAATTCCTTCTAATTCTTCTGATACAACTGATATTAATACTACAACTACAACAGATACTACTCTTACTACTACTACTACTACTACTACAACTGATACTACTACTACTGATACTACTACTACTACTACTGATACTACTACCACTACTACTACTACTAATGATACTACTGCTGCTACTGCTACTACTACTGATGCTACTGCTGATGCTACAACTACTACTGATACTACTACTATTACTACTACTACTACTAGTACTAATGATACTACTACTACTACCACTACTACTACTACTACTACTACTACAAATTCCTTTAAATTCTGCAAATTCCTTCAAATTCTTTAAAAACTGATACTACTACTACTACTGATACTACTCCTACTACTACTGATACTTCTACTACTACTACTGATACTACTACTACTACTACTACTACTACTACTACTGATACTACTACTACTACTGATACTACTACTACTAATGATACTACTGCCGCTACTGCTACTACTACTGATACTACTATTACTACTACTGATACTACTACTATTACTACTACTAATACAACTACTACTACTACTAGTACTACTGATACTACTACTACTACTACTACTACTACAAATTCCTTCAAATTCCTTCAAATTCTTTAAAAACTGATACTGCTACTACTACTGATATTACTACTAATACTACTGATACTACTACTATTACTACTAATAATACAACTACTACTACTACTAGTAGTACTGATACTACTACTACTACTACTACAAATTCCTTCAAATTCTTCAAATACCTTCAAATTCCTTCAAATTCTTTAAAAACTACTACTACTACTACTGATACTACTACTACTGCTACTATTGATACTACTGATACTACTACTACTGATACTACTACTACTACTACTACTACAAATTACTTCAAATTGTTCAAATTCTTCAAATTTTTCAAATTCTTTAATATTTTTCAGCTATTTTTTCTCTTCTGCATGGATCTTCTGCATCTTTTCCTCAAATCATTCTGCAGATTAGCATTCTCACTCGCTGTTGCGTAGGAACAGCTTTTTCTAGTTAACTACTGTTGTCTTTCCTTTTTGTGTTGTTTTAATTTATGTTTTAGGTGTTTGAACCTGACAACCAGGTGGTTAGAACCAGAAGTGCTACCACAGTTTTATGTATTCAAAGCATGCCTGAATAAAAAAGTCTTGAGCTTTGATTTAAAAAGATTCAGTTTAAAGTTCAGGAAACTGATTCCAGGCCAGCCACAGAAAAAGCTTGGTCACCCTGATGTTCGTTCTTTAACAGCTCGTTCAACGTTTACTCACGGTTCTTTGGAGCCGTGAGTAAACATTGACTGTCTGACCTTCAGAACCATTTGCATCCATGTGTTTGGGTGAGATTGACTTTGAAACATATCATGAATTAATCTGATTCAATAATCAGAGACCAGCATGATGTCACATGGAAGGCAAAAGTTTCAAAGCATTCAAACACACTCATCTGTCAAGCATCCAACGCCTTTACAAAATAACTTACACAAAAAATAACTTAAAACCAAAATAGAATGGGAATGCTGTAAATTAAAATGTCAGACATTTTACGAGAAAACAAATGTGATAATTACCTTTTATTTGTTAATTTATGTTTACTTCTTTGTCTAAACCTTTTCCCAGCAATTTGGATTGACAAACCACCACAGATTAACCCACATTGTTTCTGACTCTTTCCTTTATATACCCACAGATTGCTGATATTGGGCTTTAGTGCATTGTTCGGTTCTAGTGGCGACATACGCCAAAGACATGCTGCTGCTATTGCAGTGAAAGGTGGGTCTACACAATGCTGACTCAGAATGCATTCTCTCTTTGACCGCAGAACGGCCTCCGAGAGTGCAGTGCTGGTGTAGAGCCAAAAGAAAGGGCATTTTGCATAAATGTAGTAGTCATGCACAAGGCTGCCAGCTTCTGGATTCTATGGTTGTTGAATTCACACACAGTTTTATAACACCTGTGAAATGCAATAATATGGCATGATTAATTTCATATATTTTCCATCCTGTTGGTAATTTTGTTGGCAACTCAAATTTTTCTGTCAATGTTCAGAAAATCAATTAAGTCATTTTTTACTATAGGAGTTATTGATGAATTGTAGCCAGATGTCAAAAGCTTGCCTTGTTTGAATAACTCAAATAGAGAGAAGTGCAGTGAAGTTATGAGGTATAGAGCAAATGATTTTACATGTTCTACTATAAAATCATCTGGTGGTGGCGAGTTTGCCAGACTATAAGGAAATTGCAAATATAATCTCTTCATTGGATGTTAGTGCATCAATCATCCTTCTGTGGGTTTCAGAGAGATTTGAATATAATCAAGATAATATTTTGTCAATATCAATGGGGTATTTGAAGGAGTAGAGGTTTCAATGGTATTTTGCAAATTCAATTGTAATTTAGTTACTAGAAAGCTCTTCAGCTGAATAAATTCTAGCTAAACACTGTTTCAGTTTTAAAACCCTGAGCTGACTCTGTAAGAGTTATTCCTACTAAACCCCACATTCCTCCTCAATCAAACAGAAAGTGTTGTTTTCAGTAATTGTGTTCAGCAGATTTCTGTCCATTTTATGTCAAGCTGTCATGTTCAAATATTCAACTTAGTTTCTGACCACATCTCATTACAGTGCAGAATAAAGAAGTGATGTATGTCTGAAAAAAGGAATTTAAAATACAAATCAAACAGCAAAACGGAGCAAAAACTACAACACGTGAAAATGTGTAAAGCTATATAAAATTTAATTTAGCTTGATTTAAATTCCTAATTGCATTCAGAGGGCCATCACCTTCTGAATGTAATCTATTTCTGATTGGAAAGCTGTAAAGCCATAGGCAGGCCGAATGAAGATATCCTGACTGTTCAAAGTATTCAATGATTTACATTGTATGCATTACATACACTTGCCGTCCTCTGTTGGGTGGTTTTCTACAGGGCTAAGTTCTAGGTCCCCTTCCTGTCTCCTTGAATTTGCCGCTACTTTGTTTTATAGTTAGAAAACTATCATTGATCTACTTTTATGCAGATGACTGTTCAATCTATATATTCCTAAAGTAAAAAGGCACATGCTGTGCAGCCACTAGTTCAATGTCTTGACGACAAAGCATGGATAGCCTTTAATTTTTATTTTGCTGGAGAACAACAGACTGATGTGGCTTTTGGTAACTCTGCAGAGACTATTTGGCCCAGTATAATGTATAATAAGATGGCTGTCACATATCTGGTGGTCAAAATGAACCCCTAACCCCTTAAATTTGACAATCACACTAAGGCAGTTATTAAATAAAAGTTTTTTCAGTTGAGGCAGGTACCTAAAATAGAGCCAATTCTCTCAAAGTAGCACTTTAAGACGGTAATCCACACATTTGTTACCACTATGCTGAATTTGTGTAATGCATTTTATGTAAGGATCAGTGCTTCATTCATCACTTTTCTCCAGAGGGTGCATAATGCTGCAGCTCATTTTTTAAATGGCCGTTGGAATTTTGTGCACATTTCCCCCATTTTTGCTTCCCTTCACTGGCTGCCCATTTCTTTTAGGAATCATTTTAATTATTTGATTTGATTTTAAAGCCCTCCATGGTCTTATTCTACCCCATCTTTCTGAACTGTTGCAGCCTTACACACTGCTCTCTCAGGTCAGCTGTTAAACTGCAACTCCCTGTACCCAGGACAAGGATAAACTTAGGATAAACTAAACTCATGGTTTTTCTGCAGCAGCTCCCAAACTGGGGAATGATTTGCCCTTGGAAATTAGGAAGGTGTCCTCATTTTATCCTGACATTCAATACCCTGTGATGTGATAGTTTTAGGTCATTTAATAGATTTGTATTGTGTTTTATATTATTTTATTATAACACCACTTTACTTGTTTGTAAAGGATTTTAGTTGTTGTTTAACTGTCCAACTGCTTGTTTAAAGTGCTTTACAAATTAAGTTGGGTTGGTTTAACGAAGGAGAGAAAACATATTTTAGCCAGAGACATGTTCTTTTTGAATTATTCTCAATAGCAACCATTACTACAGCAAAGATACCAAATCAAGATAAAGGGGGGAGGGAACACAAGACAAAGAGGTTCACCTCTCAAATTGCCTGGGTGGAAATTTATTTAAGCCAATCTTCTCTGCGGGACACTTGGCGTCAGTGTTTTTATGGTCGAGGAGCTGGAGGCTGAAGGGGAAATGCAGGCACCGTCTATCATAGTCATAGGTTATAGGTCTAATGTCTTATGTAAGCATGTTTACATCACCCTGCTCAGGGACAAGCAGATGGAAAGTAGCTTTAGGCTATACAGGTAAAAGCCAGTAAATTAGAATATTTTGAAAAACTTGATTTATTTCAGTAATTGCATTCAAAAGGTGTAACTTGTACATTATATTTATTCATTGCACACAGACTGATGCATTCAAATGTTTATTTCATTTAATTTTGATGATTTGAAGTGGCAACAAATGAAAATCCAAAATTCCGTGTGTCACAAAATTAGAATATTACTTAAGGCTAATACAAAAAAGGGATTTTTTAGAAATGTTGGCCAACTGAAAAGTATGAAAATGAAAAATATGAGCATGTACAATACTCAATACTTGGTTGGAGCTCCTTTTGCCTCAATTACTGCATTAATGCGTCGTGGCATGGAGTCGATGAGTTTCTGGCACTGCTCAGGTGTTATGAGAGCCCAGGTTGCTCTGATAGTGGCCTTCAACTCTTCTGCTTTGTTGGGTCTGGCATTCTGCATCTTCCTTTTCACAATACCCCACAGATTTTCTATGGGGCTAAGGTCAGGGGAGTTGGCTGGCCAATTTAGAACAGAAATACCATGGTCCGTAAACCAGGCACGGGTAGATTTTGCGCTGTGTGCAGGCGCCAAGTCCTGTTGGAACCTGAAATCTCCATCTCCATAGAGCAGGTCAGCAGCAGGAAGCATGAAGTGCTCTAAAACTTGCTGGTAGACGGCTGCGTTGACCCTGGATCTCAGGAAACAGAGTGGACCGACACCAGCAGATGACATGGCACCCCAAACCATCACTGATGGTGGAAACTTTACACTAGACTTCAGGCAACGTGGATCCTGTGCCTCTCCTGTCTTCCTCCAGACTCTGGGACCTCGATTTCCAAAGGAAATGCAAAATTTGCTTTCGTCAGAAAACATGACTTTGGACCACTCAGCAGCAGTCCAGCTCTTTTTTTCCTTAGCCCAGGTGAGACGCTTTTCGCGCTGTTTCTTGGTCAACAGTGGCTTGACACGAGGTATGCGGCAGTTGAAACCCATGTCTTTCAAGCGTCTCTTGGTGGTGGATCTTGAGGCACTGACTCCAGCAGCTGTCCACTCCTTGTGAATCTCCCCCACATTTTTGAATGTTTTTTTTTTTTCACAATCTTGACTAGGGCGCGGTGATCCCTATCGCTTGTACACTTTTTCTGACCACAGTATTTCCTTTCCTTTGCCTCTCTATTAATGTGTTTGGACACAGAGCTCTGAGAACAGCCAGTCTCTTCAGCAATAACCTTTTGTGTCTTTCCCTCCTTGTGCAATGTGTCGATGGTCGCCTTTTGGACAGCTGTCAAATCTCAAGTCTTCCCCATGTTTGTGTAGGCTTCAGAACTGGACTGAGAGACTATTTAAAGCCCTTTGCAGGTGTTTTGAGTTAATCAGCTGATTAGTTTGTGGCACCAGGTGTCTTCAAAATTTAACCCTTACACAATATTCTAATTTTGTGACACATGGAATTTTGGATTTTCATTTGTTGCCACTTCAAATCATCAAAATTAAATGAAATAAACATTTGAATGCATCAGTCTGTGTGCAATGAATAAATATAATGTACAAGTTACACCTTTTGAATGCAATTACTGAAATAAATCAAGTTTTTCAAAATATTCTAATTTACTGGCTTTTACCTGTATTCTGCTCATTAATATGCAGTCTCCCTGTTTTAAATTAATAAATCAGAAAAATATATGTTTATTATACTGTATTTTCAGCAGTGTGATTCTATTGTCATATAATGAAAAGACATTCACTATATCCTGATAACAGTTTAGGACCTCTGTAACATGAGTAGTAAATTAGATCAGAATAGCTGTTCATTGCTTGTGAAAACAGAATTCAACGATGATAAACCATCAGCTAGTGACGGAAGTCTTTTTATTTTTTTTTGGTTGAAAAAAAACTATATACCTTTTCAGAGTTGGTGAGTTGTAACCCAACTTTGAGTAGGAAAAGGCATGTGTTCAAATTTAATGCGGCCCCGACTGCAATTCAAAAGTTATGAAAATTTGACCCAATTTTAATTGGCTGATGCAGATGAAGATATTTTTAATAAAAAGGGCAAAATTATCAAACGTAATTCTTCTTACAATACAATAGTAAAACTCAGTTATAACAAATTAAAACTAACACAAATGAATCCTCTTAATAACCACACCTTTTGCATACTCTGTTCAGTCAGAGTAAATAGAACCACATCTATCCACTAACTTTTTACTTAAAAGTGGACATTCAGCAAGTGTTTTCAAATCCTGTTCTTACTGATGAGAACAGATTGAATCTTAAAAAAAATGAATGAGGCCAAAAGAATTTGCAAACTAAATGCCTTTTTAATGGTAATCATTTTGAAGTTATGGATCTGCAGTTATTACATCTAAAACAGCAAAAGGTCCTACTAGTGGTGCAGTGTGTGTGCCCCAATGCACTGAGGCCTCGGTTTTTTTTTACCATTTTATTGTAGAATATAGGATGTACTTGATACTTCCAGCTGCCTTGTTAAAATAAGAATTTCTACATAACAGAAAACAATATATTAGGCACAGGGCAAATGAAGAGCAAGCTCACCTGCTCCACAGCCAGCTTCTTGTTGGGTTGTCTGGAGATGAATGGCTGTAACCTGCAATACAAGTGATGAGGATTATAGATATATAACATCTCTTCTATTTGACAGGGGGAAAAAAATCAAAGGTAAATGAAAACAAATGGAATTACACTTCCTTTCATCCTCTCTAAAACCTAAAAGCATGTAATAATCTATGATAAGGACCCCTACTCACATGTTTACAAAATTCCATTCCAAGTCCACAAGAAATATCTATATAAATATAAAAAATAGAACACCTTGGAAATACATCAACTTGTCACACATCTTGTTTTGGTCTACAGATAGTGCTCAACATCCCACCTAGTGGAGAAATGTAGCTTATTTCTCCTTTAAAAAGGGTTCCTTTAATTTTTTTGAGCAGTGCATATACATACACAAACACTTATCTGGCAAGAAATTACCATAGAACCAGTCGCGTATGGAGGGCTCACGCCTGATCCATCAGAAAGAGCAGAAGCCTTTAAATCTGTTGTACAACACCTTAGCTGCCCATGCCAAGAGCTTTTTGTTTCCTCAAACTTTTTTCAGGTAGGCATCGCCCCAGAAAATACCCAAGTTTGTTGTGGATAAATGCATGAGATGATCTTGACAACAGTAAATGTTTTGGGAAATACTTTATTTCACATGTGACAACGGTTATTTGGCAGGACAGTAGCGGTGACTTTGAGAAGTTTTTCAACCTATAAAATAATATGACTGTAATCGGCTGTTCACCCTCAAAATATTACCCACCAGTTAAATAGTAAGAAGTTATATCAGGTTTTCCAGTCATACTGACCAATCAAAGTGCGTTGGGCTAGTGACTCATTCACCAAGTTGTAAATATTCTGACTTCAATCACCGCTACACTGGTCACTTCTTAAGATGCTATAGAAAAATAAAATATAGATGGCATAAGAAAACCTAAACATTCTTTATCAATGACTACTAAAGCACACATGGTCTAGTTATTAGTCTAAATCAGCACATCGGATTACATTAGATGTTCAGTTTCATTTAGCTACTCTTAAAGTGGACATTATGTTTTAGAACAGAACAGACTGCGATTTATCACTGCACTCTATCCTGTACTGGAATTCACCGCAAGGTATCCTGTAGAGTTACTGCAATCTTTCTGAGCTGTGTGAAAACGAAATTTCGTTCTGTATGCACTCTGTGTATACAAAATGACAATAAAGAAAGTCTAAGTCTAAGTCTAGAATGCCTTCCTTTTAATATTGAAGTCATTCACTTGTGGTCTATATAAAGTTGAACTTGCTTCTCATCCAAAGCGGTTTGGAGTGTGTTGACGTTTTCTGTTGCAATTTCATTTTATTACAATGCAACACTTCAAACGTGGCAACTAAAGTGATCGAAGATTTTGCCAGATTTTATCATTTAAAAAACTCAAAAGTAATATCAAAAAATAAAATATCAAGTATGAAACTATATTCCTTTTGGATTTATTTCAATGCAGGTAACCTAATGTATAGAGTGTAAGGGCAGCACATTTCTGTGTAGAGGCACAAGGTGTGAAGAAATAAGTCTTGACGGAAACCTCGAGAGACGAAAAGTGCATTGGTGACTGATGGGCCCAATCTAATTTTAATAGCCCCTTTAATTAATATTTTCTTGCCAGGTTACAATTATGGTTTCTGTTGGTCTATTACATATAGTCCTGATGAAAGATACAGAGGTTTGTGGTTGTGGTAGAGAAAAGCTAGAAAAGTTCCAGTTAGGGCTGGACGATAATTCAATAACAATATACACTACCGTTCAAAAGTTTGGGGTCACATTGAAATGTCCTTATTTTTTAAGGAAAAGCACTGTACTTTCCAATGAAGATAACTTTAAACTAGTCTTAACTTTAAAGAAATACACTCTATACATTGCTAATGTGGTAAATGACTATTCTAGCTGCAAATGTCTGGTTTTTGGTGCAATAGCCTCATAGGTGTATAGAGGCTGTTACATGTTGCTATTTTTTTTCTTCGTTCCCTGACGACTTGTTTGTTTTATTTTTATTTATTTATTTATTTTTTGCACCTTTGACGGTTCACTGGTGGAGGGGGCGGGGCATTGCCAATCAAGCATTTAGCTGGACTGGTGTCACACGTGTGGGGATTTTGTGGTTCCTGTGACAAGCGAGGCAGTGAAGGAGGCTGCAGCAGCAGCGGACTTTTGAAAATACGATTAATTGAAAGGACGGTGCGGGAAGGCTCTGCAACAAAGAAGAGTACCTTCACCTCGGGAAGGATCTACCCAGAGGGGAGCGTCGGATGTTTTGGCCGGAATTAACTTTGTTTCGTTTTGTTCGATTTGTTTGGGAAACCGGCTGGACGCTAACAAGGAAAAGCACCGGGAGAGTTACACGCCAGCTAGGAATAACCACTGAAGAACCACGAGTGGTGTATTTTTTAAGGAAAAGAAGAAAACTACCTGCATATTAAGGACCAAAGAGAAAAAAAGAAAATAAACTATTGAACGGAGCGTCTGATGGACGAGGATCGCTAGGGCTCGCCCTTCCTCAGGATCAGTTGGTTGGGGAACTCTGATCAGAAATCTAAGGTAAGCCCCCACCACACTGTGTGTTCCGTCAGGTGCCCGTTTTTTTTTGTTTTGTTATTTTTTTGTTCACCGTTTCCTCTTATTCACCGTACCATGTTTATTGCGACCCCTATCTTCTCTTAATGAGAAGACAGATAAAACGAGCCAGAGTGAGAGGTAGTGGGACGTAACAAGTGGGGGCTCGACGTCCGGGATCGCGGAACTTTCTTTTGACTTTATAAAAAGTGGCATTTAAATAGCGGGGTTTCATTGTTTCCTGTAACGGTGGTTGGAAGTAGCGAGAAATTATGGAGGAATTTAAAGTCGAAGAATTCTTAAAGGAGGGTCAGAATTTGAGAATGAGAGACTGGTACCAACTTAAAAAAGAACAACTGTTAAAAATAGCGGAGTACTTGAAGGTTCAATGTCCACCTGGTACAAAAAAAGTTTACTTAATTGAAGCCTTAATGAGTAAGTTTTCCCCTGAAAGTCTTTCGGAAACACATCCAAATGTTATAGAGTTACAGTTTGCAAAATTGGAGGTGGAAAAAGAACGCATCAGGCAGAAAGCAGCACAGGAAGCTGCCACGCTTGAGTTGGGTAGAGAACGAATGAGATGGGAGTTTGAGTACAAACAGAAAGAACTGGAGAATGAACAACAAAAGCTGGCATTAGAAGAACGGAAAATTGCAGCTATGGAAGCAGAAAGAGTTTTTGATTTAAGTAAAAACATCCGATTAGTTCCCCAGTTTTGCGAAACGGAAGTTGACGTTTTCTTTCTTTCGTTTGAAAAGATAGCAAAATCTTTAAAGTGGCCCGAGAATAAATGGTCTCTGCTTGTACAGAGTGTGTTTACTGGCAGAGCTCTGGAGGTTTATGCTGCGCTTGATGGAGAGAAGTCGTCATCTTATGAAGATGTAAAAACTGCCGTTCTTGCCGCATACCAGCTGTCTCCAGAAGTTTATCGACAGCGTTTCCGAAACATGAGAAAAAGCGCGACTCATACTTACATTGAATATGCTAGGGAGAAGGAGATAGCATTTGACAAATGGGTGCGTTCAAAGAATATTGGTCAGGACTATGACAAATTAAAACAGCTGATTCTCTTGGAAGATTTTAAAGGTAGTGTTTCTTTTGAGGTAAAAAATTACTTAGAGGATCAAAAGGTTGACGAGATTCAAAAAGCTGCAGTTATGGCTGATGATTTTGAACTCACTCATCAATGTTCAGTGAGAGGAGGGAGTAAGATCATTAGTTATCAAACACAGCATGGGACTGGAGGTGAAGGTGGTTTCCAGAGACCATCTAGAGGAATCAAGACCTCACCGATGAATGTGCAGCGACAGGGAGGCATACGTTCAGAAGCATTGGTATGCTACTATTGTGGTAAAAAGGGACAAGAAAACTGAGTGCTGGGCTTTAGCAAATAAGAAAAAGATGAAGGAAACTACTCCTAGACCTGGTTTATTAGTGTCAGAAAGATCAAAGCATGTTAGTCAGGGCTCAGTTAGTACTGTGCTGGATCTGTATAAAGATTTTCTTTCTTCTGGGGTTGTGTCCGTTACTGGAAATGATTATCCTGTAGTTATTTTGCGAGATACTGGTGCTGCTCAGTCACTCTGGGTAGTGAAGGATGTGATTCTTCCTCCTTCTAGCTCAATGAAAATGTGTGCACTTATTCAAGGAGTGAACAATGATGTTTCTGAATTTAAGTCTGTCCCTCTTCATGAAGTCTATTTAAAGTCATCTTTAGTGACAGGGGTCGTTAAAGTTGGGGTGGTGTCCAGTTTACCTATTCATGGTGTCACCTTTGTACTGGGGAATGATTTAGCAGGTAAAAAGGTACATGTTGCCCCTCTGGTTGTGAATACCCCTGCATGTACTTCTGAGACGGAGGCTATTCAAAGGGAATTTCCTGGAGTTTTTCCTACCTGTGTTGTCACTCGCTCTCAGTCTAAAGTCAGTCAGGAGGAACCCAAAGAAACAGTGAGAAATCAAGAAGAACCAGAGGTTATTCTTGCTGAAACTTTCTTTGCTGAGGGTGCAACAGATGAACAAAAGTACAGTAAGGAGGATTTGATTAGGGAACAGAGTAACGATCCTTTTATTAGGGATGCCTTGTCGAAAGCTGGTTTTTTAGAAGATGTGGCAGGAGAGCCTGTAAGTTTGTATGTGAAAGACGGTGTTTTGATGAGAAAATGGAGAGATCCTCAATGTCCTGCTGCTGAAGAATGGAGAGTGTATCATCAGATTGTCCTTCCCTTTTGTTATAGGGAGGAGATTATGAGATTAGCTCATGAAGTCCCTACTTCAGGGCATTTGGGCATTAATAAGACCAAGGCTAGGATCATGAGGCACTTTTATTGGCCCACAATCCAGAAGGATGTTGTGCAATTTTGTAAGACCTGCCATGCATGTCAAATGGGTGGAAAGCCCAACCAAAACATTCCCCCTGCTCCACTGATTCCTATTCCAGTGGTTGGAGAACCGTTCAGTCGTGTTTTAATAGATTGTGTGGGCCCCTTACCAAGAACTAAGCGTGGACACCAATATCTGTTAACAGTTATGGATGTTGTTACACGTTATGTGGAAGCTTTTGCTTTGCGTAACATTTGCTCAAAAACCATCTTGGATTGCCTTCTCAAGTTTTTTACTCAGTTCGGGCTTCCTAGAGAGATACAGTCTGATCAGGGTTCTAACTTTATGGCCGGAGTTTTTCAAGCAGTGATGAAAGAGCTAGGGATTAAACACTTCAAGTCATCTGTGTACCATCCACAGTCACAGGGGGCGCTGGAACGATACCATCAGACTCTTAAGTCCATGATCAGGACCTACTGTGTGGATCAGCCTGGGGAGTGGGACAAAAGTGTTCCATTTCTCTTGTTCACTATCCGTGACTCTATCTGTGAGTCTACAGGCTTTAGTCCGTTTGAGTTGGTCTATGGACATGAAGTGAGGGGTCCGCTAAAGTTGGTCAAAGAGAAGTTTTTGGCCAAGGAACCTGACAGAAACGTTTTAGATTACATTTCTGAGTTTAAGGAGCGCTTGAAAGTAGCTTGCACTCTGGCAAGAAGCCAATTACAACAAGCCCAAAGAAAGATGAAGGACCGTTTTGATCAGAAAGCCGTTTCTAGAAAATTTGCAGTTGGGGATAGAGTGTTGGTACTTTTGCCCATTCGAGGTGACCCCCTGCAAGCAAAATTCTCTGGACCATATATAATCAAGGAAAAAGTGGGGGAAGTCAACTATGTTGTATCCACACCGGATAGGAGAAAGTCGACACGTTTGTGCCATGTGAATCTAATTAAGCCATATTATGACCGGAATACACTACCACCTGTAACTGTGTGTGTTTTTCACTCTGATAAGGAGGAAGCAATGGATTCAGCTGAACTGGATTGTATGGGTCCTAAGGATCTTAAGTTGGAAAATAGTGTAGTGTTGGCTGATCAAGAGAAGTTCCTGAGTCATTTAACTGCACAGCAAAAAAGTGATGTGACAGCTCTTCTGAAACAATTTCCTATGTTATTTGGTGACTCACCAGGTTTAACATCTTTAACAGAGCATGACATAGATGTTGGAGTTTCTTCTCCAGTTAAACAACATCCATATAGGGTAAATCCTGATAAAATGGATAAAATAAGACAGGAGGTGAAATACATGTTACAACATGATATTATTGAGCCAAGTATGAGTGAGTGGAGTTCTCCTGTAGTGGTAGTGCCAAAACCTGATGGTTCCATTCGTCTTTGTGTTGACTACAGAAAAGTTAACACCTTAACTAAATCTGACTCTTTCCCAATCCCTAGAATTGAGGATTGTATTGATCAAATTGGTGCAGCCCAGTTTGTTTCAAAGTTTGACCTTCTGAAGGGATACTGGCAAGTTCCTTTGTCAGAACGGGCAAAGGAAATATCTGCCTTTTGTACAAGTGATGGCTTATACCAGTTTAAGGTGCTACCTTTTGGGGTTAAAAATGCTCCTGCTTCTTTCCAGAGGTTAATGACTCGAGTTACAGAAGGCTTGTTGAACTGTACAGTGTACATTGATGATGTAGTATTATATGCTGATACTTGGGAACAGCACATGGAGGATATGACATGCTTCTTTGAGAGATTAAAAGAGGCTGGACTTGTTATAAACTTGCCAAAGAGTGAGATAGGAAAGGCTTCCATAACCTACCTTGGACATGTGGTGGGACAAGGCCAAGTTCGACCTCGTGGTGCTAAAGTGCAAGCTATAGCTCAGATGCCAGCTCCAAAAACTAAGAGGGAACTTATGAGATTTCTTGGAATGGCGGGGTTCTATCGAAAGTTCGTTCCAAATTTTTCTACAGTGGCTTCGCCTTTAACCGATCTTCTACGGAAATCTGCAAAGTTTGTTTGGACAGATTCTTGTACAAAGGCATTTGAACAACTTAAGGCCATTTTGTCCTGCGAACCTATTCTGACAGCTCCCAGTTTTTCTATGCCATTTAAGCTAGTTATTGATGCCTGTGATGTAGGGGTAGGAGCTGTACTCATGCAAGAAGATAATTTGGGAGTAGACAGACCTGTTGCCTACTTTTCCAAGAAGTTAAATCCGCATCAGCGTAGATATTCCTCAATAGAAAAGGAGGCTCTAGCTCTGGTACTTGCGATTCAGCACTTCGAGATCTATGTCTCAAGTGGGGAACACCCTGTTAAAGTGTATACTGATCATAACCCACTTACGTTTTTAGAAAAGTTTAAAATGAAAAATCAGCGAATTTTTCGGTGGGGATTGGTCTTACAGCCCTATAATCTTATGATAGAGCACATTGCAGGGAAAGACAATGTAATCGCTGATGCTCTGTCAAGAATGTAGGAGATGGGTTAGAGATGTAGGAAGTTTGAGATTATTAAAAAAAAAAAAAAAAAAAGATTTTTTTTTTTTTGTTTAGGGGGGGAAGTGTTACATGTTGCTATTTTTTTTCTTCGTTCCCTGACGACTTGTTTGTTTTATTTTTATTTATTTATTTATTTTTTGCACCTTTGACGGTTCACTGGTGGAGGGGGCGGGGCATTGCCAATCAAGCATTTAGCTGGACTGGTGTCACACGTGTGGGGATTTTGTGGTTCCTGTGACAAGCGAGGCAGTGAAGGAGGCTGCAGCAGCAGCTGACTTTTGAAAATACGATTAATTGAAAGGACGGTGCGGGAAGGCTCTGCAACAAAGAAGAGTACCTTCACCTCGGGAAGGATCTACCCAGAGGGGAGCGTCGGATGTTTTGGCCGGAATTAACTTTGTTTCGTTTTGTTCGATTTGTTTGGGAAACCGGCTGGACGCTAACAAGGAAAAGCACCGGGAGAGTTACACGCCAGCTAGGAATAACCACTGAAGAACCACGAGTGGTGTATTTTTTAAGGAAAAGAAGAAAACTACCTGCATATTAAGGACCAAAGAGAAAAAAAGAAAATAAACTATTGAACGGAGCGTCTGATGGACGAGGATCGCTAGGGCTCGCCCTTCCTCAGGATCAGTTGGTTGGGGAACTCTGATCAGAAATCTAAGGTAAGCCCCCACCACACTGTGTGTTCCGTCAGGTGCCCGTTTTTTTTTGTTTTGTTATTTTTTTGTTCACCGTTTCCTCTTATTCACCGTACCATGTTTATTGCGACCCCTATCTTCTCTTAATGAGAAGACAGATAAAACGAGCCAGAGTGAGAGGTAGCGGGACGTAACAAGGCCCATTTCCACCAACTATCACTCCAGTGTTCTAATGGTACAATGTGTTTGCTCATTGGCTCAGAAGGCTAATTGATGATTAGAAAACCCTTGTGCACTCAAGTTCACACATCTGAAAACAGTTTAGCTCGTTACAGAAGCTACAAAACTGACCTTCCTTTGAGCAGATTGAGTTTCTGGAGTATCACATTTGTGGGGTCAATAAAAATCCTCAAAATGGCCAGAAAAAGAGAACTTTCATCTGAAACTCGACAGTCTATTCTTGTTCTTAGAAATGAAGGCTATTCCATGCGAGAAATTGAAGATTTCCTACAACGGTGTGTACTACTCCCTTCAGAGGACAGCACAAACAGGCTCTAACCAGAGTAGAAAAAGAAGTGGGAGGCCACGTTGCACAACTGAGCAAGAAGATAAGTACATTAGAGTCTCTAGTTTGAGAAACAGACGCCTCACAGGTCCCCAACTGGCATCTTCATTAAATAGTACCCGCAAAACACCAGTGTCAACATCTACAGTGAAGAGGCGGCTGCGGGATTCTGGGCTTCATGGCAGAGTGGCAAAGAAAAAGCCATATCTGAGACTGGCCAATAAAAAAAAAGATTAAGATGGGCAAAAGAACACAGACATTGGACAGAGGAAGACTGGAAAAAAGTGTTGTGGACAGATGAATCCAAGTATGAGGTGTTTGGATCACAAAGAAGAACGCTTGTGAGACGCAGAACAAATGAAAAGATGCTGGAAGAATGCCTGACGCCATCTGTTAAGCATGGTGGAGGTAATGTGATGGTCTGGGGTTGCTTTGGTGCTGGTAAGGTGGGAGATTTGTACAGGGTAAAAGGGATTCTGAATAAGGAAGGCTATCACTCCATTTTGCAACGCCATGGCATACCCAGTGGACAGCGCTTGATTGGAGCCAATTTCATCCTACAACAGGACAATGACCCTAAACACACCTCCAAATTGTGCAAGAACTATTTAGAGCAGAAGCAGGCAGCTGGTATTCTATCGGTAATGGAGTGGCCAGCGCAGTCACCAGATCTGAACCCCATTGAGCTGTTGTGGGAGCAGCTTGACCGTATGGTACACAAGAAGTGCCCATCCAACCAATCCAACTTGTGGGAGCTGCTTCTGGAAGCGTGGGGTGCAATTTCTCCAGATTACCTCAACAAACTAACAGCTAGAATGCCAAAGGTCTGCAATGCTGTAATTGCTGCAAATGGAGGATTCTTTGACGAAAGCAAAATTTGATGTAAAAAAAATCTTATTTCAAATACAAATCATTATTTCTAACCTTGTCAATTTCTTGACTCTATTTTCTATTCATTTCACAACGTATGGTGGTGAATAAGTGTGACTTTTCATGGAAAACACAAAATTGTTTGGGTGACCCCAAACCTTTGAACGGTAGTGTATATCGATCGATAGACGTGTGGCGCAATAGGAAAAAAACGGGTCGATAAAAGTTCGATATAGAGACAGTTTTCCTTCCTTCCTTTCAGCCTATCATATTAGTTGATGCTACAGTCACTGCTTCCTCTCGACCAATCGTAATCGCGGACCCAGGCACGCCGTCACAAAGCGCCGCCCTCTCAAACCACAACACGTGAATATGTCGCAGCAACGAGAGGCGGAAGAAATTGTCCCAAAACGGGGTTTTACTAGTTCGCCAGTCTGACAGAAATAAACCACAGTGATTTGTAAAATTTGCAAGGAACCAGTAAAAACAACGTCTGGTAACGCAACCAACTTGTTTCATCACGTAAGCCGCTCACACCCGCAGCAGCACGAGCTGTGTCGGCCCCGGCGCGGCTCCGCGTCCTCGGAGGAATCTTATGGAAGTTCTTCCAAAACAAAGCAGGTATAGCAGCTAAACTGGGCTCCCTTCTTTTTGATAAAATGACAAAGCGTCCAAGCGACATAAGGACATCACGCATGCAGTAACATGCTTCATAGTGATGGATATGCTGCTGTTGTCTGCAGTTGAAAAACCTGGCTTCAGCAATTACTTGCCACTCTTGATCCGCGATATAAAGTTCCAGGCCGCACGTTTTTCTCTAACAGCGCTCCCTAAATTGTACAACGAGTGCAGGGAATCAATGCAAAATCAGCTGCAATCTGTGTCTTCCCACACCACAACCTCGGACCTCAGCCCTGCATCTGCCTCTCAATTGACTATATAGAAAGAGAATGGAGCCTTAGGAGTAACTAGTGTACTATTCCCACCTAAATAGTCTATTCCGTTTATTTATTTATTTGTTATATTTATTTTGGTCTTTTTACTGGTCAATTTAGTTTATTCTTTGTCAGTATTTAATAACATCACCCAGGTCTCTTAAGTTGAGTTATTTTCCTTTAAAAAAATCAGTTATGGGTAAAAATGTTGGTTAAATAAGGATTTAATTGAGATTTAGTGTTTGTGTGTTCTTTATTTAAAGTAAGTCATTTAGCAATATCATAAGAGCCAGGTTTTAAATCTTTTTGATAATTATCGATATCGATCAATATGCATTTTTTTTTATCGATATGCTTTTTTTCTATATCGCCCAGCCCTAGTTCCAGTGGTAGGCAAGGCCCTGCAGACTCAACCTTCCGGTTTCATCTACAAAAATCTTTGGAAATTATGAAGTGTTTACACTACAGTTTTAAGGAAACTAAAACTAGTAGCTCAATAAGGCACTCTGGCGATTATTACAAGCCTCAATACGAGCCTCCTTTGTTGACTGAAACCCGTCTGTAAATTTCAGTCTTGGGCGTTAGAATGAGAAGGAGCTCAGACCTAACGTTGAGTGACATGCTGTCTCTCTGAGAAGGTAATCTTTGCTTAGACAGAGAGAGAGATAACCACTGGCAGTAATGCTTAAGTAGCAACCCCACACACACCGGCTGAAATTAACATAACTCCCGGAGGCTCCCCACCTTCCTCCATGCCCACTCAGCCTGGTGCCGAGCTCAACACTCACTGATAAGACAGAAAGTGTGAGAGAGCTTTTAATTAATCTGCTGTAACCAAGGTAAAGGGACGGGGGAGCAGGGAATGTTTCATCTGCAGCACCCCCCCCCCACCCCACCCCCCACACACTACCTCCTTCGTCCTCAAACCTCTTTATAATATCCCAGACAAGTTGGCAGCCGACTCATCGCATAGAGAAATATCCAGGTCTTTCTACATGTGTTAGACAAGAGCTGCTCCCCTGGGCCCTGGTCTGGACACCGAGCAAGAATATGTGGGCTGGTAAAGGTAAAACAGAAAAAAGAGAAAGTCTGAAAATGCAAGCAAATGTCACACATAGACCAAGAAGGGAGTGTTAGGAAGCAGGCCAAGGATAAAAGTGACAGGTACATGGAATAAAGGGATAGTGGCATCAGGTGCCACAAAAAACAAAGGCAGGCACTATGAGGCAGATAAGGTGGGCAGACAAGAACCACAAAGGATGAAGGTTTACATGAAATGAACATTTAAATATATAGCCAAAGCAATTTGGTAACAAGTGGGAACAGATACAGAACAGCAATATGTAGGCATCTCTTATTCCACTTGTTCTTCCATTGTGAGAAACAGTTTCTAGTTTTACCAAACTGCTACATTTTTAAGAAAGATTTCAACATTGGAAAAGAATCATAAAACGTAAAAATTTCCGCAAAAGTTACAAAGCTTAACCAGGGTCTAACCAGACAACTGAGACAGTTTTTCAATTGCTCTGCAGAAGATCCAGTTTGCTTTTCCACCAAATGAGAGCTAAGTTGGACCCAGGTCCTCAAGTCACTATACGTCATAACGTCTAATCCAGTTAATGTTTGATCCTCCTCCTATTTTATTCTTTGTTTGTGACCAATTAATGTGCATGGGGACAGTTTAACTACACAAATCAAATTACTTACTGCAGTTTACACTCCAAACAGATGCCCTGATTTTATCATCCCTCGTCAAGAGTCTCTGCGGACATCCACATGAAACCCAGATTTTTGAGTCTATGTTGCTGCGAGCACAGGCAGGGCATATCCTGAACTCAGTCAGAGGTTAGTGCCAAACATTCAACAAATGAAGGAAGTGGCAAGTAAGAGCATGAGCAGAAATAAAAAACAATCAAGCTATTTCTCCCCAAAGAAATGCAGCGAGTAGAGATCTACTGCTTTTAGTGTGAATCATTTATCCCTCAATGACAAAGGATACAAAACCTGAACTGATATTCTTTTGGTTATTGTATGTCTTTTGAGCTATTTTTTTAAGTATACAGTGTATAAACACCAGCATGATTTCCTACGAAGAGGCTCCAGTGAAAACTGTACATCTGAGTAGAACACGGTTGTTGCACCAAAGGTAGTCCTCAAAAACCCCTATGAAATTTTCAGCTTACGCTGGTACCTTAACTTACGAGTGTTCCAACTTCCAACTAATGAGTTTTTCAAGATACGAGCCGTCGTCTCTCAGACAATTTTTTCTGCTTTGACTTGAGCAAAAATTTGATGTACGAGATAGCTTCAGACACCCTGCACTAGAGGGCACAGAGAGCGCCACGGTGAACGCTGCAACAACACGGCTACAGACAAAGCAGTACATGGAGGTTCTACTAAAAATAGGTGATGTGAAGGAGACAGTTTTATCTTAAGACAAAAGGAAACATTGGGAATTTGGGGGAAACTTTTCCACTTTGTTCAAAAGATACCCCTAGAAAAAGATGCAACTGAGCGTGCAACGGCGCTATTTAATTTCAGAGACATTCTGAAAGGGAGGTTGACATCGACAGGGGCTTATTAAAAATCCCTGCAAACGAAGAAAGCGTGGCGGAAAGAGCAAAAATCCTTGAATAAGATTCAGTTATTTAGTTCAGCAGTTGAGAAGTGCAAGTTTCATTAACACACACGGACAATTATGGATTTGAAAGGAGAATAATCAGCTGTGAGTGCAGCTGGAAATGGCACATTGACCTACTCAAAGTCTGTGGCGGGAGATTTCAAAATACGCAAGATGAGACACAGTCAGCTTCAGTTATTCTGCCATTTATCAGACAAATTATTCTCATTGAAGTGCAGTGTTCCTCCCGTTTTATATTTGACCAATTAAACCCACAATTGAATGCTGGAGTTTTAAACATGGGGTTTAATGTTTGGACAGGCTGCTGTTCCCCACGAGCCCACACCTAGCTCCTGATGAAAGCGGTTCTTTCCTCCTGCTAAGCAGTTGCCTTGGATTAGAGTTGTCAAAAACAATCAATATTTTGATAGAATTAGAAAAATTAATTATCCAAAGATATTTGTTTGGTTCAAAATCAATATAAACCGACCTATTCAGATTTGCCCAAATGTGGCACTTCATCCTGCAGCAGCGCTGCAATATCAGAGACACTAAGCCCCTCCCCTTACCTGACCAAAACAACCAGAAAAATAACAAACATGACCCTCTTAAGCCAACGAAGCAAACAGAGGTTTTCACTCAATGAGGCAGAAGGACAGGCAATAAACTAAAAGCCAAATGGTACCACATTCTAGCTGCAATAAAGTTCAAGGTCTTGGTAAGACACTTATGTTTCACAGCAACTTACAATAGTCAATAAAGCTCCTGTATATGCAACAGTTAAGAAGTATAGCTCCTAGAAGACACAAGCTAACACAATCTGTCTAAATATTAGCTTCATGAACACACGGACAACCACAATAACCATGTTCTTTCTACATGCTGTAGAAACTATAAAAAATAAGTGTTTAAGGTTTGTTCACACTGCAAAGGGGTGAAATACTTTCTGCAGCTACCAGAAAGCTAAATGAGGTACAGCAAAGTTACTCTGTTTTATCCTTTGAGCTTTCAACCTCATTAAAAAAGTGACCACTCTTTTAGTAATGCAAGCTGCACTGACCCCTGATATAAGAAGCTTAAAATATTAACTCCTTAATCATTTTGTCCTGATTTTAAAAACAGTAAAACTAGCTTTCAGTGACTGCTCTTTCAGATAGGTGGTGAGTTTTTGCTTCTGCTCCTACTATTAAAGAAAATGATTGTTCATAACTGAAAGGTAAAAAAATACCTTGAATGTTTTATAGTTTCCTAACAAATTTAAATCTACCAAGATTGCTATTAACAGTTCACCTCTTTACAACTAAACAGGTGATCAGAAATTGGAGTAATATTCTAATTGTTTTGATCTACAAAGCAGTTTTGACGGAGTGCCTCAGAGTAAGTAGCTTAAATGTAACCAGATGTCCCAGGGAATCTCTCCACTCTGGAAGTTGTGCGCCAGGTTGTTCAGATCAGACACCAAGCCAACTAGCTGAAACGTTGTGGTTTTACCACTAACAGCTCTTTACAGGTAGGCAGCATTTAATAAACAAGAATATATTGCTAAAAATGACTAAAGGAATATCCTGAGATACAAAAGAGTGGTACTTTTTGGGGTGTATGGCTATTTTTTTTTTATTTCAACACAAAAATATATATTAAAAAAAATAAACAGATTTAGTTGGGTTTATCCAGTGAATATAAACAACAATATAAATTTAAATATATTATCAATTTGCCTAGAAGCTATTCCAGAAACTGTATGCATCAATGCTAGATACTGATGAAGAAAACTGATTAGCACACCAGTCAATGCCACTTTGATGAGTCCACTCATTTTAGGATTTCCTTCACTTTCCTTGTGCTCATGAGATGAACAAGTCTGCACACACATACAAAAGCTTGTATTTACTGTCCCTCTCACCCATCTGAGCCCGACTGATGAGGGCTGTGACATTTTACAGATAGATGGCTGCACACCAAGTTGCTGAACTCTTCCTCTTCAGATATATTGGAGAGAACAACTGCTCCAGTAAACAGAGATTAGAGATTAAATCAAACGGCTATGGGCTAATCACACACATGCAGCAAAAGGCACTCTTTAATAAGAGTTGTGTTGAATGCCTGATCAGCGTTCAAATACTTAGTCTGTCTTAAAAATGCTTTTCTGTGCTCACTTATGCAGTAAATGCCTAAGTAATGTTAGTCCACAATTTGAATTTCAGTTTTGTGCACTAGTTTTGTGAGATTTAGCCTTTGTTCAGATAAGAAAAAAACTAAATGTGAATGAGCACAAGTAATATTTACTTGCTTTTATTAGAGATTTAAAAATGTACGTAAAAACAAAAAAATTTGGTGTGAAAAAGATTCAGGAAACCTATTTCCTTTGTGAACATGTAAAAATTGATAAAATTTAATCCTTTGCAAATTAGGACCATGTTAAAATTGGGCAAGGGTCAATACTGCAGTGCAAGGAGTAAAGTCTTTAATGGAATATTCTGCAGCGTAACCTTCATAATGAGCCGTGATTGTGCCAGTGTATGTGGCTTGCCATCTTCTGGGCCCCGTTTCACAAAGCTGGGTTAGTGGATGTCCAGAGTAAGTTCTGGGGTAAATTCCTGCATACCCTGGCTTTTCCATTTCAGAAAGGACATAAGCCATTACCCTGAGTCAAATTATAACAAATTACTCAGTAAACCAACCTTGCTGGGTAGCAGGACTGTATAGGCAATCTGTTTTTTCCTTCTTTTTAGTTGAGATCTGCACAAGGAAGAGTCAGAAAAGGCGTGTCCTTTCTGGAGGACCTTATAGACGCCAGAGCGCAAATACTCTACATAGTGGCTGATTAGACCACAATTAAATAATTTTTCTGGATTAATATATTGCCGACGTTACCGGTTTTCACCACAGTCAGAAATGTATCTAAATTCTCTGTCTTGTTTCGCTCGACATGAGGTGACGGCGGCATGCAGCTGAAACGTGTTCTTGCCCCTAATTAAATTTGTGAAGAACCTGGGAGGGCTGGTTTTTCAGATTTTTTAGCTTAAACTTAGCCTTGCTCTTGCTAAGGCTGGAACAGATGCCCTCCAGCTCCCTAATATGTTGGCCCAAGTCATAAGTTGTGAACTTGAGAGACACAAGTCGCTGACTGTGATCGTCAACTGAAGACCTTCATCAAGTTTAGCTTCCAATGCTCCAAAAGATCTCAACTTCTCTGCAAATGTCAGCTGGTGCTTTTACAGAAGCCCGCACATGGCCACTGTTAGTCCAGCTGGAGATTCTGCCTTGCTGCCCGTTTTAACCCACTTAGGAGCCGTAGGCAATCCAACCAAAGAAAAAGCTACAGGTTGAAAATTATTATGCATGTAGTGCTTTGGTTGTAAAATAATGACAAGGGAGTGAGAAAAATTGAGAAGCAAGCAGGCTCCTTTTGCTAGCCTCTACCACATCTTCTAGGGAGTTCCTTACACACAGTGTGATTTTTTTAAAAACATGTTTACAAGTACTCTGTGTGCCGTTTTCGTTTCCTTCCCTTTGATCATTGATTTTCTGAAAAAAAAGAGTAAGATGACTTATAGGATAAAGAAAATATGAAATAAATTTTACTAAAAATGTTAAAGCAGAAAACATTTCAAGACTCTAGTTACAATAGTAACTAGAGTCTTGAAATTTAAATGTGCTCATATTTATTCCCTTTGGAGCCAAATGCTTTCTGTGTGACAGCAGTTATTAATATGACCTCTCCACGGTGAATTGATGAGGTCAAAGGTCAAAAGGCCATCAGCAGTGCTGGCTGCGGCTCGCAGTGGCAGACTTTTTGGCAGCCTTTTGTCACCATGGCGACAATTCACAACAGCAGGGAGTGACTCCCAAGACCCAACAGGCGACACAGCGGGACTTTCCTCCCTCTGAAAACAGATGAGCCACCTCCTGATCTCAGCATGCAGAAATATTACTGCTACCATTTGTAGATGACAGACAGAAGTCCCAAAGAGTTCAGGTAATTTTCCTGAACCTACAAAGTTTTTGTACCACACTTAGAACCAAGTTCCTTGTTGGGCCTGGTCCACTTCAGCCAAAGAGACTACATTTCCAGAACACTGAAACCTAAAAATGGAGAACGAGGGTTGCACAAATTAAATGAGGCAGGGTCCACTCAAAGAATTTCTCTTGAACAGCGGTGTAGAATATCTAGCTCACATTAAACTGAATAACAAGGCATAACATACAATAATGTGTTTTTTACAGTGCTTTGTTAAATTAGTTGGAAGTTATTTGGCCTACATACAAAATGTTTTGTGTGACAGAAAACTAACCCTGCACATCACTCTGAACACCCCATCCCCACAGTGAAACATGTTTGTGGCAGCATCATGCAGTGGGAATGCTTTTCTTGAGTAGGGATGAGGAAGCGACAGAGTCAATTTGAAGATCGTTGCTTGACCAATCCAGATGGAAAGCCTTAAAAATACAACAAAAGTTACAATTGAATCGTATGAAAATCCTATATCCTTATACTTTTACTTGAAAATACACATTATGCTGTTTTAGAGTAGTACATAAAAAGCAAATATATACTGCATTGAAGTAACCATTGTTTTTTTTGTTATGAGTTTTATTTATTGTAGTGAGAGCTGAGTTTAATTGTGATTACACAAAACTATGTTTAGAAACCTCAAAAACTGAATTTTTGGGATTGTTAGTTTTATTTTTGTTTTTCCATGGCTCCATGAAGAAATCAATAAATCAAAAATGAAGGTTGATTGCAAGTATTTTGTGCTGTTTAGCTGTACAACGGCACTAAATGCAACTGATGTATTTGAGTAGCCTATCTGATAATGGGCAGATTTTGTTTTACGAGTAGTAACTCGTGGTTGTTGAACTCTGGCCAGTAATGTACAGCTTGAGTCCTACAATTATAATCACATTTAATGTCAATATTGCCTATCCTTACTTTGAAGTCATCGCAATTACACTGTAGGGGTGGTCAATATGGACTTAAAATTTTCTCAATATATTTTGTAGCATAATTTTTCATAATAAAAATGATGATTAAAAAATCATTGCAGTCTTTTTGGATGGTATACTGGAGAGCTGCTTGTGTCATCTAACTGCGCACCTACTTGGCAACTCAGAAGTGTGACTACCTTCCATGGCAGCTCAGAGCCATAACAGCAGCAGATAAATTTTGCCCCTAATGCTAACTCAAGTTCTACACTGATTCCAACTAGGATTGCAAGAAGGCATCTCATGCCTAGCTTGTAAGTGTCAGATAAAAGGGTTTCCAGTAACTTAAAAACTTAAATGATTACTTTACATCAGTGGTGTCCAAAGTCAGTTCTCAAGGCCTGGTGTCCTGCATGTTTTAGGTGTTGTTTTGGTTTAACACAGCTGAACCTAATGAGTGCTTAATTGGTGGGCCTCTACAGACCTTGATGACCGAATGAGAAGGTAAATCCTTCATTTGACTCAGGTGTGTTGGACCAGGGACATATCTTAAAGGGATCCACGATTAGTTGTAACAATGGACTTTATTTGATAAATATCTGTTTTAGATGTAAAAACAATACAATAAAAATACTGTAAGTTTTTATAAATTTAAATAATTTTTATTTTTACACGGACATTGCCATGTTTAGGCTGCAATGCATTCTGGGTAAATGACACATACTAGGTCCTAACTCTAGCTTCATCCAGCCAAAACAGCAGTGAGTAATGTTAAACCTTTTCAGTTTGAACCGGAGTGCGTTAAAATTGATGACAATGTAGTAAGGTAATAATAATAATAATAATAATAATAATAACAATAATAATAATAATAAAGAAAAGATAAATGACACATACCGCTCGTAGAACTGTGTGATACAGCAAGTAGTGCTCTGTGTGCGGTGTTCGGTCCAGTAACACTTGTTTAGTATCTGATCGGTCTGGTCTTTGGGCCGTTTACATCTGTTTAGGGTCTGGTTTTGGTCTGGTGTCGGGTTTGTGATTTCACATTCGGTACCGGCGGCAGTGGCAGTACTTTCATTATTTAAAAGGACTTCCGGTGTTGTCTGTCTCTGATGTTTCTCCCACGGTCTTTCGCTTGCAAGGCGGGTTTAGGCACTTTATGGATAAAAATAGCCGGTGCTCTTCTTTTTTCTTCATGTGGGAAGCGATGAAAACTCACCTAATTTTTTCTGTTGTGTTTTGTTTGTTATAGCCAACAGTGACTTTGTGTGGCATTGTCTAAATTTACACCAGTCATACGCAATATGATAAAAAGAACAAAAAACAAAAAAAACAACACTTGAGTAATGTTAAACTTTCTGTTACCTCTGTAGGTTTTAGTCCAGTAGGACCTAACCGGACAACGCAGTCTTTTTGGGCCCCCCCTCTACACCTGCCGCCACCACACACACACACATACACACACAAACACCAAAAAAAAGTCAACTTAACTGTATACTTCATGCCCTGGAAATCTCTGTATTTTATATTGGATATTTTATATTGGACATTTTCAACCCATCTATTGAATTTAGTGCACTAGTTGATCTTTTCTTCATAAGAGAACAGCAAGCACTGCAGCCAAAATATGGCCTTTTTTGACCTTCTGTACAGTCATGGCCAAAAGTATTGAGAATGATTCAAATGTTAATATTTACAAAGTCTATTGCTTCAGTTTTTAAAACGGCAATTTGCATATACTCCAGAATGTTATAAAGAGTGATCAGCGTAACAGCAATTAATTGCAAAGTCAATATTTGCCTAGAAAATTAACTTTATCCCCCAAAGCACATTTCAACGTCATTGCAGCCCTGCCTTAAAAGGACCAGCTAACATCGTTTCAGTGATTGCTCCATTAACACAGATGTGGGTGGTGATGAGGACAGGGCTGGAGATCAATCTGTCATGATTAAGTAAGAATGACACCACTGGACACTTTAAAAAGAGGCTGGTGCTTGGCATCATTGTTTCTCTCCTGTGAACCATGGTTATCTCTAAAGAAACACGTGCAGTCGTCATTGTACTGCACAAAAATGGCCTAACAGGAAAGAGAATCGCAGCTAGAAAGATTGCACCTCAGTCAACAATCTATCGCATCATCAAGAACTTCAAGGAGAGACGTTTTATTGTTGCCAAAAAGGCTCCAGGGCGCCCAAGAAAGACCAGCAAGTGCCAGGACCGTCTCTTAAAAGTGTTTCAGCGGTGGGATCGGGCTACCAGTAGTGCAGAGCTTGCTCAGGAATGGAAGCAGGCAGGTTTGAGTGCATCTGCACGCACTGTGAGGCGGAGACTCTTGGAGCAAGGCCTGGTCTCAAGGAGGGCAGCAAAGAAGCCACTTCTCTCCAGGAAAAACATCAGGGACAGACTGATATTCTGCAAAAGGTACAGGGAGTGGACTGCTGAGGACTGGGGTAAAGTCATTTTCTCTGATGAATCCCCTTTCCGATTGTTTGGGACATCTGGAAAACAGCTTGTTCGGAGAAGACGAGGTGAGCGCTACCACCAGTCTTGTCTAAAGCCAACTGTAAAGAATCCTGAAACCATTCATGTGTGGGGTTGCTTCTCAGCCAAGGGAGTCGGCTCTCTCACAGTCTTACCTAAAAACACAGCCATGAATAAAGAATGGTACCAGAATGTCCTCCGAGAGCAACTTCTCCCAACCGTCCAAGAGCAGTTTGGTGATGAACAATGCCTTTTCCAGCATGATGGAGCACCTTGCCATAAAGCAAAGGTGATATCTAACTGGCTCAGGGAACAAAACATAGAGATTTTGGGTCCATGGCCTGGAAACTCCCCTGATCTTAATCCCATTGAAAACTTGTGGTCAATCATCAAGAGACGGGTGGAAAAAACAAAAACCTAGGAATTCTGACAAAATGCAAGCATTGATTGTGCAAGAATGGACTGCTATCAGTCAGGATTTGGTCCAGAAGTTGATTGAGAGCATGCCAGGGAGAATTTCAGAGGTCCTGAAGAAGAGGGGTCAACACTGCAAATATTGACTTGCTGCATTAACTCATTCTGTCATTAAAAGCTTTTGTTACTCATAATATGATTGCAATTGTATTTCTGTACGTATGTGATGACATCTGACATACACACATGAAAACCAGAGGGCAGCAGATCATGTGAAAATATTTGTGTCATTCTCAATACTTTTGGCCATGACTTCATATGAGCCAGTCCCTAACAATTTTTTCCCTTCCATTGCAGGAGGTAGAAAATGTTAGATACTTGGGAATTCTCTGCCCTCTGAATCTCTAAGAAAGGCTTCCTTTTTGCCATTAAACGCACAACATTCATTAGATCAGAATCAGTCATTTTTGTTGGCCAAAATGCGGGATCATTGAAATTAACGGTGTGATCCATCTCTGAGCGACTATGCTCAGACTATCCAATCGGGCATTAAGCCTCTCCACCTGCACCGTCTCTGTTATCGCTAGGGATGGCTCTGTCTCCTCCTCAAACACACGCTGCGCCCCCCCAGCTCCCCGCTAGAGGTGTGCGATACCGGGAATTTTTAATCGATCCGATCAAAAGTAAATACAGGGTGAGTATCGGCGCTATCGATACGATACCGATACTTTTGACATTTAAGCTTGATGTAGCATGAAACTGTTGACCTTTCGGTTTTTGTGATGTTTATTTTATTATTACAATTTAATAATAATAATAATAATAATAATAATGTTATGTTCAGTGTTTTTTTCCTAGTCCACCTCTTATATCTTTCAATCCTTATGTAATTTTGTCTGTTGTGTGCACCTGCCTGTTGCTTTAATCCTATAAATTTCCCCGTCGTGGGATAAATAAAGGATTAGCTAATGTTATCTTATCTTAAATAACACTTTTTTAAGATATGTACTGGGTTCTTTCAAGGTCTTAATTACATTTTCTGTGTGGGCTCCAGTAACATATGATAGATAATATCTACTTTGAAAGTTAACATGAACTGCTGCTGAAGATGACCACTGATCTACCTGGATGTTCTCTGGAGGACTGAAACGCCTCAGTCAGTGACGTCAGTCTGTGGGTCTGGGTCTGTCGGGGCAATGACAGAAGTTTCGTCTCCTCTCTCTGTTTCTGACGCTCGACGTTTTCTTGCTCATGGCTTTTCACGTGCTTAGATAAATTTGTTGTGTTTCCACTGAATTTAACCAGCTTTTTACAAACCATGCAGCTTGATTTCATTTACGGTATTAAAAAAATAGCCAAACGGCGCTTCTTTCCCTCTTCATGTTTTTCCGCTCCTGTGGTCTCTCTCTCTCTCCGAGTCTGAGCAGCAGCAGCGCGGTTGTTTGTGAGAGAGAGCTGAATGGGCGGGCCAGGCTAAGCCTGCGTGCTGATTGGCTGGCGCCGATGAGCCATGTACGAGAGGGGAGGGGGAGCAGCAGAGTGCTGTGACACAGATGGGGAGACGTTGGTGAAGCTGCGCATGCTGACAGTTTTGGGCCCCCCCTCTGTCCTGGGCCCGGGACAACTGACCCGTTTGTCCCCCCCTGTCGGCGGGCGTGCCTTCCACAGCAGTTTTCTGATTCTGATGAATATGTCAAACAGGGCTCTTATGAAAAACCATTATTGTCATTATGTAACTATAATGACATTTTGGCAAGACACCAGCTCAGAATTCACACAACACGGAGACACAAATCAAGACAATGTTCAAGTTGAATGCGGCAACAATCGCTCTGAGAAGCTGTAAGCGTGCAAATAGTCCTTAGTATCTGATAAGATTTAAATGTGAAAAAAGACAGATGGCAGTCTCTTTACAGAACAATGTATATCACTGTACAATTGCATGCATGTGTCAGACAAACATTGCCTCAGAAGTTAAAAAGTATAAATCAGTTTACAGGACGACGTAAAATACTGTGCAATTGCCTGAATGTACCAGACAAACCTTCACAGAGAAGTTAAAAGTGTGCAAACACAGGCGCTGGTCATATAATTAGAATATCATGAAAAAGTTTTTTTTTTTTTAGTAATTCCATTCAAAAAGTGAAACTCGTATATTATATTCATTCATTACACACAGACTGTTATATTTCAAGTGTTTATTCTTATCATTTTGATGATTATAATTGACAACTAATGAAAGACCCAAATTCAGTAAAAGCAGCCCAGCTATTAACAACGGTCTTTTGTGGAGTGTTAACTGCTACTACTGTGTGTGGATGTGTAGTGAGAGACAAGAGAGTGACGTGAAAGACGGATAAAATGCTGCATGACCGTTCAGATTGCGGACACTTTGAAAAATATCCGAAACGGATATTGGTCTGTTTATGTTTCTCACCATTCCACGGTGAGGACGAGACATATTCTACAATTTAAGGTAGTCAAAAACATTCAAGTAAACAATAAATAAATAAGAAGGCGCATATATAGAATGAGGAAGTAATATTGAATTGAATTGAATATCAGTGTCCTCTCAGATAAATAGCAGCAAAAATTTAAATACTGCAAACTCAGGCAATATATTGGCAGCTGAAGTATTTCTGTTTGACCCAAGTATGCAAGTGGCATAATAGTGCAAGTATGTTCAGGTAAAGTGTTTTTTGTTTTTAAGAAAAGTGTGAAAGCAGCATGATAGTGCAAAGCAGTCATTGTGTGGGTTGAAGGTTTAAAGTCCAGGGGCCTCACTTATAAAGCTTGCGTACGCACAAAATGGGGCCTGAAACTTGCGTATCTCACTTTCCACACAACAATTGGGATCAATAAAAATAAAAAACCTGACGGGAAAGTGTGTGGCCCTCACGGCACATCTGACCCATGCGTACACTCATTTTGGAGAGGGGGAAATGGGCGATGCAGATGGTAAAGTGGTGAATTGCATGATGATTCCTCTCAGACGTTCAATTTCACTCCATGTCTGACTTTAATCATACATCATCTTGGATAAGGATTCAAAACCACAGTGTTATTCATGGTTGCGCTGGTGACACATAACTACCTTTCAAATAAATAAAACAATGTCTAAGCCTGTAGCCTAAATCTGATCTGAATGCCCAGCCACAGATGAGTTTCAACATGGAGCTCCCTGTGAGGCTGTCATCTGGCGTTTAAAGCTTTATTCGCACAGGATTAGTTTTACCTAGAGACTTCATGTAATAATTAAGTTACCCCCTTACATCAGCTTTTTATGTGGCGCATTTGCACGGGATAACCAAAGCCTGAGATTTGCTGAAATTTACAGATATTTTTGCTACTTATTGTGCATGTGATCGGCTGCGTAATGGAAGCAGTGCAGCCAACGCTCAAGCTTATAAGCGTCTCTGGGCTCTCTTTTTTCTAAAGTTGCTGGTAGATTTTGTGAGGTGTGGTTTTTGGGATCGTTTTTTAATGCTAACTTAAGTTAACTTCAAGTGCGCAAAAAAGCTTTCCGAAGAGTGCAGTGACAATTAATCCAAGAGATCACAAACGACCCCACAACGTCATCCAAAGAGCTGCAGGCCTCACTTACCTCAGTTAAGGTTGTGTGTCCTATTAAATCTGGCACAAAAGTATCACTGCATTTCAGAAAAAGAACATCATACCAACAGTAAAACATGGTGGTGGTCGTGTGATATTCTGGGGATGTTTTGCTGCAGCAGGACCTGGAAGGCCTCCACACTCCCCTGATCTAAATCCAATAGAACACCCCCCGGTTCAGGTCTATCTGACGCCACCAGGTTGCACCTCAGACTGTCCAGAAGCTCAGTGATGCCCTGGTCAAGATCTGGGAGGAGATACCCCAGGATACCATCTGCAATGTCATAAGGAGCATGGCCCCATGCCAGGCAAGCATACAAGCATGTGGGGGCAATAGAAACTACTGAGGATGATTTGGAGTTGCTGCGATGACATTTATCAAATTGGACCAGCCTGTCCCATCAGTGTTTCAGTTTAACTTTCTCTGCGACTCCGGATTAATCATTTTCATTTTCATTAAATGATCCTTTAGTTTCCAACACATTATCCATTCCATGTTAGTACAAATATCCAGCTTGATGTTTATCCCCAATTGAGAACTGATGTGTTTTTAAAGTGTTCTTTAATTGTTTTGAGCAAAGTATTCCTGTCAGTTTTCCCTAAACATTTCCCTTTGTGTAACCATACATCTTCATTACATATGAACAGCCAAGTAGCAACTGGAAGTGTTTCTTCACAATCTCTTTAACCCGTAGTTTCTTAAATATATACAGCACATAAAATACCCACAGAGATGCACCATGACAAAGAATATAATCCAATTTATTAATCAGCCTCCCACTCTGTCCAGCCAATTTTATTCAGTTTCTCTCTTCCTCCTTTCTCACACTCCTCCTCTACGTCACTGCCTTTACCCATCCACTCAGACATGACGGTACGTTAGGCTTGCTGGGCTTAGCAGCTCGTTCCTAATCAGCTTACTGCCAATGACACTCAGCCTGAGCTGAGAAGACGATTTAGGGAAGGGCAATGGCTTGGAGGGGGGGGGGGGGGGGGGTATGAATAAAAGAGCAGGAAGAGCGAATAAAATGTACGGTTTTAGGAGTTAAGACTAACATGGAAGCAAAGATAAGGGACAAAAGGGAAAACAGTTGAATGGGAACATGTGCTGTCTTGACACACCGCAGGGGGAGTCTTCAGCAGCAGTAAGCTGTGCAGTGGCCCCATGAAGCCACCATCTATCACAATAGCATCAACTCTTAATGTCAACATTGTTCATCGCTGGTTGGGCCGCATCTTTTTTATTCATGAATAAAACTGGGATCTTATCCAAATGCCCCAGTTTTTCCCCTTTGAAATTTCTGCATCCACCTGTACAGCCAGCGCTGCTTATCCGACATCAGGTTGCAACAGTATCTGCTTTAGGAAGAAACCCCAGACATAAAAGGATACATATGCAGAAAAAAATACATTTGTGACCGGAGTTGATATCCAGCTTCAACAACCCTTACCAGTGATAAGTGTGCATGTTCTGTCCTCTCAAAACCCCAGTAAGTCGTGGCCGATGGCCGTTCAACCTGAACCGGGTTCTGCAGGGGGTTTCTTCCTGTTAAAGGAGAGCTTTCCTCTCCACTGTCACTATTTGCATGCTCGGTATGAGGGATTGCTGCAGAGGTAGTGACTCTTTGAAACCAACTGTCTGCCGTTCCATCGTGCTTGTTCAGGAGGAGTGATAGCTGCAAAGTCAGGGACTTGATACAATTGGCTAGGTTTCATTAGCTAGTAAACTTTTTCCCAATATTATTAATAAACAGAACTTCCTTGTTTAAAAACAAGGATTGAATTGGGATGTACTTAATCGACTTCAAAGCATTCTATACACTTGGATTGAATTGACTACATATTACTGTGTAAAACTTCTTTGTTAAGTGCCTTGTGACGACATTTACTGTGAGCTGGGCTACATAACTAGACTGAATTGAACTGAATTGAGGTGCTTGAAACTGAAACCTGTTTTCAAGTGAGATTTGCACAGATCATTCAGGTAGCAGAAGAGCACAAGCCTTTTAGCAGATAACAAGAAGGCTGATCAGAGTACAGAAAAGTGGCTAAGATTCATCCTTTCAAGCCTTCAGCCTCTTTCACTAAATATGTTTGAGCTGAATATCAGGATGCTTCATTTTAAAATTACAGGTTTGAATCTAACAAAATAGGTAATAACCCAAGGGGGTGACTATTATCATGGCACTGTACTTCTACTGTATGTTCACCGTAACAGGTATACTAAAATGGTCCATAACATTTATTTTTTAGTGCTTCTAATGTTAATACATAGAGCTAATGAAATACATATTCAGTAAACTTAGATGTTTAGTTATCAGCAACAAAAATAGGACATGGGTCCTGCTACGATGCTGCTACTATTCCACTGCAATGTACCTTCCTCTCCATGTTTTCTTTGTTCTGCACTTTGAATTGTCTTGTTAGTGAAATGTCCTATACAAATAAATCAGACTTTCTATCATTCTTTAACCAAATGTATGATTTTTAGGTTTAAACAGGTTGATTGGTGATTAGGGCCAGTTGTGCATAAGTTTGTCCTTTTGTGCTTCCCCATTGAATCGATGAAAAACAGATATTTTCAAATACAAATTTTTGTCAGACTCAAAAGAATGTAATCTATGTTTCCTGCATGTTTCTGCTAGTGGGCACTGTGTTTTCCTAACGACTTGGTACCGGAGCAGGAAAAACTGAAAACTGCTACTGCTGAAAACGTTGGGCATTTAAACTGGCAAAGTAAAGAGTTATACCATTTTTGCATGACCTGTCAAGACAATTTAATTGAAAAAAAAAAAGACTGAACAGAAGAGAAAAATAATTTAAGTCAGTAGTTCCCCATCAACAATTCAAAGTCAAAAGAACGTAATCTGAGAAGACTACATGTGGACTAGTTAAGATCAAAGGGAAACCATGAAACAGGAGTTGAGGTTTCATTCATACAGCATGATTGGGACCCCCATTCAATAACTAGCCGGATTATCTCTGCAGTGGTCAACAGCTTTACGAGCTGTGAGAACAAGACTGTGTGGAACTTTTAAGACACAACAAAACTGCTAAAATGTTATGCTTCTAAGCTTTCAACATTAGTATGTGATGGAACATTGGAAATTTGGAAACACTTACTGCCTTTCAGAAATCTTAGAGTTAAGGCCTGGGTGTGAATTCTCTAGAAAATGCATAAGGATGCTGCACTGTCCCGTATGCTAGTCACACTAATCACTAATAAAAGATGCTGTGAAATGTTCTAATTTCTAGCTCCTACCTCCTGTTCTTTGACCTTTCACAGGGTCAACAATAAGAACTCTATCATGGGGAGAACAGGATCTTCAGACTGCTGTGCGGATTTTGGACAGCCTTCAACTCCAACGTCATTAAGTGATGGATGATTCTAGTCAATCTGGGGCTACAGCCTTCTGAAAATGAACATCAAAGTGCCTGCTCTGTTCTCGCCGGATGTCGTGAGCTCCCTATGCTAAAGGAACTATTTATAGGAAGCATACAGGCTGTTTCTCCTACCTCCTTTACTGACTGCACTATTTGGACAGGACTCTTAGCCCAAAGCGGAAGTGCGTCAGCGTTTGCCATGATGAGTCTTTACCAATTAGACCCTTCTGGATGCAGCCTGTGTGACTTGTAATGTCTGCAATCATTTTGGCTTTGTTTAAAACAATAGGAAACCCTGTTTTATAGTGACTGCTTTGCCTCTAGTGGTTTTCCAGGCATGTCCCACTGGGAGGGACCATGGGCCAGACCCAGAACCCGCTGGAGGAGCGCTCTATCCCTTCCATTGTGGGAGCTCCTCGGGATTCCAAAGAATAAGCTAGAGAGTGTTACCGGGGAGTAAGATGTCTGGGTTTCCCTACTGGACTTGCAACTCCCATAACCAGATCTCGGGGGGAAACGATGGATGTAATTTATCTGGGATATATCTCTGTTTAAGAAGGAATCATTTAACTAAATATTTTATGGGGACATACACGAGAATGTGGGCATGTGTGAAGGCAGGTGCAGACTCTCATCTAAAGGTTGGGAAACATTGTCCTATATCCTATCTTGAATATCTCCATGACTGCCAATGGCCGCATACAGCCTCGTCACCAGGTTACTGGTACTAGCTAATTTTGTGCATGGACCTAAACGATACATACTAGGATTACAGTCCTTTGAATTGTCTTGTTACTGTAAAGTGCTTCATAAATAAAATTGCCTTTCGTTGCCTTACTCGTTCTTCCGCAAATAGGCAACATTATTACTAAGATATCAGTATGTTGAATATATCCTGTAGTAGGAAAGCCATCTAAAACAACATGAGCATTTCAGCTAGAACAACAATACATTCAGAGCCTTAATTCAATATGCAAATGTCCCACTGAACCTATTCCATTCTGAAGTGGTTTTGACAAATTTACACATCTGGGGCCTTATTTATAGGCCATTGTGCAGGATCTATACTAAAAGTGTGCGTACTCATCCAGATTTTTAAAACCATATACACACACCAGGAAGCAATTTCCCTTAATAAATTATTTCCATCATGACAACCTACCGTTTTCCCAGACTGCTGAGTGGCATACTGAGGCTCAGCGGAGCTCGACTGGGAGCAGGTCTGCGGTTGCTGCCAGCTGCGTTAGGGGTTGTCTGCTTCAGCTTCGGTGACTCTGCCACACTAGCAGGACTGGTGCCAGGCTTTATGTCGAGGTCCTTTAACACGTCATAGTTGATCTTGTTGGATATCTTCTTCTGTTCCAACATCTTCTCAATGGCCTCATCAGCAGTGTTGGCTCTAATGGCAGTGCGCTTTTTCGAGGGACCTCTTGGCTGGTTATAACAAAAAGGATACACATAAAAAAGTAATCTGTGGGAAATGTGACACTGTTTTAAACAACAAGCAAATAGCAATAACACTTCTAATCAAAGACTGTCCACAAAACACAGCTGTCAAGCTAAACTTTTTTTGCTGATTTCATATCTCTGGTTTATGCAAAGGTTTGACCTGCCAATTCCAAATTTAGACTATATGATGCTTTTTTAGGAACTACAATATTAGCAAATATAAGAACATTATCACCCATGGGGAATAATTCAGTAGGTCCTCTGTACGGGTTCATCTATGTTGAAATGTTTCGTCTCTTGTCCAAGAGACATCTTCGGTCTGAGGAGTTACCGATAAACTCAGCCTTTTAAGAAGTACCTTTGCATAGTGGAAAATAGATTTTCTATTTAATGGCTCCTGCCATTTCTTTAGTACTTAGGTACAGTGCATTCACTCATCAGGAAAAGATACATTTGAGTTTCCTATCAGGATAAACAAAAAAATGACTAACTGTGGTCACCAGCTGATTTCTCAGTCCAACTTCTCAATTTTATTTTAAGTATGAATGTTTTACTTTTCCCCACTGTTACTAGGTAAATTACATGTCATTTTTATGCTGTTTTGAGTTGAGATGTGAAAAGCACTGTTAAAAAAAATACGAAATTTTTAAGGTAAAGCATACATTGCTAGGTTGTTATCAAATGCACACATTTGCAATTTTGTCTGACTTTTGCCATCAACCTTTCAGATTTTTTTCTCTCTCAATTTTCCAATTTATCGCCTATTTGCATTTTTGTCAAAACTCCAAACTCTGGCTGTTTACCTTTTTTGCTTTATAGATGCCAAGCTCCTTTTCTTTTTTTATCTTCGCTTCCTTTTCTGCAAACAAGGACCATGAAGAACATAAACAACTTTAAAACTAAACAAAGATAATCTTTAACAACCATTACCTGTACACTTCTATAGAAATGATGGCGTACCAAAGGCGAAAGGTACATTAAGGTACAAACTCAGTCATTGCATTTATATGGGAAAAAAAATCTAAGGCACACCCTTGGCTGACAGATTATGCAGCCTCCAAGAAGTACCTTTTTGCTCTTTTAGGTAGTCTGAGTTTTCTGCCATCCAGAGTGCAGTCTTTATTTGGACTTCTTCGTCGTTCAGCAGATACTGCAAAGGCCAAAAGAGAAAAGAATTGTGAAGTTAAAAAAATTTAGACCTAAATAAGTTATTTGCAGCACCAAATTAACCCAGACCATTTAGCGCAATATTGTACAGAACTGGAGAAGCCAAAATGATGTCACACCGTCTGTAGGATATATAGCAGAGCGGTCCTATCTATCGTTCAAGTCCACAGAAAATTTAGGCACTTTTGATAATAAAACCCAATACCTGTGGTGGTTCTTGTTTAAATTCCACAACACTTAAAAAATAATCTGTAACAGTAATGCTGCCTAGAGCTTTGATGCATTTTATCCTTTTCAACAATAATTCTAAAATATTTTCTTCTTAATGTAAAGAGAAGCATATCGGTTTTGTTTCCATTTTAGTCACAATGCATCAGTTGACTAAGAAGGAGGTACGTACCAAATTGATCTCACTGTCATCTATGCCACACAGGTCCAGCTCCCCGCTGTCAGCAGTGTCATCTGTCATGAAACGAATAACCAGAACTGATACGTTTAGAGGATATTCACATTTTCCCTGCATTGTTCCCACTCCAGGCTTTGGAAAAATAACCCAAACACATATATCTAACAACGACTCTTCTCTGAACTCTAAAAACATTATTTCCACAGGGGGGTTTCTCCAAATAAAACAATTACCTCCAAATAAGGCTTTAATCTGCTCAGGCGCGGATTCAGGCGGGGGCGCAGGGGGCGCGCGCACCCCCCTTTTGGAGACCAAAAGTATTTTTTTAAAGAGCCCGAAATTTTAAACATCCTTCATAGAATTCCGATTAAGAGCCAGTACCTTTCATTTAGAACGCACTGTGACGCCGGCGCGGCATAAATTGTCGTCGCAATCACCGATACTGCGGGCGGCATTTAGTGCCCAAATATGGGCAGTAATGGCGGCCTGACGTCACATCCTGTGTTGTTTCTTAGCAGAGGCATTGCACTCCTACAGCTGCGATAAACAACAATTATTTCGGATTTCCAGAGGACTTCACCATTGAAATTTTCGAGAGCTATTGTTGAAGCAACAATGCCCACATGCATGGCAGTTTGATGTTGCAATACATCGGTTAAGAGTGGAAAAATAAGGAGATGGCTGCCGCAGCAGACAGATTCAACTCACATCGTTCCTTTTTGGTCTCCTTGCCTCAAACTGGGCTGGATTTCGTCAAAAATCAGGTTGCTGTCAAGAAAGTCTTCTATATATTCCAAATGGCTCTCAGATGATGATGATAAATCCATGAAACTCCATCACTATCACTAATTAATCCATCACTCTCTGCCGCACCGGTCGTGGCCATTTTAAATAACAGCGCGCAGTGACGAGCATAGATATCCATAATAAAGGCTAGATGTCTCGTCCGCGCTGCTGGCCAATGGGGGTCGACGTCCGCACGTGGCGGCCATCTTGCCACAGGCAGCTCGCTCATTCGTAACATTGTGTTTCAATGGCGCATGTACTTAAATAATCATAACTTCCTCAATTGTCTAACGATTCTCAAACTGTTTGGTTTGTTAAACAAAAGTCAGACATGTAGTTATGACACTGCACACTTATGAATAATTATAACCATGGAATTTCATATGAAAAGAACATTGAATAGAACATACAGGTGCAATAAATATACACATGCACAAGGTATTTATGTTAAATCAATATATGCTATTAAAACTCAGTGTACAGAATGGCAACATGATATATATATACATATATATATATATATATAAACACTTTTATTTGGGTGTGATTAATTATTTCACAGTCCTAATTTATTTATATTTACATACATACTTTTATAATATGAATATTACTGTTATAATAAAATATGAAATACTGACAAAAAAAGCTTATTGTGTGGCAACCTCTTGGTGTAGAAGCATAATCCAGGTTTCGAATTAAAGGTAACACTTTGAAGTTTCATGTAGACTATTCGGATTATATATCAGGAGTAATTACATAAAAGTTCCTATTTTTAAACCATTATAAAAGTGACATTTATTTGCTATTAAAATTAGTACAATAGTCCCCTTCACAAGTATATATAGATGTAGCATGTTGAAATCCCCACCCACACTACTGTGATGGTATACACATGGAAGACAGAGATTTAAAAAATGACCCAAAAAACAAAGCTTGGCTAATGCCCTTTGAAAAGGACGGTTTTATTGAGCTTCTGTTTCAAGCTAAGGTTAGTTATTTTGGCAATTTGGTGCAGCCTTAACTTAAAAAACAAGGACACAACCAACGTTAACAGCATATGGTGGTGGCTGTCTATGCCATACTGTGTTTCTCCGATGTGCTCTCTGAGCACAAACACATCCTCTGACCCTATCCTCTTCCTTACAATGTACACGACCTCTAGCACTTTGATGGGCTGTGATCGTCTGGTACATGAGGTCTGACGAATGACCCACTCTGCTGCCCTGACTACCATCACTGTGCCTTCTGATGGAATCACCAGACCTCCATTGTTTTTTAACTTCAGCAGGTGGTAGCTCTGGTCCTTGATGGCAGATGCAGCATCTGTTACCAAGCTGGCACGGCAGACATCACAGGACAGCTTTTTCAGAGCCCGTCGCACAACAAATCCTGAAATAAGAGTTGGTATATTAAAATAATTTAGAATAACCATGGGGAAATTAAGGGAACATTTATCTTTTTGGACCATTGTGAGATTGATTTCCCTCAAATTTACACCAAAGATTAATTGTCATACAATCGTTATTGGTGTCAGTAAAACCTATATAATTGACCAGTGGTCTCAGCCTTGATAACCTGCGCAAGTAGCCGTGATGCACAACTATGCTGCACGATTAAGTCATTTTTCGACAAGAAAATCTGCAATTTCGACATGTTCAAGCATCAAGAATTATAGCCACGTTCATAATGTTTGTAAGAAACCAAACTGTTTGTAAATCCGTCAAGAATTCAATGAGATAAGAGTATGTGTGTTCGTGCTGATCACTCACCTTACATTAGGTACCACAGAGCATGCCAGAAAGCTTGCCTGAGGCAAGATGGCCGCCGGTGATGACGTTTGAGACTCCGCCGTAAGACATCTAGCCTTTATTATGGATATCTATGGTGACGAGCCTGTTCTTCTTCTACGACTACTTCTTCTTCTCTTTTTTAATAGTGGTTGGCAAACAACTTTTAGGTGTATTACCGCCACCTTCCAGATTGGAGTATGGATCAACCTTAATCTTATATTCTCCCCACAGAAAAAAGGTATGATGATCGTTAGAAAATTTTGATAATGAAAAAACATTGAGTTCTCACAAGTTGTGTAAAGTTGTAAAGTAGTGCAATTTCAGGAAAACTTTTTCCAGTAACGGGAAAGTTTAAAAATACATTTTTGTTCTACAGTTTTTGAAAAGTAATGAAAAAAAGAGTGTAAAGTAAAAAAAAAATAGTGGACATTGACACCCGTACAATAGTTATTGTGTAGTGTGTATTGTCTGATTTAAACCTTTTAGTGCCACATGCGTTTTATTGTTAAAACTAAGAATGGTCTCCTTTATGAAAACATACTAGGCTTAAAACTATTGCCAAGAAACTTGCATATGATGAACGATGAGAGTGAGAAAGAGATCTTTACATCATATAAAGATGATCTACCATCAGGATCAACATTCAGGCAGGAAGTGAAGTTGTGGCACACAAAGTGGTCATCATCAGTGGAAAAACCCAGCTCTCTCCCTGAAATTCTAAGGATAACAAATATGAAGTGCTACCCAAACATTTCTATGATTCTTCACCTTCTGTCAGTTATACCTTTTACAAGTGCTTCTGTGGAACGTGCTAACTCAGGCCTTAAAGTAGTGAAAACTTTGCTGAGGTCAACAATGGGACAGAAAAGGTTTGTGGCTTTGCTACTTATGTATGTCCACAAGGAAATTCATTTAGACATCAACAAAATCATAGACATATTTGCCCAGAAGCATCCTAGAGGGTTGACATTCATAAACCCATTATCATCGTCATCATAAAGTTGAAGGTGTTGTAGAAGAGAACAATATTCTTTGTTAAGTCTTACAGTTCTATTATAGGCTTATGGCTTAACTTCACCCTACATGTTCATTGGTTTAACTTACTTTAAAGATTTTTTTTCCTCAACATGGTTTGTCTTGTTAAAATATGTTAAAAAATCTTTTATCACTTGAACTATACCACACTGTTCTTAAGTCCTTGGGTCTTTCTAAGTATTTTTTTTTCTTAATATAGTTTATATGGTTAAAATATATTGTTAAAATACATGTATATTTTTAAAACTCCTTTATCTTTTTATTTCATTTTCTGTATAAATATAATTTCTGGAAATAAAGAAAATATTTGTTTGATTAATTGTTGATAAGGATAATTTTTTCTTCAAACTACTTTTTAACCTTGTGCATGCTGTAAAAAGCACGAGATTTTGACTTAAAAACCCATTTTCAATTACAATAAGATAATCATGCTAATTCCACTTATGCTCATCCATTAAAATTATTATAAATTAAAAAACCCTTAGATGAATAATTAGGGTAGTATGAAAGAGTAAAGATGGCATTCTTTGGTCATTTAGCCTCACATTGTCTCGACCCCATGACCCATGACCCTTGACCCCATGACCCTTAGGTGCGCACCCCCCTTTGAAAAATCCTGGATCCGCCCCTGCTGCTTTACCTACATTTTTTACACATTTATGTCAAAGTTACATACTTTTTTCACATACAAATTCCAGACTTCTCCATGAATTTATTTTGTCTAGAGGAACAAGAGAGCAACAAAAACTGATGGATAGACTAGGAAATGGATAAATGGATGGAAAAGGGACAAATAAATGGACAAATGAAAAGATGAACTGATTGAAAGTATAATAGACAAGCAAATGGATGGTCAAACAGATGGTGGGGGTCGGAACCTTTAGGACTTTAACAAGTTGATAACGACTTGTTAAAGTCTATGATGCGATCATGAAACAATTATGAATTCACCACTATAACCCAGCTACTCCGATACACACTCCTCCCCTATCCCCACTGCAACAACAAGAGGACCAATGATTTTGTTGCACAATATAAATTTTTTATAAAAACAACCTAGAAAAGATACTCCGGCAGACGCAGAGACAAAAAGGTTGATAAGAGTCCAACACAACAGAGCTACAATCAAGTGGTAGGAAGTCAATGAAGCAAGTATTTTTTTTAAATATAACACATGGTAAGATTGTAATTTTTTAAAACGTCAGATGTATAAAAATAATCAAATCCTAACCACCTTAAATTTTAACAACACAAGTGATAAAGTTTATACTAACAGCCAAGAGGCACTGCTGGCTGTTGAACCTAAAAATGTTCCCCTTTAATAGTCAGGTGCTATGTCTTCCTAAGAGAAAGTTACTTGTATTGCCACCTTTCTTAAGCAAAGTACCTTGTCATAATTCTCAAAACATACTACATACTCCAATGAAATCAGCCTTAATAAGGTTGGGTGTAAATTCAAACCAAAACAAAGTTTTGGTAATAAAGTTGTGAAATCTTAAAGGGGTACAACCACAAAACAAAAACCTAAAAAGTACCATGCCACATCAGCCATTTGTTCTACTTTTACAATGAGATTAGACAAATATTCTCCACCAAAGAAGTAGAATAACTGAAAGGCCCTGCTGAGATTTGAACCCAGGATCTCCTCTTTACTAGACTTGCAATTTGACCAGCTAAATGGAGCTCCAATAATTTTTCAAACGGCAGGAGACTTGTAAAAAGAAATTGATTCCTAATTGCCCTAAATATCATCAACAAAAGTGGTGAAACATCTTCGAACAACCAAGAGCCAACGCTTGTTGTTCAACCCAGAAATTTTGAGTTTAACATCCAGGTCCTGAGAGAAAACGGCTTGTATAGAGGATCTTTTTGGATGCTCTTTTTTATCATTTGTCAAACCTATAGAGCTACCATAGAGTGTTTTATGTCTCAGCATAAATGTGTGGTATGGGAGCTGCACAGTTCAGGAGAGGAAGGACTTCGCATGGGTGGTGAGAACAGCGCAGGGGATTGTGGGACGCCGTCTGCAGGATCTAGACTCAATTTTTGCAGAAAGAGTCCAAAGAAGGGCCAGACGCATCTCCCCTGATCCCACCCAGCCAGGCAATGTGCTGTTTGCCCCTCTCCCATCAGGTAAACGCTTCAGTAGCATTAAATCCAAAACAAATAAACTTAGAAACAGCTTCTTCCCAAGAGCTGTGAGGGCAATCGCCCCCTGATGGGGGACTGCAGTCCAACGCTTTAAAATCACCCCACTGTTACTAGTCCATCATACGCTACAATCACCTTAATGTAAGTAATAGTGTGCCTACTGCACACTATTATCTCTGAATATCTCAATGCACATCTCTGTAAATGAAGCCTCAAATCATCATTGTTCAATAAGCACTTTATTACCTCATAATTTGTTATCTGTGACTCATGAAGGACAACTAGTTCATACAAACTTTTGAATCTTCATCTTTTAATTTTTTTAATCTTTTGAACTCTATAATGATAAAATACAAGATGTTCAAATAATTTCAGTTACGGTACTAAAAAAAAAATGTATGGTAAAAGTGTTCAGCATAATTTTGCTGTTGCTTATGTATAATGCCATAACAAATATATACGTTTACATGTGGGGTAGGGAGGAAAAAAAATCACTTGATGGCGGATGACTTGGTGAAAACAACCATTAAAGCAAAGACATAAAATACAAATTAAATATTGAAATAAAACATATATTGTAGCTGATTAATTGGTAAATTATTGAAACTATTATTTTTGTTGTATTTAATGGCACACAATTTGATATTTATTGGCAAATTTTTGGCCCTGTATTTTATTGAATCATGTATTTATTTATTTCTGTATGTATTACATTTCTGTCTCATTATGCAAATGAGGAGGGGGTGGTCTTGAGGGGACAACTTCTGCCTACAGGTCGGTTAGCATTAGACTGAACAGCTGAAATACATGCTGCTGCCATTGATCTCTGCTGCTACCGGTTACTTTCACAGCGACTACCCAGGTTATCAGGCCGCTGAGGAATTTAAAAACTATTTGAAAACAATGCTGTAATTCCTGACTTTTATCTGTAGTATGGACGCGCTGACAGAATATGCATTTTAGTTTTACACACAGATGTCATGCCAAATTAGTTCTCCCCCACAAAACTGTAGCCGCTCTTTGAGAGCGCGCAGTTGGCATGAACAGCAGAGCCAGTGTTGTTACCTCGACGTTCAGTTAGTGAGTTAAAACAGAAAATGACACTTGTATCCTGTGGTATTGTATCTTATTTTATTGTTTGAACATACCGTTGGCCTAATATGAGGACGATCACGTCTGTGTAAACTCAATTCATAAACATTCACGCTTACTATAGCACATTCTCAACAAATAAACAGTTCTGCGGTCATTTCCAGATGTCTGACGAAAATATTATTGTCTCTGATTGTTGCTCATCTCCAGTTCTGTCTGCTGCAAACAAAAACCCACCATCCTGAGTCCATCTCTGAAAACAACTGTCTGCTGTACTGTGTTTTGCAATTCTGAATTTAGAAATTCTAGTTAAAAATCATAAATTATTTGGAACCTCAACCAAAAATCTTCTACAACAAATATATGTATTTAAAGTACACTAGGGGTCTGTGATGATTTGGTTACTAACATTTAACTATCAATAATAAGAATTAATAATTAACTATCAACCAAAATTACCAGAAGCATTTTGGATGTGTGTGTAAAATGAGAGAAAGCCTCGGTAAATCTATAGATCTGATACAGTGCATCTGCATATAGAAAGCTGAAGGGTGCTGTAGATAACCTTTAATGTAATCTAATTTGTTGTTCTTTTTTCCTGTGTAATTTGTGTAAAATAACGAGGTTATATTAAGATTTCTTTAAGGTTGAACGAAGCATTTTATTTTGAAGGGCTTTCGTGAGATCTCAGGACTTCCGGGTTATCGAACTACTTCCGGTTTTTCGGAGTTGTAGAGAAAGTTAAAAGGAAAACGGTCTACATATTAAAGTATTAAACGTTTATTTAAGGATATTAGCTCCTGGCTAAAAGGGCACAAGGTTTGTATCTTATTTTGTATTATATTGTGTCCGGTTTTGAGTTATATGTTTGTTTTTAAATAAGTATGTTTGCAGTATCAAGTGTTAGCATCGTGCTGATCTATTTCTAGCTAAGCTAACACGGTAATTTAGCATCGTGCTGATCTATTTTTAGCTAAGCTAACACGGTCATTTGTTTATAAGGTTTAAAAGACTGTTTATTGGAACGTAATTGTATTTTTATTTTCTAATTTCTTTTAGCTCTTACGGTGAGTTCATGTAATACCTACATTGACCGTTGGAATAAAAGGGATATGAACCATCAGTAAAAGAGTCCGACCATCTATTAGCCGGGGACGCTACAGTAAGAGCTTGTGCCCTTTTAGCCAGGAGGTAATATCCTTAAATAAACGTTTAATACTTTAATATGTAGACCGTTTTCCTTTTAACTTTCTCTACAACTCCGAAAAACCGGAAGCTTGCACAAAAGTTACCTGATTGGACAGCATCACAGTGGAATCGGAAGGTCACCCAAGTCATGAGAGATGATCAGGAATTTCCCACCTTCCAAGAGTTTGTCTTCTTTGTTGTAACAGAGGCAGAGATTGCATGTAATCCCATCACCTCATTCCATGCTCTCCACTCAACAGAGACTAACTCTTCACGTCACCCGAAGGAAAAGAAATATAAATCCAGTGTTTATCATACACAAGCAGTTACAGAGACTGAAACACAAGGACAGTTAAAGGAGAAGTCCGGTCAAAATCAGAATTCAAACTGCTGACAGTACTTTAAATATAAAACTACTACATACCGTGCAAAAAATTATACGTTTTTTTAATTAAGAATAATTCTCATTTAATCATGTTTATGTGGAGGAATCCATCTTGGTCAAGAATAGTACTGTCACCTCCCATTTTTTGACGTCACTCGGCGGACCCGCTGTTGAGCAAGTTTCAACGCTCTGTTTGTCACGGCGCACTATTTTCCAAGATGGCGACGACTGGTGCTCTGTACGAAGCAGAGAGTGATGAAGTATTTAGTGACAGTGATGAGAGTTCTGTGGAGTCATCATCATCTGATAGCGATATGGATGTTTTAGAAGAGTTTCTTGACAGAAACCGGACTTTTGACGGAGTCCAGCGTACCCATTTCCATTGCAAACTCAGTCGGGTCCTACAGTATATATATATATATACACACGCGCTGTGTGTGTGTGTGTGTGTGTGTGTGTGTGTGTGTGTGTGTGTGTGTGCGCACGCGCTCTCCGCGCAGCACGGCTTTGCCGGCGCTGCAGCAGAGCGCACGCACACACACACACACACACACACACACACACACACACACACACACACACACACACACACACACACACACACACACACACACACACACACACAGCGGAGGAGAGATCGCGCTGAAGTGACTTAAGTTATATATTTGCCCCCTAGCAAATAGGGCAGGTGGTCATTATTGTATAAGTATTAAAATATAAAAGCATTCCAGCACATGCTGGGGCGGAGGGATACCATGTTGTATCCCTCCGCCCCTCTGGTCGGTAACCATCCCCGTAACTTCTAAATTAAAAATTAAAAATTTAAAAATAACTTACTGAAAATCCTCGCCCTCATGTCATGTTCAAAACATTCTCTCTGGCCAGAAGTTAGATGGCAAATCCGCTCTTCAAGTTGGCAATCCAGCGCTGAGCCCGGTGGCTCATGAATCAGGAAGTTGAAATAAGCTATGTTTTTTTCCACTTTTACCAGTTGTGTTGGAACATCCGATGGCCATGCACGTGGGCATTGTTGCTTCAGCAATAGCTCTTGGGAATGTCAGCGGTGAAGTCCTCTGGAAATCCGAAATAATTATTGATGATCGCAGCTGTGTAGAACGGCTCCTATTGACTTTGCATGGAAAGCGGAGAGAAATGCTGTCGCAGCTTCCGCTTTTCTACGTCGCAGGATGTGATGTCAAACGCCCCTTACTGCCCAAATATGGGCAGTAATGTCAGCCCCCATACACAGTGATTCAGATGACAATTTATGTTTTTATTTTCTTATTGATTAAAGATAAGTTCATTAAATAACCACAAACGTATTAGTTTTAGTTATAGCTAATGATACCCTGATTTTTCCTTGTTGACCGGACTTCCCCTTTAAAAACAAGTCTAAGGCCACCTTGTGTGTTTTGTCAGGACAGTAGGCATCAACTTCATCACTGTCCTGAGTTCAAAGAGAAAGATCTTGAGGATCGACGGAAATATGTGAAAGAAAAGAAACTTTGCTATGGCTGCATGAGGACAGGCCACAATGCAAAAGATTGTCGCAATAGACATTCATGTGAGAACTGTAAAAGAAGACATCCTACACTTCTTCATGACGACAATTACACCAAAGCTAAACCCACATCGATCCCAAATCAAAGCACCACAGAGGAAACACCATCCACATTGTCTCTCAGTGTGACAACTAAGGAGCCATCAACTAATACTTTGATGATCGTGCCTGTGTGGGTTTCTTCTATCATTAATCCAGGTATGGAAAGACTCGTCTATGCTCTGCTTGATAGTCAAAGTGACACAGTTTTTATTGATGAAGAAGTTAGCAACAGTTTGCAAGTCAAGACACATCCTGTAAGGTTGAAGCTAACAACAATGACAGGAAAGGACACATTGGTGCATAGTCAGAGTGTCAGATCTGAGAGTGAGGGGTTACAGCTCTGCCACCTACATTGATCTTCCCCCTGTTTACACCAAGGACTCCATACCAGTGAATCGAACGCACATTCCTACCTGTGACACAGCACGGCAGTGGAATCATCTAATAAAAATAGCAGATGAAATCCCACCACAGCTGGAATGTGAAGTCGGTCTGCTGATCGGCTACAACTGCTCGAGAGCACTGGCACCACGGCAGGTAATCCTGGGAGGAGACAATGAACCATATGCTGTTCGTACAGATCTGGGGTGGAGTATTGTAGGCTGTTCATCACCTCATCACGACTCACCAAGCAGCACCAATATGTGTCACAAGGTTTCTGTCAGAGAGCTTCCTCCCATAACCCCAGCAGAGGCCCTCAGGGTCCTTGAATCTGACTTTAAAGACGCTAGTAAGGATGGAAAGACTGTTTCTCAAGATGACATCTACTTCCTGGATGTGTTAAAGGAAGGAATCAGGAGAAATATTCATGGACATTATGAGATGCCACTCCCCTTTAAGGAGAGACCCTATCTCCCTAACAATAAGCAACAAGCCATGGTACGGCTCAGCCACCTCAAAAGAAAGTTGGTGAAAGATGACAAGTACAGAGAACACTATGTGAAGTTTATGGATGACATTATCCAAAAGGGTGAAGCAGAGGAGGTTCATGATCAAGGGAAAGAAGGAGAAAGATGGTATATTCCCCACCACGGAGTGTACCGCTCTAAAAAGCCTGAGAAACTCCGTGTAGTTTTTGATTGTTCTGCCAAGCACCAGGGAACAAGCCTAAATGACCACCTTCTGTCAGGCCCAGATCTGCTAAATAATTTGAATGGTGTGCTTCTCAAATTCAGACAGCACCATATTGCATTGATGTGTGACATAGAAAAGATGTTCCATCAGTTTCATGTTTATGAAGCTGACAGAGACTATCTACGCTTCTTGTGGTGGAGAGACGGCAACTTCAATGCAGAGCCACAGGAATTCAGAATGACAGTGCATCTCTTTGGTGCGGCGTCATCGCCAGGATGCTCTAACTATGGACTGAAACAGCTCGCTAAAGACAATGAAGCTGAATTCCCTCTTGGATCACAGTTCATTGTGAAGGACTTTTATGTTGATGATGGTGTTACCAGTGTAGAAAATCTGAGTGATGCTATTCAACTTGCACAGGAGGCACAGAAGCTCTGTGCTACCGGTGGACTAAGACTGCACAAGTTTATGTCTAATAACAGAGCTGTACTAGAGAGTATACCTACATCTGAGCGTGCTGCTGAAGTGAAAGCTCTGGATCTGGTCTTTAAGGATGTGACTTTAGAGAGAGCCTTGGGGATCCAATGGCACATCGAATCGGACACCTTCAGATTTCGTGTCTGCCTAACAGACCAGCCAGCAACACGACGTGGTATCCTGTCAACGGTTGCATCCATTTTTGACCCTCTGGGATTTGTTTCCCCTTTCCTGCTCACTGGAAAAAGGGTGCTTCAGGAAATATGTAGGCATGGCACAGGCTGGGACGATCCCCTCCCCTGCGAACTGCAACCAGTGTGGGAGCGCTGGAAGAAGGATCTTACAAATTTGGAGAAAATCACCGTACCTCGCTGCTATGTGCCTCCTGGTTTTGGCCGAGTTGTAGAAAAGGAGCTACATCATTTTTCTGATGCAAGCACATGTGGTTATGGACAGTGCTCATATCTGAGACAAGTGAATGAAGATGGAAATGTTCATTGTGCTCTGGTCATGGGGAAATCCCGAGTGGTTCCAATCAAGGTCACAACGATACCTCGACTAGAACTGGCAGCTGCTGTTGTATCGACCACAGCAAGCAACACTTTGAAGGAGGAGCTCGGTTTAACAGATGATGTTGAATATTTTTGGACCGATTCGAAAGTGGTCCTGGGATATATTCACAACGAGGCACGTCGTTTCCATACCTTCGTCTCAAATCGGATTCAGAGAATACATCTCAGCTCCTCAACAATGGAGATATGTCTCAACCAACGATAACCCTGCAGACATGGCATCCAGGGGATCGAGTGCAAGTGAGATTCTCACATCAAGCTTTCAGGACCTGAGTTCTTACAGAAAAGGGAGATACCTCCAGCTACAGATGTTTGCACAGAAATACAGATTGGAGATCCCGAAGTCAAGAGGATGCAGATTCTAAAACACAGACACAGGAACAGTTAAGTCTCTCAGACCGCTTGTCAAAGTTCTCTTCATGGTCGAAGGCAATCCAGGCTGTAGCTCGTCTCATTCATCGTGTTAGAAAGGACAAGTCGACAGACCACAGCACTGTACAAGAACGAGAAGATGCACGATGTGTCATCATAAAACTTGCAGAGACAAATGTATCCAGAAGAGATAAAGTTGCTCAGTAAGGTAGCTCAACTTCCTTCACAGAGTAAACTGTTTCAGATGGATGCCTTTCTCGATCAGGATGGACTTCTTAAGGTGGGAGGAAGACTGAAAATTGCATCACTCCCTACCTCACTGAAGCATCCAGTCATTATGCCGAAAAATCATCACATCACTAAGGCAATAATTGCTCATTGTCATGAGAAAGTGCAGCATCAGGGAAAAGGTTTAACTATTAATGAGATTAGATCAAATGGATTCTGGATTCCAGGAATCAACAGAGCTGTGGCAACGCATTTACATCAATGTGTTACATGTCGGAAACTCAGAAGGTTCACTGAGGAACAACGTATGGCGGATTTGCCATCTGAGCATGTGGATCCATCGCCACCTTTCACCTATTGTGGGATGGACTGTTTTGGTCCGTTTGACACCAAACAAGGACGCAAGGTACACAAGAGATACGGCTTGCTTTTCACCTGTCTTTGCTGTCGAGCTATCCACATTGAAATGTTGGACGACATGTCGACGGACGCTTTCATAAACGGACTCCGTTGTTTCATTGCCATAAGAGGAGCAGTACGTGACATAAAGTGCGACCAAGGAACGAACTTCGTTGGAGCAAGAAATGAACTGAATGAAGCTCTCAAGCAAGTGGATGTTAACTGCCTGACTACGTTTTTGGCTGAGAAACAATGTGACTTTAGTATGAACGCTCCTCATGCAAGCCATGCTGCAGGTGTATGGGAGAGACAGATCAGAACGGTTAGGAATATTCTTCGTTTCACTCTCTCATCTTCATCAGGCAGGCTGGACGATGCCTCTTTACGGACATTCTTTTATGAGGCAGCAGCTATTGTAAACAGTCGTCCACTCACAGTTGACAGCTTAAATGATCCAGACAGTCCAGAGCCACTAACACCTAATCACCTGCTCACCATGAAACCCACTGCCGCCCTACCACCTCCTGGCAAATTTATCAGAGAGGATCTGTATGCTCGCAAGAGGTGGCGTCGTGTACAGTATTTGGCCGAGCAGTTCTGGGGTCGGTGGAGAAGAGAGTATGTCTACAATATTGCCACAAGACAACGCTGGCATAATCCAAGGAGAAACCTCAAGGTTGGCGATATTGTGATAGAAAGGACGGAGGATTTGCCTAACAACGAGTGGAAATTGTCTAAAGTTGTAGAGACAGTAACTGATAAAGATGGACTAGTGAGGAGAGTAAGGATTCGTGTTGGAGATCAGAAGATGGAAAAGGATGGACATCGTTCAGGCAAGCCATCCATTGTTGAACGTCCAGTACAGAAGCTGGTCCTACTTCTTGAGAATGATTAATCTTTACCTTCATTCCTCAGCCTTGTTCTTAGCAGTATGAAGAAGTTTAAGGGACATTTTTGACCCAAGTATTTAAGATTAAAGATTACACGGTTTAGAAATCATTCATGTTTTACATCCCATAATTGATGAAAACCAGTAATGATTTGGTGGGAGTGTAGATTACCTTTAATGTAATCTAATTTGTTGTCCTTTTTCCTGTGTAATTTGTGTTGTAAAATAACGAGGTTAGATTAAGATTTCTTTATGGTTGAACAAAGCGTTTTATTTTGAAGGGCTTTCGTGAGATCTCAGGACTTCCGGGTTATCGAACTACTTCCGGTTTTTCGGAGTTGTAGAGAAAGTTAAAAGGAAAACGGTCTACATATTAAAGTATTAAACGTTTATTTAAGGATATTAGCTCCTGGCTAAAAGGGCACAAGGTTTGTATCTTATTTTGTATTATATTGTGTCCGGTTTTGAGTTATATGTTTGTTTTTAAATAAGTAAAGTATGTTTGCAGTATCAAGTGTTAGCATCGTGCTGATCTATTTCTAGCTAAGCTAACACGGTAATTTAGCATCGTGCTGATCTATTTTTAGCTAAGCTAACACGGTCATTTGTTTATAAGGTTTAAAAGACTGTTTATTGGAACGTAATTGTATTTTTATTTTCTAATTTCTTTTAGCTCTTACGGTGAGTTCATGTAATACCTACATTGACCGTTGGAATAAAAGGGATATGAACCATCAGTAAAAGAGTCCGACCATCTATTAGCCGGGGACGCTACAGGTCCTTTTTCTTTTCTTTTTTTTTCCCTTCAGGCATGGTTCATTGCTTGTAAAGAGTAAAATTCTATTTCGATTTGACCCACTGTTCATGGTGGGTTTAATATCAGTGTCATTGCCCTTCCGTTTTTCTGGACTTTGTTAGAGAAAACCTTCTCATTTCCCCTTGCCCAATCACTGAAAAGCAGTGTATTCCCATCAAAACTCCTCTCGAGTCAGCTTGGTTTGACTCTGCTCTTGAGTAGAGCCGGAGAAACCTGGGCTGGCCCTGGAAAAATACTGCTAAGACCCTCGCAAGCTGGCAGAGCCGAGCAGTGTGCGGTTTGGGGTGTTGGTATCGGCAATAACCTGACAGACCTGGGGGATGGTCTATCCTGACAGCATAACTTAAGGGACTCCCAAGAGAGGGCTAGGGAAAGTTTTGGCTCGGAACCAAAGGACTTGGTGAAAAGTATCAGACTGTGCACCTAGCTGATCAGAACATCCGCTCTGATGAACACTGTAAGGTTCAGGTGTTACACAATGCTGAATGCATGCAAGAGCTGTCTTGGGAGAGCCAATCTGCAGCTTAAGGGTGCACATCCCTGCGGCCTTCAGGAAACGGTGGGGCCAGTCTAGTGAAAGGATTTAGTGGCTACATTACACCTCAACCACAAGGGTGTTTTCCTGGCATAAGCGGTTGCATAGTTCCCTACTGATTATGGATTTCTCTGACCAGAGTGCTAGGACCGCACCTGGTACAAGTGTGTTTTCCAGGTACACAACTTCAACCACTTTGGGGTTGTAGGGTTCCGGACCTGTACTTTTAAAGGTTGCTTTCTGCTTGACACATGTACACTCTGCATGGAAATGAGACGTGTGGAAACAATGTCTGCAGCGTTTATGCTCCATGTGGCTCTTCCTCTGATTTAGCATTATTCTCCTAGACTCTTTAGGGCAGTGTTGCGCTCCTATGCCAAACATACTACACCCCACTACATGTAGAAGTTGAAAACACAGTTTCCAATATTTAAGCCTTTGTTTTTCTTCTGCTGAATTGCAAAAGCACCAAAAGTGGTGGAGGGCTGGTCCATGTACACTGTGTAATCTTATATAGTTATCTTATCTCTATAGTTTCAAAGCTACAGGAAATTTCTGTCGTAATGCTCCTGCTGAATAAAATTCCACTTGGAGACCTAAGAAATTGCTGGAGCCTACCCCTAAGGGCTCAACTATTGGTGTCTGAGAAGGGGAGACACATAGAACTCACCAGGTTCAACCACAGTAGTTCACCCAGCGATCAAGTTTCAATTGTATAGGGGGAAATAATATGGCGACTTGTATAGTCTACTCAGTAGAGAAGAAGAAAGGAAAGTGCAAGTAAAATGATTTATCACCAGAATATCGATGCAGTTTTAGAAGAAGTAATCAGCAGCAGGCACCAGTCTTAGGCTCTATATTCTGAAGTCCCACTATCAGCAGTTCACTTCCAGTCCATAAATAATTACATTTTGTCCCCAAAACCCTACACTTAACTCCAATCTTGACACTTGACCCAGAACTTAACTCAATGCATTATATTTGAAAGCAAAAACTTACCTTTTTAGATTTTTTTTGTTCACTTTTACAGCTGTAGAAGGAGCATGGACATTTATGTCAAGTTAGCACAAAGAAACAAATCTTTTTCCTCTGTGAATTTCTTTAACCTCAAACAAAAACCCAGGGTTAAACGGTGATGTGCTGAAAAAGAAGTGAAGTGATGGAAGAAGGTGGACACATTGTGACAACAGCCAAGGGCGAGCAGTCTCTGTGCTGGCTTGCCTGCTAAATGGTAGCTGTCGTTTTCTGTCAGGCTAGCTGTCCCAAACAAGACGGCTTCCCTTCATCTCCTTTGGCCAGAAGCCGCGCATCATCTCCAATCAAAGCTGGGTGCTCTGATGGGCCACTACAGCCATCTCCCCCAAGAGACTGAGTGCTGCAGTCCCTGCAGGCGCACAGCATGATGCCGTCTTCCACACCAAACAACAGAGTGCTGCTGTTAAAGTCCCTGATATAACAGGTTGTCATAGGAGCCTAAAAAAAACCCCCACCAGACTGCCATTTATCTTCCTCTTGAATGTCTGCTCAGTATCAGTGGCACCTGTCTCCTTGAACTGTCAAAGCCTGTCTGCCACACAATCATGTCATCCTCCTCCTATGAGAGATTGTGCCCATTGAACCATATGTCTGACAACTTTAATTGTACTGCCTCAGGGTCTGTAGCCAAAGTCATGCTGTGCAGCTGTCCTGGCAGCACGGCATTAATACAGTGAAGAGTCTGCAAGGACTATGTATAAATCTTTTAAAAGCCGCTGTTAGAAGAACCATTCTCATTTCTTTTTTCACAAAGCACAAGTGGGAAAAAAATATTTAGCAGGTGCAACATCACCTGGTGACCAAAAGTAGACAGTTTCCAGCCATGATTGTTGACCAGCTGGTTGAAAAATCTTTACAGTATTTTTCCCCCATCGGTAACATGCAAATGTCACGGGAGTCTCCGATCATGAAGTTATTTACATAGAGCCTTCCTTTCTGGACAGTGCCATCATGCCAAAATGGCAAATTTCTTTTAGGAATCAAAAAAATATTTGTGAAATTTTAGCAGCTGATCTTAAGAGCTATATTCCTGTTTACCTTCCAGGATTTATCAGTGCAGTGGACCTCTTCAACACCAGCATTTCTAGTATCTTGGACAAACACATTCCTGTTAGAGAGGGCCGTTGCTCTGAGCTTATGAAAATGATGGCAGTCGGAGTGTGCAAGAGTTTCTTTTTAGCCTATGGTTTTCTAGTCCACCAGCTACCTTATCAGGAGCACTGCAAAATTTATGCAAGGCCCCTCCAACTTTCTTGATCCCTATTTTTCTCATTGTTAATCTTAGACAACCCTGGTAACTCCAATGTACGGTTTTCCACCCTCACCCATTTCCTTCAGACCCGAACAGCATCCCTCCTTGACTTCACAAATTCTGATAAACTCTCCCCACTGCTATTTTGTACCTTTGGATACAAAGAGACATTACACTTGTGTGGCTTTCCCAAGCCCTGATATATTGGTAATGGTTTGCGTCTTGTATAAGGAAGGACATCTGATGTTAAACTTAAGCCAAAACACAAAGGTAGAACTTGAGGGTTTGTTCCTGAATGTTGTCAGCAGTGTCTGAGTAACGCTGCTAGAAAACGCCATTATTGACATTTTTCATCAAAAGGAGTAATCTAATTACTTTATTCATTTAGGGAACATCGTTATGTTACTTGCAATATAACACGATGCCTTACAACAACTCGATCAATTAAAGTGACTTTTCATAAAAAGGCACGCTCTAAGCTGTGGGAGTGTTTTTTTTTTTTTTTTATACGGCATACGTGATTTGGATTGCCTGAGGAAGGGTGGGCGGATGTTGCATGCAATGCACACAGTAGACACACAGCAATAATTGCAAATTCAAAGACTGCATTCTGAAAAGGTTAGGCACTACTTTACGTTAGGGGTTAGTATGAAGTATTTGCATTTTTAAATAGTCAGAAGTGGGTGAAAGCTTATACTTTGTTATTGTTTAAGTTATGTTTACAACAGGTTGCCTTAATTTTGCGCTGTACTCAAAGTGCATTCTGATGCATAATTTTTTATTGCTATACCAATTTTATAACTATTTGAAGCCTGTTAATATTCAGGAATTATGAAATTCTAAAACATCTTTTGTTTCATTGTTTTTTTATTTAGAACACTCAACATAATAATCATATCTACATTTATGTATTACATGTCATTCTTGACACACCACACACGCTAAAATAGTATAGATTAGTGTACAATGTTTTCAGATATTCAGTCCATTTAATTATTTAGGTATTTATATTTGATAAATGAACTCAGTAGTATTTAAAGTTCCAATAACAGGGAAATCATCCAAATTCATCATAAAACAATAACTGTATAGTTACTCTGCCTAGTAACTAGTTACCTTTAGAGTGCATTTTTGAGAGAAGTACTAATTATAACTAGTTACTTTTTTAAGTAGCTTTCCCAACACTGGTTGCCAGTTCATATGCACCAAACGTTGGATGTCAGTTGGAAGAGAATTTCTGGCCCAATCTAGATGTTGGAACATAATTCAGTGGACATGTTGCTGAAGGAAACAGAGGAGACCAAGAGATGCAGGGTAGGTATGGTGTAAAAGAGAGGAACAGAGAAAGACGTGGTTACGAATTTTACTAAGAATATAGAAACGGCTGTGATCAACATACATTTTATGATGAGGGAAGGACATGGGGTCACATATAACATTGAAGGAAGGTCCACACAGGTGGATTATACGCTTTGCAGGAAATGCCATCTGGATGAGGTAGGAGACCAGGGGAAAGTGCAGCAAAACAGCATAGGGTGGTACTTGGTATTATAAAATAGACTCGAAGAAGAGGAAGAGCGTAAAGGCATGACCATGGAGTAAAAAGGGATAGCTAAAGAAGACAGAGTGTTGCAGAAAGGGAAGAAGAATGTTCTGAAACACTCCAGCCAGCATGGCTAGAATAAGAACAGCTAAGCTGGTGAAATTAACTGGTAGGAATGCGTGTCCTCACATCAGGCCAGAGGAGGAAAGACAAGGAAAGTTGTTTGTAGAACGAGGGAGCAGTCAGCAGTCAGAGGAAGAATGCAGCAAAGAAAGTGGTATAGACAGAGGTAACACAATAAGAAAGGATGATTGTAGGGCTGGGCATATTGCAAAGAAACCAGCATCAAAGGCAAAGGGGGAGAGATATGAAGAGCTGTGGGAGAGGTTAGAGTGAGGAAAGTGAATAGGATCTGTACCTATTAGCTAAACAGAGGTATAAAGCTTAAAGGATGTACAGCACGTTAAGATGAAAAAAGATGGAAAGGGGAATGTGCTTGTCAATGAACAGAAATTACCTACAAGGTACAAATCCATCTTAACAGACAGAGAGAGAGAGAGAGAGAGAGAGAGAGAGAGAGAGAGAGAGAGAGAGAGAGAGAGAGAGAGAGAGAGAGAGAGAGAGAGAGAGAGAGAGAGAGAGAGAGAGAGAGAGAGAGAGAGAGAGAGAGAGAGAGAGAGAGAGAGAGAGAGAGAAAAAACTTTTACAGCGGCTACATTTAGCAGGTAAACACGCCCAGGGCAACACACCTCAGCTCCCCTCAGCCCCACCCTCGGTTTGTCCCTGTCTGAATATGCGCTAAAACCGCATCTGTAAAATGAACTGCGCCTGTCTGACTCTCAATGAAACGTATTGCAGCTCTGTGCGTGAAGAGTCAAATCGTGAAGGCTGGAGCGGGGGGTGGGCGAGCCATGCGCCTCAGTGCTGGTAGAGGTTCAGAGTCACCCCAACAGGAGCAGCGCTGGTTGGAGGCGCTGCGCGATCGAAAGAGAGACTGGTCGCTCAATTTAAGCTTGTAAAAACTTTTGGCCCGAATTCAATTGTCCCTCTACTGACGTACACGACGTGAAGCGAGGAAAGAGTTGGAGAGACATTTGTCAATGGTTTGCAATTCACTCACCTGTTGCCTCCGATTCCCTGGTTTCAGCCAACTGAGCATATTTGCGAGAATGAATGAAGTAGAGGGCACAAGCTGCTTCTTCTACGCATTGAGGCACAATGCGTAGAAGAAGATAAATTCATATTATAATGAAGTGTAGAACAACACTTTTTAAAATAAACAGATTTTCATGTCAATAAATTTTATTTATTTATTAAATTTGCTGTTTTGATTTTTGTTTCCACAAAGGAAATGATTATTTACACGTCTTTATGGTGTGGGGGAAAAAACACCATCAAACCGCCATTACAGATTTCAGCTCGCGCACCCCCTAGTGGCAGCTCGCGCACCCCCAGGGGTGCACCACACTTTGGGAATCCCTGCACCATAACATACCCATTGAGCAGGGTCCTGCGACCTTTACAGTCTAAAGACCCATTTTGCCTACAGTCCACTTGAATTAAACTCGTTCAGAGCCACAAATGTTGCCTGGCCTTTTGAAAAAAGACAAGTTGTAATTTTTGATAAAGATCTACTGTAGGAAATATGTTGTCATCATTAAAGAAACACCCTTCTATGTCTATTTTGAGGTTTAAAAAAAAGAGGATGGACAGGATGTTGATATTTCTGGATAATGATGTGAAAAGAATCATAGTTCCCAACATAATGAAAAAATATTGATTTAAAATTAAATATTACTGGCACTTTTAGCATTATTCTGTTGTGAAAATCAAAAGCAATTATTCTGAGAAAAACCTGCTAAGACCTGCATTTATTATCATTATTACATTTAAATACCATAATAAAAATATAATTTGTAGCCAAAGTTATTAAGAGCCACCGTGGAAGGTCCAAAGAGCCGCTTGTGGCTCCAGAGCCACAGGTTGCAGACCCCTGCCATAGAGGAATGGAGTTGTCTGGGAGAGAGTGGCGGATTTGACCAGCTTGTTTAGCAGAGACCTGGAGACTGAAGATACCCGACGATTGGAGGATTAGCATGCTGGTACCAATTTTCAAGAACAAGGAGATGTCCAGAGTTGTAGTAACTACATATGAATCAAGTTAATTAGCTACATTATGAAACTCTAGGAAAGAGAGCCCATCATGCAAATTCTCACTAGTCCGGGTCATGGTAACCACAAGCATTTGCATCCGACTTGGAATGTGCCTAGGAGGATGGGCCTCCATGTGCTTTAAAACCGAAGTGCTCCAACTACAGTTCGTTTAAGTGACCAGAATTGATAAAGACTTGAATAGGTGTTGAATCGTTTTCAGAAGAAGAAAAAAATAAGAGTCACTGATGGGCTCATAGTGGGCTTATACCAGGAATCGGCTCTGACACCATTTTTGTTTGCATTAATAATGGACAGGGTCCTTCCTGAGGTCAGACAGGAGGGTCCATGAGACCTGATGTTTGCAGATGACTTTCTAATTGTGAATGCACATACTATGCATGTAGTGTAAATATCTCGAGTGATCAAAATGGAAAGCTAACCTACACGTAGGATACGCCCATGCTGCTTGCTGCGCTTATGTCCTGTAACGAAACTGGTGTATTTTTTCCTTAAAACATGCAGGACAGGGGTACTTTGGAACCACTGGTCTAAAACACAGGAGGCTGAGATGGGGGTGGCTGAAGTGAAGATATTGAGAATTTCATTGGGAATGGCCAATGAACAGGATTAGAGATGAGCACATCAGAGGAACAGCGAAGGTTGGAGATAAAGCTATAGAGTCATGGTTGAGATGGATATGTTCTTATAAGAAAGAGGAGATGGAGCTGCTGGGCAGGAGGACTAGAGGAAAACCGTAAAGTAGATCTTCGAATGGTCTTAACCCTTCTTATTTATCTGAACTGTGGCGCCTTTATATGCCATCATGTGCTCTTAGATTGTCTGACCAGATGCTTTTAGCAGCTTCAAAAACTTTGCATAAATCCCGAGGAGACAGAGCCTTTGCAGCTCTGGCTCCTAAATTGTGGAATGAGCTGCCGCTGATGGTTCGGCTCATTTAAAAACACATTATTTCTCATCAGCGTTCAACCCAGAGTGAGTTAATATCTGTTTCTTAATATTGCACTTTCCTTGTATTTGTGGTGTTTTCTTTTGGATATTTGTTTTACTATTTTATTGTTTTTAGTTTTTGCATTGGTACAGAACTTTGGTCAGCTGCTATGTTGTATTTTAAGTGCTTTAGAAATAAATATGGTATGGTATGGATTCATGGACATAGTGAAGGAGGTCAGGAAAATGGTTGGAGCAACCAGGAACGGTCTCCATAGTAACGCCCAAACAAATCCACCACAGCAACAGCGAAACCCGATAAACACAAACGCTACTTTTGACATCTGTCACCTTATCTTCACAGGCTAAAATAAATACAGCTCAGATCCAATAAAAACAGGGATTTTAAAGCAAAACAATGACTTCTCTCATCATAAAACCCGATGTCAGTTGAAGTCCTCCAGTCTGTTTACTACAAGAACACTTAAAGCACCAGCACCCTGTAATATTTTGGGTTCTTTTTGTAAAGGAGGGGGGTTGGTGGGGGTTATGAGGATCATGCAATGGTCAGGGGGCCATTTGTTCAAAAAAGGTTGAGAACCACTGGCCTAGACCTAAACCTAATGCAGAACTTTTGGCAAGACTCGACTGTTTACAGACGCTCTGAGAACTTCCTGCAAAATCCCAATGAAATATAATGAAAACGAAATCTGAGAATTTTATAAACAACGAACTTAATAAAAATACTTAGGTACAAAGAAACATGCATCCCTAATAGTTTAAGTGCACGGGAGTGGAATGGTTTGTTCACTTGTAAATACTGAAGTTTGAAGGCTCAAAATGACAATTACAAAATGGGGGACGGGTTGGCGAAGGATTAAACTTATTTGATGCCGAAACTTGCAGTTGTCATTTGTAAATGCATCAGCACTTAACTAAACATGAGTTGTTTATTAATGTTTCTACCTTTTCTTAGTGAGACTTGAAGGTCTTGTGTAGAAACACAAAAAGGGGGACTGACCAAAAAAGAAAACAGAGAAATAAAAAAAAAGATTTGGGCTTGTGATAAGCCATTCCGAAAAAATTCTGCTTCATGCTTTAAATGGGAAGAGGAGGAAAGAATACACAGCAATCCTCTGAGAAAAGATTGCTCTCCTCTAATTATACAGTCCCCCACTGAGGTCGACCTCCCTTTCTACCAGGAAGCTTTTCTACCCATCAGTCACAGCCATTTGTAATTTCAAAGGGAATTTTGTCATTTGTGGCTACAGGAGATGAGCACAATGATCCATGAATCAATAAGGATGACTCAAGGGAACATCATTCTGTACCAAAACCAATAAAATAGGAGACATTTACAATTAACTGAAGGAGTTGTGGATTAAAAGAGCCCTTACTCACTGTAGCTGTGGCTCTGTTGACGCAAAGTGTCATCCATGTCACATACTCTCATGGCAATATTAGGTCATGGGCATTATTTGAGGACATTTTCATTAGGTTACTGCATGGTTTGACCTGCAATAAAGAAGTTTTTTTTAAATCCTTTATAATAGATTACTTTGATAATATCTATTTTCATTATTACTTAGATTTTTTAGATGAATCTAAATTTTATTCCCTTATGGATATATAGTAAATTTATAGTCATAAAAATGTATAACTTGTACATTTAACATATATAATTTTGGTTCTACTTCACAATTGGACTCCAATTTGTGTTGGTCTTTCACATAAGATTCCAATAAAAATATATTTATGTTTGTGGTTGTAATGAGACAGAATGTGGAAAAGTTCAAGAGGTATGAATACTTTTGCAAGCCACTGTAAGACTGTTGTCAGCTCTTAGCATCCCAAGTCAGGCCTATCGAGTTGAGAATGTTTTATTTCAGTCACAGGCGTTTTCCGTTGACAGTTGCAGGTTTTGCAAATTGGTAATGAAACATTGCAAATAATGAGATGCCTGGGATTGCATTGTAGCATCCATAAAAAAATGCATGTGTTTTCCTAAGGAGGCTGTAGTGGAACTTGACTGCTTGCTTTTTGGCCTCAGCTTGCAATAGTTTGTGCATAAGAATCCTCAAAGAAATCTTTCATGTAGGAAAACAGATGATACTTTTTCTATACTTTTGATATTTATGTTGCTCTTTTTCTTCACACTTTGTGTTCTGTGTTCACGGGGATGGGATGAAAGCCTTGCAGTGCGGCAAACAAACTTTTGCGATAAACATAGAAAGAGAAACACAGGTTGTTTTGTGCTCAGTAAAGCTTAAAGACAAAGCCAACTCAACTTTTCTGCTGGGTGGAAATAACAGAGCAGAAGTAATTACACCCTTTGTCACTTTGGCCGACAAACAGTTGCACAAATAAAACCACTGCAGGGGTCCTTCATACGTAACCTATAATCACCTCATTACAAGAGTAGGAAGCTCTGTGTACCTACCCTTCCTTATCTGGGTGTGCAGAGGCGCTGATGGATGTGATGTAATGGTGCCATGCCACTGAAGTTGGTCTGAGCAAACCTGTGGTGATGTTTTTGGATCTCAGTGGGAGGACAAGGTGGGAGGTGAATGTGTTCTGATGGCTATGGAGAGGAAGGGTAATCTAGTGTACAAAAAAGATCTTAGGAAACTATAGTTCACCAGTTTGAGTTCGTGTCCATAAAAAATGACCTAAGATCTTTTATAAAAGTGTTTAGTACTGAACCAAAAACATTTGATACATTTCCCACCGTTGCACTAAAGGGTTTGAGGATTCATTTTGGAACGTTATTCAGCTTGGAACACGGTTTAATCAGAAATAGCAATGGAATCACAGCTAATGTACAGGTTCTTGCACAAGTATTTATAATGTTTGACATCATTCAACCTTACAGCCACACACTACAATCTATTTTATTGAGATCTATTATGATAGACCAACACAACAGCAGACTTTTTAAAACAAATTTAAATCACAAAACTATAGTGTTTGTTTAAAGTCCCATTTATGCTGATACCTATAAATACGATTTAGTGCAATCAATTGCCTACTGGGGAGATCCACCTAATCAAGTTAACTTGTTGCATAGTTTAACCTCAGTATAAATCTAGTCGTTCTATGAAGAACTCCGAGGTTTGTTACAGATCAATAATTAACAAACAGCATCAAGGAAACAGCAGACAGTGTAAGGATAAAGTTGTGGAGAAGTTAAAAGCAGGTTTGAGTTGAAAAAAACAACAACATCCCAAGCTTTGAACATCTCACAGAGCACTGTTCAGTTAACCATCAGAAAATGGGAATACTATGGTACAACTGCAACCGTACCAAAACATAGCTGTCCATCTAAACGCAAGGCCAGGTAAAGAGAGTTTTTATTAGAAAAATATGTACAGACCCATTCAATAAATTAGAGTATTAATGAATAATTAAATAATATATATTAATGTATTCATGCCTCCTGCATCATGGAGGACCCTACTCACCCCTCTCACACACCGTTTGCCCCCCTTCCCTCACAGGAGGCTGAGCAGCATTAAGTGCCGGACCACCAGATTGAGGAACAGCTTCTACCCAGAAGCTGTGAGACTAAGAACCCCTGCAGCCCCTGCTGTTACCCCCACACCCCCCTCCCTCTTCTCCTCCATGAACCACTCACAGACCAGTTGCACACTGCAATATTTGAACAGATTGCAGCTTTTTTGCACAAACTTTGAACATTATACAGCTGCATAATTATCATTTTAAACCTGCCACTTCAATCAATCAATCAATTTTATTGATACAAAATGACAAATAAAGTTGTCTAAGTCTAAGGTTGGCAATAGGCCTGTAGTTGGCAAGGTGTTCTGAATTGAGGGTGGGGTTTTTGAGGTGAGGTTTGATCATTTCAGTTTCAGGATAGGTGGAAAAATGCCAGCCTGGGAGGGAAAGGTTAATGATGGATGTGATAAATGATGACAAACCTGGCTAAATGTTACATGGTGCTGCTATACCGAAAAGTATGTTTAATGTCTGATTAAATGCTATTTTCAAAAGGTTCTTTTGCATGTTGAGGTGAACATGTGGACTGGAAGGCTACAAATGAATTGTCCATTAGGATTAAGAAACTTTTCTGAATCAAATAAAACAAAAAATGTTTTCTTACATTTCAAAAACAGAAATACAGCTACTGTTACTGCTATTGCTGAAATATTATCATTGCTATAATACCATTTAGGATCGCTGTTTTAATTATCTATTCATAAATCTATAGTAAAGGTTTAAACTTTGTGTCATCTATTTGGAGTATGTAAAATACATAAAATTTATAGAGATGCATCATGTTTTGAATAGATTTGATATTTTCTATATTAAAATATGGTTAAAATTCTTATTCAGTCTCAAGGAGTGAGCATAAATGTAAAATCTGTGTCAGCAATACCATCACTGAGCCAGCAGGCCTTTTGAAAAGGTTTACATTGAAGACCCAATTAAAAAGCATAGAATCCCAGCTAAATTGATTTGTAGTTTTCAAGTAAACATTCTTATTATGCAGACAATTCTCTTTTCTGACATTCTGGTTTTTACAAAAGGGATATATTCATTTTACTGAGGCGGAGTATGTAGAGGGTGAACAGAGTGGGGCCAAAGACTGAGCTTATTGTCTTGCAAATTGGCTACTACTGAAAAGCCCATCATCACACTTATCACTTTAATCACCAGTCACAACCAGTTAAATCAGCACTGAAATTCAAACATACTAACAGCAAGTATTAAGATACGTCAGTGTAATAGCCAGATATAAGTCGTGAGAGTCAAATCCTCAGTATTATCTAGCAACACACGGGAGTCACATGTTAAATCTGGGGTAGTGCACAGCACACGTCAATTGACCAGAGGATCCCCTCTCTTGGGGTGGATATACGACAAGACGAGCGACACTTCCCTGAGTTCAATCTGGTTGGCTGCTTGCTATCCAACAACAGCCAACATCTATTCTTGGCAAGTCAAGGGCAGTGAGAACTTTCTTTTTGTCTCTCTATATATTTATCTGCATTGTTTCTAGCGCTGAGGAAGACCAGCGTTGTTCAAAGTGGTAGGACCTGGATGGTACTTGATTTTTCATGCATTTTTGATGGTGAGGGAAAAAAAGACTATTAAAAGTCTATAAAAAATTACTTCTGTAACACTATGATATCAGTAAACCAACCTTCATTTATGTGAAAGCAGATTCCACCTCTTCTCTTTTTACCCGAGAACCCCATGCTGCGATCTGCTTGAAACTGTGGTGTGCAGTCTCAGATGTGCTCACCAGGTTTTGTTGAAACAGAAGGCAGCAGATCTATGGAAGTCCAATACCCATACTCACAAAGATTCTCAGAGAGAGCTCATAACTTAGCCTAGAAATTCCTGCCAAGGACTCTTAAGAGTGATTCAGATAGTTGCTGAGAGCAACTCTGAGTAAGAGGAGACGACAGAAATGATTATCTTAGTGAGGAGGTGCGGTTGACCCCGTTTCTAGGTGTGGTTGACCCCGTTGCTAGATGTGACCCTGTCTTCAAAGAGCTGTAATTGGTTGATACGAGAAACAAACAATCAAAAACAAAAAAACAAAAATATGCTCCTAGTAATCAATGGAGAGAAATTAACCGAATAGACAGGATTTAGAAATGTGACATGATGATGAAACTTAGCAAAATTAAGTCACACGGCATCCAAATGTTTGAAAGCACCTTATTTATATCCTCATCATTATTTTGATTTGTTTGTTATCTTTACTCGCCATTCTGGTCTTTTTACAACTTAATCCATTTCATGTTAATGTGCTCTCACCTGTCAGCATTTTACTGGGATTGCCAGCTTGAACAAAGCGGTTGGATTTGGCAAAACAACCGACATGAAATTAAGTAAAAAAAGTGGGAAAAACTGAACTAGACAGAGGAGCAGCGCCTTTTGATTCTGAAGCACAATGTCCCAAATCAGTGAGTCTTTTTCTCCCCTTTTACACACCAGCCTGGAATGTGAGAAGCGCTGCATGCAGCAATCAAAAGCCAGAAACATATTACAACTTTTTTCAATTCTTTTAGAATCTTTAATATTGAGAGCATTTTACAGTCTCTAAATAATATTAAAATTCCTGTGTGTCTTTCACTTTTTATTCATGATTATTCAATATTTTTCCCCTCCATCAAATTACGTTACTAGAGCCGCACCTTTAACCCATCCGACTGCTGAATTTCCCCTATTGAAGATAAACTTTATCTTATCTACATATTAATAATTGTATGATTGTTTTAGAAGTTAATGTGCGCATTTCCTGCACTGTTTAGGTGTGGATCAGCCAATCAGCTCTCTCCGTTTCCTCCATCTTCGCTGCCTCAGACACTCTTAACCTCGGGAAAAGTCCTCCTCACTGCTCCTAACATTTCTCACTTTAGGAGCTCTCTTAAGGACTATGGTTTTTGTGAATAACTTATCTTATTGAGGTAAAATTCTGAGAAAAATTGAGCAACAGCTACTTTTAGTCTTAGGATTCTTTGTGAATATGGCCCTGGTTTTTAAAGCTCATCCATTTTGTTAGCCAGGGAGCAGACATAATGCAGGTAGATTGAGGGCAAGGGTGTGTGGAGTCCCCATTGACAAAGGTTCACAAATGTGCCCTGCCCCATTACCTTGCCTGAGTCTGGTAAATTCCACAAAGAGCTGCTCCAGCGCTACACTGAAATATTGCTGAAATTGGGCCAATGAAAAATGTATTCAAAATCCAAGATCTTTTCCCACAAGATCTTGGATTCTGAATTAGTGGGTAAGAGGAGGTCTCACCAGGAAGTTAGATCAATACATCCCCAGCAATCATGGTTTGCTAAGGTGTAATCTACATAACAGATCGTTCTGTTGATGCACAACTACAAAATGATCAAAACAGAAGGGAGGATGACTGCCAGGAAATCGGGAAATAGAATACAAAAAAATCTAAATAAAATGTTTAAGAAATAATCAAAACTACTTAAAAATACTAGGCTGACATTGCTAGAAAATAAGTTAAAGAAAAGACTAACTGACAAACTTGCTTACCATTCTTCATGTTGTCTCCAACACACTGGTCAATGGACTCTGAGAGGCCCAGAGTGGCTGTTGAGGACATTCTTCCCAGTATGGTAGCCAGTGATGGGCCTTTTCGCTTTGGGATATTCTCCTGCTGGTCCTCCTCCTCCTCTGACCCTTCCTTCTCAAGTTTTATGAGAGCCTCCAGTGTGAGCTCATTGAGATCTCTACCAAAGTACTTAGCCACGGCCTGAAGCTCGTCACTCTCATCCGATTCCTCCATCACCTTAGATGATGTGGAGTTTAAGTCTTCATTTAGACACTCTGAGGAGAGAAAACATGATCAAGCGATGTAAGGATATAATTCATTTGGTTAATCTTGACACAAGCACAGTCAGAGGTCTGTTGGAGATGATCAGTAAACAAACAGCATCACGAAGCATCATGAAGACCAAGGACAGCAGATGGGTCAGGGAGAAAATTGTGAAGTTGATGGAGGGTTAGCTTAGAAAACCTTATCAGACGCTTTAAGCATCTCTCAGAACACTGTTCCATCATCTGAACAATGAGAGAATGTGGCTTAACTGCACACCAACCAAGACATTGTTGTCCACCTCAACTAACAAGTAACAATAGACAAGAGGGCCATAATAGCTTGGGGGGGGGACCAGTAAACAGTTTAGCTGTCATGGATTCAAAGAGTCATATATATATATATATATATATATATATATATATATATATATATATATATATATATATATATATATATATATATATATATATATATATATATATATATATATATATATATATATATATATATATACACTCACCGGCCACTTTATTAGGTACCCCATGCTAGTAACGGGTTGGATCCCCTTTTGCCTTCAGAACTGCCTCAATTCTTCGTGGCATAGATTCAACAAGGTGCTGGAAGCATTCCTCAGGGAGTTTGGTCCATATTGACATGATGGCATCACACAGTTGCCGCAGATTTGTCGGCTGCACATCCATGATGCAAATCTCCCGTTCCACCACATCCCAAAGATGCTCTATTGGATTGAGATCTGGTGACTGTGGAGGCCATTTGAGTACAGCGAACTCATTGTCATGTTCAAGAAACCAGTCTGAGATGATTCCAGCTTTATGACATGGCGCATTATCCTGCTGAAAGTAGCCATCATGGGTTGGGTACATTGTGGTCATAAAGGGATGGACATGGTCAGCAACAATACTCAGGTAGGCTGTGGCGTTGCAACGATGCTCAATTGGTACCAAGGGGCCCAAAGAGTGCCAAGAAAATATTCCCCACACCATGACACCACCACCACCAGCCTGAACCGTTGATACAAGGCAGGATGGATCCATGCTTTCATGTTGTAGACGCCAAATTCTGACCCTACCATCCGACTGTCGCAGCAGAAATCGAGACTCATCAGACCAGGCAACGTTTTTCCAATCTTCTATTGTCCAATTTCGATGAGCTTGTGCAAATTGTAGCCTCAGTTTCTTGTTTTTAGCTCAAAGGAGTGGCACCCGATGTGGTCTTCTGCTGCTGTAGCCCATCTGCCTCAAAGTTCGACGTACTGTGCGTTCAGAGATGCTCTTCTGCCCACCTTGGTTGTAACGGGTGGTTATTTGAGTCACTGTTGCCCTTCTATCAGCTCGAACCAGTCTGGCCATTCTCCTCTGACCTCTGGCATCAACAAGGCATTTCCGCCCACAGAACTGCCGCTCACTGGATGTTTTTTCTTTTTCGGACCATTCTCTGTAAACCCTAGAGATGGTTGTGCGTGAAAATCCCAGTAGATTAGCAGTTTCTGAAATACTCAGACCAGCCCTTCTGGCACCAACAATCATGCCACGTTCAAAGTCACTCAAATCACCTTTCTTCCCCATATTGATGCTCGGTTTGACTGCAGGAGATTCTCTTGACCATGTCTACATGCCTAAATGCACTGAGTTGCCGCCATGTGATTGGCTGCTTAGAAATTAAGGTTTAACAAGCAGTTGGACAGGTGTACCTAATAAAGTGGCCGGTGAGTGTATATATATATATATATATATATATATATATATATATATGTATATATATATATATATATATATATATATATATATATATATATATATATATATATATATATATATAAAAAAAACGGTTGGTACATTTCCATGCAGCACAGGAATGAGGCATCTTCTCTGATCGACGTTCACTACAACAGAACTTAACTTCTTTCTGCCACATACAATATGGTGGTGACGTTGACGTACGAACCCGCGCCCAACGAGGCGTCAACGTATATGATGTCTATGCGTCCACCTTCCTCCTCTCAAACACTCAAACCTAGACTCTTGCCTTTCCTTGTCGCACTATGCCTACAGAGACGTCTTCCTCCTCTTCTTTGGTGATCAACAGTTCCACCGGTACCCTGTTGGTCACCAGTGGCGGTTGTAGTTAACCTGGGCCTCGACTGATTGGGTAAGACGATCATGTTATTGACTCGCAAGGAAAACTTGGGGAAAGTTTTACGCAGAATGCCCTTCCTTAAAGCCACACTAAGTCATTTTCGAGTGACGCGCCCTCTACAGGACCTTTTGAAAATAGCACTGTCGTAAACACTCCCTCGGCGTGCCCTTCACACCCCACAGCTACAGCGGACTGCCAGTCTCAGAGCAGCTACAGAAACAGAGCGAGAGAGATGTGTCTATGCGGATGAAAGACCCGGCTTACTGTATGAGCCCTGCGTAACAGCGTGGGTGAGTCCATTTTTAGCTCTTGTTTATTTAGGAGAGGGATGGGGAAAACGAGGAGGTGAGAGAGAGAGAGAGAAGTGTGCGGACGGATAGTGGCCGGAGTCACCAGATGGCTCACTGTCTGTAGCGCAGTGGGATATGTCTATTTATAGTTCCTGAACTAGTTGCTTAGTTTGTTGCCCAAATAAGAGACTTCACAGTCAAAAACAAGCACAATAAACCGCAACCTGCGACTCAAAATTTACAAGAGACTTAAAAAAAGCAAGCCAGACGTTGCTTATATTAAGCAGACCTGGTAGCATGGCTATTGATGGCAATGGACTTACATTGGGCTGCCGTAAAGCCGTTCGTCTTACCGCAAAAACGAGAACAGAGCCACAGGACCGCCTCCGGGTGCGGTCCTGTGGTTGCAACTTTCTGTGCTCAGAAAGTTGCAAATGTGGATTTTAGGCCAGGGATACTAGGGGGAGATGACATACCCCTCAATCATCTGATAAACACTTAGATTACTATCACAGAGACTTAGAAGACGATATATTAAAAGGTAAAAAGTTACTTAGTGGGGCTTTAAGCAACACTGCATTTATCTGGGCTTAGGACTGGCCCAAAATAGGACGCAGGACACTGTGCCTCCTTTGAGGCTGCATTCACTTTCTCACCAACAATTTGTTTCTGACTATCCATACCACATAGATTCAGACTCTTCAATAACTGCTTTATTCTTATTTTATTGTCGTTTAATCCATGACTTATTACAATGCTATTCCATTGTAATTATGATAAAGTGTGCAAAGACATATCCATTTTTTCACAGCCTCATTAAGGCAGAGGAACGTTGAAAATGTTCCTCTAAAAGTGGGGCTTGGCCTAAAATGTTTGGGAACCATTTTTATAGCGGAACATGTTGAGCATCTGAAACCTTTCGTGTTAATTCTCTGACAGTAGTGACTTGCAGAGAACAACTGAAATTGATCCATTTTAATGTGTGCAAGAAAGCTGGCAACTAACTTGAGTTTAAAATGTTCTCAAGTTATGTCCAACAAAGTAGACTGTAGCTCTGGTTCTGCTGTTTAATCCAGACCTGACCACTCAGAAGGTATTTCATGCTCCTAATGGCTTTGAAAGTACCTTTATTATCTTGCTTTACCAGGTTTATGAGTAAAAATGTCTAAACGTTTAATTTATTGATGGGGAGTTGATTTTACCTACCTTCCTTAGTATAAGCAGCATAAACTCCTCTCAGCTTGGGTCTGCATTGCTCCAGCTCTGCATCTATTTCATCCCGGTACACCTGGATTTCACCTGTTTCACGGAGAAGTGAAGAGGTAAAACATTTTTTTAAATTCCTGAGATCAAAAATTAAGATATCCAGCAAATCATATGGATACACTAGATTATTTTGCAGTCCACTTCCAGCACTAGAACTTTGTTGATTTTGCAACCACAAACGTCAATGTCTTTTTAAGGAATTATTGTGGCGGGCTAATAGGGGGCTCCACTCACACCCATATGATGGGATATTTTGATTACATTTTTTTTGTTTTGTTGATGTTAATAATCACAATGTGTACCTTTACGTCAGTTGGAGTTGAGTAAATGAGGTGATCAAACCTAGCTCCTGTGTCACCTTTCTTACTCTTCACACTATGACTGATTTTGCACAACTTTGAACCGCGAGTGAGGAGAACAGTTTAGAAAATTGGGAAAAAACTGAATAAGTTTGAATTGCATGTTTTCAGACAAAATTAATTGAGAGTGCTAGTATAAATCAAAGTCACATCACCAACAAAGTAAAAAGAACTTGATTTGAACTGGTGAATCGAGGAGTCTTCTTGCAAACAAACAAATCTTATACTCATACCTTCAAGGTCATCCATTTTTTTCTTTAGTGCCAATTCCAGCTGGAGGGAAAAACAAAAAACACTGAATCATACAATGAAAGCGATTTCTAAATGTGATCAGCAGCACAGGTTGAGAGGATTACAGCGGAAAGAATCTAGAATCCAGTTTATACAAAGTTTTTTGGTTTCACTGAAAAAAGCCCCATTTGAACACGGGTTCCCGAGTGTAACGTTTTGAAAACATCCTGGTCTCCATTGTCGTGTACACAAGAAAAACGGAATCTGCCTGTATGGTAAAGTCACGGCACGATACATGCACAGTATGACTCGAAGTGTATTCACCTCATGAAAGGCCTTTGGTCTGCTTGTTTGGACCGGACCGAAAGCAGAATTATGTTCGGTCGGGTTGGTTTCACATTGTACGTTTTGCAAGTGAACTGTAACTTGTAGCAAAGCCACGCACGTGACGATCATTGTTCCCATTGGACAGAAATTACTAGGCCGAGACGTAGCACAGACCCAGAGATTTACGAAAACATGGAAGTCTTGCGAGCTGCATGGCTGTTGCTCTCATTTATGCTCTTATTCCAGCTGCAGTACCATTTTGAATGTCAAGAGCAGCTCATTCAACACTGGTTTTGTGACCCATAGTAGTAGCATAAGCAAAACTAAGGGTTAATTTTGGCCGGATGTCTTGCAAAGTTGGCTCTTTAAAAATAAGTCAAATAATGTGGCTATGCACCTTTAAGACAACGGAATGAGGAACAGCCAGCAATGCGGTACCGCGCACGTGACGTCACGGCCTTAAGAGTAACGCCCCTTTTGCCGCACCGGTAGGGCAAACAGTCGTAGAACGCACATACAAACCAGCCATTACAAGCGCAACAGAACCAGCGATATGACCGACTTTGCAGCCATTAAACTTACCCAAGACGATGTCCCAGGCGCACGGTTTACTGGTCGCACTGTGGAAGAGCACACCAACCTTCAGCTGAAACGGTGGCTTGAGTGTCGAGGGTTCAAAAAAACCGGAAGACGGGCCGAGTTGATTCAACGGTAAGCTTTGTTTTTTTCCCTGCTCGGCGTTCATGCCTTTGTTATGATTTCCACCGTGCTCCGTTCACGTCGGCCTTTTTTGTTTGTTTGCAATCAACGTCCAGGAATCTGTATATCTTGCCAATAGGTAGCTACAAAACGATTGTTCACATCTCAGAATCTTTCGCTTAAGAGATTCAGGGCATTTGTTTTTGAGTAAGCTATCCCGGTAGCAGGGTAGCATGTTAGCAGGCGCTAACATGGTACCATGGTACCTATATGCTATCATCACCCTTTCCACCGACAAAATGCTTGCTACATATGTAGGTGAATTTGGTAACTTTTTCCGGGTTGAAATGTTGTGTAGGCCGCCCGCACAAGTGTACCCAACGCACACACTTCTCCTTGGCACTCTTGAGTTTCGGGAAATTAATGAAGAAAACATCCTTCATATGCGGCCGATCAGCGTACCTCGAGTCGCTGTTGCACGTCCCATAGCAACAATGTTTATAAACCATGGTCTTAGATGTTGGAAAAAGCAGTCGTTTACCGAGTAAAACCTAGGCTAACGCACGTCTCTTCCACACCAAAACAGCGGCGCGTTTGGGAGTTTGCCCTACTGCGTACCACGTGATGTGACGTCATCGTGACGTTGTGTTTCTAAAAATAGCTCGTGCGCGGTACCGCATTCAAATGTTTCCCCACACCATTTTATTTTTTCTGTATTTATTAAATCTTGCAAAAAACAGAAAAAAAACAAAGTCAAATTTCTGAATTTTCTGGAGTGAGAACTGTATCCTGTATACCTCTTGGGCTTTTTTCTTCTTTAGTCCAGCGATAAAGCATGGTGGGTCACACTCTTGGTCTAAGTCTACCCTCATAAACTCTTCAACGGTCAGTTGACTTGCGGGTGTGTCCTCGAACTCTACCAGTCTGATGTGGAAGAGAGAACATAGTCATAAAAACACACACACATCATCACTGGGGCTACATTGATGCAGGTAATTAGAGATGGCCTACCTTTTCCTTAGTGTGGTTTTACAGACTTTCACAACGTTAACTATTTCTTTGACGGTGCGACGAAAGTCGTGTAAATGAGCAGCAACAAGAAGAGCTGAAAAAAAACAAAAAACAAGAACAGAACAGTTTTTAATCAGAGGGGCCTTGTCAAATCACCCACCCCCTCCAAACTGTTATAACATTACAACCACACATGTATTTTATTGGAATTTTATGCAATAGATCGACATAAATTGATGCATCTACCAGTGGTGAAAACACTTTCCCATTCTCCTTTAGAAAATGACCGAGGCTCAGTTATGTTATGAAATGGTGTGAACAGCATCGTCTTTATTTTCTTTGCAACTTTAGTTTCATCATTGTCAAGCAATGAACATTTTGGGAGGCGCTCCCGATTAGTGTCTAGAGCTCTCAGTAGACAACTGTCTTTCAGTCCTCCGTGTCTAAGAAATCCCTCTATTCCAATTTTCTTTCACTTAGGCTTTGTTATAGATGGATATTGATATTGTTAGCCTCTACTATGTACTTTTGTGAAGAGACATGATAATATACAGTACTCTGTATTTCTTTAGGATGTAGGAAGGATTGATGTTGCCTTATTTGAAAGGAGTTTCTGTTTTTGCTTTGTATGCACAAAGCTGCAGTCAATTTCCTTTGAAGAAACCAGTTGAAAACCAGATTTTAAGGTGTCCAGATTAGATACAGATAAGGCACACACACACAAAGGGAAACATCCTGACAAGATGAAGCTTAAGAGCATAAAAATAGGTGGAGTCTGATGTCTTGTCCCACAATTTTGCCAGCTCTGCTAAAGACGGCTTAGGTGTGGTCCAGTGCTGGGGGTAAATTGATTCACTGTATTATTCACATTGTGTACTTATTTTCTTGCTATTATTTTGGCCTATTATGGAATATTGAACATCCCCTTTTTCCTTTTGCATTATTCGGAGAACTGATACCTCTCAAATAAAGAAATCGGGGCAATAATAGCTTTCTGTAGTCTTTTCATATGCAACAGTTTTTCCATCACATTGATTTCTTGAGCAATTCCATTCCAGTCATTAAGATTGGTGGATATCTCTTGCCATACTATTGCTTTCTTGCTAGCTAATGCTACAATTTTAATCAGATATTTATCTTTCTTTTGCATATAGTCATCTGAAAGAGGTAGTAAGATATTATCTTACTACCTAACCCTGTTTGAAACTTCTGCACAACTTTATCACTGACCTTCCTGCATGGTTCTCGTGATACCATTTGTTCACGGATGTTCTCTAACAAACATCTAAGAAAACTCTTAGACTAGCTGGATTTATCTTGAGAAATTACTCATGGGGGAGTCCATTTACCACTTAACTCTGCTACCACTCAAAATCGAGTGCGACAAACTGCTTTTAGACATTAGCTAGGTGAACTGAGCACAAAATGCTGAAATACATATTTTTATATAAAAATCAAAATATTTTGCAAACCATTAATGAAGTTCCTTGCACTTTATAGTATTGTGCTGCTTTGTTTTGGACTATCATATAAAATCCCACCAAAAATACTTTGAGGTCTGTAGTTTCATTGAAAAAAAAAAAAAAAAAAAAAAAAAAACCTGGGAGGGTTTAAAGAGCACAAAGCACCACATATTAAAAGGCTTTGTCTCATTACAAAGTATCTTGGAAGCATATGTTGCTAACACTAAGCAACAGCGCCCAGTAAGCAGTTTCTGTATGTAGACCTTAAAGAGAATCAAAAAGCTGGAAGGGACCTTATTGTACTGAAGAAACAGTCATCCCTGACACAAAACCATTGGTTTATAGAAGAAGGAACACTAGCATTATGCAATAAACAGCCATGCGAGGCTTGAGGGGGAACAGTTACATAACTGACTTACAGCGCTCAAGAGGCTGTTAAATGATGTATGCACCAATCTTCTTCCATATGCACACTTCTAACAGCTTTTGTGTGTGAAAGGATGGCTTTTCAGTTAAATTGCCTAAGAACCACATGCAATCAAAGCCATTTTCTTTTTTTTCCCCGAGTGTAGACTTGCTTTCACCGTTTTGTTCCTTTACTCAAGCACTTAGTATCCATCAATAGAAATTGGTTTTGTAGTTTAAACATTCATCTGTGAAAAAAAAGGAGCACAGGAGTGCTTTTGCTGAACAACACTTCATTTTTGCATCACATTTAGAAATAGATTACTACTCAAGCAGTTTGAGTGTTTCTTCCTCAATGATGTATGACAACCAATGAATTATTGAAGTAGTGTAGCCGAGAAACAGAAAAGGCAGAAAATTCTAACTTGTGTGTAAACATGCAGAGCGGAGGAAGCAAAAAAAGGGATTTTAATATGTTAAATCTTCAGATACTCTCTGATAAGGCAAAATTAATTATCGGCTATTAAGCGGTTGGTCCTCTTTTAAAAGGGAGAAACCAATTTTGATTGTGACGTTAAACTTGTTGAGCAACTATGTGAAGGTGCTGTTGATAAGGCTGAGTTTACCTGAAACTCCCCAGACTGAAGAAGTCTGTTGGAAAAGAGATTAAATGTTTAACATAGAAGACCCCGTCCACAGGACCTAGTCAACTTTTACTGATATTCAGGTAATCATTGTGCTAATACATTCTTCTGAAACAAAATCTCAGTCGTGGAAAATTATGAGACTTATTTATTTATTTTTATCTCCAAACGGAAGACAGTGTTACACTTAAACTATAGTGGGTTACTGACTCAGTGACTCAAGCGAGTCACTTTGGTGAGTGACTCAAAGACTCAAGTCATTAAAAAGAATCCAATCCAAAGAGACACCTACATCAAAGTAGCACAAAACTCACACAGATGGAGCAGAAGAGACCTAGACCCTAATGTGCAAAGAGTTACATAAAGTCCAACTTGAACGCTTCAAAGAAAACAGAATACGTATACAGAAAAAAAAAAAAAAATCGACATGCATAGAGAATTGCAGATGCAAGGATCCAAGGACATTTTCTTTGTACATTCCAATCAACATGGAATCAAGTGCTGCTCACACCCAAATAGAGCAGCTTATCACCACGTTTGTGAGAGCTTCCATCATCAAGAACATGATGAGGGGAGCCCTCACATCTTTCCAAGGTGCCGCTGTCGTGGAAATAGCTGAGAAGATTTCAGATATTAAATCACATCCACAGGCCAAATGACTCATCATCCACGTAGGCACCGACGACATCCCCAAACAGCAGCCTGAACCTCTAAAATAGGATTTCATCCATCCACTTGGCATCGCTATGCAGGTTGAGCTTCAGGTTGTTTTTTCTGTTCCCCTCTCTGCATGTGGCAGAGGAACGGGACATGTGATGTTTTCTGAGGAAGGACACCGATTGCCTCCATCTTAACACATCAGGTACCTGTATTCTAACTGCTATCTTGGACTTTAAGGTACATCACACACCCACGCCTGCTGACGATGTCCCTACGGCTGACCAGTCTGCTGCTGACCACAGGCTGCTGGCTCCTATCATTCTTCTTTGAACTGTTACACGCACCTGGCCCCTTTGTCATCATCACCCGATGAATTTCAGTTTGGGCTAGAGCGAACCACACACAGACCTATCAGTTTAGTGAACTTTAATAACCTTGACCACTAGCAGAGCATTGTTTATCGCCCACAACTACCATCAATGGTCCACATGTCACCCCAAAAATGGTTATTTTACAAGTCCGCTCTCTTTTGAAAAAGTTTTATTATATAATTGATTTTATTTTAGATTATAGACTGGAGAGCTGGGGCTGTACAGTGGGTAGCGCTGTTGCCATGCAGCAAGAAGGTCCGTGGTTCAAGTTCTCTTCGGGTGCTCCGGCTTCCTCCCACAGTCCAAAAACATGACTGCTAGGGTAATTGGTCTCTCTAAATTCTCCTTAGGTGTGTGAGAATGGTTGTTTATCCTGTTTGTCTCTGTGTTGCCCTATAATAGACTGGTGACCTGTCCAGGGTGTACCCCGCCTCTCGCCCATTGACAGCTGGAGATAGACACCAGCACCCCTCGCGACCCCACAAGGAATAGACGTGTTAGAAAATGGCTTGTTTTTAACAGAACCCTGGCTGAGTGCAGACGCACCAGCCGTTCTCACCAAGGCTTCCCCACCTGGTTTTAAATGAACAAGGGGGTGGTACTGCTTCAATATTTAATAATCCACTGTCTGTTAAACAGCCGTCATCTGAGCAGTATCCCAGCTTTGAGCATTATGCCTTTGCTTTTAGTGGCTCTCCAATACTTTGTGTTTCTGTCTATGTGACACCCGGACATGATGTTGATTTTATCACCAGGTTTTCATTTTTTATCTTCCCTCCATATCAAATATAACAAAATTATCATGACTGGGGAATTTAATCAACATGTCAATAATCCATCAGACTCTCGACCCAAAGAGTTTTTAGATATTCTCAACTATATAAATTTGACTCAACACGTCAAGCAGCCGAATCACAAGCGAGGAAACACCCTCGATCTTGTCATCACCTATAGCCTGGCCTCTGTTGTTGACTTGGCTGTGCCTGACCAGTATTGTGTGCTTTTCTAATGTCACTTGTTTAATTAATCAGGAAGCCAAGGTATGAACTTTCAGGAGGTACCGTCCTACCCCTGAGGGGTTTTGATCATTTTATTAAAGAGTTTAACCAAAGTTCCCTTGTTACTTTAACCATTTTCTGTCTCTTTTCTCCTCTTGTGTCTTCCGCTTTTACTTGGAGCCTTACAACAATATTTTGCTCAAATGTATATTGTGAATGTGCAGTTGAATGTCCAAGTCCAAGTATAATTCAATGGTTAATCGGTTTGTCAAAAACTCAAAACAAATATACACTCTGTAAGCTCTGTTATTAACTAAAGTTTTTACTGAACAAATATGCCCAGTGAAAAATCAAAACAAACAAAAACTGACAATCAGCTACTACACAGTAGTTTTACTAAAGTAAACCTGAAGAGACAAAAGCGATGGTTAGCAGAAGTCTGCAGGAGCTGGACCAAGGTATGAACAGTCAGCCACAACAGAACTGGACACAACTGAAACAAAAAGAGCTTGAAAAATATATTCTCACAAAAGATAAACCTACGGGATCATCTGGAGCTAATACGATTCAACTACACAGATTAGAATTTAAATGATTTCCAAGGACAAGTCGAAAACGTATTTTTCAGAACCAGCTGCTGTTGCTACACAATGAACAATTTAATCAGAACTTTACAGCAGACAACAAATTGTCAACTATCCCCTTAAATATCAGACATTTGTGTGCCAACTTTAACCATCTGAGGGACTATTTACACACATTGGTACATCCATTCGACACAATCGCGATCTATGAAACCTGGATGATCACCAACAAGGAAGCCGACTTCTAACTTGATGGTTAAGAGTTCAGAGACACAGACAAAGCAAAGGTTGAGGGAGAATTGCAATACATGTGGAGAAGACGCTGAGCTTTTAAAGCATTGGATTACATGTCAGGCGTGGTGGATGACATACTTGAATCCATTACTATAAAACTCAGTACTACAAAGAAAATGAATGTAATAATAAGTTGTATATACATATATACATAAATTAGTTCAGGTGTGTTGGACCAGGGACACATCTAAAAGTTGCAGGACACTGGCCCTCTAGGACAGGAGTTTGACACCCCTAGTGTACAACAACATGAAGGTTTATAGACAATGATATTTCACACTTTTCCAGAGAGTTTGAAGGTCTTTCTTGCACAATATTAAAGTTGAAAACAAAAGAAATCCCTACACAATTACGGCAGATATTTAGACAATCATTCTTCAAATATGAAACCTGCAGAAATTGACAGATGGATAAATGGAAACACGGTAATTTGAAGAATGAGAGATGGAACAACGGATGAAGATGGATTAATGATGGATAAACAAACAGACAAAGAGACAGCAAATAGAAGGACGCTGAACAGAGAGGTGGATGGGGGGAAGGGTGGATAGACTGGTGAATGGAGATGAAAATATTTACTTATTATGGATAAAGTGGAAGAGAGAGACTAGTCTTGAAATACAAGTATACTGAAAAATCCTTTCCAAACTTTTTCCGGGACACAAATCTCGGATTTCAGAAGGACTGCTTACCTCAGAACAACACCGCTCAAACACGTGCTATCGGTATTGATCCTGTCAGTCAGTTTGTGTATACAGATGTTTTCCCCCGGTGGCCTTTCCCAAACTTTGTTGTTGCACTGATCAAATCAGCAGTAAAACATGAGTGTAGCTAATAAATCCCTGCTGGAGTGAGAGGGCCTCTCCTACCAGAATGAACCTGTCAGGAGCACCGCTGGCCTCTGCACAGCTGTCTGGTGAGCTGTGGTTTAAGCCTCTCATTAAAGGCAACTATGTTGGTGGAATCAGACAGAGACCAGAGCAGTAATTACTTTCCTCCCTCCAACGCTACAGCTCCTGTTGCCCTGAGATTTCAGGCCGCGACATGAAGCACTCTGCTGAGACAAAGGTTCTCCTCAGCAAAGGCCGCACTTATCGAATTCTGCCTGGTGATGTGGTTACCTGCTCCACAGAGTCCAGATGGCCTTCTTCCCGTGTGCATCCAGTCTCTCTTCATCCTCTGAACCAGTCGCAGTGCCGTCATGGAGACCTTGTGGCTGTCCTCGCCAAATTCCAGCATTTGAGTGAAACGGGGTATATACAGGCATGGGTCTGGGTAGGAAAAAAAAAAAAGTTATTTTTCCAACTGAGAGTTATACCTTTTTAATAACCTCTTGAACACTTCTTTGGTTACTCAATTTAAGGCTTAGGATCATTAAATACATTTTTCAAATCCAACAAAAATTACCTTAGGACAGATAAAAAAATTTTAATGATTTATTTTTTTATGGAAAAAGCTTTCCAAGGAAACCTGGCTTTATGTGAAATCTCAATTTTGATAACCTTTCAGATTGCCATACAACGAACAGAGCGTCATCAGTCAGAGGCTTCCTCAGACCCGCTGTAATACTGACAACGCCTCAACTAGGATGCTTGTGCACATAAAGTCAGACGGACTGTCTAGAGCCTCAACGCTGTGACGGCGCATCAGGCAAAGTGGCTCCCGTTGGGAGGAGCTACCCTGTTCTTTTCCTCTGCCGGATGCTTTGGAAAACTGCGGATGAAATCAATAGAGTGACTTGGCTTCATTTACTGAATAATATAATATAATGTGCGTTTCACCAGATAATTTTGAGGCGTTTTGAGTTTGCCGAGTTTCACCAGGAGCTGTGCGCTGACGAGGGTTGCTTTCAGCGCTATTTATGTCTCATTGGAGCCCAATCTGACAACCTGCTGACCGGCATCGGTGCCCGCATCTCCAGCCAGGACAACTACAGGCGCCCCATTTCAGCTGAAGAGCATCTGTCCATCTCTCTCAAGTTAGTGGGCATCATTCAGGAAGATTGATGTTAACATCTATAAGTGATACATGTTAACATGTAAAGTACAAATATATATCCTGTCGGAAAATCCTCCACAATGTTACATAGTGGAGTCTCTCTCAATGGTTGACGCTCCGCATCCAGCTGCAAAGATTGGATTTTCCAACTCTAGTGCCTTCCGCTCTAGAGGCACTTAGCGCACGTCAAGCCAAACGGGTAGCGCCAAAACACGGCAAAACCTTTAAACGCACAGCGTGATGTGCTGCGAGACGTCTCAAAGCCCCTTGAGGCGCGTCCACCATAGACTTTGCATGTAAACCCGATGCCCTTGATGATCAAAAAGCGTTTGGTCTGAACGCAGCATTATGCAGAAGTTCCAACAATATTTAATTTCGCGTTGGGAAAAATAAAGTATTTTGATTGTATTGAACCTTGTCCGGAACAAGTAGTTTAAAAGTTCTTAAAAAGAAACACCTAACCCGACGTAAAGCAATCCAAGAACAGATGAGAAGCAAATTCCTGTGACTTCTATCAGTCTGAAAAGTCTTACAAAGGCATTAACAAGACTCAACTGTGAGCGACGCCATCCACTGCTTGAGAAAACAAGGAACAGTGGTGAACCTTTCCAGAAGTGACTGGTCTACCAAAACTATCCCCAAAGAGTCCCTTGACAACTCATCCAGGAGGTCACAAAAGAACCCAAAACATCATCAGAAATGGTGACATGTTGGCCTTTAATTGGGCTCATGATTTACCCAATAAAGACAATGAGCAAATATCACAGCTATAGGGGACATCCAAGGTCAAAAGGCCTGCTGACCAAAAAGCTCACACAGGCTGGTCTCAGAGTTGCTTAAGAAACAACCGAAAGGTCCTTAACACCTTTGAGTAAAAAGTTACTGACCACACAAAAGCAGAACTGTCTGAAAGGTGTTTATTGCCTTACATACATATAATTAAGAAAATCCTGAAGGAGAATATTTAGTTCAGGAACATGAGCTCATTTGGGCTTGAGTTATAAAATAGGACAGTGATTCAAAACAATTCAGCCAGTTGTCTCCTGAAGGGCGTCCATGCTAGAAACCCCTCCAAGGCTAAATTAAGACAATTCTTCAAATAAGACTGGGCCATAACACATCCACGGCCATGTAAAACACTCATTGCTAGTTATCACAAAGACTTGACGGCAGGCATCGCTGCCAAGGGTGACGCCACCCAGGAAACTTACTAGCTTTTAAAATGCTTGGTAGCTTGGATAGACTTTTTTTCTTTAAGAAATGATTTTTGAAAACTGCCAGGGTCAACTTTACTCTGGTTACTTTTGTTTGATTTTAAAGTGTCTTTAGTGTTATGAATCATGATTTTATCTGGGAATCACAAGTCTAATGAGAAACTAAAATGAAACCCCTTTTTTCTGGTCAGAGGTAGTTTCCTTTCCCCAAGTCGACAGTGGACATAAATGTTTGAATTCAATGTCTCACAAAGGAGTGCCGTGGAAAGCTGCATAAGTCAGCCTTTAATAAGGTGGAGGCTGATTCTCTCCTCCCCATCATGTAATAATGCTGCGTCTGCAGAGCTGACCACCACTGCTAGCTTCAAAACTAGGCAAAAAACAAAAGACCAGTTTAAAATAATGGACAATCCCTTCCTCTGGACCCATTATTTCCTAAAACTAATCTTGAGGCTTCAAAGAAAAAGACTGTGACCTTGCTCCTTCCAATCAAAGCCAAGATGAAAGCTGGATGGACAGCAGGATGCTGATTGATCAAGGTCTTTAAAGAACAGAAGTTTTCTTCTGTAGATGTCCCGTTCCTGAAAAACCCTGTTCCAATTGGCTGAATTATTCACCAATTATAAGTGCCACTAAGGAAAGACATTCAGATATGTTGTCACATTCACTCAGTTCTCTGAAATAAAGTCTTGTCAAGTACCCAGAGTTTTAGAGATGGTGCCTTTGCAGAGAGGTCATGCATTTTCACATTACCAAAACATATTTAATTCAGCTTTTATTGTGATAGACCAACACAAACTAGTACCGTATCAGCAAAATGATACACGGTTTCTCACATTTGTTTCACAAAAATCTGAAGCTGGCGTATTTGTGTATCCTGTCCCCCTGACTGAACAGTTCATGGAACCACGTTTTGCTGCCATTACAGCTGCATGCGTTTCGAGGCATGTCTTTACTAGCTTTACACGTCTAGAGGCTGATGTTTTTTGCTCATGCTTCTTTGCAAAATACCTAGGGTCGGTGTTTAGATGCATAGTAAAACTCTTCCCCAGTTCTAACTCTTCTGCAGCATCTAACAGATTTAGTTTTTTCTGGGATTGACTTGTACTCCGCTCCATCCATCATCCCCGTTACCATAGGGATGTCTTTTTTATCTATCAATTAAGGTAGATATTAAAAGCAGGTTTTAGCACATCTATCAGTATACAGGGATGTATTCAATTCAATTCAATTTTATTTATATAGCGCCAAATCATGAAACATGTCATCTCAAGGCACTTTACAAAATCAAGTTCAATCATATTATACAGATTGGGTCAGATTATACAGATTGGTCAAAATGTCCTATATAAGGAAACCAGTTGATTGCATCAAAGTCCCGACAAGCAGCATTCACTCCTGGGGAACCGTAGAGCCACAGGGAGAGTCGTCTGCATTGTACATGGCTTTGCTGCAATCCCTCATACTGAGCAAGCATGAAGCGACAGTGGGAAGAAAAACCACCCATTAACGGGAAAAAAAAAACCTCCGGCAGAACCGGGCTCAGTATGAACGGTCATCTGCCTCGACCGACTGGGGGTTACAGAAGACAGAGCAGAGACACAACAAGAGAGACAAAAAAGCACAGAAGCACACATTGATCTAGTAATCTGTTCTACATTAGATGGTAGTAACGGGTGAGCCGTCTTCTCTGGATGATGTCAAAGTTAACAGAACGCCAGACCAGGTGTACCTACTATGAAGAAAAAGAGAGAGAGCAAAAAGTTAAAAGCTGAAATGACGACAGTCATTTCAATGTAATACAATGCAAAACTGGAGAACCGTAGAATGAAGAACAGTAGAAATCAGTAGAGTGAGAAAATTAGACCCTGATGTCCTCCAGTAGCCTAAGCCTATAGCAGCATAACTATAGAGGTAGCTCAGGGTAACATGAGCCACTCTAACTATAAGCTTTGTCAAAAAGGAATGTTTTAAGATTAGTCTTAAAAATAGATAGGGTGTCTGCCTCACGGACCAAAACTGGGAGTTGGTTCCACAGGAGAGGAGCCTGATAGCTAAAGGATCTGCCTCCCATTCTACTTTTAGAGACTCTAGGAACCACCAGCAGACCTGCAGTCTGAGAGCGAAGTGCTCTGTTAGGAACATACGGGGTAATCAGAGCTCTGATATATGATGGAGCTTGATTATTAAGGGCTTTATACGTTAGAAGAAGAATTTTAAATTCTATTCTTGATTTAACAGGAAGCCAATGAAGGGAAGCTAAAATTGGAGAAATATGATCCCTCTTGTTGATTTTCATCAGAACTCTTGCCGCAGCATTTTGGATCAGCTGAAGACTTCGAACTGCATTTTGTGGACTTCCTGATAGTAAAGAATTACAATAGTCCAGCCTTGAAGTAACAAATGCATGGACTAGTTTTTCAGCATCACCCCTGGACAGAATGTTTCTAATTTTGGCGATATTCCGGAGGTGAAAAAATTATACCACACAAACTATGTTTACATGGAGTATTTGGAATAAAGGACCGGTCAGATTAAAAATGTGCCATGTAAACACGGCAATCTGAATATTGTGATTGGATTCAGCTCCATCAGGATGAAATTGTTTTCCCAATGAGACGGATGGTTCATGCCGATCCGTAATCCGAACAGCGTGCATCTAAACCAGGCATGCCCAAAGTGCGGCCCGGGGGGCATTTGTGGCCCCTGTATTGATTTTGGGTGGCCCCCCAAGTGCATTTCAAATAAGATTTGGTCCAGGTGGCTGATGCAGATGGAAGATTTTAGTTTTTAATTAAGGCTAAATTATTACAGGAAAGTTAAAATCCTACAATTGAAAATGTTATGTACAACAAGTATTCATCTTTTAATAAACACACTTTTGACGTTCTCTTTAATTTCATAGTAACATCTGTCCAATCACATTTAATTACTCAAATGCAGACTTTGGTGCATTAAAATGTGCTTGTAATTCAATTATGAAAACTGGCTAATTAGTGTTTTCAAAGAACAGCTGACCCAAATACTGTTCTTATATTGCTAGACCAAAAAGAGTTCAGTTTATTATTGTTAAAGAGTCAAATTTAATTATTCAGAATAATTTGCAAACTGGAAGACCATCTTTTAATATGACAAATGAGCAAAACCCTTTTTTAAATTCTGGATCTACAATGATTTTCACATTAATTTCCTTCGAAAAATCTGACTAATAGTTTAAAATGATAATCGTATGATAAATCATATTTTGTAGAGCAGGTAAAAAATGTACAGAATTTTTCTGGTTTAAAATACATATATATTTTTTGGCCCTCGAGTTCCTTTGACATGACAATTTTGGCCCACATACTGAAAAGTTTGGACACCCCTGATCTAAACACTTGTTCCAATTGTGTGATTCAGATTGGGGCAAACTGTCCTGACTGGACATGCGTCCCTTATGTCTCTCTTCCTGTGATGCAGGAAGACCATCAGCATGTGTTGCTGAGCCTGTAACTTTATTAGGGAGTGCAGCAATGTCTCCACATGTCTTAGAACCTGTGGGGGTCCATTCTGAGCGCTCAGAACACACAGAACAAACACTTCCATGTTTGTTTGTATTGGTATTTATAGCTCATTTTCTGTTTGTATACAATTGTTCAATAAACAAAAAAAAAAAAACAAGACATGCTTTTTTCAGCAAAATTGGAGGTACAAGTTCTGTGGTTTTTAGGAAAATTTGACGACAGCTCGTCAGCGTGCTTATATTCTGACTAAAGCCAGGTGCATGTAAACACACTTCATGATTAGACTCACTGATTTTGTGCCAATAGAAATGCATCCTGATTATATTTTCTTTTTCTGCTCCAAGCATGTTTCAATCCGATCAAGGAATTTTGCACATGTACACATAGCCCCTGATATCTGGCGCTTACTTAAAGTACTTCTTGATTCTGAGATCATACAAGTTGCTATATATTAGAAAGTTTATATATTATTATGACCCGAGGAAAAGATTTTTAAAAATTCGATGACAAAGTGGATTTTTAAGGCTTTTTAGCGCAAGGCTCATAAAAAATGTTGCGCCGGGTGTCACGTGACCGATGACAACATTCGTTGACAAGCGTTGATCTGTTGACATTGCAACAAGTTACTTCCTGGTTGCAAACTCACTTTCTCAAACACAAATAGACGGACTAAACATGGCAAAAAAGTGTGTGGCTTATGGTTGGTCAAATACCAACAAGGATAATGTCTCCTTACACACATTTCCGAACCCGAAGAGCGCTCACGTCCAGATTATTAAGTAAAATTCCAGGAACACATAATGCTGAGACACTGGTTTGTGCTGAATGTACATCTTTTTCTTTTATGTGCTGTTTTGGCGAATTTCAGCCATCATAAACGATGCTAGGCAATCGGGCTTCGACGAGTTGTTTCCGTGTTTACATCCGAACTGTCAGCCAGAACCGCGATTATAAGCCCCGATTCCAATTATACACCAGCAACCCATTTCGTTTGTTCTCCTAAAATGTTTTTCTCAGACTTACCCAAATGGTAATGCGCTGTCTTTTGTGTTAAAATCATCACTTTGTGAATCCACATTTGAACTTGTCGTTGTGTACTCCATTGTACTCTCTGTAGCGTAGCCTGGGCTACATCAACAAACTAAGTCATCGTACCACGTGACCCAAATTGTGGATTTTCAGCCTAGCGGTCGCCGAGGGACAATTTTTAGTCCTTACAAAAACCTTTAACAGCGCAATCACGATCGTAAAGGCATACTATGCAACATTTTTCAGTTAATTAATGTGTTCCATACCGTTTTGGATGATTAAATGAGTCATTTCAGGTCGAACAAAGGTTTTCTCGGCTGCCCTGGTGGTCTGTGGGGGAAATACTGTACTTGCAACTGCAGGAGCCCTCGGCCCGCGCCCACAGGCTCAGAAGTCTGGTGCATCGCGAGAGTCGGTCTTGCTTTACGGCGAGAACTGCTACACGCCCCCAGTGAAACGCATGCTCGTTGCTAGCGCAGTGGCGATATTTGTGCAGTTATCATGGCGGAACCGGCGATAAAACAGCGAAAGCCCATGTCGGAGCAGGCAAGAAAGAGGAAAAGGGCTGTGGACAGAAAGAGGAGTCGTACACGGGTGAACATCGGGCAAGCTTTTTCCGAATGGCGAGAGCTAAAAGAGAAAGAAGGCTGCAAGGCTGACGCGGACCTCGCGTTTCTGCTGATGCGATTGTAAGTAACATTGGAATGGTTACTCTCTCTCTGTGTGCATGTTCATACTTTCACTGTGTTAAGCCGGGCATACACTGTACGAGTTTTTCAGTCGTGGTACTTATATACATCTCAAACTGTGCGATGGAACCGCGGGGTTTAAAAGTTCACCGCTCATCTGTGTGCTGATCTGTGTTCTCAAACTGTACCGCGCGACGCTCGGACGCGGCTCGGGAGGCACCGGGCATCGGGGGGAACGGAGGGGAGAGAGGAAAGACGAGACGCCCCGGCGGCCGCGCGGCATACGGAAACAGACGGCCAGCGCGTCGCGCGGACCGGGACCCTCGCCCTCCCCAACCCACCCGCGAGCCGGCGTCCAGGCCCAGCGGGTCCCGGGCCAGGCGGAGGTCGCTTCGGGGACGCCTGCTCCCCTCACTCCACTGGCGGGGATGGAGATGAGGGGAGGGCGCTCCCTCGTAGCTCTGCTTGAACAGCAGGATGGTGATTCGTTGCGTTCGCCTGTCTGCTAAGCTCAAAACAACCGCGCCTGTCTTGACGGAGAAACCAGGAGAACAGCTGAGCATCTTTACGACAGTGCACTTTTACTTTCGCCCTCTGGGGAAAGCCTCGCTGGAAAAATCAACCCCGGTTGCATAGTATACCTTTAATGCCACATTTTTTGAAAATATGGTCACTAATGCATATATTTCCGAGTTGGTCGATCTCAGAATCAAGAAGTACTTTAAAGGAGAAGTCCGGTCATAATCAGAATTCAAACTGATGAAAGTACTTTAAATAGAAAATTATTACATACTTTTCAATAAATGATAAGTTTTTTTAATTAATAGTCATTTTCATTTGAAGGTGCTTTACTGGAAGCATCCATGTTGGTCAAGAACAGTACTGCCACCTCCCAGTTTGTGACGTGACGTTGCGAGATGTTTCTGCAATGTTAACGGGGAGTAAAAACTCATCTTTAAAACCAATCTCTGCTCAAAATGGTGATCTGCACCGCCTAATCTACTTTAAGCAGTTATCAGTTATTGCAACCGTAAACTGCAGAAAATACAGGCAGAGTTTCTCTCTCTGCCTTTACTCTGCTCCTATGTCAGGATGCGCTACAACGCGTTATGAGACGGAGGGATATTTCAGCTGGTCATACTGAGTGTCTGTAGTGCGGCAGCATCACTTAGTTTAGAGCCCAAACACGCGACTTCACTTTCAGAAACAAGCTCACAAAACTGCAGCTGTGGTGGTCTGCACATCAGGCTAAAGGCTAATCCACACAGACCAGCTCTCCCCAGACAATGGACAGAGCTGGTCTGTCCATTGTCACACATTACATATTCTTTCCAAGTGTGTCATATCATTCCGCCCCTCTGGTCGGGTAAACAAATGTCCTGGCAAATTCTACATTATAAAAAAGAAAAACCTACCGAAAAGTCTCGCTCTCATGTCATCTTGAAAACATTCTTCTTCAAAATGTTGACTACAGATGACATGTTTTTTCTCTGGCCAGAAGTTCGATGGCAAATCCTCCCTCTTTAGTAGGTAATCCAACAAAACGGTCCGTGGTGCATCATGAATTGGAAAGGTGAAAAAACTAATGTTTTCTTCACTTTTACCCGATGTATTGCAACATCCAACTGCCATGCACGTGGGCATGGTTGCTTTAAGAATAGCTCTCGCGAATTTCAATGGCAAAGTCCTCTCGAAATCCGAAATAATTGTTGATCGCAGCTGTGTACAACATTTCCTATTGAATTAGCTTGTGAAGCGCAGTGCCTTGCCGCACAGAGACGTCACAGGATGTGACGTCAGTTACCATATTTGGGCAATAATGGCCGCTCCCAGACTCAGTGATCGCGACGACAATTTATACATTTATTTTTTTACTGTTTAACGCTAAATCCATTAAATCAACACTCCCTCTGGCTGGGTTTGATAGATCTGTTTGCCCTGAGGCACACAGGCTCTAGTGTTGTGTTGTTCATGAATGATTTCCCCTACCACCCCCTCTATAAGGGTGTGCACCAGAATGGACGGATAACTGGGTTTGAGAACTGACAAAGGTTATCTAACCAGATCTAATTAGGTAAACGCCCAACCTCACGAGTACCCCTTTAAAGCGAAGTACTACAACCAATGATTTCTCAACAGTACCCCTTTTTCCCTTTAGGAGGGCAATAAGAAATAAAAAAAATCCCTAGATCATTAAGTCACATTTACTGCACAAAAAGGGAAGAAAACATAACTTAACATTCTTTAATAAATGGGTCTCAACTTAAACTGCAGTGAGCCAACACACACACAGTTCCACTCAGTCAAGTTTAGTACTCACAAGACCTTGAAGAGGGGGGCAAATAAATAAATTATTTGCAGGTCTGTTTAGAAACTTATTTTTCTTCATCTTCAGTCCAAATCTCAACTATTATATATTCCAAGTCAATAGGCCTACCTGGGAATACCTGTCCAAACTTTTGCTGGTTTATGATAAATTCTCAAACTTTCATTCTTTTTCCCCAACACTCTTCTCTGCCTCTGGATAGCTTATCTTATTGATTCTCTAACTTGTTGAATTTCTACCGCCCTTTTAACTTTTCTTTCCGCCCCTTTCCTGACTTCACATTTCCTATATGTCACTCTGTTCTTAGCACCACAGTTACAACACTTTTCCAGCACATCCTCTTCACATTCTTCAAATTTAGGATGAGCACCACATTTGGGACGCCTCTGGCTTCCTTTTCAGGCGGCAGTTATGTGCCCATATCTTTGACTTCTTCAATTCTAGAAACACAGCATAATCATTCTTCTTATTCAGATCGTAAACAACATTAGTGGTGCATACCGCTACCTACTGTCCATGAATGTGTAACTATAGCCTTCACCTACTATATTCTATGTATTAGTTTTGTACTTTATAAATAAAGCATTGTTCTGATTTTTACAATCCTGATTTCCTCACTTGCCCCTCTGTTCCTAATATTCCTTTTAGACTTCATTCTTTCTGGCTCCTCTTCTTCATCCCATTGTTCTTAGAGGTTGGCAAAAAAAAAAACTGGAGGTGTGCATTACCACCACCATCTGGTTGGAGTGTGGTTCTTGATGGTTTTGTATCTTGTGTGTGTATGTATGGAAGGAAATTTTTCTTTTCTTATATAATCAAACAAAAAGTAATTTCAATCTAGCGCTATTTTTTTTAATCCAAAAGTCCTATTCAGAAATGATTTTTTTCCTTTTTCTATCTAAGTTGATTAACTTCTGGTTGCTAGAACTTCAAAATAAGGTATGGAGATCTTTATTGCCTATTTTAGCTGTAAAGAAACAAAAGAGGCAGTCAAAGTTCTATAAATGGCACACTTAGTGTCACTAAAGCCTTGCTTATTGTCCATTTTAAATGTAAAGGCACAGATAATGCAGTTAAAGCTATGAACAGCAAGCCAAATGTGACTTAAGTCATGGCAATTACCACCAAATATAATTGTAATGCAATGTCATTACAGGAACTTAATGAACGAATCATTTTAATGTACTGATTCGGTACAGTGAAAAAGAACTGCGGTTCCCATCACTACCAGGCTCTCCCTCCGCCCTTGCTCCGTGCCCTCCCTGAGCTAGCAGACCCCACCACCCAACAGTGACGCACTCTGCAGAGGAAGCAGAGGGAGGGGCTTCTGCGGTTCTGACGTCAGCGCCCTGCCCCGCTACGATTGGTTGTCTGCGAGCTTTGGGCGTCAGAGGAGATCAGGACGGGGAGAAAAAACCCAGTAAAAATAGAGCAGAGCTCCAAAACTTACGACGGAGAACTATTTATTTCGGATGTCCGTAGATGTGGCGGAGCGCCACGGCTCGGTGCTCAGCTACACGGGAAAAGACGACGGTCCGTCTGAGAGGATTAATGCAAAGGCGAGGTGGGAAATAAGGAGGGCTATCCGGATTACTCTCGTTGGAAAAGGGAAAACAGATGAGGATTTTTCCAGGCAAGTGAGGCTGAGCGGAGCGCCGAGAAGACGGAGCTACGTGTTGGCGTTATACGCCGATGGGATACGTTACACCGGGCCTGGGCCGATGTTCAGATCCCCGGCACTGGATCCGCTGTGGGTGACGTTTTAAAGGGAGAACATCTAAAAAGCGTCGCCGGTACGTCCCGGAGAACCGACCCAGTCCGCGGGGCATCGACACAAAGATCGTCCGTTTGGGCCGATGCCAACGGCAGACTGCAGCTTGCTCCATCATGGCCGGATCATGAGGTGTTTGACTTATCTACTGCTGCTTCCAGAAACGCTGAAGAGGTCCAGGAAGCTCCCGGCCAAGCTGCCGGCATGCTATGAGGTTCTGACTCTGTCCCTGTCCAGCACCAAGAAGCAGCACAAGGAGGAGGCGGACACGACGAAGATGGCTGCGAAGTTATTCTCCACCGCCAGCCCCAACACCGCCGCCTTGGCCGGCGGCTCCACGGTGGCGGACGCAGAGAAGGCGAAGGAGGCGGTGTGCCTGGCGGAGAGCGGCGGAACCGGCACCGGCGGAACCGGCGGCGGCCCCGCCACCACTCCGACCACCCAGCAGAACCTCAGCAACAACAACGTAGACCCACCCAGCTGGCAGTGCAGCCACCCCACACTGAGAGAGAGGTAGCCGCCTGCAGCACCCAGGCCCCCAGGGGCCACGGGAGGAGCAGAGGGGGTTCTTTTAAAACAAGGTGTTACTAACATTTCAAAGCAAAGCCAGGAGCGTTTCTAGACCGGCGACTAGCGCAGACAGCCGTGTAGAGCCAGCGGTGCCTCAACTCATCAAAAGGCAGCCAACAGTTTCCAGGTCCGGTTCCTGGCTCAGGGTGACCGCTCCAAAGCAAAGCAACTTTTCACTCTAGTCATCCAGCTTCCTGGTGACCTGCTGGATGTGTTGATGTCTCTCAGAACCCAGAATGAACGGCTGAGATGTTCCAGATTGCTTCTTGTATCTCAGCGCGTCCACTGGTACTGGCTTTAAGAGTCTCCTTCAATCCCTTACAACCTCCACACACAAGGCTGCTGTTGGTGCCACCTGGTAGCCGCTTAGGGGCAGATCGTTTAACGTTTACTACCAGCCGCCGGTCAACAATCCAGGCAAAAATTAAAAAAATAAAAAGGTTGAAAATCAGCATTTTTCAGCCACCAGCCAATATCTCTGTGAATCTCTGGTAAAAAAAAAACCCCACAAAGAAACTTCTCAGCATTGTTTTTTGTATTAAAAAAAGGCAACAATCATTCTCACTACTGCTGAAATAGAACGTTATGGTGGTTACAGCTATGATAAAGTTATATTTAATATTTTGACAAGCTGAATTTAACACCGACTCAATTTAATAGTTTAAATAAGTAGGCTGTACAGACATCTTCATTTCCCCACTATCCTTTTTAATATTAGTATAACAAGGTACTGGGGCTATCCGCTCCGTTATCTAGCCGGCTTCACAGATACGCCTGTCACTGCTTGTCAAGCTTTGTTTAAATCGGTAATATCTGATGGGTGGAGGTCCCTTATTATCTGATTCCACAGTGAATTTCAATGCTTCTGTGACCGCAAAAGTTTCCGACACAGCCTTATTAGCCTCTCCTGTAAGTAAAAAGTGAAGTGGGCTGTTCCAGCAGCAACAGGTGGGGGAAGGGGTGGGGCACCATGCTCCCGGATCCTCCATACGGCATGAAATACTCTGGTCCAGAAATTCTCTGGCATCTCAACATATGCGTTTAAAGACAAAAATAAAATGGGAGTTCTCAGTTTCGATGCACTGAACAAACACGTTGTCCAGCAGTGGTTCTGCCGATCGCTGATGGAGCCGTTTAAAGACAAAGTGATTGATCGGTGCATCTCTGGAACCAGGGAGTGCATCGCCTTAGTAACACGGTACAGGCCCAGCGAGGCCTAATAAATGGTACCGGTGACTGACAGAGTGCTAGAAGCTGATGTTCTACAACACCGCCGTCTCACTCGTGAATCTTGCTCTTTTAGGAACGCCTTGATGTTTAACAATGAGCGGATGGCTGACGTTCACTTCATGGTGGGGCCCCTGGGGGCGTCCCAGAAAATACCAGCTCATAAGGTAAACATCGCCCTGGAGTTACCATTAAATGACATCACTGTGTTATTAGCAGCACAGCTGGCCCAAGTCGCAGTGATTGGTTCACAGCTGCTTCTGCTCCTTTGTAGCATTTAATAATAAAAATGAAGGTCTGATGAATGTGTCTCCTGCTTCCTCCCAGTACGTCCTGGCCGTGGGAAGCTCGGTCTTCTGTGCCATGTTTTATGGCGATTTGGCGGGGGAGGAGTCTGAGATCCATATCCCAGATGTGGAACCGGCTGCTTTTCTAATTCTGCTCAAGTAAGCCGCACAGCAACTCTCTTCACACGGCCAACCAGAGGCCCACATCACAGGGCGCAGTCAGTGTCACTTCAAAGCGTGTCATTACTCATCCGGAGCTAAGCAGAGGCAAATGCCAGCAGACTGGCAGTAGAAAGCAGCAGCAACATTATGCTCTGTCATTGCTCTGTTTCTCTTGTCTCCTTGTAAATAAAAAAAAAAATGACCATAGACATTCACAGCAGTTGCATAATGTTACTTTTCTTGTGCTCATTTAGCTCAGTAGCTTTAAATAGAACTGCCGATACTGTTGTTGGCAGATTATTTTTTCTTATTCTTGCAGAAACTAAGATGGATTTTCCTGGAGCAAAGGAAAGGGATATGGGTGCATCCCCATATATTCCAATGGCCTCAAAAGCTTATTTTAATAACATAATTCAAAAAGTAAACCTCAGAAATTGATCAGATGCATAGCAAGCATCTAGTTCTAATGATTGCATCAGCTCGACATGCCATGAAGGTAATGTGACATGCCTGAGGTTGTGAAGAAGCCCAGGTAGTTTTAATAGCGACTCTGGTGCCTCATCTTCCTCCTGACCATACACCTTAGGTTCTCTGGGGTTTAAGTCCAGTCACCTTGTTCTAGCATCCCTTCTTTGCCTTTTAAACCTTTCATTAATACACGTGGATAGATCTCTATTAGGTATGTCAGAGCGTCTGTGTGGAGAGTGTAAATAGTGGCGATTCCATCAACTTTTTTTATGCGCAGTTTGAAATGTCACATTAGGAAAGGTTGACGGAAACGGCAAAATTCAAATTAACTGACTAAATTTTGCAAGAAAGTCCTTACGCTCGCTTGAGGTTGTAAATGCACTAAAGAGGAGACGTTTCCCCCCCCCCGATATTTTAAAAGTTCGCTCAATAGTTGCATGAGAATTGAATGGAAACAGCTAGTGACTGCTGGACACCTACCAAGTCAGCAGTCCTCTCCGTGATAGTGTAGGTCATAACCTTTCTAGATGATAAATGATTGGTTTGATAGAAAACATGAAATTCAAAATATTCCAAGAGCCATGAGTCAATGTCATCTAAATAAAATGATTGACATATTTCACTCTTGTTATGAAAGAGTTCGGATTGCTTAAGGTAATTACTGAAATAAATGGACTTCTGTGATATTTTAATTTATTGCCCTGCTCTAACTGGCGCCTTTCTGCTCCCAGGTACCTTTACAGCGATGAGATTGACCTGGACGCGGACACTGTGCTGGCCACTCTGTACGCCGCCAAGAAGTACATCGTCCCGGCACTGGCCAAGGCCTGCGTCACCTTCCTGGAGACCAGCCTGGAGGCCAGGAACGCCTGCGTGCTGCTCTCCCAGAGCCGCCTGTTTGAGGAGCCTGAGCTGACGCAGCGCTGCTGGGAGGTCATCGACGCTCAGGCTGAGCTGGCTCTGCGCTCAGAGGGCTTCTGTGAGATCGACCTACAGACACTGGAAATCATCCTGCAGAGGGAAACGCTCAACACGGAGGAGGTGGTGGTGTTTGAAGCAGTGATGAACTGGGCCGCGGCAGAATGCAAGAGACAAGGTCTGGGGCCCACCACCCGCAACAAAAGAGATGTGCTGGGCAAGGCGCTGTTCTTGGTGCGGATTCCCACCATGAGCGTGGAAGAGTTCGCCAATGGAGCGGCACAGTCCGACATCCTGACCCTGGAGGAGACGCACAACGTCTTCCTGTGGTACACCGCGGCCAAAAAGCCCGCGCTGGACTTCCCCCTGACGCCGAGGAAGGGCCTGTACCCTCAGAGGTGTCACCGCTTCCAGTCCTCCGCCTACCGGAGCAATCAGTGGCGCTACCGTGGTCGGTGCGACAGCATTCAGTTCGCGGTGGACAAGAGGATCTTCATCGCCGGTCTGGGGCTGTACGGGTCGAGCGGCGGCAAGGCCGAGTACAGCGTTAAGATTGAGCTCAAGAGACAGGGGGCCATTCTGGCACAGAACATTACCAAGTTTGTGTCGGACGGCTCGAGCAGCACGTTCCCCGTGTGGTTCGAGCATCCTGTCCAGGTAGAGCAGGACACGTTCTACACGGTGAGCGCTGTGCTGGACGGGAACGAGCTGAGCTACTTCGGTCAGGAGGGCATGACAGAGGTGCAGTGCGGGAAGGTGACGTTTCAGTTTCAGTGCTCCTCGGACAGCACCAACGGGACAGGGGTGCAGGGAGGGCAGATCCCAGAGCTGGTGTTCTACTCGTGAGCTGCTCCTGACTGCTGTCGTGGCCTTCTAGCCTTCAGACTAATGTAGCATTCAAACACCCGGTTAATGTCACACTAAATAGCCTGCAGAGCTCCTCGAGAGACACTATTTTAAAAGCTTCGGAGCTGTTTTATTCTATTTAATTTAAGGTTATCTTTTTATTTAATTCTGATTTAAGGTTATTGGCTCTGCTCCTTGTGTCGAAGGGCTGCATCTGCTGAGGAAACACTCATACTGTGTTTATGTAATCAAGCTCAAGTCCAAACCTGGAACGTGTAGAAACCGCTTTAAGACGTAGGTTGATATGTTCTTATAGTCTAAGCAGCAACACGACACAAGGAGCGAGCTCACTGTGGGGTTCTGATTAGAAACACAGAAAGAAAGCTTCCCAGACGGTGGTTTTGCACTTCAGAGGACGACCTCACCACCATTTTGTCTTCAACTGTAAACAGCTTGATGCTGACCTCATGTGTTCTGTCCAAGAATGCTTACACACCTGATAATAAAACCTAAAAGTTATAATGGAAACAGATGCCAATATCCCATCTTTGTGGTGCTGGGGTGGAGAAGGGGGGGGGGGACTACAGCACCCTCTGGTCAAGGGTGAATGAACTACAGCTTCATTTAATGTAAAGATTGTACTTTCTCCAGCAAAACACATGTAGATTAGAATATTGGGGGCATGTTAATTAAGCTCAGTAATTTCATGCAAAGGGTGATATGGATATTATTGTAGAGAAGGGTGTTTCTCCTAGGTTTTCAGATATTCCAAGACATGTCTTCATAATGTCCGCCTGCCTCTTTCTGTTGTCTGCAGAGGACTCCTCTGCCAGGAAGGAACACTGAACACTGGTATTATTGTGTTTTACCTAAAACAAAAAAAAAGCAGCAATTCTATCAGTTTATGCTAAACAATTATATATTTTTTGATTTGGGTTATTATAACATCTCTATTGTTAACATGACACATAAAACATGAGTTGTCACCATTTTAAAGTGAGAATCAGCCGCTTCATGTAGCCTATCCCTGGCAGTGCTTTCATTGTTTTCAGCTAAAGAGATTTAGAAAAAAAAAAGAATTAAACTGCATTTCAGTCACATGTAGTGAGATAAATTTATAATTGACATCAGATAAAACAGATATTTTTTTAACAGTGTTGAAGACTAAAGTAAACCCTGGAATAAACACCTGCTGAATTAGGTTCAGAATTGGAAGTTTTTTAGGAAAGGCTGCGTTTCTGGTTGTGCTCCACACAGAGTTAGGCAGGGTCTGAGAAGCTGGCATCTGGGGAATTAGCCAGGCTGTTGGCTTACACATGGCATCCTCGCCATTCCTGTCATCGCGAACAGCGCCTAGTGACAGTAGCGCACACATTGGATTTGATAAAACATGGCTGCCCAAATCACGACTGACTGTGGAAGCGTCACGCTCTACTTGCAGCAACTTTGATTCAGTACATTCTTCCTCCAGAGGCTGGTAGCTTGATTTCCAGATTAAATGAAAAAGTTTAGTTTATCTGAAAAAGAGGGTTTTGGATTTTTTGAACAAAAGTCCAGTTATCTTCTCCCAGCCCAGATATTCTGGGACATTTGGAGTCTGGATGCTGGACACATGTGTGGGGGACAAATTCCAGCTGCAATCCATGCCTGGTGAATATCCCACAACATCCTGATTGGGCTTTGCTTTCCAATCTTCTGGGGACTGTGGTTCTGCAGGTTTCTAGTGCACCTTTTTCTACCACACCAGGTGCTTCCACTCAACTTCCCAATAACATGCTTGGATAAAGCATGACCCTCCTTGTGGAAGGTAGTAGTGTCACGTAATGGACAACAGCCCATTTCTGGAGGCCATTGCTGGACATTTCTGTATTAAAATGCATTTTACTTTCCAAGAAAATGAAATGTGGATCTTCTTTAGCTGCAAGTAACAATCAACGTTACGGTAACTAAAATAAGTGCCTAAAATACACAGCAGTCTGATGAATCTGTACGAGTCTCATATTTTGAATGGAATTGTGGAAATAAATGGCCTTTTCATTGATATTCTTTGCTGCATGAGTGAAACGATCAATCACCAGCTACTGATCTTTGCCTTTTGGTCCAGAAGGACAACTTCCTGTAAACTTCCCTTTAGCTCAACAGAGCCCACGTGTTTTTCTTTGCATCCGCCTTGTATTCCTCTTGGCCAGGTCAACATTGTAAATGAGAACTAGTTCTCAACTGACCCACCTGGTTAAATGAAAGAAAATCGTTTTTTCATCCCAATTTACAGCACAGGAGGCTTTCACAAAGTAGCAATTCTTCTTTGTTGGTTCATTTAGATTTGATCATTAAGGACTTGGAAGTCATAGACGTGAATGTTACGCAAGTACAAATAATATGCAGTATATAGTACTAAATTAGCTATCATTAAAATGATTAATGTTTTGGTACCTCTGGTACAGGTATGTGAAAAAAAAAAAGATTCCATAGCATGTTTTCAAAATGAAAAATTAAGAATTAAAAACACGTACATTTATTCTATGTGGAAAAAAAATTATTTCCATGTTTTTTTCACCAGGTTCACCCCTAGCCAATAGGACAGCACTTAGACTGATAGTTCTTCACAAGGTTGGAGCAAACAGAAATTCTCAATCTAGAAACGTTTGCTTTATTCTCCTCGGCTCACCCTAAAGGTTTCCCGTTAGATTAAGGTCCAGGGAATGGGACAGCCATGAAAAATGGCTGGTATTGTGTCTATTTAATTATTTCAGTGTGGATTTGGCAACTTATTTAGGATCATTAGCCTGTTGAAGGACCCAATAATGACCCAAGGTTTTCATTTAGAATATCCTGGTATTTCAAAGATAAAATGCCGCTGCACTAACAAGGTTCCCAGGGCCTTTGGAGGACAAACGGGCCCACAGCATCACAGACTCCCCACACTGAACACTGGGCGTGAGAGGCTTTCCTACAGATTTCTCTTTTGTTTTGTGCCAAATGCAACTCAAGTGTTTCCAAGCACGGCGCTCTACAGGAGCTTTTTGATGTTGGTCGCCAGGATCTGCATCAGTATGAAGGATGATGAAAGTTAAACAAAGTGTCCACATCTATTAATGGCAAGCACAATTTGTGACGGAAGAACTGATGAGCCTCTTTCCTGGTCTCATTCCCAATACATAACTACTGAATTTCTCCAAGCTTTGGAGATTTATTTTTACCTCTCGTGCCATACATTTAAGATGAAAATGGGTTGTCCTCCATCCTAGGGGGCTAAAAGAAATTGACCTCATTATTACTTTATATTTAGACCCAAGGGACACAGGATGTCAGAAATTACTTAAGTGCTCCAAGAAATTATAAAATGTCAATTATGAACTAAAAATGCTAACGTTCCATTTGTTTCAATGGGATTGTAAGGTGTGCCAGTAAATGTGCCATCTATTTAAAAAAAAAAAATCTGTATATACTGTTGACAATCTACGAGATTAATGCTAAGTCTTGCACCACACAAATTTGGATAAATAGAGAAGTCCAACTGCAATATTATAACCTCAATTTCATTTGAAACAAGTCATATACAATAAATTAAAACATTATTGAACGGTTCATTTATTTCCGTAACTCAATTCGCTAGGGAAAACACATTATATAGATTAACACAGACGGATGATGTTTTAAAGCCTCTATTTCTACTGATTTAATTTTTTTCTCCTCCAGCTAATAAAAGATTTAACATTTGAAAGATTTAGACCAATAAAAGGCTTATATTTTCATGCAGGAATGGGGGCTTGATGAAAAGTATGTATAACATCAACTAAAAGGTTGAAATGGATATTCTCATTTATTTAATACGACTACCGTATTTTTCGGACTATAATGCGCACCACATTATAAGTCACATTAAATATTCTTCCCAAGTGTGTAACATCACTCCGCCCCTCCATGTACACATCTCTCTCCTGAGAGGGAGAGCTATCCGTCTCTGTCAGGAGGACAGAGTAGTTGGACTACACTGCCCTGTTTCTAACATAAGACCAAAATAAACTTCAATGTTATATTGAATTAACTTACTGGGTTTATTGTTCCTAGCGCGTCCTCAGGGCGAGGGCTGCCCTACATGAATGCACTTCTAATTTAGACATTACGGTCAGGCAGTCTTATAGACAGCTCAGGGGTTCGATCAGGTAGTGACACAGTGTACCGTAATGCTCCTAATATCCATTGAGCGGAGCGGCGTCGTTGCTAACCAAAGTCGTACTTACACATTTTGACAGATTTTTGAGCACATTGTTCCACATAAAATTTGATATTTGTGAGGATAGTTTCAAGACATCTCCTGACTGGAGAAACCAGTTGCATTGCTCAGGTGGGATTTTGGCCCATTCTTCCACACATTCCCTCATTAATGGGGACATATGCTTTTCAGTTCTTCCATTTCACATTAAAATCATTCAGTTGTGGGTTATATAAAGTGGAACTTTACCTAGTTAATTTACCCCCATATTCCCCCTAATTACCCTTGTTATGAGGTGCATCTGAAAGCAAATGGTTTAGGTGCTGTCTCTTTAAATCTAACGGAGGAACTTTACACCCCGACCTCCTCCAGGTCGCAGAGTGTTTCACTTCACCCTATTCTGCCTTTTTTGTAGGATGCTGGTGAGGACATTGTAATGGACAACCAAACATTTTGACTTATCGACTTTGCTCAGAAATTAAAATGTCGGATTCACGAAAATGGTAAGGTGAAAGTTCACTTCCACGGTGGTAAATACAGTGACATAATTGTTAAAAAGACGCAATAGATATATAAACAGAAAAAAAATTTAACAACTTGAAGAATATGACCCAAACAAAATATAAAAGGTATCGACGCAGCTCCTGGACAGACTACATTCTAATTTACTGCATTCCTAGAGACTCAACCAAATGTATTTAATGGCTAAATGGATATTAGGAACAAAAGAGGATTTTGCACCATGTGTCCCCTTTAAGTCCTGAAGGTGCTGTAGGACCCTTTTCTGAACTCTGAGCTTCAGTCATTTCCGTAAATTTTCTTTAGGATTCAGATCCGGTGATTGGCTGGGCCATTGCAGCAGCAGGGGAAGAAATTTGAATTTCCTTGGCTGTGTGTTCTGGAGATAGTTTAGCTGAAACGTCTACTCTCCCTTCATCTTCATGATCCTGTTGGAGCGCAGCAGATCTTCAGAAACCACAGCCAAGTTTCCACTAACGTTTTTTCAATTAGAAAAAGTTAATCAAAATCACAAAGTACGAACTTTCTCAATTTTGCAAAAAAAATAAAATAATTTACGCTCGCATGAGGTGGTTTCTGGCTTTTCCGAAAAAGAGCTATTGTGCAAAATGGCACAAATTGTATTTTTTTTTAGATCTTTGGTCTATACTAGTTTGCAACCTCTACTTCCTGTTTATTAGAGCCGTGCGTAACGCCCACTTCTGATGAAATTAAGCTTTGCTTGTGTAAATGCTGTTTGAGCTTTAAACACACCTCAGCAGGCTTTATCTTCAGCAGTGGAGTCTTGCGTTGTGAGCGTGCCTAGAGGCCATGGTGGTTGAGTGTATTAGTGTCGTCTTTGAAACAACTGTACCTGCTAATTCCAGCTCTTTCTCAAGCTCCATTTCCACTGCAGTTGATTTATAATGAGAATAAATTACACACAGGTGGATAATGTACTAAGAATATGTTACTCAGTGTTAAGAATAGAAAACTAAAAAAAATAAATAATTCCCGTCATTTGCCAGTTCTGGTTTAACTTGTGTTGTTTGTCCTATAAAATCCCAAGTAAATATGCTGAAGTTTGTTGTTGTGGCAGTGAAAATGTGAAAAACTGTGAAAAACCTGAAATGGTTTGAATACTGTTGCAAGGCACTGTAGCTTTAGAGAGTCATTAATGAAGAGAATGAAGTGAAAACCGATACCTATTGCTGGAGCATTGATGCAAAGTTCTTTGGTCAGCAGCAGGAAGGTTCTTCCCAGCACATAGACATTCACCTGAGAACACAGACATGGAAAAGTTGTCAACACTGATTGCAGGATTTAGAGGGGTGTAAACCTCTAGGTGCCAGATCCATCTGCTTCTGCAACAGAAGCTTGGACATAATTGAGCAAGCGACTGATCCCACCCAAAGCCACATTCAGTCTAGCTTCAGACCATTTAGTCTACAAGCTGCAGTGTTTGTGTAGAGTAGATTGGAAGCATGTGAAATACACCTTTTGCATCACAGACTAGCAAAACAATCTGATTATGTAACTAAACCAATGTGTTAAAACATTTCACATCGATATGACAGATTAAAAACTGAGCTCTCAGTATTTGAGTGGATTTGGGGGGTCTCGAAAGTTGACAGCTTTTCCAATAAATTTTTTAAATCCAAATATCCTGCAGCTGTACTCTGTTCCTGCACCCTTCTCCCCCAGTAGACAGAATTTCCACATCTGAACTAGAAATCTCAACAATGATTTTTAATTCTACAACAATGTGAACATTCTTTTCTCCATTTTTTTACATTTTACATGATGGAAATGGTCATCGGCTTTCCACGGTTTCTTCTGAAATATTGAAATGAAATCCTTTGTTTTCTTCAGATTCAAGATTTTGAATGTACAAGCGGTCCACCTCCTCTCTTGTCCATCCCCGATCTGCCAATAAGCAGCAGTCTTCAGGGTATTTCTTCCAGAGGACAGGACTCTCATATACACTGACAGTCAGAGGGTCACAGAGGAAAAAGGAATGATGAGACAACAGCCCCTGTGGTACTCCTCTGCTGCTGACCGCAGTTTGAGACTGAAGGGTTGTGTGTTTGAGCTGGTGGTCTGTTTGTCATTGATCCAGGCCTCGTAGGGATACCCACCAGTGTCTTCTGGAGTTTCTTGCATAGTAAATTGGGCTCTAATCTAGATTATTCAAAGAATATGATCCTCATAACGCCACCTTCTTTGTTCACATGACAATGTGTCTGCTGAAGCATGTGTATTACGCCGTCTTCAATTCAAACTCCACCACGATAGGCAAATTGCAGATGGTCCTGATAGCTGCTTGTTTGTTTACTCAGGTGGGACAACAGGAGTCTCTCTAGGAGCTTCAGGATATGTGATGTCAGCGCAACACGTCTACACTTGTCATGTTCTGATTGATGAACTTTCTTTGGCACAGGAATCAGGCAAGAAGTCATCCACAAAGCTGTAAACTTCAACTGGGCCAGGCTGAGGTTGAAGAGGTGCAGCAGAATCCCAGCTAGCTGTTCCACACAGGCCTTCAGGACTCTGGGGCCGACCCTTTCTGGACCCACAGCCTTGTTCTGGTTCAGTCTGTCCAGCTGCCGCTTCCCCTGAATTCTAAAGATGGACAGGCCAGAGGGGGAGACAAGGGCGGCATCAGCATCCCCCTAATTTGGATACAGACAACGAAGTAGCAGTCCGATTCTGACGAATGTGGAAATTAAAACATTTGGAGGTGTTGACAGGAAGAATGAGAGGTTTGTTTTGCTGGGGGAGGAGAGGAGAATGCTGGGCTTGTCTCTAAACGATCCTACTGAGGAACATGTTCAGTTCATTGGCTCTGTCCAGACTATCAATCGACCCGATCCCCTTTCTGCTTGAAGCCTTGGATTGACTTCATTCCTGATCACTCTTATTTTGTTTAGCTGGAGCTTGCTCTTTAGGTTCTTGCTGTTTCTAATCTTAACTTTAAATTGCAGGTTTGCGTGGCTAAAATCCCTGTCTCCCTTTCTGAAGTGTATTTTTTGTTATTACGTAGCTATTTATACAGATGATCCAGTGACTGTAATAAAACAATTGAAATAATAACAACCACCAAACAAAAAACAAAATAACTTCTCTAAATTTTCTATACTATTTAATTTAAAAATGCTATATCTGGTGAGAAATAAATTAGGAAAGCCCTATATTTAGTTCCACAAATACAAGCAGCTACAATCACACAGGTGTATCACATCTGCTTTGTACAATTGGATGGTGGTTACTCTGCATTTTAAAGGATGTTTTCCCCATTTAAACCGCAGCCAATTAGTTTGATGTCCGTCTGACTGCTGAAGAGAGACTGAACTGAGAATGTAAGGTGAGGAGAGCCGTCCAGAAAGAAGCATCAGTCTGCTAAGACATCTCAAGATGGCGAAAGCAGCTATTCTACTATTCCAAAAAAAGAAAGTCTATTACAACATTTAAAACAACCAAAACATCATCAAGGGACCTATAGCAGCCTCTTTTTCTGTTGACTTGACAGTGAATGCCAAAGAGACTACAGATTTAACGTTAATTAGAGGTGTCCAGGGAAAACAATAAAAACCTGAACTTTAGTTTGCCAGTGAGAACACAGACAAAGTTCAGTAATAAAAATAATTCTGGAATAATTTTGCTTGGACATCAAAAGACAGAGGGCATGTTTTTTTTTTAAACCTAAAACCAAATGTTTGCCAAAGTTCATTTGAAAACGGACTACTAAAGGTCACCAGGAATGTAGGCGAAATGTTTCCACAGGGGACAAGCTTTAAATATGAAAGGTGGAAAAATACAAACACCAAGGAAGGAGGGAGGAAAAGACACAAAGAGGTAGAAGCAGGTGAGCGAGGTAGGAGGGAGAAATATTTAGAAAATGGTATAAGGCATTATATCTGCAAATACAAATATTTTCTTTGCTATTCTTTTGTTTTTCCATACTACTGCTAAGCCTGGAAAATACTAATCTCATATTCCAGATTTTTCCAGACTGCACAAGAACCCCTGTAGAAACCACTTTGTAGAGTAAAACCAGGCAATCACTTTCTTCACCAGAGGAAAACAAACATTTGTCCTCACTCTGATTTTGAATAAATTAGGGGATCAAATACTTTCTTTGAAACTTTCTGGATCTGATGAGCAGCCCAACCTGAAAGAGGATTTGTAGCAGGAAGAGTTTTGTGGGTGGAGGTGGGCGAAGCCAAGAGGGGCATTAGAATCGTCTACATTGGATCCTCCCATCACAGATGTTTCATTGTATTTCAGCCTACTGCCCGTCCAGAAGGCTCTGCAGTAAACTCCACCCCCAGACCCACCCTCTTTTGATCTCAAAGGACACACTGATGGATACTATTGAATAACAAAGGCACAGGGCCACACATCTATTCTCTTCTCCCAGAGTTAACCCAACATTAAGACTTGGGGGGGGGGGGGGGGGGGGGGGGGGTTCGGGGCTGGAATCTGAAGCAGAAGGCAGCAAACGCTACAGAATCAGGTCGCGACCTCGAGTAAAAGCGCTGTCATTCCTTCAGACACACTCTGCTCAGACCTCCTGGTGCTGAATGAGGGCCAGGCCTGCAGGGCAGACAGACGGATGGACTCTCACACTCGGCACCCTACGGAGTCAGGGCGACATATTCTTCCTTTGGTTTTCTAGGAACTAGATTCCAGCAAGGAATTACTAATCAACAATGGCAGCAGAACAAGTGCTGTCAGGAGATTAAAATGTGTCTTATCACAATTCTTGGCATAAAACATCTAGAATTTTCTCTTGAGGATAAAATAATCCAGACTGCGGTGTGTACCAACCTTTTAAGAACAAGGACCTTGAAAAAGTGTACTTTATCAACTTCCTATGTTGGTTCTTTCCGTTATTCAAGTGATGAAGCTGACTTCCAGCTTGGTCAGTCTTGACTGGAGATCAGCAGGTTGGAAAATGTAAAAATAACAACGAGTGAACACGCACGGCACAAAGCAGGACCAGGGAACCCTGAAAACTGCATTCTTTGGTGGAGACGATGTTACGGAATCAGATTTATCTTTTAGTTTTATACAAATGTGAGCTTGTCTTAGGGCTTTTAAAAAAAAAAAGCAGTAAAGACAAAACAGAAGAAAATTAAATACATTTAAACTACAATAGTTGGGAGTTTCACAAATATTAACTTTATGGATTTTAAATATTTACATTTTGAGCTTTATATCTATTTTTTATTATTAATGCCCAGATGTATTTATAAAATTACAGATCTTACTTCCTCTTTAACTTGAAAAGACAGAATTATTAGACAAGAGGATAAAAGTAGAGTTTTTTTCTGGACAGTTTAAAAAAATGGGAAGAAAAACTGAAAATTTAACTAAAATTAGTCATGCTCCTTTTGTTTCTTTAAGAAGGAGGGGATTGAATAATTTTTTCCACTAAAGGAATTAAGAACCGCTGGCCAAAATAAAAAATGTAGTATGGAGGAAAGCCAGAAATGCAACTTAATGCTGACAGCGTCCTGCTGTGGTGATGCTTTCCTTCATCAGCAACAAAGAAGCTGGTCAAAGCTGATAGAAAGATGGATGGAACTAAAGACACTCTTTCAAATCTATTAAACCCCAAAAATAAGCCTTTGCGTCTCGTTAACACCTGTTCAGCAAATGTCTGGTAACATCAATGGATACCCAAAGGTTAATTTAGGAAAGAAATCATATGTGAGCAAACTCTGATCACACTGTAACTACATCCCAGGACTCCTAAACTTTATTAGTATAGGAACGCTAATGTGAACTAGATATTTCCCCCAAATGTTTGGCCTGTGTTGGAATTGCTTTCAAACCTCTGCACTTTTAGTGTACAGAACAATAGAGGAAGAAAACCTGCAGCTGAATGGTTCAGATCAAAGCATGTTCATGTCTTGGAATAATCAAAGTCCAGACCTAAAATATTGGCAAGCTTAAAAAATTACATTACACAGATATCTGAGATTGAGCTACATTTAACAAAGAATGGGCTAAACATTCAGTCTGGAAATGTACAAAGCTATTAAAGAGAAATAAATCAAATATATGCAGCTGTAATTGAAGAGAAAGGTGGCACTGACAGAGGGTTTGAATGCAAATTCAAACCCTCTGTCAGTTTTTTTGTTTGGAAGAAGTTCAATCGTCTCGTCATTTGACACTTAGGCTCTACTTTGTGTTGATTTATCACAAGCTCTGAGTAAATCCACTGGAGTTTGTGGTGAGAGATCTAGCCATCTCATCATCTAGAGATGTCTTTGCACAGCAACAGGGACAGCCGTTCTAATGAATGCAGAACGCGCCTCACAGAAGACAGAACCGAAGACAGCTGATAGTTTAAGGCATTTTTCATTCATCATTCAAATAAGGTAAGAAAGATCAAGGGGCTTGGGTGTGGATCCACTAAATACACAAGTAGAGGAACATAACTGGCCCACAGCTGGCCAAACACCCAGCATTAAAGAAGCCCCCCTCAACCCTCGCCACAAAAACACCTACCCTCATACCAGGGTGTGCATTGTGGGGGAGGGGCAGCCGGCTACTGCAGGACAGCTGGGAGCCTAAAAATAAAAGCTCCTGACCAGCTGTGACTCAAAGAAATGCCCCACCATGACCACCACACCCTCCACTCACTGCAAATCGGCTGCCATTAAATATGTAGACTAATGGAGGTTTCTAAATTTATACACACACAGGACTCGGGTTTAACTGCACAGAACAGACGTGAGGCCGAGTGGGGAGGAAAAGCTGCTTTTAGACGAGCTCTAGAGAGATGTTAGGAGCCATTTTCTGGAGTTTCTGAACCATGGTTGGCCATCAAAGTAAAAAGTGAGACTAAGTCTGTCTTTAAATTTAGTAACACTGATTTATTTTCCAGGTAATCAGTAAAAATCTCTCTCACACATATCAGCTTGTTAGCATAGTAAAAAAATATTATATAGACAAAGGAAAATTAAACCCACTATATAAGTACAGTGCCCCCTCACAGAATTCTTCCATTTGTCACAGAGGTTATCAAGTCAAACTAATTTTTAGTTTTTCGATTTTTAGAGATCGACGGGCGGATTGGTGCTGCGTCTGCAGTGAAGCGGGCGGTGTACCGGTCTGTTGTGGTGAGCTGAGTCAAAAGGCAAAGCTCTCGATTTACCGGTCGATCTACGTTCCTACCCTCATCTTATTCCGGCCGGATACAAGCGGCCGGAATAAGTTTTCTCCGTAGGGCAGGGGTCACCAACATGGTGCCCACAGGCACCAAGTAACCCCCGAGGACCACATGTGGTGCCCAAGTGCCTGTTCTAAAAAAAAAAAAAAAAACATAATCCACTAGTGAGCTGAATCTAAAATTTAATTTTATTCCATTACTCTTCCCTGTTTATTCACACTTGCATTTATATAGCATTTAAAAATGACAATATCTATAACAACGCATGAAAAATGTGTTTGTTTTACATAAAGTTAAGATGAACTCTGACTTCTTGTTCAAAGGTCAGTACTGGTAGCCCTTCGTATGACAACACCAATGAATTAGCTCTTTGAAAGGTTGGTGACCCCTGCCATAAGGTGTCTGGGCTCTCCCTTAGAGATATGGTGAGGAGCCCAGTCATCCGGAGGAGATGCAGAGTAGAGCCTCTGCTTCTCCACATCGAGAGGAGCCAGTTGAGGTGGCTCAGGCATCTGTTTAGGATGCCTGCTGGATGACTCCCTGATGAGGTGTTCCAGGCACGTCCCACCGGGAGGAGACCCAGAGGAAGACCCAGGACACGCTGGAGGGACTGGGGAGAGGGACGTCTGGGGCACCCTACTAAGGCTGCTACCCCCGCATCCTGAATCTGGATGAGCGTAAGAGGACGGATGGAAAAAATAACACATTCTCTATGAACTCTTTGAAGGGGCCGGAGTTTGGCGATGGAGCGTTCCTGGGTCTGCGTTTGTGATTGGTTGGGAGGATGTAGTGGCTAATTAATCCACATGACTAAAATGCAAAAGGAAGGAAAACGTGTTCAATTTAACTTTTTATTGACCCTTTTTATCTGTCATCGATATAGGTCTATCGATCAATATATATTATAATAGAATCATTGTCCAGCCCTATTTCCAATTTAAGAAAAACAGGGAAAATATGGCATCCACTGAGGAGCTCTGAGAAAAAAAAGGCACCGCCTGAACACATCCTGATGACTCCCAAGACATCTGGGAAGATATTATGTGAACTGACAGGTCAAAGGTTTTTCAGTGTGTGTCCACCTGGTGTCAAACTGAGGGCATTTCAGACAATGAACATCATTATTTCATCATCATTAAAGCTATAGTTGTTAATTCTGTTCAGAAAAACTATCATACTGGGTAAAATCATTATTCTATCAATACATTATGTATGCAGAAAAAGGTATATATAAAAAATAAAAATAAAAGATCTCTGTGGGAGCTGCCGGCCTGTAACAACTAACCAATCCCTGCTCTTCATACCAAAAAGCAGGGATTGGTTAGTTTTGTTCCGGCTATCACCCTCCTCTGTCCCTCAAGTTCCGGGGGAATCATCTATTGGTTGTTATTGTGACGCGCTCACGTAACGCCAGCGTGCGTAAACATTCTTTTTTAGTTTCCGCTTCCTGGCTGCGCATGCACACTTCTAGTGTTCATGTATCCAGTTGGGTTAGCGGCTAGGTTAGCAGTTAGCGTTGGTGTTAGCCGTTCATTGTAGCTCCGCTGCTCTCACCATATACTTTGAACATGGCAGAGAGTCCCAAGAAGCAAACCATGTTTATGTTTATGAGAAGAAGAGGAAGGCCTCAGTAGAAAGAAATAAGACCAGAGTGGATTTGGCAGATCGTTTTTCCATGCAATCTGGTGTGGGGCAGCAAGTAGACTAGTAAAACATGAACAGGGGTACCATGAAGACCCGGGTTAGGAACCACTGTACAAGTGGTTCCTAACCCTGATGATACAGCCCTGCTTGTCCTGCTGTATCATCTACTCGGATTTATCAGTCCACTGTCAAACAGCTCTAAGCTCGGGCTTGGAGGTTTTGCCTGTAAACGGGAATAAGATGAAGAGGACAGTGGTCAGAGAGCCTTATAGCTTCATGGGAGAAAGTGCAGTAGCCATCCTTTAAGACTGTAGCAGAGGTCCAGTGTGTTTTGTGTCTCTGGTGGGACACTTGACATACTGTCTGTATTTTGGAAGTAGAGTTAAAGTTTATTAAAGCAGTTAAACAGCTTAAAACAGTTACCGCAATCCCTAGTGGTGACGCAAACTTCAGGTTTATCGGGGAAATAACTTTTCCCATAGGGCCAGATTGTTCTGGACGGCTTTTCCCCCCACATAATAGATGAAATCTGAACTGTGTGTTTATAGGTATCTTTGCTTTATAGAAAACTATGTGAAACATCTGCAAAAACATCTAAGGGTGCAAATAGATTTCCACAGTAGTACTGATAACGTACCTGCAGGATGTCACTGAGATCCAGCAGCATGTCTGAGGAAAAAGGTCAAGGCAAACAAGGTGGAAGGTAGGAACACAGAAAGGTTGAGCACAAAGAAAAAAGGACTCTGAGCGCTCGTTCTCACGCCACTTTCATATAACCCGTCCATTCTCCTTAAGGAAGAGCCCCTAATGGATGAATCAAAAGTCACCAGTGTTACTTCCCATGCCCCAAACAGATTAGACCTATAAAAAAAAAAAAAAAAAAAAAAAATCACTGAAGCAAAATATAGAATTAAAGAAAAAATGCAGCACATCTCCCATTCTAAAAGGATGAACTAGAGCCACATTCACACGATACACAACCTGCCCAGGGGCACATTGACGTTACAGGAGGAAGCTTGAATTGAACGCACAACCTTCCGATTGCAAGATGACCGCTCTACCCACTGAAACACAGTCATGCAATCCTGACAATCATTCTGGACACAGCGGCGGGTCTTTAACAGAGTGGTTGAAAAAGAAAAGAGTCAAAGTAAAATCAGCCAAAGTCCATAAAACTGATACAAAAGCTGTGGTGGCACCTTAAGGGAGCTGTTTAGTTAATTGAACATCTTAGGTAAAGATGAATAAACGAAAGAGTTTCACTGAAATTGTTCCTCTTGTTATGAATGTCTGGTTGTTCTGTAAAATCTGTGATTAGTTTTAATTTCTAAAGTATAAAAAAAGCCACAGTAAATACTATTCCAAACGTGTTTCACTAAAACAAACAAAAAGGACACAAAGGACACTGTTTTTGTCAAATCAGCCTCTGGACATCTTATCCTCCTATGCTCATCTGGCTCAGACATTTGGTTGCCGTGGTTACAGTGTCTCCGTGGCGACAGGTGCACCTGTCTCCAGGGTGTCAGGCTGGATTAACGAGGCTCCGCTGAAATGGGCCTCACAATAGAATTAGCAGCAGTGCAGATGAAATGGAAAAGATCATCCCAGCACACGCCACTTGGAGATTAACAGCCGCCTGGCACATCAAAAACACATCTGGGTCCCCTGGGAGGGGGAAAAAATACCCGAATCTTTCTTTTAAGCACCAGAATGGACATCAGATGCGATTGGATGGGTGGTGTATTTGCAGATGTTTGTCATGGTGTCAGGTGAAAATCTTTCAGGTAGATTATACCAAGCATATTTTCTGCCATTATCAATTCACAATGTTTCTCCACACACACATTACAGACAGCTGACGACAACACCAACACCTAGTTCTTACAGAACCTGTTTTTTTGGGAGGAAAAGTCTTTCATTGTAACTTCTAGGAAAAAACAACTAGTCCTCCTACACAAACCGTCTTCAAATCATGAAGTTTCAAGGTGTCCATTTCATGCTCTGATTTTCAGCTCTTTCAATAGTTGGATAAATCAGATGTCTGGGCCAGTTGTAACTTCTCTGAATCCAATGGAGACTTTCACTAATATATATATATATATATATATATATATATATATATATATATATATATAAAAATTTAATGTTTGGATATACCCAAGTGATAAGAAAATAATGCGTCACATCATCAGTATAAGCAGTAAGTCACATGCCAGAAGCATCCAAGTCATGCAGTCAAAAACTCCTCAGTTGATGTTCTCACAACAGGCTCAAAGTTTTAATGTTGTGTGTGGACTCCAAGAGCAATGTTGAGCCATCTCTGTCACATCTGACCACCAGTCACAGTTTCATGCCACAAAAAATCCCCCCACGTTTCATCTTACCAGAGAGCTCAGTGGCAGTCTGTGGAAATGCACTGAATCACCAAATAAAACACAGAAACCTATTTGTCCAAGCGACGCATTTTCATCCCAACTATTTGTCACTTTTCACAAAGATTACCAAAAATGTTAGGGACTCTGCAAACAGGACCCTTAACAATTTAAAAGACTTGCTGCTCTACTTGCAAGCAGTCCCATTCTACGTAGGACTAAAACATTCAGATTTAGGACCAGGTCTCAGCAACCTGCTGCTGCTCAGCGGCTATTTCCTCCCAGAGAAAAAGCACCCTTGCATTCCAGTTCAGTTAGATTACATTTCTGTATAATGGTGGGCAATTCTGCATTGCTTAGCCACTTTCAGTAACCAGGCTGACCTCTCACTGGGGGCATTTATAGAAGCAGCTTATGGAGATGCTGCTGCCCTTCACTAAAAATATTAAGACTAATTATCAAGTCAGATCAGCAAGAAGCTTATTCATCAAGCCTTTTTCAGGTATTGGCTGAAAACGGCTAAAAGCTGGAGCTGTAGTTACAATGAAAGGCAACAAGGGCCGGAAGGACAAACGTGAAAAAGAGAGCTTCATCTCTGTGCATAATCTGTCTGCAGTCTAAAAACGGATTTATGTTCCACATTATGTTGCGCGTTTCTTTGCCATCGGAGCTCATTAAATTCAACTGCAGGTAAGACAGATGCCTCCTCCTCCTCCTCCTTTGGTTTTTGTCCTGATCATCTCTACAACATCACCCAGCTGTGGAAAAGGAAGAGAGCGCAGCTATTTTTACCACAGCCTTACCCCAGAAAACACGCATGAACCGATACGCCCGTGGAAACATACCCACACAAACAGAAGCTGAGTCAACAATGCAGCAGAGAGGCTTCGCACAGCCTGCTCCCCTCTTTCATTAGGAAAACGTACCGGGTTTGTTCTGTGCAGCAGTTACATAACCCAATCATCCTCCCAGGCAAGGCACATTAGGAGCGAACCGACAAAGGCTGGCTGAGCACCGTAGTTGATGAGAAGTAGAGAACTCCAGAATCTGTCATTCACCAGAAATAATAAACCAATATATCTTATATTCACCAGATCAGAATCCAAACCAAAATTAAATGGAATCCTTCGTGAAATAAGTAGATCTGCCTAATTTATCCACTGCTAAAGCCAATATGTCAGACATTTCATTTACAGTAAATGAACTTCATTAAGCGCTTCTTAAAAATGCCCAACAGCAATTCACCTGGACCTGAAAGATTTCCGGCAGAAGCCACTTTAACATATTGTCACCACTATTCTATAATGTAACAATCTAAACCAAATGTAGTTCTACAGTACCACCACAACTGAATCCAGCTGGAATAACAGCACTTCTGCAACCAAAAAAAGACCCGATGCACTCTTCTAGCTACCGCCCACTCTCCTTGACAAACGCAGATCTGAAAATCAAAGTCAGCAGAATGAACAGAACAGTTTTCCTAGACCAGAACGGCTTCATTAGAAAGAGACGCCTAACTTATTGCATTTCAGAGGAAGTAAGGACACAAAAAATAAATAAATCAGGTTATCCGTTATAAATTGCTTGTTTAAATTATCTGCACGGGGCAGCCAAGGTTTAAAGAGATGAACATTTACAACTTGGCACGTCATCACTGCTAGTCCTCCACTGAGTTATGTAGACCTAAACCAAGTTCAGGTTCTTAAACTTACCTCTGAATACAAATACCTGGCCTACTTCACAATCCCTTCTCTTTCATAGGTCCCTTTAAAAAGGAAATTGAATAAGCTCAAAGTGAAATTGCTTTACAACCGAGTCCTGGGATTTACAGCAGCCTTCCTGTTCATCTTAACATATTGGAACATATGGATATTTAAAGTCAACTTCAACAATGTAGAAACGTTTAAGGGCTAACCTAAAAAACGTAACATTCCGTCTAACATGCAATAAAAATGCCATTTCTGGTGAATAATAAACTACTTGTCCAATTTTATTCACACGTAAAATGACAAAACAACACACAGGCAGACAGGATTTGTGATTCGGTATTTTAAAGGAGTTTTGACGTGTTTAAACTGCAGACGTTTAGTTCTGCTCCTCACTGGTAAAGTGAGGGTGAACTCAATGGTAGAGAGATTGTAGAGTCTCTGAAGGGCTTCAAAATGTTGAATTTGGCCCTTCTACTATACAGAACACGGTCCACAAGTTAAGGATATTAAAAAAAACAGTAACATGCCCAAGTTTGGCTCAGCAAACGAGTTGACCTTTAAAGCAGACCGCAAGATGTTAGAAAGAGTCTCCAGTCACTTTAACATTTCATCATGGGACCTACAGCAGTCTATTACTGCTGCACACCAAGCTGGACACGCAAGGAACACGTCAAACAACTCCCAGCTGGAACACAGCTGGGTGTCCTGACCTTTTCCTCAAAAAAGTGTTTTTGTTCTTTTAAATAAGTAACAATGCGCATTTTACCTGTAATTTACAGGTAGAAATGTGTTTGAAATACAAAGTAACTGAAAATGTCTTAAAGAACTAGATGTTTATTAGAGTGTCTGAATTATTTTCACATAGTTGTATACACACACTTCATCCCATAGCTTACGTATTTGGAAATTGTTTATCATAAAGCCCCCCGGTGTCTAAAACAAAATTGCATGTTGCAAAGGTTTTAAAACCCAGACATTTAAACATTGAACTCCTCCAGCCTGGGGCTCTAAAAACAGAAGCGTGTGGTGACCTTGAGGATCGTAAAGAAGGACTTGGTATTGACGCATCGTTGTCTGCACATATTTGACCAGGTTAGCATTGATGAAAAAGCTTATTGTGTATGCGTGTAGTTTGTCATCATTTCTCCTGTCCAAATTTCCAACATTATCTTGGAAGAACAGTTGCATGGAAACAAATAATCACAAAACTGTGACAACATCACAGTGAGAAACCACAAATGACACCTTTGTATGCTTTTCGGATCACAGAATATTCTCCCCTGTGCAAAACAAACGTGATTAAAACCACCATCAGAGATCTTAACAGAAAGGATACGTGGCGTTCCCTCTGTGCGGCAGACTAGGTAGAGACAGGCCGCCATGACATGGGCGGACTTGCGGCCCCGTGTCAGGCTTTTATTGAGGGCCATCTTGTAGAAGTTGAAGGCCGTGTCCAAGCAGTGCTGGCTCATTTGAAGCTGGCGACCCAGGGTGTTGATGTGTTGCTTAGCTGAAGACACAAAAGAACAGAATTAAAAAAACCACAGGTAATTTAGACCAGATTCACAATAAGAGAGGCAGGAGGAGGAAAGCAAAAGGCTTAGGAGAGCAGAGGAGATAGATTTTGGAGATGTAGGAATTACCTGTACAAAGTGTCTTAAATATATTGTCATCACATTAATCCATGTGCAATATTCATATTGCAAAAGACAGTTTGGGCAGCAATAATTGTTGGCTAAAATATTCTAATTGTACTAATTAGCATTTTACATGCCAGTGTAATATGGAGCCAGCTGAAAAGTTTAGGGCTACAGATGCCAACACCAGACAACTTTCCTCAAACTGCTAAAGGTCATCTAGTGATGGAAGCACAGGTGAGAGAGTAAGGAAGAAAAATATGGAGACATCTTAACCAACAATCACTGTAATATTTACTAATGTTATAACTGTGCAGCCTTACTATAGGAATATGATAGGATTCATGTGATTATTGTCAAATCTAGTTTGTTTCTCCAACAAAACTTAGCAGCTGAAGAATAAAGTCTTTTTGATGATTTTGCCAGCAGCGTGGCAGCACACTGACAGACTTGGTTTAGTACTGTGCTTAGCTCATAAAATTGTTTTCATTTCAGTCAATGAATTAAAGACTAAAGCTGACTAAAGTGATACCTTATTGAAGCTTACACAATGAAATGTGAATTCATAGATCGTATTTTTCGGACTATAAGGCACACTTAAAATCCTTAAATGTTCGCAAAAATTGATAGTGTGCCTTATATATGATTACCGTTGTGCTTACTGACTGATTTTATGTGGTATAATGTTCTCAAAAATCTATTAAAATGTGTAAGTATGACTTTGGTTAGCAGCGACGCCGCTCAGCTCAATGGATATTCGGAGCATTACGGTACACTGTGTCACTACCTGGTTGGCCCCCTGTGCTGTCTACTAGACTGCCTGACTGTAATGTCGAAACTAGAACTGCATTCATGTAAGACAGTCCTCGCCCAGAGTATGCACTAGCAACAAGAAACCCAGTAAGTTAATTCAATATAAAAGTTACGTTTATTTTGGTCTTATGTTTAAAACCCGACAGACACGGATAGCTCTCCCTCTCAGGAGAGAGATGTGTACGTGGAGGGGCGGAGTGATATTACACACTTGGGAAGAACATTTAATGCGCCTTATAATCCGGTGCCCTTTATGGTCCGAAAAATGCAGTACTACCCTCTGTCACAGCACACCAAACTGCTCCATTTACTCACAGCCAAAAACACCAACTCTTGTAAACATACAAGTTAATGAAAATTAACTAAAGGAAAATTATTCGCAAGACAAGTCAGAACTTATTCAGCAAAAGTGTTTCTGTCTCCCGCTTAGCACATAAACTCTTTTTCGGTAAAGTCAAAAAAATCACCTCAAGCGAGCGTTAAAAACCTTTTTGCGAAACTGAGTTGTTTCAAATGTTGCCGTTTCCACAAACCTTTTCTCATGCGATATTTCAAAATCAGCATGAAAAAACATGGATGGAAACATGGCTGACACCCACCACAAGGAGGGTAAGCCACAACAGGTCATTGCTAAAGAAGCTGGTTGTCCAGAATGCTGTATATTCAGACAAAAGTTGAGTGGAAGGAAAAAGTGTGGGAGGAAAAGATACACCAGCAACATGGATAATCACAGCCCTAAGAGGACTGCCAAGAATTTCAGGGAGCTTCGCAGGGAGTGGACATCGAGAGCTACAGATGACACCTAAACAAGGGCAATAAACATTTTACCTGGACTAAAGAGAAAAGAACTGCACTGTTGCTCAGTGGTCCACTTTTCAGAAGGGAGTTTGAATTTCACTTGGAAATCAAGGTCCCAGAGTCTGGAGGAAGAGTGGAGAGGCCAGACTCCACACTGCTGTAAGTCCAGTGGGAAGTTTCCACAGCCAGTAGTGATTTGGGTTGCCATGTCATCTGCTGATGATGAGTCACTGGGTTTTCTGAAGTCCAACAAGGTTTTGTCAAGAAGAAGACAAAAGACACCAGAACCAACAGGACGCTTTCAAAGGAAGCTGGGCTGATACGGCTGATCCCCATCTGTGTCATGCTGCAGTAATTCATGCAAAAGGAGGCCTGACCAGGGGCAAAGCAATGAATATGGAAGGACATCCCTGTTAAAAATATTCTTTTCTGTATCTTATGTAACATTCAAGTTTTCACAGAAACAGAATTTGAGATTTTCCGTGTCTGTAACCCAGAATTATCAAAATGACAAGAAATAAAGCCTTAAAATACTGATCTATGTGTAACAAATTTATACAAGTTTTACTTTTTGAATTGAGAGGTAAAAAGATCTTGAACTTTTCCACAATATTCTAAATTTCTTAGATGTTCCTGTAAATTCCTTCCAAGCAGCCCTGACTGAGTAACTGTACTGAAAGGTAAACCTCTGCCCCAGCCTCAAACATTTAGCAGATTCCATTTGTTTTCTTCAGGATTGCTCTTTATTCAGCTCCATCCATCCATCCATCCATCCATCTTCCCATTCACTCTGAGCAGCTGACATGCATACCACAATATTCAGATTTTATTTGGAGAAAATGTTGAAAACCATGTCTCATTTTCCATCAACTTCACAACCATGAGCTGTGCTGTATTGATCCATGACATGTCTGCCAAAAAAAATAAACTAAGCTTTCAGGTTATCGTTTGACCAAAAGGCTTGAGTTGGATGAATATTTTTGCAAGGCATTGTAGATTTAATTGTTTAAACTGACAGTGTTGCTTCAGAAGTAGGATCTGATTCAGATTTTGTTCCACATGGATAGTGTGACTTGTAAATGGGGTTCCAGCTGGGAAAACATGAATTACTATATGCATGGAAGATGCAAAACTCAAGAGCAAGAACAATTTTATGCCCCAAGAGACCTGCAGCAGAGTAAGTTCTACAGTTCTCTAATGTTTCATCCACACCATCCATCCAGCACAACTAGAGCAGAAAACTCCTCTTATGCTCCAAGTTTGAGATCCATCAGTGCTGTGGTGCCATTTCTGTGAAAAGAGTACGTGAGTTTCATCATGAGTACATAGACAGGCCATCTTACTCACTGAAACACGTGTTCCCCATCTGTAGACACTCACACCAGCACATTATACAAGTATGTTCAGGTACAACAACAGATGGAGACTCGGGACAGAGATCATTGCAGTGAGTTCTTCCAGGAAGCTGTGATGTCTGCCCATAGCTCAGGACCTCAGGTCGGGGGAAGTTAACACACAAAGCCAGATGTGTAACCTCGCTGCGTGGGATGTCTGGGAATGTGAGGAGGTGGGCTCGTCATGTCTCCTCACGCTGAGAGGAGATGAAATCACAAAGCCTGTGCGCTGTGTCAGACCAACACACCAACCATCAGTCTACTTTAACCACATGTTGGATTACAACCTGCAGCAGGACAAATGATCCTCCCTACCTCAACTTCTTCAGTTCCAGTAACCCACCCAAATAAAATGCATTAGGACTGGAACGGCTGCATATCAGCTTGGAGTACCAATGGAGACCATTGTTTTTGTTGTTAGCCTTTTTTCCATCGATGTATTCAAAATTTTAACAACATAAATGAATAAACAAATAAAAAAGTGAAGGTGTCTGGCCATTTCTGTTAGAATAAATTATTTACAATAGCTTGGTACAGAATGAGAGCTCAAACTTACCTGATTGCCCTGACTGACCTATAAGACAGATCGAATTAATATCTTCTAATGCCTGGATTTAAAGCTATAGTTTGTAATCCTGTTCAGAAACAATTACTGGGTAAAATCGTCCTTCCATCCTGAAAGTAGTCAATACATTATGTATTCAGAAAAAGGTTAAAAATAAATAATAATAATAATAATAATAATAATAATAATAAAAGATAAAGAAAATGATATCTGTGGGAGCTGCAGGCCTGTAAAAACTCATACACATCTATTCAAGAAGGGACATGGGGAAAGCTTCCGGGAAAAAAAAAAAATCGGCAAATCTACCTTTACAGGTAAACCACTTTCTGAGTTGGATATTAGACTTGCACCGATCAGGCATTTTATGGTAAAGACCGATATCCAGTTTTGTTTGAGGGCTGAACTGATAACGCCAATAGTCTTAGTTATTAGTTTCATTGAACATGTTTCTTGAATGAAATTGCCTCCAGATCAAAATATAAATGGAAGATATTGGCAGATCATCACAATTTGCGCATCAAAGCATACGTGCATTTTTACTCACAAGCATGTGGTTTCTAGATGTTCACACAGACCAAACGTCTGACACGCACGTCACAAAACTCTAAAATCTACTTTAGCACACGCCACTGTAGCAGACTAGATGCTAACGCCAACCGATAGCAACACACGCAGCCTTCTACCTCGGCAGTGAAAAAACAAACAAAATGAGTGTTCCCTCCAACCAAACTACAGCGGAAACAGCCCGGTGACTGCAACATTGTTGACAGGAAGGGCCCAAAAAAACCTAGGTAGTGTGGAAGTAATTTGGATATGTGAGGTCGGACAAGAAGCAGAGTAGTGTCCATTGCAAAGTATGTAGAGTAGTACATGCTCCCACAAAGACGGGGAATAGCACAAATCTTATTTACCACTTAAAGCAGCAGCACGGGCTACGCAAAAGTTAACAAACCCCGAGTGGAGCAAGCGCCAACAGCTGTGCGGCAGCCGCAGACCGTTCAGTCTGCTTTCTCCAGCGCCATGCCCTACGATAAAAACTGTTTGTTTTTTTTAAATCGGAGAGGCACGGAGACATCACAAAGGCAGTGGTCCATTGTATTGCAAAAGACATGTCACCAATAAACACGGTAGAAAATCTGGGACTCAAGTCAATGATTAAGGTAATGGACCCTCGTTACAAGCTCCCTGGGCGTAAACATTTCTCCAAGGCCGCACTTCCACAGCTGTACCCGGAGTGCAGAGAGACAGTTGAGAGGGAACTGCAACATGTGTCATACTTCGTTACCACGTCAGATACGTGGTCAAGTCGCACATCAGAACCATACGTGAGCCTCACCGCCCACTTCATAGACCAAGACTGCAACTTGAAGAGCAAATGTCTTCAAACTGCATACTTCCCTGAATCCCACACAGGTGAAATTGTTGCTGCAGGACTGTCAGAAGCAGTTGCATCATGGCGCTTGAGTGAAGACAAACAAGTTTACATCACAGCTGACAGTGGGACAAACAGTCAAGGCCACATCCCTCGATGACTGGACTCGACTGCAATGCTTTGGGCATCGACTTCACTCAGCTGTTGGAAAGCTCCCCTCTGCTGTATGCCTGCCTCTGCTGAAATAATTTGCATCCCTGGTGGGGACAAAATGTATGTTACCCTCAGATATCAATGCAGTAGAACTACAGCTCTATGCTGGTTTATTCATAAACAAGGGTGTGCTTTCTTTACTGTAACTACAGTCTTATGCAGACAACGAAGTCTGGGCACGGGGATTCACTTCTGGCATGTTAAATTAACAATTAACTTATTTTACTGTTGCATATTTTCACATTACTTATTAGGGTTGCAAGATATTGGAAAAATTCAACATTGCAATGTGTTCTAACCCTGCGATATATAGTATATATCAAAATATCAAAGTCATACAGAAACCCGATACTATGCATATTTGCCATAAAGCTTTTCTGTGCTCCGTTTAACGTTGTTCAAGTTTAATCTGATTATTTACTGAAAGTCCTCTCATCATTGCAACATTCACCAACACCGTAGCATATCATGGTTACTGAATAACACGCAGTCCTACTAGTTACCAGAGGAGTGGACTTAGACTTGACTTGGTTACATTAGAAAAGACTCAACTTTGACTTGAATACTAATGACTTGGGACATGACTTGGACTTGAGCATCTTTACTTGAAATCACTTGATGTCCTTATTAAAGTCAAGGACTGGGATGGAGAAGCTACTCCATCTGCCAGCAAGTAAAAGGTAAGGCGCACCCTGAACAAGCTGCTGGTCCATTGCAGGGCTGAAACCATTCAAGGAACAACTTTAACACTTAAAGAAAACAATTTTTAGATACATTGTGACATTAAAAACATGTTTTTTGTAAGCTGGTCTCTCAACGCTATTGATCAAACATTTTCGACGGGTAGGCAGGGGAGAGGGGACCCGTCCTGTCCTGAGGGGACACATTTCGTGGGATACACCCTGGATTCTTGGAGGAAATGAAATATGGTGTGTTTTTCGATCTCGTCAGTCGAGGACGTGGAAGACGTATACATGTTTGGATACATGATACTTGGATTTCTGCTAATTGGATTCGGTGGATTTTTGATGTATCGGCAAATTCAGCGGATGTCGGTAGCAATTATGGCCTTGATCAGGCTACCGGCTGCATATGACGCGATCACTAAGGCGGTGAACGAACAGACCCGTAAGTTGGAGGAGCAGAGCTGCAAGCTGGATGCGCTGCAACGCAGACTGGCTTTGGTGGTTGAACTCAAAGGGGAGATGGGATAAAATCTGGATGTGAAACGCAGAAAAACAGCCCAACAAATTTGGAATATTGGATTTGCCACGTGGAGCCAGCGACAAAGGACTCAAAGCTGACGGAAACGTTGGTGCAGCTTGCTCTCATAAATTGTGTATTTGGATTATGCCTCCCCTATCAAACAAACTCTCCTGGATGTTATGGCCAGAGAGCTCAGAACTGCCCCCCCCGCTCCCTCCTCTCCTGCGGATATCTGTGGATGCTTCTGAACTGTGGGCCGGTGATAACATCAACAATGGCCTCTGAAGAGCGTTCATGGAAATATAACAACTTTCACCCAAGCACACACGCATAACTGATGCACACAGCAACATACGAACTTCACGCGACTAGTCTCCAGGGTTAACCCCCTGCTTAAATGTTGTCTCGTCATATGTGCTTTTCTTGTGCAAAGGTTTTATTGATATCTCAAACTGTATCCTGGAATTAGGATAAACTGTGAAATATGCCTTTTTTTCCTCTCCCTCCCCAAATGTGGCTCCTATCTTTCCACAGAGTTAAAGGCAGCGCCCTATGGAAACCGCGTCAGACGGGGTCCTCGGCAGCAAGGCCTCAGTCAAATCGTTCCCCCAAAATGTTTGTAATGTATGTGATGGATGGTTGTACTGGAACTGTAATTTCCCTCTGGGATTATTAAAGTATTTCTGATTCTGATTCTGACTCAAAATTTAAACCACAGGACTTGGGCTTGACTTGGTCCCATCTCTGCTATTTACTGATTGTGTTGTAAAGCCGAAATCAACATCCATTAACTAAAACTACGATTGGCTAAAATAATCAAGAAAAACAACAGGTCTACAAATGGTGCGATGTGAAAATTACCCACACTAGACCAGCTGCTGTGAAAACAAAGGCAATTGCTAAATAGGTTTGCGTGATGATAAGCAGGAGAGGGAGTCAGTCTGGAGCTTTCATCAGGGCTCTTGGTCACAGGTTCTAATTATTTCAGTGGCCTTCAGCCAACCCTTCAGGTCAAGACAAAAAAAGCCTTTATCAAAGCCCAGAGATGAATGACCAAGAGACAGTAGGCCACTCTGATGGACGGACACTTACTCATCTGACTAAGGCCTCCGAGGATCAACCACACCCAGAGAAGTTGAAAAAAAGCTTCCCACCTTAGCTGTTAGGGGAGCTGATAAAAGCAGTACCACGCTGTTGTATTATAATTACCAGTGCATTTTAGTTTAGTTTGCAGTTTAGACCTGACATGGGCATTTGAAGAGCTAAAGGCTAATCTCTACAGACCAGACATTGCAGGGCGGCAGCCAGTTTAGCCTACAGTGGCCCCTCTCTCCTAAAATCAGCCATGCTTTTCATGATTGATTTATTGGCGTCAGGAGGCGGTCCAGGGAAATAATAGGGAGGGATTGCAGGGGACAGGCAGTGTAGACACGTCTGCTAATGGCTATAAGAGCCGATTCCTTGAAGGCCTCGTGGTCAAGAGGTTTTACAACCGGAGGACTTACCCATCAACTAGAGAATCCCGTTTGTCTTCCATTTCCAATTATGTGATTCAGGCTTTTTAAAATCAATCATTATCTATGTTTTAAAATCTAATTAAACACAAATACACATTTTACTTTCACCCACCCACATTCTGAGCCCACTCTGGTTCCCAATGTAAATAGATTACTCACACCATGACTGCTAGAAAATAATATTTTTGTTCTCATATCTTCTCATATTAGTGTTCTTGAAAGGGGAAAGTGGAACCGGCTCCTACAGTAATCAGTCCTTCAAAGCTCTACAACACGGCTGTCAGACTCATTTCTACAGTGGCACACTTGGCATCATGAAGTCATTAAAAGGGCCGGTTGCACCTGTATAGTGGAAACTTTTGATTTCATAACTTCAGTCCATTTCACATAAAAATATAAAAAGAAAATTCACAGTAACATAAAATGAGCACCTTAAACAGTTTATTTGCAAAAGAAAAAAAAAGAAAGAAAGAAAAAGTTGATATTGGGCTGAACTCTCTTTTTGGACATTTCTGGGTTGTGGTAAAAACTGACATCTAGTGGCAGGATGCTGTTATTTCACAGTTAAAATAAATCAACATTCGCTACAGGAGGCACAGTTTCAGCTACTTTATACAATTTAAAATGATATATGCCTCTACTTTATGACATGATGTGCCTTTTTTGGCTCTTGAGGGCCGGATTAATTGCCTCGATGGTCCGGATTTGGCCCTCAGGCCTCGAGTTTGACACGTGCTCTCCAAAAATCAGACTGGACAAATGCTCCTCCATCATCTGTCTATCTATCGGCACCTATTGGAAGGCTTTAGCCGGAGCGTCCTCCCAAACTTTACATCCCAGACTCCAAAGGCTGGGATAAACTTCTGCTGTCTGTTTAACAGCCTTCTGCTCCAAGAAAAAATAACTAAAGCTCAGGTAGAAATTACAGAGGCACACAAAGTTAGAGCAATTTAAAAAAAAAGCACTTTTCAATTTTTGCGTCAATACCATGATATGGTGAAACTGGTATTTTCACCCAGGTTTATGATGAATCCTGGTCCATGCCTGGGTGGGGTGGGGTAAAAAGGGTGTTTTAGGCTAACGCTTGCCTCCTTCACAGCAGTTCAGCACTTTGTACAAACACATGAGAAACTGGTTTTGCTAACAAATATTTGGGGGTGGGTGGTGGAGGGGGGGGGGGGTGCTCACAGACATGAATCATTCAGTGGGGAGATCGTTGTGGGAAGTGTCTCTGGAGGACAGAAACAAATGAGTGTGTCTAAAGCCCCCAGCAGATTTAGCACCATGCCTGAATGCTCACACAGACCAAGCATGGGGACATTCCTGGGGTTCAGCTTCAAAACAGAGCAACAGAAACAGCACAAGGGCCTCCAACACACAAACACACGGGGCCGTTTATATGCCCGGCCATCCAAAGCTAGTCCTTATCCTTATAAACGCAAACCTAAGAGTCCTATTCAGATTTTACGCAACAGGCCAACACTAAATGTGAAATGGAAGGAAAGTGGAAGCTTTTCCCCAGATTTGTTCTCGTAAAAAACAATCAGAAAAGTGTGGCGTGCCTTCGGGTTCAGCCGCCCTGATCGTGACTTTGTAGATCCTGCTGCTGCTCCACCAAGTGTTAGAAATATACCTTTTAGTTGCAGTCATGTCATTTGGGCCCATACTTTAGAGATGAAGGGACTGGCTTAAGATGCAACCTTTTTGTTCAACCAACGGAATTAAGGCTGAAGGATTTCAGCTGCAACTGAGATGTTACATTTAAAATTGCGGAAATGTACTGAACCAGAATTCGGCCCAAATTCTGACTGTAGCTCTGGCTGAAGGTTTAGGGACCCTGTGCTGCCACCATCACAGTGGTGACAGGCACAGTGGTCCTGTGTCACTCAGCGCGATGAGTGGTCAGTATGACGGGTTCTCAGTAGTCACGGTGCGTTCAGGATCATGAGTAATCAGTTTTCTGACACGCATGAAGGCCAAAATAATCAATTCTGATCTTTAAAAGCAAGCTATAAACTTCAACAGCTTTCTGCCAGACCTGTCCGCTCTGTTCCTTGGCCTGTCTTCGTGATGCTGGTTGTTCAGTAACGGTTCCTAACAGACCTCGGAGGCCTTCATAGCACACCCAGCAGGGAGGCAGAGAGTGCTGCTTGCAGTCAGATACACTCCTGATCAAAATCTTAAGACCAGTCAAAAAATTGCAAGAATTTGCATTTTGCACTATTGGATCTTAAGAAGGTTCTAAGTAGAGCTTCACAATGTTAAAAGGACAAATCAGTGCAAGAGACAAGCACATTTGAGCAGGGAATTGTCTGAAAACTGCATTTATACTCAAACATGATTCTTTCAGCTGATCAAAAGTTTAAGACCATAGCTCAAAAAAACCCGAAAACCCCCCAAAACAGAAATCAAAATGTCAAAAAAAAGGACTCAGTAATGAGTAGCTCCACCATTCTTGTTGATGACTTCAAACAATCGTTTAGGCATGCTCGATGCCAGTGTTTCCAGGAGGCTAGTGGGAACGTTGCTCCAAGTGTTGAAGATGGCTTCACGAAGGGCATCCATTGTTTGGAACTGATGTCCATTTTTGTAAACTTCCCTTGCCATCCATCCCCAAATGTTCTCAATTGGGTTTTAGATCCGGGGAACATGCAGGATGGTCCAAAAGAGTGATGTTATTCTCTTGGAAGAACTCCTTTGTCAGGCGGGCATTGTGAACTGCAGCATTGTCCTGTTGAAAAACCCAATCATTACCACACAGACGAGGGCCCTCAGTCATGAGGGATGCCCGCTGCAACATCTCCACATAGCCAGCTGCTGTTTGACGCCCCTGCACAACCTGAAGCTCCATTGTTCCATTGAAGGAAAACGCACCCCAAATCATGATGGCGCCCCCACCACTGTGCCGTGTAGAAAACATCTCAGGTGGGATCTCCCTGTCATGCCAGTAACGTTGGAAGCCATCAGGACCATCAAGGTTAAATTTTTTCTCATCAGAGAAGACAACTTTCTTCCACCTTTCAATGTCCCATGTTTGGTGCATCCTTGCAAAGTCCAAACGGGCAATTCTGTGGCGTTGAAGAAGACGTGGCCTTTGAAGACGTTTTTTGTTTCTGAAGCCCTTCTCTCGCAGATGCCGTCTGATGGTTATTGGGCTGCAGTCAGCACCAGTAATGGCCTTAATGTGGGTAGAGGATCGTCCCGTGTCTTGACGGACAGCCAATCGGATCCTGCGGCTCAGAGCTGGTGAAATTCTTTGGGGTCTACCACTTGACTTTTTTGTTCCATAACCCTCAGGATCATTTAAAAAATGCAAAATGACTGTCTTACTGCGTCCAACCTCAGCAGCGATGGCACGTTGTGAGAGGCCTTGCTTATGCAGCTCAACAATCCTACCACGTTCAAAGTCAGTGAGCTTTTTTGCTTTTGCCATCAGGAGGTCTTGACAGTGTAAAGACTTCACAGAAAATGACATGGAATCCAGATGTTTGCACAGCTTTTGGCTTTTAAAGACTATGGTCTTAAACTTTTGATCAGCTGAAAAAATCATGTTTGAGTGTAAATGCAGTTTTCAGACAATTCCCTGCTCAAATGTTCTTGTCTCTTGCACTGATTTGTCCTTTTAACATTGTGAAGCTCTACTTAGAACCTTCTTAAGATCCAATAGTGCAAAATGCAAATTCTTGCAATTTTTTGACTGGTCTTAAGATTTTGATCAGGAGTGTACAACCCTGTGGGGTCGCGTGTCTCCACTGGCGTTTCTCCCCAGAGTCTGCAACGAGCCGCCCGTGAAACGTGGAAGCACAGAGCGTCTATGGGAACGCTGTACCAGTGCGTGGAGCAATGCTTACCGGCGGAAACAAGACACGCCTGCAGAGATGGTAGGAAGCAGGCTACGCTTAGATCAATGAGGTAGAGATTCCTCAGTTTTATACCCTGGGCCACCGGTTAGTCTCACAAGGCGAGGAACAGAAAGAATGACCGTCGTGTTACAGTCATTATTAGAGAAATAGTTGTTACTGCAGCTGCATGGAGCTGATCTCAGTGTGGAACCAGACTCTTTAAAGGCCCAGTCTTCCTCAGGACCATAGATCCTGGCATCTTCTGGAAAGACACTGGATAAATGCTGCTCTCTGCTTCACACGTCCCGCCCGCCGCAGGGATTTCAGCCCCCTGAGTTATTTGAGGCCATCAGCTCCTTGAAGCCTTTGAGTAGTTTCACTGCTTTGTGGTTACCCCCGAAAAGCCTGATTTAGAGTCCAACCTGTAATAACTGCAGCGTGTAGGAATAATAAAATAATTTCCCTCTGGGATTAATAAAGTATTTCTGATTCTGACTCCCTCTGTCTGTACAGCATCTAATCCTGAGCAGCAGCGGCCGGTACAACCTCTGACTATTTGAACTTCTAAATGGACTGGCTGCAAAGTTTTACCTTCACTGTGGCGAGCACAAAGATCTGGTCACTCACCTCTCTGCAGCGTCTGAGCTCGAGACTCGGACCCCAGACCGGAGAAGTGTCCGTCCCCAAAAGATGGATTTTTGTTACCACCTAAAAAGATATAAAAAAAAAAAGATTTCCTGAGTAAAACAGAGAACAAGGTGGCGACATGCAATGCTCATCTGCTGTTTTTGCATTGTGTTGCGTTTCATCTGATCAGCAAACGTTCCCGTCGTACAGACCAGCCTGGGAACAGACCCAGAAACACCAAAGATTAATAACAACGGGGAAGCGGCTCACGCCACCATCAGAAACGGATTCTTAAACACTGAATGAATCTACTTCCAGCCCAGAGAAATGTGCCGGCGTGATTCCACAGCCCCCTCTAGGGGTCACACAGCTCAACCACATGGAGAAAATGAAACTGGGGTACGTCATGTTTGTTCTAGGCAATAACTGAAACATGCTGACTTATTGGGATCGCCACTCTGTGCGCCATGCCTGTAATTAAATTAATCAAATATGTATCTTTTGTTGCTGTTGTAAGATTACAACGGTGGGTGAGAGCGGGCCCCTTAAAATGGACCGCAGGTTCCCAAGATTGTTGGAAGGAAAGAGAGCACAACTGAGGTTGGTAATAGAATCAGGACTGGAGAAAAAACTGTACATGAGAATAATCTAATGATTGAGAATACTGAAATGAAAACTGATGTGATGTAGCTGCACCGCCAGCAGCCACAAAGAAAAATCAAGCCGGCTGGTTTACAGAGGAAAGAAGTTTCCACCTTCGGGGAACGCCTCGGCTCCAACTGTGGGACCACCCAGTCCAGAACACGGCAGAGGAAAATTCACAAACAATGCTTTCCTGCGCTCTTCATTTTGGGAGTGTTTTACTCGTTTCTATGTTTTGAGTTATTGTTTTGTTCAGCACTTCCATATTTAGCCTTTTTCCCTTCATCAAACGTTTCATCCGTTCCTGTGGTACTGTTAGAAGGGTCACTGTGGCGTAAAACGCTTTGGGCTCGTCGGGCTTGATAAAGTGCTTTACAAGTACAAGCCATTTAGAAATGTTCTTAATTAAACGGCTATTTTCTCACCGTGCAGATGGGTAATCTTTGGTTTTTGGCCTATAGCAGATAGATCTATTTTAAATGCAATCTGTTTAATCTGCTCTTGTTTAACTGCAATCAGTCGGTGGACGTATATTTATTCAATCACATGTAGTGTATCAATTCTTTGGAAGTTGGTGGGGGGGAAAAAAATGGTGCAGGAACCTTCCCCTAGAACCGCTAGAGGGTTGATTTCTCGTCTTCTCTTCTAAAGCACCAAGCAAGCTGCAGAAAGGGCCTTTAAAGGCCAGCCCAGCAGCCCGCAGTGAGTCTCCATGTTTTAAGGCTAAATGCCAATATACGATATTTATCTGGATGTGTTTTTCTGTTCACAGCGTAATCTCTGAGTCAAAGCTTTGTCCCACACCTCTCATCAAGCGTCGCTGCCATCTGTTGGAGTCTTAGGGAACTGCCTTGCTTTGGATCAACCAGACAACGTATTTCTGCTAGTAGCAGAGCAGCTGAACAGAAGAACGTTGACAGTGCGCCAGGCTGATGAGGAAGCTGCTAGGCTGCATCTGCTGCTACCTCACAGCCTTAAAGCTGCTTATCCCTATGGGAGGGTGGTACTGCTGTCCGGCTAATGTGTGCAGCTGAATGAAGGACGCTTTACTGTTGCATCCTCTGGGCCCATTCTCAGTTGTTTGCGTTTTAACAGTTCCACCTAAAAGGAAGAAGTGATGAACCCCGAGTCTTGTCAAAGGAGTCTGGCTGATGTTTAACTTGGTTATCAGGCTCCACAACAAGACCAACACAATAAAATCAGCTTTTACAAACACCCGGAGGTGAAATAGACCTTCCAGCTTTTAGTGCTCTGGGTAACCGTCTCATTTCTGCTGGGTTAGCAGCTGTGGCTCGCCGCTTTGGGCGCGTGTGTGAAACGATACGACCAAAGCTAAGCTGCTGTCCCGTCGCCCTCACCTTCCGAAGACACGAACTGTCCGACAGCCAGGGAGCCCCCGCCTCCCGACTCCACAAACTCCACCTCGGACACGATGATGTTGTCCTCCAGCACGGAGCCGCAGCCCATGCAGACAGCATCGCCCCGCGCCTGGTCGACGTCGATGTCCGAGCTGCCGCAGTGCTTACACACCTTAGAGCTCATGGCTTCGCTCCGCAAACCTCCAAACCTGAGGCAAAATATGAGAAGATGTCGAACATTAATCCTTTTGTCCAAAGAAAAGCAAAAAAAAAGCAACTTTTACCTGTCAGAGGGGAACCGTCAGGCCCTCTAAGCTGTACCCAAGGGTCAAATACATTTTAAGGTATTTTTGGGGTGGAGTTATGGCAATGCAAACATAACACCTAATATTCATACCTGAATCATTCTTTATTTTATAAACATTTTCATCCCATTTTTATTTGAAAGCAGCCAGTTTGGACCCTTTCAGATTTCCTCTGACTCCATTCCCAGCTGACAACGGAGCGCCGCCAGGTCTGTGATTGGTGCGCTGAGGGAGCAGCGTTCACAATGATTAAACTAACCAGGCACCTGGGCTCTCCAATCCTAATCCTAACATTTAGGGGCCACCAATCAGAGCCCAGCCTGGGAGTTTAAACGACGGCGGTAGCGGAGCTGAGACAGAAGCTGAGGAGCAGAGACGTCAGCTACAGTTAAAGGCTGTTAAGGTTACAGCTTTCCGTACCGTTTAGTCCTGATGGGGTGGAATGCAGTCTGATTACAGGATACGACTAAATGAAGACCCTGCACAGAGGAAAACGTGGACCCTCCAACAGGCCCTCCAAGTTGGGGCCCCTTTTTGAAAATGACATAAATCCGAGTAGATAAGCTGTGGTTTTGGGAGGGTAGACTTTTTGATTTGGATTTGGATTCTTGGGAAGATGCAAGTTTTTTTCCTGACTGACAGAGTTCACTGTCAGAAGATCACCAGGAGATAAGTGCAGCTGGTGAGACGGTGGCTTAGAAACCAGAGTTCTCTGCTTGCATTTAGAAAATCGTGGGTTGGATTCCAGCTTCTTCACGTCGTGCTGCCCCTCAGCACAACCTGCCCATCGACAGGAGTGAGCACTGTTGCTTTAAATGGTCTATTTCTATCTTTCCTTCTATTTATGTATACGGCAGTGACGTGCATTCAGGGGAGGCAAGTGAGGCCAGGCCTCACTTGTCATCATGGAAAGAAAGAAAATATATAATAACATAATATAAATTTTGATTCACTCAGTCATTTGTAATAAGTAATTTTTTTATCCAATTTTGATCATATTCTCTTTAAAATCGCAGACTTTTCGCTATTTTTCATGTAAATCTTTGCTGCCGCTTGATAGCGAAGCCGGTGAGGCCACAGCGAGCTTGGCCCCCCTGGGATTGCACAACCTCATGTTAACTGTGCTGACTTCCATTCTGTGAATGCATCTTCCTGTCTCTAGATCATAAATTCAATTGTTCAAACAGCTATGAGCTGATTTTCCACAATTTAATGTATGTGGATTACGAATTGTGTTTTGGTCAACATACTGTGTGCGGGTAACATGTTTTCGTGCTGCTGGGCGATCATAAACGGCAAAGAACTGGTTGTAGGTGATGCCGGTGTAGGTACCAGATCGACTCGGGGTCCTGCGCCTCTGGATGACGTCACTATACATGATTGGTTTAACGTTTGTACAATTACGCAAAACATTGTGATTGGGCTGGACAACTTAATAAAAGTAATTATAGCGGGGTGTAGGTTTTATTCGAGAGCGGGATTGCGGTTTGTAAACGGACCATTTTACGAAGAAATTCTCCATGGGCCTTGCGCCTCCCGATGACGTCGCAGTATGGCAACGCCACTCAAACTACATTGAGCCCGCGGTCTGCATTTGTAACGAATCAATTTTATTTAGTTAATTTAGCGGTTTCCTTTTTCTCAAAAGCTTCAGGCTTAAAGATGAACACAGAAAAATGTTAAATCTTAGCAATTCAAAATAATCAACCCACTTTAATTGATAAAAATGAGGTAAAACATTTAGGTATAATGATTAACAAGGACCACACTGAAAATGACAGAACAAATATTCAAGCCATTTTACAAAAAAAAAAAAATTGACAGTTGGCTCAAGTTTTGGAAGAATATTGTCACAATTTCATCTGGAATAATAAAAAACATGTGATCAGAAAAAACGAGTAATATCAGTAGAAAAACGAGGAATAAACGTTATTGATTGTAAAGTGATGAATGCCGTGATAAAATAAAAAATGGCTGCAGACTTTTATTAAAAATGAAAAGAGTTTATGGTTTAGTTTCCCTTCACAACTTTTTTTTTTTTTTTAAATTGGAGGAAGGAAATTTCTCTTAAGATGTAACTTTGATCCTGCAAAATTACTGATTAAATTGTCAGACTACCCCAGAAGCATTCCAAAATGATGTTAAAAGTTTTCATGCCATAAGTTACTGGAAAATAACCGTAAATTAACAAAATAAAATTGATCTGTAACAAATGGAGACCGCGGGCGTAATGTAGTTTGAGTGGAGTTGCCATATTTTTGACGTCATCGGGAAGCGCAGGCCCCCCGAGTCAATCTGGTACCTACAGCGGCAGTTCCTTGGCCTCTAGGCAAGGGGCGCTCAAGGGGCACCGCTCCTGATCACAAAACCGTAGAGTCACAGCAAGTTATGGATGTATTATTAGCGAGTTATGCTAAACAAGTAAAGCACTAAAAAGACTCAAAACATACAGCTGGAACAGGACTGATCAAGGAAGGCTTTCCTCCCTGGCAGTGATCTCCACTGAGACTCAGACATTTAAAGCTGAAGAAAGATAAAGAGAACTTTTACCGGAAAGTGACCGATATTTTTGTTCAGAAAGAACGCGGCATACGTGGTATACGGTTAGCTTAGTAGTTAGCATAGCCGTTAGCTTCAGTGTTATCCGTTCATTGTAGCTCCGCTGCTCTCACCATATACAGTGTTTTTCGCAGTGTTGTATAAAGTACTGAAATCTCGGAGTCAAGTAAAAGTATAAGTACCTCTCCAAAATATGACTTTGGTAAAAGTCCAAGTCACTGACTGAAATGTTACTTGAGTAAAAGTCTTAAAGTATCTGAAATGTCTTGTACTCAAGTATGAAAATTACTGTAAAAATAGATGTACTCAAGTAATGTAATAAAAAGTATAAGTAAAAAGTAAAAAAGCAAATGCAGTTTGAATTACATTTTTTGGATGTTGGTAAACCTTGAAAGTCAAATTCCCTTAAAATAATATAAACAACCAAGTGCAGGAGAAATTTAGACCAAGTTTAGACAGAAAATACAACCTTTTTGTAAGGTTTCAGTTTTCCTTCTTCAAATAAGGTCAGTGCTATGCGCTTTAAAATTGTACACAACCAAGTGCAGGCAAAGGGGTGTATACTAAGAGCATGGTTAAGTGATAAAGTGATAGTTAACCTACAGGAAGTGGTAAACTTGCTAATAGATACACCTGCGGTTGCAGGTATCATTTAGTTAAGAAAATTAGGACTCCCGGCTCTACTATTAGATGCTCTACCTATACCACAAGGTTAATTTAACCTGCTTTACTACTGAACCAGCTTCTTATCTTGTTGGTGGTGATCAGGGGCGATTCTAGGATCTGACCTTTAGGGGTGCTCAGCCCACAGTGTTGACTGTGATTCCTGGCATGAACAACAGGCTTTCCATGTTTAGTCCAGATGTAAGATTCTTAGAGTTGACACACTTTTGAGCTAAAGCTCGTCCTACAATATAGGCCCATCCAAAAGCAGTGACAAACAGATTGAAATGTTTTCACTCGATAAAACCTTGTGCATTTGTAAAACTTGCATGATGGCAATAGTTAAGACTAGCTATATGGATAAAAGTGAGGAATAATTTCCCTAAAGACACAAAACTAGGGTTAGGGCACTGATGCATAAGGGTTGCTATTACTACATTTAATAGTAATTGTCTTTCTTGCTTACAACAGAGACAAATCTAGCAGTTTGTGTGTGTGTGTGTGTGTGTGTGTGTGTGTGTGTGTGTGTGTGTGTGTGTGTGTGTATATATATATATATATATATATAAGGGCTGTCAATCGATTTAAAAAATTAATCTAATTAATTACATACTCTGTAATTAATTAATCTAAATTAATCGCATATAATTTTTGCTGTGAAAGTATTTAAAATATTTAAATTCAAATGTTTCAATGAATAATCAGCATTAGATACATTAAAGTGCTGTTTTCAACAGCAGTCAAACTGAACTAAACAGATGCCAATGTCAAACTGAACTCACGTCAACAGGAAACGTCAACTGAAATGATAATAGAAAAGATAACCTGAATTTAACAGACGTCAACATATTCCATATTCCAATCTACTTTTTAGGCTAATTATACATAATTTAGACCTAGTGCTATTTTAACAAACAAGCATTTTATTAGTTATCTCTTATCTGATGTATTTCTGATGTTTGGCACTTTGTTTTACCTCGTGTTAAAGTGCTCTTTAAATAATAATGACATTCATGATGATTATGATCAGAATAAACTTTTGCATAACCTCCTAGAAGCTGGAAAGAAAAGGGACAAAAACATTTTTCACAGCTCACTTAGTAACTCTAATATTTTAGTCTAAATACTTTAGCCTAAATATTTTAGGCTAAAATATTACACTTTTTATTTGTTTTTCTTCAATCCCTCGGTGATGTTTAGTAATTTCTGCCAAGGGCTGCAGCATTTTGATTTAATTCATCTGAATGCAGTATTTGCAAGCCATACTCTGATTGAATGGGAAAAAAAACTGTCTGTGATTGGCTTTAACAGCCAAGCGAGTGCACAGCTGGTGTTGAGTGTGAAACGAGCAGGTGTGCGCGAGCAAAGTAGCGCGCAAGCAGAGATGGAACTCACCGCGAGGACAGCGGGTTGAGAAGAGTTTTTCAGACCGTGCCAGACCGGTTTCGAACGTTGAGAGTTGTTTCACTGCGCGCTTGGGTTGGTTCCTGCGCGCTCAAACAGAAGGCACGAATATTGCTACATAGTTTCACAGAGTTGATCGGCAGCGCTGTCTTCTTCTCTGTCTTCATGCGCCTCCCCTGTGACTCTTTAGCGCCCCCCAGGGGAGGCGCGCCTCACCTATTGAAAACCCCTATACGACATCGATTAATCTGCGTTATTTTTTTTAATCCGTTAATTTTTTTTAAATTAATGAATCGAAATTAACGCATTATTTTGACAGCCCCAAAATAAATATATATATATATATCTATCATGGACTGGTCATGAGACCGCCATATATAATGGCGGTCTCATGACCAGTCCATGTCTTCTGTCAAGGAAATTGCTAATAACTTAACAAATCCCTACACATATCCTTTATGAATTTGCATACTGAACTTTGTTTTTTTTTTACTCTCAGATTAGGAGAAACAGTTCAGCTTTAACTTTTCAGACAGGCATTCTGAATCCACGACTGCATCTACTGAGCTCATCTGTGGTCATCATGGTCTGATTGTGAAACAAAGATGCAAGGGCGTAGGTTTGATTTGAACTTTGGTAGGGACACCTACAAACATACCTTCCCTGGTCTGACGTCATTGGTCCTACACAATATGCATGCTCCTAGTTTTTTATGCTTGACTTGAGCGTCAGGGTGCGTTTTGTCTGTCTAAAGAGAAAATCAGCATTTCCTGCAAAATTTTATAACCACGACACACACTAGATGCTATTTGTTAATGTTTAAAGCATCACAGGATCTGGTGAATGTCTAATTGGGACTTTTTTCCATTTGAACAACCAGCAACAGAGACAGACGGCAAATATGTGCCTATTACACCAAATATAGTCAAAATATGTCTGTTGTCTAGATTTATCCTGTATTTTCTTTAGAATATATAGAAATGCACAGAGATATACCCCACCCTAATTTTTTATCTAAGACACTGTCTGAATTATAAAACAGCAAAATTATACATTCAATTATACATTTGACAGATAAATTTATTGTATTTACTCTGCACTGGAAGTAGAAGTGTAACTGATACTAACAGCATTTCAAATATTAAATTCAAATTTCAACAAATATACAATTGGGTTGTAGTTGCTCTGTGTAGCCCATTTCATGTAATTTATCTTAACATTCCAAACACATTTCTTATATCATATATCTAAAGTGTAGATAACAGCTTCTCCTTACCTACATCCTCTCAGACAACTAATTATTTCCCTAACAATAGTGAGTTGTCAATGTTTAAATGTGCAGTAAATCTTAATACATAAGCAGCATGGAGGACCCAATACTGTACTTTGAGTAAGATGGGTCACACCTAGGGCTGGGCAAGTTAACGCGTTAATTTCACGTTAATTCATTAGACTATTAACGGCGATATTTACTTTAACGCGCATTAACGCATGTTGCTCACATGCTTTTATTTTGTGAAGGTCTGTTGCTGCGTTGTAGGGGTTTGAATCAGAACAGTAGGTGGCGATAATGCGCCAATAACCTCGCTGTCAGCCCAGCCTTGGATTCAAAGAGGAAGAAAGGTGCTGGCCGGAAAAAAACAGCCGACATGGGGAAGGCGGTGTTTCCCGCAGGAATTTGCTTAGGCGAGGCGGTGAGTTGGCGAACGGAACAAGTTTTGTGCGGAGCGGAGCGGGGTCTGCATCGACGCCGTCTGTGAAGTCGCTTCTCGTTTCAAAGTATCCATGTGTTTTTGCCTGTTTTTCCCCTGCCATTCACTATATGCAAGCGAGAAAGCAACAACAAAAAACAGCGTGTTAACGTCAAATAAAAATGCAAGCATATCGAGTTAGCAAGCATTTCAGTTTAAAGTTCTTCCAGCAACGAATATGACAGAAACAAGTTAGTTGTAACCACTGCCAAGTTAAACTTTGGTATTGAACATAAAATGGTAATGCTGCTCCCTGCTGTTACCTCAGAAATTGCCTGTTTTTGGTAGATTTTTTTTCCCATAAAGAGAATTCCCTGTCAGTGGCAATAAGCTTTAAATTTATTATTATTGCTATTTTTTGTTTTACATAAGTTGAGCTTTACACTAAATATGTGTTACTGATAAGTGCTACAAATGTTACAACACTTGTTCATATGACAGCAGAACATTAAAATAAAAGTGCTCTTTATACTACTTTTGAATTCATTCTTGGAGTTAATCATGATTAATCAGGCAAATTATGCGATTAATCGCGATTAAATATTTTAATCGTTGCCCAGCCCTAGTCACACCAAAACTGAATTGTTACATGAGTGGTTGTCCATTTCATCATTGAAATATAATATATTCCAATAGTATTAATATACTAATGGAATATACTAGTACGACGATTAAAGAACAACAGATTAAACTTTAAGATATGTAAAGGCCTATATTAATTTAATTTTGCGACCACATCAACAGATTAAATAATTGCTTACTTTTTTGGTGTACCAAATTACCCTCATAATGATGTAATATTTTATGGGCTAAGCCCCTGATGATGAGAATGTCTATCTCCGCCTCTGGTTTGTACTAATTTACTAATGGACAGTGTGGAAATCTATGTACAATAAAACAAATGTAACTAGTGTTCCTCTGTTTTATTTGTCTTTATCCTAATTCTAGAAGTAGAAATAGTCAAATAAATAGCAGTATTATTTTGTGGAACCCTAATCATAATATTATAACTACGCAAAGGTCTAAACAAGAATAGCAGTTGCTTAGGTGGCATCTAGTGTTATACTGTATATTATGCAAAAGAAATTACACTTGCTATTCATACCTGAACTGCCTCGAAGGGTCGACAATAAATGAAAGCAATAATAACAATGCAATATTGGTAAAAGGGAAACCCTCACCTTTTCTTTTTCAGACGGCTGTGGCTAAGAATCTGAATTTTTAATAACCTACAGGCTTTGTTTTTCCATCTTTCCAGCAGTCTTCAGAACTCCTGCCTGGCACAGAATATTTAGTTTTATAAAAGAGATTAGGTTTTTGCTGATAAATGCATTATACTTCAGAATTAGATGCTATTTTGAGATATTAACGTTTGTTACTTACATTTCTCAAGTTCAACAAATCAAAACTCTCTCTCCTGCTTCTGTTCAGAACTGCGCTCAGCAGCCTTGCAGATAATATTTAGTTTCTTAACTGGGACTAGTTTCGTAGTCTAGTTTTAATTGTGGTAACGGCAGTGTCATTTCAGTGTCAGTTCATTCAAAACTGAATCTCTCGTGCTCCAAGCATGCACGCACACACGCGCAATAGAAAACAGCCAATCAGGAAGAGGGAAGGCGGGATTTAAGGCAGCACAACCAATGAGAGTGGAGTTAAAGGGGTCTACCTTGTCAATCAAAGGCCAGGCGCATTAGTGATTGGCTGCGTGGAGCGCCAGGCCCCGCCCCCACTGGCCCACAGCAGCACTTCGGGCGACCCTGTGCATGTATGCACGTCTGGCACGTCTCTCTCTCTCTTTTTGTTTTGTAACGAGTAACTAAACCAAACATTGAAAATGTATCGGAGTAAAAGTATGCATTTAAGTTCGGTAATATAGTGAAGTAAAAGTAAAAGTCGTCAAAAAATGTAATACTCGATAAAAGTATAAAGTACTCCAAAATATACTTAAGTACAGTAGTGAAGTATTTTTACTTCGTTACTATACAACACTGGTTTTTCGGATTGACAGTGCGCCTTATATACATACGATTACCATTGTGCTTACTGTCTGATTTTATGTGGTGCAATGTGCTCAGAAATCTGTCAAAATGTGCAAGTACGACTTTGGTTAGCAACGAAGCTGCTCTGCTCAATGAATATTAGGAGCATTACGGTACACTGTGTCACTACATGATCGGCCCCCTGAACTGGCTACACAACTGCCTGACTGTAATGTCTAAACTAGAACTGCATTCATGTAAGATAGCCCACGCCCGGAGAACACGCTAGCAACAATAAACCAATTTAATACATTGTAAAAAGTTACATTTATTTTATGTGCCTTATGTTAAACAGGGCAGTGTAGTCCAACTACTCCGTCCTCCTGACAGAGACGGATAGCTCTCCCTCTCAGGAGAGAGATGTGTAGGTGGAGGGGCGGAGTGATGTTACACACTTTGGAAGAATATTTAATGCGCCTTATAATTTGGTGCGACTAATGTGCGGACAAAGACACACAAACACGTTAATTCACAGTGCGCCTTATGGTCCAAAAGATACGGCACTTTGAACATGGCTGAGAGTGCCCCAGTGGATGGGAATGATCCAAGCTGCTGCAGAAAATAAAAAGACCTTTCTCACGGATAAAGCTCAGGCAGCAGCGGAATCACAAATGATATGATCTGACCGAAAGCATCAGCTGATATTGGCATAACTACTGACCCCATGCTCCAACATTGTGGCCCTTGAGGTAGTTTTCTTTAAGGCCTTCACGTTTATTTAAAGAATAGGGATTGTTAAACAGGCAGCTAACAGCTGTGTAAAATCACAATCAAGTCCTGCAAGGAAGGAGGAGAACCGGAGGAAAAAAGAAAAAGAACTATTATCACAATGATTGTTATATGGGTGATCGCTTTAAGCAACCGGTAGCTATGCTGCGTCACGGCAGCAATCCCCTATGGGGGCCAATCGACCTCGTTTGAGCCCGGGGGCCTCAGAGCAATGGCTGCGCCCATTATGATTTCTTCATAGTGTGCCTTAATCCATGGCGGGGTATTGACACCGACGTGTTTATGTTTTTATTCCGGGTAAAGCGTTGCTGTTGGACCCAGCTCAGAAATCAAAGCCTCGGCGGTGACTGTGCAGGACATCCCCCGCTGCTCCGCTCCCATCCCCGGGTCAGCGACGTGGCAGCACCCGCCTTCGTCTCGCGGATCCCCCAGCCTCCATCTTTACCGTCCGAGGAGACGCTGGCTCCTGGCAGGAGGTACCGGCAATCTAATACATGAAGAAGCGCTCTTATATGAAGCAGCAGTTTCTTTTTCTTTTTTTCCCCGCTGGCCGTACTGCGCTAGTTGGGAGTCATACGGAGCTGGTGACAGCTGGGAGAGACGCTGAACCCCGGGGCAGCAGAGCGACATCAGTAAACAGGTTTACCCTAGAAAGACGCGTGTCACCGCCGAGCAAACACACCCGCGCAGCCCCGGTGTTTCCGTACCTTCACTCCGGTGAACTCCGACGAGAGCAGCGTAAGGTCACACTGGCCGGTGGCTCGGCGATAAACGCGTTTCCAGGAGATTCTCTGACACTCGGAGGTGTCGCGTTCACTTTGCCGCAGGAGCAGGAAGGGTAGGCGACGCACACGGCGGGATGACACCTCACATTGGTCCCGGTAATATTGGCTAAAGTACCGGCGAGGCGCAGTGCAGCGCGTGCGATCCCCAGCACAACAGCAGCCACGTGCGCCCGCTGCCTCTGGGAGACACGGACGAGACCAACTGGAGAGGGGTGTGAAGGGGGCGAATAATCATCACACAGCATAAGTTTTATACATTTTTATTACTAATTTGTCTTATGTCACGTGTAGTTGGTTATAAAAACTGTAAGATTGCAAGTGAATAAAAATAATCCACGATAGCCATAGTTACCCCTACACAGGGACGTGCAGAGACCGTTGGAGGGGCAGGTGCTCAAAGTTAAAAGAGGGCACATGGGCCACGGATTTAAAACACGATACAGAAACATACCTTGCTATACATCCGGCTGAAATGTACCAACCTATACTATGAAGAATGTAACATGGAATCAAGGGTGTAGGTTTAATTTAAACTTCAACCCTAGGGACACTTCATTGGTCTGACATCATTGGTCCTACGCAGTATGCATGCTCCTATTTCTTTATGCTTGACTTGAGCGTCAGGACGCGTTTCTTCTGTCTAAAGAAAAAAGCAGTATTTCTTGCTACATTTATACAAATTTTATAAGCACGACACACACCAGATGCTTTTTGTTAATCTGGTGGCCTAGTGGTTAGAGCATTGAGCTTGGGTCCCAGAGGTTCTGAGTTCAACTCCCACAGACTACCACTCTGGGTCCCTGAGCAAGACCCTTAACCCCCCATTGCTCCCCTGGCACCGCACAGGTAACCTGATTCACGCCAGATGTACGTGAGTTCACTCACATATGTGAGTGAAGCTACGCGGAGCGACATACATCTGCCGTGAGTCAGGTTACCGCACAGTGGCAGCCCAGTGCTCCCCCAGGGGATGGGTAAAGATGCATAAGTGAATTTCTCCATTGTGAGATCAATAAAGTTCAATTATTATTATAAATTATAAAGCAGCTTCCGATCTGATGAACGTTGAATTGGGGCTTTTTTCCCACTTTGAAAAAGTTTGCATTTGAACTTACCAGCAACAGAGACAGATGGTAAAAACTTATCAATTAAACCAAATATATTCAAAATATGTCTGTTATCTAGATATATCCTCTATTTTCTTTTGAAGATATGGAAATGTGGAGAGATAAACCCCACCCCTTTTTTTTTTAATCTAAGATACTCTGTCTGCATCATAAAACAGCAAAATTATACATTCAAGGGACTGCAAATACATGTACTGTATTTACTCTGCACTGGAAGTAGAAGCGTCACTGACACTGACAGCATTTCAAATACTAAATTCAAACTTCAACAAATGTACAACTGGGTTGTAGATGTTCTCCTTAGCCCATTTTATGTAATTTATCTTAACATTCCAAACACATTTCTTACATCATATATCTGAAGTGTAGACAACAGCTTCTCCTTACATACATCCTCTGAGACAACTAATTATTTCCCTAACAATAGTGAGATTTCAATGTTTAAATGTGCAGTAAACCTTTATACATAAGGAGCATGGAGGACCCAATACAGTACTTTGAGTAAGATTAGTGACACTAAAACTGATCTGTTACATGAGTGGTTGTCCATTTCATCACTCAAATGAGAACAATATACTATTGGTATATACTAGTAAGACTATTAAAGAACAGCAGATTAAACGTTAAGATATGTTAAGGCCTATATTAAATACATTTTACGACAACATCAACAGATTAAATCATTTTTACTTTTTTGGTGTACCAAATTACCCTCGTAATGAAGTAATATTTTTTGGGCTAAGCCCCTGATGATAAGAATGTCTAGCTCTGACCCTGGTTTGTATTAATTTACTAATGGACAGTGTGGAAAGCTTTGTACGATAATTATTTGTCGTAATTCTAATTCTAGAAGTAAAAATAGAGAAATAAATAGCACTATCATTTTGTGAAATCCTAATTATGCTATTATAAATAAGCAAAAGTCTAAACAAAATATAGCAGTTGTTTAGGCAGCATATAGTCTTGTTGTGTTGTATATCATGTAAAAGAAATATCACCTGCTATTTATACCTGAACTGCATCAAAGGGTCAACAAAAAATGAAAGCAATAATGACAACGAAATATTGGTAAAAGGGAAACCCTCACCTTTTCTTTTTCAGGCAGCTGTGGCTAAGAATCTGAATTTTTAATAGTCTAAGCTTACAGTCTTTGCTTTTCCATCTTTCCAGCAGTCTTCAGAACTCCTGCCTGGCACAGAATATTTAGTTTTAGAAAACAGATTAGGTTTCTGTTGATAAATGCATTCTACTTCAGAATTAGATGCTATTTTGAGATGCTAATGTTGGTTACTTACAAGTTCCATAAATCAAAACTCTCCCGCCTGCTTCTTTACAGAACTGCACTCAGCAGCTTTCACCTATTTTACTGCAGATAATATTTAGTTTCTTAAATGGGACTAGTTTCGTAGCCTAGTATTGATTGTGGTAACCGGCCGCGGTATCCCTGTATGAATCAAAACTGAAATCTCCGCTCCAAGCAAGCACCCACACAGACACACTAGAAAACAGCCAATCAGAAAGAGTGAAGGCGGGATTTAAAGCAGTATAACCAATGACAGTGGAGTTAAACAGCACAGAGCACAGTCAAGTGTGCTGCAGATTTAAAGGGGCAGGACAGACCAGGCAGCGCGAGGCAGCGGAGAAGGGAGCTGCGAGAGGAAAAGTAGGGCAGAGTGAGGGCACGTTATGTGGATCATGTAACCAGCCAGGGTAGATCTAAATTATTATTATTTTGGACATGCATCATGCACACACACACACCAACAAACACACACACATAAATAATAATAAATAAATAAATAAATTAAAAAAAAAAAAAAAAAAAAAAAACACTGACAAAAGGGCACTTTGGGCACCAGGGGGCAAAGGGGCAGGTGCTCAAGCCCCCTCCGCCCCCCCCTCTGCACGTCCCTGCCCCTACATCATGTTGGCATTTCCCAACTTCCGCCTCCACTTTTAAATGGACTGAAATATGCTTATTTATTTGTTATTGTTGTGTGCCAGACCTTCCAGTAAGATATGTACGAAATTCGAATCAAATTGTAGTAATTTTATTGCGATAAATCTGATACCTGTGTAAATGGTGCCACGTTTGGAAGGAAAATGTCATTTGTTGGTTAAGTCCATTAATAACCTGGAGACGTTGTGAGAAGTCTCCGTGTTTTAAGCTTTGCTCCTGCTGCAGCTCCGACAGACATTAGAAAAGACGAGACACCTCTAATGACCCTCTCCTCACTTTTCTCTATTGGGCCATCTCGCTTGCCGTATGTTAGCTGGAGTGTCTCGCTGAGACAGATTTATAGCATATATTGTGACATACCCGATAGCTCAACTGAAAAACAAATCTGTCAAAAATATAAAATAAGGTGTAATCTGCGTTTTGCAAATATGCAAATCCTCATCTTGAAGTACCTTTTGATTAAATCTCATGCATTCAGTATCAGTTTTTCAGCAGTCATATCTTGATTGGTAACATTTTAAAAATTTACCATATGGTTCCACCAATAAGTCTACAAATCTCTCAGAATGAGACGACTACAAAGCTCTTTAGTTGAAATTACTTCTGGACTCTTTGTCCTCTCACAAAGGTATCCCTTTGTAAACGAGTGGATGTATTTTTAGAGTCACCACGTTGCTGAAAAATTAAACCTTCAGCTTTCCAGCAGGCACCTGGATGTTTTTGGTTAAAACTGGCTGATTGGGATGTCCATAATTTCATTTATCTTTATTAAAAAAAATCCTTCTGAAGAACAGTCAGCCCAGTGCATGACGCTGCACTGTATTTAACAGTTGTGTATTTACTTTTGAGTTCCCAGTTACATTGTAACACATGTATAACTGCATGGTTTATTTAATGCACTTTTGACAATTGATAAACGCATATCGTTTTCAATACTAGACAAGAGACATTTATTCTAGCCAGGAAAAAGGGTTGCCTACTAATTTATACTTTGATGATTCTGTAAATGCCTAAAAACCAAAAGGTCTAACAGTAAAATAGCAGTTTTAAAAATAAAATTAACAAAAAGAGGCTCTACAGGCCTACATACATAAAATTGAGACAAAACAGGAAGACATAGTTATAAACACTTGATTTATTAACAGAAAGTCCAACAAGATGGGGCATCATTAGAAACATAACCGAGAAGGAAGGACTGAGAAGTGGACGCAGAGCAGAACAGATTGCACACATTTACATTTTACATTTGGTGCTGCTTAACACGTTTAAACAATCATAATGAATTAAAATGAAGGGGCTGCACAGTCCACCACTTCCTTAGAAACCTTTAGTTGAGGTGAAGTTTTGTTCTTATTCACATATCTGTTTCTTCTGGTAGAGAGATGGCTCCTTATCAGTTCAGAAAATAACCAAGGGATATCTGTGCAGGTTCGCTTCTTAACTCAAAACCTTTATATGCCTGTGAACTTGCAGGAAGACTTTAAAACAGGAAAATACATTTTAAATCAAATATTACTAATTTTATCACTCAGGGGAGCAGGAAAAAAACCCCAACATCAAAGCATAGAAGGAAGCTGGTGAAAGGTGTTTTTATTGAACAGAACACGAAGGCTATAATAAAAAATATATATTGTTCATGCAGAGAAATAAAAAAATATACACATTTTAGAATTTGTGAGGAGTCAACAACATTACAGTAACAAAGTTCAGCATCCAAATTGTTACTGTGCGGTTATAAAGTATGCACTATGAACAACTGAACTGAGGGATACATTACTGACCAGTATTTTAGCTGAACAGGCAGAGGTGACGGCTAGCTGGGAACCCAAAAATCCGTTTTCTGAGGTGGAACAGGGGCATCATTTTGGTGGATCAACTTTACCCCCTGCCTCAACTTTCTTTTTTTTCACAATATAGAAAGAAATAAAGCAAACGTTTTTGATAAATTATCTTTTTTTTTTCCAAGAAAGTGCTACATAAGATTTTCTCCAGTCTCTTTAGTTTAGAGATTCAAACCTTTGACATTCTTCGTTTGTTCCTTACATAATAATCATATTCAGAAATGAATTTAAAGCCAAACAGCTAAAAACTTGACTTGCCTACTTATTTAAAAAAAACGTAAGTTTATTTTTTATAGTAACAGTGAGCTTAAGCTCTCAAATGTAATAGTGCTGAGTCATGGTGGGTCTGCTTGCAGGTCATCTGGGTTACTGTAGTGTGTTGTCTCTGTTCAAATACTCCACATGACCACCAAACATGGATGGTTTCACACTGAGGTGAAAAATTCAAATCTATAAAGTGTCTACAAAAGGAATAACTGGCTCCCAGCAATACAAAAACCTTCATTACAGTTGGTTTAAAAAGGACATTAGATCAGACAGGCATGTTATCTAAAGCAGGAATAGGTAACAAAATAGCTCATAGAAAACTTTTACTTGGATACTTGAAACTACATTTAAAGTATTTCTCCGTGTGTTCATACATCACTTTGGTCAGTGAATAGTCAAAAGATCCCTTGATGCAGATGAAGGGAGGAGTGAAAGTTAGTCACTCAATAAAACAAAAAGCAAAAACACCAAGTAGCATGGTGCTATCGAAAACCAGACAGAAGGGTGTGATGCTCTTTGCATTCCAGGAGCTGTTGTCTCTTCTGGCTTTGGCCTTATCCAGGAGACTTTTCTCCCTCACCTCTTAAGCGTGCGTTTTTACTGTAATTAGCCAAATCAGTTCTCTTAGAGTTGCACATTTAACATACAGATGCACACAAAGAAATATATATAAAAAAAAAAAAATACAAAAATCAGTTGGTCACCAGGGTTGGATGGTTTTTAGGTTGATCCGTCCTGACTGGTGATAGGCCAGTCACAAACTCAATCTGACTTCCCCCCCTAATCAAACACAACAGGCCACTGGATCGCAGTACAACAGTCTTTGGTGTGGAAGCCGTTAAATGAGTGAAGACTCAAAATGAATCGTTTTCAGTATCAGTGAGATGTTAAAAACATGAAGCACAGGGAGGAGAGAAGCTATTTAAAAATGAAACTATATGCTACAACGTGAGTAGATGTGGAGGGAGAGAGACAGACAGAGAGACAGAGAGAGAGAGAGACAGAGAGAGAGACTAAGCAGATAACAGGAAGGCTTTCAAATAACACCTTGTTTTCTAGAGGCATCATCTGGATAAATAATGAGCTCTCAGCAGCAAGGATAAAACACGGATCGGACCTAGATCTTTTGGGAGAAAATGTTTTTTTTGAGATTGGAAACCACAAAAAAAATCTGATCTAAGCATCTGTAATTTAAGGGAGAGAAAATGGCATCTTAGAAAAAAGCTCAAGAACAACCACGTCAAAGGGTGGTTGCTTTTAAAGGATTTTACAAATAGATTAAATAACTTAAACAAAACTAATAACTCTAAATAAAACAGAAGATCCAGGCCGGACTTGCAGTTTTCCAGCCAACAACAACAGCTTCCTGATGCAAAGAAGATTTTGAAATATCTGATTCTCAACCTGTGCAACACGTTGGTTGCGTCTGTCCTTTAATGTGCTTATAATAAGCCTGGAAGTGGAAGAGCTGCAGCAGGTACTACTTGGTTGTGCTAACTAGAAATTAAAACTCCTGTGCCACTAATAAACGGCAGGATTTAATCTCTCTGTGTAACGAATGACGAAATGAAGACAAACTAACGATTTTATAGGTTTGTTAACAAAACTGAGGAATTATTATTAAAGCAACTCTGTAACAACATCTATACTGCATGCCCCATTTAGTGAATTAAACCAAACAGGAGCCAGAAAAGTGAGAAAATATACAATAAACCTTCACATGTACAGAGTACTGGTTATACAAGTAAGTGTTTTTTATTTTTTAGAAATATTTCTTGCAAAAATTACTATGACGAGAGCTGGCATAAAGAACCGATGAGAAATCAGATGGATAAATCAAATCTGTACTGATGTTAGAGTCTGAATAAAAGCAAACCCAATCTGAATCTGGATCGGCTGTAAAACACTTGGGTGTGTGCCTCTTCGACGGTCAGTCCTGGCCGTCACTGGTCCCGAGCGTCATGCAGCAGTTTGGCCGCCTGTCACAAAGACAACGCCCGACTTTAGGAGATCTGCTTTTCTTTAAAAATCCACACCACATTTTTTATTTCAGACATTCTTAAGCCACAGTATTTTTTTTCCTGAGGTCTTGTTTTTAAAGTGCACAGGTTCAACAGAAGTTCTTCAAGAATCAGTGTATACTTCTCTATATTTTCCACCATGTTTGTTCTGCGATCTCATAAACATCCAACTCATTCATAGCATTTTACCTAGATGTGTAAAGGTTGCACAATTCTCACTCAGCTTCACAAAGCACAGCTTTAAAAGCTTTCACAGAATGCACCACACACTTGGATGTCCATTTATTTTGGAGTAAACATGGAGAAGATACTCAGCGCCATCACAGGTTATAGCCTTGTATTGTACCAGCATGCTTTTGATGTGCATTTAACCATATTCAATAAAAATAAGAAAAGTAAACACAAAATGCAGTGTTTATTCTGAACGTAAAACCCAAACCTACATGAACCAGTGTAAAAAAGCAAATCCTTTTACCAAAACCCTCTGTTGGTGGCCACAGGCTGAAGAGCACGTAGGTTCTGCAGCAGGACAACGATCCAAAACACGACAACGTATGTGTGACTTATAGGGACAGTGTGTAACTAATTTGGCTTTTTATTAGCACAAATCAAGTAATGCTTTCATAAATACATATTCTGGCAAACGTCTAATAATCGCATCAAAAATTAAAGAGTTCTCATAGCTTAGAATATACATATTTGTAATTCATTGAGTGCAACACTAGATGGTGCTCCAGTGTGTAAATCTTCCACACTGGAGCTTTAAGGAGTCCTGACCTGAATCTTATTGAGATGTTGTGGCATGACCTTAAAGTGTAACTCACCCCAAAATCAACTTCAGCAGATAAACTGTATAAACTAAGCCTTTGCATATTTTTATGCAAGCTTTTTTAGTTCTGCAATATTTGTCCTGAAACCGTCTTAGTGCCGCCCTCTTAGGCTTGAATGGTAGCTATTGCAGTTAAATTTTCCTATTGGTTCAAATAATTCATGCTTTCATCTCATAGTTATGCGTCTGGGGGGTGAAAAATCCTCTACCTCAAAAGAGAGTTCAGTGGCCAAACCATCCTGTTGTCACTCCATGTCTCAGCAGGTCACTTTCCCTCTTCCTGACCGCTGCAGCAGCCAGCCCTGCTTAAGACGCCCACCCCAGCGCTCAGCCGTCTCCTGGAACCACCAGTGGATTCACTTGCCAGTTATTGCAAACATTTAATTAGAGGTGTAGCGACCAAGGGAGGCTCCATTTATTAGTTTTAGGGGGAAATAACTTTTCACACAGGGCTTTGCATGTTTGGATTTCCCGTTCTTAATAAAAACCTTAAATCTGCGTTTTGTGTTCACTCACGCAGCTGTTGTGAGTCAGATTGCTGCTTTCACGTGAAGTCGCTAAATCGCCAAAAACACGGAGAAAAGTCACTATATTTTGTTTCTAGTCACTTTTCTGAATACAAGTTGCTAAATGGGTCTGAAAAGTCCCCAAATATAGCAACAGTCGTCTCTAGTTTTCCTTCGTTACTGAGAGCAGCGCAGCCACCAGCAGCTTCATACACTAGCAGCTACGCAGCGAGACAGACAGGAGCTGTCATTTCATGATATTTAAGTTCATTTTAAACTCTGATTATGATTAGAATAAGTGCAAAAACATACAGTATGCTATATCACAAGCTTTACATTGTTTTAACACATTTTTAAATTAATTCTGAAGGCGTGGCGGCTTTTATTTTGGTGCGGCGGTGCGCCACGATCAGTTACATGTAGCGGAAGCCCTGTATTGCAATACATGATCTTCCTGCGCTTAAACCTGTGTGAACCCCATGTTTAGGTCACTAGAGTGCAAAACAATACACACTTGGGTGTGCTGTTCATTGTACCTTGTGCATTGCAGCGAGCCACAATGATGCCACCTTCTTGTCCTCTGCAACTTCCATCTGTAGCTGCTGGGCATCCTGGGAGCCCATCGGTTTGTAATGGAGGAGCATCCCGCTAGCCCGTGACGTCCCTCCTACACACACACACACACACACACACACACACACGCGCGCACACACACACACACACACACACACACAACTCAGAGAAAACTCACTGTCCTCTTTCTAACTACAGTATTTTTTTACTGAAGTCCCAAACAGCCGCAACATTGAATAATACAACTGGATGAGATGAGAAAATAAAAAGTTTTTCTCCGGCTCAGAGGGGTAACATCACCATAAACCTGAACTAAGACCTTACAGCGCCACAGTGGGAACCCACACTGATTAATATGTGAACAGACAGGACATTGTAAAGCAATGACAACAGCAATAACAAACCAAAGGAACGCTCTAATCATCAGCTGAACTGGAATAGTGCAAAAGGAAATATTTTCATGCTGAACCGAACAAACCCATGAAGACATGCAGCAGGAAAGGTTGAGTGTTGTTGGGATGGAGATTAGCTTTGGTCTTCAGGTGAGTCTTATTATATTAGAAAATGTCAACATTTCTTTTCAAAATCAATATTCATCATGTGAAACCGCTTTGATGTGATAAAGATCATATATGTTAGTAGTGGTGTACAGATGCTCACACTGGACAAATATGTACCAGATGTGTTATCGGCTGCATTTTTATTAGTATTTTTGTACTATTTATTGATCAATTTCCAAAGTTTGCAAAACAACATTCTAGGGACAATTTGTACATTTCATAAAGTCATTTCTGTTGGAATGCAAGACATGAGATTTGAACACAAAAAGAAACAAGGGAGGGAGGGAGTAAGGAAAGGAAGGAAGGAGGGACAGAGACTGGGAGGAGCGAGCTGAAGCCAACCTTCAAAGATACAGTGACTGTCCAGCAGACTGGTGTAAGTGTGGATGTCTTCCTCTGAGTCCAGAGGAAGAGGAGAGCCGTCACCGGAGGCAGAGCAGCAGGGTTAGTCAGAGAAGAACATTCAGGGTTAATCGAGACATATTCTAATTATTTTCTCATGACATTGAAAGTGCAAAATGTTACTTTATTAAGAGGAGGGGGGAAAAAGGAAGTAAAAGCTAATTATTCCCAAGGCTGCAGGAAATCATCCAAATGTGATTTGTCTGACAGGACTGAAACACCTTAAACGTAAATGCGGACATTTCTAACACACACAGGCTTTTACCTCCTGGACTTGTCCCGTCTGTCAGTATCTGCATGCTTGAGATCCGGGACAGCTCAACCTCAAAGTGACTTTCCCCGTCAAGAAACAAATATCTGATGAGGCGGTAAAAGAGAGACAAAAGTCAGTCTGCCTTCTCCTCCAGAGGGAAATGATACCTGACGAACAGTGCTGGGAAAACTGGGCCTCCCCCTAAACCCCAATAAGCTCGCAGCATGTAACTTTTATCCAACGGGGAGTCAAGGCCATCCCAGACTCACCTGTGGTTGTTGGAGAGGCGGCATGTCATAGTTTCAGACTTGTCTGTTGTTCCCAACGTGACAACAAAGATGCTTCCTGGAAAACAACAAAAGACTGAAGTGTGCAACATCTTTCCCACTGTGACACAGGTGGACATTGAAGTAGTTCTGCCCTTTTTCTCCAAAGGTCATTTTGCAGGTGGTTACCTGGTATATCGACAAATTCGGAAAATCTCTGCAGCTATTCTGGCCCTGGTGAGGCCGGCGGGAATGTGTGATGGATTAAATCGAGCTGTGAACACCCAGACTCAGATGCTTTGTGAGCATCTGAGTCTGGATGCGATCCTGGCATGGCATCGCATGCCGGCTGAATTCTGAACTCAATGGTGAATGGAGTAGATCTTGGGGAAATTTTAAGCTAGATTTACGACAGAAAGACCACAAATTTGGCTTTTTCGGACTCGCCACTGAGAAGTAACAGAAAGACTAAGGCGAATGGAAAAATTTCAGTTAGCCTGAGACAAAACAATTTGTTGCCATCTGAATTGGCTAACCCGATGCTGGCCTTGGAGGCTGATAATCTCAAACTTTCCTGGATGTTATGTAAACAAGACGCTCTGTCCCCGCTACCCGCCCTCCCATGACACCTGTGACCTGGAGCTGTGCTTTACCGAACTGGCTGATAAACACACCATCTAAGACTAATGGCTGGAGGGGGGCTACTGGACAGTCATGAGCTTATACTGACACATACACAAACATGAACATGCCAATAAATACACCTCCCTCTGACACACTGCCTCCGCTGTGCCTGTTTGTTTTTACCCCACAGGACAGGAACCCTGGGTTTGATGTGCACAGATGCGGTGCTCACTTGGGAGAACTGAACTGGACTGGGATGCCCCCCCCCCGCCGCACGAGAACCCACCACCCACCCATGCGTGTTATGCTTATGATGTTGTCTTTATGTTGTTTTTTGTGCTGAGGGTTTTTCTTGCACCCTCATACTGTCACTGTTGGGAGACAGTGTGAGAAATGCACCTTTTCTCCCCCTAAACCATCCCACTGTAATGTTTTCTCTACTCAAAAACGCAGCGCCTGATGGCAGTGGCCTCAGTCACCCGTCTACCCATGTTTGTCTTTCTTGATAGGCTGTACTGAAATGCAATTTCCACCCCAGGGGTCAAATAAAGCAATTTAATTGCAGCTGTACTTTCTTCATGAAACACCTAATGATTACATTTTTGGTGAAAACACAGTGGAAAAGGTAAATTACCTAAATGTAATTAAAATGTAATTACTGTATTTTTCAGACTACAAGTCGCTCCGGTATACAAGTAGCATCAGTCAAAAAATGAGTCATAAAGAGGAAAAAAAACATAAGTTGCACCGGACTATACGCATTTTTTATTTAGACATTTATTTTACACAATCAAAGACTAAAAACTGACATTTAATCTGGTAATTTGGTTAATTTATTAAATTCCACAGCTGCATCCACAACCGGCTGAATAACATGGAACATACCTGGGAGGATGAATGGAGTAAATTAGCAACTCCAACCAGCAAGGTTTTATCCAGGGAACTTCAGCGTAACAGGACGTTACACTGAAAGTTGGCAAAATTACGCCTAAATTATACCGTGAGCATAACAGTGCTATGTGCTAAGATAACAGTACAACACAGATGTTTCAGAGCAACATAAAGTCTACGTGCATCAGAGAATTTGTAACCCGCCTGGACAACAGACCTGTTAGCTAGCGCTAGCTGTTGTTAGCTTCATAGACAGCCCAATAACAGGGTTCTGTTGCGGTCTGGGTCCTTCGAGCTGCTGCCTCTGTCTGGGAGTTGGTTTGTTTTGCATGATCTGCAACGCCGACGGAGCGGGGAAGGCTCCTCTCCTCTACTGCATCGGGGCAGTGACAGGACTGGGTACTAAACATGCTCTAAACATTTTTACTCCATCCAGAATCAAGATAAGGCTTTTAGACTTCAGAACATTTTAACAACAGTCAAAGGTATTAGTGGCAGCATCATGCTGTGGGCTGTTTTGGTACCAGGGGTACCAATAAATAAGAAGGACGACTTCCACCAGCTTCTTCAACTTCCCTTCAACTCAGCAGCTGGTTGGTTGAAACCAGGACCCAGGTAATCTTGAAAACTACTTTTGGAAACCAATAAAGCAGGACAGTACTATGCTTGGAGAGAGCCCTGACGAAACCATACTGAAGTAGACAGTTCACATGAGACTCACTATGTCTAAAAGCCAGCGCATCTCAAACCAACTCAACGCTTTCTATCCTGGAACATTGTCAGAATTATACCAAAAACACATTTGCAGGGTGCAACTTGCTGAATGACATTTATCTCCTTATTAGTGACTGTAAATAATTGTTCCTGTAATTTCTTTTCAGCGTGAGGCCAAAATCAATTCAAACCTGCGGACCAAATGCTCGTTTTAAACGTACCCAGGATATATCCTGTACCGTCATTCCACTTTAAAAAACAAAAGTGTTCTTTGTGCCATAAAAAGCTAAAAATCAATATGACGTCCCTTGCCATCATAAGTGTATCTAAACCTCTGACTAACAACATCAGTGCAGCAGAGCAGTTGGAGGCAGGGCAAAGTGAGCAGAGGAGCAGCAGAAGCGAGAGCCGTTTTACCTCCCAGAAGCACTTTGAGCTGCTTGTCGTAGAACTCCGCCTCTTTCTGCGAGACCAGGCCGCACTCTGCGCACTGCCTCACTGGGTCAACGAAGCACATTCGGGGCAGCGCCACCTTCTTGCTGCAGCATTTATCGCAGAAGCACCGACCGCAGCGCCGGCAGTGGTGCTGCAGGACAGAAACGCATCAGTTAGACCTGGACTTAAGTTTCAATCCGTCTAAAGCTACAGAATATTCAGATATGTTTGCCCCGATGCATCATTTGTGCTTGATGACAAATTTAATCAGGAAAATAACTGGTACAACGCACACGAGAACAAGACCAGAAAGAAAACCAAAGAAGTCATAAAAAATAAGCCCATTATGTGGTCGGTCCAGTTTGCCAATCAGATCCTGTTTACCCTCTCAGTGTGCCTGCAGACCCGATCAGATCAGCCTGAACGAATGTCTAAACTCTCCTAAATGCTGGACTACAAGAACAGGTTACATCTGCTAACGTTCCTTAAGAAGTCCTGTCATTTCATTCGACTTTAAACGGTGCCACGTCTGCAGGGTGAGGTTATGAAATGATTTAAACGTCTCAACGAGCAAAGCTACAAACCTCCAGAGACATGGCTGTTCACAGAAAACAGGCCAGGTAAGAGAGCATTAATCTAGGAAGCAGAAAGCAGTCCCCTGCTACCCCTGGAGCAGCTGTAGAGATTCACGGCTCAGGTGAGACAATGGGTTTACAGGACAGCTATCAGTTAAACACTTTACATATCAGGCCTTGATGGACGAGTGGCAAGAAGAAAGCCATTGTTAAAACAAAGCCTTTTTTTACCTCCTACATGTGTCAGACTGCATACAGAGGTCCTGTATGCAGTCTGACACATGTAGGAGACACCAGGAAGGTGTTCTGGACAGATAAGACCAGAGTTGAACTCATTTCACCCGAATGCAGTCATGTGTGTAGGGGAAATTCACACAGCACATCTTTGTGAACACACCATTTCTCCATCCAGACGGACTGACTGAGCTATTTTGCAAAGAAGAACGATCACATTTTTCAGCCTCTTAAATGTGGAAAGTTGGCGTAGACCTGGTAGGACTGGCTGCTGTAATCGCAGCGTGACGTGGAAAAGCTCAACAGGGCTGAACGCAAATGCTGCTGGCGACTGACACGACAACCTGAGAAATACTTTGCGAGCCGGATTTTTGATTGTGATTGGAAATCTTTTCTTCCTTAGACATCGCACAGAGTCAGATTCCCTTTTTGAGAACTTTCCCTACAAAAAAGTAAAACAAATATTCAGGAGAGAAGTCAGCAGGCACACCATAGAGCTCACAATCCAAACTGGGGGGGAATGAGAGGACAACAGACCGAATGACAGATCAAAGCCTGATCAGATAAAGTCTTTTCAGTCAGATGCAGCTGTGATCGTGCGGAAAGAAGGACCAAACCCACCTTTCTTCTGATGAAGTCAAACTTGGTGTCACATTGCATGCATCTGGGACACTGGGTGACAGGGACAGAGGAAAAACAGGATGTTACACAACATGCTGAGCAGTGCAGATTCCAGACAAACAGCAGCCTGGCTGTTGCTCTGCTTCGGCCGCTCAGAGCAGAAACACACCAACATTTCAGCTAATTTTCACTTTTCTACTAAAACTATCTCTTGAGGTTGTTTTCTCTCACATACGCGCACTCTGGGGGATTTCGCAGCACTTTTCAAAGACCTAAAAGTTTAAGGGAAAATTAACAGAAGCATCTGAGCAGAGATTGTAGTGGCAAATGAACGATTAAGTTTGATTTGTGTGCAAACTTGAACAAACAGCGTTGTACTGTGAGCCTGTGGCGCCGCCAGCGGCAGAGGAGCTAGCAGGCTAACACACGCTAAGCTAGCACCGGGCGGGTCTGATGGCCGGGTCCAGTTCTGCGGTACAGGCTCGGCTGACCAGAACTTTAGTCACCAGACCGGCCATGGCAGCCAGCAACGCCCAGCGCAGGAGCCTCAGCCAACAGCGACGTCCACAACCACGTCACGTTGGCAGCAGTTCGGAGGCGGAAACCGGAAACGGCAATATACCCCCACCAAAATAAAAGCCCAGCACCTTAGAGCCTAGGGCGCTTCTAAAAGATTAATCTTGACTAGTGCTAAAATAGAGAGGTCCAACTGTGCCACAGAATAAAAAATCTGGTAGTGATCTGCATAACTAATTCATTTATTTAGCCAATTTATTGTTTTATCTGGATCCAAAAGGTTTATACAAAACTGCAGAATGATCGAATTCCTTCCAGCAACTATTCCTACTGCTGCTAAAACAACAGCCACCATATCACCAAAGGTAGCTCACCATCCAGATCATGGAGACCAGGGGTCTGTCTCATTCCGAATACTTCCGTCAGTGCACTGCTAATGTGCACTGACCACTTACTGCCGTAGTGCCCACTTTCGATCGTTAGTATTGTTCCAAAAGGAACACTTATGTTAAAACGCTTACCGGAAATGACGGGATGACGTGACGAACGCAACACACGTGAACGCGAATTTTCAGCCCGCCAAAAATGTATGCCGCCGTTTGTTTACAAAAACACACACGTTCTTTAACCAATCGTTAACACTCACAGCATGTGGAAAATACATCGCCTCCGACGTCAACGCAGGAGCCTCCTACAATTGGCTGAACATGAGGTATGTATATCAGCTTCTGTAAGTATGTAAGTATGTATGTAAGTGATGCATTAGACGAGAGTACAATGCCTCGTATTACCACCATTACTTACATTTATATCATTGTGGTGTCACAGCTCCGGCTGTCTCGGCTGAATTGTCCGCCATTATTTTCAAAATGGGAACATCTTCCCGACGTCCTTAGCCCCTCCCTTTCCGCTTTATAGTCAAGATGGCGTCCGTTTAGTGCGAGTAGGGTCCATCGTTACACACTGCATTTTGTGACCGTTTTTAGGGGGTCATCCGGGTACTTTCAGTGCACTGACTTTTTGTGTTATCTACACTATATACTTAAAACTAAGTGTTCGAAGTGTAGAAGTAGGGGGAATGAGACACAGCTAGAGACAGAGACAGACCCCAGGTGTTCCGATCACCTCCACCGCTGCATAAAACTAGCAGACCTGCCGCCTGTTTCTACAAAAATCTGTGAAAGATTGCCTCTCTCACAGGAGCTCAGTCAACTCCAGCATGGTTCAGACAGGATGCCACCTCAGCAATAAGCCCAGTTGTGAAATTTCCTCACTCCTAAACATTCCCCAGTTGGCTGTCAGTGGCGTTATAACAAAGTGTAAGTGATTGGGGGCGACAGCAACTCTGCCAGGAAGCGGTAGGCCACGTAAACGGACAGAGCGGGGAAGGGGATGCTGAGGCGTACAGTGCACAGAGTCGGCAACTTTCTGCAGTGTGAACATAGTTCACACACGTCTAAACCAGAAGTGTCCAACGCCCTTAAGCTGCCATGTTGATAGGCAATGCTAGGTAACCATGATCATTATGGCTTCCAGACAAACAGAAAGTGTATTGATGATACTCTTGACCAATGTACAAGAGAAACTGCCTCCGATATCTTACTATGACATAGTTATTCCTTAGTAAACTCGATTGTGTAGCGTGGCGACACAATGGAAGAGCTTTGTGCTCTGAAATCCATGGACACATACGATCAGTGTTTTAACAGCTTTGTAACAAATGACCGAACACTTAAAGTGGATAACACGGTTCTGGCGACTGGCAGTAACATACACGTATATGTTCCTCCTGGCCTGTAGATACAGGCTCGCCAACGTTCGGCACTCAACTCCTCGGTTTGTGGCCCTTCGCATTTTCTGATTTTTGGGATGTAGTGAAAACCAAGCCGTCTGCACGGTCGGAACATCCTCTCACCCAACGTGAAAGACCCATTTCAAGCTAAAGCATAAACACTAAATAAATACGCCTTGGTAGTCAAACTTGCTCAGCCGTTTCTAAAGCGATTCTACCTACCAACATGGCGGTTAGCAGCAGAGTGCCTGGATATGTGACGTTACATGTGAACGATGTATTGCTACAGATCTCCAAACTTCATGTGACCTTCAGCTTAGCCCATGAACCGTGTGTAGAGAGCTCCATGGAACGGGTTTCTGTGGCTGAGCAGCTGCAGCCAGAAAACACGTCACCAAGTGCAAAGCGTCAGCTGCAGTGGAGGAGCGTTTTCTGGAGTGACGAACCGTGCTTCCCCATTTGGTAATCTGATGGATGAGTCTGGGTTTGGTGGTTGCCAGGGGAACCGTACTTGTCTGACAGTAAAGTTTGGTGGAGAGGGGGTGTCTAGTGTGGGGTTTGTAGCTGGCCCCTTCCTCTTCCAACATGACTGCATCAGAGCACAAAGCAAGGTCCACGAAGACATGGATGAGACAGTTTGGTGTGGATGGCCTTCACTGGCCTGCACAGACCTCAACCTGATGGAACGCCTTAGAGACTGAGAGCCAGGCCTTCTCATCCAACGTCATTACCTAACCTTACTAATGCGCTGCTGAAAGGATGGTCAAACTTCCCATAAACACTCCAGAACCTTGTGGACAGCCTTCCCAGAACAGCTGAAGTGTGGACCAACGCCATATTGAACCCTATGGAATAAGACCTGGATGTCACTTAAGTTCACATGAGAGTCAAGGCAGAGGAGCGAATACTTTAGTCAATATAGTGCAACTACTATTACAGTTCTAAATGTATTTAAAACATTAAATTAAAAGGGACTGTGTAGTCTGCACTGTCGCTTTTTACTCTTATTATTTATTGTTGTCTACTCTATGAATTATTTTTCATTGTTCATTTAATTCTTCAGTCAAGGAACCGAAGCAACGTTGTTGTAATGTAAAAAAGCTTTTTTAGCTCATCTTTCCAAGAAGGCTGTGGGTTTGGATGCCAGCCTGGGCTCCGAGTGGGTATGGAGTACAGATGGATGGACGTTCATGAACAGAGAAACTCAGCTATCTCTGATATATTTCTGCTCAGAGAAAACTGAAAACAAACTGCTAAATTAACCTTGTCTTTAAACGAGAGGGAAAAAATATACATTTTCTTCTTTTTTCTGCATTTAGTACCATTGTCCTTACTGTGCAGACTTTTTACCTTTGTGTGAATCTGCATGCTTCCATTTGCCTTCCACTTTGCAGCTTGTACACCTGCATGTTACCACTGAGGGACAGTAAAGAATATTTCCAGTCTATTCTCAAGCGTCACTAGTCAAATAGCATTTTGACGAACTTCAAAAATACTACGTTTATTCTGAAAACCCTGAGCGGAAACGTCCTGTTTATCGCCTCAGCCAGCTTTCCCTCGGTGTGCCAATGCTTCGCATTTGGCCGTCGACGTCTCACCTCTCTGTCCGGGACCCACTGAGGCTCGTCCAGGGAGAACGGGCTGCTGAAGGCTCCGTTTTCCGGAACCATTCGCAGCCCGCTGGGGCTGCGAACCAGCTTCTTCCCGTCTGGAACCGAGGACATTTCCCTTTTCACGTTCTCCCTCTCTTCTGCCCGAGTCGTCTTCTTCTACCGCAAACTCCAAAGTGGCCACGCCCCCAGGAGTCGCCAACCAATCAGAGCGCAGCTCAGAGATCACATGGCATCACTTGTTTTGCCTCTGCTCCATTGTCAAAACAGAGGGTCATCTGATACTAACAATAGCAAGAAACAGATTTGTGTCGCCTTTTTTGCTGAATGAACAACAATTTATTAAAAACCTTAACGGCGACCATTCAGAAAGCAATAGACTATAAAGCCACACACAATGAAGCGTTTCTTTTTCACATTTACTTTGTTCTTCAATGAAGTCATTAAAAAAGACAAAAAGTATTAATAATTTGCACTGTACAAGTGCTTGAAAACCATGTTGAAAATGTGTTGAATGTGTCCCAGGCAGCTTCCAATCCACCTGCTGAATTTCCGGTTCTACGGATTCTGCCAAGAAGAGAGGTGAAATACCTCATGCTAGAATTTTTTTGGTTGTTAAAAATAACAGATGCTTTCTTGGACTCTCGCTAAGGGACAATTTACCAAGTATCAGTCGGTCTGTAGTTATATGTTTGAACCTGTACGTGGAATTTTGACCCCATGTGGTTTAGAGAAAGTCAGTAATAAATCCAAACATACAATTCTGGCTGTTTGTTTTATAATCTTTATCTTTTCGCTTCAAGGAACAGTCTGAATATATAATCATGACACAAAAATGAATGCCCTTCACCCTGGTAAGTGTGTGTAAAGCTCAGATTGGTATGGTTTACTGGAAGCTGTGCCAGGTCCTTCTACTTTTGTAGTTCTATTACAGTAAATATTAATCCTGAACCAGCTTTTTTAGGTTTAGCACATATTTCTTATGTGGAATACCTCTACATAAATTTATATTTTTAATAATTCAGTGCTTTTAAAAGTCATTCACAAAAACCTTTTATTTAAAGACTTTTATTCAGACCATCCCACTGGTGAAACATAGTGGTGACAGCCTCATGCTTCAGCAGGTTACAGGGAAGCTGCGCAGTTGATGGATGGAGCTAAATCCAGGACAGCATCTCTGCTCGTCTCTGGATAATGACCCTAGACAGCTAGAGGTAATACTGAATGGTCGAAATTAAAACACACCCTTGTTTTAGTGTCTCACTACTAGTCCTTGTGAGACTGACTTTTTTTATATAGAATTTGCAGGAAACTAGGTTTTCACACACTATCCTATCTGACAGAGCTTGAGCTACAATTCCAAAGAAATATGAGTTTGTGAGAAAGTTTATGGCATATTAATACTTGTGAAAGGTTCTTTGACATGAATGCGAGTGCATCAGGATAGCAGTTTTTGGATCAACTCTAGCTGTATTGCTCATTTAAGGTTTGTATCCAGTAGGTACCAGGAGGGCTTTGTTCTGTTGCTACTCCTGCCATGCAGCGCTGTTCCTCTGTAGCAGCGCTTACCGTTTGGGAGCTTATCGGGATTCGCATCATATCGGCCACAGAGCGGAGACACCCAAAGCTAAGCCAGAGAGAGATCATCACAGATATTTTTGACTCTTGTAACACTGAAAGTAGAAATGATGCAGACATGTACTCTTAAGTTTGGAGAGACTGTGTTTTATTTATGGTCTTCTTCTGTAAGAGGCTAAATGTCTGCAGTAAAGAATACCTACCATGAGGAATTCAGAGTTTTGGTTTGACCCGTAATCTCCTGTATTTCATGAGTGTCAAAAAGCCCAAACAGCGATCACAACCAGTCAGTGGACATAGGGGGTGATTGCTGTATTATTTCTTCCTTTCTTCATTTTATGACAGTGGGGTCAAAGTGTCAATTTCTTGATCTTTCAGCAACTTTAACATCATATTTGCAGCTCTACCATATAAATCCTCACCAACTTTCCTCTGGATATTTTTGACTCCACGCATTGATTGTATCAGGATGTTATTCTTCACTATCAGTGTCACAAAGAACTCCAGACAAATGATTTTCCAGGAGCTGTCTTCTCGTACAGTAATGGCATAGAAGGAGGTCCTTGCACAGCCTCTTTATCAGTCAAGGGGGTCCCACACTGAAAGAGGTTGAAGACCTCTGACCTACAGTAAATTACAGCAATTGGTCAGCAGGAAGAAAAATGCAATGCGAAAAACTTCAGGAAGGCTGGAACGTTTAATCAAAAGGGTACATTATACAGCTTTGGTTCAAAATAATCTTTACACATTAAATTAGAGTTTTATAGAGAGCATGAATTGATTAAAGCAGAGCTTCCAGCTGCTGTGAAGATCAGCGCAACACAAATCACAAATACAGTGTTGTATACGTTTTACCTACAAACTGAGCGGAATAAAAGCATCAGGATACAAGCTGCATCTTTGTGTTTACAGTTTAAGATCCCCTTAAAGTCTTCTTCGTAAATTGCACTTCACTCGTGTAAAGTTTTGTCTCAATCAAATGTTGAAAACAACTAGAGATCTTCGTCCTGGAGCTGTTCAAAACTGTGGACTAACTCAAAGTTGTGCAGAATTAGCAACAGCTGTCATGTTCCAGTTCATTCAGGTCAGATAACAGCGGGACCAAATCTTAAGTCCTTTTAAGTCAAACCTTTTTGCATAATCATAAAAGCAATTTTCCATAACAGAGCATGGATAAATACAAATAAACCAGCATTAAACAAAATGTAAACACAGGACTTCAGATATCTGAAGCGAAATCTTCCATCAACACAGAGGATTTGAGGAGGAAGCAGCTGAGATGAGGCCACACACGCTTCACCTTCTGTCTTTCAAATAGAGGCCAACACAGGGGAGCCTTCTGCACCTTCAACAACTCCAGTCTGACCTGAGACTGTGGAGCTAGCGTTAAACTTAGACACTTAAAACAAGAACCTCACGGTCCTTGTTGCGTTTCACTTTTGCGCTGAGAGCTCAGACATGTTCTAATGCAGATATTTTAAGAGGCAAACTTTGGACAATTGTTGGGTTTCAAGAACAGACTGTGAGAACTTCTGGTTTTAGCTCAATGACGTTTTTATGGACATTATAAAGCTTAAAATTCTCCATTCAGTCCCACCAGAAGTGGTCATATTTCCACAAAAAATGGAGCTGGAGAGTAACACTAAAAACCTGACTGAACAGAAATATAGGTTTGAAAGGGATAGCTTAACTTTTTTTAAATTAGGTTCTATTAAAAGGTTTTAAGTAGTTAATATCTTACACACAGTAGATACAATATTAAAATATTTTCTGTTTCTGATTTGAAATTAGACCAGCATATCTCAAATGATAATAAAGCAATTTAACGGGAAAAATAATTTCTGAAAAAATATATTTTTCATGTTTTATTAAAGAACGTGTTTTAAAAGTTATTCAACCCTATCAAATAGAACAATATTGATGGACATCACAGCAATCCAGCCCTTAAAATTAATAACCAGCTTATCTTTGGTAATAAGCTCCAGATCCTTAAGACTGATAGGCCACCCTTGTCTACACAGTTGTTTATTTTTGTTTTTTTATCTAATTCAAGTCAGGACTTTGGCTGGGCCACACCAAAACATTATTACTTCCAGTCAGAAGAAGCATGGTGGGAAAATTAAAAGATTACTTTAAAGCTAAATGGACAAAGGGTAGGTATAATTTTGATCTTAAGTGTAACACTGTTGGTGTCTTTATTTGATATAAATCCAGATTAGTTGATCCCAGATGCTGAAAACAAAAACAGACTTGTACCATTTTAAAACTCCAACCTTAGAAACATCATAGCAGTTTGTCCTTACACTACTGTAACACTTTATACCTTAATGTTTATATTAGGCAGTTATTTACACAGAAGCTGCTCACAGGAAATGTTACATTCTCAGCCTACGTCTCTACCAGGAAGATCATTGGTGGAGCACCAGGCCCAACTACCATTTCCTGTCTAAAAGATCATTACCTTCTATGACGAGGGTATAGGTCCTCTTTGGTTTAAAGGCATAGTGGATGATCTTTTACAGCGTTGAGTTCCTGGGGTATCACCTTATCTACTGCTCGTCCCACATGCCAATCAAACTTCTGGTGTTTATGTATCCAGCTAGCTTCGGTGTTAGCCATTCATTATAGCTTTTGTACTTTGAATATGGCTGAGAGTTGCAAGAAGCAAACTGCGAACAAGTTTAAGAGAAGAAGAGGAAGGTCTCCATAGAAAGAAATAAGACCAGAGTGAATTTGAAAAATAAATAAAAATCTAACTTCTCATAACCTTTTAACAGAACCTCCCTATAAAGTATCCATAATCTATCCCTTTCAGATTTATTAGTTATTTAATCATGGGATTATCTTCAGAACAGCCAGGTTCACAATAATCTGAACAAGTTTTCCTAATAAAGAAAATCCTAACTATCAATGAGAAAAGTTGTTATTTTTGATTGCAGGTGACTTGTTTTGGACACAGCATTTTGTAGCTAGTGGCTACTACTGAACTGCAGAGTTACTTGGCTGTTCCTGTCATGTCATCATGTATTAAACCTGAACATTAACCTCAGTGGTAACTAGACAGCTTTTCCAAATGTTAATTCCACTGTCAGGTTTCTCCTAGGAGCCAAAAACACTGAAAGTGAAAATGTTTGAACAGATCAGCTCGGTGAAACAGTGAGTTCATATGGAGCCCTGATTTGGTGACGTAAAACTCATGTGTACCCTCCTTCAAACTAACGCTAGCGTTGCATACAATGTTGTTCAGATTTTAAGAGTGGACGGTGACTGGAACCAGGAGACAGCATAAAGTAACGTGGGCGTTCTCACAGAAACAAACATGCAGCACGCCGCTGTACATTCACGCTCCTCCTCCATACAGTGGAAGGAGCTCCAGCTCCCTGCTAAGAGCTCAGACCTTCAACAGTGCAGTCAGAGTTTACAGGCTGTCCAGTGAGCACTTTGTGTCGTGATGCTAAAGTATGATTACCAGATGAAGCTTTTCTACAAACAGCGATTTACAGCGAGGGCAGTCCACGGGACAGAGTTGGTTCACTTCCTTCAATGCGCCAGGTCCGTTTGGCTGGCACTCAGGTCGTGATGCTTTCTCAAACGATGATTTCGTTCCTGGTGGACACAAAGAGACGAGAGCTTAGAGATCAGTGCTGTTAAGATGAACTCATATCTATACCTTTATGTTAGTTTATACTGCCTCTGCACTGGAAATAATAATAACACATACTATTTATACCAAGAGAGGGCGACAGAGGGACACCCAGAGAAGATTTTTTTTTTTTTTTACTTTTAACCTTTTAAAAACCCCAAAACCATGTGTGGCTATCTTTCATCATTTTCAACAAGCGATCACCTAACTACAGTTTGCTGAAGGCTCTAATTGTACGTCACTACTCTTCTAGCATCATCCCCAGTTCAGTCTGCTCCGTTCCACAGCTCTCTCTATTAAATGAGAACATGTCACAATGAGACTGCTTGTATAAATAAAGGCTTAACCAAAATAAATCAATAACAATAAGTAAAATCACTTTAAATCATTTGCAACTTACACAAATTTTGTGTGTTGCTGTTTTGGAATCCAAAAACTGGTTTAACACCAAAAGTGTCATGTGAAGGTAAAGTGATATACTTTCACACAACTGCCAGAAATGAGGCTAATTATTTGATCCATGAAATTTTAATCCATGAGCAAAAACCCATATTCAAAGTTCTATGTCTGTTGGAGCTAAAATCTAAAGAAATCTACCTTTAAATTGTTTTGATGCTTTATGTAAGGTTGGAGAGGTAGCTTCATTCAGTGCAGACAGAATGAAGGCACATTATGTCGTATTTGGTTTGATCACGTTTATATACAGCGCAGGTCAGGCACCCCAGGTAAAGAGCCATTAAAGGTAGCGATGCACCAATCAATGGTCAGCTTCACCTTCATCTTAACCTGATTGGAGGAAATCAGGAACCTGAAAAATCACTTCTCAACTAAAAACTCTGACCATTTTTGGTTCTTGACAAAATCTCCACATCTCAGAAAAGTTTGATATTACATAACATCAATTTTAGAAAAGCATTTTTACTGTATAAATGTCACGTCATTGCCATATTATGACCTACACAATCATGGAGACGACTGTTGAGTTGACAGAAGTCCAGAAGACGGTCCTCGACACCCTCCACAAGGAGGGGAAGCCGCTAAATCGCATCGCTAAAGAAGCTGGAAGCTGTATATTAACAGAAGGTTGAGCGGAAGGAAAAAGTTTGATAGGAATAACCGCAGCCTTGAGAGGATTGTCAAGCACAAGGAGTGGACTGAGGCTGGTGTCAGCGCCTCAAGAGCCACAGACAAATCTCATTCCTGGTTCGTTGCTCCTGATCCAGTGACATCATTACAAGCATCTCATCTGGGCTAAGGAAAAAATAAAGAGCTGGAGAGTGACTAAGTGGTCCAACATTTTTTTTAGATGACAGTAAAGTTTTCATTTCATTTGGAAATCCAGGTCCCAGAGTCTGGAGGAAGAGTGGAGAGACCCAGAATCCATGTCGTTTAAGTCCAGAGTGAAGCTTCCACAGTCAGTGATGATCTGGGGTGCCATGCCATCCGCTGGTTCTGGTCCACTGGGTTTTCTGAAGTCTAAAGTCAAAGCAGTCATCTGGCAGGACGTTCTACAGCACTTCATGCTTCCCTCTGCAGACAAGCTGTATTTCCCAACAGGAACTGACACCTGTCCACACTGCCATAGGTACCACAAGCTGGTCCAAGGACCATGGTGTTCCTGTTCTTGATTGGCCAGCAAACTCTCCTGATCTGAACCCCAGAGAAATTCTATGCGCTGCTGTCAAGAGGAAGATGAGAGACATGAGACCCAACAAGGCAGATGACCTGAAGGCAGCCATCAAAGCAATCTGGGCTGGTATTACAGCTCCGCAGCACCACAGGCTAATCGCCTTCATGCCACGCCGCATCGATGCAGTAATTCATTAGGAGGAGCGCAACCAAGTACTGAGTGCAGAATAATGAACAGTGTGTTCAGAAGTCTCACATTTCTGTTTTAAAATGTCCTTTTGATTGATCTTATGTAATATGCAAATGTTCTGAGACATTAAGGTTTAGGTTTTCCTTATCTGTAATCCATATTTATCAAAATGACAAGAAATAAAGGATTTAAATATTTAACACTGTGGAAGGAATCTAAACAAGTTTCCCTTTTTTGGAAAGAATAACTATTTCATGATATTCTAATTTTGTCAGACATACCCATATACAGTTTCAGTTCGGGTCTCTGCAGAGTTTAGCAAACGAAAGCAAAGTCAGGCGTCCTTCAGTTTGCTTTATTTTAGTAATGTAATAAAAATGTGTGGCAGTGGCACGTTCTTTGACGGACGAAGTAGTTTGAAATCTAACAGCAAACTGAAATGCTTAAAAGCTCATCCCCATGTTTGCATCAAAGCAAAAGTCCCTGAACCCTGGTCTGTGTTTTACCAAACTTAAAACGCTTTAAAGAAAACAACATTTTAAACGTTTGTTCATTTGTAATGAACTCAGACTATGATTTTCAGCAACAGCCACTTGATGGGTTTGTGGTAAAACAGATTATAACTAAGCTGAGAAACACCTCCTGCTCATTTTTAAGAAGATGAGAGGATCTGGGATGCTGCGGTCTGGCCAGCCTCTCCTCCAAAGACCCTGGAAACCCGGTCAGACTGCATAACATCGATGGCTATTTGAAACTGGATCTTTCAGCAGGATAAAATCAACACAAAGAGGCTTCAACAGGGACAAAATAAACCCTCTTCCATGGCTATAGGAAAGCTGTGGGGGAACTGAAGAGGAGGGAGTAAAAGGCAGGACCCTGTGGAAAAAGGAATGCTCAGCGACTCCTCCCTCTGCGTACTTAGAAAATGTGATAAGACTATTAGCACAACGGGGTAAAAGTCATGCAAGGGCTACCAATAACTGTGCCAGAGATTTTGTTAGAAACAATTATTTCTTTATCCCCCACTGAACAGATGTACTCAAATGGTTTTGATTTGTTTTTTAACTGTTTCAGTGTGAAATTATGCTACAACCCAGAAAAAGAGACAATGAGGTTTGGTAAACTGGACATCCGAACAGAACCTGACATTTCACCTAATATTAGTGTCAGGTAAAGATCCATCATGTTCATTTCTGATGTTCTTAAAAGTGAAATCTTATTTCTTTTTTTAACCAGACTCAACTTCCTTTCTCAGTGTAGGTAGTTGGTGAAAGGACAAGAGCCTTCCCCTGTGACACTCACACAGTGTTATACATTTTTAGTCAGGGAAAGAAGCTGATATCAGTTTTAGTAGAAACAATGCAAGTCAAATCGTTGATTTCTTCAATAAGCTTTGTGACTTTTTCCCCAACAATCCCTGATTAAATATCGTTTCTTTCTGTGATTGGGGGCTAAAACATCACAGGAAATACAGTGCCTTGCTAAACTGTTAACCTTTGAACCTTTTCACATTTCGCCATGTTACAAACACAAACTTCCACAGAGTTTCCTGGGATTATTAGGTAGCGCATGATACTGAAGTAGAAGGAAAATGACACACAATTAACTTCTTTTTTTCATTTAGAGATCAAAGTGGTGTGCATATATATTCTGCCCTCTTGGGTCAATACTTTGGAGAGGCATTTTTTGCAGCATCTACAGCTGCTAGTCCTGTACGGTATGTTTCTACCAACCTTACACATCTAGAGACGGACATTCTTGCCTGTTCTTCTTTCTCTCTTCACCTTTAACTCAAATCTGACCAGTCTGCGGTGAAGAGAAGAATCCCCAACGTGACGCTGCGACCGCCACCGTTCACTGAGAGGCTGGTGTGTTCAGCCTGATGCTCAGTCTCAGTTTCCCTCTACTGTTTTCCCTTTAGGCCCAAATGTTGAATTTTGATCTCATCTAACCAGAACACCTTCCTCCATGTTTATTGTGTCCACTATATGGCTTGTGGCAAGTTTTAAGCAAAACCTTTCAGCTTTTTGTACTCAATGGCCGTCTTTTTGCCACGCTGACATAAAGACCAAATGCACAATCAGCTGAGCTGTGGATCTCTGCAGCTCCTCCAGAGTTAACATGTGCCTCTCGACTGTTTCTCTGATTAATGCTTTGCAAGGCCGGTTCGTTTGGGTAGCCTTGCAGTTCTGCCATACTCTTTCCATTTTCAGTTGATGGATTGGACAGAGATGCTCAAAGTGCAGGTTATGGTCTGATCCTGCTATAACGTTCTATCTGGTCTGTCTGCTGTGTTTGATGGTCTTTGTGGCGCTGCCTGTTGCCTAATGTCCTTTAACAAACCTCCTGGGTCTTCACACCACAACTGGATCTATACTGAGATTTAAAGAAAAATAAACAATTGGACACTTTTCACTATGTGACCTTTGAAGGCAGTTAGTTACACTGGATCTTTTGCAGCAGATAAAAGGAGGTAAGCGGGTGGGGCTCAAAATGCATTCTACACCTTTTTTTTTTTAAAGGTGAAATTCATGCATCATCTTCCTTCCAGTTCACACTCATGCACTATTTTGTGCATAACCATACATGAGGCAAGGCAAGTTTATGTATAAAGCAATTTTCAGTAACAAGACGAGTCAAAGTACGTAAGTGTGTGGTTGTGACATGACTAAATGCGATTAACTTCAAGGGCTGTGGATAGGTTTGCAAAACACTCGGTCAGAACCCAACAGGAGAACTTACTGCAAACAGCGGAACAAATGTGTCTTACTTGGTAGTGGTCTCTGGCAGGCTTGTCCGGCAAGTTAAGCACCCCCAGAGAGCTGGCTCGCTTCATGCTGCTCCCACATGCAGACAGGCAGGGTGAGGGGTCAGAGGTGAGGGGTCAGAGGTGAGGGGTGGAGAGTCAGGCGAGAGCTTTAAAACTCACTGGAGTTACATGAGGGTTAGTGATGTCACACAAAAAAGGGTTAGCTCCACATTAATGGATGGGATCTTTGGTACTCCGATTAGACAACGTCCTGTAAAATGTTAGCACCACCTCCTAAAACCAATCAGAGTTCATTCTTGTCACTTGTTGGGTTAATGACTCATTGGACAATGTGTGTTGTTAGACAACAGCCATGAGTTTCTGGGCTGCTAGTTGGGGCAAAATAAAGACCTCTACATGTGATGAGACAAACCCTTTTAGAAACAACAAAAACAAAAAACAGTTGGTGACATGACATGGGTTTTTATTTTGCCTTGATGGGTGTAGCTCTTAGGGATGGACCAATCAGATCGGGTGAATGGCAGACCAAAGTGTGCAGCCAGTAACTGATCCGTGCCATTAGTTGCCGTCAAAAAGGGATAAATCACACATTTCTACTGTGTTGTGCACGCAAACACATTTACACTACGGGTTAAACACATGCAAACAAATAAGTAGAGCACAAAAATGAGGGTTATGTGAAGTGTCACTGCAGAAAACATCCATCGAAAAGCGCGCCTAATACTCCGCCAGTATTCTTAGTTTCATTTCAAAGCTCATTACTACAATGTACACATGCACGCTCAAACAGCCTGAAATGCATTACACGTTTTGTACGAACGGCCTTTATAGTACGCCTCCACTTAACATTTTATACTTCTGGGATGTCAAACACCGGCTTTCATCACCGTTGGAAAAGGTTTTCCAATTTCGACATCAGCGGTTTAGCTCCAGTTTTAGAAAGGTCCTCCCTCCACATTTAAACATTAGACTGAAACACAGAGATGACCAGAGATATTGGCCGGTGACCAGAACCATCCCAATCAGAGCAGGCCTGACCAGTGGCCGGCCAGCTGGAATCATCAAAGGTCAGTCTTCATAAGGGGCGACAGTGGCGCAGGGAGTTTGTCCTGCAACAAGCATGCTGCCAGTTCGATCCCCCGCTCCATCTCAGTCGTTGTGTCCTTGGGCAAGACACTTCCCGGTGCCGCCGATTTATGGCAGCCTCGCCTCTGTCAGTCTGCCCCAGGGCAGCTGTGGCTACTAACATAGCTCACCACCGTCAGGGAGTGAATGGGTGAATGACTGACTGCAGTGTTAAGCGCTTTCGTCAGACTAGTTAAAGCTCTATACAAGTACAAGCCGTTTACCATTTCATCGGACCTGTGAAAATAATACACCCAGGCGTGTATGCCAAAGGGAAGACGCAGTTTTGGTGCCAGCGAAGCTTAAAAATGAATTCAGAGAAAGCAAAAACCTTCCTACAATGTAATCAGGAACGAATACAGGAAGTTACTGTTTTTATTTGTAAAGCTTAGAGTTAAGGTACCGATCAATAGTCTCTAGGGAATACCCAAAGCTAGCAGCGCTAACCGTTCTAATCCCTGAAGACGGTTTCAAATGTCAAGTGCGTACTTTAATTTAAAATACGGGAGAAATGTACAGCAGCTGCTCGTTCACACTCAGCAGGGTGAGCTCAGGTCGCCTCCTGCAGGATGACTAGAAAAAATATCCAATGTTTTTCTTAAATCGCTCTTGTAACCAACCACCAAATTCTGGTCAGTGCATCTTTAACATTTTTTAAAATGCCCAAAATTGGCTCAGGGTGGGTGACTTTTTTTTTTCTTCGTGTAAGATGTTTCTGCAGTGATTTTTACATAGCTTTGAGAGCCAGTCATGATGATGATGAAGACAACCAACATCCAGTCCATCACCGTCACGAGACGCAGGGAAGAGCAGCACCACACAACACAAGAGGCCAGCAGGACCAAAGACGAGGCATGCACGTCACCATTCAGAAGAAATGACATTTATTCATAAATAAAAAGTAAAAACAACACATTTATTTATTCTACACAGGACAGCCATGCAGACATGTTGCTTTTAAAAACAGAATGTGAAGAAGGTGAGCTTCTAAAAGTCCAGAGCTTTGAGTTGCAGCTCAGCCACAAAACGCTGTGAATAAAAGGAACGGTTAGTCGGAAAGGATTCCCATGGGCACAACAGGTGTGATGGGAAATCACAGGCAGACGTTAGTAGCTGTTTCCCATTCCAGATGCTCGTGAATATGGCCCGTTACACCACTTGATTAAAGTTAGATCCCTCCTGTTGCATCATTAATCTTTGGTTTTCCCCTGTAAAGATGTTTGATTCACGGAGCCCTTAAAGTCAACTTGGTGCCTTTTGACATTTTGTGCATTCAAGTCAATGTGATGTGTGCTCAGGAAAACGATCTTATGCACAGAATGTAAAATGCTCCTACCAAGGGCACTTCAGGGGCTGCGTTCCAGTCAGTGCAAGTGTTAAAAAGTAATAATTTAAACATTTAAAAAGAGATCAGGAAATCTGCCTGAAATGAAATATGAGGAATTTGGTGGGCAGGGTTTCTTCTAAACATATGACAAATATAGTTAAACATTTTTTTAAATTAAAATTTTAGTTAATATCTTTTTAGTATATACTTTCCTCCATTAGTACTGCCTCCTTTATATCAAATGATTTCCTCTAGATTCGTATTTCTTTACAGGAGAATCAACAGTTTCAGACGCTTCTTTCATGTTACACAATAACCCCACATTTAAATATCTCTGATCTCTTTAGTTCATTTCTTTTATACAACACTGTACATTTCTATAAGTCAAACATTAGCTTACAATATTTCTAAGTTTATCTGTAAGAACTGTTGTCACCCCCACTTTCACCTAAAAAAACAACTGTTTTCATAATAAAACCAAAGCACTTTGCAGAAGTCAGTGTTTGCTCCTGTTGCACATGATTTGATTCAAACTCTAGACAGGAAGCCTTTGCTGGGAGGAGCAATGACTGTTGCATATGGGACAGGAGCCCCCCTAAAAGGAAACATTTCATGTGCAAAGGCGGCTTCAGAGTTCACTACTTCAGCACCAGGACAGTAGAGCACTCGACGTCTTTAGGTTTTGGTCAACACACCGGCCGGCTGGTTCCTCCAGGCTTGCAGTGCATTAAAGCAGCCACCTGTGGCAGTTAAAGTGCGTCTGTAGATACGCTGATAGTTACCCAGGATTCTTGTGCTCGCTGTCTCGTGACGAGCTGCCGCCTTTTAGCTTGCGGACGAGTTTCTCGCTGCTTCGACGGAGCGATGCTCGGAGTTTACTGAAGGAGCCGCTCCTCTTCAGGGATCCGGAGCCGTCCTGGCGGGACACATCACAGGCTTACACTCATCCACGCCACTTTCCAAGATGCACACCGACGCTAAAGACACGTTCAGATTTGACCAGTGTTCAGGCTGAGATAGAGAGACACCAAGGCGTCCTTTGCCACGTCTCCCCCCCCCCTCTCTCTCAAACCCCCTTTCCTGTCAGTTTACTGTATGAAAAACGAGCCACCAATGCCGTAAAAACACAGAAAAAGAGTAAATTAAAAAATGTTTTTACTTTTCTGACACACCTGAATGAAATGGATGGCTTATTGCCAGGCCTGTGCGGCGCGTGAAGACATGCTGAGGCGGTAAATCTGCCACCTGACTCAGGCGCACTGCAGAATGGACGCAGCTTAAAGATGCAGGACAGTGGCTCATGAGGTGTGGAGTCGGACCAACCCAGTCTCCCTGAACAAATAGTCCAGCTAGACCGACTTTCCTCAACCTTTACACCTTTAACTGCGAGATATTCACATTGTCATGCAAAACATAACAGCTTTATACTATTTCATACCAGACCAACAGCGTTAGACCGCGGCAGACTGAACAAACATGCCAAAGCAAGTACAAACGAACGCTGATTTATGCATTTGCACAATGCAGCGACACAGCATCAGACTCCTTTACTAACCGGGACTAGAACTAATCAGTGGATTTGACTTGGACTCTGCACACCTTCACAAAGCGTTGTTGTTAAGACCGTCACGTTTAAATTGTCTTTGAGTCCGCATGTCGAATCTTGGCTGCGTTTGGATTATTCAAAATCCACAATTAATAGATATAGGGGCAAACGATGGGATTTTAAGAATCAGTTAAATTGAGGGTTGTGTAGCCCTGAACCCACAACTAGAAGAATGGTTCAAATAATTCAAGTTCAATAAATACATACGAAACATGACGTAAACTTCTGGGCACAGAAATATGGCTCAGATGAAACCATGCGTTCATGGATTGTCAGCACAGCTTTTTACCCGCACGCCAAAACAGCTGGATTAACATTTATTAACCTGTAGAGCAGTTTGGATCTGGTAGTTGCTACATCCGATCAAACATTGAGATATACCGTTTGAACACGTTTGTGGCTTCAGAAGGAAATTCAACGTAAAGACCATTCTCATTTTCTTGCAGCTGTGTAAGAAAAAGCTGAAGGGGAATAGAATATGTGTAGCAGCTGTGGCAAAGGGCAGCTGACGTTTGGCTCCCCTACAAAATCCAGAATGAATAGAGGACAACGCAGCACCTGGCAGTAAACCGGATGGTCCCTTCTCCTTTCAAACATCGTGTAAGATCGCAGTAGCAGTACGAGACACAGTTCTAAGAAGCTATGGTTTAAACATATTAGTTGGACACTAGACCTTAGAAGTGGTCTGATGGGAACTCCTAGATGAGGAGCGAGGGACAGTGATGGAGCGGCCAGAATCTTTTTTTTTCTGGCTGGATGGAGCCAGTGTTCCCCTGCTTACAGAAAGTCTTCATCTGGCCTTTAGGAAATATTTCTAGCTGCAACATCCCAACAGAGTCATGGCGAGGAAACTAAATGAGGCTGTTTGAAACTACATCTGGCAAACCATGAGCAGCATGTCTGCTGAGCAACGGTTGGCCAATTCTACCCAAGCAGAAAGCCTGATTAAGCCTCTAACAGCCGTTAGGGTCTCTAAATAAATGTCAGAAAAACACAGGTTGGTGATGGGTGTTTTACTCTGTGCACTAAGCAATTGAAATCTACCACTAGATAATCTTTGTCATTCCTCAACTCTGTCAATATAAAAAATAACTATTGTACCGTAATAAGGATTATGCTTATTCATTTCCAAAGCAGCACTGGTCTTTTCTGCCTCAACTTAAAGCCGTTAGACCAGGTTATTAACTGCATCCTATTACTTCCTATTATTAAACCTAATGTCTCACAGATGTCGGCCAATATTAATGACACCAAGCCACCAAATAAACATCTGAAACATGAAGCTTGACATTTTTAAGAGATGCTATTAGATGTGCTGAATTTGGACTGAAAAATGTGGCCGGTCAGCGCTATATGGAGGGTTTTAGCTGCTGTGTGGTGCAGAAAATGTTCAGTCACTCAGTCATGAAGGCACACAGAAGCAGAAAAGGAAGGCACAAAGAGGCAAGAGGCACAGGTTCAGGTAAAGCAGCGAGATTAGGCTTTATTAGAAGTTAAAGACAAACTGGGAGATGCACAAACGAGACAGGACACAGAATATTAGTAGCAGAAGTTGAGGGCAGGCTTAGGAAAAAGCTCTTTAAATCCCAAAGTTTCAAGAAATGCAACAATAAATGCTTGTTTACACCAATACTCTGCATCCTCCATCACTTTCTGACTACCAACCCTAATCTACTGAAGGTAGAGATGAACAATTTTTTCAGTTGGTTTCAACCCAAAGGTTGAATTTATGACAGTTTTATGCTAAATAAATAATAATAAAAAGCTGTTCCAGCTTTTCTCAAATCCAGTTTCAGTCCATTCTACTAGAACCCAGGTGCTCTATTGACCTGCAGCTGAACCCTGCCGACCCGGTTGAGCTGATGACGCTACGCCCTGGCAGGAGGTGAAACACGCGGGTGCAGGACTATAAGCAACGCTGCTGTCGATCATGCTGATGAAAGAGGTTTGTTATTTACAGTGTTTAGATGAGACCGTTCGGTCCATGTAACCTCTGATGGTTCACCCGGTGGGTGACGTGCTTTTAACGCATCGGACAAAGGATGCGACGTTTGAGTAACGTCTGCCGTCTGTGGTTCCTGACTGATAACCGCTCAGGTCACGATGTCGTCTAAAGGCGACGTTTCAACAGCTTGGGAAGATCTTAGAAGCTGGTCTGAATATAAGCTGGCCTGTTTGCACATTTTACACTTCCTTGTCATGCAGACCCAAAGTGAAATAAATGTTATCCATAAAGTCTTGTCATTTCCATGTTTGTACCATCACTCTGGTAATTTCACTTCATCCTTGCCCCTTTGCTACAGCTTTCTGTCGTTAGAACCTCTTTAGGTGTCACACACGGGCCGACTGACATTTGGACCCGTCGTCTTCAGGTCTGCTCCGTTTTTACAGACACGACCTCTGACAACGGAGCTGGTCCCAGGCTTGATCCCTGATACAAGATTATTCTTAACATCACTGAAAAACTGCTACAAAAAACAGGTTGTTTAAATGTAGTGTTTTCTGGTCCAAACTAACATATTTTGCACACTGATTAAGACACCTTAAAAATCTATTCTGAAAAGCCAGAACTGCACTTAGAGGCTCTAATGTCCAGAAACGGTGTGTTAGAAGTGGAACAACCTTCTGACTTCTAGAGAACAACTTTAGCCATTTGTATTTTGATCAGGTACAGCGGTATGCATAAGAAATGTAACCCTTTACACATTTTCACCATAAAACCACAAACTTCGATGTATTTTTAGGGGTTTTGTGCAATAAACCAACAAAGTGGAACAAATGTGAACTGCAAGTAGTTTCCCTTTATATTCAGCTGCCCTGTGTCACTATATTAGACCTGCTTTTGCTACAATAATGCCCCTATTCTTCTGCCGTTGTCTTTGCAGAATAAATGTTCAGGTTGGATGAAAAGTGTCTGTAAACAGCAACGTTTGAGTCTTTCCAAAGACTTTCCACGAGCTCCAGGTCTGGTCTGATTGTAAAATTCAAACACATGACTACGCCCTGATCTTTGGGTACAAACGTTTAGGGTCGTTCCGTCTTTTGCAGTTGCCAGAACATTGTTGGCCCAGGATTGCCCTGCATTTGGCTCCATCTGCTCTGACCAGCATCCACACAGAACAATGCTGCCACCGTCATGGTTCACTGTGGATGCTGAGTTCATGGTGGTGTGCAGTGTGCAGCAAAACTATTGACTGATTAGGTATTAGGTATTTTAGGGAAAGGCAATTTGTTGCATTGATTTTTTTAAATCCTATAGTAAAAGGTGCATAATATAAAATCACACCACACTTTTCAGATTTATATTTGTAAAAGGTTTTGAAAACCATGCATCGTGTTTCCTTCCACTTCATAATCATGCTCTGCTTTATGCAAGTCTTTTGCATAAAATCCCACAATAATACAGAGTTATGTGATTGGATCATGACAAAATGTGGAAATGTTGCAAAAACATGAATACTTTTGCAAAGCCACTGCAACTGAATGACGAGCGAAATCAGTTCTCATCAGTCCGTCGCTCATTTTTAGAGGTCAGGCCAAAATGAAGAGAATTCCCTGACAGAACAGCCATGTTTGTCAGTACAGTGGCACAGTCCCTACAGAAAACCTACAGGAAGAGCCTAAACAAGAGCAGAAATGATGTTAGGGAACACAAAGAAATGGCTCAAATGTAATGTCGTCTGAGAGAAATATCCCAGCGGTCGCCCGCCACCCGCAGCTGATGCACGGTTGAGTGGGGCTTCAAAACAGTATCACTATGGTTCAGAGTGGTGTGAAGAATCCCTCCAAGGAAAACAAGGGGTGGAGTCAGAGTTGAAGAAAACTGCAAAGCTGAAGGGGTTGAGGCGAGGTGAGGCGAGGCATCCGTCATGCAGAAGACAATTTTTAGAACCATTACAAGGCATCTGGAGTTAAGCCTGCCGTTCAGACAGAGCACAGAGAAAAGAGAGAAGGAGAAATATAAACAGTGACAGGTAGAGGAAAACAGGCGCATGAGATATGGACCCAAAGTTGCAAAAGCACAGCTAAGCACACGGGTAGAAGAGGAAAACAAAGGAACAACCAGGAAGGGTTTCCACAAATCAGACACCGTCTCTTTTCACCACAGTGCTTGTAAAGCAAAGAGGAAACACATCAGAGAAAAGAAACCTGAGCGAAACCAAAGGCCAGAAGTCTACAGAGAGCTATTATCCTTACTGAAGCTGCTAAACAAACGGATATTTTTCCACAGCTTGCAAGAGCAGCGAGTCTGATTTCAATTAATTGGTCCAAGGGCCTCAGTTGGTTATCAAAATCTAAACCAACTCATGGAAACAGAGCAGAAACATGACGGGACAAAGGAGGACTCCAACTCTGACAGAGCCCAAAGTGAGCTACAAAAAAAACATGAAAAGAGATAAAAAAAAAAAAAAAAAAAAAACTAAAATCGCCTGAGTAAACCTCAGCATAGTATATTAGGTTTCATCTTTTTTGCATAATTCTATTGAAGGGTCAAAATATTTTTCACTACTATCATGAAATCCTGAGTTTTTGAGGTTTGGCCACAGGGTGGAGTTGTTAAACTTCACTGTGTTGCTTTGATCCAGTGTCTGATTCTGGGAAATGGTCGATAAGACTTTTATTAAGGTGGTCAAACTCTGTTAAAGCACAGCAAAAATCTAAGAGAGGCAGAGGGAAGACATGAGAGCAGCCAGAGACCTGCTGAACCGGGATATTTGACCGATTGCTTGGAGATGTTTGGCAACAGAAATATAAAAAACAAAAAAAACCTATAAATATATTAACTAAGATGTCATTTCAAACTCCCAATTTGTTCTCATATTTAAAATACAGCTAAAGACATGTTAGAAATTTACTGTAATTTCTTCTTCAAGTTTAAGTTAAACTAAGTTATAGTTTAGCTCATCCAAAAAGCATAGGGATGCAGCAGAAAATGTTCCCTTGATTGGCTCCGTTTTGTGATTGGTTTGTGAAATACTGAAGGAAAAAAAAAATTTGTCTAAAGGACTAAAATAAAAAAACAAGTGAGATTTATTTGGTATAAGTTATGTTTAAATAAAACATTAAAAAGTTAGTTTTATGTCTCAACTTTTGCTTAAGTGTGACCTGGCAGGCATCCTGTTTTGAGTTGTTTCCTCTCTGGCTGCAAACATGCTTAGTGAAAAAGGTAAAAAAAAAAAAAAAAAAAAGGTAAGAAAAGGTCACGCTTTCATTGCCGGGCAGCAGCACAACAAAGAAATGCATGAACATGTGCAGCACAATTCACACAGATGGAGAACATCCACTCAGGAGTACAGTACAGAGCCCATGTTGAGTCAGAAAAGACATCTGAGTTTGATTAATGGGTGAGAAGAGAAGCGTTTTCACAGTTGCCTTTAGATGGAGCTGAAGACGAGGAGATGATTTCTGTGACAGCACGGAAACCAACATTTCTCTTTGAAAATTGTAAAGAGGCGGTGAAATACATGCAAATAATATAACTATTAAAATTTGAACAATGATCTAACTGGTGCCAAGTAAGCAGATGGTAATAAAAGTTTCTAAAATTGCAAAAAGGCTCAATTGTATCTACCTTCCTCCAACTTATTAAATATAACTACAACTTAAGGCTTCCAGCGCTCTGTCCAGATGAGTTGGGTTGAGCTGTTGATGGTGTGCAGGACGCTGCAGGCTGCTAGCCGACAGCGTCCTCTCTATAAATACTCTAATCTGGCACAGTAACTTCATTGTTAATGAGAATTGGTTGTCAGCAGACCTACCTGGTTGAATAAAGGTCTGATAAAACATAACTAAAAAAACTCCCACAGCCATGACCGCCATGAGAGGCTGCTGATAGTCCAGGGTGCTATGGCTACCGTTGCTAGGCAAGAAGACCAGCTCAGAAGCCGCAGCAACTTACAGCGAGGCTACAGAAGCGGAGTCACATCAGATGCTCCGAAACAAGCAGCTCGGGTTAGAAATGTGGCTGTGCTGCAGAGAAAGAGCTCTAGATAGGCTGCCTCAGTATATACCTGGCAGATTTCCTGTAGTAAACATTATTAGAGGGTTAGAAAGTAGCACCAAGCACATTTAAAGCTAAAGATGAACCCAAAACTCCCCTGAATCTGATGATTTTATGCTCGACTGGACCGGATCATTGATAGGCCAGATTTAAGCTAGGCATCCAATCTTCACCTCCTTTGCAATACAGGCAACATTTAAATGCTACCAGGCGGCGCTGTCAATACTTTTCAGGACGGAAGGCATTTCGTTACGACTCAAAGTTGGCCGTTTTCAACATTAGAGAGGCGTTTAAGAATGAGGTCAGGAGAAGCACAGGGATGTAAGCAGAAACGTTGATTCAGGCAGCGATAACAGAGAGGGAGACGTGAGCAGTTAACAGGAGGCCGAACATCCCAGTAAAGGGCCCCTGTTTTCTCCTTCTGACACCTTTCCTTGTGACTGCGCTGGATCAGGAGCTGAAGACAGGACTTTAGCTGGTCTGCCAGTTAAAGTAAGGCTCTACTCACTCTCCAGGGAACACATGCTGTTCATTGGTAAAGCTAACTATGCTAATGCTAGTGCTAGGTGTTAGTGATTGCTTGCTCTTGTTTAGCAACAGAAACTAGGCAATGACTCTTTTCAGTAATGTTCTGCTTGTACATACACCTGTGTCCAATAATCTGGTGGAAATTGCCGTTTTTTACAATTGTGACGCCGAGAGAAACAGATCAGTAATTATTTCCCTGTTTTTATTTAATTTTTCTGTTAAGAGATTGCATTGTGAGGTGGATGACATCCTCCAGTAAAGTCGGCCTTTACATCATTGTAGATCTGAAACTGGACATAAAAATCTCTGATGGGTGCATCTCTAACTGAAACACTAATTAAACCTGGGTGGCAGATTTAAAAGTGTCGACATTAAACTGCAGTAGCTACATTGGAACAAGTGTGATGGTCAGTCAGCATTGGCAGTATGGCAGAATATAAAAAGTGCACATTTGAGCTGATCTAACAGTAAAATCATTTCTAAGTTCATGTTGTTCTGTTGTAGATAAAAGAACACTTTGAATGTATCTATACCTAGAGTTCAATGGGAAAATACAAGTTTAAACAACACAGTTTTTACCAAATTCAAAGTGGACAGCGTCATTTTATAAAAGAAACGGGTCTTAAGTTTACCAGCGTTGACCTAACAAGTCCGAACCCGGTAGGAGGGAGAAGACTTTCAGCTAGCTAAGCACTCTTCTTTTATCTTATTTGCAACTGTGGCTTTGGGCCTTAAAGATGGAGGCTGTGTATCGCAGAAACATAGCTGTTCTTCCAGCTGAAAGACTCATGGTAGAAAGCGCCGAGGGCTGTGTACTGTACTTACCCCGTTCCACTCCACGCTCATACTCACTTCCTCGCCGCCGTCCGGCCCGCTCTCGTACTTCACCGTGTCTGAGGTCAGACTCTCGCGGCTGCGCTGCTTCTCGCGGGCCTCTGGTTCACTGAGAACCTCGGCAACGCGCTGCTTGTGCACATTATCCAGACCCTGTAAGACACGACGGTTTGACAAGTTACTTATGCAACTGTTTACAATTACAAGCTGCTCAATTTAAAATGCAATATGACTATTTCAGTAACTCCAGCAAAGTCATGTAAGCAATTACATTTAATTTCTTATGACTTTTACAACACATTAGGATCTGTTCTATGTTGGTGAGGTTGTAAATTCAAGCCGCTAGTTGAGGAGTAGATGGAATTTAAGGATCTTGTAGATCAATTTCAAAGAGCCTTTAAAAAGACGGTCCAATTTTTATATTGATTTATTTTAAAAGACGTCAGCATGGGGAAACTCCTATCAGAATATAACCGTTGGGAGGGTGTACATTATTTGCTGATCTGGATTTCAATAAGATATTATTTAGAAAAACAACATACAACTTGATTTATTTCAAGTAGTATTTTCTTTGAGTATAGCCCTATTCGTACGGCATAGGTTTTACCTGGGGACCACACGTGATTTGTAATAATTACGAAAATTCTCTGTTTTTAATCCAGTGCGAATGCGCCATGTCAGTGATCTGTAAAGTAAAAATTCCCCCGCAAACTACATACTATATTTTGCTGAACTCGGAGGTCCTGTGGTAATACTAATCCAATGCGAATCTGCATCTCTGTGATTTGGACAGAAATGGGCGGGATCTGATGCGTGAATAGGCAGTTTTATGTTTCCTGGGCGCATTTTTATTTGCTTCTGGTGAAGAATGGAGGCTGCATTGGGTTCTGTGTCAGCAAAACCCTATCGGATTCCCTATTGGAGAAAAGCCCCAAACAAGCCCAATGAACAACCACACTGTAATACAGAGCCTGTTTCTACAGTATACTGTAGAAAAGCATGCGTTTAATGTTGCATTTCGACTTTTCCTGTCAGTGAAATTGTCGGGGAGAATGTAACCAGACAGATATTAACCGGCTCGCTCTGTCTGTAACGCAGCAGCAGTGCGCGGCTGCACAGTGCGATAGACAGGAGAAGGGGGTCTGTTGGAAAAATGACACGCCCAAATAAGCGACTGCACGTTCTAAAACAAGCACTAAACCCACAACTTTTTACAAGCAACTTTAAAAGAGAGAGCCCAAAGTCCCATATAAGTGGAGTTGGCAACACTGCTTCTATTCAAATCTCAGGCTTGGGTTATCTCATGCAAATGCGGCACAAGCTGATGAAGGGGGGTAATTTATTTATTACATTAGGTCCCTAGGTAAAACTAATCCCGTGTGAATAGGGCTTATGACTGTATAACTCTTACAGTTTCACTCTGATATTCTCATACCGGCTACCTCACCCTGCAGAACCCTTTCTGGACTATGCTGTTCTGTCCTCCTCTATCTGACGATATCTGGTTTAGTTTCTATATAAATCTTCTTCCCAAGGAAGGATTCCTCAATATTTTAAGAACGTTTAACTCATGTAGCCTCTTTTCTCTCCATTAACTGGTATAACTATGCTGGTTGGTCCTAAAAAAAAAAAAAAAAATCTTCAGTTAAAGAAGTTATTAAGCCGGGCGTACACTGTACGAGTTTTTGCCCTATTCGGGCCGATTCTTCAGTCGTGCGGGCATTTTTTGAATCGGGCCGAATTTCAGCTTGATCGTAGAGGGGGGGAGGAGGGGGGAATGGCTTCTCACGACTACCTCCCGATCAGGAATCGGACGGTCGGTGAAAATCAAACATGTTTGAAATTCAGTCGGCTGTCGTGAGCGCATCCTGCTGTTCAAGCAGAGCTACGAGGGGGCGCCCTCCCCTCCTCTCCGTCCCCGCCAGCGGAGGGAGGGGAGCGGGCGTCCCTGAAGCGACCTCCGCCCGGCCCGCTCGCGGGGGCGTTGGGGAGGGCGGCAACGCGCTGGCCGCCTGTTTCGGAACTCCTCAGCGGTCCGCGCTGGCCGCCTGTTTCGGCACTCCTCCGCGGTCCGCCGCCTGTTCCGGCACTCCTCCGTTCGCGGGGGGGGGGGGGGGGGGCCTGCCGTGCCGAGCGGCCGCCGGTGCGTCTCGTCCCTCCTCTCTCCCCTCCGTTCCCCCGACACCCGGTGCCTCCTGCGGGTCTCGCCAGAGCTGGGCTCGAACCCCTGCTCTGGGTCCCTGTCACCTACCGTCGCTCGCCTGCCTCTGCCATCACAGCGAGCGGTCCCAGAGGGGGCACGACGTACAGTGTGAGCAGTCCGGTCGCGTCCCAGCGTCGCCCCGCACAGATCGTGAGCGGTGAACTTTTTAAACCCCGCGGTTCCGTCGCACAGTTTGAGATGTATATAAGTACCACGACTGAAAAACTTGTACAGTGTACGCCCGGCTTTAGCTTGTGCTAAAAGTCACTATATGTAGCAGCCATTAAAGCCATGAAGTGACTTTTACAGTGGGATAAATTAAACCTTAGTACATCTACAAGTAGTTGTCATAGAGGCACTGTTTGATACAACTAAAACTGTCTATCAACATTAAATACACAACAGAACAGTACAGCTGAATATCATCAGCATAGAAATGATAAGACACATCAGGAAGCTGCCAGACTTGGCTCAGGAGGAAAATAGACAATGGTTCATAGTTATGCATTTACCCTGAGAAGAACACTGAATTTTGAAGGGAGGATAATATGACGAAATGACCGGATGTTACGAGGAAAAATGTCTTCATACTTTGTTGAGTCCGTAGACGGGAAAGCTATAAACAACCTGAAAAGCTCGGAAGCTAATCAGTACTCACACAGCGACAAACTCAGACGTATGCTGATATACAAACATGGGAATTTGGTGTACATGAAGGCGGATGCTCAAACAAGCCAGTGTATGAATGATTCCTGCCATAATGCTTAGGTGGTGGTTACAGAGGAAGGAGAGGTGGAGACTGTGGGCTACACCTGTACAGCTGGACCCTGGTCCGGTCCTGCAGCTGGCGAAAGGCAAGTTCGCTCATCTTACAGTGTACATATTTAATTATTGATTAGTTATTTGTGAGTAAGTTGATGAAATTACAGTAATGTGTGCGATGTGGTGGCCTATTTATTACGTTATCATGAGTCTCGTATATCTGTCATATTGTATGCCATTTACGCCGGGCTCACATTAATCAACTACAATTGCGCATAGAGTCCACCCAGTCATCCCAACGCGATTTAGAAATAAAGAATTAAAAAATCCCTCTGATCGTTCATAGCGCTGTTTCTCCCCAGCATTCTAGTTCACACAGAAACATACGTGCACACGCTCAGAGAAGCGCACATACATGTCAGCAGTCCGCTCGGACCTCAGGTACTGTAGCCTACTTTGTTACAGGACTCGGAGACGTCAGCCGACGAGGCTGATGAGCTCACCGCGAGCACGGCTAACCTGTAAAATAAGTGGCGAGGAGGTGGATGTGATTCATTCTTCTCATTCTGTATTAACCTGCTGCAGGGAGGACTCGGGAATGGCAACACAGAGATTCTGTCTTCAGCCACAGCACAGAGCGAAACCTATCCAATGGCCGCGCAAACCAGAAGTTGTTAGCAGAAACCAACAAAAATGCCGCCGCCCGTAGTTCTGGCTGTGAAACGTGTCTATAGCATAAACAAACGTGCTAAACAATTAATTAGGATATTTACTACTGTTTTATGACAATTCAAGACACCAGAAATGTCAATTTGCAACCACAACTTTGAAACCTGAGTTACGCCGTCCCACTCTACACCACGGCTGTGTGTATAGGCCCAATGTCCTGCTGGAGGATGACCTCCACCCCAGTCTTCAACAGGATTTCTTTCAGGACTGCCCTTAACTTAGCATCATCCATTTTCTTCATTAACTCTATCCAGATCCAGTTTCTGCTAAAAGAAAGATCAATCCCACAGCATAATGCTGCAAACACCATGTTTCACCATGGAGACGGTGTGTTTAGGGTTGTGTTCGGTGTTAGTTGTCTGGTTCACAACATGTTGGATGTAGGCCAAAACGTTTAATTGGGGTCTCATCTGATCTGAACCCATCAGCCTGTATTCTACATGGATTGGAAAAAGCTGTAAATGGGAATGTTTTTTCTTTATGGCCTCCTTTCAACCATGGCTTATTTCTTGCTGTGCTCCAATAAAGAGTGGCTTTTTAAAATTAGCAACATTGTTGTTGTTCTGGGAACACATTCTCCCACCTGAGAAGCTGTTGGAGCTTAGCAGCTTGACTGTAGTCAGCATGGGCCTCTTGGCTGCTTGTCTGAAGAATGCTCTCCCTGTTCTCCTTTTATTCCCATTTTCAGATGATCAATTGAACAGATTTCCATGAGCTCTTTAAAGTTTAGAATATTTTTACATCCTAACCCTGCTTTAAACTTCTCCACAACTTTAACGTGATACATTTTGTTCACTTAGGGGTTTCAGTAGAAAGGGGCCACCGTTTTCAGATTTATTTTTTAAAAGATTTTAAAAAGCATGCATCATTTTCCTTCCTCTTCATAATTACAACTACTTTATATGTTGGTCTATCACATAAAATCACCCAAAACAGCAAAAGTCAATGAAGTTTGTGTGTCTAATGGTAAAACTGGTCATGTGCATTTATTTCTGAAACAAGTAAGCGGCAGCAATAAGCACACTTTGGTGGCTGATACAGTCCAACCAGAAGGTGTTGTTCTGTGTGATCCTGTCTGAGCAATGAATCATTTAGGATGGGATACCCAAGGCCCGACAAACCAAACTGCAGCAGGAATGGATCTAAATGGTGATAAAGCTCTAATCTGCTTGGGCAGTACCAGCATTCTTTGTTTCCTTCAGACCAGAACCTTTAAAGATGTAAAAAATTGGCTCTGAATACAACCAAAAAAACAACAACTGCCATTTACAGCCTACATCAGGTCATCTTCGCTAAATTTCACTATGAGACATTCCTAAAAACTGGAGTTCTCATCATGTTCAATTTTACCTAATTTAAATGCTAATTAAAAACAATGACACTTTTTTAAACTACAGAGACAAAAATGATAACTACATGAATAAACAACCTGAATAAAATTAATAAGACTCAATAACAACTAATATTTTATGATACATCAAGTGCTTTTCAAGTGTATTCATACTCCTTAAATCTTCTTCCATCTTGTCACATTACTGACGCAAACTTCAACAGATTTTATTGGGATTTCCTGTAATAGACCAAAAAAATAAGGCAACACTGGGGATATTATGAAACATAATGAAATTCAAGTGATTTGAGGCAATGTACATTTTTTTTTTTTAGATATTGTCAATTTTAAATTTATATAAATGCAAAAGTAGAGCAGCAGACTAAAACAACATTTTAGATGCAGCTCACCGGAGGGTTGTGCTAGTTTTACAACAGGCACCTGGGCACCACATGTGGTCCTTGGGGGGCACCATGTTGGTGACCCCTGAAGTAAATGAAGGCAACTTAAATCACATCATTTCCTTCTCGGCCATACTTGCTGCAGCCCTTTAAAACCTAAATCATAATTGCACTTCGCATCCACAAGGCCTTACCATCAGACACACTGAACGACAGTTTGCACAGAAACCCAAAAGGTTCTTCCATCTGAGTTTTAAGCTGCGAGTTTTGCAGCTACGCATGTTGAGGAACACCTCAGCTTTGACTAAGTGAGACAGCCCACCTGCTTTCTGGAACGCATGGCCGCCTCCTCCAGAGTCTCAGCTGCCTCAAACTTGCCCTGCCGCTTGTAAAGGGCCCCCAGGTTCTTCAGGGTTGTGGTAACTGTGGGGCTGAAAAACAACAAGAAGAAAATCTTATTGTTGATCGATTCAATAAAACTTGTGTGATGGTTTACTGATTTTAACTCTTCATGTTCATATTAGCCATCTTCACAATATGCTCACACATTAAGACTTTTCTAAAGGAAATATAAAGTACAATCAACATTTGGACAAAGCTGCATAAATTAATTCAGATGTGTTCTGTGGCAATTTTGAACTGGAAACAACTGGAATAAACCTGCGATATCAAAAGGAAACTAAATGACATACAATATTTGAGGCTGATTATTCTTATGGAAAGGAAATACTGACCTGTCAACTTTACAGGCTTTGTACCAGCCTCCATATTCTCCGAACGGTGAACTGTCCTTCTGCTTCCCCTGTGAAATGATGCAAGAATTTACAAAACCATTCTATAGGAGAAGAATGTAACTAAAGACTGTAGACAAAGAATTGTGTATTGTGTTTCAATAATGTTGGCAAGTAACACCTTTGACTTGTAAGACTGCTCCTAAAACACAGGCATTTGTGTGTCTGCGACTTTGCAGTAGAGCAGAGCTAAACAAGCGGCTGCAAAAGTACAAAGCCTAATAGCTCATTGCTTAACCTAAAACTAACTGCTCAAAGGGGAGATTTAAAGATACGCTATATTACCAGTATTCGCTCCTCTGCCTTGACTCTCATGTGAACTTAAGTGACATCCAGGTCTTATTCCATAGGGTTCAATCTGGCGTTGGTCCACACTTCAGCTGTTCTGGGAAGGCTGTCCACAAGGTTCTGGAGTGTTTATGGGAAGTTTGACCATCCTTTCAGCAGCGCTTTAGTAAGGTTAGGTAATGACGTTGGATGAGAAGGCCTGGCTCTCAGTCTCTAAGGCGTTCCATCAGGTTGAGGTCTGTGCAGGCCAGTGAAGGCCATCCACACCAAACTGTCTCATCCATGTCTTCGTGGACCTTGCTTTGTGCTCTGATGCAGTCATGTTGGAAGAGGAAGGGGCCAGCTACAAACCCCACACTAGACACCCCCTCTCCACCAAACTTTACTGTCAGACAAGTACGGTTCCCCTGGCAACCACCAAACCCAGACTCATCCATCAGATTACCAAATGGGGAAGCACGGTTCGTCACTCCAGAAAACGCTCCTCCACTGCAGCTGACGCTTTGCACTTGGTGACGTGTTTTCTGGCTGCAGCTGCTCAGCCACAGAAACCCCTTCCATGGAGCTCTCTACACACGGTTCCTGGGCTAAGCTGAAGGTCACATGAAGTTTGGAGATCTGTACTGATTGAAGAACGTTGCTGACCTCGGCTCACTATACGCCTCAGCATCCGCTGTCCCTGCTGAGATGGTTTACGTGGCCGACCACTTCTTGACAATAGAGTGAATTGCTGAAAAGGCAGCTGTTTTCAGGTGTCTATCAGGTATTTTGATCATATGTTACAAACCCTGAGGTCTCAGCAAATTGTCAGCTTTCGTACAGCTGCCATGAAACAGGAACAACACAGTAGCTTAAAGATCGACATTACAAAGACATTAAACAGAAACATAAGAAGCGGTGGGGTGCAGACTCACCTTGCTTTGTTCCTCCCTCTCCTCAGCATGCATCCAGATGGGTTTGTTCTCATCTGCAGAGAAACGCCATCAGAACTGACCACGTCACACAAAAGCAGTCACTATGAAGTGTCAACAGAACAGCTAAACTAAATGGTTGGTTCTGTTTACAGATGTCTTCCCCAGGAAGTCTGAATAAAGCAAACCAGTAGGTCGAGGGTTGCTTAAACCCGTTAGCCTTGGTTTTTGATTGGTTTTAATTGCCATGTCAGATGTAATTCAGTCAGAACTAGAGATGAACTGAGAACCCTGGAACCAGACAACTCTATACTACATCAGGCCTGATGAGTGCTTACCCACCCAAGGAACTAATAATGGGTTGTTTTTTTCACCATTACAATACAAGTCTGAACAATGCTAACTATTTCTAGGTGGATCACGATTGTTGAAGACATTTAATTAGGTTTTTGATCACTATACTTATTATAGTTCAGTTAATTCTGGTGTTTCTCGTGCAGCCACATTTAAAGTCTTACCGTCGACAGAGCCAAACTCCCTCTCATGAGCGCGGGTGAGGATTTCTTTATAAAGAGTCTCTGCTTGCTTGAACTTGCCCTGCTTTAGGTAACAGGACGCCTAACCAACGCAGAGAAACAACAGCTGTGACCCAAATGACAACGAAAAAGAGAGAAACTAAAGTTTGGACTGAGCAGTGATCTAAGCTTCCAGCAGCTTCAGTCCTCCTCACCAGGTTGTTCTTGGTTTTGGCCACATTGGGGTCGTCTGGTCCCAGTTTGGTCTGGTAGATCTCCAGCGCTCTCATGTAGTAATACTCCACCTCCTCATACTTGCCCTGGTTCTGGCACAGCAGGGCAAGGTTATTCAGCTGCTTGGCTACATCTGGGTGGTCCTTGCCCAACACCTGAAAAAAAAAAAAAAAATGTTTTTTTTTTGTTTTTTTTTAGGTGATTAAAATGAAATCAGGGAACGCACATCAAGTAGCCGTGTAAGAGAAAAGCGTTTTCTTCAGCAGGAGATGACAGGAAGCCTGGACAGAGTTTAGCAACGTTGCTTTGTCTTATCTTTCTGAGCCGTCAACCTCTGACACTGAACGGGTGGATTTAGGAATGTTGGCAGGCAGCTGGTGGAAATACACGCAAACACTAAACCCAGTTTAAAACGTCAACTCCATGACCCCTTTATCTTTGTTTTAAAATACTAGTAAATTCCTTTCCACGTCAAGACGGTATCTCTTGACGCTCATGGCAGCAGGACTGGAAGATATACCACATCATGTTGAATGTTGGGAAACCTGAGTTAGCTCAGATCTCTTTCAGCAGGTCGATGCTTTAGAAAAGCCTGAAATCGGCTACGTCATTCTGATCAGCGCATCTCTTCCGCCGATCGTTCCAGGCTGTCTGGGGTCGTCACAGAAGAGATGACGGGTCTAAGTGAGCAGCATAAACGACAGGCGTCACCAGCAGAGGAGTCATAAAAGGAAAGAGGAAGGTGGTGTCGGTTTGTAAAAGCAAACAGAAGCCCCAACAGAAAGAAAATGTTACTGGGTAACAACATAAGGAATAATCACTGAAACGAGTTGTTATTTCCCCTCTCTGGGGAAAATAACATTTACTGCCCCACAGCTCTGTGGCATGTCTGAACCCTGCAGGATGGCTTTGCAGTCCGCTGCAGACAAAACGTTACTTCAGTGTCTGTCACCCACATGGTGGGTGTGAAGCATCAAAAGAAATCCACTGGGCCTGTTAATTTAGTCCTGACCCCTGGATCAGGACACATCTCATCTGACAGATCACTGCTCAATCCCAGGGGTCGTTCACCCTTCTGGTAGCACTCTCACTTCACCACGTCTCTAGACAGTAATTCAGGGAGTGGCTAAAATATTCCAATTAAAAAGGGACACATCTTCAAGAGGAGAGTTCAGTCCTCACTAATTCCTATCACATAAACAGATGTGACCTAATATGCATGTGTGTGGAAGCAGTTCTCAATGCTTTGTTTTATGCTTGTACAAGAATAACAGATGCAATGTCAAATGCAATCTACTGACATCTACTGGGCCTACAGAAATCTATCTGAATGCATTTCAATTTGCAATGTTTCACCCGTACGCTAAAAGAAAATACTACTTAGTATTTTGTCTTTTTACCCCCAAAACTGTAACAAGTTTACTAATCTTCATACATATTTTAAGTGTATTGTGGACCAGTCTGACTGGAAATGGTAGAATTTCAAGACTTCATATTATTATTACAATCATTTTTCACCAAAGTAACATAGCAGGCCACATAAAACACTATGTTTCACCTAGGAGTCTAACGGTACATAAATATGTAGCAGAACTTGTCGATACAGCACTCCTGATTTGGCACACGTCTACTGAAGGAATACAATGATGTTTTAAAGCTCAACACATGTTGAATGTTTATGGGCAGACTACAGTCTGCTGGGAAACTCTGAAACCAGACAAAAAAACCCAGACCTGCCAGACCTCCAGCTGTCACTATATTCGGCTTTTTAAGGAAAGTTAACGTTTCTTATCCTGCCACACCGACGGCGGAGAAAGAAAAGGCTGTCAGCATTTCTCAACACTTAATCCAGAAACAACTCCAAGCCGATCGTAAACAGCTCTGGTACTGCGGGAAAATAACGCCGCTGCCTGTAGCAGCACTGAAGCAGCCGAAAACCCCGTAGAGCAGCAGACATGACAGCAGGATTCCCTCTGAGCAGACGGGACAGCCCCTTATGGTGCATTCAGGGACAACTCCTACACTATTACATTGTCTATATATTAAAACAACTTCAACGTGATGTAAAACTTTTTTAATCTCAGATATCAGCTCAGTCTCATTTATTTTATTTCCTAAAAAAAAAAAAAAAAAAAAACGTGACCATTTTCAGGTGGTTTTCCTGCTGTATCATTTATCCAGGCATCCGCTATACCTGCTTATCCTTAATTAATTCAAAACAATCAAACCAGTCAGTTATTTACTTGCAACTCTGAAGTTTCAAAACAATGAAATGAAACTAATTTCACACATTTGAAAATTCCTTTGTTCACAGCTGAATAAAGAAAGAAAAAAAGTTGACTGACTCTTGCCTGAAGCGTACTGAAAACAGACCGAACGGTGACTTTAGATACGTGTTAGTTTGTTATTAGAAACACAAATATTGGCTGGAGTTCAACAACACATTTTAATAGTTGATGGAACTGGTTAATTGGTAATATTAGTTCTTCTCTATTTTTATAATAATAATTAACAAATATATCAAATATAATGGATTGAAATACTTCAAATTAGACATCACCATGTGAAAATATACTTGGAGATGGAAACCCATTTTTCTGCTTTTTTTAAAAGCATTCATTCTGCTCCAGCAGAGTTTCCCTGGAGCTTTAAATAAACGTGACCCACTTTCACTAATGGGTTTATTGCCAGTCTGCTGAGTAACCAAATGAAGAACTTAATGTCTCTTTACAGGTATTAAGGCACAATGTTTTATTCCAGGTGGGGATCTGAGGAATAGACAAAACCAAAGCAATTTCAATATTTCTAAAACTCCTCATTAATTCCCATCAGTTACTGTGTGTGGATCCAAATGGCCATCAACAAAAGCCACGCGTTTGTTTCCTGCTATACAAAACTAACTCAGCCAGGAGGCTGTTTTCCCTGAGCTTCTGCAGGATTCATATTACACCACCCTGACAGTTTGGGAGAACTCTGCAGTAACCTGTGCAGCATAGGAGAGAGTATCATCTCCCTCAAAGTAGCATAAAAGCACAACATCCCCAATCTCAACTCAGGCTGACGTTACATTGTCCCCCGGTGTGTGCAAAGGCGGAGTTGTTCAAACCAGATAATCTTAAGACACGTCTGCACACCCCACACTTAAAAATAGGCGATACAAAGTGATGCAGTTCAGCCTGGATGCAGAATCTTCCCTGTTAAATACGGGGGACTAAAAAACATGGCCACCTTCTTAATCTGTGTGTGATGGATGGTCTAAACTATAATAATGAAATAAAGCAGAAGACAATCACTGAGATGTGTTAAGCTAACAACATTAATTTGCAGTGTTACAAATTAGCACAGAAATCTTTGTGTACCACTAAAGCGTTAGGTTCAACTAAAATATGACAGATAATGGGCGCTTTTTAACTAGCCGACACGGGACTGTTTTTAATTATTAATAGATCATTTCCAGAGAATGACATCTGAACACCATCGTTGCTCTTTCAGACATTCAGCAGATGAGAAACGAGCCGTTTTCAGCCTGTAAGACTGGCTTCTGGCAGAGCGAGAGCCGGGACGTGACAAACAACAAATAAATCAAGAGAATTAAGTGTTCTGTTTACAGCACCAGACATCCAAGAAGGACAAAGGGCCAGTTCTGCATCAATACTGCATGTGTCCAGACATAGAGCGGTAATTCTGTCAGAAATAAAGCAATAAAGATTACACATCAACAGATATGGGTTGCTTTTCTACTGATGATACCTTTTTTTAATGAGGGCAGCAGATGCCCCCCCCCCAAACAAAAAAAGCTATGAATGTAGATTCTTTATAAAACATGTTTATTTCTTCATGTAGTTCCTTGACCCAGCTCCACAGTGTTTATTTTCTAAAGTCTTTGAATGAAAGTTTTATTTCATTTGGCAGGGTAAAACCATGCATATAAGTATTAAACTAGGGGAAATCTGTATAAAAAGGTATGAAATTTTGATATTTAGAGAAAGTCTCCACCCAATCTGGTTTAGCTTGACCTTATTTTGCAAAGAATTGGAAAAAAGAAATACCCCAAAGACTTGCAGCTGTGTTGCATTAAAAGGCAGTTCATGCAAGGCACACTTCACAGTTTTTAGTCTCATACACCTTTAATACAGATGTATCATTTTCTCTCCAGCTCCCATTAATCACCCAAAAACCCGGTAAAACACATTTAAGTGTATAGTGACAAAATGGTAAAATATTTAGGCTAGGCACAAGTGTTTTTTTCAGTGAGCTGCTGAAGCCAGTGATGGAGGACCTACCTTTTCCCTGATCTCCAGCGCTCTCTTGCAGAGAGGTTCTGCCTCCTTGTACTTCCCTCTCTTCCCATATAAGACAGCCAGGTTGTTGAGGGTGGCTGCCACCTAACAAGGACACAAAACATTTGTTATCATACGACGTTTTTAAATGCTTCATCCAACTTCTCCGGGAACTGCAGCGTGTGCAACTCATTCTCCACCCCAGCAGTGCAACGCGGCAGATTTGACAAATGAGTAATTGCCAACGGGAAAAGCTGCTGTGCGTCATGAATTAAATCATACGACCAGAAAGTGATTATGGTGACCTGTAATGTGATCCAAATTAAGTTGATTGAACACAAACATATTCACTCAGAAAGAGGGAGGCTGCTGAGAGCCCTGCGGGGGAGTTCTGATCCAGTTTACGCTATTTTGTGAGAACCATTGGACAGACAGAGAGGAAAGAAGCGAGGAAAAGACGAGGGGTGAGGTGCCTGCAGGACCTGATATGAGAACAACTTGTCACAATCAACAAAATCTTTTCTCCCCATAACCTGTTCATGATTTCCAAACAAGTGGTCTTATCAAACACAAGTCAGGATTAAAAACTATCTTAGAAAAAAACAAGCATTTGAAATGCAGTATTAACAACTTTTTTTTTTATATTAGAGACCTAACACAATGAGCTAAAATCAGTATCAGCAGGTCACGAGTTTTACAAAAACCGGCTGAATGGCCACCAGTCTCTGATGGGTGCATCTCTGCTTCTATTGGGAGGCCATCTAATTAAGTGTTAACGGAGAAAATCTCAGCAAACAGGCAGGTTAAAAAGAAAAGATTGAGGAGGAGTCACGTTTCATTTGTTTAAGATGGAAAAACAATCCCTGAATCAAAGAAACAAACTAGAAGCATGAGAGAAAGGCAAACGAGGGCCTAGCGGCAGACTGTAGAGAGAAGTTAGGAGGGCTTACTCAGTTTCACAAACTGAAGAGTGATGGGGGTCCAGACAGGAAATACACTGGCCTGCTGGGGTTAACATAGTCAGTCAACCTGCTAATGCTTAGTTTGAAATGCATAAACAAATGAAGGAAACATAAGAAAAGCGAACACATTAAAAAAGTACATTACAGTGGCTTAATAAAAGAAAGCAAAGAAAAGCTGGACTACAGCCATTCAGGGATTTATAGACTAACAGAAGTATTTTAAAGTCTATTCTCTGAGATACAGGGAGCCAGTGGAAGGACTTTAGATCTGGGGTGATGTGTTCTACTTTCTTAGTCTTAGTGAGGACGCGGGCAGCAGCGTTCTGATCAGCTGCAGCTGTCTGGTCCACTTTTTAGGCAGACCTGTGAAAACACCGTTGCAGTAATCGGTTCGACCAAAGAAACGCATGGATTAGTTTTTTAAGATCCTTCTGAGACATTAGTCCTTTAATCCTGGAAATGTTCTTCAGGCGATAGAAGGCCGACTTTGTAATTGTCTTTATGTGCCTCTGAAGGTTCAGGTCTGGGTCATCAGTACACCTGATCAGTGGTATCTAGCTGTAATAACCGAAGCTGTGTGGTGACCCTTGATCGCTCCTCCTTTGGTCCAAAACTAATTACGTTTGTTTATATTTAGCTCAAGAAAATGATGAAACAACCCTGTATTTATTTGTTCAATGCATCTAATCAAACCTTTAATGGGCTCAAATTCACCTGGTGACATTGTGTGTCTCGTCAGTGTAGTTATGGTAACTTATCTTGTTGTTAGTTATAATCTGAGCAAGAGGGAACATTTAGATATTAAATAGGAGGGGCCCCAAGATGGAACCTTGGGGAACCCCACATGTGATTTGTCAACTCTGACAGAAAATGACCAATTAAATCAAAGACTTCTCATTTCAGACAACAAACTGGACAGTTAGACCGAGATGTCGAGCCTTTAAATTAGTCCATGCATTTGTTACTTCTCGGCTGGACTGTTGTAACTCTTATGAGGAAGCCAAACACATTTCATAAATTGACTTGAGCAATAATGCGCACAAACACATGTATCTGAGGACAATTTGGAGGGACCAGATAACTTAACAGTCGTGTTTTTGGACTGTGGGAGGAAACCGGAATAGGAGAGATCCTGTATCTCCAGTTGTCCAACGACACTCGTTTCACAGCAATCTTCACTGACCTATTGTCACCTTATAATCTGTGTTTAAAGTTTGAAGCAATATACACGGATACATGTCAGTAATGTGTTTTTTAGACTAACGACGCTTGCTTAAAAGAGTGTTTTGTGGATTGAGCTCTAAAGACTGGGTGTGAACAGAATTTAAGTTGAAAGAGATTACTACTTTTGTTTTTCACAGCAGAATTTCTTTGAGCTTTGTCACAACTTAATTCCTGTTGTTCCTACCAGGAATAAGGTCCACCAAATAGTGTGTATAGAAAAAATTAAAACTGAATACTAAAGTATGCACACAAGCTATATTAGATATGTGAAGGAACTTTCAAAACAGTTAACAGTAAATGGAAAAGTGTAAATACTAAGATTTAAGAAGTATTGGAAAATCTTCCACAAGGCTGTATTGTTAAGTAATGAACTACTATTTATATGAGGAATGATCAGTGTATTGAATCACTTAGAGATAACATGTGGAACGTTTTTTCAAAGCATACCATTTGTTAGACTATCATCTCGGGTTAATATGTAAAACGAGACAGTTTGTTAATCCTAGAAAGAAAAGTTTTTAACAAAAAAGGACATTTCTGATAAATGTCCAGCTTGTTTTGTGTGTAAATCATTGTGCATGATGCATGGCTCATCACTCAGAAAAGCAGTGACACTTTGCATGAGTTGGAAATGACTGGATCCTACAGCTGAGACGGAAGGAAAAAATACTGCAGTTATTTAAAATGGCGTACTTAGATTAAATGAAATGTGCAACTGAGTAGGGTGACCAGGTTCAAAGGATTTTGTGACACAGTAAGAATTTACTGGGACCACGTTTTTTTTTTTTTTTATCAGTTTAAAAAGACAGTAAATGGTTAAAGATTCTTAATCAGATCAAATAAACAAGATATATTCAATACCCTGTTTCTCCTAAAATGAGTGCAGTTTAAATTAAATTGATGGAAGTGATGGCAAAGATTTACAGATAATAGACATGGTGGTGTTTCTCTGACAGAAACAGATTTAGATCATCTCGTTTTATTAAAGTCCCTTCAGAATGATGGAAGCTGACTGAATGGCGCAGAAGAACGTGACGCCACCTGTAAGATCGCTTCGCCCACGCGGAACGGTAGCCCAGGCTGCTCTAACCCCGACAAACAAAGACGTTGTAATGGCGATGATAGTGAAGCTCACAGCTGATTGCTAAGTTACTGACGAGCCTCCAAGAGTGATATGAATGACTAAATTAATTTTAAATGAATAAAAAGCAGGGCTTTAAATAATTCCATTTACTTGGAAAGTTTTTTTTATTTACTAACACACTGCCCAGAAAACTCTGTCTGACGGAGGGTTACATCCTCCATCGTCATGTGGGCGTGGCTGATTTGACAATGACCAATCAAATGACCAGTGACTTTCTCAGCCTTTTGTGGAAGAAGGCCACAAGCTGAACCGCGTTGGTCTGCTGATAAAGTCTGCTCCTAATACTTTAAGTGTTGCAGAAGTCTTCATCTTACCAGAAGTCAAAATGATCCCTGCAAGCACATCCTCTCTCTGAGAGCAGAACTGCCTGTGACAGTGAGCTGCTGGTGCAGAGGCCACCAGGAACACATGCTGATGATGTCATAGTGCAAGGCTGTAAGCTTTTGCACACTGTTTTCTTTTATTAAAACACACAAGGATGTTTAATATGCCCATGTAATATAATAAAATCAGACGTTTAATTATGACCAAATCCTAATTCCATAGAGGAGCCTCAGAGAGAGAAACGCACTGCTGTTTAATACGGACTGTGTTAGAGAGTCTCTGCATGCTCCGTCTGCTGTATGCTCACAGGCAGGCTGACATTAACAAAGGTGGGAAACTCACGGCTGACGGAGCTGATTACTCTGGGCTGAGAGCTGACGCCGACGGCTGATGTCAGAAAAGAAGCTCGTAGAGAAATGATCTATGTGAGTCCTAATCAAAGTCATCTCTGTAACGTTCTCCTCATGTCTGGTGCAGTGTAAACATAAGCCCAAAACCTTTTTAGGTAAAAGGAAATCCTGAGAGGAAAATGTCAACGTTGTGTGCACAGAGGCTTTGAAAAAAAGATACTAACTTTGTGTGAGTGCTCAACTTTTTGGAGTGTGACCGTCTCTTTAAGGGTGGGACAATGTGTAGCCACCTTAAATTCAAAGATTCTTAATTGTCACCGCGTGTTAGTGTGGTGAAATCTCTTTTTGACCACTCCAGCTAGGAGTACACATAACAGACAAACAGGCAAGGAACAAGGGTTACAGTGTTTTTGTAATGTCTTCCCCCATAGATTACAGAAGTACAAAGAAACTACAGCTGTAATCAGCTCACGTAACCCTACCATCTCCACAATGGTTAAATGTAAATGCGTACAAAAAAAATTAAGCATGACATAAAATCCTATCGGCTCGCCCAAATCAACAACATCAGGATGAAACACCCGATAAAGACTGATGAGCATGTGTCAAAACCCAATTACCTTAATATTAATTAAAATCTTAACTTTAAAAGCAACCCAAAAGCATAAAAGACAGGCATACGGACAGTTCATAGAGAGTAGATAAGGTTTTTGCTGGAAAACGAGGAGCTAAGTACAATTTTCATCGAAACCTTCACTGCAAATGATTTGCGGCCATCGGCAGTCAGTGACCCTATGGAGCGGTCTATGGATACAACGTTCCATCTCGAAGGTATTTCGCCGTCATGCCCAGCCTGCAATGGGCCATAAAGTCATGGGATCTCTAAAAGCCGGCAGGATAGCCGACTTCCCACCGGCTTGTGTGACGTACGGACCGCCATCGCCACGGCATCTCGTATCTCTGTAACCGGGCCGTTGTGATGCGCTGCAGCTAGCGTCTCTTTGCTCCAATGAAAGTCACACTGGTGCAGATGTAAATGAGCTGCCTAAGAATGCAGCCGGGACAATGACAAACATATTCTGGTTGCTTTATATCTACCTTCACAGTCGTTATGTTTAGGTGAGCAGCTGGATATAAATAGTTAAAATAGGAGTGTGGCATTATTCTTATTCCCATTAAGCCACTGTATTGCCAAGCGGGTTTCCTAGACCATCAAATGCTGTTCAAATATACTTTTATAAACAAAATGAGAACACGATCTACTATTCTAAGAAAGGAGGAGAAGCTTACAGCAGGGTGGTCTCTGCCAAGAGTCTTCTCTCTGATGGCCAGAGCATCATTTAGCAGGTTGGCTGCTTCCTTGTATTTGTTCTGATCCCTTAGACACACAAACAAAAAGAGTGAGACACATAAAAACACAACACAAGGGAAGCGAAACCAGAGAAAACGAACTGAAGAAAGCAGAAACTGGGCCCCGACTCTGTCCTTTAACAACGTGGCAACTAAAGCCTGAGCTGACAGGTTGAGATCCATGCAGGAAAACATTCAGTGAAATGATTGTGCAATTCCTTGCTGTCAGGTTTTTTTGTCCCTCTTCTCTTGGGCAAGGCCATTTATACTCATCTAGTGGCAGCGCTGAACTCTTCATTTTTGTTCGTCTTAACTAAAGGTTTCAAAGAAGCCGCCATGGTGCTACCAGCGTGCCGCCATGCTCCCAGGATTTGGGAAACTATGAGACGATGTTTGAACTACATAACCTCGGGGGGAAACTCGGATGCCTCGCAGTCTGAAGGCTTGTAGTGCAATAGGACTGTGGACCTCTGCGGCCTACAAAACAGCGTTTTACAATCTGGATTAAAATATGATACTTCTATGCGTTAGCTGGGATTTTATATATTCAACTGGGCTACTTCTATCAGGCTGAATTCACCTGTAAACGAGCGCCAGGATGTTGAGCATGGTGGCTACGTCTGGATGGTCGTGTCCAGAGGTCTTCTCCAGGTCTTCCAGGGCCTGCTTGCAGAGGGGCACGGCCACCTCGTAGCGGCCCTGGGAGGCGTACTGGATTACCAGGTTGTGGAGGGTCCTGAGGCGAGCGGGGATCTCGTAGCCTCCCTGCTGGGCAGCTGCTGCTGCGGCACTACCATGAGCTGGCTGGACTGAACGCGCAGAGCAGAAACAAAAAGACATGGCAGAAACATCATTAAGACAGTTTCAAGCTTTTTCCAGGCTCACTGTTGTGCATTCATGTTAGAAAAAAGAACAATCTGGAGCTGGAAACTTCACCTCTGAAGGCTCGGTGTGAATGAGAAAAAGCCAGCAGTAGCAGGTTTAAAGGAGAGTCTTTTATTTATCATCATCATCATTATTATTATGGCAACTCTTTAGTGGAATAGTGTGCCTGCTCTGACAGATGGAAAAATGTTTCACATGGTGCCTAGAGGAGCATTCAGATCTCACAGAGTTAAAGGATTTCCAAAACTTGTCAGGGAAAGGGAGCATGTGCGGGAAAATGAAACCCCTTAAAACGTTTTCTTTATAGGTTACATCTCCGCCCTAAACAGATGGAAACTCTGACACTAACAACTGTGCTGGCTGGTGACAGATGAGCACCATAGAAAATATCTACCTGCCTGTACTACCTTTTAATGGAGGATAGAGTCATGGCAGCCTCAGTGCTGCAGATACTTCCACATGCTGTCCGTTTACAGCTGCACACTTTAGCGTATTTAGTTGGGATTTGATATATTCAACCAACATAAACTCTTCAAGGACTTGGACTGGCTTAACACACGCGCTTCAGTTTAAACCAGCGGTGTCCACACCTTTTGTTACGTGGGCCAATATTGTCAAGTCAAAAGTATTCAAGGGCCAAAAAAATTATAATTAATTACCCCAAAACTGTACTGGGATTTTTTTCAATTGTTCCACAAAATATGATTATGCAATATTCTAAATAAACAAATTAGCCAGATTTTCTGTAGGAAAGGGATGCACAAATCATTGTAGGTCCACACAAGGACCGTGGAACCGGTAGGGCCGCGGCCCTACCTACTTTTGATGATCAAGTCTTCCCCCGCGCTTGTCTCTTCACCCCCCCCCCCTCCGCGAAAAGCGTGTCTCTCCCCGCCGCAACCAACCCCCCCACCCGGTCGCGTTTGTCCCCCCCCCCGCTCGGCCGGCCGCGTTTGTGTCTTCACCCCCGTTTTCATCCGGGTTTTTCGCGCATGCGTCCGACCAATTTGAAATGCGTTCCGCGGTCCATGGGTCCACAACTTTAAAAGCTTTTTGCACGATTGGCTTATTAAGAGAGTCGTCCAGTTCGCAAGTTGTTTTGCTAACTGGATGAACATCTCAATCAAGAAAAAAATAAATAATAATAAACTGTCTACTCTCAGCATTAAACAGGATTCGGGTCACTCTTTGAAAACACTTGCTGTATTTAGCTAATTTCACTAAACAACTTAAAAGCAGATTTAAGTAAACGCCATTAGATAGATCAGGTCCTATGAAGTTAAAGAGAATGCAAAAGGTGTGGTAATTAAAAGATGAATACTTTCTATTGAGCCTAATGTTTTCTACTGCAAGGAGATTTGAATTTGTCATTTGTTAATTTGCATCAACTACCCCCACAGCATGATACTGCCATGTCAATGGTGTGTTCAGGGTGATGTGCAGCATTAGTTTTCCTCTACGTTACATTTGAACAGAGCACTGTCTTTAACATGGCCCCGTGTCTCCCAACGTGGTTTAGTGCAGCTTTAAATGGAACTCCATGACTTCCAGATTTGTTGAGTACCCACAGTCCTGTCAGTAGATCCTCCCAGAAGATGAGCTGACCTCACCTTTCTGTCCTAGGAGCATCACAGGAAAGGTTGAATACATAGGGACACCATTCTAGGTTTTGATTTGTGACAAAAATGTATTTTACTTCATAATTAACTCAGAAAAACACAATAAACGGTATGTGAAAAGGTTTAAAGGCTATGAGCAGTTTTACAGGGAAGGCCTTCTGGAACATTTACTTTACAGTGTGGTCCTTTTAAAAAACTCACAGTATAGCCAGTCTCAAATGGTTTTACTTTAAAAAAAAAAAAAAAACAACCTACAGACGCTAATTTGGTGACAGAATTTGTATGTAGCAGAGTAAGATGTGAATATTTGCTTGCACAGTGTGCCTTTAAGCTCCAAGCTGATTCTAAATGAAGGCAGGGCCGTCATCCCCATTATTCTTATCCTGCTGACAGCAATTCAACAAAACGAGCCCAGGGACAGAGGTACATCTAATCTTCTCTAGCACTCGCCCAGCATCCACTGCAGACACGCGCCGACAGCCTGCGGCTCCTCTGCCGCTGGAGGAAGATTAATCCCCGACAAGAAGACGTTTGATGAGGCCTCTTCTCCTCATGTACTACACTGCATCCCTCTGCCCAGACATTTCTAGAAACCTCAGTCTCTCAGGCTGCACACACTTTATTTATTCACAACACCTTGCTGACTGATATTTCTGTGAGCGCTAGCGGTTGGGAAATGCAGGTCTAGCATGTTTTTTGTTCAGATGCACATGTAATGCACTCACACCTCTCTCCGTCTTCTTTTCCTTTAACTGTGTGATTCTCAGCACTCTCACAAAACCCACCTTGCATTTTTCACTGCCCTACATCCTCAGTTTCAAATTTGTTTGTAAGTTTTAATGTTTAAAATTCTGAAAATACTGCCGATGTAGAAATGTAAAATACCATTTGATGTTTAAACAGCTTAAGTGCTCCTCCACGCTTATACTCCACACTTCAGTTTTCTGATTTTTTTGGATTTTTCACTTTACCTTTATATGCTACTCGTCTAGGTCTATCAAGACAAAGTCTAACAGACTGAAGTTTACAGTTGTGAAAAAACTTTAAAGGATTAAATACTGTTGTAAGGCACCGTGTTAATAAGTAGAGGCTCACTGAAGATGGAAGACTCACTGCCTGCAGCTTGGTCGTCCTGGTCGTCTGGGAAGAGGTCATCCAGGGTCTCTTTACTGGTGTCACACTCCTTTTCTTCCTGAAAGGTTGAAGAAGGCAAAAATAAAATGGTGAGAAGATTTTTTTTTTTTTTTCCACTCAACACAGCTATTTGCAACCTCGGGGTGTTTTCATGTGCAGCTACTTCAGAAATGTTGCATTAATTAAAAGTTTGTATTATGGGTAATTATGCATCTGGATAAAGGATTGTTGCAGTTTATGCAAAAGTCAAAATAGGCAAGAACTTGACTGTAACATAAAAAAGCTAAAATAAAAAAGAAGAATGCAGGACCCTGGACATGCAGGCTGTAGGGCATCTCAGTGCCACTGGTTAGACACACAGTGAGCATAAAACGGAACTAATAAATATCCCTGGTCAGCTGTCAATAGCGCCTCATTACGACAGTAAAACCTAGTGAACAGAGTTCCTCCCCAGCTGATGATTGCCGCTCCTACATTGATTCCAGCATCCTAATCCCATGAAATGGAGCGCTTTCACAGCGGCTGATGCCTCGTGCTGGCCTATCAGAGGGGAGAGGCTGAACGCAGCACTCACTGAGGGGGAGAGGTCCTCGTCGTACTTCTTCAGCTGGTTCATGAACTCTAAGTGCTTCTTCTCCTCCTCCAGCTGGGCCACGCTCTGCTCGCTCTTCTGCAGCTTCTGCTGCGTTCCTGCTAGCTCGTCCCTCAGCCACTGGTTCTCCTGGCACAGTCTGCGTACCTGGGCCCGGAGCTTTTGCTTCTCCGACTCCACCGAGCTCAGGTGGCTTGACAGGGCCATCATCACCTAAGCAGAGAGAGGTTTCAGCACGGTTAATGTCATGCGTCCAAGCAAATGCACAACCTGTGAAAACATTCGGAGTAAGAAGGAACATGTTCCGCGGCTTCAACGGTGACAGCGATGTTTGCACTAGTTTTCAGGCGTAAAAAGGCTTTCGGGTCCTCTAATAGTCATGAATATCTGAAGAATCTCGTGATGGAGGCCCCAGCCTGCAAGGCAGGGACTAAAATATCCCGTTTTGCACTTTGAACAGAAACTGAGACTGTGTGCTCCCGTGTCAGAGGGAAAGGATCCATGTGACGAGGCCTTCTGTGCAGACCTAGGGTGGATGTAATCAGAAACATTAGTGACGGCCATAAACTAAAACTGAAAGCTTTCAAACAGAGGGCACCTGGTGTGCATGCTGTGGATTCTCATCAGATCGCTTGGAGATGGAGACGAGAGGCTGCAACATGAACAGTGGCTCATTTGTGACTCAGTGTTGCCCAAGGGAGGAATGACGCAAGCAATTTGTGATTTTAAAGAAAATGTGTGCACTTCTGCTTTTTTCCCCTTCACTTCTCACTTTCATTCAGTTTTGACCAAGAATATCTGCGTTTAAGCTGCACCACACCACTTGCATCATTATTATTATTATTATTATTATGGATTTTAATCTTAATCATAGACTGATTAATGATGTTTACAAACCCAGAATCACCCATTTAGTAGAGATTTACTGTACCATTTATTCCACTGGCTCCTTAGATTTCTTTGAAAGTGTGAGAAAGCGCAATAACTGTGTGATATTTAGAGAGCGCTGGCACAATCTCATTTCATTTTTTGTTTAACTGTGTGCTGAAATAGCAAAACTGATAATGAACACTGCTGAGGCGTTGACTGGATGCAGTGACATGCAGTCATACAATCTATAGCCAAAAAATAAATGCTTTACCAGAATAAATACCCCAAAACATCTTGATAAAAACATAAGTCTATATGCCCTGTCCCAACTCTAACTCACCTTCTTATCAGGAAAAGCTAGAACAACAGTCTATAGAAGACATAACTAAAAGGTGGAGAAGTAATTGGATTTGGCTCAATCATAGGTCCAGAAGAACCCAGTAAATTCTGCCATGCCGACTTTTACCCATGTCCCTCCAACATTACGTTTTGTGCGAACATGACATTAATTTCAATATCATAAACCCAGACTTTAATTAGTCCAGGTACTGCAGAGGCCACATGGATTTCAGTTTTGGATTCCCATCACTGGGAGGACGGAACGAGAGATGGACAGAACCACTGGGGCTTTGTCTGCAGTAATGCGTACGCCGCTTTGACCCGTTATGGTGAAGACAGAGCCGAGCCAAGAAGGAGAGCTTTTGATTTACCAGTCTGTCTACATTCCAACCCTCATCTATGGTCATGAGGTCCGCGTGATGAGCGAAAGAACGAGATCCTGGACACGAGCGGCCGAAGTGAGGTGAGATAGAGGAGGAGCTCCATCATCCAGGGGCGGCTCAAAGAAGGGCCGCTGATTCTCCGTATCAAAAGGAGCCAGTTGAGGTGGTATGGGCATCTGATCAGCTTGGAGTTCATACTGTATTGTCCCCACTGTGGGACAATACAGGTATTTTATCTTAACTTAAAAGCAGATGGATGGATGGATGGATGGATGGATGGATGGATGGATGGATGGATGGATGGATGGATGGATGGATGGATGGATGGATGGATGGATGGATGGATGGATGGATTGCAGTGAGGTTTTGTCCATCTAGAAAGCATGACCCATCAACAGCTCAGAAAATGCTTAAGTTAATGCCATTTCTAAGAACCATACAGAACATTAACTATTAAAAATGTTGCGTCCTAAAGCATGTATCAAAATATGCTATTCAATAACTTTTTATCCACCCACTGTAATAATTGCACTACTCTTGAAAAGAACCAAAACCCCCAGGTTTTTAGAAAGCTATTCATTCATTACTGACTAAAGCTTTGAACGTACATACCTGAGCTTCACTCAGACCAAGGTCCAGCATCTCCAGGGACTTCCGGATCATATGCGACTTCTCCTCCACCAGGACACCTTCTTCATCCTGCTTCAGGCAACGCAGCGTGCCCAGCAGGCCGTCCAGGATGGAATGATGCTCCTGCTTCAGAGCTTCCAGTCCCTGGATCACCTGCTTGGTTCGGGAGATGATCTCATCCTGGGACAGCTTCTCCCCCGGGTCCTCCTCCTCCTTCACGCAAACCATGGTGGACATGTCCTCACGCATCCTACGGATTTCAACGACAACGACACGACCCAGATAAATACCTGACACTGCGTCATTCCAACAGAAAAGAAAAACCACAGTGCAGAACATTGTATAATACTAGGGTTTAATATGGCGGCCGAGAGGTGCAAACGCACTGCAGATACATGAACGCGCCGTGAACACAAAAAGTACTCCAGACACAAAACAGAGGCTAACACACAAACACACACGATGGAAAAATGCTGCAAGTAGCAAAAACAACTGCAAGTTAAAGGGACAGTGTGTATTTAATTTGGCTTTTAATTAGCAAAAAATTAGGTATCGCTTTTTATAAATACAGACCGTAAGGTGCACCAGATTATAAGGCACACTAAATGTTGTTCCCAAGTGTGTAATATCACTCCGCCCCTTCAAGTACACAGCTCTCTATCCGTCTCTGCCTGGAGGACAGAGTAGCTGGACTACACTGCCCTGTTTCTAACATAAAGCCAAAGTAATGAATTGAATTAACTTACTAGGTTTATTGTTGCTAGCGCGTTCTCCGGGTGCGGCCTGCCTAAAGGCTCCCAGATACTCTGGCGTTCTGTTTGCACACTGTGAGCTGTGCGGACTCCACGCTGACTCTCCACGGACGTTTTACCCTTCATGGTCGAGCGTGCTGTTGCCTACATTTCTTGTGGAAATGTTTTTGTTTTTTTTTGGCCGTAACAGAATAAAGTGTAATTGCACATCCACTACAGTAGGTGGCAGTGGGGTGCTCTCAGAGTGCAGGCAGGGAATATTCGCTCTGTGGTGTTGGTGTAGTTTTTTAATTTTTTTGCATACACAGCTTAGAGCAGTAGATATGAAGTGTGGTGAACAAACGCTCAAGAGACCCCATGGAAACAGAGACAGAGACAATGAGACAAACGACGGTCCCTCGAAACTCAGGACGAGAAAACATAAGGAAGCGTGTGTAGCGCTTGGCTTCACTGTGACTGTAGTGGGAAACGAGGAAAGTCCGATGTGATTACCGTGTCTAAAAATGTTGGTAGCGGACAGCTTGAAGACATTACACTCCAATAACTCTGATAAGCTGCTTGAGTTATACAGCGAAAATGTGGTGAATATAGCCAACATTCATCCCACTTTGTGAATACTACTACAGTAAACCAGCGAGCACTGCTGGCATCATATAAGGTGGCGAACCAAATTGCTCTGTGCAACAAACCCCACACTAGCAGAGGAGATCATACTGACTGCAGCATTAGACATGGTTTCTGTCTCGCTGGAAGATGCAGGTGGCGCAAAAATCCAGACTATCCCTCTGGCCAATGATACTGTCGTCCAACAATATATTTATAAGTATGAAGTCACAGAGAAATAGCATATATTTTTTTTCATTTTGCACATTATACAAGCACTGTAATGTGCAAAATGTGTTTCTTTTAGATACTAAAAAAACAATGTAAATAAAGTCATTCTTTGTTGTAAGAATGTCTATTTCTCTTTTTGTTTTCTTTAAAGGTAACCAGAATACAATGTTATGCAGAGGTGTAGCCTATTTGCATAAGTACACCTAACACAATTTTTATTAGTCTTATAAGAATTTTATGAGCAGATCATAGTATTTATAGTCGCAGCGGAAAATGATGGAGTTGTTTTTTTTTTTTTGTTTTTTTTTAGGGGGGCCCAAGGTGCACCGCGACAAAAAAAAAAAGTAATTGCGAAGCACTGCTTCAGTCCCAACATAACTTATATGAAAGATAATGTGTTCCTAGCTAATAAGAGGCTAATGGTTGGAACTGCCACTAAGAAAAGAAAACCAGATCCTCAGGAAAGACAAGAAACTGATTAAGAGACAGAAAGATCCCCATCAGATGCTTCGGTCACAGACAAAACCTTCTGATCTTTCCTAGTCTCATGGAGGACACACACAGAGCGTGATGCTGTCCTGCTAGGGCTTCATCTCCCTGTCAGTCTGAACGCATGAATGATGGGGAAACACAAGTCGGACCTAAACAACAGATCGCACCCGGTGCCTCTGGCCGGAGGCTTCTTGGGCTGCACACCTGATTGTTTCAGGTAAAGGGAAAAACTAAACGGACACGCTTCCCTCATCACAACGGGTGCCTTAAAGCAAGGCACAGAGTGAGCTACTAGAGATGCACTGATCAGATACCCGGACTGGATGTTGGCTCCGATATTGAATAATTAGCTGGATCGGATAATTGTTGCCGATCCATCATTATTATTATTAATTATTATTATTATTATTATTACTACAACAACATAGTTACAGCGATCCAGTCACTTTAATTCTATGTCTGCAGCGGCGGTTGTGTCATCATGCTGATGGCACACAGCAGCTAGCGGTGAGCAAACACAGAGCTACATGGAGCAAAGGACGGACTGAGCCAAGTCTGCTATTTGGAAACATTTCAAACTTCATAAGCCAACAAGTCCAACTGCAAACATGCAGCATCTGCAACGCTAATGTTGCGAGGGCTGGTCAATTCAACATCACAAACTTAAATAAACACCTCCAAAAGCACCATGCTAAAGAGCATGCAGAAGTTTTTTTTAAACAATGTCTATGTCAAGCCTATGCCACACCCCTTGAACAAGGTCCGAGATTAACCCTCGCCATAAATTTTCCGTTTGGCAAGTAAATTTCAGAGAGCTAGCTGCCACACGGCGAGTAAATGTTTGCACCAAAGTCGTGTTTTTCAGTCATCATTTGGGTGGATGGTTCTTTATGTTCCTCTGCTGTCAGCTCGTATGACAACAAACGCGCACAAACACTCGCATATGTGACGCGAGAACGACAGTAACTACGTCATGTCCGTTTTGCTAACAACTAGCGTTTAGCTCGGGCTAATTACGTAATGGGATTATGTGGAGATATTTAGCAGGAGTCAGTCAGAATTAATATTTTGGCTGGTAAAGAAATGCTTGGCCGGTGAATTAGGAAGTTAATTTCGGCCACTGCCCTTGAATTTATTCCCAGTTGTGACACGTTACAACCACAAACTTCAAAGTATTTCATCGAGATCTTATGTGACAAACACACACACACACATAAATGGAGAAAGTATGGGATGGGACAACTGCAAACTACTGAGAGAATGCTGCCCACATGCTTTACAGAGGCCGCGACGGGCAAGTGAGGCCAAAAGTGGCAAGAAAAAAAGCTACCACTGCAGGTGAGCCTGAACGCACCATCTACGCACTTCTAGAACAACCCTTTTAGTCTCTATGTCCAAAGCTTTAGCAGCAGGAGCTTCACCTAACAGACGCTCCACATGGCGCTTGCTCATTGGCGCTGAGCTCACAGGCACGGCACAATGCTCAGAGTTTGATTTGTACGATATTTTCAAACCTTTTCCTTCCACTTCCCAGTTTTGTGCTACATTGCCAACATAATCCAATTTAAACACATTCAACAGCCCTCTGCGGTGAGAAGGTTAAAGTTGAAAGGGTATGCCCCTCTTTGCAAGGCATTGCAGCATCCTAATAAAAATAAGAAAAACACACCGGTTCTGTGGTGCCACTGGACCACCCTGTTCCACCCAAACCACAGATGCTCAGGCTGCTGTCAGCGGACCCCCCTGAGGGCTGTGATCAAGCGTAGGATTCACAGATTAGGGACTCAGAGGGGGGACTGTCACACACAAAACCCCCATACATCTAACGCTAATAATGAGAGAAATGTGCTGGTTGAAAGAAATATGCATCTTCTGTGATAAACAGCTGAGGACACGGCAAAAGTTTCTAAATGGGTCGCGGTGCTTAAAGCCGTTCTCCTTTACACTGCATTTACTCTCTTAGGATGCAGTCTTCAGTGATGTCTCCTGACATACACATCCCCGTCTACTTCTACACACTCTGTGACTTCTTTGCAGTCATCCCACACACACACACACACACACACACACACCTACCTAAGAGGATTATGGCGGAGTGCTTCGGCAGAACTTACAGCGAGCTACTAAATAAATCTCCTTAAGCACAACAGTCAAACTCTGCAGAATGATTATAGAGACACTCTGAGGTTGAGTCACTGCAAACACTGAACTGAAACTCAGGGGTGTATCACTAACCCCCCCCCCCCCGGCCCCGCCCCGTTTGCATTCTATGGGACCAGGTGAGGACATCCAACCCAGCCTGAGCTCCCACACATTTCAGAGGTAAGCGAGAGGAGCGGAGAGAAGACAGACGGCTGGGAGGCAGCCTTCGCGGACGGGGCCCCGGCTCAGGGGAGTCTGCGGCTCCGACGCGCCATGTGACCCAGCAGGCCAGCCCTCAGCCTATCACAGGAACAGGAAGTTGGAAGCTGACACTGCATGCGTGCTGTATGGGGTGGAGGGGCGAAAAGCAGCAGTTTCACAATGAGGACTGAGCAGCAAGGATGGACCGCTTGTGAAATTTACTGGGGCCAAAGCAAACCCTGAAACTTTAAGGCTTGAAGACATGTGCTGTTAGTACACTGCTTAAATGCTGAATAAGTGAAATTTACCTTCAAACTTAAGCAGGTTAGGACACCTAAAGTCAATAAACATGGAAGAAATGCAACTGTAACATTTAAATGTTCTCCTTTATTGGGAGGGTTTTAAGTTTAACAACCAGCACAAAAGATCTGATTTTACATCTTACAAAACACAGCATGACCAATTTCTACTGATCAGAACTTCTTTGACGTTCCCTTACAGATTTTTAACGCCGTAGTCGACCTCCTGACGGCTCACCGGAAGTGCTAGGACAAAACGGAAACGCCGCTGTTAAAAAAGTGGCAGGGCTGAATGAGGCGAGTAATGAGGCCCAGACCTGAAGCCACAGTTACAGGTCCTGATTACAGCATTTTAAACCATCTTTAGAAACTCAATACCTACTGCTGTCCGGTAGGATTTGATGTTAGTCGCACCTATATCAAGCAGCCTGACTTCAGCTAGTGCTAATCTCAGCGCGCCAAACTTTAATTTAGGCCGTCCATATAATGGTTAGGAAAAAAAACACATTTGTTAGATCACAGAACAGTTTGTAAATATCTAGTTCCCCCTTTACACCAACGGTCACAGAGTAGAGACTGTATACAGCGCTGCAGTATTCTCTGTCATGTGACCCGCTCCATGCTCCGATATGAACATAGGAAGTTCACTTTGACGCAGAACCGTAGGAGCCATAGATGGATTGTGTTTCTTGGTCACATGGTGTATGGTTGCTGTGGTGATGCGTAGAGCGTGTGTCATGTGACACATGCGGTGAAGGGGGCTGGTTGCTTCAGAAGAGGCGTGCTTACCTGTACCGGGTTTTGACAGGAGAGAGGGGAGCGGGGCAGCCGTATTTTTTGTTGACCGCTTTGCCATGCTTCGATGAATTACAGATCATGTTACATCATATAGCCGTGTTGCCACGTAATGTAGACAACGTTGAAAGCCGCCCTTTCAATAAATCATTAAAAATATCACACCGGACTCAGTGCGCTTCTTTCTGAGCGACGGCAGCGCGTCAGACAGACAGGACCCTACCTTTCCCTCTCAAGCGACTGGGCAGGTTTTCGTTGGAGTCCCGGCAGCATGAGAACAACTTTCTCTGCAGGGCTGAGCATAAACGCGCTGGAATCCATCCCAGGCCACCTCAGGCACGTCACGGCAGAACGGCAAACAGGACGAGTGTCGCCGCAGCACTTCTGTTAGCGGCTCCGCGTTAACGCGCCATCGACTGGCGCAAGCAATGAGTCACGAACTGCTAATATTTCTAGACTCTTGGGACAAAACATGTCAGCATACAGAGAGACGTTGGGGTCCGGAACTGGTGGGTCGGAAAACAACGTTTACCTTGTCACACCATAAAGTTACAACACTTCATTATACAATATAAATGTTATTGATATTAATGACGTATTGGGATGTGACTGTCTACAAATGAACATCCTAAAATTATTCACTGGTCTAGTTGGGAAGGAGAAGAAAAAGTTCTGTCTGCGTGGCGTACTGACATCGTTTATCGCTGTAATGAGACCAAAACTTTAAGATTGAAGCCGGAAGAGCAACACAAAGACCGCAAACCCCAAAAGTAGGAACCTGATCCAACACTAAAGATCACACATCCCCTGAATGAAGCAGTTCATAAAACTCTGACAGAGACTCGCCAACACCAGTGCTCTGAATAATCAGAATTTTTTTTATTTATTTATTTTATTATCAGAAATCATATAGAGAAAAAAAAGCAGCCTCGATACTTAAAACAGGGGCTTCAAGAAGCTACGATAGTTCCTTAAATAATCTGATGAATTGTCCCTGAGTTACAGTTGAACAAAATGTCAGAGAGAAACTCTAGTTTGGTAATAACAACAAACTCAGGGTTACTAACAAAAGATAGTTCTTGTCAACAGAACAGGTTCAGACACGAAAAGGGCTGGAGCCTCTGGGAAAAACCCCGTTCAGAATCCAGGCATGGTAAGTGGCAAACGGTGACGGTGAATCGGTCCAGTTTGGTCCTGAGCTTTTCCTGCTGGGCCGGAGAGTCACCTTCCAGCAAGACGATAACGGCACACATAGAAAACGCCATGGCGCTACGATGGAACCGCTTGGATGGAAACACATTGGTGGAGTCCAGTCTGAGCCCAGACTCGCATCCACATGAGAACCTATGGCAACACTTGAAATTATGATGCTCACAAAAGCTTTCTGCTCTTATCTGACTAAACTTGAGGCTGCTTCGCAATAAGGAATGAGCACAAATGTCCGTCACTAGATGTAGACAGACACCAGAAAAGATTCACTACTGTAGCTACAGCAAAGGAGGTTCTGCAAAGTACTGACTCATAATACAAACAACACTTTACAGACTTTTGTTTGGTACTATTGCCTTAAAAATATGCTTTATTTGAACGAGATCGGATCGTTTTGTCTTATGGAGTCTTGCTCTAGTTCAGAAATCCTAGTTATGGAGGATCTACTTTTATGTTCCTCACCACAACAGGCATGGACAGGTTGTCGGTACCGATGTGACTCCAGAACGGTCACACCGTTCCTGTGGGTCGGAGGCCTTTCAATCGGGTGCCGTGGAGAACACTGCCCTGATCGGGGCTTTCTCTGGCTGCCTGGAGCAAGAAGGGAAACAAGTACTGCCCCTCCCCCACATGTTGCCATGCTCTGCTGCTCAGCAAGCAGAAAGGAGTCTGCCTTCTTCTTTTGTTTACAGCACAAATACAGATGTTTCCAAATGTCCATCGGTGGCAAAAAAGGGGGGAGGATTTAGAAACTAAATGAGCGCCACGGCAACGCAGTTTTAGATCTGATTTCATGGCTGTTAAGCAGCTAATTACTCCACATTTAATTAACCAAATTTCTAATTGACTTTCTGAAGAGCAGGGTGACAAAAAGGCACCGATGTTACATTCTAACAGCAGCAGGCGGAATAATACGTTACTGATTAAAACAGCTGTCGTCGTTTTTGTTCATAGCCTGATGCTTTTACTCAACGTTCTGAGAATCTTGCTGGTCAAACGTCGTCCCTCCGGGGTTTGGCGGAAACCCGGGGGAACCGGGTTCGAATCCCGGTGGCGTCAGGAAGGGTAAGACCTCTGCCCTGTCAGGGAGTGGTGATGACTCGCTGCGGTGACGCCTGAATGGGGGAGCGGCCGAAAACACTCTCTCCTTCAGTAATACACTTACTCATTAAGTTAATGCGCTTGTCCAGGTGTGGCACCTGTGGGTGAGAACGCTGAGACTTCCTGTGGGCCAGCAGGAGCCATGACATCCACATCCACAGACACCTTCGGGTATCCCAGCTGCACACTGCGGCCCACTGTCTCCAGGGGGCCTGGCCAACACCACCACCCCGCTCTGAATGTCAATGAGACGCTGAAGCCCTGACGGACAGATCCAAGCCCGCAGTGGCCCGGGGACAAAAGGCGTTTTCACCGGCTGACAGGCCGACTCGTGTCCCGGCCCATGCCCTTATTTGTTCCCGGCGCTTTGTTCCGGTCGTGTCGCTCCCAGGTGGATTAACCAGCAGAACTAGTTAGCCGGCATTTTCCTGTCAGAGCGCAGCGCAAAGCTCCGAGCTAGCGTCCATTGACACTTGACTGCGCTTGTGGCGTCTAATTCCTGGCGTCAACGTAAACACTGCCCCCCCCCCCCCTCTAGCAGTCAGCCTTTTTCCAGAAACAAGCCCGCTCAGAATATCTGATTTCTTAAAAAAAAAAAAAAAAAACGTGCGCCCTGGCAAAACCGGCGTAAAAAAGCGCAGCGCGAACGGCGTGTTTTCGGGACATGGTTAATTAGCCGACAGGTCCCGTCCAATAAATACACGGAGCCATTCTTACCGTTCTGTGGGACATTCGTTGCTTGTGAGTCCTTCCAATTTACCTTCTGCTTCTCTCTGAGCCGTCCCCCCTTTCTGTCTGCAACGGCGCCCAGCGGGGAGGAATATCAGGCGGAAGAGACAGAGATCCCAAACAGTGCCTCGTCCGTGTTTTGGTTAGCTGGACCTTCCTGCGTTCATTAAGGGCTATAGTCCAGTTAGCTCCATGCTAGCGCCTGGCCGCCTTCTGCTGAAAACACGGAGTCTAGTCGGAGCCGCTCAGGTGGACCCTGCGCGGAGCTTTTTCCATAGCCGCAGCGGCTACACGACCGTAGCGTCTGACCGAAAAAGCGAGCGGCTCCTGCAAGTGACAGCTCCGCGCTGCGAGGGGGGACTGCTCGGAGCGTGAAAATGGCGTCAACCGGCGCCCCCTACCCCTCCCCGGCAATACTGATGTCATCTGGAGCGGATTAAAGAGGAAGCTGCGGTGAGCAAGCAGCCAGATTTGTGCCACAGTCCTCAGCGGCAGGCGGGGGCAGAAGGGGGCTTCAGAGTTACGTCACATTTAATGAGAATTAAAAATGTATTACCATTATTGACCCAGGTTACATTAAAAAAAGGTTTAGCTGACATAGAGACTGTAGCGCCACCAAGAGGCCAGGCAATGGCCACAACCACAACTGTGGTGCGCCTCTTGGCCAGGGGGTCTGAAATGCAAAGTATTTTTATTTTTTACTAATACATTAAAGGGCAAGGTTTAATAAATTGAACATGCATATTTTTTAATGTATGCAGATTTATTCTTTCATAGCATGCCAATGTTGATTGCTCATTCTTACCCCCGTTAAAATGAAAGCAGTATTAAAGAAATATTGAAATTGCTATGGTAACGATGTAGTAATAATTATAATATAATTCGGCATGTTACTATCACTGAGACGGCATATACTATTTATGCTAGTCACTTGATTACTGTAATGGCTGTGCCTCCCTAAAAAAATAGATTTTATTTATTGTTCAGCTGCGTTGTTGACAATTCCTGTCAAAGCTGCAACACAACCATACCTAGAATATCGTTTATCTATTTAAAAGAAAAAAAAAATCTTGTTACATTCCTCAATGTTTGTCCAACAAAAGTTTGATTTTCCTGAAAGAGTCGATTTTTTTTTATCAGTTGCATATTATGTACATAGATACCATTAGAAATAATTGTTATCCAAGTTTAAGAATTATTTGTAATGTTTACGCTGAAAAAGAGCACAAGCTGAATATTCAGTTTTTATTGGTTTAAATGTAATTCTACAGTAAACATGAACACGGGCTCTCAGGTGAATAAAAGAACTGACAAGTCAATTATCTGGCATTTAGCCCTCACCACGGAGCGTTTGAACATTCAGTGGAAACCTCTAAAACCTTTTATTGAAAGGTTAGCGATTTTGGGTCGTTTGTTTCTCTGATTGAATCGGTTGTTTTGGCATTCAACTCTTTTGAAAATGTCGATAACAAACCCAGTGGTCCCATCTGGCAACCCACGACAAACATTTCAGGAAATCGCTGGGAGTGGATTTGTTGATTGCATTTTTAAAGGGTGACATATGGAAATGTGTGTAGTAATGGGCTACACAGATGGCAGTAATTGGCCTAAAAGCATCAGAAGTATACAGTATATAGCTAATTTCAGATCAACAAAATATGACACAAAAGACGAGCGCTAAAGATATCAAACTATGCAAACACACACTGTTTGTGTAGTTTGCTCCAGACCTTTCCAGCAGTTATCTCTGGCTGTATGTTCAGGGCGGTCGTGATGGTGAAAGGTGAACTGTCATCCAGCCTCTCATTTAAATCCATCCGTCTCCCCTTCCACTCCCACCAGCTTCCCCGTCCTTGCTCAATAAAAAGAAAGGCCGCAGTGAAACATGGTGGCAGCATCATGCTGTGGGGAGGGTATTTCTTATGGTGTGTTCAGGGTGATGTGCAGTATTAGTTTTCCAGCACACAAGGCATTTTACTTGTAAGCCAAACATTTAAATTTTGGTCTAGTTTGACCAGAGGACCTCTGTGCTGCAATAAGAACCTCGGAGCTTTCTGTCAAAAATGATCTTCTTCTTGCCAGACTCAGAAAGAGAGTGTATCGATTTCCTCTCACTTCTTATTAGGCACCCCTTAAATCTTAGGACTTGAGGTTTTGCAGTTGTAATGTGACAAGATGGTAAAATTCAAGCAGATTCACTAATGTATCAAAAATATTTGGCTAGATAAAACTGTTGATGTTTCAGCTTGCATTTTTATTGATGTTGACCGTTTGATGTATTTGAACTTTTCTGACTCTTTAGAGACCTCCAACAGGGACAAGTAGTGTAAATATAAGAGACTGTTTGAAAGGCACACTAGTTGGGAATGTTGAGGAATTTCTTCATGATAGAATTTATCAGCATACCAGGAAGTAAACTGTTTCATTTGTGGGACATTTGATTTTTTTTTTTTAAATAAATCCTCATGACAATTTTACAAATATTCCACTTTTGTAACCAGAAAAACGTAGGGAAGCACACAGGTCCTTAAAAACATGTACCTATCTAAATACATTAGTCGACTGAATAAATACATAATGCTAATGCAAACAGAAATCAAGCCAAACACGTGGATGTATAAATATTGAATTTATTGTTAATTTGTTGGAGTGCTATTTTTCTTCTGCCGCTGTTTCTCAGTAACGGTCTTCCACAAGCTGTCGAGGGCGACTTTGGCCATGAGCAAAGTGATGGCGAAGTTCCGTCGGTACCATTCTCTGGATGTGAGAGAGAAAACATTCAGTCATCTGAAATATTTACTCTGCACACGGCTGTCGAAGTACTGAGCTGCTACTTGAGTTGAACACTGACATAAAAGAGTTGCCATTTGGTTGATTACAGCCTAACACAATCAGGTGAATCACAATCAAAAGCCAGCAGACAGGAAATTAAAAAAAAAATCAAAAAGGGGATGTATTTAGGCAGCAAACAAGTCAGTTACTTTGGTGTGCTTACTGACAGAAATCTCTCTAGAGCCTGGCGTGTCAGAGTGGTAGCACACAGTTAAAGCCCCACGGCAGGTGCTCTGGGAGGTGCAGCAGCAGCGAGGGAGACGGCAAGACCACAAAAACAACTCACTTGTTGTAATCAGCATGTCGAATTTGGTTTCTGTCCAAGAAGCTTTTGTAAAATATAGCCATCTCTTCACTGCTGAGGGTACGACGTCTCCCTGAGGGGAAAAATGAGAATGACGATTTGATCATCCATCCATCTATCTATCTATCTTATCCTCACCATCTTCCCCTCGGAGAGTCAAGCCTTTTGCCTTCAGCTGTGAGATGATGAAAGCTTCTTTTTCCTGGAAAGAACAAATAAAAAAGTTGTTTCTATGCGTTAAAACAGTTTCTCTGGATAGGTCCTATAAATAATCATAAAACAATAAAATACAGGACAGTTTTTTTTATTGAAACCCTATAAAGCTTTGGAGTACTGAATTAGGTTATTATCTCGAGATAGCAAGATATCAAGCTTGTTTTGTCTTATTAAGAGTTGTATAAGGTCATCACGACTTCATTATGACTACACAAGATTTCAAGATATGTTGGATGGATTATGTCATCTCATAAGATCTCAAGCTGCATTTGAGAAAATGCATTCTGCAATAAGTTTGATTAGTTCACAATCATGACATAAGATCTAAAGCTTGTGTTGTTTGATAACAGTTGAACTGGGTCAGAATCTTCAGATAAGATCTCAAGATTGTTTAATAGTGGTAAGTGTTGGAATAGGACATAATCTCATAATTACAAGACCTCAAGTTTATGTCACTTGGTGTTAATGATAAAACTGGGTCTGACACAACCAACATAAACTCTGTCATCTTAAAAACTGTTTTGGTTCTAAAAATAATATCTTGGCTCATAAAGATGTCTCAAAATGTATGGCGGCAGATACGGGGATTTTCTGTCTCTTCACTAGACATGTTCCTCTGAAAGGTGATGCTGTTCTGCTGTGAATTTATCCTTTGCAAATATGCTCATACGAGGCGACTGGTGAGAAGTGGAGGGGAAAGGGGGGGCTGGGTTGCAAGTGGAGGTGTGGCTCGATATACATAATGGCTCAGTACGAACACCCTTATAAAGTAAGGACTCTTTAGTCAAAGTGGAAGTGCGTCAGCTGCGCCCATGATCAGTGCTGTCTGAATAGTGCAGTAAGGAAGGAGGTTGGAAAAGGAGCCTGTATGCTCCCTCTCACGGCTAGTTTTGCCTAGGAACCCTGCAAACGTCTCTTACCGGTGCTAAGAACCCACAAGGTATCCCACAGTCCTTTGCATGACATGACGTATAAGCACAGCGCCCTCACGAAAATCACCGAAAATACCCAGAGAGAAGAGGGCGAACACTTTGTAGTTCATTTTCAGAAGGCTGTAGGCCCGATTTGACTCCCATCATCCATGTGTGTTTCCATCACGTAATGACGTCAGAGTTAAGGGCTGTCCGAATTCGGCACAGCAGTCCGAAGCTCCTTCCCTTCCCACGATAGAATTCTGACTGTTGACCCCGTGAAAGGTCAAGGAGCAGGAGCTAGGAGCTATAATTAAGGGCATTAGGATGGAGCCCTGATTTTGGTCTACAGACAGAGACCAACATCCCACCGCCTTTAAGAGGATTAGGAAACCTGAGCAGGTGTTTTGAGTTAAATAGCTGATATGGAAGTCACACCATAAGCTTTCAAAATTGAACTTCTTCAAAACATTCTAATTCTGAGACGCCGAACTTTGGGTTTTCATTCTCAATATATAAATATTTATATAAGATATAATTTGTGAATTTCAATTTCTGAAATGAAAAAACAAAAAATATTGAATGTTTTCACAATATTTTAAATTTTTGAGCTGTACCTGTAGGAACCTAAAAAGCTGTGTACACACCGCTGTGCTTGGCTGCCCCCTGCTGGTAGAAATAAGACTCTACACAGAAATGAACTGAGGATAAATATGAAATTGGGAATGTCTGAAAATAATGTAATTGGACAGATCTTGTTTATTTAGTATAAAGCATTTTGAGTGGTCAGTATATAAGTTCAGTCCATTGTTAACCCAAAAAACAAACAGAACATGAGAAATTGGAAAACATTAATTGCTACCTTGCTGAAGCTGACGTTCTGCTTTGCCCAGAAACTGTGATTCCAGTCCTCCGTCTCCTGCCTCAACTTTCTCAGCTGCTTTTCCAGATCAGATTCCTTCTCGTTGATGCGGTAAACAATGGGCCGCAAGTTTGACAGAGGGTTTGGTGGACCGATCCAGTCATGCGTAGGGCTGGGCTCTGGCCTTAATGTAGATGTCTACATATATATATTTAAAACAAAGTAGAATCATGTAGACAGAATGCGTGGTCATAAGATAAAATACACAGATTTTCCATGAAACAATAGGATACAAATTGTTTTAAAACCTGCTTGTCCTGCAGAAACATTTGAATTAAAGTAAAAACATTTCAACAACCAGTGAGAGCGCAGAAACTTCTTTAGGTCCTCTCTCTTTCAATGATGCCATGATTAGAGCAACTCGATTAAAGATTTCAGCCCCAAACTCACAGGAAACACTCTGTAATTAGTTCTACAGAAATGAGTGTCCTAATCTCCACCATGTTCCTCCAAGCAACCCTGTTTGCTGGCAGACGGTACCTTGCAAGAAATAGTTAAACTCCTGGAACGTTTTCAGTTTCATTAACATTACAAAAACAAAAACCTTCAGTGCGTTTTGTGTGATAGATAAACACAAAGTAGAACATAATTCATGTTTTACAAATAAATGTGTGGAGGGGCTTTACATTAAGCTCAGTGAAAGTGAGAATATTGGGGGAGGGGGGGCAGCATCACGAAGACAAAGGAACACAGCCCAGGGGATGAATATTTATCAACTTATCAACTCAACGTCCAAAAATGGAGAGTATGGCATGGCTGCAAGCCTACCAAGACGATGCCGTCAACCTAAAGCGATAGGCCGGGTAAGGAGAGCAATAAGCAGAGACGCAGCCAGGAGCCTATGCTAACTGGACAAGAGATCCAAAGCCCACATAAGAGAACGGGTACAGGAACAACTATTAGGGGTGCACTGCACAGATCAGACCTTTATGGAAGAGTGGCGAGAAGACGGCCACTGGTGCAAAAAAAAGCCATTAGTTTAAAGTGTTGTCCAAGCCATGTAGGGAACACAGCAAAGACGTGGGAGAGGCAGCTCCGGTCAAACAAAACCAAATTTGTCTTCTTTTTCTGCCACGTGGAAAAGGCAGCGAGGAAGAAAAATAGAACGGCACATCACGCTGAACTCCTCCTTATGGTAAAACACAGTGGTGGCAGCATCGTGCTGTGGGAATACTTTTCCTCAGCAAGGACAGCAAAGCGGTCGGAGGGAATGGGAGGTTTACCACAGGGCAAACCTGGAAGAACACCTGTTAGAGGAGGGGTGTCAAACATACGGCCCGCGGGCCGTGTCCCCAGTGTCCTGTCTGGCAATGTGGCAATAAGAATTGTTGTCTTAATGCCAAAAAGAGCTCATCAGGTTTGACTTTCACAAGTGGAGCAGTGCTGCTTTTGCCATAGTGCTCCGCTTGATTTATGAATGTGAATAGTTTTATTATGATTCATGCGGGGAATATCTCAAATGATATGGACACAACAATGGGAAAGTAGGAGATGAAAGGAAGAAAAAAAAGAAAAGGTGAAAGAAAGAGGAGATAAAAGGAAGAGAATGATAAAACAAATATTGAAAAAAACATGTACTTCGTTTAATTGAAAATCAGCAGTTCCTATATTGTCCACGGGGGGTGCTGTGTTTTAATCAGCAGATGGTAGCACTGAGCTTCAGATGTGGAAAATTGATTTTAAATAATTTCTTAATTTTTATCTGTTTGATGTATTTTGTCATGCAGGACAGTGTTTTTAAGTTCCAAAAAATGTGAATAAATGTTTTTCAACATTGTACAATCACTGTGATCAGTTCTTATACATAATGCACTTAAGTAAATGTTTAACTAAGTAAAAGTATTGTTGAAATTGCACATACTTTTCTTAAAAAACGCCGAGGTTATTCATAATATATTGTGTAAAAGTGAAATTCATTTAATATAAAAATCAACAAGTCCACTTTTATTAGTTCTATTTAATCTTGCAATGAGTTTACTCGTGTGGCCCTCTTGAGATCAGATTAAGCTGAATGCGGCCCCTAAACCAAAATGAGTTTGACACCCCTGTGTTAGAGGGCCCAAAAGACGAGGCTGGGACGGGGCCACCGACCCTGAGCGCACAGCAGGAGCGGAAAGGGTTTAGATCAAAGCAGACTGGTGTGTCAGAAAGGCCAAGGACAAGTCCAGACCTAAATCAAACCAGAATCTGCGACATGAAAAACCGTCCTTCACAGAGATCCTCCGTCCAACCCCACTCAGCCTGAGTCGGCAAAAATGTCCGCCTGTACATGTGCGAAGCTGAAACAGATTGGCAATCCTGTTTTGTCTGTGGTCTCCCCATACATTTAAGAAAGTTAGTTCCAATAGGAACAGTAAAATAAGCATATTATAGAAATGAACGGGCTGTCACGTTTTAAACATTTGCATTAGCAAACATTCATGAACTACGCTGTGTTTATCTCATAAAATCCCTATGAAGTGCATAAAATCCCACAGCGTAGAGGCTGACGTGGCTGCAGCTGCTGCCCCGCACACAGATGGCCAGTAAGTGTTTAACTGAGCGGATGATTAAACGGGGCTTATCACTTCTGAGCAGGCGGTCGTCATGAGAGGAGCGAGGAGAAAAACACCATCCAGGAGTCAGAGACCAGGAAAAAGGTACACACGCCTCCCTGCTAAACAGAGTTACTTTACAACTAAATAGACTATTCTATGTCATTTAAACACATTTACAGAAATAGAGGTATGCAGTTAAAAAGGAGCACGCTGAGTAAGATTATTAAATGGCACGGGTACAGAAATTGAATCATAGCTGCTCAAACCAAATGTAAGAGCATTTTTTTTAAACAATGCATGCATATGTTGATTTTTGCACCCAACGGTCTTCTGTATGATCTTAGCAGTTCATCAGGTCCGTATTAGCGGATCTATAGCCCACTCTTGAGCTCTTCAGAGTTTGTACACATTTGCCCAATCCTCCGCCCTTAGGTCCAGCCTGGTTGAGACCCAGGATCTCCACATAGAGACAGGAGTCCCTAGATCACAGCACTTTGAATCATCTTGTTGGGGAAAAGTGCTCTAGAAATAAACCTGCCTTGTCTAGATCGCTGTCTGTCCGGCTCCTTCTGTTGGTGATTTTAGATTTGCTGCTGTGTTTGAAACCTAGAGGCAGGCAGCCTCACGTTTGCCTCCAGAATCTGTTCATAGAAAGTGGAGTTAAAGGTCAAACTTTCTGCCTGTGGCTGGACAGCAGCATCACCCCGCCTCCACCGTGCTTCCACTGTAAACTTTCTGCCACACAGATAGAAAGTGCGCCCTGCCTCTTATGTGACGTCATCAGCTGTTCCTTTTAAATCGGGGCGGAGGCAACAACAACGCTGACCAAACTGTTAAACCCTTTACTGTAAAGTTAATGCAGAGTTAATGCAGATGCTTAAACAACAGCCGCGCTACGGACCTTCGTGGGGGTTTTCTGCCGGGTCGCCGGCTCGGAACTGCAGAGCCGTCTGCTCGCTGCTGATATGCGGTGAGGACGCAGCGCGGGGAGCGCGGCGCCACTGACGCTCCTCCATGCCGCTGTTGCTTTGGTCGCCATTTTTTAACTAAGTCGACACTGCTCGCTTTGTAATGAAGAAGAAGACAAACGCCGAGGCCTTTACAGAACCAACGACGGAGATCGGACTAAATGAGCTCATGCCCTTCTGTTTCTAGCCGGCTGTGACGAACTCTGCTGCGTGCCTGCGTCGCTTTATCCTCCTACCGGCGAGGGAGCGCCCCCTATCGGTCGGTTGGTGTAACCATGACGACCCAACGTGAAGCGCCTTTGTGACAACAGTTTGGCACTCCACGAGAAAACACGACGGTACGCTGTTAAACACAACTTTAAACTTTAAACTATTAAACAACAAGAACTTGAAACAATAAACTAACAGTTTATTGTTTCTAGATAGTGTTGACACGATCCATGGCTTTAAACGGCTGTTATAGAGTTTGCAATGGCAAACGGTCTAAATCATTTTGAAAAGCTAGATCAGAATCTCTTACCTTTATAAAATAGATCAGCAACACCTGTCAGTGAACTAAAACAAGTAATTATTTTAAAGCGCTTTTTTTTTTAGAATATCCTGACCTCACAAAATACTATAAAAGCACATGTTGCTGGACTAAAACCCCTTTGAATATCTTAGTTTGTATTCATGGGTAGCACGCCTTGGTGCCCCATTAACATGAACATAACGTGATGCCTCCATTGCTCAACGTTAAGGTAACTCATAATGTAAGCCTAAATAAAATGTTTTTTGTTTTTATATTTAAAAACAACTTTTTGCAAACATTATTGTGTGCATATCTTCTGGGACAATCTATATTCTCAGTGTGCGGTAACGTTAGTTGTGTTGTGGCTTTTCTGTTTCGTTTAACGGTCTTGGCCACCGTACCACTGCATCTGTCAAACAAAGCAGACAAATTTAACACCCTCCAAGTAGTCATCATCACATTCGCTGGAATTTTTTTTTTTTCTAAAATCAGCAAGAGCTTTAATAGGTTTAGGATTCTTCTTTAACTGAATGACATACTGCCTGAATTCACGAGTTTACACAAGAAAGGGGGGATGTCTTCCTGCATACTTGGTTTTATGGATATTAAACTTTACTTATAAATTAATAATGTTGATTACATGTCTGTTGATGACACATTTGTTTATGGTCATTTTGAAGATCAAATGATACATTTTTATAAAGATAGTACAAAGTCTTTAACAATTCTTTCTACAGCAAAAACACAGATTTTGCCAAATATTTTTGCACCAAAAGGGCAAAGTACCAACAGAAATATTAAACAGATTTAAAAAAATATATATATAGTAATTCTTCATAGGAGAACAGCATAGTCTGTCTTGAACAATGATTTAACCAATATGATATTGTTATCAAACCATTATTACAGTCAAAGAGATTTTATTTTGTACATATTCCATATAAAATAACTGGGGGGACTAAAATTGTATTTGCAGATGAGAAAGTCTGGAAGGGAATGTCTTGCTCACTAGCTCAGTGGTCTTGCTGAGGTTTGGTCACGTGACCGAAAAAAGGGATGGATGGGTACGCTCGAAAACTTTACCAGCGCACACCTACTTCATGGTAACCCCGTCTAGATCAGTGCTTTTGGATTTACCCGCCTCTCCTCCTACTACTACTACTACTACTACAACTAGTTTAGACTACCCTGGGTGCTATTTATAATATATACTCCTCATTTAGATGCAATTGATATTTAAAATGATATAATTATTCTTGTGTGGTATGATTAGTTTTCCGAGTTGCCTATCCCTTGTTCTAACGAATTTCCTCATAGAAACAGAAGACCGGTAAAAAGAGCGCACCCAATGTTGGACAACAAAAACCTACACGGAGTTTGAAAAATTGTAAACCCGCTCAGCGGAAAGTCCGCGCTTTATTGTCATTGTTTCATAATGTAAAATAATGCAAATACGTTAACTAAATATTTACTCATAAAAGGGGTTTTCATTACAAAGGCATCGTTGGATAAATTGCCGTAAAAAGGTCTCATTGGGAAAAGCCTAACTCCGGGTAAGTTCATCCAGCCGAGCAGGAAAGTAACTGCTAGATGGTAGCTATGTGGGCTAATGGTAAGCCTTAATCAGCGGAGGATTGTTTTCTCCCTCGGCAGTTCAGATGGCTGTTCGCTGGCTATGCAGGTAAGATAGAGCTGGTGGAGCTCTGGACTGGGGAGGTGTTTAGGCTCTAAAATCCCGGGCAGTGTTCCGGCAGGTGGAGCAGAGTCAGGTGATCATCAGTATGGAAGCTGCTCTTTTTGTTCAGCGCTTTCTCACTTTAAACCCCTTCATATAAACTGCGTGTATGCGCAGGTTCTATATTTATTATGAAACTAAGTAGCGGACCGTGGTTTCTGCAGTAAATTTGGCCTCAGAGAGTCCTGTTCAGTGATTTTATCTCAGCGCTGGCATCTAGGGGTTGCAGCTCATAATGAAGACCTATAGCCTGAAATCTGCCAGGTTTACTGTGGGGTGTGGGATGGAATTCAGGATCCGCTAGACGAGACGGGAAGAAGAGTTTATTAAAGGAGGTAGTTGAGATCTAGCAGCGTTACTACTGGAGCTCATCGGATAAGGCAGATGGGTTCAAAAATGGTGGGTGTGGTCAAACACAAGGGTTTGGGAAGGGTGGATGGTTTAGCAGTCATGCCGAGCGAGAATCTGCAGGTAACCCCACTGGTTACTGTCAGGATGGAACTGCGGACAATAGATGTTGGAGGTATGAGAGGGTGATTATGGTCAGGAGGCCAAACGAGCGGGGTGATCCATCCGAGACAGAGGTCCTGCGGTGTGGAGGATGGTGGGCGGACAGTCGTTGTTGGGGGTTTCAAAGGTGACTGGGTACCTTGACATGTAGTCACCGGGTTCAGTCTCCAGGGGGCGGTCGTGCAACGATCTGCCGCGAAACGTCAGCGAAGAAGGAGGCGGCAGTGGTGGGTTCTGTCGTGGAAGGGGCGGCACCAGACCAGTCCGACCGCAGTCAGCCAGTCGTTGAAGTCGGTGAGAGGCGAGTCGGTGGCGGAGCTGACCGGGAGCATCCTCAACGTCTGCACGCTTGGATGCGCTTCTTCCGCAGGCCGGTCTGGCTGATGGAAACAGAGCCCCGTGAAAATGTGCGCGAATGTGTTCGGCGTGCTGAAGAGGTGAGAACTGCCGATGGTAGCGCGTTGTGTCGGTGTGCGAGTAGGGACGCAGCTGACGGCATCTGCGCGCTGCTTCCTGATCCCCTAGCAACCAGCCGACCGGTCGGTCGGGGTATTCCGCGGTGACATAATGCGCAATGCCGAGCAGCAGGACCCGAGCGGGCGGGCAGCCTGGGGCTGGGGACGGCGTTGGGTGGAGGGGATTTCAGGCAGGCGCTGGCGGATTGCATGCTACCTGTAGCCCTGTACGCCTCCATGCTGGGGTGACCTATCACAGGAAGCACCCTTCGCCGCTACCAAACCCTAATTTTGGCTGGCCGCGTTATCGGTCGCATCTTCACGTTAGTTTTCTATTCTTCAATGCCGTGGGGAACGTGGGAGAGGAGACGTTTTCAATGCTGGATTGTTTTTTTTTTAACTGAGCTCCTCCTATTAAATATTTGGATTTAGAAGCTTTTGTCTGGGACGTGTTCATCCACTATTGTGGAAATGCCCATCCCCTCGCCCTCTTATGTAATGGATGTTGATTCAGATAGTATTTATTCTAACAGGCCTCCTGCTGTGGATAACAGAAAAATGGCTTAGTGGATCACAACCCTTCCTGGAATAGAGAAACTGTCAGGGGTTGTCAAACTTTTCGTGACCAGGGACCCCTTAGTAGCAGTAACATGTTTCCAAGGACCCCTTTAGATTCCTCATGCCTTTTGTACTGATAAATACATTAGGAATTATGTATGATTTTTTTAAATGTATATAAATACACCTAATATTAGAGATTTGGTGGAGATTATATCCTCATTCTCGATAAAGCCAAACTCGATGTAACTGTTGTCATACTTCCTAATGTTAGCTAATGTTACTTGATGAAGTGGACCGAGTTGAATGTTTGTCCACTGTGTCACTTAGATCAACCCCGATGCATCCTCAGCAGTGCCTCCTCAGGCCCGACAACATGCATTTGACTGACCCACAACCCGTGGTTCGCGGAACCCCAGGGGTCCAGGGAACCCAGTTTGAGGGCCGATGATGATGTCGTGTATAGTGCACTCTGCTGTTAGAACTAGATTTTCTGTATTTGCTCCAGCACAATGGATTCAAATTATTACCTTACCTCCTCAGTATACCACTAGAGCTACGGGAGCCCTTTTAATGATCTATTCATTACAGCCAGGTATGCAGCAGCAGGGACACACCTAATACCCGGGCCTGAGGACCAGGGTTGGAGACCTCTGCCCTACGTGACTTGTGGCATTTCAAACAGAATTTCTCATGGTTTGTCTTTATCAATGGCTTTATGTAGGCCGCCCTCATAAAGGCCAGTTCCTATATTCACAAAGAATCCTAGCTCTAACGTCACTTTAGGAAAAATCTTAGAATTTACCAAATTCCTAAATTTTTCTTAGAAGTTTACCTAAGATGAAAGTTATTCGTAAAGCATCTTATGGCCTTCAGAGAGCTCCTAACGTGATAAAATGTTAGGAGTAGTGAGGAGGACGTTTAGCAAGCCTAAGAGTGTCTTAAGCAGAGAATATGGTGGAAACGGAGAGAGCTGATTGGCTGATCCACCGCCTAAACAGTGGAGGAAATGAGCACATAAACTTCTAAAACAACCATACAATTATTAATATGTAGATAAGATAACGTTTATCAACCCCATAGAGGGGCCTGACTGGCCACTGAAACTACTCTAGTAACGTAATTTTACAGAGGCTCAATAAATAATAGGAAAAATATTGAATAATCATGAATAAAAAGTGGAGAAATTTACAAAAGAAGTGAGAAAGTATTTTCTGTGTTGCATGATGATGTCAGCAGCCTAAATGGTCATCTAGCAGTTCGTTTCTGTGATGCCATCTTCTGGCTTTTGAGCACTGCACGGAGTGCTTCCCACCAGGTTGGTGCTCTGCGTATTTGTGCCGTTTACTTTTCAAGACTCTATTCACATTATTCTCCTCTCCGAGCTGAGAGCTGTGCGCTGGGCAGCGCTGCAGTCCAGTTAGTTTTTTCCACCTTTTTTCCTTATTTTATGTTGGTCATTTTGCCAAATTCAACCGCTTTATACAAGCAGGCAACACCAGTAAAATGCTGACTGACAATGATGAGTGCGCATTTATATCAAATACATAAATTTGTAAAATGACTGGCGAGTAAAAATAAATAAGCAAATCAAAATAACAAGAATGTAAATAAGGTATGCTCAAACATTTTGATGCTGTGTGACAATTATTTCATTTAGCTAAGTTTCATCATCATGACATTTTTCAGTCCAGTCTAATCGTTTAATTTATCTGGTTTGAAAGGAGTGCATTTGTGTTTTTTTTTTTTCTTGTACTATCAACCAACAGCTGTTAGAAGACAGCGTCACACCTAGTAATGGGGTCAACCACACCTCCTCACTAAGATAACCATTTCTGTCATTTATTACTCAGAGTCGCTCTCTGCAGCGATCTGAATCACTCTGAAGCTAAGACTCCTAGGTAGGAATTTTTAGGCTAAGATTGGCGCTCTTTGAGAGGACTCTGAGGATCTTTGTGAGTACGGGGACAGGTTTGTGGAATACACTAGCACAGCAAAATCTATAATCCTTTTGATGATCTAGTCATGTATTACTATGACTATTTGTTTTGATGAATTCATATTTTCCACACTCGTTCTTATTTTTATAATTTATCACAGTAATTTCTCATCTCTGTCACCTTTAGCATCTTGGGCCCTACAATCTGTTTCAGCGGTGGATATCTCCAGACTGTATCCAACACGCTGAAACTATTGCAAAGTTCTTACGCTGGGAACATAATCGCCTAATACTATTCGTGACAGCATTCCAATGCGTCTTCATAGGGTTGTGATAGAGCGCACCTGGGTCTGTGTTTGTGATTGGTTGGGAGGATGTAATGAGTGTGGTATTAATCAGCATGATAGGCTAGAATGCAAAAGGAAGGAAAACTGTTATTCTATTGAACTTTTTATTGACCCTTTTTTTTCTATCACACCACACGTCTATCGATTTGAGATATATATATATATACACTCACCGGCCACTTTATTAGGTACCCCATGCTAGTAAAGGGTTGGACCCCCTTTTGCCTTCAGAACTGCCTCAATTCTTCGTGGCATAGATTCAACAAGGTGCTGGAAGCATTCCTCAGGGAGTTTGGTCCATATTGACATGATGGCATCACACAGTTGCCGCAGATTTGTCGGCTGCACATCCATGATGCGAATCTCCCGTTCCACCACATCCCAAAGATGCTCTATTGGATTGAGATCTGGTGACTGTGGAGGCCATTTGAGTACAGCGAACTCATTGTCATGTTCAAGAAACCAGTCTGAGATGATTCCAGCTTTATGACATGGCGCATTATCCTGCTGAAAGTAGCCATCATGGGTTGGGTACATTGTGGTCATAAAGGGATGGACATGGTCAGCAACAATACTCAGGTAGGCTGTGGCGTTGCAACGATGCTCAATTGGTACCAAGGGGCCCAAAGAGTGCCAAGAAAATATTCCCTACACCATGACACCACCACCACCAGCCTGAACCGTTGATACAAGGCAGGATGGATCCATGCTTTCATGTTGTAGACGCCAAATTCTGACCCTACCATCCGACTGTCGCGGCAGAAATCGAGACTCATCAGACCAGGCAACGTTTTTCCAATCTTCTATTGTCCAATTTCGATGAGCTTGTGCAAATTGTAGCCTCAGTTTCCTGTTCTTAGCTGAAAGGAGTGGCACCCGATGTGGTCTTCTGCTGCTGTAGCCCATCTGCCTCAAAGTTCGACGTACTGTGCGTTCAGAGATGCTCTTCTGCCCACCTTGGTTGTAACGGGTGGTTATTTGAGTCACTGTTGCCCTTCTATCAGCTCGAACCAGTCTGGCCATTCTCCTCTGACCTCTGCCATCAACAAGGCATTTCCGCCCACAGAACTGCCGCTCACTGGATGTTTTTTCTTTTTCGGACCATTCTCTGTAAACCCTAGAGATGGTTGTGCGTGAAAATCCCAGTAGATTAGCAGTTTCTGAAATACTCAGACCAGGCCTTCTGGCACCAACAATCATGCCACGTTCAAAGTCACTCAAATCACCTTTCTTCCCCATACTGATGCTCGGTTTGAACTGCAGGAGATTCTCTTGACCATGTCTACATGCCTAAATGCACTGAGTTGCCGCCATGTGATTGGCTGCTTAGAAATTAAGTGTTAACGAGCAGTTGGACAGGTGTACCTAATAAAGTGGCCGGTACGCAGTACTGGCACTTCTAAATTTTACCCCTCAGTGTACCGGGACTTTTCCGTAGCATGCAGCGCCTACCGGGACTTCTACCCGATCCCCGCCAACCTCTCCATAGTTTACAGCTTGTAGCCTATTTGTTGATTTAAAAAATCGCCTCATAAGAAACCCATTGCCTTGGGGCACAACGCTTGCCGTACATTCAAGTGGATGTAGGCGTTTCACATGAGCGAGGAAAAGCGGAGGAAAATGATCATGGCTTTGATGTTTACCTGGCTCAAAGAGAACCTGAACTGGAGTGGAGTGGAATGATAACACTGAACAGTCGGATCACTACATTATCCATTTGGGGGCCTTGAGCACAAATGTTGTGTTGCCTGACATTACTATTAATATAGGATGCCATGCAACATCTATAGAGGAGCTGCAAAGAAATCCAACTAAAAAGAGAACATCAAAAAACATCTAAAAACAAAAACACAAAATATCCACAATCACATTAGAGGTCAGACAGCCAAAGCTTTTTTTCATGAAAGGATCTGGTTTGGGATATTATATATATATATATATATATATATATATATATATATATATATATATATATATATATATATATATATATATACAGGGAACATTAAAATAACACAAACTAGATCTGAATGAACTATACTTATTAAATACCAATTTTTTTTTACATAACTGAATGTGCTGATGACAAAATCACACAGAAATTTTCAATGGAAATCAAATTTATTAACGCATGGAGGTCTGGATTTGGAGCCACACTCTAAATTAAAGTGATAAAATACTACAGGCAGATCCAGCTTTGATGTAATTTCCTTAAAAAGACTCAGAATGAGACTCAGTAGCGTGTGTGGCCTCCACGTTCCTGTATGACCTCCCTGGACATGCTCCTGATGAGGTGGTGGATGGTCTCCTGAGGGATGTCCTCCTTGACCTGGACTAACGCATCCACCAACTCCTGGACAGTCTGTGGTGCAACGTAGCGTTGGTGGATGGAGCGAGACATGATGTCCCAGATGTGCTTAATAGGATTCAGGTCTGGGGAACGAGCGGGCTGGTTCATAGCATCAATGCCTTCATCTTGCAGGACCTGCTGATACACTCCAGCCACATGAGGTCTAGCATTGTCTTTCATTAGGAGGAACCCAGGGCCAACCGCTCCAGCATATGGTCTCACAATGAGTCTTAGGATCTCATCTCTATACCTAATGGCAGTCAGACTACCTCTGGCGAGCACATGGAGGGCTGTCACCCCACACCATTACTGACCCACTGCCAAAGTGGTCCTGCTGGAGGATGTCGCAGGCAGCAGAACGTTCTCCACGGCGTCTCCAGACTCTGTATAGTCTGTCATGTGCTCAGTGTGAACCTGCTTTCATCTGTGAAGAGCACAGGGTACCAGTGGCGACTTTGCCAATCTTGGTGTTCTTTGGCAAATGCCAAACGTCCTGCATGGTGTTGGGCTGTAAGCATAACCCCTGCCTGTGGACATCAGGCTCTCTTACCCCCTTCATGGAGTCTGTTTCTGATCGTTTGAGCAGACACATGCACATTTGTGGCCTGGCGGAGGTCATGTTGCAGAGCTCTGGCAGTGTTCCTGTTCCTCCTTGCACAAAGGTGGAGGTAGTGGTCCTGCTGCAGGGTTGTTGCCCTCCTACGGCCTCCTCCTCCATGTCTCCTGATGTACTGGCCTGTCTCCTGGTAGCGCCTCCATGCTCTGGACGCTACGCTGACAGACACAGCAAACCTTCTTGCCACAGCTGGCATTGATGTGCCGTCCTGGAGGAGCTGCACTACCTGAGCCACTTGTGTGGACTGTAGACTCCGTCTCACGCTGCCACTAGAGTGAAAGCACCACCAGTGAAAGCACCACCAGCATTCAAAAGTGACCAAAACATCAGCCAGAAAGCAGAGGAACTGAGAGGTGGTCTGTGGTCACCACCTGCAGAACCACTCCTTTTTATTGGGGGGGGGGTCTTGCTAATTGCTTCTAGTTTCCACCTGTTGTCTATTCCATTTCCACAACAGCAGTGTTGCTTCTTAAGTGGACAGTTTGATTTCACAGAAGTGTGACTGACTTGGAGTTACATTGTGTTAAGTGTTCACGTTATTTTTTTTTGAGCAGTGTATATATGCATGCTAACAAAAAGGCAACTAGCATCGTAGCATCCTTCTAAGTTCCACAAAGTACCATTAATCAACATTAATGTGCCTTATTAATGTTATACAAACACTTGTGGTCTTGTCAGACGATTGCAGAGTGAGCGAAAACAAATGATATGTTTAACCAAACTGTAACCATGTTTAACTTCGCTTTTAGCAAACTACTAGCATTAGCAGTGAACAGACACAAGAGAGCTTGTTTAAACTGTCTTTAGTCATATTTCAGTGTAATGGGCGAATTGGAGAACACAAACATTAACGTCCCATAGGTGTTTAAAACCCTAGTGGAAATAAAGTTTGTCATAACCTTAAAACACATCCCAAAACACAATAGAATCGGGCTCAAAAGAGTGCTAGCATGTAGCTTAGCCTGTTAGTGTTAGCTTCAGGTTTTAGCATCAACACATTAAAAACACATCATAAAGAAACCATTCCCAAATTGTTCCATCCCAAACTAACTTTCCCTGTTTTCTCTGCCAAACCTATTTCTTTAATGTCTCCCGTTAATGGTGACATCTAATGGTGATGAGTTGTTTAGGGGAAAGTAAGCGAGCGCCCCGTCTCGGGTCGATGAAAGCTAGGGAAAGGCGTTCATTTTGGGATCCAGGCGCTCTTGAGAAGGCCTGCCGGGTTTCCGTGGGGACTGTACTCGTAGGGCTGGACGATATAGAAAAAAAGCTTATCGATAAAAAAAAATGCATATTGATCGATATCGATAATTATTGAAAATACTTAAAACCATATTTTATGTGCAGCTCTGCCTGGACATTTTATGATATTGCTAAATGATTTAATTTTAATAAAGAACACAAACACAGAATTCCAATTAAATCTTTATTTAACCAACTTTTTTAATCATAACAGAATTTTTTTAAAGAAAACTAACTTAAGAGACCTGAGTTATGTTATTAAATAATGACAAAGAATAAACTAAAGTGACCAGTAAAATGACCAAAATAAATATACCAAATAAATAAATAAAATAGCCTATTTAGGTGGGAATAGTACACTAGTTACTTCTCAGGTTTCATAATTGAGAGGCTGATGCAGGGCTGAGGTCCGAGGTTGTGGCGTGGGATTGATTGCAACTCATTTTGCACTGATTCCCTGCACTCGTTGCACAATTTAGGGAGCGCTGTCAGAGAAAAACTTGCGTCCCGGAACTTTATATCGCGGATCAAGAGTGGCAAGTAATTGTTTGAAGCCAGGTTTTTCAGCTGCAGAGAACAGCAGCATATCCATCACTATGAAGCACGTTACTGCATCCCTGATGTCCTTATGCCGCTTGGACGCTTTGTCATTTTATCACAAAGAAGGGAGCCCAGTTTAGCTGCTGTACCTGCTTTGATTTGGAAGAAGTTCCAGAAGATTCCCACGAAGACGCGCAGCAGTGCACACAGCTTGCGCTGCTGCAGTAGTGAGCGGCTGAGCGTCTTACATGATAAAACAAGTTGGTTGCGTTACCAGACTTTTTTACCGGTTCCTTGCAAATTTTACAAATCACTGTGGTTTATTTCTGTCAGACTGGTGAACTAGTAAAACCCCATTTTGGGACCTTTTCCTCCACCTCTCCTTGCTGCGACATATTCACGTGTTGTGGTTTGAGAGAGCGGCGCTTTGTGACGGCGTGCCTGGGTCCGCGATTACGATTGGTCGAGAGGAAGTAGTGACTGTAGCATCACCTAATATGATAGGCTGAAAGGAAGGAAGGAAAACTCTCTATCGAACTTTTATCGACCCTATTTTTTCCTGTCGCGCCACACGTCTATCGATCGATAGATATTGTTATTGAATTATCGTCCAGCCCTAAGTACTCGGCACCGTCCTCGTATCAGGGCTATGGAGACTACTCTCAGTCACAGCTGGGGCAGGCGCTTGGGAACACCTCTGCTGGCTGCCTCTTAGGCCGGGTCTCTGGTCCAGCTTCTCTCTGCAAAACTCAGAGAATTCCAGCTTGAAAAAATTTTTGTCCGCTTTAGACGGGGGCTTGTGGTAGTCCACAGGAAAAGAGATCGAGTTTAGTTGGGACAAAAGCTTTGTAGGTCCAAGGAGGGGTCTCCCCCCCAGGGTGGTCCTAGAAAGGCCCTACAGTCTGAGTCAAAAGCTGTAGTGGTGTGTCATACATCCAATTTTTATATTTCTCATGACTGTGAGGCACAACAGAAACCTTTGACAAAATTCTGTCTACTCAGGCTTAGCCCTGGTTGGTAATTAATCTACTTTCATTGTGCTTTTCTTCCAGCCTCTTTGGGAAGCCTTTTGATGGTGGAAAAAGGATGGACCATGGCGGTCCACAGGACCAGCCGCAGCATCCAATGGAGCACCAGCAGCCTTACCATCCGCAGCACCCTGCTATGATGAGACTGTATGAGGTCCAAAAAGAGGTTTCGACTTTGGGGCCGCAGGTCTGCACCTTCAGCGGCCTGCAGAACGACCGAGAGTACAAGCGTATGGAACGCGAGCTGACTCAGCTGCTGCTGCAGGTGGACCAGGTAGACACTGAGGGCAAACTGGAGCTGCAAGGAGCACGCAAGAGAGCTGCACAAGAGGTGGAGGGCCTCCTGCGATATCTGGAGGAGAACGCCTCCCACCCATCCCGCCTGGCCATCGAAGAGCTGAGCAACGCTGCACGGCAGCTGCTGGATGAGCGGGTGGTGGCGCCACAACGAGCCGATGGGGTGGTAGAGATAAATGACGAGCTGGTGGATGCCCTTCAGGAGATCATTCTAAGGCTGACTCAGATCAAGACTGAAGGGAGGGTGCCGCTTCGTAAGGCGCGCTACCGAGCGCTCACGCGACTCTGCGCTGTGCAGGAAGTGCTGGAAGGCCGCACGCCGCAGCAGACCCTCTCTTTGCCCCTGTCAGGGGAGACCCACGAAGCCGTGAACTGCATCAACCAGGTCATGGTGAAGGTGAGCATGGCTCGCAGCCAGCTTTTGGCTTTGCTGATGGGGCTGAGCGGCAGGGACAGCTGCGCGCATCTGTCTCGCATCCTCACAGAAATGCAGGTGGAGCTGGACGCCCTGGACGTCTCTGGGAATGCAGCAATCCGAAATTACAGGAAGCAGGTTGTGGAGGAAATAAACGGGCTCCTAAAACACCTGGACCTGGAGGGCGAGGGGGATGACACCCGCAGGTACATCTCAATTTACTACAGTAATTATTTTTAGAATGTGAATTAGTTTATTTAGCTGTAATAATCGGTGGCACAAAACATGAATCGACTGTGTTGTGGTTTGACCTGAATTTTTGACAGAAGTCAACAAGGGTTAGAGTTTTGTAGAAAGCGGTAATTGTTCCATGCAAATAACCCTAACCCTAAAATAAAAAATATTTCAAGCAAATGTAGAATTTTTTTCTTAAAATCCTGATCAATTGTATGAGGTGGCCCTTGTTTTTTTTATTCATTCTCCTTCTCAGGACTAGACTCCTCATTGAAATAGTCTCAAAAAGACTAAATCTGTTCCCTTCTTTTAAATTCTCAAACAGTACCAAATATTTTTGTTTGGCATGAATGGTATAATGGTACCAACATAAAACTGTAAAAGTCCTCCAAAAATCCTCAAGAACACTTGATCAAAGGTTGATCCAATAGTTTTTTGCAGGACTGTAATCTTACTGACAGATTTTCAGCTTGGTTAGTTTTACTCCTATGAGGAGAGTTGCAGTCACAAGGAGAGGTGGGTAAAACTATCGAGTCATCAATGCATTGCAATTAATATACTTCCACTGCACTGTATTAACTGCAGTGTTAATACAGTGGCGGACTGGAACTACCGGGATTTCCCTGATGGGCTGGTGGTTCAGCCCGTAGAGGTCCAGGTGCGCTCTGCCCCACTGTCGTGTCGTTTAGCGGCGACACGCTGCCAACACTTTCTCTTCTCTACTTCTCCTTTGCTCTGGTCTGGCTCAGCTCGGCGAGCGGCCGCAGAGTGGACCTGTTAACTCATGAACGAGCGCTACAGGGCCGAGCAGCGGAGATGAGGAAAAAAAACTCACATAAAGTAGGGCTGGACGATGTAGAAAATAAACACATCCCAAGAATAAATCATCTTGATCAATATTGATAATTATCAAAAAATTCAAAATGTATATTTGAAGTGCAGCCCTGGCCATTTTATGCTGTTGCTTAATGACCTAATTTTAGATAAAGAACACTGGATTAAAACTCAACCCTTTATTCAACCAACTTTTTACCAAAACTGCAAGTTAAAAAAAAGAGAGCACATGCTCTCTAGACTCTTTAACTGGGGCGGAGCATTCCTGGGTCTGTGTTTCTGATTGGTTGGGATTATGTAGTGACTCTGGTATTAATTTACATGATAGGCTAGAATGCAAAAGGAAGAAAAACTGTTTAATTTAACTTTTTATTCACCCAATTTTTTCCAATTGCGCAACACGACTGTCGATGGATAATATATTGTTATGGAATTATCGTCCGGCCCTACCGTAAAGCCCAGCTAACAAAAAAGAAAGCCTTCCATGGCGCTTATAACTCTGCTGTCACAAATCCAAAAGCCTCCCAGTTTGTCCCCGCGTTAATCTGAGATGTCCGGTGCTGTGGCTCTAGCTCGTCATGACATTCCTCTGCGACCACAGAGCCTTACCTGTCAATCGGTGACGCTATGAGCAGCATTTAATACGTCTGCATACGTGGCGCTAAAAAGTTGCCATAAAACAGGAGGCACTCCATGAAAATGCAGCAAAACACTTAAACATTTGTACTAAAGATGAACTGAAGCCATATGTGCTAAAATGCTGGACAGTGATGAGATTATAGATGTCTGTTTCTGCAGAGGTTCCTCAGAGTGAACAATATATAGGTTTATAAATACAGCAGCTTTCCAGTTCTTTATTTTGTTAGGCTCAAGTTAAGTTTGTAAGTTAATTTGTTGCAAGGAAAGAAACTGTATGTTGCTGCTGTATATTATATTGGCCATCATAGAAATCTTTGTATTTAGCACCGTACATATACTAGGGATGTAACGACACATCCATCCACATTGATATTAGGGCTGTGCATAAAAATAGATAAAAAGATTAATATCGATGTTTTTAAAAACGATTTAATATCGATATTCTGGTTTTCAATATCGATATACCCCCCAACCCCTGGGAGGCGCCATTACTCTTCACAGCGAGGAAGTGCAAGTGAGACGAATTTGCAGAATGGCCGACAGGATTTTAGAAGCACCTTCGTCCCTAAAATCAGACGTTTGGGCAAATTTTTGGTTTCTGTGATACATTAAATGCATTGAATCAAATGCACTTTATTTTCCTGTTAATATATCAGTGTTCAATAAAGTGAACATAAATATAATATTTGGCTGATTTTTGTGACTTTGAGCATTAATTTGAAAGTAATAAAGATCGATATTGGAGTCAAATCAAATCAAGCTGAGCTATATCGAGAATCGGATTGTATCGGCTCATCCTAGATACCCAGCCCTAATCAATATACTGATCAAGTGATTAATGAGCCAATTTCATCGATGGATAATTCCCTCTGGATGGTCAACGTTCAGCGACGGACCGCTCAGTCCAGTGAACCTGTGTTTCTCTCCGCAGGTACGACCTGGCGCAGAACAACTCCATCCGTGAAATCGAGGCCGTGCGAGCGCACATCTCCCACCTGCGAGAAGGCGTGCTGCGACACTGCGTGATGGGCGACCTCAGCTTCAAGGCCGAACTGCAGAGCCTTCTCACGCACCTGGACCAGGTGGACACAGCCAAAAACCCGTGCATCAGAGAGGCCCGCCGCCGCGCCGTGGTGGAGGTCCAGGCTGTCATCACCTTCCTGGACCTGCGCGAGGCCTTAGTCCGTCGTCAGCCGGGCTCCGACGAGCACCCGTCGCATCGGGCCGTGTGGCTGGTCCTGGGGAGCCTGTCTGACCTCCAGGCCCAGGTGCTGGGCTTTGATGGCAAGCGGGCCGACAAGAGCTACATGATCCTGGAGGAACTGCTGACCAAACAGCTGCTGGCGCTGGACGCCGTGGATCCGCAGGGCGACGAGTCGGCCAAGGTGGCAAGAAAGCAAGCAGTGAAGTTCGCCCAGAACATTCTCAACTACCTGGACATGAAGACGGACGAGTGGGAGTATTGATTAACTGCAAACCACACAGGGCGGGGAGCGAGTGCTGACAGAAACCGGGCCGTCGTCATTCCGTCAGCTGTAAATATTGCCTACAATGCCCAGAATCCACTGCAGCAGAGCTTTTTTGTTTTTTGTCTTTGTGGTAGTAAAGGCCAGCCCGTCAGAAAATCACTGAACTCCTTTTGTGAAACACATTTTGACACGTGTTTTTGTGTGTGCTCGACAGCAGTTTTCCAAGCGTGTGCGAGTTGCTTTTAGCCGTCGCTGTGTTTGCCGTGTGGTGATAGAAGTCTGCAGCCGGAGCGCTAAATGACGCCCGTCGTCCTCTCCTCCAGACTGCACTTCATGTTGCTGAAGTGTTCAGTGTGAGTGATTGTAAAGCCGTGGCCTCTGATTACCCTGACTGTCCGTCGGTAATACACTACTACCCTGAGGCGCTGCTTATTCTGCACAACAAAAAAAAAGAAAACACACCTGAAGCTTTAATTTTACTTCATTTTCTACTCATCGGGGTCTGATCGGCCGTTCTAAGCTAAGGGAGTGTGGGTGAGAATTTTGTGGCCCGTTTCTGATCTCTGACTTTTGTAAAGCATTGACCTGCCGACACAGATCTAGACCGATTCTGATTTCTGCCCATGAGCTGTAACCCAGGAGGATATAATTGAAGCATTGGAAATAATTTCTCCCTGACAGCAAGAAGGCCAGAGAAATGAAGCATCAGGAGCTGAGGCGACGCCACACCGAATGTATCTAAGAGAGCAGTTGATGTGAAATATGGTTTTTATCCTTTAAAGCAAAGACCCGCTTATCAACTATAACATGTTTCTTATTTTGCCGATTAGCATGGCTAGCATTGCTGAAGCAGTGGCCTTTGTGTGGATTCTCTGGAAAGTAAATAGGAAATGTCAAAGGGCTGTCAGCCTCAATGACAGCTTCTTAGATCGCCGTGGTTTTATGACCTCATTTTTTTAAGCCTCTCCAGTACATAAAGTTTCTAACTTTGAGACTTCTTCATTCAGTCATAATTTCCACACCAAAGGACCCGTATCAGTCCTGGTGGGTTTTTAGTTGCCAGCGAGTCGGTCACCAGCCTCTCAATGACTCTCCAGTGTTCGGCCTAGGCCTGCAGTAGCACCCCCTAAAAATGGACTAATAATTGACAAAGAAAAAATTCTGTTTTAAATTCTGATTAGGAAGCCATGGCTGAATTTTTTTTTTTTTTTTTAGCAGATAGCAGGATGGAAGAGAGGGAGCGGGACAAGCTCTCAGCTTTTGCTGCATGTGTAGCTCCTTGTCTGTTATCAGATGTTTGTCCCGTGTTACGATCACACGTTGCTAAAAATAGATCGGATGTGGATTCTTTTAAGGGAGGTTCAGGAGATGCGAGGTGATATTTAGGCGATGCTGCTTCTAAGGCTTTTCTCCCGTCCGCCTGTTTCTGTCCCCTGCTTCCTGTTGGCGGAGGAGTGTGACTGAAGCCTTTTGTGAAATCGGGCAGGAAGAGGCAGGGGTATCCAGAGGACTGGCATATCAGGGCTGAAGCTCGTGGGTCTGACGGGGGGGTCCTGTGCAGCGAAGGGCTGATGGAGATCACAGTCCACAGATCCTTCTAGAAACCTCTCTGAGCTGCTGCTCTTGGAGAGGGACGAACGGACGGAGGGAGGGAGGGAGGCAGAAGACTGGGAGAGAAGTCTGAATCTCTGTGCCTTTTACTTTTCAGCCTTTTACCCATCCGTTTTTGGTGAGAAAGTGTTTCTGCGCAACAAAAATAGAAAGCGTCATTTATGATATGCATCGATGCACTAGAGCAGGACACCAAGTACTGAATGTGTTTTATGGAGGGGTCGCCTCGGCCTGTGATCACAGGAAGCGTGCCCTGGTCAGGTGCTTGTTTTAAAATGCGCATTTATTTCCCAGCAAAGTTCCAGCCGTTCATTTATCACTAAGTCAGACTGACAACATTTTAATCGGGACACTAGATGATTCACGTTCTCAGTCTGGAAACGGCATCAGCTGTTGCTCCACAGTCTACAGACAAAACCGTTTCTCCTTCACAGCTGACCCCAATAAACAAATATACCCCAGTTAGGTTTGTGCTAGTGATCAGCCGATAAGCCTAAAATAGGAGCGTTGTCTTGTAAAAACGTTCATACCTCTTAATTTTTTTTTTTGTCATTGCAACTACAAACCTGAATGTGCGTGATAGGGGTCTTCTGACACAGAGCAACACAATAGCGCCTCATTCAAAGACTTCTGAAGTGGAAAGAAAAAGAAACTGTTATGACATCACAACAGGATGGCATTAGTTTTGCGTTTTTCCAGAACTGGTCTGGAGGCTATCAGTGGCGGGGCTCGTCGTCATGGAAACACCATCCTCTTGATGAAACACGATGGTGGAGGCATCGTTCTGTGGGGTTGTTGTGGGCTGTTGGTTTACAAAAAGACTGTTCAGAGCCTATTCAATTTTAGTTTAGATTCAAAAATACCAAAGAAGAATGATATTATTACATTTGTTTTCATTCTATATTAATTATTATTAATTAGATGAGAAGATAGATTAAGCTAGATTTGACCCAGGAAGATAACCTTTTTAAAGGCTATAGGACTTGAGGCTGAGGTGGTCGTTCACCTTCCAGCACAGCGGCCCTAAGCACCGTCAGAGCTGTAACGCAATGGTTTAGATCAAAGCATGTTCCTGTCTTAGAATGGCCTAGTCAAAGTCCAGAATGAAATACAATCGCAAAATTGTGGCAGCGCTTGAAAGTCGCTGCTCATAGACGTTCTCCCTCCGACACTTCTTCTCAAAATGTTCAAGGCTGGCGGAGAGCTACCCCAAAAAACCTGCAGCTTCAAATCCAGCCGAAGATGCTTCTCCTTCCCTGCCACAGTTACGCGCCACTATGTGTTGGCGTGTCACACAGAATCCCAGGGAAGTGCTGAGGTTTGTGGTTGCAGTGGGACAAAATGCGAAAGGTATGAATACATTTACAAAACACTGTATCAAGTTATCCTATAGATGCATCATCTTAATTTATATATAATGTCTGCGCTGCCTAAATTAAATTTTATTTTTTTTAGTTTTTTTATATAAAGCTCTTCTGTTTACAGCTACACCTCCTGCATGGTTCACTGAACCGTCTGGAGGTGTAGTGGAATCTGCTTTTCAAAAGGCAGTGTAGCTTCTGAAAACACAACATTAGTTCAGATTGTTTGGTTAATTAGATGTTTGTGCAGGTTTGTAGAAAACCTGCTGTTTTTGTTCTTGGGACACACTGTGATGGGATGTGGCTTCAAAAAGTAAAACAAAACTCTCCAACCTGGGCTTCAAACATGTACCATCCAGCATCGATGGTGTTGGCCTTCTTTTTTTTTTTTTTGGCTTAAAACGTTGTGTCTGGGCAGTTATTATATTCTCCTCACAAGGGTGTTGGCTGAAGTACAGCATAAAGTGTATTTAAAATGTTTGCTCTCCTCTTAAAAATCAGTTTATGTGTCATAACATCAGTCCAACGTGGCATTTTGAAATTCCCAGCTCCTTAATGTTGCGTTATTGCACTGAAACATCTGTTTTAGAGAAACGTATATAAGTTAGAAAAGGTCCCATAATCTGGTTGCAGAAGCCTAAACTTATACTTCGCTGAAGGACTTTCTGGATGCCATTTTCACCATTCAGTGTCTCCTGTCATCAATTGTTCCACATTTGCTCCTTTGGATCCTTTAGCTAAATAAATAGTTTTCAGACAGGTTACAATGAATCACAGGATTTTACCAAGCAACTCAGTCAGTCATAGGAAAGATGCCAAATAAATCAACAACTCCATATACTCTGCTATAGTGAAGCTGGTCATGAAGAGGTAAAGAAAATATGACATATTACGTTAAAAAATGGGAATCTAAATTGGATTGAAAGGAATCGTCAGTACTGGCCGTGTTCTACGTGCGGCTGAAAGCCTTTTTTCCAAAGACAACATCCAGGCCTGGTTAAAATCCTCCAGTGCTTTGTAGGAGAATGTTTTAGGATTTGATGAAGCCAAACTTGATTTTTCCATCAGGGATGTTTAGCTGAAAAAATGCCACGTGCGTCCCAACAAGATGCCCAGACCCTTTAACATACCTGCTCTTTAATTGAACTCTGCAGGATGTGTTCAATTAAAGTGAGAAAGTATTGAAATAATTCATTGTTGTCTTTTTTCATGTTTTGTTACAAAAAGGCACTTTTAAAACTGGGTTTCCAACCTTTTGTAGATCAGTTGTATATTCATAGTCAATGCAAGTGATTGTTCCATTTAGCCACTGGTTTTCCTGTTTAGTCATGTATTTATGCATTTTCACATTTATTTATCTTTTTATTTCTCTCAGATTCCTTTGTGATTCCTCTTTGTGGCACTCCTGTTATTTCCTAAATATGCAGCTTCCCATCTTTGCAGCCTTTCTCTTTCTAAAGTTTGATTTCTGTACCAACCTAGACTAGATTGTTAATGGATCTTTTGAAAAAAAAAGACTCAAAGTAAAGCTTCATTAGGTTCATAATGAATTGCTTCAAAACCGTGTTTTATTTATTTCATCAAGTAAAAGAAATACAAGCTGTGTAAAACCTCCAAGATATTGTGGCTGAGCAGATTCCCTACTCGGGCAGCGCTCGTTTCCCTGGTGTGTTTGCTGACGGGGTGAATGTACGCTGAAGGTCACGTTTCCTGATGGTTTTCCCAAAACTACAGAGAACTAACCCTGCCCCAGTCCAGAGTGAACCCTTATCTCAGAAGGCCCCTTTTATCTGCTTCCAGCTGCTGTTGCACACAGTTTATGGCACAAAGCGTTTCCTGTTTGTGTGGGGCTGACTGCTGCATCCATAACCTGCCTGATTGTTGTTGTTGTTTAGGGTGCAGCTCATGCGTTTTACTGTGAACGTCTCTTCTCCAGCACCAAACCTGCTCACACTGCCTAGGCTTGCTCTTTTCTACCTACTTCACGACACGGTCATGGGGGAAAAAAAGAAAGTGCCCCCTCTTTTCATTCAAGTTTTTTACTTCGAGGACATAATGGAAGTGATCTCGGTCTTTAGCAGGCGGTGAAATTAGGTACAAGCAACCTCAAGAGTGCAGAAACACAAACGCCTTCAACAATGTCGTTATGGCTCCAGAAAAAGGCAGCGGTAACCTCCGAGATGCATCTGCTGCTGCCTGTCGGTGTGGAAAGAGTTGTGAGGTGTTTTCCAAGCTGCTTGAAGTCTGTCATTGCGAGGTGAGAACCACATGATAAAAACCTGCCTGTCAAAATTTCTATCCAAAATAACTCAACAGCTTGACACACAGGCAGCCTGATGCATAAAACATGGGTTGGTTGTTTTTTCTAAGGGGTAGCCAGGAGAAAAGGATATGGGAACAAAACGTGTTTTTGCGAAGTTGCATCAAGACTTGTGTTCTAAACAGATGACACCATGTGTGGTTAAAGCCAAACGGCATGCCAGCACAAACACCTCAGCGCCTCCAAATGTCAAACATATTGGTGGGGAGGGGGTCACGTGGGCTGCTTTTCCAGCCAACCATAAACTGCTCTGTTTACCAAAGGCGTCCTTGAGTCAGATGTAGAGCCATCTGAAGCGTGCCCCAAAACGGCTCATCAGCAAAACAATACTCCCAAACAGCAGAACGCCTACATCAGAAGGGCTGAAGCAGGAAAGGATGGCCTAGTGAAGGCTCAGACCCGAGCGTGCAGCACTACAGGAGCTGAGCAGAAATACAAAGGTCTGCAAACACCAACCAACTGAAGCCACGTTATCAAAAACGGTGAGCAAAGGTTCCTGCTCTACGATAGTCTTGCTGCTACGCGTGACCCTAAAAGCTCAGAAATCATACGGAGTACTGGGAGCCTTTTCTTTTCGACTGGATCCTTGTTTAATAAGGTCGTGTGCTCTGGTGAACTTGAGGTTGAATCTAAAACATATTAGAACCGGGTGAAGACCCGATTTATTTTCTGATCTGTTCTTGACCAGTGAGATCCTGAAACATTTGGCCTTTAAGGTAAAGGAGGGGTGTGCTTTCTTTTAGCCTTGGCTGTAGACGTGTACCGTTTACGTCTCACCGCTCCCTGCTTACGTGGATTACTTCGTCTTTTAAAATTCCTTCTAATAATTTAGTATCTTAGCTTCTCAAACCAGACCGTAAAACAGATGTATGCCCTGTGTTTCCTAAAGGGTTTAAAAGACACGATGAAAGGGTATAAAAGAAAAAACGTAACATAAAATGCACCCCAAAGGCTGTCTTTGTGGTCCTCAGTTTACTGCAAAGAGTCCCACTTATAAAAATGTTTTACTATCAAAAACAGTGATTTTAAAGTATAGAATGGGCATTCAGGTTCATGTCAGTAAATTGAATATTAAAAAGTTAATTTACCAAGCGAGTCACATTGTGTGGATTAAACATAAACAGGGATGTTTTTTATTGTCTTTTATTGTGTTCCGTATAATAAATATCCACTTCCAGCTGATTAAAACACGAAAGGAAAAAAGCGACCACTGAAAGGCTCAGGATTCAACAACGCTGAAGCATCCATAAGAAGTTATCTGGCAAAGGTTAAATCCGCTATTAAATTTAAATAGCGTTGGGTTGTCTCCAATAAAACTCTTAAAAGACCAATATTTGGAAAGACTAATTTCAAATGTCACATAAGGCTTCCTGACATAATTAAAGTCACTCTCAAAGCAAAATATTCATCGAACCCTAAATCATCTTTGTCATGCGAGGCTACATTTAAACCGACTGGGGCTTACGGCTCGTACATCACATGTTCCACTTCAGTTTGCTTGTTCTTTCAGTCGGATCATGTTGAAGCTTATCTTTAGGATCATTTCTTTTGGGATGGGGGGATAGTAAAAAAAAGGAACCAATTCTCCTAAATAAGCCAGTTTACTCCTGCCTTCTACTTCTGTCTGCAAATAGCATTAAGAAGTGGCCGGCGTCCTGCATTCAATGTATTCCACCAAATCCCTGTTGTTAAGCTGCCTTTAACTGCACCGACTGTCACAGAGGTTCCATGTTTTTTCCCCCCCCAAAAAAATGCGCTTGTACAAAAAGCACATTGGTAATGGACTAACCGTGTTGTGTGAATGCTCCATGGATGGCTGTGTTTAAAAGCTGGATTCCCAGTTCCAAATAAAGACGGTCTTATTCTGTGTGCTGTTCACGTGTCGCTTCTTTCTTCCTGTCCTTACATTCCCAACACAGCATTCAGTAGGAGGTGTCTCAGTGGACGAAGAGAGGATGCTTCATTTGCATGATAGCTGATCTCTGAACGAGATTTTGTTTAAAAAAAAAATCCAAGTTAAAAAAAGTTACATCTAGCCACCAGATGGCATAATTCTCTCAGCAGAGGAGTCTAGTGGACCAAAATCAGCTGCAAACTCACAAGCTTCCTAAAGGGCCTGAGGTCCCGGCCTGAGCACTAACACCAGACTCTGAAGACCTCTGGGATCTGTAATGCCATGCAACTTAGAGTGAAGACCTCTACGGGCCAAAAGAGAATCCATTTCACTGCTGTAGGTTATAAAGTTGACATTATCACCATTTTACACCATTTTGTATCCAGCCTAATATAAGCTACGTTTCTAGCTTCATTCATTTTATGCATTTAACAGTAGATTTCTGCTTCTGGCAGCCGGTAAATACAGAGGGACAACATGTTGCATGAGTTCATAGGAAATCATAAGGTAAAACCTCATTGTTCATGATTAGTAAATGGATTCGGTGTTTTGAAAACATAAGGACAAAGGATATGCATTTCATGTAGGTCTTTTAACAAAGGTGTGACAGTAAAGTTCATATAGAAAATATAATCACTGAACAAGGAACTCTCTTATGCAAAGCAGGGTCAGGTAAAGGTGGAAATCCAAACGCTTCCCCTACTAAACATTTGTGCAAAAGGGGAGTAATGGCAAAATGAGTCAGACAGTGACTGGAATAACAAGGCCTACACTTTGTATTTAGGATAAGTGGTCATTTTAGGCACATGTAAAGTGAGGGTTAGGTCACCAGAAGGCTGACAAAGCTTTGGTCTCTAAACCAGTGGTTCACTTTTTTTGGACCAGCGTCCTGTCCATTATCCAGGTCTCTTACTGGCCCCCATCATATAAGATGTAGGCCGTTTGCCCTGAATGCCATTATTGTTGCTTTTATGATTATTTTATGATTGTTTCTCTATCATCAAAAAAAGAAGCACATCACTGCATGACAATGATATAATTGTTTGCCAGGGAACAGGCCATGCAGCATTGTTCTTAATGTTTGTGCTATTCCTCACTGAGGATCAGGAGCCTCAGACTAACAGTGTTGCTGTTCCAGTTTGGACAAATTGGGCTAATTTTAAGATGAAGAACTTGCTGCGTGTTGTCTGAGGACGTTTCTCCGTTTATTCTCCAACAGTAACACAAAGAAGACATCACGCTGAGGTAAAAACAGAAATATGAAGAGACAAAACTAAAGTCAGTGTGGCTCGTAGCTTTCCGAACGGTTACACCACAAATATTAGCAATGTTCATGTTTCTGGAGATATTATATAGGTGATGGAAATAAAAAATATACTTTGACAAATTATATATCAATTGAATGTGTTTTGATAAAAGAAAATTAAAGACCATCCACCTCTCAGGAGAATGTTACAAAAAGGCACAGGTTCCAAAGGTTAGACGATAATTTAAGAAAAGAATAAAGGTGTTCCCTATAAAACACAAATCTGCAAAAACAACACAATTCCATTTTAAAAAGAGCCGAAGCGGGACCAGGGCAACACGCCTAAAATGTTTACTCTTTTAACACGACCACTGGGTCCACCAAGGCAAAACAAAGATGTGTTCAAATGACTTGTTTTTCACACATAGATATGAAAAATAGGTTTTCATGCAATAGGTAGTATTAAACTTGAAATGTCAGTTTTTGAAACAGTAAACACATCCATTAAAAAAACACAAGAATAGATTATAATGACCTGTAATCAATTCACTTGTCAAGATATTTTCTTCTTTGTAGACTCTAGACACAAGTCGCTACATTCTTCTTAACTTAAAGAGTAACTTATTTAAACCTATTATCTCTATATATGTAAGTTTTTGTTCCATTCTGAGATCAATGTACAAAAAACATAGCAATACAATTCATTACACAATAAAATGTAATCTCCCTAGATGCATTAAAAATGATGTTTAATTTAAAATATGTTCTTGCCAGATTGTCATGGCTACATACATTTACTATATTTTATCCATCTGTGCAACTCAAGAAATGAGACCATCAAAAAGTGTTTATTTCTCATGGGTTTGATTCTTCTGGCATATTGCTATATAAGAAAGAAAATGTAATATTACATCAGACCAATAAAAAAACAGAAATGTTTAGTCATGGCCGTATTAAAGCCGGCTGGTCACCAGGAGGGTTGCTGACTTCCCAGTTTACCGGCAGACAGTCACTGACCCCCTCCACATGGAGGTTAGACCACAAGTCATTGCTGAAGAAGCTGACAATTCATAGAGGGCTGGATCCAAGAATATTCATGGAAAGTTGGGTGGAAGGAAGAACTGTGGTAGAAAAAGGTGCACAAGTACCAAAGGTAAGCACACCCTTGACAGGATTGTCTAGGAAAGTAAAGAGGAGCGTGTGGGGGAGATTCACAAGATGTGGACTGCAGTTGGAGTCAGAGCTTACAGAACCACCACGCACAGATGGATCCAGGACATGGACTACGACCGTCACGGTCTTTGTGTTTGCCTGCTCCTGAACCAGAGAAAGTCAAAGCGTTTCAGCTGGCTTTACCTCTGTGAATGCCGGCTGTTACGTGTTACCATGATGACGTTTTTGACGAGGCTCAGAATGTACACAAATTACTCATAACACCCAGACACAACAAGACAAGAATCTTTCCAATTCCTTATTACTATTTTTTAAACCGTTGATTACACTTGCCAACAAAAATCTCTGAGGGGCTTAAGCATGCGCATAGTCCTTAGCAACTAATGGACTCATTTTCAAGTCAGAAAGTCAGCTAACAGTTTACGATACTGTGCAGTCGGTATTGGTGGTAAACTCTGGTGCTATTGAGCCGTCAAACATGCAACCTGCTTTCACTTGCTTCTTAAGAAATCGCAAATAACTACAAGGAATCTTCTTCCGCTTCCGATTCAGACGTTTTGCTCTCCTCCTCCTCCTCCTTCATCGATCCCAAAAGTGCCGTCTCTGCCATTGTGGTTGTATTATGTTGTCTGTCAAATGTCCACTATCCTTTCTAGGAGTTTGGCCGCTGAGTTTCTTGTGAAGTATGAATAGTCAGAGCCAAAGCGAACTTTGTTCTTGCCACTTCCAGACTGAGAACAGTGGGGTGGGTCATTAAGATCGATCCTGTACTGATGTACGGATCCTTCACAGTTATCTGGTAGCTATCAGAGCTCACTCCATCAACTACGGAAAGTCATCCGGGTCTTGAGGAAGCAAAGTAGCCCCAGACTGATTGATCTGAAAGGGGGTAAATACTTTTTCACAACTCTGTGTATCACTGGATTCATTTGACTATATATTTTCGTGCATAAATTCAATGTTTTTTCAAATGCCTTCGACTTTTTTTATTGTGAAATTTAAAGAAAGTTTAAAGTATTTTTAAAGAATGAAAATTCTGAGACAGCAATGAGCAATGTCAGAGGTGTTGTGCAAATAATCAGCGCTAGATCTGTTCAATTGACTAGAAAGCACACACTAAAGTCTTTCATGCAAGTTGGAAAATGTTTGGATTTCATAGTATTCCTATCAGGATAGGTACGGAAAAAGAATAATTTTTTTAAACAAGGGAATTAAAGAATTGCTATAAAGCCAATAAAAACTAAAAAATAAGTCCACCATCATCTCCACACTCTTTAGCAGGTTTAGCTCCAGATGATTCTGACCGTATCAGTGGACCAGGCCAGCTGATCCCCCTGTCTTCGTGCAGACTCTTCCTCGTTAGTACACTCTTCCTCGTTAGTATAGTGGTGAGTATCCCCGCCTGTCACGCGGGAGACCGGGGTTCGATTCCCCGACGGGGAGTGGTATAATTTTTAGTCGAGCAGAGTGGCGCAGCGGAAGCGTGCTGGGCCCATAACCCAGAGGTCGATGGATCGAAAACATCCTCTGCTATACAATGTCGTCCACAACCTGTTCAGGGGAGTGTTGGCCTAGTGGTTAGAGCAGTGTGCTTGCACTCAGAGAAGGATGCAAGTACCCGGTTCGATCCCCAGCGCCTGCACTCTGGGGCCCTGAGCAAGACCCTTAACCCCTGATTGCTACCCACTGCCATGTGTGGCAGTGGGCTGCCACACATGCCACACATGGCAGCCCACTGCTCCCCAAGGGTGATGGGTTAAAAGCAGAGAACAAATTTCGTTGTAATGTATGTTGCAATGACAATAAAGATGATATTACTATTACATTACTATTACTAAAAACTAAATTAGGAACACAATCTAAACCTAAAATGTAGTTTTTTTCTCTAATATTCAGTCAGAATTTTTCTTACAATACTTTGTTTTATTTTATTAAAGTTTAAAACAATCACTAAAAGGGTAATACAGAGTTAAGCCTAAAATGAGTCATACTACTGCCAGATTTACTTTTAAAAATGTTTTCACTGAACCATACGGAAGCCGTAGAACCAGGATGTTTTTTTTTCCTGATAAACATCCAAGATCTTTGACAAGACAATGAAATGATCTGATTGAATTTGACTTTGGAAAGTGCCTTGAGATGACATGTTTCATGAATTGGCGCTATATAAATAAAATTGAATTGAATTAAATTGAAATGAAATGCTTGAAAAATACATGTCTGTTTTCAGCTACAATTCTATTAAAAATGGCATGCTGAAAGTTTATTAAGGGTGAAAGAAACTTCTGAGTAACAGTTGGTCAGCAATGGGCTATAACTTGTAAAGTTTAGTACGCTGGGGACCCAATATTCAAGCCAGACGGTGTTTGCTGTTAAACATTTTTATTTAGAAAATAGGAGAATTAGGCGGAAGAGACAGGCAGGCAATACTGGAGAGGAGATGGCAGGACATGTTTGAGACAGATGACCTAGTGATGATGGCAGCTGAGACAGGTTGACCAGCTGATCTTGGTAGAGACAAGCAGATGACCAGATGATGGTGACTGAGGCAGACTTAACCAGATGATTATGGCAGAGACAGGCAGATGACCAGAATAACAGCCGATCAGGGCAGAGGGGGCAGGGCGAGCACTCGCTCCAACCACGGAGCAGACGGTGAACAACAAGCTCTGGACAGTCCGTCTAATGAAGACAGGGCAAGCGCAGGAAACCAGGACCAGCAGGCAGTGGGGAGAACCATAAGCATGCGGTGAGCAGAGAGATGTTGTGGCGCTGACTGGCTGAGAGTGGCAGATATATATTGGCGGAGTAGCAGATGGAACGACTTGACGATGACTAAGGGCCCCAGGTACCGCTGACTGAGGAGAGTGAGTGTTGGCTAAGGTGAGCATGGAGTGGGGGAAGATCCATCCGTGCAAAAACACAAACAAAACCCCAAATCATGACATTTACTTACCAAGAAGTTCCCTTTCAAACACTTCTATGATCCCTACTACAACCTTTTCATAGAAGAGCAAGGGTTTGTGTTATTTTTTGTCTTTTATAAGGCATTTCATAGGATAGCAGTGGTCCTCAATTCAGGATCTCAAGGGCCAGTGACCTGGAACCCTTAGATCTGTCCCTGATCTAAGGGTTCTGCTAATGACCTGGTTGTTTGACTCAGGTGTGCTGAAGCAGAGTAACAAATAAAAGTTGTAGGACACCGGCCCTCATGGACCGGAATTGAGGACCACTGGGACAGAGGATACATTTGTTTTAGGTCTCAACGTTCTATGGAACCATCCCTTCAAATGTCATCTTGATGTCAGGTTATTCACTTCTGGATGATGATCACAAACCTTTTCTTTCTAAGCTTTTGATGAATAGATTTGACTTTACAACTCGGAATTTGTCCAATCCAGTAAATAAGAAAGTTACTTGTCAGCGCCTTCCATCCTTTTCAATCAAAGCCAAATTATTTATCTTAGTTTTTCTCTGTGGAAGAAGAGGTTCATATCAGGAGTAATTGTGTTAAACTCAGTAGAAAGATTTCCTCAGCTTCATTTCCTTAAAATCCTGTTTTACTTTGGAGATTTTTTTAGAAAACACTTTGGCTGGGAACCCAGTTGCTGTTCTTGATGCGACAGATTCTGAATCAAAAGAACGCTTCTTATTCTGTCATTTTGTTTTCAACCCCAGCACAGCTCTTTGTGTTACATTTGACTGTATGAAACGCGCTCTGTGAAGGAGGTTTGAATAACTGATTGATTGACTGACAGTTTAACAAGAAGAAATAAAGATATTAATAATTTTCTCTAATTTGGTCGATGACACCACTGCTTTGGCCATGTTTCTTAACTGTAAGAAAATTGAGTGTGAGATGAATTTTACAAGATTTCATGTTTGGTGTGATGTGGGTTGATAAAAATATCATCCAGTCATACATGGTGTTTTTTTTTATTTTATTTATAAATCTAGATTCTTTCAATCAAAACAGTCCTTTTTACACTTCACAAATAATCTTCACAGTTTTTATCGTCAATTCACTTTATAAACAGGAAAAGATCTGTAAAAGCCAAACAATTTGCTGCTTTTATTGGTCTCTCTTGTGTGTCAGATGTGATTGGTAGGATCCAGGACTGTGACGGGTCTGCACGAAGACGGCAGGGGGATCAGCTGGCCTGGTCCACTGATACGGTCAGAATCATCTGGAGCTAAACCTGCTAAAGAGTGTGGAGATGATGGTGGACTTATTTTTTAGTTTTTATTGGCTTTATAGCAATTCTTTAATTCCCTTGTTTAAAAAAAATTATTCTTTTTCCGTACCTATCCTGATAGGAATACTATGAAATCCAAACATTTTCCAACTTGCATGAAAGACTTTAGTGTGTGCTTTTTCATAAAGGAGTGGAAGGAATCCTGAATCTGTTTAACTTTCCTGTAAACTTTAAGAAAAAGCTGATACAAACCCATCATGTAATTCATGTTCAAGCACAAATTGTTGTTTATGTTTTAAATGAGGATAGGTGCAGAAGGAATGTTAGTCCTCTCATCAGTAATTATCATTATTCTGGCAGTGGAAGATGTATTTGTGCACCTCACACACCTCCACACCAGATATTCATTTGTCAGCTTTTCCAGTTACAGGAGTCTCTATATATTTTATGTATATTTTAAATGGAAAATAGTCAAAATATTTCCTTCAGGACTGAAAGAAACACCTAAATTTATGTAACAATCTGAAAAGTGTCCAATATAAGCTCCTAAAACAAATCTATCTGTAGAAATAATGAAAGAATTTGACTGAGATGAGTATGTTGATGTAGGTAAAATCTCTGCCACAGGGAGGAGACAAACGCATCGTTGTGCAGAGGTAAATGCATAAGTTACTCAGTTGGCCAGCCTTAATGTGTCTCTTCACGAGGCTCCTCATTCACAGCAGATGTCTACGTGTTTCCATTCTGTGTTTTCTATTTTCTCTGAGAAGTCCCATGACACAGTGACTCACAGGAACCTTACATGGACTCAGAGGCATGGAAAATATTAAACAACAGCTCCTCTTGTAGCTCTGTTTACAGCTCATCTAAATGAACCAAAGCAGTGAGAAGAAAATCTGCAGAAACTCACATTTTAATAAATATTACCATTCCTATCTGAGCATGCCATATTCTATTGAAAATGACGGGAAAATAACTACAAGACTTCTTCCCTTCTATTTTAAGTGCCTGGGCCTAGGGCTATAAAGTCATAGGGTTTGTTTGTGTATCCATTTAAAACTGGATATTTACATACGCTGCATAAAAATACTTTTTTTTTCTTTCACTTTCTGAGATGAAATCCAAATAACAGGCTTTGAATTATTGAGAGTACTTTTTAAAGATATTTTTATTACTTCCTTCAAAGTCAGAACTTTACAAACAAATGACGTCACAGGTTGTAAGCCTTTAACTCACAACATCACCTGTGGATATATGTTGCATTCAATTTGCCTCAGAAAACGAACACAGGAGCTGGGAATGGGGTAAACCCGAGTAAAAGCGTTCCAGTTAACACAGTCGGAAAAGTCGGGATTCCAAAATAAAAACAGAAAACCAAAAGCTTAGGATTCCAATATGGCGATGGCCAGGAAAGCTGTTTTGTTCGCAGTACCTCCTATAAACTTCCTTTAAACCTGGACTTTCCACAAGGAAACACCACTTTTATTTTGTTTGGTTCAGAGTTACAGCCGCTACATGTAACATTGATTTTAGATGCACTCTTACTTGTCTTGTAAAATAAACGTGTTTTATCACAGCTTACAGTTGTTGATGCGAGGAGCTGCCATGTTGGATCCGACAGTCGGCCTTGAAAATGTATACGACTTTCCGAGGGTAAAGTTCAACTATGGCGGCTGTTACAGTAGATTTTCTGATCGGAAGCCGGGATTTCCGAGTTCTGACTGCAAATGGAATGCAACATTAGAAAAAGGGTATCTCTCATGTGAAATCATTAAAAATATCAAAAGGGACCAGCCAAGATATCAGGATGAGAATTGTGGGTCTCCAAAACTGTGGATCGTCCTTGGGTTGCCATATTGAAGTAAGGTAAGACTAGTACAGGCAACAATTATGGACACAATGGAATGGTTTGAAAGGTTTATTGATATCGATATGCAGGGTAAAGGGTCTTCTGGGCTTTGGCTGGATCATGGTTTGACACTGTAAGAGTTATTATAATAATAATGGAACGGAGAATAATGACTTGATAACAGATGGAGACGAAAGGTGAGCTCATCAACAGAATTTGAGTTTGGACGGGGCGTGGTAAAGTTGTCTCCATGTTTCCTTTCTTCTAAGAATGGTGTGATGGTGATGAGCCTGTTTATGGTTTGCATAGGGAAAAAGAGCTTAACTTCTAGGAACATTTCCTGAGGTCTGATGAAACTAAAATCGACATGTTTGGCCACAATAACCAGCAAACATGTGGGAAAGAATAGAGGGAAGCTTGCACAAATTACAACAGCACCCCATCTGTGAAGTACGGGGGTGCCAGCATCATGTAGTGTGGTTTTGCCGCACAACATATAGCATCATGAGAAAAGAACAGAATAGAAATCTTCAAACAACCTGTCAAACAATTGGCCAGGACGTTGACATTAGCTTACAAACAGGTCATTCAAACCCAGCGTCCCTAAGCATGCCAGCACAAAAAATACAAAGTGGTTTAAGAACAACACGTTTTGTCAATGTTATGGAGTAGTCATCCGAATCCCTCTATATCATATGAACTTGGTCCCGTAGAAAATGTATAATGAGAGCAAAAAAGTGGTGTGCGCAGCTCCTAAACTCCAATTTAGAAAATTACTCAAACACAAAGTGACAAAAACACACATATCTGTAAATCCTAACACCCTGTTGTCTGGGTGTTGTTGGAGCCCCAAAGCGCTTCACCCCAACCAGCACCACACCATGTCCAGGATGCCTGGTGTGAGCCACCAGCTAATTTAATAATGTCAAAAATGGTTAAGAAGAGGGTCAAACTTCAATACAAAATAACTCAAATAATAAATAACATGGATTTGGGCCCAACTCAACTGAGGTACACTGAACAGTAACAAAACGAATAACCTAAACTTTCCACAGGAAGGAGGCACAGCATAACAGAGGAACAACAAACCAAAAATATAAATACAAAAACTAACAAACAAATAAAGCAAAATCATCTTTAACTTAGCACAAGTAAGTGAATATTAAAATAAAATAACTAAGGTCAACTTCAACAAATAAAGTTCCTCCCCCTCAGTCTTTTGGAGTTGTGGTTTATTCCTGGCTTCCTCCTCCAGCTGATTTGTGTTTGCTGAACCTCAAAACAAGAACAAGTGTAAGTAAACCATTCAGACATATATTAACTAAAGTGTGCACCCATTAGAAAATATATATCTAAATGAAATTACTTGAGCACAATTTATGTATAGTGTAACCTGGAACCAATAAATGTAAATTATGAAAAACAATACAAACACTTGGTGGTGGTGGTAGAAGCATCCACCACAAGGTGACTTTGGGGTCTTTAATCATTCAGACAGAAGTCTGATTCAATTAAGTTAAATTCAAAAATACTTTATTAATCCCAAAGGGAAATTGAATGCTGGTGTAACTTCTGTGGTTTCTTCATGGAGTTGTTGTAGCTGCTGATGGCTGCAGACAGGAAGGATCTCCTGCAGTTATCTGTCTTACAGCTGATCTGGAGAAGCCTCTGACTGAAGACACTGTTGCTGTACAGTCTGATGAAGAGGATGCTCAGGGTCGTCTATAATGTTCTCCATTTTATGAAGAATCTTTCTTTGCAAACTCATCTCCAGAGGTTCTAGGAGGATCCCCAGAACGGAGACAGCCTTCTTTATAAGCTTGTTGCTCTGATGCTGCTTCCCCAACAGATGATGTAGATGAGATCACACTCTCTACAAAAGAGTTACTGCATGAGGTGAAAGGAGACCGGACTCCTTCCACCTCAATGAGACTGAAGAGTCCTGAAGGCTGCTGCGCAGGGTGTCTGACTGTGTGGGCCTTCCAGAGCCGGGTCCACCTGTCCTTTACAGCTCTTGGGTGCGTCCGCCCACACACACACACACACACACACACACACACACACACACACACACACACACACACACACACACACACACACACACAGACAAAACCCAAGCATTAGCTTGGAAAATGTCCTCACAATGCCAATTGTTCACACGTTGATCTACTGTCAAGTTTTGGTCCTCACAACAATAGCTATACATGCGCACCCAGACACATGACAGATACCGGATCAGGTGTGGATTTAATAAATTCAGTCACACAATAAATAAAGTATTTTTGAATTTAATTGAATCAGGATTCCATCTTGAGACATCCTTTTTGTAGAGCAAATCTGTGCACCTGTAGGAAACCAGCTTCTGTATACGCTGTCTGACATACTGCCAAAGGACACGGGGGAAAAAAAAGCTTGAGCAATTTAGCTGTGTTGCGGATTTTCAGTTAATTTGAGTAAATATGTTTCACAGAATATCTCGAGGTTTTCTCATTAGCTAGTGATGCTAGCACATCCTTTAATTCTCCATCAGTGAGGAACAATGGTCTCACATACATTCCAAATGAGACACGGACATCCTTCTTTCCTGTAGGCGTGGAGTCAGTCTAATCTCTGCGTGTTGACAGCAAACACATTTGGACAAGTTAGCCTGGAAGTATTTAACCTTGTGATAACCCTACAAGATAACAACACAGGGCAAATGAGCCTGTGCTCCTAATGACTGAACCTAGAAAGAGACACCAAACAGATCAAATCAGACCAAAAAAACAAACAGATTCAATTCTTACATTAATGCAACACTGGAATCTTGTCTTTAGACTTTTATTCAGTATGCTCACCATCTGTTAAAACTAAAGCAGTTGATTTGAACTCATGTTGAACTCAAGTTGATGTACTTTTAGCTTGGTTTAGGTCTGTTATACGGCTGTAAAGTTCAAGGGGCAGAAAGTTTTTACGAAGATTTTTCTCTGAAAGCAGCAGCAGACCGTCAGCATCTGGGAAACACAAAACATGTTAAATGGTACGATTTGTACAAGTTCAACATGAATTGTTGATTTTAGAAGCCTTATGATGGGTTATGAGCGATGGATGTGACTGTTCATGTTTGATTCAGATCCCAATGTTGGACCTACAGTTATCCTGTCTGGGTTGTTCTCTGACTAGAACAGCTGCTCTAGTTTCCAGCCTTGCAGGTCTGAACTGGATCAAGCTGATGAGGAAAACCAATTAATATTTTAAAGGCATGCTTCATTTGACTCTCATTGTCTCCGGTATTGACTTTTCTCTGGCTGCTACTGCCCATGAGTCTCTGCTTTCCTGACCAACAAAGAAGACAAAACACTTCTTTGTCAATTTATCTGGACTCAGACTCCATGCTTCAAGTTTCTATTTGTTCTACGGACATATAATTGTATTGCTGGTTCAATTAGTAAAATTTATGATGAGCATCAAAATAAATTGTCAGCAGGATAACAGCAATAGAAGAGAAACCAATCAAAGCTTTGCTGGAAATAAAGTCCATCTAAACTGCACACCTGGTGGTCTTTGGACCCTCAGAACTGGTGGTTTATTAGACACATGTCATGATCACCGGATGTTTGTGTTTTGATTTTGTTATTTTTGGGTGAAATTGGATTGTCTTCTGTAGTTATTTATCTAGTAGTTTATCCAGACCTATTTGCTTATCTTCATCTTATTTTATTTGGATTGCCAGTTCTTTCTGTATTATTGTCTGTTCACTTCTTTTGTTTCATGGTTCATCCTGTTTGCCACTTAAACACCAGCCTGGGGTATTCCTGCATTTTCTCCTAATCATCTGTGGGTTCCCATCTGTTGCTCCGGCTTCCTCACACAGCCCAAAAACATGACTATAGATGAATTAGTCTCTCTAAATCATCATCGGTATGTGTGTGTATGGTTGTTTGTCCTGTGTGGTTCTGTGTTGGCCTGTGATGGCCTCTTGATGGACCTCTTACCCAATGACTGCTGAAAATAGGCACCAGTCCCCTGCGACCCGTCAAGGACAAACGAGTCGGCCTATAGACAATGGCCGGATGTAACGAACAGGAGTAAGTCATCTGGAGACAAAGGAAGTAAGTATACTCCTGATCAAAATCTTAAGACCAGTCAAAAAATTGCAAGAATTTGCATTTTGCACTATTGGATCTTAAGAAGGTTCTAAGTAGAGCTTCACAATGTTAAAAGGACGAATCAGTGCAAGAGACAAGAACATTTGAGCAGGGAATTGTCTGAAAACTGCATTTATACTCAAACATGATTTTTTCAGCTGATCAAAAGTTTAAGACCATAGCTCAAAAAACCCCGAAACCCCCCAAAACAGAAATCAAAATGTCAAAAAAAAAGGACTCAGTAATGAGTAGCTCCACCATTCTTGTTGATGACTTCAAACAATCGTTTAGGCATGCTCGATGCCAGTGTATCTTCTCCACATGAAATTTAGAGTAAAGACTAGATTACACCAACAATGGTGGACCATCAGGTAGAGAAGTGTTCTCATTCAGCCAGCCAAATGAACTTGACGAACTTAATTTGTATCTGGAATGCTGGCAGCACTGTCTAATGAGGAACAAGGAGGACAAAAACAACCAGAAACATGACAGCCAAGATGTAGGCGTGAGCCTACGTACATTTTCAAGGTAATTCGGTAGTTTCCACGTCCAAAGTTTTGCTTGGAAAATGGCATATATTGTGTTTTTTGGCATTCCCCCCTTGGTAAATGAGGGCTCTGGTGTGTACGTTTGAATGATATCATTGAACATTCAAGTAACCTCATCATGGTTTCTTTTTTCTTTTCTTTAGCAAACACCTAGCTTGTTATCAGATGTTGACAGCCGGTGTAAACAGTCATATTCAAATAAATTTCAATGTTATTGAAAAGTTAATTTATTTTATTAACTAGGTTCACCAAAAGAAACACAAATAGATCAATTACACGTAGATTAATGTTTTTTAAGCCTTTGTCTGTTTATTTTAATTTCCTCTTACTGTCCCCATCTGCTGGTGATGTTTTGACTTTCATCTATGTTTTCATATTGATTATCTTCTTGTGAGGTCTTGCCTTTAGTTCTCTTCTGTATTCATTGTTCTTAATATGGTATTGCCTTTTCTGTTCTTTGCACCATTAGATTAATTCTTCAGATACATCCCTGAGTTTTTCTGTTTCTGCTCATCTTTTCTGTCAGTCCCCCAGCTGCTCCACTTCTCCTGATTGCTCTGCGCTCTCTGCCTCAGCTGCAACTCATTTCCTCTTATTAGCTCCTGTCATTTCTCTCCTCTGCCTCCGTGTAAATATCTCTGCTGATTTCTTTGTGCCTCATTGGTTCCTTCTGTTACTTCATCCCTTTGTACCTCCATGGTCCCCTGTGCTTCCAGGACCATTTTCATCTCGTTAAGCAAGACCTGTTTTTGCAAATTGTTTCATTGTTTCTTATCATTAAATCATTCAAACAGATTTATGTATTTACTAAAAGATGTGCTTAAACAATTCAATAAACTTATAAGTAAACAAATTGTTGGCATTTTCATTGCTTCCAGGGGCCCGTTCTTCGTACGTCGCGAACTCAGTTAGCAGGATTTCATTGTTGACGATTTGGCATGATCTTGGATCGTTTGGTTCTTCGAAAGACATCCTGCACTTGTTGTCATAGCAACATGTGCGCCAGCTTAAGCCTGCTCGAGAGCAGGCTTATTTCATGTAAACAAGATTAGATCACGGCTGTATAAGCAGAGGAGATAGGGAAGTCTACCGTAGCCATGTCCATTTTTACGACTGCAACCTGTTGCGGAAGGTGCAATAATAATTTGCAGAGTTTTTCGAATTAATCGCGTATTGCGCAATAGACAGGATCCTTTAGCGCAGGGGTGTCAAACTCATTTTGGTTGAGGGGCCGCATACACCTTAATCTGATCTCAAGAGGGCCACATGAGTAAACTCATTGCAAGATTAAATAGAACTAATAAATGTGGACTTGTTGATTTTTATATTAAGTTAATTTCACTTTTACACAATATATTATGAATAACCTCAGCGTTTTTAAGAAAAGTATGTGCAATTTCAACAATACTTTTACTCAGTTAAACATTTACTTGTGCATTATGCATAAGAACTGATCACAGGGATTATACAATGTTGGAAAACATTTATTCACATTTTTTGGAACTTAAAAACACTGTCCTGCATGATAAAATACATCAAACAGATAAAAATTAAGAAATGATTTGAATTTTTCCACATCTGAAGCTTAATCTGCTAATTAAAACACAGCGCCCCTCGTGGACAATATAGGGACTGCATATTTTCAATTAAACAAAGTACATGTTTTTTTCAATAATTGTTTTATCATTCTCTTCCTTTTATCTTGTCCACTTGTGAAAGTCAAATCTGATGAGCTCTTTGTGGCATCTTATTGCCACATTGCCAGACAGAACACTGGAGAAAAAAAAAAAAAAAAAAAAAAAAAATTGTTTATAATGATAATGCATTTAGCCACAGGGCCGGACTAAATTGTTCGGCGGGCCGGATCCGGCCCGCGGGCCGTATGTTTGACACCCCTGCTTTAGCGCAACGCGACAGTGTAGAGAGATTTTCTTGGTGGCTGTTATAAACAGACAAACACATCATTTAACAGTGGCTTTTAAAGAGGAAAAAGTGGTGTTGGAGCCATAAATCTAAAATATTTAAGTTATTTGTATGATGGTTTGCTTTTTATTTTTATCAAATTCAGTAAGATTTGTTCGGGCCATTTTATTGTGAAGTTTAGTTTACTTTGAAAGGCTTGCTTCCTGTCCAGCCGTATATTGGATTAGAAAAAACTATGGATGGATTATCTAGACACGGAGCAATACAGTTTTACCGTGTAAACTGTGGATGACTTGGAAAAGGAAAATTTTCATTTTTTATGGATAAAGATTTTTTTTGTTAAAATTCCCAGTTTGCACATGTCCTTTACTTCCCGTGTCTAAGGAATGACACTGAAATTTGGATCTCTTGACATAAAAAGTGCTTTTTTAAAATAAAGTATAATAATTAAAGGCTACCATTTTGTAGAATATTCTTGTATTTCACTTTTACTTGTCCCCATGTTCTAGTGGGTCCTGTGGAGGCTCTGACATAAAATAACAAAGTAAATATGAGATTATTAAAATGCAAAAATTCATACTGTAGAAAGTGATAGAAACATGTACCATGGACAGTATGTACGCATTAATTTGTCCGCTGCTTTTTGCCAGCCCTCTCTCCTGGCTTTAACAGATTTTGAGGTGTTTTAATTAATGACTCAAATTCAGCATAACCTTCCAAGCTCTTGTTCTGCTTAGGAGAAAAACTGTGGGCGTTCTTTGGCCATGCTGAACAGCCAATAGCAGCTTGCTGATCAATGTTTCTACTATCGATACATTTCCCATTTTAAACAAACGCATGAACGCGCAGTTATCTCAGATAACTCAATCCAGCCATACTAATCCTAAACAACAGGTGTGTTCGAAGAACCCAATTAGCCGGGTCATGATTAGCCGGATGAAATCATCTTGGATGTCTCATTTGATCTTGGATGTTTTAGGCAACGTACGAAGAACGGACCCCAGGGCACATTGGATTAGGAAGCCCTGACAATTTATTTACTTTTTTAAAATTTGTTTATTGAACATACAGTACATAAACAGAACAATTTAATACAAAAGTCATAAAACAAGAACAATGGTACAGATTCAATAGATCTGATAGAATGTAAAGATGATTGCAAATGAAGATAAGTGGAATATTACTTAAAAATTACAAAGAAGGTAAAACAAAGGGCTGGAATTTAGATTTGAAGTCAGAACTTGCCATGACAGAACAATTGTTCTGTCATGGCAGGTGCTCTGAATGCAGACCACCTGCCATTAGCCATAACATAGCTTTAATGGTGTTAATAGCAAGTTTAAAATTTCTTTTGGTTAGTGTTTTATGTTGTGTTTACAACAGAGAGCATCATATAACAATAGTTGGACATAACCGTCAACTAAATGTAGTACCAACCAAATATCTTTTTTCCATCCTGTCCTTATTAAACAACAATTTGTATTTTATTGTGATATAAGAATTATTCCATATTGTTGAGATATGTGGAGTGAACTTATGACGGTACAGAATTTTCAATATAACAATACTTGCTGGTGAAACCGTAATACACTGAATCATAAAATCACATTTTAGGAAAAATCCAGTAATGCCCGTTAAAAAACAGTACAGAGAATATAAAACCACAGGTTATTAGAGTTAAAACAAGATTAAAGACAATTTTGAGAGCTCTTTTCATTAGGTTAAAAATCTACCGTCTAGTTCTCCATCGTCACAAAATTTCACCAGTTAGATTTTCTTAGTGTACATATTTCTTCCATATATAGTCATAGTTAATCTGAGTGATTCTTTTTAATAGCCTTGTTTGGTATAGCTAGAGTAAGCAGGATTAATACATCTAGATAAGGATTTAATTTTAGTTGGATTGATTCTAACAAATAAATTAAAGCTCCCTATGAAACACAAATTGAGTCTGGACTGATATTTCTCAATAGCATTTCACATAGTTTGTTTTATTTATTTTCATCCAGATTTATAAAAATTAAAATATCCAAATATTTGACATCGTTTTTTGATCGGGATGTTATGAGCCTCAGTCAGATGAGTAGGACAGATTGACATCAGTTCATATTTTTTTCAAAAAATATTAACAAATTTTTTTGTGTGTGTGTGTGTGGGGGGGGGGGCGTTTCTCATTTAAATCTTTCATAGAAAATAATGGTATCATCATCTAATTGACTAATGATAAACAGTTTTTGTATCAAGTATTAAGATGGTGGGTATTTGAGTTTTTAACCAAATTAGACAACACCTCAGCAGCCATCATAAAATGAAAAGGAGTTAGGAGATCCTTGTTTAATTCTGGGTTCCATACAGAACCGAGGGATAGTTCCTTCTGGCAGGAAATTTAGGAGGCTGTGTTATCACATAAACATTCTGTGTTATTCTGAAAGCGAGTCCCAAAACCCACAATGCTTCAAGCTGGGGAATAGGGTACTCGACAGTATTTGTAAAAAAAAAAAAAAAAAAAAAACTTTCATCATCAATAAGATGGTTGTAATTAAGGATGTCCTGTATAAGGTGAATGTTATTACTAATAGATCTTACCCTCCTAAAACCAGATTATGTGTCACTGATACTATGATGGATATTATTTTATAATCATTATTTAATAATGTGATGGGTCTTAAATAGATTAAAATAGTATGATCCTGACCAGGATTGGGAACATTCTTAAAAAAAACGCTTAATGTAATTTGGAAATAAATATTATTTATAGCTTCTGTGATCATTAAGATGAAAAATTCACTTAGAACATCAAAAAGAAATTCCATAAAAGTCAGCCATTAGGGCTTCAGAGTCAGGAGATTTATTTAAGGATAAACTGTCCACTGCCTAGTCCAGTTAATGCATCACATCGCTGAGAGAAGTCACTTTTAATGTGGGGGATCAGATGATGTGCTAAATCAAAGAAGGTTTTAAAGTTGTCAGTGGAATAGATAGAGGAGTATAGGTTGGAATAAACTGAGATGTTTTTTTGTAACCTCAGAGGGATTAACTACATTTATCAAAAAAAAGCCTTGATAAACGACAAAAGTAGGCTGAACCATAGATATCCATAATAAAGGCTAGATGTCTTACGGCGGAGTCTCAAACGTCATCACCGGCGGCCATCTTGCCTCAGGCAAGCTTTCTGGCGTGCTCTGTGGTACCTAATGTAAGGTGAGTGATCAGCACGAACACAAATACTCTTATCTCATTGAATTCTTAACGGATTTACAAACAGTTTGGTTTCTTACAAACGTTATGAACGTGGCTATAATTCTTGATGCTTGAACATGTCGAAATTGCAGATTTTCTTGTCGAAAAATGACTTAATCATGCAGCATAGTTGTGCATCACGGCTACTTGCGCAAGTTATCAAGGCTGAGACCACTGGTCAATTATATAGGTTTTACTGACACCAATAACGATTGTATGACAATTAATCTTTGGTGTAAATTTGAGGGAAATCAATCTCACAATGGTCCAAAAAGATAAATGTTCCCTTAATTTCCCCATGGTTATTATAAATTATTTTAATATACCAACTCTTATTTCAGGATTTGTTGTGTGACGGGCTCTGAAAAAGCTGTCCTGTGATGTCTGCCGTGCCAGCTTGGTAACAGATGCTGCATCTGCCATCAAGGACCAGAGCTACCACCTGCTGAAGTTAAAAAACAATGGAGGTCTGGTGATTCCATCAGAAGGCACAGTGATGGTAGTCAGGGCAGCAGAGTGGGTCATTCGTCAGACCTCATGTACCAGACGATCACAGCCCATCAAAGTGCTAGAGGTCGTGTACATTGTAAGGAAGAGGATAGGGTCAGAGGATGTGTTTGTGCTCAGAGAGCACATCGGAGAAACACAGTATGGCATAGACAGCCACCACCATACGCTGTTAACGTTGGTTGTGTCCTTGTTTTTTAAGTTAAGGCTGCACCACATTGCCAAAATAACTAACCTTAGCTTACAGAGCAACAACATGCAACAGAAGCTCAATAAAACCGTCCTTTTCAAAGGGCATTAGCCAAGCTATGTTTTTTGGGTCATTTTTTAAATCTCTGTCTTCCATGTGTATACCATCACAGTAGTGTAGGTGGGGATTTCAACATGCTACATCTATATATACTTGTGAAGGGGACTATTGTACCAATTTTAATAGCAAATAAATGTCACTTTAATAATGGTTTAAAAATAGGAACTTTTGTGTAATTACTTCTGATATATAATCCGAATAGTCTACATGAAACTTCAAAGTGTTACCTTTAATTTGAAACCTGGATTATGCTTCTACACCAAGAGGTTGCCACACAATAAGCCTTTTTTGTCAGTATTTCATATTTTATTATAACAGTAATATTCATATTATAAAAGTATGTATGTAAATATAAATAAATTAGGACTGTGAAATAATTAATCACACCCAAATAAAAGTGTCTATATATATATATATCATGTTGTCATTCTGTACACTGACTTTTAATAGCATATATTGATTTAACATAAATACCTTGTGCGTGTGTATATTTATTGCACCTGTTTGTTCTATTCAATGTTCTTTTCATATGAAATTCCATGGTTATAATTATTCATAAGTGTGCAGTGTCATAACTACATGTCTGACTTTTGTTTAACAAACCAAACAGTTTGAGAATCGTTAGACAATTGAGGACGTTATGGTTATTTAAGTACATGCGCCGTTGAAACGCAATGTTACGAATGAGCGAGCTGCCTGTGGCAAGATGGCCGCCACGTGCGGACGTCGACCCCCATTGGCCAGCAGCGCGGACGAGACATCTAGCCTTTATTATGGATATCTATGGGCTGAACCCCCTCTACTCTATCCGTTTAGCCCTTGATCTTACATCTACCCCCCCCCCCCCCCCCCCAGGCTGTCTTCATAAATGTCTTGTAGTTTAACTGACATTGTTTGTAGCTTCTGTTAATCATTACCAGTTTATATTCTGGAAGCCTTATTCTGATCTTTTTCAAATTTAATTGATAGTTGACCGATGTTATACTTCATAAACTCCCACTTGGAGATATAAGATGGTATGAACACATCATTCATCACATTTGACATTAAGGTTTTAATTTGAGCACAAAATACTTGAGACTTTGTTAAGCTATAACTGAATTTCCAGTAGTCTTTGTTTCCAGAGTCATTACCAGGTGGTTTGAGAGCCGCTCTTATGGCAGAATGATCAGTGAGGAGTCTTGCAAGTATAGAACAGTCTAGAATGACAGTTTTCATTAACAGAGAGATTAACCAGAAGTTGATGCTACATTTAAAAGCATTATTGGGTTGGAACCACGACTATTCTACAGAGTCAAGATGTTTGCAGCGCTATGGATCTTGTAAGTCATGAACTGGGAAAAAGTAAGAGAAGATTGGTTTGAAGAAGCTATCTTGATATTTTGACTGGAATCAAAATATTTTGTTACAAAACTATGTTAACGTCACTTCTATTAATTAGAATTGTATTTGGGTAAGAAAGTTTTAAATGTAAAACAATATCAGAAACATTTCAATATCAGTAGTTTATTAATGTTGGCACCGTGGAACCCATAGTGTTTATGAAAATGTAAAATTGTTTCCACTTGAGCTCCATGTACCAAGAGAGTTGTGGAAAACAGTAGCCATCCCTGCAGATGTGGATTAGCCATGGTCAAAAAATGTTTTGCCACCAACTGATTAATCCAAAACCTTTGATTCATTTGTTGAATCTTTCTTGAAAAAAATAAAAATAAAGTTGCATCATTGCCCTTACAGAATAAAAATACAGATGCTCTTTTATATTGTCTGTATAGACCTCTAGCGTTAATAATAATAAAAAGAAGTCATAAACCAACTATGACCCTGGAAAGCTGAACTGTCCATTGGCCATGTTAACATTGTATAAACCGGGAGGTAATAAATGAAGACAAAAACAAACTACGATAATTCAGATATGTTTACTCATATAACTTAGTAATATAGTCTGGTGGTTTTTCCATCTCCACCATAGAAGTAGGCTCTTACTCTCTGCTGCTGCCACTTTTAAATTTTTGGCCAAAGCACAGCTCGTTTGTCCTTCTCAGTCTGACAGAGATCCATGAAGCGTATTCCAAGCTCCCTGCTGATTGCCTCCTCCTTGGTCCTCCCCCACAGCGTTCTCTGTGTGAATTGGACGATGATTTGCCATGTTCTGTTCTCCTCCCTCTGGCCAAGACGATGAACCATGCCATTAATAATGTTGATGTTCAGGAACCAGGTCTGTTTTTTTGGCCTTTTTTTATTCCTCTGATCCTAGGTTACATCTGTGTTTATATCTTTCAAATTCCAGAATAATTTACTTTATTTATAATTGGAACATACATTCCATTGAAATGTCTCCTCTGCATTTAACCCATCCCTCTGGGAGCAGTGGGCTGCCACTGTGCGGCACATGGGGAGTATTCTGGGGCTAAAGGCCGAAGCACACCAAACCCTATGATCCATCCGATGCAACAGAAAATCGCGTGGCAATTAGATCTGGTTGAAGTGAATGGGGCCAGGCAGACCGGCTTGCGGTTTTTGGCAGCTGTACTGCGTAGCTCCAACCAAGTTATACCCCTGGTGTATTTTGGTTGAAACTACACAGCATTTTGGTGGGAAATCCATGAGTAAGACAGGAAGACAGACTCTGGCGAAGTAAAGCACGTCTGTTTTTGGGAAAATACAAAATAAAATCTCCAACCCGCAAGGTAAACGGAACGCAATTTCCAGCCAAGATCGTCCCCATATAGGTCTATCTGAAAAAATAAAACAATATTGTGAAAAAATATTGCACGCTCTAATGTGTGGGGGAAAAAAACCTGCAAATAATAAGTCTGTTGTGCTTGCGTGTCATGTTACTTATTTATTCTTTCTGTACATCTTAAGCCGGTGTCTGCCTCAAAGGTAATTTCACCATGGTAACACGTGCTGACGATAAAGAATTGTTGATTCAATGAAACATTTCAATAAACTGTGTACTTACCCAGGAGCTCAGAAGTACAGCAAACAGATGAGAAAATTAAACTGTGATCTTGTTTGAGCTGGTTCGAGCAGCAGCTGCAGCTTTACGTTGACTGCCCGGCTTGTTCATGCCGGCAAAACTTCCAGAATTTCTGGCACATACTCGTGCGTAAATACTCGATCTCGGAAGTTCAATGGTCTGTAGGGGTGCCTCTACGCAGTCGGTAGATGAAGAAAAAAATCTGTACAGATCCGAATGTCAGAGATTGGATGGTTTGGTGCGTTTCAGCCCTAAGGGTCTTGCTCGGGGAACCAGGGTGGCAGTCTGCGGGATTCAAACCCAGAACCTTGCAGCCTCTCCAGGGCTTTCTAACCGCTGGGCCACCACTCCCCCAAACATGCTCCATCATCTGTTGATTGTTTTCTCTGGGAGCGGATGCTTCATGGGGGTTGACTGCATCTGCACATTATAGTCCTTGCTTTCTGCTGCTTTAACTTTGATTTAGCGATACTAGCTAGCATGGCCACATTCTGCTGCATCTGTGTCAACTTCATCTGAAAGTTTAGAGACAGCATCTACAACATTTCATCGGATCCACAGAAAGTGAATGTGCAAAAAGTTTGTTTTCCAACACATTCAGATGATTTGGCTTCAGGATTCACACTGTCTCTTTTTGCTGTAAATGAGGTTCTTAAGACCTTAAAACAGTTAGATCCTTGTAAACATGAATGACCCGACAATCCGGTGCCGTTCTTCTGAAGATCAGCTGCAGTTTTCATAGCACAACCTCTATGTTACATCTTAACCTATCTCTTTCTGGAAACAAGATTCCCTGCATGTGGAAGTCTGCCCATGTTTTTCCTCTGCTGAAAGGTGGTAACCCATCTGTAGTTAACAGGGTATGGTAATATGAAGAACCTGCATGAAAACTTGCCTCACACTGTTTCCCATCTTTATGTCAATGACACTTTTTTATTGTTCAACTTATTCAGTCTCCCAATCCCTTCTGCAGTCTGTATTTGACACTGTTCGGGCCCGTCTGATAGGGCTTTGACTGGTTTAAAACACAGTGAAATAAAAAGCTACCCTGTTTTCAAATGACAAGACGCTTCCACCTTTCCTCCCCAGCTTGCCAGCTGTTCGAAACGGAAATTGTCTGATGCTACGAATATTTAGGTATTCTGATTGATGAGAACTTATCTTTTAAACCTCATATTGATAGCCTGGTTTTTAAGCAGCAGCTTATATTGGGTTTAACATACGCGGGCCGTATGTTTGACACCCCTGCCCTAAAGGATTATGGAGATCTGTTATTTATGAACTCTTCAGCCCAGTATTAGGAGAAAAAAAAAAAATACACCGTATCCTTGTGCTCTGTGTTTTATGTCTGATTGCAGCTATCGTGTACGTCACCATGTTTTGTATGCTAAAGTAAATTGTGCATCTCTGCCTTTCTGCAGACTTTCTCACGTGGTGTTTTTTGTCTATAAATGCATTCTTGGGGTTCTTCCTACTTTATGCGTATTTCTGTGTAGGAACCTCAGTCATTCTGAGCTGTGCTCTCAGGACATCCATTTGATGCAGGTCCCAAAAAATCAGAGCTGAATTGGGCAAAAATGCCTTTAAATAATTGGCTCCTGCTACCTGGAATAAAATGCCAAAGGATTTAAAACTGTAATTTCTTATACCTTTTGTAGACTTTAGGTCAATTTTAAAGGACAGAGACATTGGCTCACTTGGCTCGTGTATCTCCCTAAATGTTTAATCCTGTGTGATAATTCCAGGGTATTTTATTTGTTTCTTGAAATGTAAATCTGTTGTTTATGTGTTTGTATATTTGATCTTGTTTATTGGTTATGTTGTATGTATGTTTTACAGCGCTGTCTGGGCCAGGTCACTCTTGGAAAAAAGGTTTGAATCTCAATAATTGTTTTTCTTTTTTTCTCTGGGTCTTATATCAGTGTGTATTGAGTCACAGGGGCAGCGTCCAAGATGGTTTGGTATGGAATAGACGGATCTCAGAAATATGCTGGGCTGGTGAACTCTGGGAAGGAAGACCAGAGGAAGGAGGATTGGACAACAGGTTTTTTCCTGAAAGGAGAGCATGGGAGGTAAGATAAAATACATGAGCTTAGAGTACACAAAGAGTAGGAGGCTTGATTACCACTTTTTGAATGAGAACTAGCTGGCAGCCATCATAAGGGATTCATTTCTCTTTATGTTCCTCTTGACTGAGCTGAATGGGCTGCAGCTGCAGGGACACACCCTGAAATCAGAGAAGGTCAGAAACACTGATACACGCCCCTCTGGATATGACAGTTTGGAGAGATAATCAAGGTGCCCTGCATTTCTGTGACCATGGTGTGAATTATGGGTCAGCAGTGGCCAGAACTCTTTGTGAATTACTTTCAGGGAAGCCGTCAGGTCGTGGAGCTCTGCCATTAGGCTTACTTCTAAATGCATCAAGTTCCCTTACTACTAAAGGTTACTCCAGAGTATTTTTCTATTCCTCATTTAATTTAGAAATTTTGAGCTAATTTAAAAATTCATCCCTGTAGGAATTGGAACAGATTGCTCCTTTGTGGTAAGCGGGCCCACTGCTTGTTTCCTGATTTGGATGCTTCTGGTTCCTTTACCCTCTTTGATTCAGGTCCCTGGATCTCCCAGCAAACGCTGAGGTTTTGACTTCTTAACAGACTTCCATGTTAGCATTCTTACCTCCTCTGTGTTAAAGATCATGCCGAGCTCCTCGCTGTTCCTTCAACACCTCACCTGGGACACCTTCACCTTTCTGCCACCCCTCCTCCACGCTCTGCCTGAAACAAGGCATTTAAAAATAAACACGGAAACAAACACAGGGCCGCTTACTGCTCCACCCTCTGCAAATCTCAGTCACAGCAAGGTTGACGGTACCATCTACCCCAAAAACAAGTAAGACGTGTGACACTAATCCACTGTTTTCATGATTATTCATCAACTGCAAAGTCCCAGTTAACCTCCTTCTAGGACCATTCAGAGTCCTAGATGTCATCATTGTCACTGTTCACAATAAACATGCTCAACCGCTCCGGGCTTTTGTGTGTTCACATTTGCATCTACTGCAGAGTCATTAAGAAAAGCAGGCATGTCAGCTCTGACCTAAAATCATTCAAGCACAATTAGCAGTCTGGAAATTGTTAAAAAGACATCCCTAAGCCATTTGGGTCTCCAGTGAACCACATTGAGAGCCAATATCCATAAATGGAAAAATTATGAAACAGTTCTATAACTTTCCAGGCCTTCCAAAAGTATCCCAACAGGACACCCAAGACTCATCCAGCATGTCACAAAAAAATCCGGTTCTGCAGGCTAAAGAGGCATCCTTGATGGTCCCCAACACGTTTGGGAAAATATTCTGTGTACTGATGAGACAGAAGTGGAATTTCTTTGTAACATATGCCTCACATGATGTGATGTAAGCAGACTAGGTCAGCGGTTAGCCGTTCATTGTAGCTCCGCTGCTCTCACCGTAGACTTTCAACATGGCCGACAGTCGCATGAAGCGAAACGCGTTCATGTTTATGAGAAGAAGAGGAAGGACTCGGTAGAAAGTAATAAGACCAGAGTGGATTTGGGAGATTTTTAAGACACGATCCCCCTGAAGAGCGAGGTAAGACAGTCTTGCGCATGCGCAGTTATTGAAAACGGGGCTTTGGGAAACTTCCGGGAAAAAAAATCACAGACCCTAGCTTTAAAGGAGCACTAAGCAATATTTCACCACTAGGTGGTACTTGAGCACCATCTGGAGACCAAAACAGGATGTGTGACAAGATGCGCCTCCCTATCTTCACTTCAGCTGCACTCCAGTCTCCTTCCCCTTCTCACGCATCGCCTCCAATGTGCATATTTGTAAAGGCTAAAAACACAGCAAAACAGCATCAGCTTTCAGAGGAACATGTCTAGTGAAGAAGTAAGTAACTCTTAACTTTATAATGCTGTTAGCAAGAGAACATTCTGATCTGCTGGGGCGCTCTCTGTCATGTTTCTACAATGCCGCGCTGCTCTGACAGTGGTATTTTAGGGCCCACCCAATGAAGTGACTTTCCTTTGATTTGTTTTTTTTAGGGTGTCACTTAAAGTCATCATAAAAATCATCATAAAATAAAATGAAGCAGCAATAAAATTGAATTTATGCTTGTCCCAAACCTTCATGCTCAAGTTCTCAGTAAACTGGCGGCACAGATGTCATTCGCCTAAGAGTCACGGGACTGAATTAAGCTAGATGCTGGAAATATCACATTTATTGAGAAACTGTCAGCTGTCAGGATTTGGGTTTTGTTATGGTTGTGTGTTATGTTTAGTCTTAGGTTCTGTATTAGTTTATGGAATAGTTTGGGTTTTATTGTGATTTGATTTTGTACTTTGTTTTATGATATCAGTTCTTCTGGCCTGCTCCAATCACCAGCCTTTATTCAGTTCACCTGCCAGCATTCTTTCACCTCTTAGTCACTACCCTGTCACTCCTCTTCTCCAGTCACCATCCAATCAGCTTCAGTTTGCTTCCAGTCACTTCCCTTCCCCTGATTAGCTCCACCCATTCCGGTAATTAGTTTCACTCCATTCACCTGCTCGCTCCCCTACTTATACCTGCCTCTTCCCCCTGCAATCTGCCAAATCATTTCTTGCCCGTTACGTCCACCAGGCTCGTTTGGTGGGGCAACATCAAAGGAGACCACACAAGGATTTTCTGGTTAAATTAAAATTGAATTTATTAAATTATACTAAATAAATAAAACCTGAAGAGGGAATACCTGAAATAAGAAACCAAAATGGATTAATGCAAAACCCATAACTAACCAGACATAAGCGAATGCAAAACAAACCTAACAAAAGCCAACCATAAAATAAGATACAAACCAAATGGGGTTCTGAGGAGGGAGAGCAGGAAGAGAGCCTCCCTTCTGCTGTGTGCATAGCAGTTTTAAAGCAGCAGAGTACCAATCAGGGCAATACATAACACCTGCAGAGGGCCTGTCTATCGAACCCTACAAGGAAATTTAGGCAGAGACCCACTGCAGCCGTAACAGTGCCATTTTGGTGAGTCTTGTCCAGTGATGTCTGGTCAGGGTGGTGGTTCAGATGACAAACCTGTCACTGTGAAAGGTGACGACAAAGGTTATGAAATGTAACAAGAGCAGAAGCAGATCAGAGGGGGAAATCAGCAGCGAGATCATGCGCAATGACGCAGTGTAACAACTGCCACTGGTCAACCGTATTAGCTCTAAATCATCTAACAGGTGATGATGGGTCCTGATTATTTTTTTCCGCTGTCAATTTAAGGATGTTCACGTGAACAGAGAAGGTCTTTTCTCCTTCCCCAAAGCCTGTCTCTTCTCCATAGTGAACTTACAAACGTGCAACTTACAATAAACTTACTTTCAACTACAATTATTTGGCCCACCCATTTTTATTAGGGTCTGTTGAAATGCAATTTCTGGCTACGCCACAGGACTAAGCCCTGAAAGGCAGCTGTTCACATGCACGTGCATGTGCATGTGCATGTGCATGTGCATGTGCATGTGCTTATGTCATATTAGGCAAAGGACAGTGGGATTCCTTGTAGTTCCTTAGTGCCAGTAAGGAACATTGCGAAGTTATAAAGCAAAATTAGCCGTGGGAGCGAGCATAGAGGCACTTTTTCCTGCCTCCTTCCTCACTGACTGCACTGTCCGGACAGCACTTATCTGTCCGCATAGTGCAATCGGCGACCGCTGATGCACTTCAGCTTTGGCTAAAGAGTCTTTACCCAATAATGGTATTCGGATGGAGCCCTAGGCTCAGCTCATGCCGGAATGAGTCCATGTCCTTAATGGTTCAGCACAAGCAGCAGCACACTTGCGCCCCCTAAAGGCGGGAGTACCCCTCCATTTCTTGAAAGTCTGCCTGCTCTTTGCAGTGTGTTCCTGTAGTCTAAGTGACAACATAGACAGAAATTATTCAGATTGTTTAATATTTATTGTAAAGATAAATTACAATTTCAGCATATAATTCACTACTGTTTGCATGCCTCAGTGAATTTCAAATTTCACATGTGGAAAAATAGGTGATTTGTTTTTTAAATCTCCAATGAGCAACGTTTCATAGTGTTGCACTTACATTATAGTGTAAGTGTAAGAGGTGACTCAGTGACCCAAAAACTTGAGCCATTTTGAGTGCCTCATAATGACTTGAGTCAGTAAAAAGAATCAAATGTCCCATCGCTAATCCGTACCAGTTGTTCTTAGCATGAAATTATACAGCTGCTCACTGATTGTTACTTGTCTTCTCAATGAAGTTTCAATACTGCTTTTTTCTCTTTAGTGCATGGCTCATCAATTCCGGGTAGAGAGACGTTATATTTCCTTCCTGAAAATTGGTTGGTGCAGTTCTCCATTTGTGAAGCTTCCACTCATTATTAAACCGGAACCAGTTTTCATTTATAGATGTAAAACACACTAAGGTTAAACATTCTTTTACATTTTGTCAAATTGCGATCACAAATTTGAAAGTATTTGTGGGGAACTGAATATAACCAACAAAATGCAGCGCCATACTTGTGAAGCGTAACAGAAAGCATACAAGCTGTCTGTTCACAGAAGTAACGTGTGGGTGCGGCAGCATAAAGCTTTGGGGATACATTTCTTCAGAAAGGACAGGAAAACCTGTCTGCACTGATGAAAAGATAGATGGAGCTAAACACAGGATAATGATTGAAGAAACCCTGTTATACGCAACAAAAGACTCAGAACCATGGCTGGGGTTCACCTTTAGATCTTTTCCATCGCCAGAACTCCAGTTCTCGAACCAGTTCAGTTCGGGCACCCTAGAACTTTGGTGCTTTATCAGGAGTCAACACCCATTTCCACCAATTTTGGGCACCAAGCATACCAATGCTATGCATCTGTAGAAATATATATATTTTTTAATTTTAACATTATAGGGACCATTAAACATCATGTGAAAGCAAAGGACTGGCACTTTTGGGAGGCTGAAGGGTAGATGGAGCCGTCTCCTAAAAAGAAAGGACTGCAGCTTGTACTTCACAAAGAAGAAAATGGTTATGGTTAAGATCATACATGTATAAATAATTACTATGTTTTATCAATTAAAACTAATTAAAACCAATGTCAATAAATACTGACAGACTGGAAAAAAGAATGAGTCTGTGTTGAAAGGACAATATTTTAATAAATATATGGCCCGTTTTCCTGTAATATATAACAATTTTTTCCAGCTCAAGAAAAATACGAATAAAGGTTTCTGTTGAGTAATTCACTTGTTTGTTAAGCACTTTCCTTATGTTGTTTTTTATACTGTATTTGTGTTCTGACAGTTACGGTTCCAGCTATTTGGTGGTGCCCGAGTTGAACCACTTTTTGTGGTCTGGCACCTCTTTTTTCAGTGGAAACATGCGACAGCGGTTCCAAAAACAGGTGCTGGAACCAGAATGGGCTCTGAACTGTGTTGGTGGAAAAGACCTACTTGTGGCAGAATTACCATTTTAAAGATACAGTCAGAGCAACAATGGGATGTTGTACAACAGAACATATTTTGTTGTGTTAGAATGGAATTAGAGTCCAGGTGAAGACCATAAATCCATGAATCTGGGGCAAGACTTGATAATTACTATTCACCGTCGAGCTCAATCCTGAGCTGAAGGGAATTTTGCAAAGAAGCATAGACAAAATCGTCTGTCTCTAGATGGCAATAACATTCCCAAAATACGTCCAATTGTAACTACAACAGTAGTGAAGCAGCTGAGCACATAAATGTCATTACATAGATGTTGCTCCAAAATGTCGTAGCACAAATGTTACACTCCTCTGAGCTGTGCACAGAGCTTCTGCAGGACACAGGAGGCGTTTTCAGTGCTGCAGAATATGTGACAAAGACTCAGCTGATAGCTTGGTGACGTCAGAGCAAGGCAGTTCAAAGCCTCGCCTCTGACCTCTGAGAATTCACCGCTGATAACACACACACTTAGCTCTGAGCTGTCTGATACAACGAATCACAGTCCAGCCCGCACCCCGATTAGACAACGTGTTCAAGGACAATCCGAAAGACAACTATTTTACTCATATATATTCCAGATCTACCAAAGTGAGTGCTTAAATATGCCAATGATAGTGTCTTCAGGCAACCAATGGTCTGTAGTGTAGCCAGTGCTCAGTTCCCTTTTCCACTGGTGGAACATGTCCAACAACTTCTTCCATTCGTTGGAGACGATCTCAGGAGCACTGCTCTCATCAGCTGACCTGAAACACTTATTAAGCATCCACCGTTGCTCCCTTTTACAGTGTGACTGCACACATTTAAAAGGCTGGCAAGGTTCCAGACAGTGCCACAGGAATGTTAGTGAAGGGCCACAGCAAGATGAGAGCTGAGCGTTAATGAGCTTAGTTCCCAGGAAAACAATAACTGCCCCATGAAGTTCAGCAGAACGGTGAAGGAACCCTGTGAAACAGTTTGTTCTTTGTAAATTACCTCCTGACACGATCTGAATAAATCTGGTTCTATTTTGTTAATTTGGATTTTGAGTTGGGTCTAATTTAATTTATTTTTTCACCTTTTAGAATTGTGTTTACTCATGTTACATTTAGTAAATGTCTCAATTCTAGCGCTGCACAAGGTAGAAGCTTGTCGGAGCAGCTGTGATGCTTCATGCTTCAGATTCATTCATCCAGTTTTTCTGAAAAAGACAGAAAAGTTAAAAAGTTAGAATTTTTATTGCTAACTGGTAATTTTTGAAATGGTAATTTTTATTAAAAAATTTTTTTTAGAGAAGATTGTTTTCTGTCACTTACAATCTTTCTTGGATGAAAATGACATTCTTGAAACCTTTCAGTCTGGTTTCAAAGCTCGTCATAGTACAGAATCAGCATTATTAAGAGTTATTAATGATATCTTGCTGGCATGTGATTCTGGTACCTATACGGTCTTGGTTCTGCTTGACCTAACCGCTGCCTTGAACCTTGTTGACCACAATATCTTAATATCACGCCTAAATAATTTAGTAGGCATTTCACACACTAATCTGGACTGGTTAGATCCTACCTAGCCGATCAATCTTTCTCTGTCAGCATTTCAAACAACGAATCATCTTGCGCTCCTTTATCATGTGGGATCCCACAGGGCTCAATTTTAGGACCTCTACTCTTTTATTTATACTTATTGTCTTTAGGCTCCATCCTCTGGAGATATGGAGTTAATTTCCATTTCTATGCTGATGATTGTCAGCTCTATCTGCCCCTGAAGCAGGGGTACAGCTTCTAGGTTAAGGCCCTGCTGGACTGTCTGGAAGACATTACAGCTTGGCTAACCCTGAACTTTTTAAATTTTAACAATAACAAACTGAGGTAATACTGTTTGGACCAAGTTGCTCCTGTCACCCTAACACTGTTGATTAGGGACCCCTGACAGCATATTTTAAACCAACTGGTTTGGGTTTTAAGTTAGACAATGATTTTAAATTAGATGGTGAGATCAAAACAGTTGTTAGATCATATTTTTATCTCTTAAGGCAGCTGGCGAAATTGAAAATCTTTGTGTCAAGACAATTTATTGAAACAGTAATCCATCATTATTTTCATCCCACCCAGATTACTGTAATGGACTAAATTGGAATGAATCAGTCTTTGCTTTCTCATTTGCAGCTGTTTCAAAACACTGCTGCTCATATTTTAACAGGTACTCCAAAAACAGAACATATTACCCCTATTCTGGCCTCACTCCATTGGCTCCCAGCACATTGTAGAGTTCATTTTAAGATTCTCAGTTTTGTTTTAAAGAGTTTGAATGACCTTGCCCCGCCCTACCTTTCTGAGTTTCTTCCTCCCTACTTGCCCTCTTGGCCCCTCAGGTCAGCTGAACTGCGTTTTCTTGAAGTACCGAGGTCTAAGAGGAAGCTCAGAGGGGGCAGGGCCGTTTCTATTGTGTGATGCAAATATCAGGGATGCACACACATCCGTAGCAAGACCTGCATTTAATAAATCAGATCATATTCATATATGAGAACACCAATGTCAAAAAGAATCTTAAGAAACTTTCCAGGGTTGCTCTGAGGCTACACACTGGGATGTTCTGCCACCTACATTGAGATGACATTAATACCATGGCAGAGAGAGCGATCATATAAATGTCTGTGTGGACAACACCACCCCCACCAGTAACAAATTCCAGATCACCAGTGACCTTAAATAACAGGAACACAAGAAAAATAGCGCATTTAGGGAGGGAGACAGAGTTATTGAAGAGTTCACAAAAACAGTTTAAAGGAGGCACATCATGCGTTTCAGTCCTTCCTTTTCACGTTGAAATCATTCAGTTGTGGTCTATATAAAGTGGAACTGCAATGCTTTGGTCTGAATTCCTCCTTAATTTACCCGCATGTTCCCCCTTCTCTCGCCTGTTCAGAAGTGCGTCTGACAGCAACTTGTTTCGGTGCTGTCTCTTTAAATCTAAAGGAGGCACGTCACTCCCCGCCCACCTCCAGGTTGCAGTGTTCCACTCTAACATGTTCGGTCATTTTTGTAATATGCTGGGGGACGGCGTAATGAGCAACCAAACATTTTGACTTGTACACTTGTAGCTTCAGGATCCTTCAGCTTGGACTAGAAATACACTGTAAGAAATAAAAATGCCAGCTTCACAACATGGGTAAGCCAAACCTCCATGACCTTGCTTAGCGGTTCTGCAGAAAATACTCTGACGTAATTTTTCAAAAAACATAATAGAAAACTGAAAACACTGAATGGCTTGAAACATATGACTCAAAAAGAATCTAAAAGAATTTAGGCAGCAACTGGACAGATTAAATAAGAAATTTCTGCACTCCTGGAGACTCCAAGTACACAACAAAATGTATTTAAGGGTTCAAAAGTAGATTTTGCATGATATGTCCCCTTTAAAAACACAATTAAAAACAGCATGATGGTGTTCAAGAAGAGACTGGAGGGCAAGCTCCAGCAGAACAATATAAACGATGTGATCTAGATAGGTGGAAGGTTGGATGGTGCAAATTATTCAATAGGTAGAAGAAGGATCCTCTTTCCTGCCCTCAGCCAGCCAGACGTCTCATCCCCCCTTAACCCGCAGGTTTCCTGTCACACTTCAACGATTTTATCCTACGCCCAGCTTATGGATCTTGCTGCTTCGTCATCGTTTTCAGCTAAATCAGGAGAAAGGTGCTCCCTTTGTCTCCCCTCCCGCCTGTCTGTCGCTAGAAGTCAGGTGAAGAGGCAGCTGGAGAGATTGATCAGGAACAAGGTTGCAGGTTCACATGGTGTCAGCTCCAGTGTTCTGAAGGCCTGTGTGGCAGCATCTCTTTAACCTTAGCCTGGACCAGAAGATAGTTCCAACGTTGAGGAAGGTATTCTGCCTTGTGTCATTACCTAAGAAAGCCCAGACATCAGTCCTTAACAACTTAAGGCCTGTTGCTTTGACATCAGATGTTATAAAGGTGCTGGAGAGACACCTTGCTTTTAACTGCTTTGGTGAATACAACATTTAGCGCGCTTCTTTTGTTTTTTTACTTTGTTTTCTGCTGAAAACCGATTTAATAGTGCATGCCTTGGCAGAGGGATAGTTATAAGAAATTCAATACCTAAAATGAAACTATGGGGCATCTCTGTGCTTAAATTTTGTTTATCACATGTAGGTAGCAAGTTATCATTGTCATTTCATGTATTTCAAAAGAAAATTAAGTTGAACTGAAGATAATGATTAAATAGTTGACTGTGTCCCTACAGATACCAGGAGCACCCCCTGTCAAATCAGCTCAAACCCAAGCAGTAGGGGGAGCTACAGCATTGACAAGACATTCATAATTGTATTTCTTCTTATCTTCATGCAGTCTTCGTTAAAACTGAAGAAATCTTGCAAACACATCACCTGTTATTAAGTACCGTGTAACCTGGCTGTTTCCGACAGTGAACTAAAATAGAAATGCACGGTTTTAAACTCTGTTAAAGTGTTCCCAGTCACGATTTTTTTTATATCCAATCTATTACTTCCACTTCCTGTGGAACTCCGTAAGATACAATATCTGCAGGCAGTCGCCACTCGAGTTATCTCCTCAGCTTGTCATAAAGTTCTTCGCAGGTCTGATAATGACCCATTTATTCCCTTCAGGTGTGCTGAGCCAGAGAAACATCTAAAACATAGAGGACACCAGGTCACCAGCTCTGGAAGACTTAACTTGATCACTAGAAAAAAAACTATACTATAAACATTCAGCATTACTGAATGCTAAATTACTAAAAAGGTTAAGGTAACACCCTCCTTATCAATTTCTTAGTTGTACCTTGGCTATAGATAGGACTTTATGCTTTCATCTGTTCCAACTACATATCAGTGAAAACGAAAAACAATCAATCCAGAGGTATACGGTGGTGAGAAAAGAAACAGCAGATTCAGTGTATTTCTGAACCAAGGACTAACTATCTGTGATGCTAGAATTGACTGGTCCAAGCATCTAATCAATATTTCATACTGTAATTAGATATGAGATGCCAGGCAGGATGGAAACTTAATTTGCTGTTCGTCACTGTAGGAGAAACTGGGACACACTTATCAGGCATGTTAGGGTTAGATGAACAATGTGTCTGCACCAGTCAGTTTTTTTATTTAAACTACTGGGTCATCGGTTGTATTTTACCCCTTGTAACTGGAAAGAAAACACAGCAAATATACCGTATTTTAAAAAGAAAGTCCACATTTTACAATGCCCTACAGTCATAACTTAATTTCTAAAAAAAAAAAAACTTACAGGAATGGATATCCACATTGCAACAGTGAGGAGCTTTTATCTTCTAAACACCATGAATATTTAAACTGGCTTTACCTCTGGCCAAACCCGTGACAGATAGTGTCCTTTTGAATAAGTTTAAATGTAAAGGTACCATTTATACACTTCTTCCAAGCTTTGAAGTGCTGGTTTTGGAATTGAAATGAATTTCAACTATCTCTATGCCGTTACGACAGCTACTATCACTTTTAAGAGGTTGAACTGATGCCTTACTATACTCAAAGCTATCTATGACTAAAAAATATCATCTCAACTTGTGAAATTGGTAATTTATGGTCAGCAATGGGTAGTAACTGGTGTACATTTGCCTAAGTAATGTAAAAAAATAATTAAAAAAAATCTACTTCTTTTAGGGCTGGGTGATATGGACCAAAAATAATATTTCAATATTTTTAGCCTGAGTGCCGATATACAATATTTATCCTGCTAAGTTTTTTTTTCATAAAGTAATTATAAAAAGTCATCTCTGAATCAAAGCTTCATAACCAAAGGTCTCACTGGCATATTTTCTTCCTAACAAATAGAAGATACATTTGAAAAGGGCTGAAAAATAACCTACTGAAATCAGTAATCGTATAATTTTAACGCAACATACACTATCTCGATATAAACGATATAGTCTCATCTTATACCTCTTTTTAAAAAAATATCTATATTTTCTAAATCGTGAACAATATTTTTTAACAATCGTGATTCATGGTTTTTACCTGCTTGTGCCTTGTGTGAGTGTTTGAATTCTGAAAAGAGACTTTTCATTCAATAAAATTATTATTTGTATAGCGCCAATTCACAACACATGTCATCTCAAGGCACTTTACAAAGTCAAATTCAATCAAATCATCCAGACAGATTGGTCAAAAAGTTTCCTATCTAAGGAAACCCAGCAGATTGCATCAAGTCTTGGCAAACAGCATTCATCCCTCCAGAAAGAGCGTAGAGCTACAGTCGTCTGCATTGTCCATGGTTTTGCAGCAATCCCTCATACTGAGCATGCATGAAGCGACAGTGGAAAGAAAAACTCCCCTTTAACAGGGAGGAAAACCTCCAGCAGAACCAGGTTCAGTGTGAACGGTCATCTGCCTCGACCGACTATGGATTAGAGAAGACAGAAGAACTTTTATACAACCTCTTTTTTATACAACCTTTTTTATTTTGGTAAGTATGCTGCTTAGTTCTGGGGCTAATTAGACACAATCTTCTAAATAGTTCCATGACAATATCAACGTCAGGTTTCTGGTAGATATATACTTATCAGAACTTTGAAGTTTTATAAAGCTATGACCTGCCGATAGCCATTTGAACCAAGTTTTCTTTTAACATAGGATATACCAGCTGCGTTAAATAGAACTGTTAAAGCATTTCTGCTGTCAGCAATCATCAGTCATTTATATTAGGAGCAGAAGCAATACCAAAAAACCCAATGATTGCAGTGTTGACATTAGGGCTGCAACAACAAATCGATAAAATTGACCAAAATCAACAATTAAAAGCGTTGGCAAAGACTTTCGTTATCGATTTGTTGTGTTGCGCGATTAATGCGTCACTCACCTTGTAGCATGTAGTATTTACATAAAATTAATGAATAACATGAATATAATATACAAGTTCCACTTTTTGAATGGAATTACTGAAAAAAAACTCTTTCATGATATTCTAATTATATGACCAGCACCTGTATTAGCAATTACCATAGCCATAGTAACAGCATCAGCACCAGGAAGTGTTGCTCTCAAAGCATCCTGGAACTAGTGTTCGTATTTGCAGGGACAGAGCTATTATTTATACAAATAATATAATTTAATATACATTTTTGGCATTTTTCTTCAATGCATTCAAAGAAAGGGGGCAACTAGGAGGCCAGGAGCAACAGTGAAGGAGCTGCAGGAATTTCAAACATTCACATTTACACATGCAATCGGAATGTCCGAGTTATAAAAAACTGAAATCCATGGTCCATTAAAATACTTTTCCATGGATTTTTTTCTACACAAGTTTAGATCTGTCCAAAGCAGCTGTGGCAGAAAAGCAGCTGTGAAGCCTTGTAACAGGTTTCAAGGCTTTACAGACATGACTATAGAATAAACTCATTGCTCAGAGAAGCATCACATTCTGCCGTAGCTCACAAACACATCAGCAGAACTAAGAGCTTTACACAAACAACTTACAAGGCACACAGCTTTACCATTCTCAGCCTCTAATCTGATCATCGCTAATTTTCCTTTCTCTCCACCCCAGCTTCTTTCAGTCCCCCCAGGATTACAGAGAACCTAAAGAGACCTCTGTAGAGCACACAGGGTCAGGGGAAAGCTGTGTGCCACATATTATTAGGCTTATTCTACATAAATAAACAGCTAAACAGTTTACTGTGGTGCAAGAGGTCCAATGTAGTGTACTGCAAATTATGGAGGGGAGGAATAATTGTGGTGGGTGGAGGAACTGTGGATGTAAACAGTAACTAAAAGATTTTCATCCGCAAAATGAATAGAATAGTTGAGTTTTTTTGTCCCCATTTGATCAAACTTATCTCATTATTTAAGCTATTTCAGCTCAAACAGCCTAAAACTACAAAAAGGATGTGAAAAAACATTAAAACTAAATCTTTGCCATCCCGATTTCAGTTTTCAAAAGACTTGTCTTCATTACTGGGTGGACCTGCAGAGGGCTACCGTGCTCCCTTGTGTCATCCAGTTGCATGCTGGGTTGTCTTGTCCAGCTCTTCCTTCTCTGGGGCTGCACGGTCCCAAAGTCTCAGCTGCGGTCCACCAGCGAGGTCTCAGGACTCAGCTCACAAGTTCAGACCACAAGCTGATTAAGTCCGGGATTTCCAGCAGCTCAGGGCTGCTATTCCCAGCCTGGTCCAGGCCGATTAGACCCTCTGTTCTTCGAGTTGCACGAGTGGCCGAGCAATCAAACTTCAGGTCATCCACCAAACCATTACAGAGACTTGCAAAAGTATTGACATCCTAAGTTTTTTTCCACATTACATCAATAGGCATATGAGATCCAGCTGTTTTATGAAGACCTCAGAGGTTTGTTAGAGAGCACTGGGTAAGACAAGTTTATTTGTTTAGCGCCATTCATATACAGGATATGAAGACCAAGGAACACCACTGACAGGTCAGGGAAAAATTTGTAGAAAAGTTTATAGCAGGGTTAAGTTATAAAGCAATATCCTGAGCTTTATTTAATGAGCTTTAACTATTAAGAAGCCGTAGAGATCCACAGCTCTGGTTGTTTCTTATAACACAACACACAAATCTAGAATTTATGCAAACACAAAATGGCATTAAATTAACTGCACATCACTGAACACGCCATCATCATGGTAAACCTGAAACATAATGATGGCAGAATGATGCTGTGGGGATTTTTTCCCACGTGACTGGATGGGAAGAAGTATAGAGCTAAATACAAGTCAATCCTGGCAGAAACGCTGTTAAGAGGCTGCAGAAGATTCAACGCTGAGGCTCACCTTCCTGCAGGACAGCAATCCCAAGCTTAGAGCCAGGGCTACAATGGAATGGTTAAACTGAGGTACAGTTAAGTGTCTGAATGGTCTAGTCAAAGTTATAAGCTTTGACTTGTTGACAAATTGTGGTAAGACTTAACACATGCTTTCCATGCAGTATATGTGTAAGCAATTTTGGAAAGATGAAAGGGCAAAAAAAAAAAAATCACACACTGAATGCACTAAGCTGGTAGAGAGAGCTAACTGCAATAAAAAAGGGCTCAACGAATTATTGGCTCAGAGAGGCTGAAATAAAATGCATGCCACACTTTTCAGATTTACTTTTATGAAAGCTTTTGGCAACAAGATATCGTTTCCTTTCGTCTTAACAATTACGCATTACTTAGTGTTTGGCTTTAACATAATCAAATGTTTGCGGGGTATTAAAACTTTTGGAAAGCACTGCATATTTCTGCCAACTCCAGACATAAATAAGCTTTTCATCAGCTAAATGAATCACTCCTTTCACTAGCTAGCCATTAGTTGTAAGGACACAGAGGAGCATTTTCCAAACTGAAAACGGCTGCCAGTAAAGCCAAATGCAGTGCCTTACCATAAGCAGGCACTACGTTTGGAATAAAAAGAGGATAAAAATTTAAAATGAAATGGAAATAAATACAAGGAGGTCGTGTTAAACTTTCATCGCCTTGATATGTAGCATTTCTTTCCTCCTCCACCTAAACTCTGCTTGCTGATTCAAAAATCAGTTTCAGTTCAATTTAGTGGAATTACATAGATATGAAGCCTAGGCGGAAGTTCAGTTGAAGAAACTGAATTACTTACCTCCATCCAATCAGAGGCTCATCCGCCTCCGTCGCAAGCCAATCAGCTTTGAACCGCTCCTCCACGAAGCCAATCAGCATCCTAAGTTAATCTTAAAAGGACTTCAAATCCACGTCTCAGCCTTCTACCCGGCAAAGCGCAAGCAGTGGTTGCGCAATGTCTGATTTGGACTCGGATGACCCTGATTCAACCCACCTCCATCCCCTTCTCCACCATCGTAGCCAAGCTCCGCCTGGCTTTCCCATGGTGCTCCTTCAACCTCGTCCCTATCAGAGGGTAACTCCTTCCCAGACTCTTATGGAATTCCCTGTCACATCTCAATCGGTCCGGCAGAAGACCGCCATGTTGAGCCTGGTTCTGCCAGAGGTTTCTTCCTAAAGGGGAGTTTTTCCTCTCCACTGTCGCTTCATGCTTGCTCATCATGGACAAGTTTATGCAAACCTGTGTTTATCCAAGTTGGACATCTATCTTCCGGGTCCCTGAGTGAAGTACTGGTACCAGCTTACGCAGTCTACTGGATCCCACCAATTCAGCTCAAGCAGATCGTCTCGCCAACCAGCCTCTATGAACCAACTTCATCTATCTCCATTCCACCACCAGTTTCAGGCCTGGGGGAAACATCCCTATTCTCATACACCTGCTTATGCATATTAAGTATAATTCAGCGTTAATGTTTCCTGCCGAGGTCTGAGCGCCAAAGTCTTAAAATATTGTATCAATAAAATTCTTCTAATTGTCTTTTCTTTCCGTGTGAGTTTTACAGATTGAACTAATTCACAACACATCATCTCAAGGTACTTTACAAAACAAACATCAGTTCAATCAAATCCTACAGGTAGATTCCAAGTCAATCAGCTTGGAATCTACCTGTAGGATTTGAGCTTCTTTAAACTATTTAGCCAAGTTCAGCTCATTATTCGGACTGGTAAAATGTTTTCTATCTAAGGAAACCCAGCAGATTGCGTCGAGTCATGGATTTGCAGCATTTACTCCTCCTGGATGAGTATGGAGCCATAGTGGACAGTCGCCTGCATTGCGTCGTTGACCTTGCAGCAATCCCTCAAACCGAGCATGTATGCAGCGACAGTGGAGAGGAAAATCCCCTTTAACTGGAACAACCCTTCAGCAGAACCAGGCTCAGTGTGAACGGCCATCTGTCACAACCAACTGGGGGTTAGAGAAGACAGAGCAGAGACACAAACAGTGATCTAGGAATGCTTTCTACGTTAAAGAAGAATAAAAGCATGATGGCAGCAGTAGCTCCTTTAGTGACTTCCCCTAGGAGAGAAACACAGCTAAGCAGATAAACTCTGAGCTAGTTTTCAAGTCCAGAGGATGAAAGCGAGCCAGATGAAGCTACAATGAAGAGAAAAAACAGAGAGAACCAAAAGTTAAAAGTTGAAAAAAATTATGTAAGAGGAAAATGGGTCTCAATGTCCTCCAATGGCTAAAACCTATAACAGCACAACTGCAGAGATAGCTCAGGATAACCTAAGCCACTCTAGGATTTGTCAAAAAGGCAAGTTTTAAGTCTAATCTTAAATCTTAACCTGGTGAGCCAGATTGATAATGTGTAGCCCTCTCCGTTCTGCACATTATCAATCTGGGACTGCTTCCGGCGGCGCCCCTGGCGGCAGCAGCCGAACACAGCTCCTGTACCAACTCGCGGACTTTTTGCATAAAAATGCATAAAAATGCCGCCAAACTCGCTGGAAACCACTCATCTACCCAGCCGATCAGTACTTGACCGCGAGCGCCTGTTGGAGTTACGATCAAGTTGTGTTTTTGGACTTTTAAATACCACGCTTGACTGCTTACGTGACTGTGGCGTCCTACGGAGACCAGCCCCGGAGGCCTGTGAAGCGGCGGCCTCGACGAGCAGCTCACGCCGGTGGAGAGCGACGCGAAAGCGGTGTAGCCGGCCGAAGAAGCGCGGTTGCCGAGGAGGCTTAGCAGCGAGGCTAAAGGCTAACCCATTCAGACCGCCGCTCCCGTCCATCTGGCTTTCCAACGTTCGCTCACTGGACAACAAAATGGACCACTTACAACTCGAGCTCTCTGCAAAGAGGGAGTTTAGAGACTGCTGCGCTCTCATTCTGACCGAAACATGGCTCACCTCATCAATCCCGGACAACGCCGTTAGCCTGGAGGGGCTAGCTACTTTCCGCGCCGACAGACAAACAGAACTCTGCGGTAAGACCCGAGGTGGAGGACTCTGCGTTTACATTAATAACACCTGGTGTAAAAATGCTAGATTAGTCACAAGTTTCTGCTCTCCGGACATTGAGCTTCTGACTGTTAGCTGCAGACCTTTTTATCTGCCTAGAGAGTTTACTGTTGTTATCATCGCAGCGGTTTACGTCCCTCCCAGCGCTAATACTAAAGATGCTATGGGTGTTCTCTATCGGACTATCTCTGAGCTGCAATCTGCACACACAGAGGGGGTTTTCATCATTGCTGGGGATTTTAACCAGGCAAATATGAAAACTGTTCTCCCTCATTTTTACCAACACGTGGATTTTGCAACTCGGGGAGAGAACACTCTAGACTTAGTCTACACAAATATAAAAGGAGCATTCAGAGCAGCCCCCCGCCCCCACCTGGGCTCTTCAGATCACCGTTCCGTGATGCTATTCCCAGCACACAGGCCCCTGCTGATCAGAGCAAAACCAACAGCGAGGCAGGTGAGGGTGTGGACTGAGGGAGCAATGGAGGCGCTCCAGGACTGTTTTGAGTGCTCTGACTGGAACATGTTCAAAGCTGCTGCAACTTATGAGGACAAGATCAACATTGATGAGTACGCCATGACTGTGTCAGCCTACATCAACAAATGCATTGAGGACGTCAGCACCACCAAGACCATCATCACCCGAGCCAACCAACGACCCTGGATTACTGCGGAGGTCCGTCAAGCGCTAAAAGCACGGAACTCAGCCTTCAAGTCTGGTGACAAGGAGGCACTGAGGACAGCGAGAGCCAACTTGAACCGTGCCATCAGGCTAGCAAAGCGGAACCACAGTCAGAAAATCCAGGAGCTTTTCCATGATGCCAGCAACACCAGGAGCATGTGGAAAGGCATCCGGGCGATCACTGAATACAACACCCCCTCCCCCCCGGTGGGTGAAGTTGATGCTGACTTCCTCAATGGACTAAATAACTTCTTTGGGAGGTTTGAGGCACTAAACAGCACTCCAGCAGTGAAAGCTGTTCCCCATCAGGAAGAGGAGGTCCTCTGCCTTGACACCGCCGACGTGTGGAAGACTCTGAGGAGAGTCAACCCGCGGAAGGCCCCAGGCCCCGACAACATACCTGGGCAGGTGCTCAAGGAGTGTGCAGGTCAGCTGGCTGGTGTCCTCACAGACATTTTTAACACCTCGCTGGACCAAGCCATAGTGCCAGCATGCTTCAAGTCTGCCTCCATCATTCCGGTGCCAAAGAAACCTCAAGTCACCTGCTTCAACGACTACCGGCCTGTTGCACTGACTCCCATCATGATGAAGTGCTTTGAAAGGCTGGTAAAGGAACACATCGTCTCCAGTCTCCCCCCAACACTCGACCCGTTCCAGTTTGCCTACCGACGGAACCGCTCCACTGAGGACGCCATCTCCTCTTCTCTTCACCTGAGCCTGGCACACCTGGAGGAGAAGAACACGCACGTGCGGATGCTGTTCCTGGACTTCAGTTCAGCGTTCAACACCATCATCCCACCATCATCCCACAACATCTGGTGGCAAAACTGGAGCATCTGGGCTTCAACACACCCCTACGAAACTGGCTGCTAGACTTCCTCACCAACAGACCTCAGTCAGTCCGGGTCGGACAGAACACCTCTGATGTCATCACCCTCAGCACGGGCTCCCCTCAGGGCTGCGCCCTGAGCCCCCTGCTGTTCACCCTGATGACACACGACTGCGTCCCCAGGTTCACCACCAATCACATCGTGAAGTTTGCAGACGACACAACGGTGGTGGGCCTGATCAGAGACGACAACGACCAGGACTACAGAGAGGAGGTGGAGCAGCTGGTGGGCTGGTGCAGAGACAACAGCCTGATCCTGAACGTGGAGAAGACGAAGGAGATCATCGTCGACTTCAGGAAAAACCGGCCTCACCATGCTCCACTGCTCATCAACAACTCAGCGGTGGAGGTGGTCAGCAGCACCAAGTTCCTGGGGGTGCACATCACGGACAACCTCACCTGGACTGTGAACACCGCGTCGCTGGTGAAGAGGGCACAGAAACGACTGTACTTTCTGCGGAGGATGAGGAGAGCCCGCCTGTCCCCGCCCATCCTCACGACCTTCTATAGAAGCACCATAGAGAGTATTCTGACCAGCTGTCTCTCTGTGTGGTGTGGAGGCTGCAGTGCCTCCGACTGGAAGAACGTGAGGAGAGTGGTGAGGACAGCAGAAGGGATCATCGGGGCTCCTCTTCCCTCCATAAAAGACATTTCATCGCAGCGCTGTGTGTCTCGAGCCCGTAACATCATCAGGGACCCCTCACACCCCCACCACAGACTATTCTCCCTGCTGCCCTCTGGAAAGAGGTTTCGCAGCATCCGCTGCAGGTCCACTAGGTTCTGCAAAAGCTTTTTCCCTGCTGCCATCAGACTGTTGAACTGCTGAACTGCTAAAGTATAAAAACGGACTGTGTACCACATTCGATTCGCTGATTTGCACATCTGCACATTTGCACATTGTATCGTATCCTGCAAAATTGCTGCTGCACCTTACCGGGAAACGTACTGCAAAACTGTGTACAATGCAACTGTCTACTTTTAAATCATTGCTGCACCTTACTGCGTATTTGTTTACATTTGTTTTACACTGTTTACATTTCAACTGCCTACTGCTCACTGCTGCACTTTATCCGGAAGTCAATTGAAACTTATCCTGTAAGTGACTGCGATTTATCACTGCACTTTATCCTGTACTGTAATTCACCGCAAGGTATCCTGTAGAGTTACTGCAATCTTTCTGAGCTGTGTGAAAGCGAAATTTCGTTCTGTATCCACTCTGTGTATACAAAATGACAATAAAGAAAGTCTAAGTCTAAGTCTAAGTCCCATCAAATTTGTTTGGTGAAATGAGGGACATTCAGCAGAACTCTCCGAGCTGATTGGGTGAAGCGACACCTAGTGCCTGCCAAAGGTTGGTTTTAGCCAATCACGGTATCAAATGAAAACATGAGCAGCAGACGTTATGAGAAACCACAACAAGGTAAGCTAGTCAAGCCACTTCTTACTGTTCTTCATGGATTCTGACAAAACCGAAGTGATAGCAGCAGCTACGCCTGCGTCCCTACACTCACATGTTTATGTTAGTTCCCCTGTGGGCTCGTCAGCTCTTGCTTTCGTCACAGCTGATGTGTCCCATCTTAAACCACAATACTGCAACGTGATTGGCCTGAGCCGTTTTTGGTTCGGACATAAACGGTTAAATAATGGGATTCTCATATGTTTGTGAACACACAAATACCGAGAGAATTCAGCTTGCGGGCATTTCTGCCTTATGGACCAAAACTGGGAGTTTTTTTCCACAGGAGAGGAGCCTGATAACTAAAGGATCTGCCTCCCATTCTACTCTAGGAACCACCAGCAGACCTGCAGTCTGATAGCAAAGTGCTCTGTTAGGAACAAAATGGAGCAATCAGACCTCTGCTGGCTTATGGAACTGATGGAAGGAGAATTTTAAACTATTCTCGGTTTAACAGGAAGCCAATGGAAGGGAAGTTAAAATAGGAGAAATGTGATCAATCGTTTTCATCAGAACCCTCGCTGCATTGTTTTGGATCAGCCGAAGATTTAAACAGCATTCTCCTGCAACAAAAGACAGAGAACCTTAACCTGACCCTAGCCAGATTGATATCGCTCCGTCTAGCTTCACTCACATCCATCTGGGACCTCTCCCATAGAGAGTGATTTCTCCAACCAATTTTATTGTCCAGCCAATCAGGACACAGGGCTTGAGTTTCATAGACGTGACGTAGTGGAGAAGCGACCGTGAGACTGTTTTGATTCAGACAATGGCGGCTCGCATCGAGGAAGCAAGCGTTAACATTGATGCTGCTATTTCTACCGTGTTGTCCAATCTACGTAATATTGTTTCATTAAAAGAACATCAGAGAACGCCTCTGAAGGCTTTTGTTGGTGGAAACGATGTTTTCGCCCTTCTCCCGACCGGATTTGGCAAGTTTTGTTTTCCGGGGCGCGCCCGCGGCGGAGCGGTTAGCGCAAACCATATTAGGAGGCCTTTAGTCCTCAACGCGGTCGGACCGGGATCGACTCCGACCTGCGGCACTTTGCCGCCTGTCTTCCCCCCTCTTCCTGTCAGCTCACTGTCAATAAAACATGTGCCACTAGAGCTGCAAACACATAAAGAAAAAAAGTTTTGTTTTTTCCTGCGTCGCTCTCACAGCGTCACGTGTTAGCTTCGGTGTGAGTGGTTGAAATAGCACGTCGATAAAGATGACAGACAAGTGGCTTATCCAATAATATGCAAGAATTTTTGATAAGGCCCAGCCTTCAATAAAGGCAATTCCTATGGATCAGTCCCAGATGGATGTGAGTGGAGCTAGGCGGAGCGACATACATCTGGCTAGGGTCAGGTTAAGAGAACCTAGGGTATAGCTCACAATTTTTCTAGCAAGGTTCTGTTAAGGGTTATAGATAGCTAAAATGTTACTTTCACCAGATAAATTGGGTTATTTATATAAATACAGGGTAGCTGGTTCCAGAGGGTGACATGGGCGGCTTGTTGGTGAAGGAGCCAAGACCAAACAAACTTTCACTGTTAAAACTCCTCAAACAAAACAACATAGAGTTACTTACACAGGAAAATGGAGCGAGGATAGTGTCTCACCAATGACCTTCCTGTGTGGAGGATGGGAAAAAATAAAAATGATCTAAATATTTTCTGCCTTACCAATCATAAGTTTTGTTTTTATGCAGCAATAATCTCCTATGGGACACTTATTCCGACTAAAATAGAGTTACATATTCCGCTTATTCCACAAAGGGAAGATCCCTGGTGGTGCGCAGTCTCCTACCTCTTTTTCCTTTATGGATAGTCCGAAGTTTAAAGGTTAAAATAAGTCTTTGAATAAATCACTGCAACATTCTTTTTAAAACTGGAATTGTTTTCAGACAGCAGAACTGTGCTGTAGTCTTGACCAGCAAATAATACCAACCCATCAGGTTTTATACTAAATGGAGACACCGAGCGAGTAAACTACTGCAGGTCTGAAATGCTTTAAACCTTTTATTAGAACCTCTCTTCAAAAACCCTAAACTACCAATTTAAAGCAACTGTACCTGAATTAAATTTTTATCCGATTAAGAAAAATGGTATTAAGTTAAAATAAGTAATTTGATCATAAGATCTAACTGAATGCGCGATCAAGCATGTTCAGGCTTTTATTAGTAGGAAAAAGCAGCAAACTGGGGACAACCCAGGACGACTTTTCTCTCCCAAAGGCAAGAGGTAGAGAGTCATTGCTAGGCAGCAGCTCCTCCAGCCCGTGCACGACAGGGTATGTAAGCAGAACAGCATGGCATACATGTAAGTGCTGACCATTCACATAGGAAAATATAATTTACCCGAGATGAAGCTATTTATATAAAAGAAAACAAAGAAAAGTCCCTGGATGAAGCCTCGTTTCCTCCGGAGGATTGTGCACGAGCTTGAGGTGCATGCTTAGTCTCGTGTTTGTCACTGGGGAAAAAAACAACTGTTCAATCACTCATGGTTTGAATGTGTGCAGGACCAGGTATAGTTCCTTTAAAGGTTCCATCTCATGCTTTTTTATGCCTTCCAAAGTCCATTGTAGGCATATATACGATGGAATATTTCCTTTGGCACTATGTGGTATTAATTTATTATGAAATATTAGTTGTTTTCTGGGCCCCGTTTCAGAAAACCGGGTTAGTGTATAGAGTAATTTTTGGGGTAAATTCCTGCATACCCTGGCTTTTCAGTTTCAGAAAGCCTTTACTTTGAGTCAGATTGTTACAACAAATTACGTGAAACAACCCTGCTGCCGAGCAGAGTTGTTAGGGCTAACTCTGAGTTTTTCCTTCTTTTTACGTGAGATCTGCACAAGGACATGTCTTCTGGGAAGGCTGTACATAAGGTTTAGGAGTGTGTTCATGGGAATTTTTGACCATTCTTCCAGAAGCGCATTTGTCAGGTCACACACTGTTACTGTTGTTGGACGAGAAGGTCTTGCTCTGTGTCGCCGCTCTAATTCATCCCAAAGGTGTTCTATAGGGTTGGGGTTAGGACTCTGTGCAGGCCGGTCAAGTTCATCCACACCAGACTCTGCATCCATGTCTTCATGGACCTTCCTTTGTGCTCTGGTGCAGTCATGTTGGAAGAGGAAGGGATCAGCTCCAAACTGTTCCAACAAAATTGGGAGTATTATGTCCAAAATGTCTTGTTATGCTGAAGCATTCAGAGTTCCTGTCACTGGAACTAAGGGGCCATGCCCAGCTCCTGAAAAACAACCTCACACCATAATACCCCCTCTGCCAAACTTTACACTTGGCACAATGAAGTCAGACCAGCACCGTTCTCCTGGCAAACGGCAAACCCAGACTCATCCATCAGATTTCCAGATGGAGAAGCATGATTCGTCACTCCAGAGAACGTGTCTCCACTGCTCTGGAGTCCAATGCGGCATGCTTTATACCACTGCATCCAATGCTTTGCACTGCACTTGGGGATGGATGGCTTGGGGATGTGGCTTGGCCACATCAAGTTTGGAGGCATGTAATGATCTACTCTGCAGAAAGTTGCCGACCTCTTCGCACTATACGCTTCAGCATCCGCTGACCCCGCTCCGTTAGTTTACATGGCCTACCACTTCGTGGCTGAGTTGCTGTCATTCCCAAACGTTCACACAGCTGACAGTTGACTAGAATATTTAGGAGCGAGGAAATTTCACGACTGGATTTGTTGCACAGGTGGCGTCCTATCAGTTCCACGCTGGAATTCACTGAGAGTGACCCATTCTTTCACAAATATTAGTAAAAACAGTCTGCATGTCTAGGTGCTTGATTTTATACACCTGTGGCCATGGAGGTGGTTGAAACTATTTGACCATGAGACAAAGGAAAATTGCAGTTAGTTGATCTGACCCTAATCTGATGTTAGTGCCTGGTTGTGAAAGCTGGAGAAACTGAGCTTGATCTATTTTGTAAAGTAACATGGGCGAGAATTTCAGTCTTTAGATATCTGGAGCTAGTAGACATACCTGCTGTAATCGCAGCAATAAATAGTTGTACTTTCTAGTTTCTAGAAAAGATATGCAAGACATTTATTTCACATATTTAATTATAAAATATGAAAAATCATGCTTCTCCTCGTTTTATGAGAAAAAATCCCAATAACAACAGAACATTGGTGGCTTAGACGTGACAAAATGTGAAAAACGTCAAGGGGATTGAATACTGTGGTAAGGCACCAAGTAGCCTAATCTATTACTTTTTGAATTTCCTTATTCTCCACTGTTTCCACTTATGTGATAACATGAAAGTAGGCTTCAGTCTAAAAAAAAAAACAAAAGACATCAGTTTTCACTCATTTATTGTCTGTACTCGCAACACAAGTGCAAACAATGAAAACAAAACAGAAATGCTCCACTAAAGTAAAAGCAGGTATAAAAGGTAACCTTATAAAAACATAAGTCAGAGAGCAATACAGCCACTTTTTTTTTCAGAATAAACTACTGATTTTAACTTCTGCTTGATGCAAGCAACAAACAGGTGTCAGGTAGCTTCAGGTTCTAGGTTTGGTAGCGAAGGTGAGATACCCTGTGTGACCGGGCATTTCTCTGGGTGGGGTGGTGGTCTTAATTTTTAAGGAGGCATGGTTTGGCGTGGCAGAGGGAGGAACCTTCTCCATGGCTTCTGGGCCTGCCTGGGAGGAGGAGTCAGAGGAGTCTGGGCCGAAGTCGGGCAGTTGCAGGGTGACAGGTCGGACATTGTGGACTCTCAGCAGAACCTCCAGCGACCTGATCTCCTCAAAGCCCTGCTCCGTCAGCGCCTCACATGTCCTCTGAACTTGCTCTATACACGGAGAGAAGGAGCACAGGCGGCCTCCTGCAGGAAATCAGACACAAAATGAGACCAAGATGAAATTAATTAACGGTATAATCAGGTTAACGCTCGTTCAGGGCTCAAAAGTTTCCGTCCCTTTTGAAGTTTTCCACACATTCTCATGCAAACTTAAAATATTGCATTAGGATTTTATGTGTCAGTACAACATTTAGTGCATAGTTGTGCAGTAGAAAGAAAATGATGTGGGCTGCGGCTGCTGCGGGGTTCAGCGCAGCACCATGCTGGCCCTACGCTGCTGCTGCGCTGGCTGTTTGCCGGTCATGTATTTTGTTGTAAGCCTCAAATACGCATCTGTCCCGTGCTAAGAAGCAAGCCCTGCTAGCTAGGAGAGAGAGAGCAGCAAGGAAGAAGAGGCTGTAGGGGCAGGAAACCTTCAGGTCCAGGGAGCTTGTTAAAGAGCTCCGTTTACACAGCGATATGACCTCAAACTTGTACCATACGGTTCAGGGAATTCTCCCCCATTTTGCTTCCTGGTCTTTCTGGCTGACGGTGGGATAGCCCAGTTTCTTTGACCGCGGCGTGCGCAAAGCCGTGCGCTGTGCTTTGCTCGGCGCACGCCGTTAAAAAATGGGCTTCAGAGCACAGTGGTGCGCACGGCACGTCCTGTCTGAAAGGCCCGTTAGTGATGTTATTAGCTGATCTTGTCGTTATTATAGTACCATTTCCTGAGAAACTGCTTGTCTAAAAGCAGAAGGTGTTTTCTTTGAAAGAACTAAACGCATCCCTCACTCAAGGTAAACTGTCTATACCAGAAGCTATTTAGGATGAGAAAACATTCTAACCCATAATACTACAACTTCTACTGATGCATTTGTTTGCCAAAAGTATAATTCTAGTCTAAAAACCCATTCATGTTGGTTGTTGGACCCAAGCTGCAGCCTGTGGATCATCAGAGGATCCCCGTACTCGCCGGCCTCTCGTCTCCGCAGGAAACCCTGAGGTAATCTCAGTGGGAGGCGGGAGAAACGGGCCAACAAACCATTCATGGCTGACCTAATGAACACACGCCGACACAGAGCTCTGCAGCTGCACAGAACAGAGGTCAGGGTTAGAAAAATAAGCCAATTTTTTTTGTTTTAATCTAAAGAGTAGGGAGGAGTTAGTGAAAAGCAAATCTTGGGAGAAGCATGCGAACTTCAGCGATCTAATAAAGGTTAGATGGATTATTCATAGAAATGTGGTTTTCTTCCAGTAGCAGGGGAACATGATCTTCTATTCTGAGCTCTATGAGGAGATTTATTCATTGGATGAATAGTTTTTACTCTCTGCCCTCAGTTAACTGCAATGACTGTTAATGGAAATCTTAATTATTAACTGAAATGGTGTTTCCTAGGTACTAGGGGTAAATACAAGAAAAAAATACATTGGCTGGTTTTGTAACCAAGAAGTTAAGTCTTGTCTCTAGAAACTGCTGAAGCCTTTTTAAAAAAGTAATTATACATGATAGTTGTTAGACCTATAATACATTTTGTAAAGACAGGGAACTGTCAACTCACCTGTTTTCTCTCAACAGCCATGTCTAGCACATTTTAGCAATATATTCTTGACTGAACATTGTGCTAAAGCCATTATAGTTTTCCTAGTTTCACTGTTGACGCTTTAGCTTGCCATCAAAGAGGTTTGTACAAATTAGGGCTTGGCAATAAATCGAGACTTTAAAAATATTGAGATTTTAAAAAAGAGACAGAAGATTAGACTACATAATTTATATTGAGATGGTCTATGTAGCATTAGAAATATTCTTTTATATATTGCAGTAGGTTATTCTTCCACCAGTTCTCATATTTATCTACAGGTGTTTGTTTAAAAAAATGTGCCTTTGAGACATTTGTGATAAAGCTTTGATTCAGAGAAGCCTTTTTATAATAACTTTATTAAAAGAACATATTGAGAAAAATATTATATATTGGCGTTCAACCTAAGAATTTCGAGATATTATTATGGTCCATATTGCTCAGATTTTACAATATGTATTGCAGGACTTTGATAGGTGGTGGTATTGCTTGACTGGTTCTAACCAAGTAGAATGGCAACAAAAAAAAGGCTTTGAAGAAAAAATCTACTAAACGAAATGAATTAATGGTCTGACACCTCTGCTAAACCTTTAGCTAGACTGAAAGTTGATTTTACAACTTTCCTAAACCAGCCTGAATTAAGCGTGTTCAGGTCTGTTTAGTGAAAAGGAGTGGATAGTCAACGTTGACTCTGAACTTTCCAAATAAAATACTGACCAGGGGATCAAGGGACATGAAAAAGCATGCCTTAGTCTCCTAAAAAGCTAGCCACAGTCATTGAAACGCAAACTGGAACCCTTGGAAAACCTTGGCTAGAAAGAATCCAAAAAAGGGGCCAAGTATCCCCAACTGATCCCAACCAAGATTGGCAAGGCTCCCTAGCACCAATGCCGGATGTAAACCAACAACAAAAAAACAATAATGGCCACAAAGTAACCAAAAATAACTAGTTAATGAGGAAATGGAGTGGACTCTTGGTGATTTGTCTTCCTCCTTAGCCCCCTGTGTTTAGTCAGATACAATGCCTTTAAAAGTATTAATACACATTTTGCATCTTATAACCATAAAGATCAATGCATTTTAAAAGGTTTTATGTAATAGAAGAAAATTAGTAACTTAACCCTCATAATGTCCAGTTCTATTTTTAGAACATGCTCTTCGGGCAACTTATGTTCTCCCTGAGGGTGATCTTGCCAATATTGTCAACGTCCCAGTAAATAAAGTCGCTGTTAGCTGTCTGTCACCAGCAGTTTGTAAATTATTGCTTAATTTGCTCAACTGGTCGAGCATATGCTAATCAAGGCAAGCTAGTGTAATCTTTCTCTTATTTTTGTGAATTAATGCTTTTTTTCATTTTGTTTTGGATAATAATAACCTAAATGGACTAAACTGAGACAATAGAAATTCTGTGATTTATTTTAAACAAAAAAATAATACACTTAAATCCTGTCATGGTACAGTTTTTGGCCTGCCTGTCTCCTCATGAACTTCCAGATCTTTCCACCTCTCACTCCACCTCCTCATTAGTTCCACCTGCCGTTCCTAATTAAGCTTGGATTCAGTGCACCTGCCAACACCTCTACTCAAACCTCCCTCAGTCTGCTCTTCCCCGCCGGATCGTCATCATTCTACAGCCAAACCTCATCTGCGCACTCCGGTCCTCCAGCTCCCATCTACATCCTCCTGCTCCAGTCCGGTACAGCCTCTCTGGTCTCCTTCCACAACTCGTCAACATTCAATAAAACTCACTAAACGAAACTCAGTGTGTGGTTGTGTTCGGGATCATCAGAAAAAATAGTGACAAATCCTCTTTTGACAGTAAGAACACAGCAGTCTGGGGCCTCATGCACGAAGCATTTGTACACAGTAAAAATCTTGTGATGCCATATTCAACGGCCAATTTGGCATGTACAAAAATGTATGTACTACACCTACGGTAATCTACGCACCTGCTAAGAAAATGTGCAGCAGCAACGCAAACTTTTCAAATTGACAATAAAAAAAACCCCTCAAAGTACTAAAACTCACCCAAATCCTCTGAAATCCACTGCTCAAAGTGGACACTTAAACCAGACAATGTAACTCCAAGTCAGTCACACTTCTGTGAAATCAATTAAATCAATTAATCTTTATTGTCAACTACAATTTGCATTGTAATCGAAATTATAGTTCCAGTACAACCGTCCATCACATACATCACATACATTAGGGGGGAACGGTTGACTGAGGCCTTGCGTTGCTAAAGAACGCAGCCGTTAGGCGCATTCTTCCAACTGCCTTGTTGTCCACTTAAGAAGCAACACTGATTGACTCAGTTTCACCTGCTGTCGTGTAAATGGAATAGACACCAGGTGGAAACTAGAGGCAACTAGCAAGACCTCCCAATAAAGGAGTGGTTCTGCAGGTGGTGACCACAGACCACTTCTCTGTTCTTCTGCTTTCTGGCTGATGTTTTGGTCACTTTTGAATGCTGGTGGTGCTTTCACTGGTGGTGCTTTCACTCTAGTGGCAGCATGAGACGGAGTCTACAGTCCACACAAGTGGCTCAGGTAGTGCAGCTCATCCAGGACGGCACATCAATGCCAGCTGTGGCAAGAAGGTTTGCTGTGTCTGTCAGCGTAGCGTCCAGAGCATGGAGGCGCTACCAGGAGACAGGCCAGTACATCAGGAGACATGGAGGAGGAGGCCGTAGGAGGGCAACAACCCTGCAGCAGGACCACTACCTCCACCTTTGTGCAAGGAGGAACAGGAACACTGCCAGAGCTCTGCAACATGACCTCCACCAGGCCACAAATGTGCATGTGTCTGCTCAAACGATCAGAAACAGACTCCATGAAGGGGGTAAGAGAGCCTGATGTCCACAGGCAGGGGTTATGCTTACAGCCCAACACTGTGCAGGACGTTTGGCATTTGCCAAAGAACACCAAGATTGGCAAAGTCGCCACTGGCGCCCTGTGCTCTTCACAGATGAAAGCAGGTTCACACTGAGCACATGACAGACTATACAGAGTCTGGAGACGCCGTGGAGAACGTTCTGCTGCCTGCAACATCCTCCAGCAGGACCACTTTGGCAGTGGGTCAGTAATGGTGTGGGGTGACAGCCCTCCATGTGCTCGCCAGAGGTAGTCTGACTGCCATTAGGTATAGAGATGAGATCCTAAGACTCATTGTGAGACCATATGCTGGAGCGGTTGGCCCTGGGTTCCTCCTAATGAAAGACAATGCTAGACCTCATGTGGCTGGAGTGTATCAACAGGTCCTGCAAGATGAAGGCATTGATGCTATGAACCAGCCCGCTCGTTCCCCAGACCTGAATCCAATCGAGCACATCTGGGACATCATGTCTCGCTCCATCCACCAACGCTACGTTGCACTACAGACTGTCCAGGAGTTGGATGTCCAGGTCTAGGAGGAGATATCCCTCAGGAGACCATCCACCACCTCATCAGGAGCATGCCCAGGCGTTGTAGGGAGGTCATACAGACATGTGTAGGCCACACACGCTACTGAGCCTCATTCTGACTCGTTTTAAGGACATTACATCAAAGCTGGAGCCATTTACCACTTTCATTTTGAGTGTGGCTCCAAATCCAGACCTCCATGAGTTAATAAATTTTATTTCCATAGATAATTTTTGTGTGATTTTGTCATCAACACATTCAGTTATGTAAAGAACAAAGTATTTAATAAGAATATTTTAATAATTCAGATCTAGGATGTGTTATTTTAGTGTTTTTTGAGCAGCATTTAACCATTCTGTTTTATCTAACCCAAGGAGCATCAAACCTGAGGTTTTTAATCAGTTGGAGATTTTTGGTATAAATCTGTACAAAGAAATAAAATCCCATTTAACCTCATACAACAATGTAACGTGTGTCAAAATGATGGAAACAACCGTAATCAGATATAAACTAGTAATACTCCTCTGTTTTTGTCACATGTAGATATCTGCGTGCCGAGGCGTATGAAATGCATGTGAATCATCTAACGAGCTTTTCATTCTCACTGAAGAATAAAAAGTGGTCAGATCAGCCGATTATTTCCTAGCAAAACAGGTGCTTCAATTCCTAAAGTTGAGACAGTCCCACATGTCCCTAAATAGCTGCGTAACTGTGGAACGATGGCTGCTGGAGGACATCGCTGGTGGAAGAATACAGAGGGAGCTTGTGTTCAGAGCAGTGTTGTATAAAGTACTGAAATCTCGGAGTCAAGTAAAAGTATAAGTACCTCTCCAAAATATGACTTTGGTAAAAGTCCAAGTCACTGACTGAAATGTTACTTGAGTAAAAGTCTTAAAGTATCTGAAATGTCTTGTACTTAAGTATGAAAATTACTGTAAAAATAGATGTACTCAAGTAATGTAATGAAAAGTATAAGTAAAAAGTAAAAAAGCAAATGCAGTTTGAATTACATTTTTTAGATTTTGGTAAACTTTGAAAGTCAAATTCACTTAAAATAATATAAACAACCAAGTGCAGGAGAAATTTAGACCAAGTTTAGACAGAAAATACAACCTTTTTGTAAGCTTTCAGTTTTCCTTCTTCAAGTAAGGTCAGTGCTAAGCAACCAACACACAACCAAGTGCAGGCAAAGGGGGTGTATACTAAGAACATGGTGAAGTGATAAACCAGGCTAAGTTAACCTACAGGAAGTGGTAAACCTGCTAATAGATACACCTGCAGGCCGGCCAGCTGACAGCTTTGCTAGGGCCCGGGACAACGCAGTCTTTTTGGGCCCCCCCTATACACCTGCCACCAACACACACACACACAAATCTCTGTATTTTATACTGGATATTTTCAACCCAGCTATTGAATTTAGTGCACTAGATGATCTTTGCTTCATAAGTGAACAGAAAGCACTGCAGCCAAAATATGGCCTTTTTTGACCTGCTGTATATCAGCCAGCCCATAACAATTTTTCCCTTCCATTGCAGGAGGTAGAATATGTTAGATACTTTGGGAATTCTCTGCCCTCTGAATCTGCTAGCTCCGGCCCTGGTTTATACAAATTTATTAATGGACAGTGTGGAAATCTATGAATAATAAAACCAATGTAAATTGTGTTCCTTTGTTTTATTTGTCTTTATCCTAATTCTAGAAGTAGAAATAGTCAAATGAATAACACTATTATTTTGTTGAACCCTAATCATACTATTATAACTACGCAAAGGTCTAAACAAGAGTAGCAACTGCCTCAAATGGTCGAAAATAAACGAAAGCAACAATAACAACGAAATAATGGTAAAAGTGACACTCACTTTTTTCAGACGGCTGTGGCTAAGAATCTGAATTTTTATGACCTACAGTCTTTGCTTTTCCATCTTTCCAGCAGTCTTCAGAACTCCTGCCTGGCACAGAATATTTAGTTTTATAGAGGAGATTAGGTTTTTGTTGATAAAATGTGTTATACTTCATAATTAAATGCTATTTTGAGATGTTAACGTTGGTTACTTACATTTCTCAAGTTCAACAATTCAAAACTCTCTCTGCTGCTTCTGATCAGAACTGCATTAAGCAGCTTTCACCTATTTTAGGGCTGATAATATTTAGTTTCTTAACTGGGACTAGTTTCGTAGTGTAGTATCCCAGTTAAAATCAAAAATGAAATCTCGTGCTCTAAGCACGTACGCACAAGCACGCACACACACTTAATAGAAAACAGCCAATCAGGAAGAGGGAAGGCGGGATTTAAGACAGCACAACCAATGAGAGTGGAGTTAAAGGGGGGGGGGGGGGTCTCTACCTTGTCAATCAAAGGCCAGGCGCGTTAGTGATTGGCTGCGTGGAGCGCCAGGCCCCGCCCCCCGCTGGCGCACAGCAACTTTGAAATGACACGCCGAGTGCTTCAAAGGGAGGCGCTCCGGGCGACGTCTGACTGAGCCAAACAGACACTTTTTTTGTAACGAGTAATTAAACCAGACTTTAAAAATGTATCGGAGTAAAAGCATGCAATTAAGTACGGAAATATAGTGAAGTAAAAGTAAAAGTAAACTAAAAATTGTATACTTCAGAAAAGTATAAAGTACTCCAAAATATACTTAAGTACAGTAGTGAAGTATTTTTACTTCGTTATTATACAACACTGGTTCAGAGATCCTGCTGACCTGCTAGCACATGATAATGAGTGGCGGATTAAACAATTGGATTGCCTTATGAACCTATTTTTTTAACTGACCCCAGCATTTTGCCACAGTAACACGCGGTGACAATAAAAGACTCTTGAGCATTACAGAGGGAAACCAGGAGGAACCGTGCGTCGCCGGTGCCATTTCAAGTGCTAACTCCATTGTGGTCTTTGCAGTCGGAGCTTTCCAGAAGGAGCTGGCTGACAGGTCGGGTATTTCGCAGTCATCCCCGAGCCGTCCCAGTCCTGGCCCCTGGGATGATGTCCTCCATATGTTGTTCCGATACAAACGATTCCCCTAAACCGTTGTGCTCATTTGCAGCGAGAAGCCGATTTCCAAATGTTATCAGAGCTCTGACTGCACTGATATAGCTATAATCCTGTTCAGCTGAGGATTCTGCTGTGTTATCAAAATTCTTGTAATTATTCTCGTAATAGTTGGATTTGGAATGAAATAAGAGCAGGCTCCGGGCACAATGGCTGATTTGGTCATTCTTTTAGCATCCTGACTCTTTTTCTTAAGATTTAAAGTGAGTGAAGGGACAGACTTCCTCATCGAAGTACGGAAGGCATATTCATGACCAGCATTAAGCTATAATCAGCTGAATTCAGCAGCCACATAGCACAATTTGAATTTAACATTGTACAACAAAACGGGTACAGACAGAGAAAACTATTTTCAGCCCGTTTCTTTAAAGGAGAAGTCCGGTCAAAATCAGAATTCAAACTGCTGAAAGTACTTTAAATATAAAACTACTACATACTGTGCAAAAAATTATAAGTTTTTTTAATTAATAATAATTCTCATTTAATCATGTTTATGTGGAGGAATCCATCTTGGTCAGGAATAGTACTGTCACCTCCCATTTTTTGACGTCACTCGGCGGACCCGCTGTTGAGCAAGTTTCAACGCTCTGTTTGTCACGGCGCACTATTTTCCAAGATCAAACTCAGTCGGGTCCTACAGTATATATCTATACACGCGTGTGTGTGTGTGTGTGTGTGCGCGCTCCGCGCAGCACGGCTTTGCCGGCGCTGCAGCAGAGCGCGCGCACACACACACACACACACACACACACACACACACAGCGGAGGAGAGATCGCTGAAGTGACTTAAGTTAGCTGATTATTATAGTATAAGTATTAAAATATAAGAGCATTCCAGCACATGCTGGGCTGAGCACGGCTTTGCACCGGCGCTGCAGCTGAGCGCGCGCACGCACACACACACACACACACACACACACACACACACACACACACACAGCGGAGGAGAGATCGCTGAAGTGACTGTGTTGAAATAAGCAATGTTTTTTCCTCTTTTACCAGTTGTGTTGGAACATCCGATGGCCATGCACGTGGGCATTGTTGCTTCAGCAATAGCTCTTGGGAATGTCAGCGGTGAAGTCCTCTGGAAATCCGAAATAATTATTGATGATCGCAGCTGTGTAGAACGGCTCCTATTGACTTTGCATGGAAAGCGGAGAGAAATGCTGTCGCCGCTTCCGCTTTTCTACGTCGCAGGATGTGATGTCAAACGCCCCTTACTGCCCATATTTGGGCAGTCATGTCAGCCCCCATACACAGTGATTCAGACGACAATTTATGTTTTTATTTTCTTATTGATTAAAGATAAGTTCATTAAATAACCACAAATGTATTAGTTTTAGTTATAGCTAATGATACCCTGATTTTTCCTTGTTGACCGGACTTCCCCTTTAATGAGTTGCTGATGTCACTCAGGAAGCTGATGGTTTGCTGTAATTCACTACAAATATCCTACAAAATGTCTCAGCTCCGTTGTCGTGGGTATTTGGACGGGTGGTGGGTGATTTTTGGGTATTTTTAATGATTTGCATATGTAATTGGGGGGTGAGGACAGGGTGGCACTAGGTACACATGCAGGAGGGCCAAGTTCCACGCAAATTGGGATTTATCAAGGCAACGCATGCGGTGGCCGGTCTACACTTGGTTTCGTACATGGAGTGTTTTTTGCGGCGCAAGTTTCATCATTTCTCCCTACCGGCAATCTCTACAATGAAAGGAGCGCACTCCTTGGTACGTGAGGCTCCTGAACACAAAGGGGCTCTAACTGCAGCAGGGAGGCTCTGTGGCATGTGGACTGGACTGTCTCCAAGTGCTTTAGGATGGGGGCGGACCCAGGGGCGCACCTGCTGTTTGTTGAGAGAAAAATCCATTTCCGCTTTCATATCAAGTCTCCAAGAGTCCCAAATGACACCAGAAGTCACTAAATTTGTTGGTAGTTGCATTTTAAAAAGAGTAGATAAATGCGGTCTGAATACAAAGGCGCTAGGTTTGTAACACAGGCCTGCAGGAACCACACTGTCTTTGGTTCAAAGGTGATACATCCAGACGGAGCTCATCAAAGTAGCTTAGTGCCAAGAGAAACCTTTGCCTGATGCAAAATGTCCTTTAGTGGATATATTTAAACACCATGGCTGCTCACAATAGGTTTTAAATGATTTTTATTCTCTATCATTTGTAAAAACCTTTTGGTCCACACATCAGCTAAATATGCCTACTAATTCTGTAACAGGAATGCTGCACCAGTAGGTGGAGCATTCTGTGCTTGAAGCTTAATGGTAGAAGGTAGGGCAAAGTGCACATAATGACTAACCAGACATGAACGATGATTTGAATAATTAAACTTGCTGTATGACAAGAACCACTAATCTCTGCTGCACAGAGCTTAAAAAGGCTAATGTAACAATGTTCCCACACAGACAGGAGCAGAAATCTAGCATCAATATTCGTGAAATCTTGCCATCTTGAGAGAACCACATAAACATGATTTAACAACTTGGCTTTTAAAGTTCAAACTCCAGGATGAAATTGCGATGAAGAAAAGTGGGTCAGCTCATACATGCATGTAAACCGACACAGGTGGAACATTTTTTCACAGCTGCTTTCTCAAGACTCGCAGATGTGCAGATAGTCACGTCGTGTGGATTATGACCACAGGAGCTCAGCGCTTACATTTGATTTCGTTTTCGATTTATCTTTACCTCTGTGTTTAGAGGTCCCCTAACTTAGCTACAAGTTACATTCACAAGACGCCACCTTAAGTAACTGTCTTTACGTTTCCTTCAGGCCTTTTAATAACGTCAGCCTGGCCCAGACTCCAGCTGGTGATCCCTCGTACATCCGAAGATTTTTAATGTGGTTTAACTTTTATGAGGCATGTGAGGAACCGGTGCATACGAGATGAAGTCCCAGTTAAAAAAAAAAGATGTCTACAGAGGAGTCATGCATTGTATCTGGTAACCATTATATTAGACCACAGCATACTTCAGATAGCAGTCGTTCCTTTGGCAAACAGGCCTAGGGTTTCCCCTCGTAACGGTCGCACACTTTAGCTTCTCCTAGTAACAAGACGAACACACTGGGAGAGGTCGGGTTGATTATTCAACAAGGGCGTCTCCAACGCTCAACATCTACAACAGAGCGTAATCCTAAGAAAATTCTGTGATTCCTCCTGGAGACGTTCGCAGTTCACCGGTGTTTATCTTCATGAGGCACACACTGACTTTCCGCTTGCGAAAGACTGCGTGAGAGAGAGGGAGGCTGGAGATGCTTGTTAGGATTTACAGTCTGTCTCAGAGGTCTGGGCTGCAGGCCAGACCATCAGGAAAATTAAAACTTGCAGGGAGAAGAAAAGCCTGCTTTCTTACACTCTGTCCGCAGGAGAAAAACAACTTCCAGCTACTTTTCTTCAGCTTCTGAGCAGCTCTGAGCAACGCTAACCACAAAGTACAATAAAAATAGGATAGAGTCAAAAGATTTTTATTTTTACATTTCATTAGCTATAGCTGGTTAAAAGGGAACACTTTTTACAGACTTGTAGCTCTGTATTTTTAACCCAAGTCTAAACATTTTCGACTTTGTTTGGGTCATTTCAGGACGGCGACAAACATCTTGGTCTGCAGTGGGAGGAAAATTGAGCATTTCCATGAGGAGTTCCATTCAGCAGCACTCTGCTCGGTGCAATACCCAGTATGGTCATGGGACCCATCCAACAGCGATGTGGCAGCACATTATTTATCTGGATCTGTGTGTGTGTGCGTGCATAAGGGAGAATAGCTTATGAAAGGAATATGCAGCAGTGGCACCATAAAAGGGAGCTGCAGAGGAGGTAGAGGAGTTGCAGTGCAGGGAACGTGCTCCTCCCTCAACTTCAGTTTCATATCGCTGCTTAATGCTGATATCCATGCTGTGCTGATCTCCATTGTGATGTTCTCAGACGTCTGCAACATGAAAAGAGGGAAAGCATCCAGACAAGGTATACCCATCTGGGTGTAGTAACCCCAGTGCGACTGCATGCTGTAGTCACTGTGTCGTGCAGAAGGCTAAACAAAGAGTCACTGAAAGGTCCAAAATGTGAGGGAGCACCACCACAGCATAGCCTGCGTCTCATACAGAGTGGAATGTCGACCTCTTTCCTCAATCTCTATAGACCGTGCAGAGTCCTGGGTTCTCTCTATGCACTCCTTTTGGCTCAGCTCTCAGGTTTTCTATAGCATCAATGTCTAGGGCAGGGGTCAGCAACCGAAAATGTTTGAAGAGCCATATTGGACCAAAAAACATGTGCTGTGTCTATATTAGCTACGTTAGCCTACTATCAAATGGCTAAGTAGGCTACAAATACATAATGAGCATTCATGTTTAATTTTTATTTTCCTTGCAGCACATCCTGGAGAGAATAAAGCATCACTTGACTATACTGCTCTATGATGAGGCTTTAAATTTAACTTCCATAACAATATTAACGTATTATATTTCATTGCGTTGATGATTAATGAAGAAATTAGTTTTTATGTAATTTTTATGTTTGGGATTCAAAAAAACAACAATGAAACATGTACAATAGGCCTCCTACAACTTCAGACCTCCCCATGGAAATAAAGTGCAGTTATCTTTATTGCTCACTAACACAACAACCCCCCCTTATTTGGGCAACAGAGTGCAATAAAACAGCAGTCCTTTAAAAAGGTAACGTATATAAAATAAAACAATAGAGTTTTAGCTTAATATCTGTGCATTATCCTCTTCTCTTTGGTTTTGTGCAAATTAGGCCGTGGGCCTAAATCTGTAGGATGACTTTCGTATGAACTGTCAGGGGGCAACTTTTTTCCACTTGGATCAGTTGCTACACATAGCAGTGATCTCAAAACACCAATTTTCCCACGTTTTTACTTGCATATTAATAAGTTATAGCCAATATAAAATCTAAACTGTTGCGCTCCGGTTCAAGAGGTCATGTGATTTGAGTTTTGCTGCTCAGCCAATCAGATCGCTGTATTGTCAGTCATGCAAGTTCAACCAGTTCATCATGGCTGCGCCCGTAAGGTGTTGTATCTGTTTCCAGACAAAAAATAGCCCAGTTCATTCATTCATCCATCCATCCATCCATCCATCCAATCCATCCATTTTTTATATACCAACGACAGCTTTTTAATAACATAGGAGATGCAGAAAATCTTTCAGAGACCCACAAGATTAATAACAGATCTTTACAGAATGAAAGCAATAATTTATTCTGTGTCAAATATTGGCACTTCCATTTCTACTTTTCTATTCATATATTTTAGTTTCCATTCACTTATTTTCCCCCCAACACTGTTAGTGCCAGTGCACATTTCTTCACTTAAATAACACTACCTTTACTCCAGCTGGAAATATACATATAGCCTATATAAAGGCTAAATAAAGTGAGGTTGGCACAAATTAAACGCAAGACAATTAATGTCAACTAATTTTTAGAAGGATGGGTGACCAATGCTTGCAAAAAGATGAACATATCAGTTATTCAATAACTCACACCATCCCAATATTAATTGCATATGTTGAATATAGCCAATTAAAGATTTAGTTGAGTATGTTTAAACATAAGAAAACTTAGGACTTAACCATACCTGATTAAACTCCATCAAGATTGGCTGCCATGTCCTTTCAATGCTTTTTGTAATCAATGCGCCCCTCCCCACTTCCCCCTTTTGTGTTGAATTAGTGAAGTGGGAGAAAACAGCTTTAATTCTCCATCAAATAACTATCATATCAGGCCAACTCGCTTTTTCAGCAGCAACAGCATTATTTCTTATGGTTAAATATTCTCCATATGCCTTCATTAAAATTTTCTAATTCCAATCGCGGGAAATGTGCACCATCGTTCCCATGGTGAAGCACGTCATCTGCGTTCCATTGATCAGGGCTTCTTTCATGCTCGCGTTGAAGTCATGGTTGGTTGGACGCTGTGTTTAGTTACCTGGCTGATATCACCTGTTCTTTCTAATCAGCGTAGCTCGGTATTTTTTTCTTTAACGGAGTCCAGAACAAAGACGCACACCGCAACCTGCCCAACTATAAAGGCGTCTGCCCCACCCACCAATCAGCGGTGCGCTTCGATCAGCACCTGCGCTCACAGAGCGGGCCGCGGAACACCGTGTCAAGACTCAAGAGAGTTGCAAAATAGTATAAACAACTTAGTCTATTATTATTTTGTTTACAGTTCAGCTTGGATTTTATTTTCTGCGCAGCATAGATTTGCTGTGTGCGCTGAAGCCACATGCTGTGCGCGATGACGCACGCGCGCAGCTTAGAGGGAACACTCGCCAGTCCATCGCAGGGCAGAAATAGCCGTCTTTTGCCCAATTTACTATGATATCGCCAATGAAAGCAAATGATTCGGTCCAAGAACTCTGTTCTCCTCAGCTATCTTTCTCTATTTCCCTTTGGGATCCATGGCTCATCACACACCCACCGGTTTGTTTACAACTGCGACCCGCCTGGCGCTACACCGAGCTGCAAGAAACGTGTGCTGCAGCTTATGACACAAATCTCCGTTGACAGATATTTTGAAATGTAATATGTATTCTACACATTTTTCATCATTGGAAAACATTGAGAATGTTTGTCTCGGGGATTCCCTGCTACAGAAACCACACTAAAATGGAAAATAACTTATATTTTCCCTCTCATCTTTTTCCATTTTCACACATTTTTAAAAAAGCTCCAGGGAGCCACAAGGGGGGCGCTAAAGACTCGCATGCGGCTCTAGAGCCGCGGGTTGCCGACCCCCAGTCTAGGGACAGAGATGGCCTCAGAAGAAGGGTGATTTTATGTCTGGTGAACCATTTCTGTGTTTATTTCGCCATATATTGTGATCCTTATCCTGTTTGAGGACCAAATAATGTGGAGGCAGTGTTGTACCGCCTCCGCTGTACCCAACGCTGGGTAGAAGGCACTTTTTCACATATTCATCATTCATTTCAGACCATAAACCTAGCCCGGCACGGTTCCTGCTGAAAAGGTCAGTCTTAATCTCATCTAACTAAAGCACACAACTCCAGTTCGAGTTCCAGTAGAGTTAATAAAGCTCCACATGTTTATGATAAAGACAGTATGACAGAAGAGACCTTTTTCTGGTGTCACTCCCAAACTACCGGTTGGCACGTAGATAGCAATTTAAGGTTACGACGAGACTTGGTGACCACAAGTTTGTTCCAGTTCTTCAACAGAGAGCTTTGATTATTCCTGTTAGCATCCTGTTCACTGTGTGTGGCGGCAACAAAAGTATGGGTCCTTGTCCATTCTAGAGGCCAGTTGCACATAGATAAAAAAGGGTCTTTGTCACTGTATATTTATAGTCCAGATAAAACAGTCAGAAGTCCCCAGAAACTCTGATCAACTTGAAAACCTGAAATATAAACTGAAGAAAAAACCTTCAGTTACATTTATTTCTGAGGAATAGCTAGAGGTAACTAACCTGACTCTCGCCAGATGTATGTAGCTCCGCCTAGCTTCACTCACATACATCTGGGACATCTCCCATAGAGAGTGATTTCTCCAACCAATTTTATGGTCTGGCCAATCAGGACGCAGGGCGGGAGTTTCATGGATGTGACGTAGTGGAGAAGCGACCGTGAGATTCCAACAACAATGGCGGCTCGCATCGAGGAAGCAAGCGTTAGCATTGATGCTGCTATTTCTTCCGTGTTGTCCAATCTACCTAATATTGTTTCATTAAAAGAACATCAGAGAACGGCTCTGAAGGCTTTTGTTGGTGGAAACCATGTTTTCGCCCTTCTCCCGACCGGATTTGGCAAGTTTTGTTTTCCGGGGCGCGGCCGCGGCGGAGCGGTTAGCGCGAACCATATTAGGAGGCCTTCAGTCCTCGACGCGGTCGGGCTGGGATCGAATCCGACCCGCGGCGCTTTGCCGCCTGTCTTCCCCCCTCTTCCTGTCAGCTCACTGTCAATAAAACGCATGCCACTAGAGCCGCAAACACATAAAAAAAAAAAAATTTAAAAATTCCTGCGTCGCTCTCACAGCGTCACGTGTTAGCTTCGATGTGAGTGGTTGAAATAGCACGTCGATAAAGATGACAGACAAGTGGCTTATCCAATCATATGCAAGGATTTTTGATAAGGCCCAGCCTTCAAAAAAGGCAATTCCTATGGAGATGTCCCAGATGGATGTGAGTGGAGCTAGGCGGAGCGAAAAACATCTGGCTAGGGTCAGGTTAAGAGGTAACATCTACTGTGCTACAAGTGATTTTTGTTTAAAACAAGAACTTAACATTAAATGAACACTCAGGGTTAAATGCTAGATTTCTATATACTCCATGGAACATTTTGATGATGTAATAAAATGTGAATTTATTTTTAGACTTTCTAAACTGTATATAACGATATCAGAATCCTTAATAAAAAATCCACTGAAAGCTAAAAACGCGAGGACATCACGCTAGTTACAAGATCCTCATTGAGAAATGCTGGCCATGTTAGGCCCTTTGTAGCAAAAACTGCTGAAATCATAGGCTCTGTAAAGAGTGTTGTAAAATAATGCAGTCTGTCTTTTTTCCCCGATTTGTCTTTAAGGCTCACGGGTTGTGATTTTGCTGTTGAACCTTCAGGCCCTGACAGAGCTGGTGCACAGGTCTAGGACCGGTCAGTGATGTAACTTGTTAAACTTGTTTCACAATAGAGAGTAAACCCCATTTAGATTCATTGCTTGTTTTATAGTCCAACATACTCTGCCTACTGTTTTATAATCACATAAAACCACATAAGAACTTCACAATCAGCATTTGGCACCTGGACAGACATGATAAAGCAGCTTATAGAGGACTTTCTAAATTCATCTCAGAAACAGACTCTACATCCATGGTTCTCAAACTGTAGTCCCAATAACAAGGCTGGTTTTAGTGGAACTCAGAGGAAATGTTGGCACTAAGCTTACTAAAGCAAATTAGCTGTGATCTAATAAACCCCATCGGTTTTGATCCAACAAATAACAGAGAAAGACTTAACAGCCAAAACGATGATTAGTCCAAGCACAGTAATCACTGTTGCCAACGGCGACAACTTAAAGTGCTCTGGGCCAAATTTCAAGACCCCCCAGACAGGGAACAAAGAACAAGCACCTGTGGCTTCCTGCGCCCCGGGTCCATTTACTTCTGAGGCTGGATTTAGGAATAACAAACAACCAACTATTCTAGTTGCAAGTTGAAAACTCCAGATTTACCAACTGTCAGAAAAACGTTAATTACTCGTAGCTAGGGTGACCAGACGTCCCCGTTTACCGGGGACAGTCCCTATTTTGGACGACCGGTCCCAGAAACCGCTCATTGTACTGTAGCAATACAAGTGAGTAAAAAACGCTATTAAACAAACTGCTATTAGCATTACAGAGTAAAGTATTCCTTTGCATTTTATGCATTCATTTGCCAAAGGCAGATGAATATAAATAGAATCTGGATATGTATTGATAATCAGGAAAGAGTTGATGAGAGACAAAAACCTGTTTTCTCTTGCAGCTATCACTATGTTCCACATACATAGCAGCCATATTGGTTTCTGAGGTCAAATCAGGTAGAGAACCGTCTTAACATCTAGGAATACTGATGGAGGCTGCCCTGCTGATCTTTCTATCCTGGAGATTCTCACTTCAGACATGCAGCACAAATGTAGAACACTAATGTTTTTATTGAGACAAACAACATAGTACTTGGAAAATGTAGTATTTAGTGAAGTGGTATTTGTTCTAAGAGATTTTAGAACCACGGCCAGACAAGATGTCTGCCATTTGTTTCCTCAGCTCAGATAGTACAGTGTTTATGCTGCAGCTTTGGCACTCACTGGAAACCTTTGAGTGTTTTTGGGTAATGCAGTGGAGAAGGACTGATTGGGGAAGTGAGTGTAATATAACTACCATTTGCAGATAGTCAAAGTGCAGGGTGATACACGTGATTATATAACAGGCGTGGCGCATCATGTGCTGATGTGAGCGTCCCAGGTGGAGCTCAGAGCCTGTGTGATCTCTGTACCAAACAGCAGTGGGTTGGTTGTTTTAATTAATACAAACTATGATCTTCAAATCAAAAGTTGTAAAATTATTTTTGTGCTGCTCAACAAGCAACTCAAACCTTACACATTTAAAACACTTTAAAGCAATAATTCACACGTGGAGTCCTTCTTACCATGCTTCTTCATAGCAGCCTTGGCATGTCCCACCGCCTCCCAGGGGCTGGGGATGTCCAGGAAGACTGCGTCTGCCACGCCCGTGACGCCAAATCCGTCCTTGCACACGTCCTGGTTCCTGACGGTGACCAAGTGATCCACGCGGTGCTCCTTGAACTCCTCGACCACCTTTTCTGCCCGCTGCTGGTGGAACTCCACTGTGTGCAGGTGGCCCGTGGGGGCGATTGTGCGCAAGATGGCGTGGGAGAGGGATCCGCTACCCGTACCTAGAAAACCATGAGGGGCACGGAGAGAAAAGCTTGTGAGCAGGCATCAGCCAGTTACCAGCCTAATGGGTGTACGAAGGTTTTAAAGTTATGGTTTTAAAAACCACTCTGATTTTTTTATCATATTGTTCTTATTCTCTCCGGCTGTATGGTGCATAGAGGAATACGATGCTGTGCCTCTACTGCCTGCTGCTCTGCACTGCTGGTTTAAAGAATGCCCCTACACTTTTGGTTTACTTATGAGTGGGAAAAAACAATGACAACTGTTTGGAAATGTAACAACCATTATGGTGTGGAAAGCCTGGTGTCAACCATCCTTCTTATCAGGGTAAAACTGTTTAAAAACTCCAGCCGGTAAGGTCCACCTGTCTCCTGAGCAGGAGACTGCTATTAGCCAGCTAATATCAGCTTGTTACGGTATGAAAGACGACAAAAAGGTCTATTTGGTGCAACAAGCAGGTTTACTTTAAATCACTGCACAATTCAACAACTAATTATTTTGTGTTTTTGCTTTAGTCCAGGAAGCAAGATCATAATTCATACCAGTTATAATGTATTATTATATGGCTCTTTACTGTAATAATCAATGTTTGCAGCAGTATGAATATTTGTTGCTTTTCTGTTTTTAATAAAAGCAATTATATTATAAGTTTTGTTATAACCTTTTTACAGTACTATGATACTGTGGCACTTCTAACCAGAGAATCATGTACTGACCTTTCCCTACTATAAGTGGACATTACCAGTGAAATAATCTGATGAATGTTAAATGTGAATTGATGTAAATGTAATCTGTTACTGGGCTTGTAAGAACCAGAAACAGTTTTAAAGACACTTGGAAAGACTCAGGTGGCTTGTGAAGCGGCTCTCCTCTCTGTATGAACAAAGCATTATCAATGTATTCTAACATCAAATCTTCACTTAACATTCAGACACAGATGTTGTCATTTCTCAGAGAGCGCTGCAAGTCTATCCTAGGTGGGGCCAAACATCTTACAGCTGCTCACACGGCGCTTTGCCAATAAGTGGATGCTTGACTTCCAAGAGGACGTTCTTTTCTATGTAGCAGTCCTTCTGGTGCCGTAAACAATGCTTGCTAATGTACAGCGAGGGATGCGAGAGAACGGGAAGGTGGCAGTGTTCATGCGGCTGGTGGTAAGGGGGTGGGGGGGTAACTAAGTGTCAGAACCAGAGGGAGAGGCGAGCAGATCCCATCCTCCACCCGGACGTTTCATTTTAACTGATGAAATGATGTCACCACCGCCTTTGTTGCGGGGGCCACAAAGAAGGCAGTGTTCTCGAACACGACTAGAACCTTCACACTGTCGGACCGGATGGAGAGTCGCCGTTAACAAACAACAGTTAAGGGACTGTTCACAGTGGCGCTAAAACAAAAAAAAAGAGAGATAAAAACGTAAAGATTGTTGAATAAATGTCTGGCAAACAGCACAAGCAACAGCTCTGTTTTATCAGCCCATTCAGTATCACATAGTAATGACGAGTGTCTTATTATGGTGAAGAACTCCCTGTTCAGATTTCCAGTCCTGTCGGTGCACAGGAACTACTGGTAGTTATTTCCAAAACACTGAAACCATGTGGGATTACAGCAGCACATCAGTGCTCTCATCATCCTACATTCGCCAATGGATGGACAAAAAATTAATCAGAAGAGGACTATAGAGTTAAATTTGTGCTTTGTTCCACGATGCTTGATGCAACGTCTGCACTACTGTAACCTAATCTAAATTCTTAAAAGTGGACTTCCTTAGAAGCTCATATGTAGTAGAAATATTTTTCTTGCTCACTGTGTAGCATATAAACACGAGGAAAACAAGAGCCTGGTGAACACAACAGTTACACTCTCAGGACATTTTGTCAGATCTTCATTTCTGCATAGCAATGAACCTCTTTGTAGCTACGTTTACATGCCCACAATACCTTGATCGGGTTGAAAAAGAAAAAAAATTATCAGAATACATGAGTCATATGTACATAAAATCAATTAATCCAATCATGCTGCACATTTACACGCATCAGGCTGTAGTCAGAATACAAGCACCCTGACATGCACAAAGCTGTCAAATTTCCCTAAAACCACAAAAGAAGAAATTATATTTCTGTCAGTGCTGAAAAAAGCAGAAGTGCTTTTTTTACTCTATTGAACAATCATATGAAAAAAAACTAAACAAAAACACTGAAAACAACCAGCTACCACTACAAACAAACATGGAAGTGTTGGTTCTGTGTGTTCTGAGCGCTCAGAATGGACCCCCACAGGCTCTAAGACATGTGGAGACATTGCTGCACTCCCTAATGAAGCTACAGGCTCAGCAACACATGCTGATGGTCTTCCTGCATCACAGGAAGAGAGACATAAGGGACGCATGTCCAGTCAGGACAGTTTGCCCCAATCTGAATCACACGATCGGAACAAGTGTTTAGATGGACGCCGTTCGGATTACGGATCGGCATGAACCATCCGTCTCATTGGGAAAACAATGTCATCCCGATGGAGCTGAATCTGATTACACTATTCCAACTGCCGTGTTTACATGTTTTACCTGCCCTTCATTCCGATTACTTGTGTCCATGTAAACATGGCTAACGAGGAGGTATCAGGTTGCTTCACTCTTGGCACAATACAGGAGACAGTCACTCTGATCTTTTCTTCTCTGCAAAAATGCAGACGTACAGCTGCTTGATTATGAAAAAAATCATATTCTGATTATTTAGGTCCATATTATGTTAATATGAAAATTATATCTAAATGATTTAAAACCATCAAGCAATGTGTTTGGAAAAAAATTATCCATTGCACTTCGAAAATAATAGGTTGCTATGAAGATAGGGTTGAGTACTGGCTGTATATCTTATTTAACACAAACAAGAAAAAAGGAAAAAAGAAACATCAGATATTACATTTACAACCAAAAACATAAAAAAAATATTGTAAAAGGGTAGAGCTGAATTACCTGACTATAATAATCAAAGCTGCAAGCAGCGTTGGGCAACCCTCTCACCTAAGGACCCTTAAATTATATTAATTCGAGGTAAAGGCTTAAAAATTTGGCTGAAATCTGACCGTCCCAACTACTGCTGCTACTATCTTCTCTCAGTGGACGGGTCTAAAGTGATGTCATCAAGATACCCTCCTGCTGTTTTGAGCAGTGGACTGTGATGATGAATGCAAGGTTTTGTGTGGATCCAATGACCTATCAGGGAGGTACTGCTGTTTGAAATATACTAAGGGGTTCCAATGAAACCCAATTTCCCGGTTTGGGCTTTGACAAAGATCGTTCAGAATCAGCTTTATGTTGTGCTGCAGCTTTGGCACTCACTGGAAACCTTTGAGTGTTTTGGATAATGCAGGGGAGCAGGACTGATTGGGGAAGTGAGTGTAATATGAGTCAAACTGCTCCAAGGGGCGGAGTCTTAGGGGATCATGTGAAGCAATTTTTAAAATCTTTTTAGTTAAAAGTAGGGCTGTCAAAATAACGCGTTAATTTCGATTAATTAATTTAAATAAAATTAACGGATTAAAAAAATTAACGCAAATTAATCGTATAGGGTAGTTCACTGCTATTGTTTTCATCACATTAAGCGGGTCAGAAAATGGATGGATGGATGTTCAGACATGTTTGTGTAACATAAAGCGGAGTCGGACACAGACCGCGCCTCAGCAGAGAGGAAGACCCGCCACCGGTAGGTTAAAAAAAAAACATTGTTCATTACGGATTATTTTGGTGTTTATGTCTTGTTAAAATGGGTGGGGGTGTCGGCGACGTTGCAGCGTAAACACAGATGTACAGCGCATCGACTCCGCTTCTCCCGGCCCCGTCTAGCGATCGCCATCTCCCCTCCACCGCTATTTAAGCAGAACAATGACCAGTGCAAAATTAAGTTGTATTTACCGGAGATGAAGTGTAGACTGCAAATTCTTTCGGGGTATGATGGCTCCCACAGTCCATTGGGATTTTTTTGCCTGGGTCCTTTTTCACTGAAAATATCCATTTCTTTCTTCGCCCTTCGGTAAACGAAAGAAACGTACATCCAACGATTTGGAATGCCTCTGTGTGGCATAAACTAAAAGCACGCTCTAATTCACCCGTTTTGTCACGGTGTTTGGCGAGAACAGTCCTGCTTTTGCCTACCGGCGTAACTCGGAAGTAGCGCGGACGTCACTTTACTGTTGTAAAGTGTTGATATTGAGGGGAGTGTTCATTTATTTTCATTGTGTCCCCTACGTTACTGTGTGCCACATATGCCACAACGACACATGTTAAAACGTCTGAAGGCATGAAATGTGAATAAGAATTTTTCAACTTTAATTTATCTAATGCTGATTATTCATTGAATCATTTGAATTTAAATATTTAAAATACTTTCACAGCAAAAATTATATGCGATTAATTTAGATTAATTACAGAGTATGTAATTAATTAGATTAATTTTTTTAATCGATTGACAGCCCTAGTTAAAAGTTTAAATACATGTACATTTGCATGATCATGATCATCATGCATGATTTTTGTTCAAAGCTTTGTATGGGGTATGTTGAGGCCCCCAAAAATGCAATTTATCTGGCATTAAATGGAAGAACAATGAACATTCAAATTACAATAGGCCTTTACTACATCTTCGCTGCTAGGGTATAATTAATAAATTAATCATTTCTAAGCTAATTTCACCACAAGTAAAATATTAGCCTTGACGACTTTAGCCATAAATTGTTACAGCACCATGGTTACTTGGGGGCTGTAGGATCTACTAAAGTCATTCTGCAAACTTAGACTCATACGGTTATATAACCCGAGACATTTGTTGATAAATTACAGTTTACGGTTAGAAGGAAATAGCTCAGTGGCCGCAGTCCACTTTTATACGAATCTTGTCCTCAGAGGGTGTCTGGATCCAATCTGAATAAACTGCCATTAAATCAGCAAAGCAACGATGCTGAGGGTTTCTCTTTGTTAAAATGTTCCACAGATAAAAACACCAGACAATAGCCAGGTCTCACAGAATCACATCAAATATTAGAAACAAGCAACATGGTTTCTAAATTAGATAAGGATTTTCTCTCAAACTCGCCCACAGCACACATTTTCAAACACAACGGGAGAAGCTGGATGGAGTAAAACATAATGCTTAAGGATTTATTTCAGTAAAAACTTGAAGCTGTGTGCTTAAACCAGGCATGCCCAAAGTGCGGCCCGGGGGCCATTTGTGTCCCTTGGAATAATTCTGTGTGGCCCCCCAACCCCAGTTCAACGAGGGTAAAGAATTTGGCCCTCCAGAAAAAGGAACAGAAGCAGATGGACAGTTTTAGTCATTTTTGACGGGTGACGTTTCAAATAAATTTAAATCTTCTTTAATGGAGAGTGTTAGGTAAACCAAGTATTTTCTTTTAAAAGCTTTCGTTTTAATATCATAACAAGTATGATATTAAAACGAAACATCACAAACATCCAGTGACTATTTCCTCAAAAACAGGCTTGGGCATAGGGCTGGGCGATATAGAAAAAAAGCTTATCGATAAATAAAAATGCATATTGATCGATATCGATAATTATTGAAAATATTTAAAACCATATTTTATGTGCAGCTCTGCCTGGACATTTTATGATATTGCTAAATGATTTGATTTAAATAAAGAACACAAACACAGAATTCCAATTAAATCTTTATTTAACCAACTTTTTTAACCATAACAGAATTTTTTTAAGAAAAATAACTTAACTTTATATCGTGGATCAAGAGTGGCAGGTTTTTCAGCTGCAGAGAACAGCAGACATATCCATCACTATGAAGCATGTTACTGCATGCGTTATGTCCTTATGCCGCTTGGACGCTTTGTCATTTTATCACAAAGAAGGGAGCCCAGTTTAGCTGCTGTACCTGCTTTGATTTGGAAGAAGTTCCAGAAAATTCCGACGACGACGACGCGGAGCCGCGCAGCTCGCTGCTGCGGGTGTGAGCGGCTTACGTGATGAATACTGGTGGGTTGCGTTACCAGACTCTGCTTTTACCGGTTCCTTGCAAGTTTTACAAATCACTGTGGTTTATTTCTATCAGGCTGGCAAACTAGTAAAACCCCGTTTTGGGACAGTTTCCTCCGCCGCTACATGCTGCGACATATTCACGTGCTCTGTGTTGTGGTTTGAGAGGGCGGCGCTTAGTGACGGCGTGCCGACTGTAGCAAGGAAGTAAAACTGTCTATCGAAGTTTTTATCAACCCTATTTTTTGCTATCGCACCACACGTCTATCGATCGATATATATTGTTATTGAATTATCGCCCAGCCCTACTTGGGCATACAGCATTTATTAGACTTGGCTAAATACATCAAGGATTTCTTTAAAACAGTTCTTGTATCTGTTGCTGGGAAGAACCTAAACAATTTCTAGACAAGCAAAACAGAAAACATACAACCCCAAAAAGTTGGGAAACTCATTTTTGGACCTATAAGTTGTTCTTTTCCATTTCATTTTAATAAATGTTACATTTTACGTTTATTGCTGGGCAGATCAAGGGAAAATAATAGTTTTTATTTATTTTTAAACGCTCCCCCCCCCCAAGTGCTTTCAAGTTTGGCTCATGGTGCAAGAGGTTTGGACACCCCTGGTCTAACCAAAAGGCGTTTTAACAATCAATTGCAGTCATCATCCAGATGAGTGAAAAAAACAAAACTCAAGCTTTAAGTCTAAGATTGCTTCCGGAGGATGAACATGTGAGCAGCAAATGCAGCCAGATGGACATCATCAGCTGACTGGAAAGATTTTATGGTGGAGAAAAAGCAACTGGAAACAGTGACTAAATGTTCCAGTCAGACAAAGCTAAACTGAGGATGTAGTTAAAAAAGGCTCAACAAATTTAAACAATCAAGGCTCAGCCTGAACAGGTGTCATCAACCTGGTTGGTGGAACCTAAATATGCAAGAGTGCATGAAAAAGTATTTATACCAATTTAGTCAGATTACAACCCGACACTTCGGTGTCTTATTTGGTATTCATGAGATGGATCTTGACAAGGTAGTACATCTCTGTTAAGTAAAATACAAAAACGACATTAAGTTTACAAAACGTTTTGTTATAGCTCCAAAATATCAATAGTGCTGTTTTGTGAAGGTCTCATGGGCTCGTTGCGAACTTTAGTGACCAAATAACAGGATAGAGCCCAGGAAACACAGCAGATAGGTCAACGATGAAGTTGTGAGACGTAAACAAGGCAAAGTTAGGATATAAATCAATATCGCAACCTTTGAACATCTCACAGAAGCCCTATTTGCACAGGATTAGTTTTAATTAGGGACCACATGTGATTTGTAATAATTATGGAGGTTTTCTGTGTTTTTAATTCCGTGTGAATGCGCCATGTCAGTAATTTGTAGAGTAAAACTTCCCCACAAATTACCTAATATATTTGCTAAGCTCCAAGGTCCTGTGATAATACTAATCCAATGCGAACAGGCATCTCTGTAATTTGGACAAAAATGGACGGGATCTGATACGTGAATAGGCAGATTTTGTTTCCTAGGCACATTTTTATTTGTGTTTGGTGAAGAATGGAGGCTGCATCGGAGTGTTTAGAAAACCATGAGTCCCAGGCCAGCAATACCCTATGGGAAAACAAGCCCAGTAAGAAACCCGCCACACAGTAGTACAGAGCCCGTTTCTATACTCTATAAATAAATGCATTTGTTTTGAATTTCTACCCACTGCGACTTTTCCAGTTGGTAAAATTGTTCAAATTATGTTTGGGGACAGACATTAACAGGTCTAGCTGTTGTTGCACAGTGCGATAGACAGACTGTTGGAGAAAAGAGCCCAAATAAGCAACTGAAATAATCAAAGAAGCATTCGAGAGGTTCAAGGCAACTCTGGAGGTGGCAGAAATGTATCATTCTGGTGAGAGGATCTGCCACTAAAAGACAAAAAGGTACCGTACATTTTTCTGGGTTTTCTCAATAGTTGAATCAAAGTTGATGCCAGTTGAAGCACAAGTAATAATTAGGGTACCCGTACCCTTCCTGTCGCAAAAGTCCACAATTCTGTAAACCAACAAGCCCTTTATTTGAGGGCCAAGCTGGCAAACTATGTACCAGCTCAATAGCCATGTGAGTGTAAGCTTTACGCTAGATCCATTGTGCTTTGGATGTATAGTAGCTTCTTGATCCAATCAAACACAATAAAAGCCTATAAAACGCAAATAAAAAACAACTAATAGAAATAGGACCAGTCAGATCCAATATCAGTATTGCAGATTTTCATGGCATTTTTAAATAGGATATTAAACTGAGGCCACAAATTCAGTCGCTTTGGTTCTGGTTTGCTAGCCTGCAGGTCAGGTTTTGACTGATTATCTCTTGAGGCATAAGCTTAGAACCATAATGTTGCTGCACAGATAATAAAATACACAGTAATTTGATTAACTGGATATGAAAAGATGTTTCAGTTTTCTCAACAGATGCATTTTATCAGATTCAATTAAAAAAAATTCATGGAAGCCTGTTGGGTCAGTGGACAGTCTCCTGCCTAGAGACCAAGAACTCTGCTGACTAGCATCAGTTTTTGGGATGTGTTAAGTTAAGAGGGTAGAAAACAAGACATTTATCTGTTATGTGATTTGTGAAAACATCTAGAGCAGTCAAAGTCTGACCTGATCGGTCCAAAAACAACAAAACGGAAAATTCTGTGCAGCAACTCTACACAGGTCACTGCTATGCAGAGTAAAACATGGCGGTTTGTCGGGTGAGCGAAAAAAAAAACAGAACAGAGGTCAAATTACTTGGCTTCCCAAAAGTCAATATAGAAAGTGAAAGCAACAGAACTATGTCGTCTCGTCCTTAACCCACTGTAGAGTGTGATCGCCTGAGTTAAGGACCTTATCCCAGATGGTGTGGTGCGGCAGATTGATGCCAGCAGCACGTGGCTGCAGCTATTCTGGTAGATGCTAAGTTTAAGTGGCGCCGCCATGACACAATACTGGACCGCAGCCTAAGCTGCTCTTAGCAGGATCAGAAATTTCATTTTGAACAAGGATTTGATTCTTGCTGATCTTATGTTTGCGGGACGGGAGTGCCATGAAAGCTAACCTTTGACTCAGTGCAAAACCATACATGATTAACTATTGTGAGAACATAAATGCATTAAAGTTTTCTGGATTTGGGCTGTTGCCAAAGCAGGTTCAATAAATACAAGTTACTCCTTTTTCAGATGAGCGCTTGAGCAAACAGTAAACAGCAATGCTAATGCAGACGTGACAAATGCTTAGCTGTCGTAAATGATGGGGTGTATTACAACCTTTTAAGCGCCTATACCGATAAATAATGTTTTCAGCATGGCTGGCACAGGAGTGTGAGAACAGTCAACAGCATCGTCACCTCAGAGCTCACCGTGTTTATACAGAAGCTGTTCCCTGGACACAGGCTCTCCCTGGTTATTAACCACCTCAGTAACACATACTGGCCCCCTGTGTCATTTATGCAATCATAAAGCCATTTAATAAAGCAGGACTGATCCGTCAACTCCAGCTGTGAGCGTACACTCTGAACGCTTAATTGATTTTAACTCATGTTTGCTCTACAAAACAGTCAGGGAATAAAATGGCAGCGAGAACAGTTGCTCCAACTGCTGAATAAACAGAATTTCTGTGGCAGCCATTTATATAGTTGAGAAACTTCCGCTCACCACTCACGTACACACCAAGTATTACCCAAGCGCAATCAATACTGTGACACTGTGCAGAGTCAGCAGTAAAAAGGTGATGAAGCGCTGCGTCTTACACACACTCCCATCTTTCACTGCCCACTGACTGATAGAAACTCCAACAGCTAAAACACATTTGGGTCATTCAATTTCACTAATGGCGGTGGAGCGGAAGGCCGAATGAAGAAACAGAAAGCTAACTGGACTAGAATATGTGGCCAGGGCCACTGGGGGAAAAGACAAGAGAACAAACCTTTCCCGTAAAGTGTTTTTGTTCTGAAACACACCTGTGGCTGAGGTTCACAGCTGTGCTCTTGTAGCAAAAAAACATCTGGCACAGAAACGAAGAGGTAAACACTACAATTAACTACTGGCCACCAAATAAATTGCTCATATAATAAAGCACTAGAAAGTAGAAATTAGTGCTCTATTACTATTAGAGCACTATTACTATTACTATTGTGAAAAATTAGAACCATGTTAGGAAATGTTCTCCACATTGTTTTTCTATGCTGCTGCATAAACTCAGTTCATTTTCCTTTTCCATCAACATTATAAACTAGCTTTAATTCACTAGGTAGCTGTATTTAGGAATTTATAACTGGGGAACATTTTATGCATCAAATGTTTTAAAACTTTGATCTTTATTTTATGGTGTTTGGTGAAAACTATGTAATAAGTAGTCAAATGATTAGGGTCACCTGGCTGAAGCATCAAAGATATTTTATTCATTGTGTGCTGGGATTAGTTCAACCCTGTTATGCAGCTCAAGGAACATGAAAAAAAACAAAAATATTGCAAAAAATGTTTACCCATTAAAGAAAGTCCCATGCCCAATCTTCAAGGCTAAACTGCTTCAGCTCCTTCATGCTGGAGGGTTTCCACTTGTAAACTGTGATCTCCAAGTACTATGATTGACAGTATTGAATGCTTTGGGACGGGTTAGCCTAAAAAGTGCAAAACTGTAATCTTTGACATCCATTGCTTCTATGATACATTTAAAACAGGGGTCTCCAAAGTGCAACCCTTTTGTGTGGCCCCCCCACCACAGTTCAAGAATGGTACAAATTTGTCCCTTCAGCAAATGCAACTGATACAGAGAGACGCTTTTTACTTTTTGTTGTTTGAGATTTTCTGAAGTAAATTCAAGTAAAAGTATTTTTTCCTTTTGTTAGCCATGTTTTGCTTTAAAGCGACATTGTGTTACTAATTTGGCTTTTAATTAGCAAAAATCAAGTATTGCTTTTATAAATACATATGCTGGCAAAGTCTAATAACCTCACATAAAAAAAATAATAGCGTTCTCATAACTTAGAATTAGTAGTTTAGAAATACTTTGATTTCAGAAGCTGAAAGGGGCCAAACTGTCAGCCGTTTTCCCCGGTCTGTCTTTTAAATGAAGACGTTCTGTCGGCGGAGGAGGAGTATAAAACAAGCAAAGACGACCGTAGATCATTCTGTTTGCCTTTTTCTGTTGAAATCCACCCATACTCTTTGCCCAGCGAGAAGGAAGTAACCAAGAAAAGAGAGTAATAACCGGGAAAAAGAAAAAAAGTCTATACTGGCACAGCTATAATTACCAGGTGGAGAGGAGATAATTCTGAGGGATATATATCCTTTAAAATTGCAACTATCAGTCTGGCTTCCTAAAGCCAGACTGATAGTGAGTTGAAATGTCAAATGTCAAAACAACACTGTACTACTTAACCTGATTGTTCATCTTTCTAAAGACCTTGGATACAGAATTTTGAATTTGGTGGATAATTGTTTTCCAAACAGCAGAGATTATATGTTGTATGGAAAGATTCAAAATGATGTGCCACTCGTTCTGCTACAATATGAGGAGCCAGTCGCAAAAAGTAAGGACAAAAGGTTGCTGGGGCCTACCGATTTAAAAACTTCATGAATGGAAAGCTGGGAAACTGAGGTGCAATTATGTGGCTCATAACTAGTGGAAGAGGAGAGAAGCAAGAGGATAAATCTGGGGTTTTATTCAAAGAACCATAGACAACAAAGTATCTGTTTAGACAGCTAAGCATCTGTGATTTATTTGACACAGGGAGAGAGTAAACAGATAAATGTGATACAGGCTCAGATGAGATGTTTCCCAGAGAGAGACCTAATGGTTTACCAGAATCTTTTAGGGCCATTTAAACATTTAGATGTATTAGACAAATAACGACCATGTTTTGCAGCTTTGAAGGAAGCAGTACATTGATTTTTGCAGCTTTTGACAGTGGAACTAGTCAGTCTCTAAACCAGGCTTCTTTGCTGCTCCCAACAACTGATTCCTCCTCTGTAAGACATCCACTAAATAAGTAATGAACCAGGGGCTATCCAAGCACTTTATTCTAAAGGAGCATGTTTATCATAGAATAAGTAGAACTATTTCAATAAATGCTTCCAGTTAAAGTTAATGTCCAAAAAAAAAAAAAAAAGAAATACAATACACTTAAAAAAATGCAAATTCTTAGTGTGAGGCAACAGTGCAACCAACTACATCATTTATAAGGAAACTGGAGAAAAAAATAAAATCACAATTCACAGACACAATCCAAGATTCTCATTCATCCAGGTCATGATCAACACAAAAACAATTATTTTTGGGAGTAGACACAATCTACTTAGTTATAATTACTAGTTTTCGCAACCATGCATTTAAAACATCATTTGAAAGTATGGTAAAAAGTATACAGGTCAAAAAATTTGAATATTGTGAAAAAGTTCACAATCAGTTCAGAAAGTAAAACTCATTCATTTCTCCAACTGAAAAGTATGAAATGAAATTGTAATGTTGTTGACTATGGCTTAGGGATAATGAATAGCCAATAGTGTCTCAAAAAATGACAATATTGCATAAAACCAACAAAAAATAATTTTAAACAGAAATGAGAGGCTTCTGCACAATCTGTTCATGTCTATGCGCTCAATACTTGTTCTGGCCTCCTTCTGCATTAATTCCTGTATTTTCATCTGCACTGTTGGTTCTGTTTTCCCTCATCTTCCCCTTGACAACACTCCATAGATTCTCTACGAGGTTCAGGTCAGACCAATTTGCTGGCTTTTGGTACCTTTGACAGTATGGGCCAGTGTCAACTCCCAGAAAAGGAAATCAGCATCTCCATACAGCTCGTCAGCAGACGACATGAAGTGCGTTAAAGGTAGATGGCTGCATTGACTGTGGAATTCAGAAAACTCAGTGGACCAGAACCAGCAGATGACATGACACCCCAAAGCATCACAGACTGTGGAAACTTCACTTTGGATCTCCAATAACATGGACTCTGTACCGCTCTGCCTTTCCTTCAAACTCTAGGACCTTGAGTTCCAATGAAATGAAAACTTTCATCTGAAAAGACGACTTTGGACAACTGATCAACAGCCCAGGTCTTTTTCTCCTCTACCCAAGACGCTTCTGACGATGTCTCTGGTGCAGGAATGACTTGAAACGAGGAAGAATGGGACATTTGTAGCCCGAGTGCTGGATTTGTCTGTGTGTAGTGGCTCTTCATACACAGACTACAGCCTCACTCCACGCCTCGTGAAGATCCACCTCACAATTCTTGAATGCAATTTGATGGCAAGCCTTTTAAGGCTCCGGCTCTCCCTGTAGCTGGTGCAGTGTCTCCTACCATTTTTCCTTCCACTCAACTTTCTATGAACATAGAAAGTCTAGCAATGGCCTTTTGTGACTTCCCTCTATGTGGATAGTGTAAAAGGTCCGTCTTCTAGTCAGCAGTCTCCATGATTGTATCTCCTACTGACCCAGACTGAGACTCTTTCAGGAAACCGTAGCAGGAAATGAGTTTCCAGTATTTAACTTCTTCACAATATTCTCAGACAGTGAGTTCAGGGTTTTCATTAACTGTAAGCCATAATCATCAAAACTACAAGAAACGCTTGCAGTATTTCACTTTGTGTAATTGATCTATACATTTTGAATTTTTCTAACCTAACTCAAAAGGGCACATGAAATTGCAATGCACTGTGGGATGCGGTCGCCATTTTCTGGTGCAACAGCTTTGTTTTTTGTTTTTTTCAGATGCGGTGCTGTGAGAGAGACTAAAAATGCACCGTACTAAAGAGATAAGTGATGGACTGTACCGAGATGAGCTAGACCCCGTTCTGCAGGTTTGCTATTTCAATGAGCACAATAACTGTACAAAGGATTTACATGACACTGCAATTTTCAGACACTGAGCTTACTTATGGTCAATGGAGTTAGCTTTTATACCAGCGAATAACTCAGAAATGTTCACGGACAAAGCAGCTCTGGGTCCAGGATCTCAGACAATTTTGTCTTAAAGAGAAAAGTCGTCATTTCAGAGGTACGTGAACAACACAGCTTCACCTCTCAGTATTCCTCCTGCGCTCCGATGTCTGCCGAACAAATTTTTCAGTTTAAGACTGTAATCCACAATTGGAAATAGTTAGGGACTCATCTGTTCATTTATTTATGAAGCAGGGAATATTCACAGTGGATCTTTACTTTCACTTTGTCTATACAACACAACGGCAGGCTAGGTTAACAGCCTGCCAAAAGCTCTGTGTGAAACAGCGTAACAAGCTTTGAGAAAGACATGTCTGTTATCAGTTTTAAAAATACTGCAGTTATAATTGAATATCACAGATAACCTCCAAGGAGTGAGGAAAATATATGATGTGATGTCTAGCTTAATCTCATATGAATGGAGGAAATAGAGCCTCTCCTTTATTCCTACTGTTATTTGCTAGCCTCAGCTGGCTAGGCGAGCGCTAGCAGTCTGCTAAAACCTCCACGTTACACAGCACAAGCCTTCATTCAGACTGACCAGTCTGAAAATGTTGTGCGCACACACACACACACACACACACACACACACACACACACACACACACACACACACACACACACACACACACACACACACACACACACACACACACACACACACACGCACACACACACACACACACACACGTATCAGGATATGGGGTTGGTTGTCTCACGGCTGCAATCCAAATCCATCCAGCATCTATTTGTTAGTTCAGAGATCTGGCTCCTTAGCTACGATTCCATGCTGGTAAACTTAAAACTCTCAACTCATCGTTGTTGTTCCCAAAGCGATCGTGTGAACGAGTGTGACAATGACACAGGACGTTTGCACCATGTTTTTAACATTTTAAAACCAGAAAACAAAGACAGCGTTGTGGATGAGGGTTATGAAAAAAAAAAAAAAAAAAAAAAAAAATGAAGTTGGTTTCCTGGTGCCCCCGGTATCCCACAATGCAGTCCGGTTGTTTACGTCAGAATGTATTAAAGCTATAGTTAGTTATCCTGTTCAGAAACACTGTTATACTGGGTAAAATCGTCCTTCCATCCTGAAAGTAGTCAATACATTATGTAGTCGCAAAACTGAGTTTCAGCAGTTCTGTCTGCTGCAACCAAAAGATCCACCTTCCATAGTCCATCAATGAAAACAGTTGTCTGCTTTATTCTTGTAAAACACATTTTTGTTGCTAGACAGAGCACATGAATGGATCAGATAAAACAGATCCCAAATGTAATAAAATTACCACTGAATATACTTACACACAAAGTTATTCTAGATTTCAAGAAGTAGGAAGGGAACGAGGCAGGTATCTTTTAAAACATAATTTCATATAAAAATGGTGACATGATGGTTAGATAGAGACTGAAAGATGAAAGGGTGTAGAAACAAAAAACAAAGAGAAAGACAGAGAGAGAGACAGAAATTGGCTGCTCATGTAGAGCTGCATCCAAGGACATTAATGGAAAGCTGATTGGAAGGAAAAATCAGAAATATGTCTAATGAGTTCACGAGACAGCGCTGCTAGTCAGTGTTAGTAAGTGGGCGGGCTATAGCTGATCCTGTCTGACGTTTGTGGCAGCTTCGAGCTCGCTAACTGAGATAACTATCGAGTGTAAATGGAACGCAAACTGAACTGAACCAAGCCAGACACAACCGGACCGCGCTAAATCTAGACCAGTTCGATAGTAGGGCTCGGCCTGGTTTTTCAGTGGCACTGTTCTCTGATAACAAGGAGCGCATGAGCAGACCGCGTCATCTCCTTACAGTCAGCTGACTAAACAGCTCTGTAAGCACAACAAAAACAAGGGAGACTTAAATAAAACCGAAAAATATATAATAAACGTGAACAACTGATGAAAGCAACAGCTGATAAGCCTCTGTAATCATGAAATTTCAGACATTCATAAAAATACTAGCTTCCCTACGGTTTCCAGAGATGATTCTGCTTGGCAGTGTGATGAACCTCAACGTCTGTCGTAGTTTCCTGCGTCTGTAAATCCTGATTAGACGTTCGTTTGTCTTATCCACTTCCCAAAAGCCGACTCTGTCAAGTAAATTTATCAAAGGTTGCCTTCTTCGCCTGACTATCCGCAAACAACAAAATATCACAATTATAATGAGACATACTGTAACTTCCTGAATGATACGGGGGCCGCCATTTTGATTTGCTTGATTCCCTCCTTCAATCCACGTCAATAAGAGGCGAGGAACCGTGCTAGCATGATGTGTAAACGTTCGTCAGAACCAAGCTCGGCACGGTTAACTGATCCAAGCTCGGTCCGAACTCGGCATGGATCGGTTTAACAGGCTAAATGTAAATTGGGCTTTTGTCTTTCTGTGGGAAGCGGGGCCGCCTTAGTCCTGCCCACTGAGTTTGATGGGTAATTTTTTTTTTTTTTACGTTTCCTATCTGTCACAAACTGTGGAAAATGTAGGAGTCTGTCACAAAAAAAGGCCCCCAATTGGTACAATCTACTATAGGCCCGTTTACACTACACCAAAAAACCGAGCCATGCCGAGACCAGTCCGAGCTTGGATCAGTTAACCGAGATAAAGACAGCCGTTTACACACAAGAGTTATCTCGGTTACCTCGGTTCCTTGGTTGCTCCTCGCCTCCTAGTGGCGATCTGCGGTACTACCGCTCTCTGGAATTGAAGGCGGGGCCGAGCAAATCAAAATGGCAGCGCCCGTAACATTCAGGATGTTATGGTTAGACATAGAGTCGGCTTTTGGGACGTGGATAAGACAAACAAACGTCTAATAAGGATTTACAGACGCAGGAAACGACAAAAGACACTGAGGTTCATCACACTGCTAAGCAGAATCATCTCTGGAAAACGTGTGGCATGGTAAGGAAGCTAGTATTATTATGTCTGAAATTTGTCTGAATGGAGTGTGAATCGGGACGTGCAGCCAGACACGGCGGAAAAAATGCAGACAGTCATCTGACTTTAAGGGGATGATGCGGTCTGCTCATGCGCTCTTCGTTATCAGAAAACCGGGCTAAAAAAAAAAAAAAACAGTCCGAGACCTACTAGGGAACTGGTCTGCAGTTAGCGCGGTCCGGTTCAGTCTGCTGACCGTTTACACACAAGAGTTATCTCGGTTACTGAGCTCGGACTGGTCTCGGCTCGGTTAAAAAAGTGTAGTGTAAACGGGCCTTTTGAAGGCTAAAACATTCACACAGCTCACGGTATGTGGGAGACTTAACAGAAAACCCTGAAGAAAAAGACTTTAACCTCAAGCTCACTTGGGTTCTGCAGCAGAACAAAGATCTATCTCTGAATGGGGCAAAAGAAACTAAATGTTTTTAAGGGGTCTAGTTAAAGTATGAACTTAAATCTGATTGAAATACTGAAATGTGACTTGAGTCATGGAAGAAAACCACCCAATGTAGCTGAATAAAAACAATTCTGCAGAATAAACTGGACCAAAATTCCTCCATACTGATGGAAAAGACTCACTGCCAGTTATAGAAAACACTTGATGGCGGCTGCTAAAGCAAAGGGTAAAACAACCAATGGGGTACCGCGAGCGAGCTATTTTTAAAAACGTAACGTCACGATGACGTCACATCACGTGGTACGCAGTAGGACAAACTCCCAAACTCGCCGCTGTTTTGCTGTAAAAGAGACGTGCGTTAGCCTAGGTTGTACTCGTTTAAAAGACTGCCTTTTCCAAAATCTAAGACCATGGTTTATAAACATTGTTGCTATGGAACGTGCAACAGCGACTCGAGGTACGCTGATCGGCCGCATATGAAGGATGTTTTCTTCATTACTTTCCCGAAATTCAAGAGTGCCAAGGAGAAATGTGTGCGCTTGGTCCATCGGTGCGGTCGGCCTACATATGTAGCAAGGATTTTGTCGGAGGAAAGGGCACAACCGAAGAACATCCTGACCCAATTCCAGCGACATCAAGTAGTGAACAGGTAAGATTATTTTGGTGGCCGACACGTTAATAATGAAGCGCCTGCTACCATGATAGCATATAGGCTATCATGGTAGCAGGCGCTAACATGATACCCTGCTACCAGGATAGCCTACTCAAAAACATTTCAAATGAGACAAACATTAAACATATACCGATCCCTGGACGGTGATTACAAACAAAAAAACGGCCGACGACGGCATGACCGCCGCGCAGGAAAAAAAAAAACAAAGCTTACCGTTCGATCGACTCGGCCCGTTTTCCGGTCTTTTTAAGCCCTCGACACTCAAGCCATCGTTTGAGCTGAAGGTTGGTGTGTTCTTCGACAGTGCGACCAGTAAACCGTGCGCCTGGGACATCGTTTTGGGAAAGTTTAATGGCTGCAAAGTCGGTCATATCGCTGTTTCTGTTGCTGGTTGCTACGTGCGTTCTCTATCGGTTTGTCCTACCTAAGCGGCAAAAGGGGCGTTGCTCTTGAGGCGGTGACGTCACGTGCGCGGTACCCCATTGGATTTAGGGGGTAATTACTTTTGCACATAACCAGATTGGTTTGGATAGATTTGAAAATTACTTCTTGCATTTACTCAGGTTATCTTTGTTATGAACATTTGTTTGATTATCTGAAACACTTGTTTGTGACAACAAAGCAAAATAACAATAAAACCGTAAGGGGGGTAAACACTTTTTTATAGCTCTGCTTAATGTTGACTGAGCAAGACTCATTTCTACAACTTTCAAAAAAAAAAAAAACTCTTGCCAAATGCATCTACATATCATGAGAACTACTAAAAACAACAGATCTAGCAAACCGGCATGAACACATGTAACACAGAGAGAAATGTTCGTACCTGACTCGCAAACCACTGATCCTGGCTTCAGCTCCAGCATCATTGTGACCATGGCGATGTCTGTGGTGTAGAGGATCTGGGTGCGGTGAGGCAGCGAGACGGTCCAAAGCTCCGGTGTGGGGTGAAGCACGTGTACCCATCCGCCTTTACTACACGTTACTTTTGAGCCGTAGCGCTGACCGATAAGGTCCGTGGAATGGCGAATGACTCCATAGCGTGTCTGGGTCTGAGCGCCGTGCTGCACTTTGACAGGCGTCACCGAGTTGTGGCCCAGGTGAACAATGGCAACATCCCCGTCTTGGATAAAATCGGAATATTCCACAAAACTCATGGCAGGCAGTCAGTCTGAAAGAGAGAGGTAAAGCATGAGTTTGTGTTATTCCACAATCAAAAAAAAGAGGAGCAAAAAAAATTGTATAGGCTGGGAATTAAATTTAACAAATGTCTAAATCAGTCAACATGGGTTAAACACGTAAAGCTTTTATAGAATGAAAGCTACTTTTTATTAGTAAAAATGTATTCTTTGTCAATGATTTGGCAGATAGAGCTTAGGCACAAGTGGTTCAGCAGAAAGTCCAAACTGTCACCCTCAGACAGAAAGAAATGGATAATGTTCAGTAACAACCCAATCACTGAAGACAAGCATCCCTGAGGCCCGTGGAGAAACCAGCGCCCTTCAGGAAAAACAAAGGTTGGATCATAAGAGGAGAAGGAGATCAAGGTATTTGGCCACAAAGACAAGAAGTGCTTTTGGAGGAGTCAAGGAAAGGCTTTGAAACCAAACCAAAACTGCAACAAATGCCAAGTCCGGTGATGGCAGCATCATGATTTGGGCGCTGTTTTGTTACAAACGGATGGAAAGATAATTTAGAAGACTAACCATGTCCACATTTTCTAACTTTCCCGTTTGAATCAACAGTTGGTTGGTTAAAAGTTGACTTGAACTGGGTTTTCCAACTACGCCATGACCCAGACAGACACAGAAATTGGCTTTGGAATGAGTGCAGCATTGTTAATGCAAAGGTCTTATCAAATCCCCAACCTCAAAAATGAGTGAGCTATGCTTAAAAGCTGGGTCCTTGTTGGAAAACCAATCACTTTTAGAAGAAAATGAGACATTTACATTCCTATTTCCTTTTTTGTATTTTTTTTTGGTATTCTTCTGATCCATTGTAGATATGAAGATTCACTGTATATAACTGAATGCACCTTCCCTACTCTGCACCTTCTTGTATGAGCCGATGTGACGAGTGAATTTCTCCATTGTGAGATCAATAAAGACTATCTTATCTTATCTTAAGAGTCGATATCCAGCAAGAATGATGAATGTGTGCCGGAGGGACATTTTACTAAGAAGCATTTAACCAAATAAGTAGAGTTATATGCATCAGAGGCCCTGTCCATCAGTTCTGACTTAGAAGGGAATAACAAAATAAATTCAAACTTGAGCAGCAAATCCTCACAAGCATTACATGTTGGAAAAAGAATGCTCAATAAACAACCAACGACCTAAAATGAATGTTGAGCGTAAACCTCTGACTATAAATGTACTTTTCTTCTAAGCTGGTATGTGGTTTGTTTCACAACTTTTTATCTATTCACTCCTGAAATAATTACAAGTATGTTAAGCGCCATATTAGTGATGCACTGATGAAAAGTAAATGAAATGCTCTAACAATAAAGAAATGCCTTGTAACTTTTTTGTGTGAAACCTTTTAGTATAATTTTGTTATACTGAGACATTTGGTGATATGTTGGGCCCCTCACATAATTGTATTAATACGCCTATGACTTGTTTCGTTTAACTGTGCTAATCTAATGTTTAGACAAAAATATTACATTCCAGTTAAGGCCACCGTTGCCATGATAATTGCCCCCTAGCAACGCTCCGACCTATGGGACACTACCTGAGACCAACGGCAGTTCACCAACAGTCCATCAGCGGAGAGAGAAGTAAACTTCTTGAACAGAAACCTGTGAGGAAAACAGCCGGCAAAATGTCCGAAAACATCGAGAAGATGTGAGTAAAATTTCTTAAAAGAGTTCGTTTAGTGATAAAATCGCCATGTTTAAAGGAAGAACCAAAGTAGACCAATAGTATTTCAGAATGTGTTATTAACCATTAAATTAAATGTAACGTTTTCCCATGTTTTGCTTCGTAATAGTTTACCTACCAGCTTGGGCATATTATATTTCTAATTATAATTAAATTCTTTAAAAACCTTAAAAGAACCGACGGTACAATTCAACAGTAAAAGATGGCAGTTTGTAAGAGGCGCATATAGCGGTTGGTTAACAGTTAGCGAAGCAGAACGTTGAGCATCTCATAGCAGTTAGCCACCTGTGGTTAAAGCTAAGGACCCAACCAATGTTTGTTTGTTTTATATTTCTATATAAAGTGAAATTGTGTCAGCTTCCTATCAGAAACACAATGTCGCGGTGCAAAAAAAAACGTTTCCATAGCATGAGTTGTTTTCACCAAACCGTTAGTGCGTGGACGTTGAACGTATTCGGAACTTTTAAACTAGCTAGCTCAAGCTACACCGGTTACCCTGACCGTTGGTGCCGCTCGAGAAGCAGCTTAACCGTTCCGAACTCTGCACGTACCGTCACCTTTCGAAGCTTCCCCGTTTGCCTTTCCACCTAAAACAAACTTAACCCAGGCTGTTGACACGGCCGGCAAATGCCTCTTTTAATGCCGCTGCAGCCGCTAGACGTACGAACTGACAGCGGCGGCCCACACGTGGTCTTGTTTTCAACGGAAGTCGAGTAAAAAACACCGGATGGTGATCATCGAGCCGACGCAGAAATACCCCGGATGCACTGCAAATGTGCCCGGGCGAGAGCGGCGGACGCCCACACCAACCGGCAACAGGCTTGCTTGTGTTTCCATCATGGGAACTAATCTCATGTTTAGTTGCTGCACATGAACATTTAACCGCCATGAAGACGTAGTAAACTCGGATCCGTTGGCTCGCCAGCCAAGGCTTTGCTCTCACAGAGACACAGAGAAACCGATCTGTGTGAGCTGTAAAATAAACAAGAATTAAAATATATATATATAGATAGATATAGTTATACAGTTTTTTTGTTTGATTTGAAAATATATAAGCTCCGACTATAGACGTCTACACATATTTTACACAACGATTAGGAACTAGCGTGCATGGCATAAAATAATGTTCTCATCGCGAGAATAACGGCCGTTTTCTGACATTTTGCAAACATTTTTTTCATTAAAAGTACTATTTTTATTTTTATTTAACCTTTATTTAACCAGGAAGTCCCTTGAGATTGAGATCTCTTTTTCGAGGGAGACCTGGCCAAGACGACACACCAGTTAAAATACAAACAGAAGTACAACATAGATAAAATTTCACATAGAGGAAAAGACAGGTCACATAGGGCAGTTACATTTTTCAATTACATGACATTTTAACATGGCTTTAAATTCATTCAATGGGATTAGATATAGAACGCCATCTTAGAGGTAAACTGCGGTTGTTCACTGCGGGGTGTCACAGAATAGACCGTTTTTGTTGTTTTTTAAAGCGCACTGAATAAAAGGAAGCTTATTGTTTTTCGTGTTGATGACGTCACAGGCACCAGAACCCAACTGATCAGCTGGCACCAAAATGGGTTCTGCACATGCCGCTTTTAACAGAATAGTTTTTGAAGTATTCGAGTTGCATTTGAGTTTGCAGGTCATTTAAGCGTTGAGCCCGACCAATCAGAAGCCATAACTGGAGCAATTTCCTGCTCCATTGTTTTTTTTAGTGCCTATTCACTACTCATCAGGTGAGCCAATGTCCTTCTGCTTTTATATCACCTTGGATAGTTTTTTTTTTTGCCAGAGCAGTGGAATTGCCTGCGGTCATAGTGTAGCCGACCCAAACGACTGCAGCTTTTTGATGACGGAATATGTTTTCTTACTTCTTTTTCTCTGGTGTTTGGCTGTTGTTATCGGTGCTGACTGGCGGACCTTTAGTTGTACTTTGTGTCTGGGGTCAGGTGAGAGTCAATGCAGCAGTTCTGCAGGAGACAATTGATCCCTAAAGATCTGCTCAGTGGAATGCATTGGCCAGACCATGAGGTACTGCTAACAACTTGTTGCTAAAAGACTGCTTAGTATTTTGCGGTGAGTTCTCTCCAGTCTGCCCTGCTCCACTTCACAAACCACGTGTTTAGATGTGGTCATATTTTCCTGAAGTCCACGCAACTCAAAGGTTTTCCGATCAGTCGCCCTCTATGGGACTAATACAGCTTTATGATTCTGATTCTTATTATGTGCAAGAGGTATCTCTTTTTTGTCCTTTTTTTTTGGGGGGGGGGGGGTTGAGTGTTAAATTATTAATGACTCCCAACCACGCAATCCAAGTGACCGGCGTTGATTTTAAACTTCCTGGAATCCTCCCAGCTTTAGCAGAGGAGGGTGCCTTGCTGGAAGATGGATCCTGTTGTTTTGGACGTGCTGGTTGTGTTTGCTGGTCACCTGCTGTCCCGTGGAAGCGGAAAGTGCAGATTACTGAGGAGAAAGTGAATGGGGATGAAACGGAAATCATCGTTGCAGCCGAATTCACGCCTCCGATTGGCCGAATGGAGCAGCAACGGTGGCCAATGGGAGCGGAGACGCTCATCTATAAATTGCCATCTGAAGTGAGGCTGGGCCGGAGAGCTGCTGGGACACTGCCGCTGGGTTGAGCGCTCCTCTGTCGGAACCATAGGGATCGCTGTGTCAACTACTAATAGCAGTAGTCTTCCCCAAGGCCCAACGCAACAGGTAGGGGGGTCTTTTCATTCCGAGCCCACCAAGCCAGCTTGTCTTTAACTGTTTAACGTTTTTGTGCGGGGTTTTTTTTATGTCTGTATGCTTGCCGCTGATGTTAACATTTGGGTCTAATATCTGTGGAAGATGTAGAGTTCTGTGGGTCTCCGTGTGTTTTAACGGACCAGCATCCCAGTGTAACTGTGAGCCGTAGACCGGAGCCGGTGTGTGTCGCTGCTTTTCACCGCCTCTCCCCTCCGTCGCCCGCCCAGGGATCAGCCATGCCTTTCGGAAACACGCACAACCAGGCCAAGCTGAAGTACTCCTCCGAGCAGGAGTACCCGGACCTCAGCAAACACAACAACCACATGGCCAAGGTCCTGACTCCGGTCATATACGAGCGGCTGAGGAGCAAAGAGACGCCCAGTGGATTTACGCTGGATGACATCATCCAGACCGGGGTGGATAACCCAGGTAAAGCCACCTTTGTTCCGTGCTGCCTGACTATCAGGACTGATGGGCTGCAGCGGTTCTGGGAGCTGAAGCTTTTTGGACCGGGACCTCAGTGAGATAAACTAGGCCCAAAACTCTCTCATATATGGAGCGCTATATTTATTACAAACTGCCATCTTCCCCTTGAATGTGTTTATCAATTGCAAAAAACAAAAACAAAATTGATAGCAAATGCCCAACAGAGATAAGATGCTTTATGAAAAGCAGCAGCAGCTGCTGATAACCGGCGGCTGCTGCTGCGTTTCTGATGTAAGGGTTTCCAGCGTCAGCGCTGCTGGAGCCTGGCTCTGACCTGCTCAGTGGAGTGTAGCTGTCCTCACCCTGTAGACCGTGTGTTCTGTCTAGCTCTGAGAACATGGCCAAGCTGAGTCTGAAGTGGCTGTCAGCTGACGATGAGTTTCCAGATGTCCGTAATCACAGCAACCACATGGCTAAGGTCTTAAACCTGGAAATGTACAAGCTGCTGAGAGAGAGGGTGACACCCAACGGCTTCACCATAGATGGTGTCATCCAGACAGGGGTTGATAATCCTGGTACAGTAACAGCAACACCTCTGGGCTGACCAAACCTGACACACTCAGTTGGCCAGGGTAGAACTCTATCCAGTTTATAACTTTGTGTGTGTGTGTGTGTAACCTCCACCTGTAGGCCACCCATTTATTATGACCGTGGGCTGTGTGGCTGGGGACGAGGAGACATATGAGGTTTTCAAAGAGCTCCTGGACCCTGTGATCGAGGCCAGACACGGAGGATACAAACCCACGGACAAGCACAAGACGGACCTGAACTCAGGAAACCTGAAGGTACTGCCGCCCCCCCCCCCCACTCCAAGCCAAGGATGGATTCATGTGTGGAGGCGATTTAAACGGCCGGCCTGTTCTCTCAGGGCGGCGACGACCTGGACCCTGATTATGTTCTGAGCTCCCGGGTCAGAACAGGACGCAGCATCCGTGGCTTCTGCCTGCCGCCACACTGCAGCCGTGGAGAGAGGCGGGCGGTGGAGAAGCTCTCTGTTGAAGGTAAAACGCCCTGAAACTGTGGCTGGAGAGAAGTCATTGTTGGTTTTAGGGAGGCTGCCAAGCATGTAGCAATGCTTCATAATAATAATAATAATAATAATAATAATAATAATAATAATAATAATAATAATAATAATAATAATAATAATAATGTTCTGAATGCAGTCACACCCTGTCTTAAAACAGACTGAAACTTATTGTTGAAGTTGGGACGCCCTCTAGTGGTAGCAGTGAGAATTGTTGGTGGGGTTCCCCCAGTCCTGTCTTAATGTTTAATTATTTAATGAATTTATTTATCTTTTTAACCTCCAGTGTGCCATGATGTTTTTTTTTTCCTTCCAAACTTGAAAAGGGATTGAAAATTGGTGTGAAGTGAAAATGTTTAGCCATAGTCTGAAGCTCCTCATTGTGGTGTGTGTTGACGCGTCTGCTCTAACCGCAGCCCTGGGCTCTCTGAGCGGTGACCTGAAAGGCAAATACTACGCCCTGAAGAACATGACGGAGGCAGAGCAGCAGCAGCTTATCGACGACCACTTCCTCTTTGATAAGCCAGTGTCTCCCCTCCTGCTGGCCTCAGGAATGGCCCGTGACTGGCCAGACGCCAGGGGAATCTGGTAAGCCTTCCCATTCCTCCAGTGTGACGAGTCGGTGGTCGACCAGATAGCAGAACCAGCTCCCTGGATCAGCAGCTTAATCACTGATTTATTCCTTTGATTGAGTTCATCAAAGGACTTTAGAGGCTGCACGGTGGGGCAGATGGTAGCACTGCTGCCTGCTGCGGCTCAGCCTTACAGCTTGTTCTTATTGCCCCAATTTCAGATATTGATTTGTGTCCCACGTGTCCCTGACATATTGATGTACGATAAATAGAAGCTAATTAGCCGTCAGAGCAGCCTTTTGTTCATAACTGAGCCCAAATCGTATTTTAATTCAACACTTCCATTGTATCGCAGCTGCCTTCAAAAAGTCTGACCGGACTTCTGAGCATGATGGCTGCTTTTGGCTTTAAAGCCTGCGGCCCAAAATGTTCTTTTAGATCAGAAACACTTTTCAGCAAAAAGTCTTCATTTTTGATCTAAACCAAAATCGGGTAAAACCCGTGAGGTAAAAACATGTCTGGGGGTTTTGATTCCTTCTCGCTGTTTAAAAGCTGCATGTATGTTCAGCACAAAGTGATCAGAAGTCTTTATGTTTCTGCATCAGCTGTCAGCAACGTGAAGGTACCGGTTCATTCACGGCGAAGTGGTGAATTGTGGTCTCTGGACCCAGTTCTACAGCAGTACTTGAATGCAACACGGTGACCCTTTAGATGAATGGAAAACTTAAAACTCACCAAGGTGACTCTTGACTGAAAATGTAAACACCCTTGGGCAATAAGTAAGCCTGGCTCTGGACCAGGTTTACTTTCCAGAAGGAGTCACCACGGCAACTGATTGGTCGCTTTTGTAAAAGTGACAGAAGGGCCGATTAAGAACAAATAACCTGGAGACCTTGGCTTAATAATTTCTTAGCTTTGGTTCTGCCCATTCTAGCCTGTCTGGTCCGGCTCGCCGTCATCCTGAGCAGGTGTTGCCGCACACCGAAGTCACTCCATGGAGATGGCACGAGGCACGAGGGAAATGTAGTTTTTGCACGTAATTTTGCAAAAGCTCAACGTCTGAATAATTACATTTCACAGGAGACGGTCCCATAGCATCAGCTCAGTAGAAGCAGAAGTCTGGCATAAAGGTTCAACATGACATACAATAAAGTGATTCACGTAAAAAGCTAATTTTGGACATCAACATATTTGTGTCCTGACAGCTTTATTGTAGTAAGCCTTGCGTTTGGACATGGTTTAATAATTGCAAGATAAGATTTTATCTAAACACAAGGCCACCCTCCATTTTTCTGGTCGGTTGCATGTTTGCAAAAGAGTCGGCCCTCTGAGCGTGTCTAACGCCACCATCAGGGTAGATGTCTTTATTTTAGGAGTGATGGGAACCTTCTCCACTGTTAGGCCTGCTGGCCCGACGTGACCCTGATCGTTGTACATGCAGCCTTCCAGGACGCCTGAACCGGCTGATATACCTCCAGTGATTCTAACGTCTGAGCCAATTAAAAGAGCTTCACGTGGAAATATGAGTGCAGGCTGTTGTACGCCATCTTGTTTTTAATGTTTCAAATCTGCTGCCTGTTGAGGTTTGCATTTATTCCAGAGTTGAGCTTGTCCTGCAGCATGTTCACCCTTCCACCGGTCCGTCTGCTCTTCTGTCACGTCTCCACCAGGCACAACGACAACAAGACCTTCCTGGTCTGGGTGAATGAGGAGGACCACCTGCGTGTGATTTCTATGCAGAAAGGCGGCAACATGAAGGAGGTGTTCGCTCGCTTCTGCACAGGTCTCACCAAGGTCAGCGGGGGAACTCTGATTTCAGAACCAGCCACGCCTCGGCGTCCCCGTTGACAGTCTAAAAGCTCGCTTCCATCCTGTTCACAGATCGAGACCCTGTTCAAGGAGCGGGGCCATGCTTTCATGTGGAATGAGCATCTGGGTTACGTTCTCACCTGCCCCTCCAACCTGGGCACGGGTCTGCGCGCAGGAGTGCACGTAAAGCTGCCAAACATGAGCAAACACGGCAAGTTTGAGGAGGTTCTGACGAAGCTGAGGCTCCAGAAACGTGGGACTGGTAAGAAGAGCCGGCCCTCCTCCTGCACACGCCACCCGCAGTTCTGTGATAGTCAGCACTTGTCGTTCTGGGCAGGTTTAGGTTGTTGTTTGGGTGTAAAGTAGGTTGGTGCTAACATTTGTCCCTTCCCAGGCGGCGTTGACACCGCGGCCGTCGGCGGAGTGTTTGACATTTCCAATGCTGACAGACTTGGCTTCTCTGAGGTGGAGCTGGTACAGATGGTGGTCGACGGCGTCAAGCTGCTGGTGGAGATGGAGAAGCGTCTGGAGAAAGGCCAGTCCATCGACGACCTGATGCCTGCCCAGAAGTAAAGCCGTCCTACAAGGCAGTCCTCTCCCTTTCTAAGCCCACGACCTTCCCCTTAAAACCCTACCCTGTGAAGGATTGACTGCGCTTCATATTTCAGTGTGGAATTCTGTATTTAAGGTCTGAAATGCAATAAAAACGTTCTGGTTCAAGCTGAAATCTGTAATGTTCCTTCACCCAGAGGTTTTCCACAGGCCCGGACGCTGGGACTGCAAACATGTTGGTCAGAAAACAACCAGATGTCAGAATGAAATCAATTACTGTTTTACAAACTGGAACGGTCTTCACTGGAAACAAAATTTCCTTCAGAGGTGAAAATGCATCTTGATAATCTGATCTGGAATATGATTCCATTATTTAAAATATAAAACTTGTTGTACAGAGGGTTTGTTTCTGGTGAGAATGGCTGTTTGCAGCTACTGAAAAGGGGAATTTAGACCACGGAGCAACAGTCTAGTTCTTTCTCCTTCGCCCAGGTAAGGAGCTTCTGTCTGGTTCAGAAGTGGCTTGACTCAGCAACACGTCTGCTGTCAGTGTGCTGGCTCCTAAACGCCTCGCCAGTCTCCAACTCTTCACCGTGCTTTTTAGTCCTGCGTAGCTCTCTGCTACTTGTAGAGTTTTTCCTTCCACTCAACATTCCCTGAACATGTGAACAGGCAGCTTGTTGAGCAGTCAGTCCCCTTTTATAAAAGTGAATGAAACATGACGGACATACAGTGCTCTAGATCAGTGTGTCCCAGCCCTGGTCCTCCAGGCACACTGCCCTGCCTGTTTTAGATGTTCCCCTGCTTTAACAGCCCTGATTCAGTTCAGCAGAAGCCTGTTAATCAGACACCAGGTCTAGATGAACCTAAACAAGATCCAGTGAGAACAAAGGGAAAAATGGTCCTTACACTTTGTGTTTTCCATATAGTCAACACATTTCTGTATATTGACCTGCTGGTCCATGCTGTCAGTGTTTAAGTTTCTTTTTTGTCAGGTTCAAAAAAATCCAAAGATGCTGTTATAAAGATCCTCAATGAGGGAGGAGTCTTCTGAGTCAAAAGTATTGCATTTTGACCAATATTGAGTGCTGGCCTGTTACCCTTTATGTGGACAACAGCAATCTTAAGATGCGTTACATGGTCAGACTTTTTTTTTGGCCTTATGTAATCATAATTCGTGATAAAATGACTCTAAATTTACTCCAGAAAACTTCCCTGATTGAATTATCCTGCACTGTACAGGTGGAGGGGGTCTTCCCAGCTCGGCTCCTTTCCTTCAACATGCTGGTCATTTGGGCCCTTCTTACCTGGAGGTTCTAGTCGGTTCACACCAAACCATTTCAGGTTTTATATGGAGCCATCTGACGGGGGATGTTTTCTACCAAACCCAACCATTCACTCCTGCAAAGCCAACTTTCTATAAGCTGATAGTTACTGGAAAGAAATAATTCATAAAAATCTCTTTTGGTTGTGATTCAGGGCCATAAGCAGTCTGGAATCACAATCAATTCAATGGAAGTAGGCTGGAATCCGTCTGAAAACACCATACATCTATAAATACAAATAAATTTGAGTATTTTCATAACTCTGCTCTAACTAAACACTGATATGACCTCGTTTAAATACATGGGTACAAAATAGAAATAGGAAAGGACAAAGTGGTCAGCTATGGGTACAAGGTTGGCGTACAGATTGCCAAAGGTGCAAACAGCCCCAGACCCCATTAGAGACCACCCATAGACCAGGAAACAGGTTCAGGATGGGACGGTTGAAAAATATATTTTATACAAGGAGCTGTTTGACCTCTTAATTATTTCCTGCTTTCATGGTTCTAAACAAATAGAGTAAAAAAAAGTTGTCAAATAATTTAGATTTTAAGATATGCTTTAAGTCAATACAACAAAGAAATTAAATTATGTTTTTAAGGCCAAAACAAATCCAACACAATGTGAAACTGGGAATGAGTCTTTGAAATCACGGCAGAAGATTTTGGGTCCAATCTGCTTTTCAAGGATGAACGGTTGTTTAAAGTCACACCGTAGCATTTCAAGTCAGATTTACGGCCAGAACTAGTCCCACTTTTTTCTCGTCAGTCCACAGGTTTCCAAAAGTGATTTTGTCCTTGAACTCTTCCATTTTTACCCAGGCGCTTCCCTACTGCTGAGAAAGTAACTCACCTTAACTGGGCCGAGTGACGCCAGCGTTGCTTTGAATGTTGGGGGCTTGTGTCGTCACCCATTAATGCACTCTTATAGTCATTTTCATCTGGGAAGGTCCAACCCTGCTCCATGTTTTCTCCAGTTGTACCAGCAGCTGAATTTCTTTAGTAAATGGGGCAGATGTGTTGCTTTTAGCCTACGTACTGTCAGTGATCTCTATAGATTCTTCAGGTTTGGGTGCAGTCAGTACAACTGAACTCCATTGGCTAGGCTCCATGTTTCCCTTTAATAATTAAAGTCAGAATTTAAGGTTATCTTGGCTAGTAAAACAGTTTATCTGAAACATTTACAGTTAAGCCCAGAATTGTTTATACTCCTGGCAGATTTAGATTTAATTATTTACATTTAACCAAGATTATCCTGAAAGAAAACTAGACAGACATCTCACAGAAATTAGAACAAAGTTAAGGGAGTATCAATTTGGGGAAAAAAAATTTCATACACATATTAAAAAGAGGCCGATTGATTTATTTTACCCTTAATAAATGAAAAACTCTTTATTGGCATTGCGTCAATCAACCCTTCCTGTAATGGTTGACCCTCTGTTTGCATGTCTCTTCTGCTTTTTGATGTCTTTGATGATGAGCTCCAAGTCTTGGAGGCTGGATGGTGTCCTCACCATAACCCTAATCTTTAGCTCCCTCCATGGATTCTCTATCAGATTAAAGTCTCTCTAAGGTGATGTTTTACTTTAAGATGACTCTAAACCTAAATCTGCTGGGTGTATAAATCATTTCGTGCCGTACTGTCACGGTGACCAAACAGCAAAAACAAAATGGCTGATTCTTTTTCTCAGCACTGCATCGTAGAAGCATAATCTGATCTCCTTTAAAACGAGAGGGGCTACTATCTTATTCATTTCCATGTGAGCACTTTACCTCTGTCTTACAACTTCAATCCAAAAGTGACAAAATGACTAAGCTTGTTTGCTCCAACAAACAAATGACTGGAATTCTTTAAATCGGTCAACGTAACACATTTTCTGCTGATTATGGCCCACATACTAGTGACGAGACGGGGAGTTTAGGGTAACAGACGCTTTAATGGAGACATGAGTGAACCTTAACCATGTGGGCATTAACATGGACTTCCCATTCTCTCGAATCTTTAACAAAATACAAAAGAAAAAAAAAGTGTAGCAGTGAAGACATCTTGAAAGCAAGATACATTATTTACACAAAAAAAAACCCGAGCTACGTCTTTTTCTTTTTACCGAGAGAGAGAGAAAAAAGGTGAAATAAATAAGACCAGAAATACTTTTTTTTTTTAACTTTTTGTCCACATTCACAGCATGACAAATCATATTCAACTTGTTAATGGTGACCCCCTGCGGTCAGAACAGACAGATATTAGTAGATAATTCGGTAATTATTGCCAAAAGCCTTTATCTATACATTAGAATATTTAATACAGACGGTCTTATTTAAAAAAGAAGACATTTGGAAACTGCTACTTGGATGATTGTACAGCTTAAATACCTCTCAATATAGATTTTTAATGAATACTTTAGTCCTTTTGTTCATAGTTTTAACTCGTTGGATATTTTGGAAGCAATGTTTTTGAAAGCGATCGATGACCCAGATATCCTTTTGAAGCGGACGCCATTGAGGGAAAGGCGGGGCAGCTTGCAGACCTCCATCTCCCACTGGACCAGGTTTTCAGCCCGCCCGTCTCCGTAGACGCAAAGAAGCAGGAAACTCTCTTGCTGTTCGTAGTCGCAGTTGTTGACGTCGAGCACCTTGCGGATCTCCCTCATGATGTCGCAGGGCTCCATGGAGCTGGTGGTTCTCATACTCCAGGTGAATCTGAGGGAGCGGGGTTTACTGTCTTTAATTTCCCCTTTCTGATCCCCAGGTACATGGCGACTGTGGGGAGAAAGACAGGGAGGAGAGCTTTGATTAGTATAACAGGCTAATCCCGGAGGGCAGTGTTTGCAAAAAATCCTTTAGAAAGTGACTTTTTGCATCCAAACTAAACCACGAGGTGGCGTCTCTCGCAGCTGAGACACGTTCTGATCTCAGTTTGCTATTTTCATGTCACATCTGGCTTGCAGCCCAAGGCTGTGGAGCCTTGGACTTGACAAAATGTAGGGATCAGTTTTACCTTCAGGGAAACAGACCAAGATTCATGTTTGATTCAGATGAGTTTGTTTCTGAAAGCAACGTTTTCATTCAAATTTAAAAGGTGAAAGGTAAGTCCTTCCTTATTCTAATAGAAGACCATGTTTGAATAATTTGACGATATTTAGTCGGCTTACATTTTGTCTGTGACGTCCAAACTGAGAAAGGGGAAATAAAGCAAAACAAAAGACTGGAGCCATCTTTGAAAAACCCAGAAGATCAAAGCAACATTAAGATTAGTTGCCTCTTAAATGTGAGGCCCATCCCTTCAGAAAAACCTGCGTTTGCTGTACTCTTCAAACATCTAAACATGTACCGTTAGGCCCATAATTCTTCATACAGATATAGAGGGAAAATTATTGTCATTCAACCAAAGTTGGTTTCTGGTAGGAAATGAGCAAAGCAAAAGATAATATAACTATGTCAAATAATGCAACAATTTGGAATTACTTATACCGTTCCTCAGTAATCAATAGATAAATCTTGAATGGCAGTACAGCCATTCAACTTTTTTTAAATGGCTGAGCAGCTTTCTGCACGTCTCCTCTGGAATTCTGGGAGTTTCCCTTTATTGACGCGTTTTTGTGAGGTAGAAAGGCCCCCTTGCTATCACCCTAATCTTTAACTCCTACCACAGGTTCAAGGGACTCGAGCTGGGCCGTCCTAAGGGTTAATATGACTTCCCATCGGAGGTAAGGCGCTGGTAAAATTAAAACAGGACTTTTCCATCTAAATCCGACAGGCGCATGGACAGTTCTGGGTGGAGCTGTACGCTGCTGGCCATGCTCTCCAACCACCTGTCCAGGCATCTTACACTTTAACGTCACATTTAAACATGGCAACCTGTTAAGCTGCGTCGCGGAAAGGCGGAAATATGGTACTGAGGCTATTTAACGGTGTTGGGCTCAGAGAAAGATGGATTTGAAGTTATTTATCATGCTTCAGCGTTACATAACCAGCCCTGCAGACGGTAGCTGCCCAGAGACTAAAGTAAATCATCTAAGTCCTCTGTCTTTTAATAACCTGAACAGGGAAATAATTCCTTCTGGCCAAGATGCAGTTGCCTCTCTTATAATGGAAGTTGTATTTTCAGTGGCTCCCTTTCAGGATCAACCATCCGCTGTTTTGTGTCAAAGGGATTTTAAGACAATGCCATGTTTAAACGCATGCAAAATATCCACTCACTATCTGGGAACTGCAAGAAAAAAATGGGTGCAGACTCCTAATGGACCATCTGGAACCAGAGGGGAATAATGCATCTAGCTGTGTAAAGACAAGGTTACTCAGGTTGGCCACACTCACGGTTCCAACACATTCCCCATTTCAAAACTTCAAACTTTGGGTTTTACGCATCTCTAAATATTTCCAGCAGCTTCAAAATGTTCTGGACATTTGAGCTCAGGTATGTGTTCGTTGGGGTTTATCATCTCTTTGTTCCACCAATCAGTAAACAACATCATGATGTCAGAATTTAGAGCTAAAAGCCAGATTCTTATTTAGCGCTTCGTTAGCTTCCGGACCAACTTAGACTACCTCTTGAAGTCTGTAGTTCTTGACTTGTGGGACTGGATTATCCTAATATGTTTGAGAAAATTACAGAAACTGGTAGTTTCATTTAGATTTTCATGTAATTACACTTTTATTTTTCACAAATTCAGATTAGCTTTTTCTTCCAGATACTGGAAATAAGGGATCTAGTCTGGATAATCCAAGACTTCTCTATATTCTACTTAACAAGGTTATGGGACCTTTGTTTTTATTTGCCTTCAGCAGCTTCTAAGCTTTTGACTTTGTCCAACTGCTCCAATAACCGTAACAAACGACTCTGCTCGCTGTTCATGGAAAAAGACAAACATTTCAGGTTCTGATCTGGACCTTTAACGCTCTGGACGGCAGTGATGGAGGATGCATGGTCCAACATTTCAGATCTCCTCCGGCCGCATCAACAGTAGGACCATGAGGCTGTTATCTGTTCTGTGGGACAGAACCTTTGTTCTAGCTCTCCCCTTACATCTGGGTTCTTTAGACTCAAGAACCCGCTTAACTTGTTTAGGCTGCATAACAGTTTTTGGCTATTTTACCAATATTGTTCCTTATTAGATTTAAAATTAGATTTAAAAAAATCGTATTTTGTTTCATTCTGACTTTTAGTATCGTAAGTGGTGCTACATTGTTTAAATCTACTTAGAATCTATTTTTGAAATTAAACGCAAAAGCTTTGAAATCGGAGATTTTAAACAGTTTACCAAAAATGACTATTATTTTCTAATTAAATAGCATTCCTCTATGGCTTTCTGGGTTTTTCAGAGATCAGGTGATGGAGTCTTTGTTTTTGGAGAATCAGAACTGAAGACATTTCTGCTCATTTAATGGCAGACGTTAAGTTTTCACACTGACTTCTCAGCTGACATGCAGGGTTAAGAGAGCAGCACATAGCAGAGCCATGCAACCATCACACAGCAACGCCACAGCCAGCTCAGTCACAGCCCAAGCTTCACCATTCTGCTGCAGGACGCTCAAACATTCAGAGGGACTCCTCTAGACACATCCGGGTCCAGCGGCCCGGCTCTGATGCTGCAGACGCCGACAAACCGCGGCCTGCGGCGCGGTACAAGGAGGTAGGAGATACATGGGAAGCAGTGGGGGGTGGGGGGCAACCTCACCTTGAGCCCTCAAGTCTCCCGTTTCTCTCAAACTCGGTTGAGACTCTGAGGCACCATGAGAAGATCGGACAGGGAGGCGTGGGGGAGTCAGGGTGGAGAAGGGGACAAAGAAAAAAAAAAAAAGATTGTGGATTGTGCACAACAGAAATCAGTTTTGATCAATTTCAGTGAATGTGAAAAGAGAAGTGACGGAACGGGTGAACGACGGTGAGAGGCACCACAAAAAAAACTACAACAGAGAGGAAGAAATGGAAAGTTTTAACGTCGGTGAGAAGCTGTGAGAAAAAAATCTGAAGAGTGAGGATGGCTCGCCTGGAAGCAGCGACAGAACACAGAGAAAACAGAGCAGCGGCGGCTCAACCCTGAACAGCAGCAACCAAGCAGGCGGGATGAGAACGACAGAGAAGCTGCAGAAAGCTCTCTAACAAGACTGCTTGATCGCCTCCATGGAGACTTTACAGTGTGTGGGAGTAAAAATGTGCAAAGATTTCTTTTAACATTTGTTCTGTGTCATTGTTACCAAACACGGAGGAAACGGTCCAGACTGAGGACGACTTTGAAGAAGGTTAGGCAGTTTTCATTTAGTAAGTGGATGAAGTCTTATTGGGGGGGGGGGACTCGTTGGGTTTGTGGACAGAAACACTGAAACTTGAAGTTCCCCGTCAGACCAACAACAATCTGTCCCTGTGGCTGAGGCTGACCCCTGCAGGGTCAAAGGGTCCAGCATTTCATCCACAAAGACCCCAGGAAGGGACCTCTGGGTTCCCCTCATCGTGTGTCACTCCTCCGTTTTGGGTCAAACAACTTATAAATGACTGTGGACATGTCACCGAGTCCTTACTAGTCAGGGAAATAAAATGAAAAACACACGAGTGCCACATTTTACAATGAAGAGAATAAAAATCAAACTCCAGGTAGACTATATACAGGTCTGGTGTATTATTTGAACTGTCATGCTTCCTTCAGCTGTGAGAGGGAAATCATAAAGAACAGAAATAACGGCTGTGGAACGAATCTGTTGAATGTGTGATTTACTGAAAGAAACAAACTTTTCATCGCAACAATGTTCTCAAATCTTGTTTTTGGGTCATTCCTAATGATGCGCCAGTGAAGAAATCTGTGCTTCTGCTCATTTTCATCTTAAGTGGCTCTGACGGGTGACCGGCTGGTGGGACCCAGTTGGCGGTTTTCACAACATTCTTCGGCGTGAAGACGGTGACTGACTGAGGAAGAGTTAACGGAGCTGTTTTCAGTGAGAGTGAGGTGGAGAACCGAGGGCAGAGGAAGCACAGAGCTGTAAAGAAGAAGTTATTTCCCATGGAGGCGTGTCAGCCAGCTTCACTTGTCATGTTGGTCTCTTTACCTCCGACATTTCCTGCTTCAGCAGTTTTGGTTGCTTCGTACGCAGCTTCCACGGGTGCTAAAGGGAACCCCGCCGTAAGGATCGGACGTTACATCGGCGGAGCGGCCGCCTGACCCTGGCCTGACTTCAGGAGGTAACAGGAAGGCTGAATGCTGGCAGCAAAGTTACTGTTTTAAGGTTTTGAGCTTTTCAGCGCCGTCTGCCATGGAGCACCCAGGATTCAGAAATATTTGCCAGCCTTCTGCGAATCAGCGCTAAAGGAAGAATTCCCCTTTTCTAACAACAGCCACAGAGACCCCTCAGTTAGACGAGCTAACTGCGCTTCCATATGCTGGAGAGTTAAAAATCCAACTTCCCAGCGACTCTCCCACCGCAGTGTGACGTAGTAGTTCTCAAAGACTAATCAGAAGCGCCTCAAATCAGCACCAAGGGGTTGGAGCTCGACAAAAGCCAGAGATCAGAAAAGGGCCGCAAATCACAGATCTGGGCATGTCTAAAGAACTTTTGCAGACTTTTAGTTTTCATCCTCTGACAAGACTGGTGAGTTGGACAGGCTCCCATCATGCACTACAGCGTGGAGGAAACAAACAAGGACAGGGAGACTCTGAACTTTTAACATCTAAAAGAGGACAAGAGGACAGACGGGACTGACAGAAGGTTCCGGGCCAGCCAAAAAGGCGCAGAAAAAAACAACACCACCAAATGAAGAGGAGCAAAGTCGTAAAACCAGACGGATTTTTTAAAGATATTTCCTCAGGGACAAATTGAGAGAGTGAAACAGCCCTTACTCTAGATCTTCATCTTCCTACAACTCTCTATATCTTCTGCTCGACAATCTGAAAGAAAGAGATTGGAATCTGAGGAAACTGAAACACATCAAAAGAAGAGGAGAATAAAGTATTTCAATGAATGGCATGAGGACAGGCCAACTAAGAAGAGAAAAACATGGCAGGAGGATGGAAAGGAAGGAAAAAAGAAAGAAGCAATGAGAGAAAGTGAAGGGCAGAAGACTTACTAAGGGTCTTTCCTCCCTGGGTAGAAGGGTTGGCAGGCCCTGTTTTGGCTATCTGCCGTTTGGCCGGGTCAATACTGACCCTGAGCAGAGAGGAAGAGCAGCAAGAGGTAAACGTTAAGGACACAGGAAGGTAAGGAAGACAAAAACACAGAAGCTGTGAGGAGAGGAGAGGAGAGGAGAGGAGGTGGGAGCAGGAGGTGACTCAACCTAAAACGTCCTGAGGAGGGAAAAAATGAGGAAAACTCACTGATCAAGTCCCATGATGTGAAGAGTGGTACGGAGGCTCACAGCTGACAAAATTTAGTAAAAGGCAAACAGACAAGTCAAACTATGGAGGGGAAAACAGTAACGTGTCCAAACAAGGCAGAACTTCAGACCTTTTACTACATTTTTTCACCTTGGAGGCTCCACAGAAATGAGAACAGAAAAAGAAAAGGTGTTTGAGTGAGAAGGGGATGAAGGCCTGGATCAGGATGGAGATGAATGTCTACAAATCAGCCACTAGAGGGAGCAATGATCCTCGAGTCAGCGCCTAGCGTGGCCCCAGAGCTCCTCCGTGGCCGGCTGAGCAGGAACAACCGGACCTGATGCTGAACACCACATTACAACATGTTACAGAACCGACTAAAAGCATCTAGCCCTGTGCACAGGATGGTCCCGTTAACCCAAAGCCTCCATCACATCCTGTCTAACGCCACGGTTCCCCTCGACCAGCTTGTCTGGTTTTTCACTTGCAGCCACCATGTTCTGTGCTGGTTCTGCAGGAACTGAGCCCATTCTTCTCAGAGCAGCGTGTCTCCACATACCCTTTAGAACCGTGGAAGGGGAGGAGCTACACTCGTCTCTACACATGACTTCCAGGTAGAGCAGAGGATAGAGATTTCTGTGGAATAGCTGGATCAGCACCGGTTAACCTTTGTGTTTAGGGACCCTTAAACAGTTGGTGCCACAACGGCAGTCTTCACGTTACAGCCTTACATTTTAACTTCTAGGGATTGTATTTGATAGAAAAACGCAAGAAAGGCTCAAGTTTGACGTGGAAAAGAAACCAATGAATATTTTTCATCCTTTTTACCAATAAAGATCTAAACGGTGTGCTATGCATTAGTATTCAGCCCCCTGAGCTGTAGAACCATCTTTCTATAAAGTCCTTTGGGTTTACCTCCACCAGCTTTGCACATCTGAAGGTTTTACAGTATAGGAAAGTCTTGAAAACCTTTGACTAGGCCATGGCTTAAAGAAAAGCCTTCCATGACAGATCTGTCTTAGCGTGGATGTTCTCCAGGCAGGTAAACCTCCACCTCAGCCCTCAAGTCTTTTCCAGCTTGTAGTTTTCTTTCAGGACTGCGTCATCCATCTTCCCACCAACTCTGACCAATTTTCCTGCATCCCCACAGCATGATGCTGCCACCACCAAGTGTGACTATGACGAAGATGAGCACCAGCAGTTTTCAGCCACAAAAAGCCTTCTGCGCATGAGCAGAGGGCCGTTTCTTCGCCTGGTGCTCCTACAAGGCTTGCAGCAAACGGCAAACAGGACTTATGGCGTTCTTTCACCAATGTCTTTCTGCACCATAAAGACTAAATTTGTGAAGCGCACGACGCATCATCCTGTCCCCTGATTCTCCCACCTGAGCTCTTCATCTCTGCAGCTCTTCCTGAGTTACCATGGGCTTCCAGGCTGCTATTCCGATTATTGCTCATGTCCAGCTGCAGTTTCTATTAATGGCTTAGTAGGTTGAGCTCTGGGAGACGTTGAAAGCTTGGGATATTGTTTTAGAACCAAACTGTGATTTAAACGGAAACAAATCTGTAATATCTGACCTGTCTGCTGAGCTTCTTGGTCCGCATGACGCCGTTTGTTCACCAACAGTCTCTTAAAAAACCTCTCAGACTTATATGGAGAATAAATCCGACATTTGCTAAATAGGTGACCCCTGAACGTGATTGGCTGTGCTGGATTTATGGCAGGGCCATCAGAGGTCAGGGGGCTCAATACCAATGCACATCACAGTTCTCGCTACAAATGGACAGCTTTGTGTAAGTCTGCTTAGAACACGTTTAGTTTGTGACTGTAACATGCCGTTATGTTGGAGTTTGAGAATGTGGATTGTTAAAAATTTCTCCCCGCAAATATTAAACCCGACCAAAAGAATTGACTGAAAGGGAAAGCAGAGGAAGCTTCTGAGGGTACCACTTCCTTCATGCTCTTCAGCCCCCGTGTGGAAACAAGGATGGTTGTAGCATCTTGACACACAATCTGATGTTTTGGCTAATCCAGTAATTCACCGACCACCGTTTCATTTATTGGTGGGTCCATTACTTACGGTATCTTACGAGTCTCCATCTAATCTTTAGTGGTTGTGCGCAGACTGGAAGCAACCATAGGTAACATTTGGTGAGAACAGCCATGTCTGCCCGAGGAAAACTGGACGACGCGGTTTTACGTGGCGTGGCTTTCATCAGCAGGGAGGACCAAGGAATCCAAGACCAGCATGGCTGCAGGACTTGATTTTAGGAGATGTTTTTGCAGGATTAGAATGTAACACAACCCCCAACAAGCCTTTAGTGAAGTAGAAAAGGAACCAGGTTGGATTTAATGCCAGAGAGTGGGTCTTAAAAAGCCAACCGCTCTCCCATTTGGGATTTTTTGGGTGTAAATCAAGAAGAATCTAAACCTGGGTTAGAAAACGTCTGAGCACCAAAGAATTAGGATGGAGAAAAAAAATTTTTTTTTACTTTGGATACTGCAGCAGGATATCGTTTAAAGCACTGGTCTAATGAAAGAGCTCTGTTAGTCACGATGACTGCTGTGGTGAGAAAATAAGCCACAATCAATGGCGGCTGGAAGGAGCGATTCCATGCGTGCCCTGACGATTGATTAGTGACAAGCTGCTGCGTTCCTGCTGCCGGGTTCTCAGCTGATTGGTCGGCTCTCCCAATCAGCCTTCAGCCACCCAGACGAACCGCAGCCACACACGGGGCATTTACACACGTGGCTTCTTCCTGATTAAGGCCAGACTGACTTCAGAAGATTGTGAAGGACACGTTTACCAGAGCAGTCTGACTGCATCGTGTCAGCGCTACAGCAACATTTAACAATCCGCTTTCTTTAGAATGGGACTAGAAAACAGCTTAAATAACTAAACGCTAATGTGTTTGAAAGCCACGCGTGTAGATGCACCCAAAAAGAGCAGCGTGTTAGTCCGGCGCCCGCAGCCCCTCTCAGCCCAGAAAGAAACGGACAGCTTCTCAGGGAGACTGGTCTGGTTACAGCTGGCACAGAGCGGAGAACAGTGCAGGAGTCCTACCTTTTGGTAAACCTGAATGACATGTTTCTACAACAGAGTCAGACAAAGAAACAGTGAAAATGGGGAAAGAGAGAGTGGGAGGAGGGGGGGAGGGGGCATGAAGAGGCTGGTGAACGAACAACAGTGGGGTGATTGGAATCGGCGGCGGCGGAGACTCGCTGCTGCGACTCTGGTTTCTCATCACGGCTCAGAGGGACGGCGCTGGCCTGGCTGCTGCTTCCACAGCAGCATCCCACATGTAAAATACGCAGCAAGCTCCAGACTAAGAACTTATCAGGTATCTCCGACCCCATTGCTGCCACACATGATGAATTGTGGGAAATTGGTGACTGCCAGGGCTACAAATAAAGGAAGCGCATCAACGAGGAAGCTAAAGCAGTAGTGGAGATGTCACAGGGCTCAAAAAGGCACCAGAACGTTGGGTTTTGCCATCAGGAATGATGTAAATTACCAGAAAGGAGCAGAAACCAGTGCACCAGAGGGCTTACATAACAGTGTCTCAATATACAGAGCCTTGCCAAAATATTAACACCCTTTAAAGTTTGTCACATATCCTGGCACTCAAATCACAACCTTTTAAGCATTTATTTGGATTTCATGCGATAGATTAACAGAGTGGTGCCTAACTGTGTTAGTGGAAGAAAAACAATCTGAATGTGTGATGAGCTTTTGTATACGTCCCCTAAATGAATGCGGTGCCACTGATTTGTTGGCAAATAGTCCTGCTGTGTGTAATGACCATCTCAGTAAAACCTCAGAGGTTCTTTGGAGAACATTAGAGAACAAAGAGCCTCATGAAGACCGAGGAACCCGCCGACAGGTCAGGGAGAAAGTTATGGAGACGATTAAAGCAGGTTAGGTTCTAAAACAGTCTCCCACGCTTTGAGCGTCTCTCAGTGCCGTCAATTCGTCACCTGAGTACGCAACTGCAACTCTACAAGAAAAAGACTGGAAAACAAGCCAATTAAGCAGAGAAGCAGCCAAGAGACCCGTGGTAACTCTGGAGGAGCTGCAGAAGTTTCACAGCTCAACTATTATTCATGCGTTCCAGAGATCTGATCTCTATGGAAGAGTGGCATGAGCTCAAACATACAGACAGAGCTGCAATGGAAAGGTTTAGATCAAAGTACAGCTAGCGGCTAGAAAGGGGAGCCTTAAATGATGTGCACAGATGCTCTCCATCCAACCTGGACTTACTCTCTTCTTATTTATAAAAGCTTTTTTAACTATCATTTTCCTTCCACTCCATATTTAAGTGCTACTTTGTGTTTGTCTACAATATAAAATCCAGCTAAAATACACTGAAGGTTGTGGTTGTAATGTCAGAAAGGTCAAGGGGTGTGACAACCTTTGCAAGGCACTGTACATTATATTAACAATAACTCTGGTGTGTTGCGTTGTAACACGTTGGGTTATTGTGTCCCGATCTGCTTCCAAGCACTGATTTACTGAATTACTGATTGGGTCAAGGCCACCAGCCCCCAGTCTCACTTTCTATTGTCTCCTGTTGCTACAGCTGGGCGACAGTCCGCTTGTTTGCATTCGTTTGCTCCTTCAGAGAGGTGACGTTCCTCAGGCAGTCAACCAGGCAGTGACACAAACCATTCAGATAATAAATAAAATCCCCGTAATGAGAACAGTGAAGTATTCCCCCACCATGGATACAGGCAGCATAAGGCAGTATGTTCAATGATAACATGAGGTTACAGTCTGTAAGGATTGGGAATCAAGTCTTTCCATCCTAAACATTCAGGTCAGTGAAACATTTCAGAAGACTTATGAGCAGGAATCTGGTTAAAAGCAGAAGCTGACGAGGAGTGTAATCACCTACCTGCGGGTCAGTTTGGATGTGAGCTTAGAGAACAGGTTGCTGGTTCCGCGGCTGCGGGTTTGGGACAGAGGGGTGGCGTCGTTGGAGAGGGTGGGGGAAGCCGGCGGCCCGTTGTACGTGGCCGTGCGGCGGTCTCTCAGCTGGCCGCCGTGGAAGGTGCTGCGGCTGGCCGTGCCTCGGGGGAAGCGAAGCCGCTCGGGTGTGGTCGCGTTGGTGATGCTGTGAGTTGACGCCACCGGATTCCTCTGGCCACCGGGTGATACTGCAACACTGTTGAGGCGGGAGGACGGAGCTTAGCCAGGGCATGCGTGTGCTGAGACCAGCCAGACGACGTGTGACATGTCTGCTACAGCTAAGCCAGCGTGTCATTCGTGTAGGCATGGGCCTGTTACCAGTAACAATGCTACCAAGATTTAAAAACAAAAAGTTCAGCTTTCAAAGCAACTCGTCGTTGCTACAGGTAAGAGTTCAAGAAAGTTCAACAGTGACCAACGAGTCCTCCAGCGGTAAGACATGCTCCATTATTTTATCAGCAGGAGGAATAATTGCTCCTTTTCTATTGGAACAAAAAAACAACAACAATCAGATCCTGTGTTATTTTTTTGTGTAAATGCTGTCTTAGAGTATTTTTACTGAAGGTTATCATCACGTTGAGAGAATCTCCCACTGGCCCATGCCTACATACACGTTGACGGACTGAAGCGTAAGTATACGATCAGGAAATGTTAAGATCGCATCACATTTCTCGTTTTTTAAGATGGCAGCTTATTTCTGCTACATGGATTTCTGAGTGTGGTTTAAGGAAAATGTCAGATATAAACAAGGGTGGAAAGCCAAATCTATTCAGAGAAGGTGCATCTAAAACAATGGATGCCATACTTTGACAGATGGTTGGAAAAGCAAAGAAATCAGAGCAAAAAGAAGAAAAATACAGCATTTAAACAAACTTTTTTGTCATTTATCTGTAAAAAACATGATACTAGAACTGGAGTTCTTTCCTATTCCCCTTTAACAGCATTGATTATTGGCAACCAGTTTGATTCTAGCAGCAAGCCAAAGCCAGACATCCATGACCCCGGGGTAAACCAGTCATGTAAATTCACATCATTTCGAACTATCAGAGAAAAACAACATGGACAGCTTCCCACCCAACATGAATGCATAGATGTGCACAATGAAGAGGGAGATAAGCTGCGGCTCAGACTCTTAACGGAAACAGACGACGGACTGAAGGTGCTGGGACAGCAGGAGGGATGGGAAGCCGTCCGGTAGGAGGTGAACAGATAAGGGAGTCCAGGCAGAAAAGATCAAGGCTCACAGTTCACAGCAGAAAACGGTGAGAGCAGGAGGACAGGTTGTTAATGTTCGCTGCAGAAGCAGGGGATCGATGGAAATATGCAATATCAGCACAAAGACTCCAAGCTGTCCTTTGCAAAGAGTCGCCGGCTGGTTCCAGACATTGGGTAAAAATATTATTGACTTAATCCCAGAAAAACTGTTCTCTAGCCATGAACAGTGTGACAGAACGGCCCCCGTTAAACAGGCTGTTACTATCATTAAGAAAAAAAAAACAGTGATCATGGACATTGGACATTTTTAACAGGTTTTAGCAGTTTACATCAGAGATTAGCAAAGTTAGTGCAGCTAGCGTTGCAAAGAAGCTGTTTTAGTGTCGTCGGTATTCCCTGGGCAATGTAGCTCCTGAGATTTTTGAAATATTTAAAAATTTGAAACATTTATAAATTATTCCATAAACAGAATTAGTTGGTAGCTTCAAAAGGGATAAAACAGCAACTTTACTTTAATTTGTTTAGCCTTACTATTATCTGCAATAAGTCTTCTCTCTAGTACTGTCGCTTCCTTAATGAATAGCAAACTTGTCTCGACATGTTACTTTCTTTCTAAATAGCTTTTTACATCTTTTTTTATCATCTTTAACTTTATCTTGACATCACGTATGCAGACACGAGCTAACTTGGAGTATTTCCTCAGTCCCAGCCTCCTAACGGTAACCGAAGTAGTGCTGCCAGTGTAATCTGGTAACCTATAGTCACTGGTCAGGGCCCATCCAACTGAGAAATGGGTACGAATATGAAGTGAAACAAGCTCTCAGGTTTAACATCTACTGGAATGTAGGGTATGACTTTAGGAAAAGAATAACATTGAACTTACTTGGGGAACGCTCACGCTGCTCGTCTCAAGGCTCAATTAAGATTTTTTGCAGAGATCTTTTTGCATTTTTGTTCAGATTATAATTATAACGCTACCGTCATCAGACTGCTCAGTCTATGGCCCTGAAGCGACAGGGGACGACGTAAAGTCATACACCTCCCACTGTGTTGACAAAAGTCAAGATTGATGGTGCACTTGTCCTCATGTGGGAATCATTTCTGAAGTTGTGCAATTGGAGCCCACAAAATATGACTGCTGTTGTGGCAAGACAACATTTTAATAACAGGAAGTTGCATGTCAATGCTATTAGCTTGGAGCTCAAGTACGTAGCATTGTTCTGCTCAGTGTAAACAAAGAGCCAGACATAGCGGATACCTGCAGCGCCGAATAACGTGTGTGAAATTCTTACACGTGGCAGCCAAATCATCTTGGCATGTTGGTTGCGTCCATTGTTTACATTCAAATCTGGCCACTTCCCGCCTCCCCCAGTACCAAATGGGGAGTTTGTCACAGGGAATGAAATAAATGTTGGATGAAATCGGACATGATTGATCAGACTAGAACGATCGTGGATATGATCCATATTTGATTTAGGACCACATATCAATTGGCCAAAAAGATAGGGGTCATTTGGCCCATAGAGAATGAATTTGCAGCCTTTTGGCCAGCAGCGTGAATGTAGCTTTAGATGCAACTTACTGAAGGCTGAAAAGGATACGGCGCCTTCAAACAACATGCCGACAAGCAGCTGTCTGGTTTAATAGGTTATTGAGCTTCACAAGTTTGTGGCATAAAAACATTGTCTGAGCGACATCTTTGTTGGGACAACAACACAGCATTCTGACTTTAGACAAATGTTTTAGAGATGGAACTTTAAATGACTTATTTAATGCACTACAAGCACAAGATAGGCGGAAATTTTAGATTGGTATGAAAGATGTTCTGGCTTAAGATGTCTTTGGAGGAAATGTAGTCTGTGCTTTAGTGGCAGGGTTACACAGCGTGAAGCTGGCTGCATGTGTGGGTTAGCAAGGGCTAAACAGGGGCTGATGCATGAAAGGAGACAGACAGGGGGGGTCTTGCAAGCCCTGCTGTCTTACTTGGCCGAGCAGTGGTCCAGAGCGTAGTAGGAGTGGGGCAGGGTGGCCCAGTCTGCCTGACAGGCATACAAAGGGCTGACGGTTTGATACCTCTGCTGTACCGAACTGGACGAAGCACCGAACACGACGGCCGCAAAGGCAGAAGAGGGGCTAGTGGCACAAGCCATCTCAGTCATGCTGGGCATGCCGAAACGAGGAAGGGGGAAAAAACAGCCCCAATCACAAACAGGCATGAAATAAACAACGTGAAAAAAGGTGAAAACAAGAACAAGAGGAGGAACAGAAGAGAAATCAAGGAATAAACTGGACATTCCTGATGAGAGGTCAAACCCAAACTCTGCTCCTGGCTGACACACGCTTAGCTCTCACCTGTTCTCCTTCCCGTTCGGGATGACAGAGAGGCGGTCCGCGTTGTTTCTGTCGCTGCAGACATACGTGTTCCTCCTGGTCATGCCTGCTGAAGCAGAGTTATTCTGCAGAACAAGTGAAGGAAAGGTGCTTCAGGTCACAACCACGTAATCTTTCCAGAGATTAAGCTTTAGGTATTTACTCAGATAGACAGCAGAGTCCAACTGATATTGAACTGTAGAGATCAATTAAAATAATTTTGTCTTTGAGTCGTTTTAGAAAACCATGAATTTCAATAACATACTAAAAAAACTAATTCCTGTAAGTTCATTCAAGAATCCATGCTGACGTCTAAACAAGCTGAGCTCCACCAGCTGCATGCACCCTGCGCTCATAACACACGCAGAGCGTTCTGTCAACAGGTTTACAAGTAAATTTATGGGATTGGCTGAAACAAGGGAGACTTCTGATTGGTTGCAAATCATTCCCTGCTAAGAAAAATGCATTTGTGTATCAAGTCAAGTCAGGGGAGTCTCAAGACTCCACTCACAAATGCAGTGAAGTTTAAAAACCAGAGGTAGTTAGTAAATCAATATCTAACTGCGTATGGATCACACATACTTTTGTGAATCTTGTCCTGTGCATTTATGAATCACATATGTGTATTTGTAAATAGTGAGACTCTTATAGCTCCATATAAAGCAGCCTTTTCTGGACAACATAAGACAACACAAAGTGAAGAAAAAAATTTGTCCGAGAAATGGACTGTCATAGCCAGAGGACAACTGCCAAAAAAATAAATAAAAAATGAGACAAAAGAGATTTAGATTTGATACTCAAGGGAAGAATCCAACGGAGAAACTGATGTGACAAGTAGAGGGTCCGTCATAAACGAGCCACTACAGGCTGTGACTGTGGGTTACTTACGCTTGGACCGGTGGTGGCTCCCTTCTTTCGCTCCGGGATGTCAGCCTTGTTGGGGTTGTTGGCGTTGCCCAGTAGAGGGCTGGAGGGCGGAGCGCCTCGGCTGCCGGGGGTGCTTGGTTTCCGGATGGAAGCTCCGCTTTCCTCCTTCACGCTGTTGTCTGCTGTAGTGGTCTGGCTTCTCTTGGGATGGGCCATCCCTGGAGGTACATTCTGACCGGCTAACGAGGTCGGGGTGGCGGTGGGAGAGGGTTTATCATTTTAAATGAGGTCGTCTGAAAACTTGGACTAGACACTGTTGGTATTTTAAACACGTTGAAAATTTTGACCTTCAATTACAGATTACCAGAAACTGGTGCATAATTTTATAGTGGAAGGAAAAAAAACATAAAATATATAAGTATTTTTTATAAATACAACTGGGAAAAGTCTAGACAAAAAAACAATCTCATTTTAGCTCTAGTTGTGTGTTTGGGGTCCTTGTTCTGGCCGAAGGTGAACCTCCGCCTCAGTCCCAAGTCTTCTGCAGCCTCCAACGGGTTTTCTTCCCTGGATTTAGCGCCGTCCATCTTCCCGTCACCTCTACCCAGCTTCCCTGTCCCTACTGAAATCCCAAACCTATAGTTGCTATGCAGCCCTGGTCTGTGGTGGATACGTCTCCACTTTGGAAACCCGGGTGGAAAGAAAAAAGCAACACTACACCACGTCATTCACCTCTCTAGCACGATGCGGTGCAACTCATGGATTTCAGGGTAAACAAAATATGATTCAACGCGGTTCGTTTTGATTCTGTACATTGAGAAAGTAAAACAAAATAACACTATCGCAACTAACACAAGGAAACCTGATTCCTTACAACAACCAAAAATAAGTCTTGTCTACCTTCTTTCTAGTTCACCTTTAGAAAACCTGAACTAAAGAACTAAAACACTGAGGCTTAATGCCAAGCTACTAAACCTGTGAGAGTGAAGGTCTGGTTAGTATCTATGCGGTGAACCAGGAGAGAGCAGCTTAATAAAAAAAAAAAACATCTTCCTAGCTCTCAGTTTTCTTCTACAACTTCTTGCTTTGTACTAAAATATTCAATGAAAACCAACACCAGTCTGGTTATAAAAGTTAACTGCAATGACTATTGCTGCGTTCACACCCAACACGATTCCTGTGAAATTTCCTCCATCGTGTTGGTGTTGGTCGCTGTGCTCTTCGCATACATAAACACTGACAGCGGCTTCACTGCATCATCAAATAGGAGAAGCTTCTAGCCGCTGGTCAACTGGACTCAACGGGGCGGACCGGGGTTTTACCAGGCGAGTCACGGTGCCGGCGTCCCTGCAGGTCTACTAGATCCTACAGAGATGCTCCCATTTCGGGGAGTCCAGGAGCTACGGCTAGATCATGGTCGCTTCCCGCAGTGCTTCCGTCTGTCCAGGATCCGAAACGGTTATCCTGCTTCGGGGACGGATCACCCATACAACAGAGGTAAGGGCAGCGGGAGATCAGGGCAAGGGCTTTCCATTAGTTCTCAGTAGCGAGAATTTCTAACCTCCGAGTTGGAAATTTCAACCGGGACGGCCCCTAAAATTGGGATTACGAGTCGGAAAGATTGTTGCTACAGGATCATACCCGACGTCTGCATTCAAGATGACTGCTACTGCAGCAACGTTGAGTAAAGCGTCGTACTTTGACTGCTTTTAGCATTTCTCTATTATTTATGTGACATTCAGTCTACTTTAGTGTTCATAAGACAGGATGTGTTCAGTTGAACAGTTCAGCACGGCTTAAACACAGGATGATTTTGCTGTAAAATGTGACTATAAAAAGCATTCTGAGGCTCAGGTTGGCTGCATTTCTAGGTTTAATAATGGCTTTAGTACGAATGTCCATGTTTTTTCCTACTGTTCGACAAGAGGGAGACAGGAACACATAAAGACAGGTGATGCGATCTCAGAATGGCCAGTTTTGTAGTCCCAGGTAAACGGAACGCAGCACAAGGCTGGATATCTTTAAAGAAGGCAATAGCATCTGTAACTTCCCTCATATGAGCAGCTCCGATAGAAAACCACAATGCCCAGGACAAGTAAAGCTGGCCTACAGGGACACCTCCACATTCACAGCATCGCGCCATCCCCAGTGTGTAATAAGGTAGCTTGTGCTACTTCGTAGTTAGCTGGTGAGTGCATTTTATCACCTCGGCCATCTTTGTAGCTCTTGCTCTGCCTCATTAGCGCCGCTAATCGCCATCAGCTGTCGACAGGAGGAAGCTCAGGATGTTGTTTTATAAACTAATTCAGCTTAAAACCTCTCCAGAACTTTCTCTCTGACCTGTCTGCAGGGCTCCTTAGTTTTCTAGACGCTGGTTGTTCTCTACGGGACCTCTAAGGCCTTCACACTGATTACATTACACACAGGGTAACCCTCTTCCCTCTTTAGGTGACAGCTGACAGCTTTTAGGAGTATATGAGTGAATAACGTTTAAAATCATGTGTCATTTTTCCTTCCACTTCACAATTACGTGCCATTATTTGCGTTGAACGTTTAGATACAGACATAGATGTTTGTAAAGTGAAAAATGTAAAAAAAGACACCGACTTTGATATAACATAAAGATCCTAGCAATGGCCAAGAAAATGACCTGCAGACTGCTCACCTTGTTCACTGTAACGCCTTTGTTTGTGGTTGGAGGAGACGCTCCTCTGCACCTTGAGGTGGGATGGTGACTGCCCATTGAGCTCACTGTTTGGTCTTGGTTTGGCTAAAGACAGATTGCTGCTGGACGCGGAGTCACTGGGCTCCAGCTGAGATTTAAAAATGCAGTGTAAGTCAAAACATACAGGGCAGAAAACCATGCCTCATCCCTCTGATCGTTCTGTCCGTACCGAGCCAACAGAGAACTATAGCACTGTGTTTGTACCTCGGAGGCTTTCCTGCCCAGCAATAAGTAGGTGGCTGTGATCTCATCGTACTTCATCTTGGCCAGAGATTCCTGGATCTCCTCCAGGTTGTAGCCCATCCCCACCATCACATCTGCACAAAAAACATCAAGGAGGTCCTTTAAGCCGAGGAGAAGGCATGCATGCATAAGAAGAGTGGTGACCTGAAGCAAAGGTTTTAAAGGTACATTTCTATTTGCAGCAAAAAGTAACTTGCACTTTGAAAATTGATACTAAATGGCATAATGTTAAAAAAACCATCAGCACCCTACCTTATGTTTTGTCCAAGTCAACAAGTGCATTAAAATAAGCTTATGTTCACATTTGCAGGAAAACAGATACAGGTTATTCCTGTAATTCAAAGAGCATATTAAGCATGCAGACTAATCTGAATAAAGGTCTAACGCAGAAATGTCAGGAAAACTAACATTTTTTGGCAACAAACCTTTTCTACCTAACATCCCTGCTTTGAGAGAGAACGGCCTTATTTATGCCATGGTACAAATCATGCTCAGCGACCGCATTAAATGACTGGTTAAGCAGATTTATGGTGTGTGGGGTGAACTGGGCGAGTTAGGCAGCTTTTATCTTGGTAAGATGTCCTGTAGGAGATCTCCTCAGCTGCATTCACTTCCGTCTGTTTCAAACCCTCAAAAAGCTTTGAAAGACTGATTCAGACGGAATCAGATGCCGGCTGTGAGCTAAATGGAGATAAGACTTTGACGCAGTTTGTCTTCTTAACATCCAAGTTGTATTGTGAGAAAATGTGGAAAATCTAACAGGCAATGAAAGCTTTTGCAAGACACAGCAGCTCTGGTAGTAAAAGGTGCCAAAACAAGTCCTTTGTGGACCGTGACCACTGATGGGTTCAGATGTCCTGCCAACATTCACTCCGTCAGAGCAGGCTGTCGTTTGCCTTCAGCAGCAGGAAAACAAACACACTTTTTACATTAATACTCTTTGGAGTATTAAATGCTCACACAGCAGCTCAACTATCCTGGAGACTAACAGTGACGTCTCTCTCAGCAACATCAGGCTTCCTGTGTATCAAAGAGAAGAAAGAAACAAGCTCTGCCATCTTCCTCAGCCTGATCTCCTCTTCCTCACTTTCATCCTCCAGCTCCTCTCACACTTCAGCTTCTTTCTCAGCTTCACAGCTCAGCTTAGCTGTAGACCTGCGAATCGCTGACTTCCAAAGAAAAGATGCTTATGAAAACTGTCCATTCTTTTTTTTCATATCATGTTTGTTCACTTCATTTTTTCACAGGTAAAATAAATCCAAAAATTAAAGCATGTTTTTTTTTTTTTTTTACTAAATTAGACACAAAGCAGCATATTAGCTAATTTGCATAAATGTTCCTTGCTGCTTTACATAAATTTAAAAAGAAACTTAGAAAAACATAACTGTGCTTCCCAAAAATTAGCAATTAGTTCAAAAACTCAACCCTTTCAGGCTCTGCTGGAGGTTTTCTTTGGTTAAATTAGGCTTACGCTTAAAAAGAAACACTCATCTTCTAATAGTAAACACTGTGACAGGCATATAGATGGACACATCCCATCCGAGCCTCACATAATCTTCAGGTATTATTCCCAGACTCTGCAGGAATACTTTACATTTTGAAAATCTGCCATCCCTATAATTAGAGGTGGGCAATGAGACAGTATTACATAATAAAGGATGATGCATGCTGCTGATCTGCCAGCGCAGAGAGATCATTATATCCTAAAGTACCGTATTTTCCGGACTATAAGGCGCACTTAAAATCCGCAAATTTCCTCAAAAATTGATAGTGTGCCTTATATATGATTACCGTTGTGCTTACTGACTGAGTTTATGTGGTACAATGTGCTCAAAAATCTGTTAAAATGTGTAAGTACGACTTTGGTTAGCAACGAAGCTGCTGCTTACGGTACACTGCGTCACTACATGATCGACCACCTGAGCTGTCTACAAGACTGCCTGACTATAACGTCTAAACTAGAAGTGCATTAATGTAGGGCAGCCCTCGCATAGAGTACGCGCTAGCAACAATAAACCCAGTAAGTTAATTCAATATAAAAGTTACGTTTATTTTGGCCTTATGTCAGAAACAGGGCAGTGTAGTCCAGCTGCTCGGTCCTCCCGACAGAGACGGATAGCTCTCTCTCTCAGGAGAGAGAGGTGTAAGGTGACCAGATTCGATTCCTCTAATGAAAACTGGGGACGTCTCTGATGTTGTTAAGCACAGAATCTCTGCCTGGGGGTTGGTTTGTTTTGTCTGAACTGCAACGTTGACGGGGCGGAAAGGTGCGTTCGGCAAAGCTCTACTACGTCGAGACAGCGGCAGGACCGAGTAAATACCTCTGGTTGTGCTAAACCAGGGGTCGGGAACGTATGGCTCGCGAGCCAGTTGTGGCTCTTTGATCCTTCTGATGTGGCTCAGCTGTTGAAAAAAATTATGTCGCAGAGCCGTTTACCTCATGCAGGCTGTCGTCAATGTTGGCTGATGAACACTCCTCACCAGTTGGTGGCAGTAATGCACACTGAAAAGATGTTTGTTCACCGCCAATAAACTCAAGAAGAAGAACTGCTAGCTGACTGGCAGCAGAGAGACGAAATAAACACAGTGAGGCGTAGTTGAGGCGGCATTAGTTTTTTTCTTTTTGGAGGCGCCATTTTTAAATGCTGCTTATTTGTAGTAAATTCTACAAATGACAAGAACACCACGGTGACACAGGACCTAAAATAACATGGAGTCATTGATGAGGGTAAAGAGAGCTAACCAGCAGGGTAAGTTGTTTCTATATCTAACGTTTGTTCATTTTCAAAGTGAGGAAACGCGTTTTCCTACGCAGCCAAAGTCTAATGCAGCTGTTAGCTTGTTAGCTGGTTAATGACAGGAGCTCGTTTACGTGCGTAACTTTTCTGGATGTGATTAAAATGTGTTTGGATTAAAAGAAAAGAAAGTATTCTGGATGTACCGTTTATATGGGCTGAAAATCAAATAACCCGACCATGACGTGGGTTTACTCGCACCAAGTGTTATTCAAAATAAAAACTCTGACATTAGAAATTATGATTTCCATAAAACAACAGTAGAAGTTTTGTACTTTGTGCGGAAAAAACAACAAGCGCAGAGGTGCGTTGGTTCTGCTGCGGGTCCATTCTGTTGCAACAAAACCTGTTATATGCAGCGTTATTTCATTTAAAATTTCAAAAGGGTTTTGTGGCTCCCAGTGTTTTCTTTACTGTGTGAAGCGGGTCCAAATGGCTCTGAGTGGTAAAGGTTGCCGACCCCTGTGCTAAACGGTTTTACTCCATCATGATACACTGAAATCGGGGACGTCTGGTCATCCTACCAGAGGGATGGAGTGATATTACACACTTGGGAAGAATATGTAATGGCCCTTATAATCCGGTACGCCCTATATGTGGACCTAGACACACAGACACGGAAATTCATGGTGCGCCTTATGGTCTGAAAAATACGGTATAACTATTCATGTTGACACATCAAAAGGAATCTGGTATGCAAAGTAGAATATTGTAGGTTTTATTTTGCAGGTGTCTAGGAAATCTGGGCTTTCAGAAATAATCTTGTTATTTTACACATTTTACACTAAAGTTCATGAAGAGAGATACAGTATTGGCTCCTATAGCTTCCTGTGTGTTATGTGACCCTTTTCCCACTAAAAGAACAACTAACCCCCGTGCCAGAGCTGTACTCTGCCCACATCTAATATTTGGAAAAAAAATTTGCCTAAAGGAGGCACTGACCTAACCTGACAAGCCAGATTGATAATGAGCCCTTCTGCACATTGTCAATCTGGGCCTACTGCCATCAAATCCATTCGGGGAAAGGAGGGACATTGAGCAGAACTTTCTGACCTACCAAAGGTTGGTTTTAGCCAATCACTGCATCCAATGAAAATGTAAGCAGCAGCCTCTATGAGAAACCTCAGCAAGTTACGCTGGTCAAGGGACTTCTTGCTGCTCTTCTTTCAAAGATGAAATCGTGGATTCTGACCAAATAGATGTGATAGCAGCAGCTATGCGTTCGTCCTGTGCTGCCATGTTTATTCTGGTCCGGCTGTGAGCTCGAGAGCTCTTGCTTTCGTCACAGCTGTGTGTCCCGCCTGAAATCACAATACTGCAACGTGATTGGCCCAAACAGTTTTAGGTACGGGCCAAACAATTGAGCAGGAAGCGGGACAAGATGGATTCTCGTGTGTTTGTGAACGCACAAATACCGTGAGAATTCAGCTTGCAGACGAGGTTAGCGTTGCCCGGTTGACCAGGGAACGTGTGGGGCGTGTGTAAATAAACGCTAACTAACTAAATGCTAAGCTGATATAAATGGCTAACCTCACAGTGGCAGAGCTACTGACGTCAGGTTTTCTCTGTGATGTCACAGTTTCTTTTAAACCAATACCAGAACGCATTCAAAATTGCAATACACTCGTTTAACTTGAGAAGGGCACCACACAGACGGTTGTAGACACAAAAGCAGGATTTCAACAGATGTGTAGTAAATTGTTAAAATAATGACCAGGACATTTAGACAGAACTAAAAGACATCCATGTTTACAGTTTATTAGTAAAAAGTCGATTAGGGCGTGAGTTCTTTAAACAAACCGCTTCCTACGCAAAGAAGCCATATGTGCCAAGACAGACAGCCCTTTAGAAATAAATCATCAACTCATGCATGTTGCTAAACGCTTAGAGACTGTTAAGCTCATAGCTGAAGTGGTCCTATTTTAAGAAAAGGACTTTCCTTTGGTTTATGTAAAACTCATGTTACCGTTGGGGTTTTCCTTTTTTTTTTTTTTTTTTCATCTTTTGTCCCGACTTGTGTTTATTCTCCACATTTTGCTTGAGCTGTAGCAAGAGTTTTGTTGCCCTTCGCCTTTGAATAAAAATACGGTTTTCCAGTTTGACTAGAAAGTCTAAGCATGTTGTTCAGTTTTAAAAGTGAATTGTACTCGATACACGATTATTCTTCCAGGGCAGTGTTTTTGCACAGGGAAATGTCAGAAAAGAATAAAACGGGTATTTGGGCTAGAATTGACACTATTTGTACTTGTAAAAGTGCGAGTCTGATCAGACATTTCTTCCATTCTTAGCTTTCCTTCTCTGGGTGATGGCGAGTTCACATTGACACATGTTTACGTAGAGCCAACCTCTTGCTGTTATGTAAGAGCTCCCCCGTCTATTTCCAGCTCCTGTGCAGAGTGTAATGGGAAGGCTTCAGTTCTCTGCATGCAGCAGCACGGCTCATGTTCATTTATTCATCATCACGTTTCATCCTTTTTAAGCTCATCAGCTATGAAATGGTGAGACCGCTCTTGCACTGTGGAGCTATGACTTTCCTAACATTTAACACATTTAACACATCCTCATGCTGGACAGGAACAGGAGCCAAACGGACAGCTTTAGCGGCTTGTTGAGGGTGTCGTGGTTGTCGTTGGTTACCTATTCTCTTCTGATCCGTGATGTCCAGTTCGGGTTCAGTGTAAGGCTTCAGCTCGTCCTCTTCGAATCCCGCATTGATCCATCGATCCTTCATGATTTGCTAAAAATCAAAGGCAGACAGTTGGAGCCTAACTCGTACCACATGAAGTCAAAATGCTTATTTACACACAAGGCAAACAGATAAACGTTGTGACTGTACACATGAATACCCACGTGCTTTAATTTTATTGTAATTTGTATGGATCTCACATTTTACAAGCACTGAATGAATTGCTGGAATACAGGCTGCATGTAATATCAGTTCCACTTCGATTAGATCAGTGAAGAGAAGGTCAAGTCAAAGTTAACATCCATATTGAACTCAGCTGCATCCCATTTGGAAGCAGTGTTACTTTTAATTTGCAGCCGATCAATCCCTCTCTGGGATTTGACAAGCGCCTGTCCAAGCTAATTATCACTGTTCAGCCTCTGACGTAACTGACTCAGTTCAGGTCAATGGTTTCCCGTCTGACGCAGGCAGACCATAACATCCAGCATCAGGCCAGCAACGTATGCTTTCCTTCTTGTACAGTCGGCTCGCTAGAATAACTGAAGGGGATCATTAACAGATCATTTTTAACGGTTCTCCTTGCACTTGGCCAAGTGTACTTATTTTTCTCATCTGCAGAGGGTCCAGCTTAAAATCCCAAGACTTTTAAAGGGGAAAGAAAAGTTGCTAAATATTTTATAAATCCATGAATTTATTTTTTTTCTGTTCACAATTATGCACCATGTTATGCTGGTGACAAACACATTAGGTTATTAAGTGAAGTCAGTTATTAATTTGGGGTTTTAAGCTAATTAACTTTTAAGTTCAATTATCCTTTTTTAAGGCCATAACAGTAATATACATTATAAAAGGTCATAATAAAAGACAAAATTATAATTGTACTTTCTAAAGCTGTGCCAATAGCAAAAAATATATAGTCTGAAGTTTAGATGCATTTTGTAGCACAAAATGTGTACGGACTGCTAGGTCTTAAAAGCCATTAGAAACTAATTTCTGTCAACACCAAATTTCAAGCATTTTCATAACTTTAAACTACAGTAACACCCTTGTGTGTTAAGTGTCAAAGCCTTCTTAATTAGGAGAAAGAAATCCTTCTTTAATAACTATGAGAAATCATTGGTCCGACCTTAAAACAGCGGACTGTGTACACGTGCTCGTTTTACAGAAGAAATCTATTCTTTCATATTAATCAGATGTGAAGGGAGAGAGCTGGCAGCACAGAACCATTTTGGTAAAAAAAAAAGAACAGAAAAACAACTCAAATGTATTATTCATAGTTACAACATCGAAAAAGAGGAGGAGGAGGAGGAGTGTGGGCCAGATACACACAGAAAACAGGACACCGTGGGCGTTAGAGGAGATGATGCATGGGCAGAGAGGAGGGAGGGGGGTAAGATGGCATTCTTCAACGTGCTACAGGGAGAGGATTAAGAACTAAGTAGCATATTTACATTTTCGGCAGCCTCCCTCACCTCGAGAGTACCACGCTTGGCCGGGTTGAGGACCAGGAAGCGTTTCAGGAGGTTCTCGCAGTCCGTGGACATGTAGAAAGGAATGCGATACTTTCCTCTCAGGACGCGTTCACGCAACTCCTGCAGAGAATAAAGAGAGGATGTTTAAAAGCTAACATTTAAAAATAAACCCAGATCTGAAAATCCATCTAGCAATATGTTGGCAGTAGCCTTGAAAAAAATGAATTCCTCATATTATACATCGAGACCTGACTGGGTTTATTTTTAATAGGCACGCTATAAATAACACAATAAGTCTCAGTAATTGAATAGACTATTGTAACATAAAAAATAAAACTGGTTTAATCAATTGATCAGATGCAGGAGGGTGAAATGGACATTTCTATTTGCTACTCTAGATACATTTGACTTTGAATATCCTGTAATTAATCAGAGTATGGCAGAGGTCGACCAGTGCCTGCGTGACAACAAAGGACTGCATTTCTCAGAGCTATTGTTTTTAATGGGGCATCAGACAGGGCAGCCCACTCTTCCCATCACTATTTGCTGTTTTCATTAATTCAATTCGATTTTATTTATATAGCACTAATTCACAACACGTCATCTCCAGGCACTTTACAAAGTCAATTCAATCAAACCATCCAGACAGATTGGTCAAAAAGTTTCCTATCTGAGGAAACCAGTAGACTGTATCGAGTCTCGACAAGCAGCATTCACTCCTCCTGAATGAGCGTAGAGCCACAGAGACAGCTGCTCTTTGCCCAAACAAAAATATTCATTGAGGGGCCTTAGTCCTCGATGCGGCTGACCCGGGTTCGATTCCAGCCTGAGGTCCTTTGCCACACGTCTTCCCTCCTCTCTCTCAAACTCCCTTTCCTGTCAGTCTACTGTATGAAAACAAGCCACCACTGCCATAAAAACTCAAGACAAAAACGTTTAAAAAAGTGTGGGTGGATACATACATACATACACACACACACACACACACACACACACACACACACACACACACACACACACACACACACACACACACACACAATGAAGCAGCCAATATGACCCAGAAAATGTGTGTTTATTGTGCTGATGTGTTCTTTCCCTGAAACACCATTTCAGACTAATTAATTGATAGAGCCTTACTGTCTCCTCCACCTTTTATCCCAGTCCACCCATCCTCTCACACAGTGGGACCATCAGGTACCTGGGCATCAATATTTCTAACAGGCTGAACGGGCTCACAATTATCTTCCACCTCATCAATCAAAAGAGTAGATGATAACCTCACACGGTGGAGAGCTCTCCCTCTTTCGCCTTTGGGAATGATGAGTGCCTGCAGTCAGAGTGATGTTCCTTTCTAAAATTAATTAGAACTTCATCATCGCACGTAAAATCCGACTTAGTTCAAAACATTGAACTCTAGCATATCAAATGTTCACAAAATCCTTACAATAGGCTGAAGGTCTCTGAGGTTTGGAACTCCAAACTTTTAGAAATATTACCTGGCTCATAGATTACTATATTGAAATGGATTTGGCAAAATTTAACTGAAAATCTATTGATTGACATTAAAACTATCTAAGACAATCACTATCCCATATTTCATTTATCAGTTCTTTAAGCTGCTGTAAAGGCATCAATATCAGTATATTTTTGATAGCCTGGAGAGATCATGTCAAAGTTATTAGGCCTTCAATGCAGAACAACCTGGACAGCCTGCAAAATAAAAGGGCTTCTTCCTACATGAAATAGTACAGCGGTAAATTACTTACAGGACATATTAGATGGGGATCATTTCATATCATTTAAGTTTTAGTAGGCTAATATGGCATTGATAAAAAAAATTTCTTCAATCCCAATTTAACATTCAACTCCATTAATAGCAATTTCCCCTAAATAACAACTCTCTAAAACCCTTTGACAGATTTAGCAATCTCCCTTCCCATCAGTAAATGGGACATTGATTTATCTACTGGCAACATTTTGGCAACCGAGTACAATTTGCCTTACCTTTAAAAATGACCAAAAATACTGATCTGCAGCTTATAATATTGTAATTCCTCCAGAGTACACACTATAGAGAGCAAACGATGTTCCAAATAGGTTTTTTGCTAAGATGTCCAACCATTCTGGGTGATGACTGGCGACATGCACTCTGGCACTGCCACCTGGCCATCACTCTTGGGTGACAGGATGTGGAAACTTATCAGCATGAAAATGGAATTGGTGTCAAAGCCGAACACGGCCGCTGCAGTGTGGGAGTTTTTTGGATTTAAGCCAAACAGCAGCAGCCAACTGCTTAATGTGAGCTGTTATGTCGAGAGGATATACTTGTGTTATTATGCCATTATCGCCTCTGTGGCTACTGAGAAAGCTCACCACCGTCAGGGTGTGAATGCCTAGTGTAAGACGCTTTAGGGTCATCAGACTAAAGCGCTATACACTTACAAGCCATTTACCGTTATCATACTAGTTGAAAAAGGGTCTCCAAATGACAATATTGTGGTTTATAGCGTACAACTTTTAGGAAGATTTATCATCCAGCAAAGTTACGTGACAGGCCTAGGATCTAGCTGCTTGGACGTGTCGGGGCAGGAGGTGTGAGGACGTTCATACTGGGGTTGGCGTCGTCTGTGATGCAGAAAACATTTAGGTGCTGCTGGGGGGAAGGTGTGTCTGGCTTGGGCTGATGCAGTGATTGCCAGTAGCTGGGGTGGCTTGTGGCTTGCTGGGCCCTCTCGGCCGTTCCTGCTGCTTCTCCTGGTTGGTGCGGTGGAGCCCGGGGATCTGCATTTGCCGGTGGGTTGTGGTCATGGTGGCAGGAGCTTGGTGGGGGTCGGGAGGGGGTTGAGTGCTCCTGCTGGGTGCACCTATGGTCATATTTGCTCTGGGGGGTCCCTGGGTTCTGGGCAGCTGGCTAGGCACTGACTGTGCTCGGCTGGCCCAAGTTCTACTGGACTTCTCCAGCTGGGAGGTTGACGCCCTGCAGCGTCTCCTCGCCGTCATCGTTGGGGACCTCTGGGGATCCTTAACCACAATGTTCGCTGTGGTGTGGGAGAGGCGGGACAGGGCCAGTTGGGGAGCTGGTTTCAGGCGATGGATTCATGCTGCCGCCTTGGCGCCCATCTCGTCCTGCCAAATGCATGCAACACAAACACCAGGGTCCTGGGGTTTGGGATGATAGGTCCTGGCATTAAGGGAGCGCCTGGCAGTACCTGGTGCAATTCTAATCTAACACAGAGTAAGCCGATCGTTATGTGGCGTGCTTTAAAAAGAGACACATTCCTAACAGAACGAGATCTAATCCTTAAAGCTTCCACCATAAGGGACTACCTCAGAACGTTGCAGCGAGACACATGAAGGAAATACTGCTGTGAGAAAGTCAGAATCTCGTTAAAACCACACAAAGAATTTGTGGCCTTAAAGCCAGTAATTACAGCATGAAGTCAGGCACAAACACTAGAATCCTACCTTGAGGTTCTGTCCATCAAAGGGCAGGGAGCCACTGACCAACGTGTACAGGATGACCCCCAGACTCCAGACGTCCACCTCCGGCCCATCGTACTTCTTTCCCTGGAAAAGCTCCGGCGCTGCATATGGTGGCGAGCCGCAGAAAGTATCCAACTTGTTGCCCATAGTGAACTCGTTGCTGAAGCCAAAATCTGCAATCTTTATGTTCATGTCTGCATCCAGCAGCAGGTTCTCTGCCTTTAGACAAAATTCAGGGGAAAACTTATTACATATTGTACATCTTTTAATAAAAAAAATAAAAGATATTTTGTATTGTGTCAATTTGACTCCCAAAGAGAAAGTGGAATCTGTAGGAAGCTGTCAGGCTGGTCAGAACATTACAAAAACTAGAGGCCCGGTCACAGAAATTTGACTGGTGCAGCTTTAAAATGTTTAACTGTAGAATATTAAAGTGAACGCAGCTGGAGAGAAGTTGTCTAGAGGACAAATGAGAATCCTGAGAACATTTTCCTTTTCCCCAACCAAAGCAGTTACCACAGGGCCGAGAAGGCAAACAACTCTTATCAGAGCATGACGGACCATGATCATCAGATTTCATTTTGGTGGGCCGTAAAGAGATCTTAAAGCCGTAAGAGACATAATGGCCCAGAGGCCAAAGGAACTGTGATTTCATTGGTAGTTCAAGCAAAGCAGATTTATCTCCTCAGGCTGAAACGTCCATTCACACACTCACTGAGCAGAGACGCAGTCGTGAAAAAATTAAGATGCCTTAAAATAGCCTGTGTTTTTCTAACATGTGGGGATACTTCCCTAAAATCGCTAAAATTGCACACAGGCGTAATTCATCAGGTTCCCATGGGTAGAACATTACTCAAGCTTTTTTAACGAGCCCAATATGAACGACAGACCTCCCTGCTGAAGCCCAAAGTTTGTCTTTGGGCTTCAGCAGGGAGGCTGTAACAGTTTAGTAGTCTGGTAAGGAATTTAAAGAGGTCTCTTTAGAATCTGAAAATGGCCTACATGCCTAGGTCCGGCTGTCAAAGAAAGTTCACCATTAAAGCAGACTGCAAGATGCTGAAAGAAGTCTCCAAATTCCTTAAAATATCCAAAAGCTAAATTAAGGAGTAAACTGGACAAAACCGACACATTTTGGGTGTCATTGTCTCCCAATACCCCTAGATCAGACCATCACATTGCAGAGAAACGAGCCCATGTCTCCCACAGAATTAAAATGTTATATTTAGAAAATACTGCAGTTTTTATGCCGGTCTTACCATTTTAGAATTTTGTTGAGTTTATCTCCCACACCTTAAATGCCGGTCTGTGAATATTGTCCGACATTAACCCCGCCCAGGACAGAAAAAAAAAGGTTGTTGGCCGCCGATTTAAAGTCCAGGGCTGCGTGACATTGCTATGGGGAGACTAAAAACAGGCTGGACATGCAATAAAACCCACAAACATCCACGACCTCAGAAGTGGGGCACCCTTTGCTCAGACCAGAGGCAGACTGGTGGATGGCTACAAGAATCCAGCATCCAGAGAATGTGTACACATACCTGGCAAATAAATCAAGCCGATTCTCACGAAGTGCTTCACTAAGTTATTTCAACCAAACTGGGTAACACAAACCAGAGATGACACAGTGTGTTGATCTTTTGAGTAAAAAAAAGGTAAATCTTAGGTTTTTCAAGTAATTGTAGGTAAACTTAAATTTCTATTCCAGAGATAAATTAAGAGTAGATATCATTATTTGAATATTTCTTTTAAAAAACTGTATATTTAGGGGGATGTCCTAATTTTATTACAAGACTGAAGTCTCTGCATACATGGAGCAGGCAGAGGAGACGGCTCTGAACTCCTCTCTCATCAGCCTCTTCATGGAACATTGATGACGCTCCACAGAGGAAACAGTCCGGCAGAGCAGATACGCTCCGCTTCTCTTGGCTGGGGGACGTTCCCTGCTACAGTTTTAAAACATCAATATTTATACAAGGAGAGCACAAAGGGAGAGGCATGGCAGTGAAACACTACAGCAGCGGATGTACCGGAGAACACGTGAGAAGGGTCAAAATCGCCCACGTGTGTTTACAGACACTCCCCATCACTGGCCGGAGCAGTGATCAGATCCAAAAACAGGAGTGAGGATGGATGGATGGTCTCGTCAGCACGCAGCTTTACGGTATGACGGCGTGGTGTGTTTGAGTTAGAAACCTGAACACGCAGGAATGACGTTTGCTTGCTGCACTGCGACCTTTTCCACAAAATGACTCAGACATAATTAGCCTTCATGGCGGGGGTATTATACTATTTTTAACCTCTGCTACTGTGGAAGTTAATGTCCTTTCTGTTAATTTTTTAATACTTGGAATTGGAGCTTTTAAAAAATATCTCCCAAACCTCTGAAAGATTATATGAATCTGGTGCAGCTTTCCTGAACCTGTGGAAACTGCTGAAGCTACTGGTGTTCGCCAGCGTGGTCTGTCTGAACTCACCTTGAGGTCTCTGTGAACAATGTGCTTCTGGTGGCAGTACTGCACGGCTGATACAATCTGTACGGGGGGAAGATGAGCAGAGTTCAGCACGGTGTCTGCTGTTTTGTTCTCAGACAGTGATAAAGGATGTGGTAGAGAGCGCAATGTGGTTAACGCCAACAGGAAAGACAATACACAGAGAAGGTGGAGCTAAAGACACCAGAGAGGTGAGAAAATACATTTTTTCCTACAAGCAGTGGCTCTTTATCGCTCTCAAAGGCCATGTACTTGCAGGTCTCATACCTCATACTCATACCTCTTGCAGTTTTTCTCTTTCGGCACATTATTGGGCTTTCATGTGAGAGACGAAATTATACTCATGGTTTTCAAATTTTTTAACAAATAAAAACTGCATTTATGTTCAGCCACCTTCAGTCAATAGTTTATAGAACCCTAGTTTGCTGCAGTTACAGCTGCTGGTCTTCTGGGCTACATCTCTACCAGCTTTATACATCTACACACTGGCATTTTTATACATTCGTCTTTACAAAGTCAGATTTATTGAGGAGCATCTATGAACAACCATCGTCCTGCTGGAAGGAGAACCTCTAGGCCTGTATTAAGCTCCATCCATCTCCACATCACCTCTGACTGGCTCCCCTGTTTCTGCTGAAGAAATCCCACAGCATGACACTGCCACCGCCACATTTCACAGGCCAAAAGTTCAACAATCCTGATGTCTCTGATGGAGGTGGATTCTACTTGCCAATAGGGGGGCTTGTCTCGGCGATAAGCTCGACTGAACTTGATTCTAGGCTATTAAAGTAAAGGTGGCTGAATACAAAGGCAAGATGCACTTTACACATTCATATTTTCTAAAATAAATAAATAAATAAAGTATCCTTTTTCTTTCCACTTTCATCCTACTCTGTGTTGTCCACGACAGTAAACTCCCACAAATTCACTGAAGTTTGAACTACAAGGCACCATAACTACAATATGGAGATACGGGATTTCTACTTTGTTGTTATCATGTTTTTAAAGTGTTACCAAACCTCACAGAGCTGTTGACATACATCAGTGCTTTGTGATCATTTTTAGTCTTTGTAAAATAATCTGCAAAAGGCAAACCTCATTGAATGCGTTTCCCGGTTGCATAAACGGGTCATTAAGGAAGCATTAATGATGTCACAAGGATTGTAGTACAGTTAGGCACTGCACCAGTTCCTTGTCTTAGCTGAGCTGTGTCCGTCACAGACAAGGAGAGCTGTTTAACATCTCTGTTCGGCTTTTAGAGAGCTGAGACACTGCCGTCCTCTGCGATAGGCCGCAGAGCAGGGTGCTGTCTGAGGCGGAGTCCGGAGCAGAGGTGTGAAACCAGAGCACTGCAGGGGGAGAAAGTTAGGTACCTGTCTAAATTTAGATCTGGCCTCTTTTTCCTTCATTCTTCCATGTGCAACCAGGTAGTCGAACACCTCACCTGCAAACAGAGACAAGGGATCAGAAAGAGCCCGATAGCAACGAAGGAAAGGACGGAGCTTCAAGCAGAGACTGATGTACTGAAATCCAGTGAATCATGACTTATAGGAGCTCAGCAGATAAAAATAATATTTTTATGCAGCTGCCGTGCAACGCCCCCCATCTGCATAGTTTGAGGGCATTTCTTGAGCATACTGACGTGAGCTAACTGATCCGTCCTCCAAACTGAGCCCCTCCTGAAGGCACAAAGCTGCTGCAGAGTTCCAGGAGCAGACGCTTCCACGGTTCACACGTGAACACACTGCCAGCCCGCTGCACAACCACAGATGCCTTGTTTTCTAAATCAGCTGCACTGCTGAGGATCAGTAAAAGCCCAAAGGTGAAAAAATGTAGACAAAGCCAGCCCATAAACCTGCTAAAGGGTCCCCCCTGATCATCAAAACATGAATTAAGCCCCCCCCCCCCAGTCGGGCAGAGATGACCTGCAGAGACGATCTCGGTGTGTGTTGTTGTACTTGAAAGCTTAATCATCTGTGAGCTCTGACTCAACAGCCAAAGACAGAGCGAGCGAGCTGAGAGGCAAAAAGCAGGCCAGCTGAGAGCTCAACAAGAGGACGAGATTCAAGGGCAGAAAAGTTAGCAAGCAAGAAAAGTGTGATGCCGTTAGAACCGCGACGCCTGCGTGCACTAACCAGAAACCTGTCCCAATGATTGTCATGTGGTCATCTAAGACACAACGATCACACTTTGGACTCACTGAGGGATGTCTATTGCTATAGCAACAAGAGCTTTGTGAAGATTTCTTTCGATTCTTGCTTATATTTTGCTTGGCTTTGATTCTGCCGTTTGTGAGAGCGCTGAAGCTTCCCTTTTAGATGAAGGGATCTGAGCTGTTGGAGCAATGCAGCAGCAATTACAGACTTTTAGTGCATAGAGAAAAAACAAGAACATCTAAGCACTCATTTAATAATAACCCATTTTATTTAACAGCGCCTTTCTTGACACTCAAGGTTACTTTACAGACAATGAAAAATAAAAATACAGGGAACAGAAAAATATAAACCAACAGTTATAAAGAGGGAAGAGAACAGTGCATTTACATTTGTTCTGCTCCAACCTGGTTTCACTATGCTGTTGGGTCTAAAACTAGTGGGCCTTCGTGTTATCCATCTGTCTGAGAAACAGACTCAAACTGACCTTCCTGATGCCAGAACCTTTTACAGCTCTGCTCAAACTGTGGAGGGACTCAACATACAAGATCTGCCAGATGCTTCGAAGCAAACCCTGCTGATATGGACGCTTATATTTTATAGATCATATGGCAAAACAAAGCAGGGGTATAACACTGGTACCAACACGAGATGTATGCATTTCATCTCACCTCCACTGGCGTACTCCATCACAAGATACAGCGTCCTCTCGGTCTCAATCACCTCAAACAGCTTGACTGCAGGAAGGAAAGACAGACGGGAGGAAAATGATGAATTTAATTACACTGAAAAACCGAGAAAGGAGTCGTCCCACAGCAAAAGAGAGGAATGCATGGACACGAACAGGAGCAACGCGGTGGCAATGTAGGAATTGCATGGTGAAGCAAATCAAAGCCCAATAAGTACAGTGCGATCAAATTTGATGTTTTTAATGCTGCTTGCTGATATATAAGCCTGTGAGGCGAACAGCTGAGAGTTGTTCTGCTAAATATAGAAAAGGTGGGATAGTAAAGAGACGAGGAGGGGAAGCATCCTCTCCTACAGCCACCCTGCTTATTCTAATCACATCTCCTGCAGAGGAAACTATGAGCAAAAAGGAAAAGAAAAATTAGCATTAAATGTTAAAAACTATAACTAAGCTTAACACTACTGTACTATATTGATTGATTATTCAAAAAAGTGGATTTAAAATAAATTAGAATATTTTATACTGAAAAGAGCTTTTCACCCAAAACAAAGAACAAAGTATTAAAAAAAAACATTTCCATTTTAAAAACAAAATGTATCTAATCTGCAAAATGCTCAAAGAGATTCTTTTAAGTGTTTAAAGGATGTGATACATTTGTGATGATTCATTTGTTTTTGTTTTTTTACATTTGGATAAAGTGCATTTTAATGTCCAAAATAAAAAAAAAATACAAAGATTAGTTAAATAAATTCCTTTAGGTTTAATTTTCCATCATAAAGCAACGTGATGACTGCATTTCTTTACCCTGCACCAGAGCAGCACGGCCGCTGTGCCCGCCTCAGTAGAGAACATTTGAGCGGACCTTGACACCAATGAGTACTTATCCTAAAACATTCAGCATTGATTCAATAAAAATACTGATCATTATGACAAACTACGCAAATAATTGATGTAAAACACAAAACGTTAACTCCTAATCATTTTTTTTAAATGGTAAAACCTTGTTTTACTGACTGCTTTCTCACACACACTGTGACATCCCCTCCACTCCTAATTACAAAAAAAAACAATGACTGCTCGTGGTACAGAGCTCATATTTCTTACAAACACAAAAATCACATTTACATTTTGGTTCTGTTTTATTAGAGCTGTTAAAGAGTAATCAGAATCTGCTCAGATCTTGCATATTCAATCTATGAGCCCAAACAAAGACTAACTTAAAGAGTGATGCTGCATTTCCAGGAACACTTTCTAAAATGTTTAATCAAATGTCCGGCAACATGTGCGTCACCTGAACAAAATACAAAGTTACCAAGCCTAAAGCCAACGGCGCCAGTTTGATGATAAGTAGGTTAACTAAGGGGGAAGGTTGGGTTCATCTAAAATTGTTATTTTTTAATGTTTACATGTAGACTACAGCATCTCCCACTCTGAACCTTTTCTGTGTAATGTTTCAGTCCTTGTACTGAAGTTCTGTCAAAGATCCACTTACCGATATTGGGATGATTTAAGATCTTCATTATTCTGACTTCCCTGAAAAGCTGCAAATGACAGAGAGACATAGCAAGATTAGATGCTTGAATATTTTAGCTAACACTACTCAAATTAGGCCTGAAGCACATGAAAACAATAAATCATCCATGATACAAAGTAATTCTAGCAATGGCCCAATTGGAAAAAAGGGATAAAAGGCTGAACCGGGTCAAACAGATTTCTTGCTGGTATTCACAGGAAATGTAATAAAAATGATTTGCAGTCTCCAATACCCAACATAAACTGTAGTGTCCAGATTATTCTATTCTATTATTTTTTTCTAATTCTTAAATTTCTCATTAATGTTAATTAGAATATCTTTTTTTTCCTTTTTTACAAAAATAACTTTCTTTTGGCAAGGATAATCTCATAAAGCTGCTGAAGTGGTAGGGTTAACCAATTTGACGAGTAACAGTTTCACCCAAATTCATCAACATTCAGAGCAACTAGAAGGGCAGATGCAGCCAACATTCGGCTGTAGCTGCCAAGCAGCACTGAGAGACCTGCATTATTAATCAGCTGTTAACTACACCATGCTCTTCCATTCCATAAAAATCTAAAAAGGTTTCAATCTTTCATGAGGCGCAACCCGCCATGATGGGGTCATGGCGTGCTGATGAATGAACCATTGCGAATAAAGCTGGAACACATAAAAACTCAGGAACTGCTTTAAGCAAGGGAACAAAGTTACGTGACAGAAGTAGTTTCTGCTGCAGGAGGTTATCAGAGGAATATGAAGAAGCATCTTTGAGAGGCTTTCACATTTTCTCAGTTGTTTCTGCATGTGAGTTGAAGTATATTTCCTTTGCAGTGGATAACCTGGCTGAAGCCATAAACCCGTCATGTGTCTTTTTGTGTCAGGGTCTTTCTGTCTTTCTAGAGACAGTTTTTTTTTTTACTAAAGAAAATGCTATAATTCAAAAGAGAAATCCATTATGAGCTTTCACACAGTAATTATGACATGATGTCATAACGGCCAAATTCAAAAACTGAAAGCTCCCATACTTATTTTTTTCTTTTGTGACAAATTCACAAAAATCTGATTACAGACTTCCTCCCTCAAATCAGCTCACCAAAAGGACCATATTATTGTTTCTGCCTCAGCAGGGCTCTCTGGAACCACAATGGGCTATGATACATGCGCACAGCGTATGGGGAACTCATTTGAAGACTGCACTACACCTCCAGCGCAGCAGGTGGCAGTAAAACAAACCAAAGGCTAAACAACTAAAGCCTCCATCTCACCATTTGTTCACAAAACAAGATGGAGAATGTACAACTGGCGTATCTCCTTTTTCTTTGGTCCATTCTCCATCACAAAAAGTCCACTTAAATATGATTGTCTAAAGCGGGTCTTAAAGATAGTAGGTCAGTGGAAGTCAGAACACTGCAAGAAAGGATCCACCATGGCGCAGTGGTGCCGTTATCTGAAAGTCCTACCACCCGGGAAATTGAAATTACTTGGGTAAGATTGCGTCAAAACGTGCAGGTAATGACTGAGAGCCCCTTCAATGGAGAAGGCGCTAACGATGTTCGTTTACATTAGCATGTGTTGGCAAAAATTATCATCAACATTAATAATGAAGGCTCTAAACAAAGACATCACAGAAAATTATTTTCTCTGCAAAACACCAATAAAATGCTCATGGTGTCTTAAACTAGCCAAAATTATAACAAACAACAACAAACCCATCTGGGTTTAAATGAGACAGCTACTGAAGTTGCTCAGTCTGCTCAATCTTATACCCACTCAAGTTTCAGCGAGCTCGGCCCTGCGGCACTACACACGACGTTCGTATAGTAAACATTCGTAGGTAGCTGTTATAGGTGGTGTTGTGCAACAGGTGCCGTTTTGTGGAAAATTCTGTCGTCTTGATATAAACTGCTCCTCTGCTCGCTGTGGCGGATTCCCATCGTCCGTCTGCTACCCACCAACAGCAGCCTCCCAGGTATAGCTCTGGGAAAAAGCCCCTGGTGCTTCGGCTTCTAGCCAATCCACCGCATTAATGACGGCTTGTATTTGGAGGCTTCAAAGTGGTGGTCGCTGCTCAGGCGGTGACTCGGGTTTGGATTATAATTCTCACGTCAGAGCTTAGATATCCAAGTCTTTCAAAGTTTTTTGTATTTGGGGAAAGTAAAAAATGAAAGTTAGCATTATTCTTCCTTTAGTTTGCCTCTATCATAATAAGTATGTTAGTTCTTCTAGGTCTATGTGATTCTGCCTTCAAAACACTTTGCATTTCTCCTTTAAGAACATTCAAAGCAATTCTACCTTTATTCCTGAATAAATCGGCACCTCTACAATTACCTTTTCTCTGTTGATTACTTGACATTGCTTGGCTGATAAACCGCTGCCTGTTTGTGTGTTTGACTCTCTTAGCTATTCCTTTCCCAGGGAGTGGTATAAATCATGGCAGCATAGCAGGCAGGGAGTCTAAGCAACAGGCAGAGGTCTGTCCACAGATTCCAACCCGTAGATGTACTGGGACACCTTCTGTCCAGAACCCTGCACTGCCCTGCCTGAAAGGCTAACAGATGGCCATAAACAGTGGGGGCTGTTTTCATATTCAGTGAGGCTTCGAACATCGGCCTCCCTTAAAGCATTCCAATATAGATTTGGGGAAATATGCATCCTGTGATACATTCTACGTTTTCATCCTGACCCCAGCAGACTGAACCAGACCAGGCATACTGGGGTAAAGGTGGTTTCTGTCAATGAAACAGATGATTCATATTGGTGAGACACTAAAATATATCGGTGGTCCAGTTTGACCGATGAATCAAAAAAGACTGAAGATCTAAAATGTTCTGAGCTGCTGACTGGGAGTTTGCCCTGACATGGAAGGTTTCACCAGCAAAACAACAGCAGCTGCAAGGTTTTAACAAGGGTGCTGTCAAAGAGAACTGTCAAGACAAATCCTCCATGCAAGAAAGTGATCTGGCAGGGTGACTCAGACGCAGAGTCCGGTAAAACCAGTCGAACAGCTTTCTTTGCCAGTACATTTACTCTTGTGCTGTACTAAAAGAGAGCGGTGCGTCTCCAAGTTTGTTTATGATCGATACTCTGATTTGGAGCGATTTTTAAGCAACTCCTCTAAAATATATTTCAGTACATTTAAGAAATCTCACTAGTTCAACAGCTTGTCTATCAAAAAGGGTAAATCTAATTTTCTTCCCATTCATAAAAACTGTTAAACTCGGTCATTGTTCCCCAATAAAAGAGTGGACAAAGTTACTTCTAAGACTTGCTCAATTCTCCGCAAGCTAGCTGAATCAAACTGAAGTCTTTAAAAGTTGACAGAAAGAGAATGCCGTTACTCTGAACTAAACGTGTGGAAATGTTGGCTAAAGATGCCTGCTTTTCTTTTTCTGTACAGTCGTGTTGAAATAGCCGACAGCGGGCCATCCCATCCTTTACTGCAGTGGAGCTTTACGGGTAAAAACCTGCAGCTTCTTTGTGATGGAACTGAAATGTGTGTGATGGGACCAATAATTGAAAAGTCTCAACCATGTTTTTTAGAAAGAAAATATATAGTGCAGGTGAATAAATCAAACAATTTATCATAAAAAAAATGGAAACATTTATTTTTTTAGGCCGATGTCTCATTGAACTGAGCTTTCATTTCCCAGGCTTGGCTTTTCAGTTCATGGCTTTTCTCTTGCTTTGTTCTACCAGGCTACCTGAACAGTGTGCTTGTATGACATTAGCTACACCCGTGTAGAAATGCTGGCTGTGTGCTTGTGCTGTCAGTTCACCACAAATCTGCAACAACGTAAGTTGTCACTTAAGTAAAGTTACGGCTGTTGCTTTGGCTGGGACTTAAACAGTCAGCAGATCCAACCAGTTTTGTGTGCGCCTGTGCTGCCGGTGGTGGTGGGGGGGGATGGGGGGGAAGGGTTGTAGGTATCGGCTCGGTAAAGAAGGCCCGACTACGATAGTCACAGCTTGCCACTTGCTTCCTTCATCGCTCAGCTGCAACCTTGAGTCTCAGCTGAAAAATGAAACCACACAAAGCATTTCATGGCTGACGTCAGCACAGCAGAACCCACCAGTAAACACTAGCGGTGCCACGATGAACTTAGGGGGTTCACTGAACTAGCCTGAGTGTGACCGCCAGTAACAGAGAGAAGACCTGTGGTAAAAGTTTGACCTCCATCTGCCCGACACTCCACCTCAACCATTATTGTGTTATAAGTTACTCTCCTGAAATCCAAGAAAGTGCATGGAAATTAGTCTGAGACAGTTTTGTGCCTCACAGAGACAACCTTTCAACTGCTCGGCCAAACGTGATGTTTTCTAGGTGACAGAAAAGAAGCTGCTCTGACGGATACTGTCAAGGCCAGCCTGTTGTAGTGAAAGACAGGAAAATGTTATTCTTTACAAAGCCCTGAGCACAGCCGGTACCTACAGCTCATATTAAAAAAAAACTCATTCCGGTTTCTTTGTGTGGGTGCATGTGTGTGGAGGGGGGGGGGGGGGGGGGGGGGGGGAATAATTTTGTGATAAATAAAATTACAGACAAACTAGGTCAAGGTTAAACCTCTGCAGGTAATGCAGTCATGCCACTACAACGATACACAGCTCTTCTTGCTTTGTGATCGATATAAGGCACCCTTGGGTGAAATAACAACAGCTTAAACCTCTGATGCTGTCGGCTTTCATGAGCGGAAAATCTACACCGTTTCTACACGTACCCGTTTCCTGCATCTACTACAACTGATCAGGGTGTATAAATATACAGGACTGAGTTGCCTAAACATTAGATCATTTCCTGGGGTTTATTCTTATTTGTCTGTTTTAGGAAAGCTCCATTCCACCAGGTAACAGGATGAGATGAGTCACAACAAACAGATTATAGCCTCCAGAGTTTTAGCATAGAAACAAAATGTGCTTGCCTTTTATTGCAGCCATCCCATGTTTACCTCAGCTAAGGCATAACATAACAGACGGCCGTTATCCTTTGGTATGATTTGTTAAGATCAACCCATCGCTGGAATCCTTCTCAGACCGAAATGTCGCCGCTCTCATCTGGACAAACAAATCGGCCTGAAGGAACGTAGACTAAAATGACCAGCTCCTCTCACACCAAGCTTGGGACCCTCCAGTATCTAATCAGCTTAGCTCTCTGCTCTGTGTAGAAAGGAACTTCTACACCAGCATCATTGGGTTTTCCTACAGCTAGACCCTTTCACCACTGGGCTTCCCAGCCATTAATGCACTGCTCAGAACAATTAAAGGAACACTTTGCAAACACATCTGATCTCAATTGCAGGGCTGACAACATCAGCGCTACTTATGGGATGTTGGATGGTGCCCTGGGGTATCTCCTCCCAGATCCTAACCAGGGCATCTCTGAGCTCCTGGACCGTCTGAGGTGCAACCTGGTGGTGTCAATGGACCTGAACGTGATGTCCCAGAGATGTTCTATTGGGTTTAGGTCAGGGGAGGCCCATCAATGGTTCCTTCTTCCTCCAGGAACGTCCTACATACACTTGCCTCATGACGCCGGACATTATGAGGCATCAGGAGGAACCCAGAAGCCACTGCTCCAGCAAAGGGTCTAAGGAGTTATCCAGGTAGCTGATGGCAGTCCGGGTGCCATCGTTTATCCTGTACAGGTCTCTACGGCCTTCAATGGATCTGCCTCCCCAGACCAACACTGACCCACCACCAAGCCCATCATCCTGAACAATGTTGCAAACATGCCAATTCTGGTGTTCGCTGGTAAAATGCCTGCCAAGCTCCATGTACCGGGCAGTGAGCACAGAGCCTACTAGAGGACATCTGGTCCTCAGGCCACCCTCATTAAGTCTGGTTCTAGACTGAATGCGTTTCACACGTCAAAAAGTTGGACGCCTATCCACTTTGAAGTCAGACACTTGATATTGAGCATCAAAAATCGCTCTAGACGTTCAAGCAACGTGTGGACAGACGCGCGTTGGGAGGAGCTACCCTATCCTGAGCTTTCCCAACCTCCTCGCCTCCAGGCAAGGTCCCTTTACTCCTGTCTCTGTAACGATAGCTTGAAGTATCATAAATGACGGGACAGGCACAAACAGCGACAGTAAGTTTGTCCTTCATTGTCTTTGCGGTACTTTGTGGGATTTCCCAGGTTCTTCCTGGTTCTTCCGTTCCACGATGAAGTACTCCACACAGCTGAGCTTTTGTGATTGGTTGACACAATTTCACCAGAGGACCCTTACGCTCAAAATGCGTTCGGTCTGAACGCACCACAGTGGTTTGATCAGAGACATTCCTGTTTCTGGGGTCGTCTCATTTTTGCCCCTTTAGAGCTCATGTAGTTAATTTCATTAACAGCCGACAATGATTAACAACCCTCTCTACTACTGAACTGACCAGATCAATACTACACAAGATTAACTGAGTTAATGTTTGACTCTGAATAAAAAGTACGTCTTTATTTTTTATACCATTATACAACACTATGGATATCTGAAAACTTTGGAAAAAAACATCCTCCCTGTGTGGGAGGTGTTAACATAAAAAGAGAACCAAAGGGTTTTATCTGCAAAGCTTTGCAGATAAAACCACATTGTCCCACAACAAACAGATTTCCTTCAAATAGGCAACAACACGTTCTGATTTATGAAGGGATAAAAGTGAAATTTTCTAAAGGCTCTTCAGTCCAAAATGCCAGCAGTTCTAAATATGATGACATAGTAAATAAAAGGTGTTGCTCAAAGAATCAGTACCGGGGGGGGGGGGGGGGGGGGGTGCTGTAATATTAACAGTTGTCCATGTTTACCAGCACTGTTTGACTTTGATTATGCTAATAGATTACTACTTTACCAGTACAGTAATTTTAACAACTACTGGAGGGACAGTCAAGCCTGGGTTATGAAGGTAACAGGTATGTTTGTTAAAACATTCACCTGCTTGACCATTTTCACGTTTTGTCACGTTGCAGTCACAAATGTGTTGTAGAACCATCTTTCAAGTCTTTGGGGTGTGTTTCTAACAGCTTAGTATAGCCAGAGACTGACATTTTTGTCCATTCTTCTTTGCAGGATAGCCCTAACTCAGCCACAATGGACAGTCATCCTCTGTGAGACCTTTTCTCCAGCCTTGCCACAGATTCTCAGCTCGGTTTTAGTCAAATATTTGACTGGGCCATTCTAACCATAGATATGTACTGTATATACAGTTTTGTCTGCTGGTCTTCCAGGACAGCCCTGTATTTAGCTCCATCCATCTCCCCGTTAACTCGGACCTGCTGAATAAACGCATCCCCTTGTTATGATGCTGCCACCCTCGTGTATCACAGTGGGAATGGTGTGTTCGCTAAGATCTGCAGGGTTTTTGCTCCACACATAGCAGCATGTATGTAGGCCAAAAAGATCAAGTCAGTTGGTTGCACTGGATTTAATTTACGGGTCTCAGGTGAAAGGAGGCTGAATACATATGCACGCCACGCTTTTCAGGTGTTTACATGTTAAAAGAAAGAAAACAATGTAATCCATTTACCCATTTTCTTCCACTGTTACAGACCACTATTACTCTTATGCTTTAGACTATTACCTAAAATATGTATTGTATTGTCGACTTAAATGTGCCCAAAAGGTTGAACCTCCCACACAGGGAGCAGTTTGGTACTAATTACCTCTGTTATTTCTCACATAAAGGCAGCTTTTACACTGAGCCCCTCAAATGAGCTAGGAATGTTGTTTTAGATGACCAAGTTCTGCATTTCCTTAACCCTAATACATTGAAGTCATTTGGGTTTGGACTAATTTCTGAAGCAAGGCAGCCAAATTTACATTTTTCTACAAATTTATAGAACAAAATCCTCTTTACCCTCCATATTCTATATTCTAAATAAAAAAAAAAGAGTAGAATTGTATCTATGTGGCTCGAAATGTTAAAGGTGAAAAGCATCACAGATTTACATTCCACATTAATTGGGTTTACTACTGCCTGCTGTGCTCCTATTGGCTAATGTTAGCTTATGTCAGAAGATACTAGGGCATCACAGCCATTAATGGGTCAACATGCTAACTATAGCTCGGGAAATTCATTTCTAACAACAGTCGCGTATCAGCCCAAGTTACATAATGCTGATTCAAAGCAGCTGGATTAAAAAAAGAAGTCATCCTCTTAATGGGTCTAGCTGACGCTGGATTAAACAAAGATGCTATCAATGGTAGCTGTATCAAGATGAAACCTTTAGTTTTTGGTGAAGATTCTTTTTTCTGGTCAGTGTTGGCACACTTCATTGTTTGGGCTGATCGAGCCATCTTAATTGACGTTTTAAACTTTGATAAGAACAGCTTAATAAAAAGTTTCCTGGCTGACAGACTAAGCTTTAAACCTCCTCTGTTTACATTTCATCAAGACCTAAGTGTTGCACTCCCTCCCTGACCTCTGACAGCGATCACAACAAGAGCTGTGGAGACGACGGGTGCGGGCGTCAACTCTGCCACGCGTAGCTATTAAACTGCTGAAAATATAGTTTCTGGTTTTAAGAGACAATATCCTCCCATCTGCCATCAGCCTCTCAACCATTTGTACGGTTGCATAAGAGTCCAGTCTGATTCAGGTTGGCTGCTTTGGAGCGCTGGCTTAATCCTGCCCTGACAAGAGGACCATCAACCAGACCATAAAGTCTGGTACCTCATGACATTTAGCCACATGCTATGAAGAATTCAGGGGTTAGTTCAGATTTTTTTAAGTGGTGTTCGGTTAAGTTATGATCAATAACGCTTTTCTTAAATGTAGTGCAAAGACGGCACATCGTGATGAGCTTGTTGGACTATTAAGCAAATCATCAAAGGTGGAGGAAGGTAACAAGCTCGCCAGACGTACACCGTACCAGTCAGCTGATCGTGACTAACGGGATCATTTACAGCTTCAAGACCTGTAGAGAAAAGGAACATCATCTGCAAGGCTGCCAAACATTTGCGGAAACTTTGCTCCATTCTTGGCCGAGTTGGAGAGGACTGGCGAGTCGCATCTGATCAGACGGACAGTCGGACCTTGACCTACGCCGCTTCACGTGGAAACATGGATGTTTTCTGGCTGGACAAGTACGGCACCAAAAATAACTTAAACTGTAGATGCTCATATCTGCTAACTTAGCTTTGTACCCGACTGTACTGATATGAATATTTTCATTTTTAGTGGTTTTAAATAGCCAAACTCTGCTAAAGCAAGCGGTGTACTGCTGATCAACCACCTCCAGAAAAGAAAAAAAGTACATTAGAGTAACAAACATCCAAGCAAAAAGAAGCCCTAACTCATGGTCTAAGAACTAAGGCTACGTTCACACTGCAGGCCTTGATGCTCAATTCCGATTTTTTTGTGAAATCTCATTTTTTTTGCGTGTCCGTTCACATTTCCAAATATATGCGACTTATATGTGATCTGCTGTGTGAACTGCATTGATACACCTAAGTGTCCCGCATGCGCAGTAGAGGACGCGATGACGTCATACGTAGCAAGCGTGCTCGTTGTTTGCAGAAGTAAACATGGATCGTAAAGCTGTAGCGTATCTTGCGTTCTTTACGTTATTCTCCAACCGGAGCCAGCACATTACCAACGCAATCTTTTTAAGAAGATCGAAAAGGAAGAGAGCCAAATTTTAGTGATGTGAGCGGCTTTACTGACTTCATTCATAATTTTCGAATGACAAAGGCAACCTTTATGTGCGTCTGAACGGATCTCTTTAGCGCTCTCACGTAAAAACACACATCTTCGGCCGCCATAGCAGCGAGTAAACGCGTTGCCGTGGGGCTGTATTGACTTCATACAGGTGTTTGTTACCGCACAATAGCCAACCTTTTTTTATTTTAGCCAACCTCTTTGGCATAGCCAGGTCCACCGTTAGTGACGTTTGTCAAGTATCAATGACGTGTAGGTCGGATGAATGCGACCTGGCCGTACAGACACAGGTCGCATAAGATCAGATACGTATCGGATTCAGGACCACATATCCAAGCGACCTGGGTCGCATTTGAAAAAATCCGATCTGTGTTGTTCAGACTGTCATGAAAAGATCAGATACAGGTCGCAAATGGGCAAAAAAAAAAAAAAATCGGAATTGGGTCACTTCAGGCTGCAGTGTGAACGTTGCCTAAAAATCCCTTTGACAAAAACTGACCCGATGGAAGCCGAAGACCTACCAAACACATACGCACATATAAACCCAGCAGCAATAGCTCAGACCAACACTCACTGCATGAAAAGTGTGATTTTCGTCACTATGCGGCACTGTAGATTGTCGTGGAAGTTCAGGTTAACGGCTGTTCACGGTAATTTGCAGGCAACACCGAAAACTGCAGTGAATTGTCAGAAATTGACGTGGGCCTTGCTTGGCGTGGTCCCCCCATGACCCCCCCTCCTCCTAATTCTAGGGGAGGCTTTAACATGTAAATGAAAATGCTGTGAGCTATACAAATGCAAATCAGGGTTGCAGGGGGAGTTTACCCATGTCTCGCATTCAACTCTTCTTCAACTCCTCTTGGACGCGATCTACAACTTTCAGCCAGTCCGCAGACTGACGAGAAGAAACTGCTGATTGCTATCAGTGGACTGTCTCATATGAGTCAGTCGGTACTGAAGAAATGCCAAGAGCGTGGAAATGTTCAAGTCAGAAGTTTTGGTTGGGTCATTCAGGTTAAAGTAAATGAAATGGGGTTTAATGAACTAAAAATAAGTCCCACTTTAATGGAGAGGTATAGTGAGGATTTAACTATATATACAGATGCATCTAAACTAACTTATAAAAGAATGGGTGTTGCTTATGTCATTCCAAAATTAAACATTAAAGTTGGAAAAAGAATGAGTGATGATTTAGCAGTTTACACAGCGGAATTGATTGCTGTGTGGCTAGCTTTGCTTTGGGTGGAGGACAATAGCTTCAGATTCCAGCTCAGCTTTAATCAGTATTAAAACATTTCAGTCAAAATCAAGGCAAGACATTGTGTATGATATACTGCAAGCTGCAAATAATCTAATAAAGTCAGGAATTAATATAACTCTGGTATTGTACCAGCTCATATAGGAGTAATAGGAAACGAGTTAGCAGATAAAAGTGCTAAGCAAGCAGCTAGACATTCTAATATAGATGTTGAAGTGCACTACAGCAAAGAAGAAATTAAAAGTATGGTCAAAAACATAGTTAAGGGTAAATGGCAAACATTATGGGACGGTGGGCAGACTGGAAGACAGTTCTATAACATTCAGAATAAAGTGGGAAAGAGCAGAAATACAAACAGAAGCAAGGAGGAGGAGGATGTATTTTCTAGAATGAGGTATGGACACACACGTCTAAATAAAACTTTGTTAATAATGAAGAAGCATGCTGATGGCAACTGAATTCTGTGGTAGTCCAGAGACTATAGAGCATGTTATTGTACACTGTAATAAATATCAGGAAGAAAGACAAAGACTAGTCTTACAATTACAAGGAGAACAGATGAGGCTAAACTTAGAAGAAATTCTGCAAAAAAAACACAGGGGAAATGAGTGTAAACTACGTAATTGGCTTCCTGAGGAATACAGGACTAATAAAAATAATTTAGTATGATCTTTTTGTTTGTTTTGTTTTGATTGGTTTGTTTCGTTATGTTTGTTTGTGTGTTTGTTTTATTTGTTTGCAACCTATTAGGGAAGGTTAGACTCCAGTACCACACTCCAGTCCAGTTGGTGGCGGTAATGCACCATTAAAGTTAGTTGCCAACCGCCATAAAAACCAAAAGAAGAAGAAGAAGAAGAAGTGGACCGTCTCGTCAGCTAATAGTGCCGATATGAATGAGCGGTTCACTTAACTGCAGAATTCGGTAAACTCCAGGTTGCTGTCCATAGAGGACAAGTTGGCGGCTCTGCAGTCGAACAACTGTGCGGGAGAGACTCCAAGAAGAGAAGACGGGTGCAGAATCCCAAGCTTTGGTAAGAATATGTTCGGTGACTGCTAGCTAAGCTAAAAGTAGCCTAGCCTGCAACCAAATCTAAGATTAGCCTAGTAGCCTTGCAAAAGAACAAGCTTTATTAAAGTGTATTTTCATTTACAGGAAGCAGTATGCCGTCTTCACAACTCGGAGACAAATTGCAGGCGCTATGAACCGGAGCGAGGCGGTGACCTCCTATTTGCTCGGAGCAATGCCTGCAATTCCATATTTACACCATGTTGATAAAGACGACATTATCTGTAAGTGACTTGTTTTTACTGCTTCTCCTTCCTTGTTTAATGTTATTGTGACTTGCGTTTGATTTTTATTCATACCACTTTCATTTAATTATTTTCCAGCCTGGCGAAGAAGATGGCGTTGTTGGCGTGGTCTGGATGGATTGGACGGCCGCCGCCATTTCGTAGGCCGGTGTTGTGCGCAATTCTGTTTCCCCCGTGTCGGGAGCGCACTTTGCAGCCGTTTTCCCGGCGCTTCTAGTTGATTTCTCGGTAAAACAAATCCTATAATCATGTCAAGGTTGTAACATTCAGTTTAATCGGCAGCTGTTTACAAAATTGTAAAATAAAAATAAACGGTCTTTCAGACATCTCCCGAAAACTTTGGGAAATAAAGAGCAAATGTTTCTAAATTCTCAAAAATTATGTGTGATAGGATGTAGTATACTAGAAATTTCCTTAATCCAGTAAACTGTCATATTTTATATTACAAAGGGATGTACTATTAAGTCTACACTCTTGTGTTTTCAGGAAGTCTTAGGCTGTTTCTCAATTCACGAGAACGCGCTCGCATTCTCGTTAATTGAGAAACAGCCATAATGTTTGTGTCCTGCTATCAGCCATCCCATCCTCCTCTTTCAGCAATGTAAAATCATAAATACACAGTAGGTGCTGGAATAGTGTTTTATGGCTTACTTTTATTTGTCAGGTTAAAGTGACAAAAGTTGGAAAAAGACCGTTTATCTTGCCATTTATAACAATACAGCGTAAGAAGACATAGTTTGTTTATTTGTATTCTACAATTTTGTAAACAACTGCCGATTAAACTGACTGTTACAACCTTGACATGATTATATGAGTTGTTTTACCGAGAAATCAATTAGAAGCGCCGGGAAAACGGCTGCAAAGCGCATTCCCGACACAGGGGAAACAGATTTTCACGGGGGAACAGAATTGCGCACAACACCGGATCTCTCTGAACTCTGTGTGAAGCTGCAGTCCCGGTTAGAGGCGACGCCGAAGTACAGAGCCACGCACAGTAGGCGTCTGCACATCGGACCTGCCTCAGAAAGAACGCTGCCAGCAGTTACCTACAACCCCGAGGAGGCAAACGGACAGTTCACGGGGTTGTAATTTTTGGATCCTCGCGTTGTATATAGGTGTTTGTTTTAATAAAGCTCTTTCTTTGCATAAACATCTTCCTGGCAAATGTTCATTTCCTGTATAAATTCATTCATGTCCTTGATGGTAGCCTAATTATAGTGTAGTAGCCTACATAGGATAACATGAATATACAGCATAATATGAATGAATATCTAAATAAATATATATATAATAAATATATATAAATATGTAAATAAGTTATTGGGGATCTGCCAACCAATCAGGAGTGATTTTACTTGTTTGAAAGAAGTGGTTCCATCCAATACTCAGTAAGAACATTCAAGCCTGGCTTGGCCACGTGTGGTTTTGCTGCCAATCAGGAGCGATTTTACTTATTTAAAAATAGTGGTTTCAGCCAATACTGAGTAGGTTATTCAAGCCAGACCTGGCCAGCCGCGCGGGTTCGCTGCATTCATATGCTAATTAGGGCCATTAGTACAGCTGATCGCTCTCCACATACGTCAGAGTCCGGTTCCGACAATTTGTGGCACTGAAAACGGCGACAAGCGCGGGTTGCAAATTGTCGTTAACTGCCGAAAATGAGGGAGATCTGCGGTAGTTTACGGGGACGAAAATCTCACTTTTCATGCAGTGACTGATGGATCATTGGCTGAAGGAGCAGCCTTTTAAACAGATGCCGCGTCTCAGAGAAAATCACAGATATTACCAAGGTATTATTTAGGCCTCCTGCCAAGCCGTACCAACCGCTACACCCAGGTGCTACTAAGCTGCAATTGCATTACTTATTGTGTTTTCCTCTAAGTCCTCTATGACACCATATATCTACCCATCTCTACCTTTTACAGTCAGTTTCTGACATCAGGATATTCCAAATCAAAACTATGACTTCATTATTGAGCTTGTAGTCCAAGCTGAGAAGCTACAAGTCGATAAGTCAAAATGTTCGGTTGTTCATTACACCGTCCTCAGCATACTACAAAAATGGCCGAATGTGGAGGAGTGGGGGGCGGGTTTGAAGTGCCTCCTTTATATTTAAAGAGACAGCACCAAAACGAGTTGCTCTCAGACGCACCTCAGAACACGGGTAAAAAGGGGGAACATGGGGGTAAACTAAAGAGGACTTCAGACCAAAGCCTTGCAGTTCCACTTTATGTAGACCACAACTGAATGATTTAAATATTAAAAGGAAGGACTGAAACGCATGATATGCCCCCTTTAACATAAATGTGTGTTGATAAACAGACTGCCTTAACTACTGAGCCAATCTAATCCAGAACTGGACTTCCTTCATCTCACTGAAAATTGGAAAGAAGTCAAAAGAAAAGAAAAAGAGCAAGTTTGACTATAAATGGAAATGAGACAAACATGATTTCAAGCAATCAAACAGTTTTGTTTTTTTTGGAACATCGTGCCCTGCTTCCTTAAAATAAACATTAAAAGAAATCAAATACTTTGAGGAACAGACTGAAGATTAATCGAACAAACAACCGAGGGGCTTTTATTTTCTTGCCGGTGACAAAGCAGTAACCTAAAAACAACAAGGACCGACACGAAAGCCTCACGCTTTGTGTTTCTGTGAACAGCGGCGTCATGACTCAGTGTCTTTGTGTCAGTGTGGTGTCACAGCAAACGCCAAAGGGCCTGGGCCCCTCAGCTACAAAGCCAACAATCAATGGGGCTTTGGAAAAACTGATGGAAAACCACTGGCCCACCACTGAGAGACGAGGGGCAGAGCAGAGCTGTGAGGCGGAGCCAGGTCCACACCAGCATCAGCAGCGACCGCTCTGTGTGACGGCCTAAAAACAACCAGTCGATGCTGTTCTCAATGATTTCCCCGAATACTTCAGGGCCTGGAACAAAACACACAACTCCCTTATTAATGAGTATACGCTCCAAAGCATGCAGCAAATGAAGCTCATGTTTATCTTACCAACTGCTATTCACTGCCTTGCTAAAGAGCACTACGCCAGGGTGTAAAACCTGCATTTCAAAAGCAGAGCCTCTTCCTCAGATGCACCTTCCAAAACTATTCAAACCCAATTTATTAATTTACAAGCAGAAATATTAAGATATTTTATTGGGATTGGGTCTAAAAGGTACAGCTTACATTTGTCTTCTGCCTCCTTCACTCTGCTGCACTGAATAAAGTTCTGCCACAAAATAAACTGCCACAAAAGTCAATTACGTACATTCCCCCCGTTTCTAACCTGGTCTTGTGGTTGTGATTCTGCTCTCAGAGGTTTGTTGGAGAAACGTTAGAGAAGCACCAACCAACACCAAGGAGGGCAGCAGACAGGTCAGGCAGGAAGTTGTGGAAATGTTCAAAGCAAAGTTAGAATACATATCTCAGCATCTCACAGAGCAGCGTTCAAGCCAACATTATTAAACGCCAACGAGGTATCTCACCCCGAACGCATCCTCCCCACTGTGAAACCCGCCTTTCATCACAAAGCGAATGTGTATCGGTCTAAATCCAGTGCAATGCTGGAAGAATACCGGTCAGAAGCTGCAGGTCATCAATCCTAAAACAGCCAGAGCAGCTAGGGACTGGCTTCCATCGTGTTGTAAGGTCCGGTCAAAGTCCACATGGAAATCCAATTGAGCTTCGTTGGTAAGATTTGACAATTGATCTCCACAGACATTCTCCGTCCAGTCAGTCTGAGCTTGGGATACTTAGTAAAGAAGAACAGATGTGAAGTTGGTGTAGAAAGACGTGAGGTTTGTGTGTTTCATATTTTTGTTTGCTAGGAATTTGGATTTTGCTTCAACGTCACAAGCTGACTGTGTGGCTATGCAGCAAATGACAAAAAGCCACCAGGATGCAAGGCGGTTGTAACATGACAAAACGAGAAAAAGGTCAGGCTGTCCAAACACTTCTGCAAGGTACTGTAACAAGCAAGTCAAAACCCCCTTAGCTCTGACAAGTGACCAGGAAGGAAGGAAAGAAAATGAAAAGGAAATGATTTTCATTTATAATGAAGGGTAATACGACAGTGAAACTATCAAAACCTTTGACAGTCCAAAAAAAACATTGTTTTGAGAAATGTGTAGCGAGAATGATCAGATTTTTCAGATTCAAAGCCAAGGCAAAGGTCGTCACTAAGCTGCATCATCTCAACTGCACGAGCCAGAAAAAGCACAACGTTCTATCTAGATCCTAGCCCACCAATCGCTGCTTCCCAACTACCCCGTTCATATGGAGAAAATGGGTCTGCTCAAGTGGGACAGAGGAGACCAAGAAAGTTTCTTACCTTCTGAAGGCTGTTTGGATTCAGCTGTGTCTTGTCTATTATCTTAATTGCCACCTGTGGAGAGAGAAAAACCTCAACTTAAAAGGTGCGAGAGTAGAGAAGAGGCAGAAAGTGGGGAAAAGAAGAAGTAGAATAAACACCTGTGTAAATAAGGAACAGCCCTTGTTTAGACCCATTTGCAGCCTTCCTGAGCAGGAAGTTACGTGTCGTTAGTGCGATGGAGGGCTGGCCTACAGATAGTGGATACCCATTGCTTGTCCAACATAGCAGGAAGTGTAACTAAGTTTTACCGCATACCAAGGGGCAATCGATTGATTCAGAGCTTTGGCTTCTATGATCGTATTCCCAAAGGCTCTCAGTCCTCTCAAAGAGCTCCTATCTTAGCCTAGAAATTCTTACCAGGGACTCTTGGCTTAAGAGTGATTCAGATCACTGCTGAGAACAACTTATTAAAGAGAAGACAGAAACTTCTATCTTAGTGGGGTGGACCCCATAACTTGGTGTGACACTGTCTTAAAGGTATACTATGCAACCGGGGTTGATTTTCCAGCGAGGCTCCCCCCAGAGGGCGAAAGTAAAAGTGCACTGTCGTAAAGATGCTCAGCTGTTCTGGTTTCTCCGTCAAGACAGGCGCGGTTGTTTTGAGCTTAGCAGACAGGCGAACGCAACGAAAAGTGGAAAAAACGGCAGTACAAACAATGACTAACACAGTGAAGGTATGAACATCAAGCTTCCCGCAGCGCTATCTTGGCGAGGCCGCCTCGCCAAGCCGCCGCTTCGCCAAGCCGCGGCTGCCGCCGCCGCCTCGCCAAGCCGCGGCTGCCGCCGCCGCCTCGCCAAGCCGCGGCTGCCGCCGCCGCCTCGCCAAGCCGCGGCTGCCGCCTCGCCAAGCCGCGGCTGGCTGCCGCCTCGCCAAGCCGCGGCCGCCTCGCCAAGCCGCGGCTGCCGCCGCCGCCTCGCCAAGCCGCCGCCGCCGCCGCCACCTCGCCAAGCCGCGGCTGCCGCCGCCACCTCGCCAAGCCGCGGCTGCCGCCGCCGCCGCCTCGCCGGTTTTATTATTTTTTTTTTTTTTTATGTTGGCGAGACGCTACCGCCGCCGCCAAGCCGCAGCCTCGCCAAGCCGCAGCCGCCACCTCGCCGCGGTAGCGTCTCGCCGACATAAAAAAAACAAACAAATAATAATAATAATAAAACTCGATATGCTCTCATGTTTATTTGACGTTAACACGCGGTTCTTTGTTGTTGCTTTCACGCGTGCATATAGTGAATGGCAGGGCAAAAACACATGGAGTTCTCGCCGTAAAGCGAGACTTCTGTGTGTGCGAGCCGAGGGCTCCTGCAGTTGCAAGTGCGGTATTTCCCCCACAGACCCCCAGGGCGGCCGAGAAAACCTTTGTTCGACCTGAAATGACTCATTTAATCATCCAAAACGGTATGGAACACATTAATTAACTGAAAAATGTTGCATAGTATGCCTTTAAGAGCTGTGGTTGGGGTTAGTACAAGAAACATAAAATGTGTGTCATTATGATAAAAAGCAAAATGAAATAATTGTCACAGTATAAAAAAAAGTTTCAACGCACCACATTTACATCCCCATGATTATTTTGATTTTGCTTGTTATGTTTACTCACCATGTTGGTCGTTGTACTACTTCATCTGTTTGATATTGATGCACATTTTACTGCGACTGCCTGCTTGTATGAAGCGGTTGGATTTGGCAAACCAACATAAAATGGATAGATTGGTCCCTGTGTCACGGCGCAAATAGCCGGACTCTGAAGCGTATTGCCGCATATCAACGCATCTTTTTCTTGGTGCTTTTACGCAGGAGGAGGAGGAGGTGGCCATTTAGGCTACCGACATCATGTACCATACTGAAAATACTTTCTTACCCCTTATCTTGTCTAGTGTGTCTATTTATGTATATATTTTTTCTTTTCTTCTAAAATGTTCATTATTGAGAGCATTTCTGTAAATATAAAAAAATCACCTGTACTACATTCTTTGTACATTTCTCCACTTTTTATTCATGATTATTGAAGTTTTAATTTTGCAATTTCCAGTAAAACTTCAGAATTCTACTTTAAATATATATTCTAAATGCAATCTCAATTTATCTTCTACTTTCCTATTTATTGCTATACCTCTAATTCAATTTTTAAGTTATTTTTACATTAACATTTGAATTTTTTTAATTATTTTTAATTACACTACTTAATATCTGAAACTTTTCATTTGTAATACAATTTCAAATTAATTTCTTATAACTACATTTCTAATTTCTACATTTGCAACTATAAAGCTAATTTTCCACTATACTGTAAGGCATACCTTCAATTTATTCGAGGGATAACAGATTATACCTGAGCTGTTTGGTTTTTCTGTTTCCTCTCTACAATCCAGCTGCAAATCTCTGCATCGTACCTCTCTGCCGGTGAGGATGTGCCGGGCAAGTTTGACTTTGGCGAAGTTGCCTTTGCCGATGGTCTTTAGCAGCCGGTAGTTGCCGACGTGGGGCTGCTGCGACTCATCTGAGCTCCGGGATCGCATGCCGGTCCGACCCGAGCGTGTGCTGAGCTCCTGGCGCCCATTGCTGTGAGATGTGTGCTGTGGAGAGGACAATGACGTCAGATAAATACTGCTTGTTCAGTCATAACAGTGGAGAATCTCCGTACACCAACTAGGACTCGTGGCTCAGGAAAGGGAGAACTAAAACAACAAAGAGCTATTTTTTAGGAAACAATTACGACCAGACTTATTTTGGTTAGTTAAAAACATTTTAATACCTAAACCACCAATCAAAATCTGACGCATTTGCAAGCAGTAAACACACCAAGAGCTAATCTTTCATGCCAACCATAAAAGTACTTGATGTTTAGGCCGTTACCAAGTGAAGAAGACTCAAATTGGCTATAGTTATAATCCAGGACTTGGAATAAAAGGAACCTGTTGAGACATGTCTGGTTTATTCAGACTGTAAGAGAGCTTTCAGCAGATAACAGGAAGGCTGAACGAAGTGCACCAAGGCTGCTCTGTCTTTTACTTTTAAAGTTTCAACCTGTCTGCTGATATGAAGACGTTGGCAGGAAACCTCCTGGAGATCTCAGAGAAATGCTAACAGGCTACTGTTCATAATTACAAATGCTAACCACTCTAAATGTTAACACCAAATGCTAAAGACAGCTTAAAATGGACACAACTGTATTCTGAAGTTGCCATTTTAGATCAGTACATTTCGGTTTTACAGCGACATCTCTCACACACAAATAATTACTGCTAATGGCAAAAAGAAGTTTAGAAGAATTATTTTAAATTCGGTTCATTTTAGTTCTTAACGAGGAAAACTTAAAATAACTAAATAAACTGGGATGTGAAGCATGCCACAGATCTGACTGCTGCAGCTCTACACTGTACCACATTTAGGCCGCGTCCAGACGAAGCTGGGTTTGGGCGTATACGACGAGCGTCTTTGCAGGTTAGGAGGTCCCGTCACAACAAGCGGCCGCGTACCCGACTACACCTGAAACCAGCGGATAAGTCAGATGCCTCCCCCCGCCGTGACGCCCCTATACGCATAACCGGCTGCACAGAGGCACGTTTAAGCCTGTGAGCCTACAGAGACCACGCCTCTGCTTTTAAATGCATGTGCTGCCTCGTTGCCGTTTTCCTACAGCACTTCCCTGCACATGCTTTTACTCATTTATTCACTGCTGTCTGGTTGGTGTTCTGTTTTATGGCATTTGCTCCCATGATTGGAAGAAAGTCATTATCTGGCTTAATCTGAGCTGATGTTGAGCTGATCTGAGATACAGGTACAATTTGGCCTATCTTTGTTTTGTATCTTTTAATTTTGCAATAAAAAAAGAAAAACAAAGAAAACCTTCTGAAAATGAGAAAAAAATAAAAATTCCCCGTACATTCGCAATGTGATTATCCGTTTCGGTTAACGCGGTACCCCTCCACCTACTGGCGTGGAATAGGTATTACAACACATATTACGGTTTGTTCGGCTTCATCATTACGCTCAAACTTTGCTGATATTTTAAGTCAGCTTCATGTGGATGTGGCCTAAGTCGTAGCAATTTCTCCAGTAATCAGCACCACCACAGAAATATGAATACTCTCATCTTTTCATCTGCAGTAGGCTACGGGACGGATGGGAATTTATAGCAAATGTATCATCATCACATTTACCAATATTAACCGCCTTAGCAAAATTTTCTAATATCCCACAGCCACAATGTGGAGCATCCTAGAGAGGTCTGTCCTTGTCCTTACATACTCACTTTTAACGATCCTCATGGCTGCTTCACATGCAGTTCTGCACGCTAAGCTTAAAGCTGTTAAATAAATGGCTCCTTAGTCCTGATGTCACAACGCGTTACCAGACAAAGCATTTTGGCTCAAAAGAACCTGGTACATTTTACATCTTCACTGGTTTGGTCACTTTCACCTGAGATACAAGGTGCTGTTTTCCCACAACACAATGGAAATCGAGCCGTTTTGTTGATTTCTGTAACCCTGAAGCCATTAACGTACGTCTCAGACAGAACGCTCAGGTGTCTTTTAATTAGCAGACATTACCTTAGGGTAAAACAGTCCAAGTTACTCACATAAGATAAGCTGCTCTTAAAGAGATCCGGGACAAATCTGAACTGGCTGATGTCAGTCTTTTGTCAGCAGATAAAAAAATAAAACCTTGATCACAGTTGACTTTCATCTTTTTTGCTGGATTTGAAAACAAACAAGGGAAACATGCCCTACTTTTCTGTCACTTGGTCCCTCCTAAGAGTGACACAGCTAAATGTTATGGAAAAGCACCGGGGGCAGGTTTAGATAAATCTGCTTTAATGGAAAGGCGTGCGTGTGCGAATTAAAGTTAAAGGGTCAATCAATGAATCAGTCTGTGTAAACAAGCCACTACCACATAACTTATGCTAAAATCCACTGACCTGTGAGCCAGGACAAGCAGAGCTCCAAATAAAAACACCTCATAAAAGGGATTGAATAATTCAGAAGTAAGCCAGGGTGCTCAAAGTGCTGTAAATTGTTATCTTTATAGCTGCACTTGGTCTGATTCTGAGGGCTGTTTTAGTGTCAACCCTGATGCTTTCCTGACCCATTTTTGTTGATGTCGTGACAAGAGCTTCCCTGAAAGTGAAACAGAAAAATAAGACGCCGTTTATGGAATGAAGTCAAACTGAAGAAGAAGAAGAAAAAAAAAAGGCAGTCGATATTTTTCATGCAAGCAACAATTATGGCCTCACAGCTTAAAGGTGTGTGACTAGAGAAAAGCATTTTTGGCTGTTACGCTCACATGCATCTCTTTGTGTCCCAACTCGGTGATACTCGGTGTGGTCCAGAGTTAATTACCCGACCGATCCCCAGCAGCGGGAGTCTCTACCCCGCCCGAATGATCCAGCTCCTGTTTTACACCCCCACCTAACCTCAAACAGACACGGGGGCCCTGTACAGACCTGGCATTAGCATGCACCTTGAGGAACCACATCCAGGACACCTGATTTAAATACCAATCAACACGCAGGTCACCACAGACGTCAGCCGAGAAGCGAGCAGGATATCCTCTGCTGATATTTCTCCAACATCAGGGATACAGTTAATATTTAGGCCGTCACGACTGAGATCCACTTCAGCCGCTGTTTTGTGGAGTTGGGAGTTGTTACTGAACCCTTGATGAGCGTGATTATGCTGCTTATCGGCTCTTATATGAGAGAAGTAACAGACGATGACTGATATACAACTTCAAGGAGCTCAGCGTCAGCGCAGAGACACTAAAGATTTTGTTTTGTTGTAGCGTTAAGTATTATTTGCATGACTTATGAAAGGAAGTACCACAGTCCAAAGACATGACTGTTAGGTTAATTGGTCTCTCTAAATTCTCCTTAGGTGTGAGTGTGTGCTGTTTGATGGTTGTTTGTCCTGTTTGTCTCTGTGTTGCCCTGCGACAGACTGGCGACCTGTCCAGGATGAACCCCGCCTCTGGCCCATTGACAGCTGGAGATAGGCACCAGCACCCCTCGCGACCCCAATAGGGATAAGCGTGTCAGAAAATGGATGGATGGATGGATGAAAGGAAGTAGTCAAATAATCAAATTCTACGTGTAATTTTTATTTTTCTGTAATGTCAATTTTTCTCACCCTGTTGCTGCTCATTATTTTTGTTTTGATCCCCGTTCGGGCCGGTCCATTCTTATGAAATGTGACAGACTCTGAATGACTCCAGGTCAAACCAAAAATAACCAAGGGACCTGCTGCTGGTAGAGATTATTTCATGGATTCAGATTACACCGTGTAGACAACACATTTAAGAAAAAATATAAACAAACAAAGAGCAAAACAGATAAGGTCAATGGAAGAAGCGAAAGATTAACACATTTAGGGCACAAATAAGTGAAATTTAAGGTGCATTTAAAACTTATTAGGGGCTAAAATTGAGATGATTCATTTAAACTGTTCATCTTCTTTATGCTGCATCCACTGCATTTCTCCAAAAATCAAAGCTTCAACAGAAGCCAAGAACGCAGAAATTTAAGACATAACTAAATCAAAATGTACAAACTATGAGGGGAAACCTGGCTATAAGGATGAATATTTAAGACCTAAAATTAGGGAAACTTTAATACTCGTTTAGTGACTTGCAGTCATTTTACAAAATGTCGGGTACAATCAGTTCAATGATCAAAACAACACAAAAGCCTTTCATCATCCACACCACGTTCTGTAACCCAGTAACCAACTCAATCCTGATTAAGGACAGAACTTCATTTCTAGTAAATTCATTCAGAAAGCAGTTGGATCACTTTAAATAAACACCATTTATACAACGGCCATTTCTCTAACTGGGAGATTTGCAGGTAAAAGGTCAGCGTTTAGTTAGTCTCAGGACCGCTCAGACTAAACTAATGCCAGTAAAATGCGGCGTTTACCTCAGAAGGGGAAGAGAAAACCATTTTCAAATCGTTTTACGAACATCCACACCTTTATCTAGCACTATCTGGGTGTGATCAAAACTCCCGGATGGATGTTAACGTTGCGTCTCTTCAGGGTCTGCGATAAAGCGGGAAATGTACCTAATAAAGTGGAAACTTCCACAAAACATCTTCACAGAGATCAAATATGAAAAGCAAACATGAAATCAGAGTTAAATGTAAAAAAGATGTAATAAAAAAACACTCAGGGGAGGAGCAGCAGCTCAAGGTCTAAACTCGACACTGAAAATGTCAAAGTTTGAAGGGAAGTCTGCTTTAAAAACATCAGAAGCTTTTTAGCACGTTACAGCAAAATAAGGTTGCCTTAACCCTGGACTAAACCGCCAGACGTCTTTTCGTCCACTACAGGAATATTTTGGGACTTCTTACTGCGATGGCACCGAAGATAAAAATATCATCAAGCAGGATAAGGTCACTGCAGGCAGAAAGACGTTTACTGAGTGAACATTAGACCCCAAGAGTGGCTAGAACGATCAGATCCAACCCTAACATGCAACACAAGTACACGGTTTTCCTTAAAGCGCCTGTTTCATTTTCCAGCTCATGACTTCCTGTTAGGAGACTGAAAGAAAAAAAAAAAAAAAAAAAAAAACACATTCCTTGTTGCCTAAAGTCCTTCCTTTGTTTGGGAGAAGTTACTCACAAAGCTGCGGTTCCTCCTGGCTGTCTGGGATCCTGTCATGTCTCAGCTCTCTGCCCCACTGCTGATGTCCAACAATGCCAGCTCTTCCCAACTCAGAGTCCCAGTGAACCACACAGGAGGGGAACGCTCCTATCCAGTCAAGCCTGCTGCAGACCCACCCAGAGCAGAAACGGGCCGGCGCGCTTTCAAAATAAAGGCTGCCTCATTGGTGTTGGGAGTCCTACTTTTCTTCTGTGAGCTGCCACCGTCTACAGAGACCATTTTAAAAGTCCTTCTAGCTTCCTTTGTTGGCCCAGCAGGCAGGCAGAACAAAGAAACGGCTTCCTCTGGCTGATCAATAACTGTGTGGCCGGCTTGTGCTCCAAGTGTTATCTCCAGCTGACTCTGTGCTGCTACCATGACGGGTCATGGGACTGATGAAGTCACGTGTAGACACTCTGGGCTTGCAGCCGCAGTACCGCACACAGAGGCAAAACAGAGGAAAAACTCCTTTAGCGCTTCTTTGCGGGGGAAAGAAGAGCTTAAAAAAAAAAAAAAGAGGCAAAAACATGCATTTAAAGTTAAAACATATTTACTTTCATGTTCTGAGCCATTGTTCATATTTGTTTTATTCATGACAGATTGGGGTCTGCTGGTGTTGTGTGGATCTGCTTGGACTTTGGAAATGAAATGTGAGCCAGAGTTCCTCCATCTCAGCAGCCTGTTAACATATGCCTTCATGATCATTTCTAAATAGTGATCATTCTAGCTGCTGTTTTATCCTTAAACTTTTAACTCATTTTGTTGAGCTCCAACCACAATCCTCCGTGTATCTTAATGGGATTTCATGTGACTGAACGACACAAAGCCGCCCATATTAGAAAGGTGGGGTGAAAAACGCTAAATCTGAAAAGGGTTACCTCCTTTTTGTTTTTTTGCCTCCTCAAGTCAAGATTTTGTAGAACCACCGTTTGTTCCTGTCACTTTGGCAGCTTTGGGCACCTAAAGACGGAAATGTTTGCCATCTCTTGCTTTCTTTGCAGAGCAGCTCATGCAGAGTCAGACTGGATTCGGTGCATTTATGAACGTCATTTTTCAAGTTTGGTCACAGATTCCTTGAGACTGGGCTGTTCTAACACGTGGAACTGCTCAGATCTGACCCGTTCCCTTGCAGCTCTGGCTGTATTTTAAAGGTCGAAGTGCGTTGGAAAGTGAACCTCTGCAGCAGTTCAGGTCTTTTGGAGCTTCTAAACAGGTTATGTTTCAAGATTGCTCTGTATTTAGCTCCATCCACCCCTCCTCACATAATCACCGAAAAGCTTTCCTGCCCCTGAAGAAAGGTTTTCTCACGGCACAACGCTGCTGCTGCCACCACGACCCACAAGGACAGGATGTTCAGTGATGAGAAATTAATTTCCTGACACAGGATTATGCGTGTCTGACCAAATAGTTCCATCTTGGTCTCATCTGACCAGAGCTTCTTTTCTCCATGTTTGCTGTGTCCCCCACATGGCTTTTCTTTTGGCTTTCTAATTCCCACTTCTAAACCAAGGCCAGCTTTGTGGAGCGCACCGCTAATAGTTATACCAACAGATTCTCCCTCCTGAGCGGCGGAGCTCCTCCAGAGTTACCATGGGCCTCTTGGCTGCTTCTTTCATTAATGTTGTCCTTGCCCAGCATGTTGGTTTAGGAGGACAACCACGTCTTAGCCGGTTTGCACTTCTACCAGGTCTTTCCATTAGTCTGATTTCTGTTTCTTGGTGTTCACGATGTTTATTCTCCAACATCTGAGGCTTTCACTGATCAGCTGGATTACACTACGATTAAATTACACAAAGGTGAACTCTGTTCATTAATTAGTTGTCTTAAAGCAGCAGCATGTAAGTTTTGACCCAAGTATTAGCTTAATTTGAGACATTAAATTATTTTTCAGGTCAGTCTACAGCACTTGGCACGTATAGACGCTCTGTGCGGGCTGGCCATCTCAAAAACTCGCCTTTGTAACTTGAGAGGGTCTGATCCGTCACTGAATGTGAATATGGCGCTCTAGGTCACATGACCCAGTCAGGTTACGGCAGTCTCAGTCTCAGTCATAACGGCAAAACAATACCAGGGTTTCCCGCAGCGCTATCTTGGCGAGGCGGCCGCCTCGCCAAGATAGCGCTACCGCCTCGCCAACATTCCAAAAAAAAAAAAAAAAAAAAAAAAAAAAAAAAAAAAAAAAAAAGTGACGTTAACACTCGGTTTGTTGTTGTTGCTTTCGCGCGTGCGTGAGTGGCGGGGAAAAAACACATGGATACGCTCCGCGAGTCGGTCCGCGGACAACGTGTCGTCCACACCCCCCCCCCCCGCTCCGCGAGTCGGTCCGTGGACAACGTGTCGTCCACCCCCCCAACCCCCCCCCCGCTCCGCGAGTCGGTCCGCCTCGCATAACCAAATTCCTGCGGGAAACACTGAATACAGACATGGCACTTAACTAATCACACATATTTTTGGTTCTCTGAAGGAGAATTTAATCAAGAGGGTAGAAGGAGGCCTTGTCTTTTTAAGTAGCTTGATGACTTCTTAATCCTCTGCTATCAGATTCCAAAACACGGCGGGAGACTGTTTAATTTTGCAAAAGTGCAGTGCTGCCAGTGGACTTCAGGGGGCGCTAAACATGGAAGTTACAGGTCCAGCTCCCCTAGTGGCTAAAAGTTATGCGGTGCTGCTTCAAGACAAACGGGTAAAACTTTTATCTTGAGGTGCAAGAGTAATGGGCTGGACACATGGGGAGCGACAAACGACAGCGACCACTGGCTTTCATCGCCACCGTGGTGAAGACCCAACACACGGGATGCGACGGCAGCGTTTCAAATCGCGCTGTTGGATCGCTTAGTTTCCAAGAAATTTTAAACTGGTCATGAAATTGGAGGGCTTTTGATATTTTCAAAGCAGTCCGTGCCCGACAAGGATTTAGAGTCAGAACATTTTTGCTGGAATTGACTGAAACCTTGCTTTTATGTCTAGTCTACAAAAGAAAGATACAACTGGGTTCATCCCATATTACAGACAAGGAACCAGCCTAGAGAAAATCATCGCTTGAAGGTGGCTAAACCAGATAAATGGCTGTAGTGCCAAGCGACAGCAACAAAATTTGAACATTGTTCAATTGTCTGGTGCAAGCCCACGTGTGCACATCTACGTGTACGAGCTCAGAATTTCTCACGCACGAGTTTCGCCAGTCGCTTGGCCGGAGAAGGGTAACGATTGTCGCCTCATCGTAGAAGTTCCATGGGAAATGAATGAAGAGGGAGCAACATCGCTCCCATTGTGTCGAACCGATAAAGTGGGCTAAATACAAATACACCAGACATCTCAGATTTTTATTTGTAAAGAGGAAAGAAACCATGCATCGTTTTCCTTCAACTTAACAGGTATACACTACTTTTTTGTTGGTCAGACCAAATCATTTTAATAAGATATAAAGAAGGCTAAATATAACAAATTCTTCTTGAAACAAAGTGCTTCAGGGTAGAGTGAATAAATGTTTTACTCTTTACAATAAACTAAGAATCGTCCGGTAAGAAAAAATGTTTTCTCTTGTTTTTTTAAGTAGATCAGTAGAATTGTTTTTCTTTCAAGTCCCTTTAATTTTGAAAATCCTGTCCGGAAGCTCCTTTGGTTACATCATAACCAGCTTGACAACCTTGTTTCCCACAGCGGGAGGGGCGGGGCCACGGAGGGATTCCTAACTGGATCCTGAGTGGATGAAACCCTTTGATGACAGCTGCGACAGCCAATGGGCGCCCCAGACAGAAACTACTGTTGCCTGCCAGAATCAGCAGGCAAAGTACTTTAGTTTTGTTCGTGGTAAGGCCTAAACATCCACAGTGCACCGTTATTATCTAGCAGACTCATTATTCGGCGGCTAGAACATTAAGCTTACAGTAACCACATGCATCCACAGCCAACGTGTACAGGTCGTGATTTGACGTACAACTTGTACTTGTTTACGAGTTCCAATCAAAGTATAACTCGCACAGTGGACTAATTTGTCATTGTGCACACCAACAGTTAAAGACATGGGGTCCTTCACTTTTAAGGGTGAATGAGTGAAATTGCAAGACACGTCTACCGACAAAGAAGGTCTTCTACTTACACTTTCCGTCACCTTCTCGTTGACCGTCGGTAGAGGAGTTTTTGTTGACATCATTTATCCGCTCTTCCTTAACCTGGAGCCGTCTGAGGTGGAAAAAATCCCCCGTTTTAAATCCAAATGCCAGCAAATGTGGCTGTTTTTGTGTTGCTTTGCAGCTCTGTGTGGAAAAACAGGCTCAGCATGGATCGTGACAATATTCAGCCCAGACCGGACGTGTAAAGAGCCAGGCACCTGAGATATTCCGGAACGTTCAAATAAAAATAATAAAAAAACATAAAACAATTAGGTAACTTGTATTTTAGTGTTTAACCAGCGCATGTAACATGTTCCTCCTGTAACCTTTGTTCAACTCGACAGGCAAACAGAAGTCCGTCTGTCCGTTCGGGTTGCAGTCAGTGAAGCTAACTAAACTAACGTGAAGGCGCTGTCGGTCGTCACTTCCAAAAATCACCACCGTCCTTTCTCATCCCCCCCACCCCAAAAAAACGAGTCGCTTTAAAAAGCCAACATGGCCTCAAGTGGGTAACGGCGGGTGTTTGGCAGACGGGTTTAGAAGGTCCGCTTGACCGAAACGCTCGCCGTGGACTCGGCTTCTCCCATCTCCTGCGGCCAAAGTGAAGCGGGTTGCCTGTTTTAGGTGGGACCAAAATGGCTACTCAGCGGCTGGGCTGGATTATGTTGCATTCACGGACACCTCGATTGGCCGGATATCAAAACGATCTTAAATTTGATGATTTTCAAAGATGCTGTAGAGCGATGTATTGTTGTTGCGCGCACACACACATAAAAGTACTCTGACGATAAAAAATAAAATAAAAATAGATTAAAAAAATGCATCTGGGTAGTGAAGTATATTTTCCACTGCTGAATTTCACAAAATATATTTACTAAAGTGCACAGAAGAAAAGTGTTGCTTTGTTTTTAATTGGGTAGATAGCATGGCAAGAGGCATTAAAGATTTGCTGGGGTTTTTTTTCTGATAAATGTGACAGAAACCTACAGAGAAAAGGTATAGGAGGGTGATTTAAAAACATGCAAATGAAGAAGAAAAATCACAATGGCCTTAATTAAAGAAAACTGTGCTCAGTTGCCTTATTTCACAAGGGCTATAGTTGCTGTGCATATAAAACACTGAAAGTTGCAGATATAAACTGTTTATTTGGAGACATTTTGTAAATTTCATGGGTCAGAGTAGTCGTTGTTATGGTTTTGCTTTTGTAGCAAGAGCTTAGCCATAATGAAGCATTTGAAAGGCAAACATTTATTACAAAGTTGAGGGTAACTGTTTTGATTTTAACCAGTTTTTCCACAAGCAAAGTAAAGCCCGGTGATAGATAGCTTCAAATGTTTGGCGAGATCTCAGACGGGGGAGGTGGTGGCGTGGGTAAAAAGCTTTTAAAAACTGTTGTGGAATGTGGCATCTGTTGTCAGTTGTTTTAATAGAGGTTACAAAAAGGCACTGCAAGTTCCTTACGTTTTTAATTCCACTGTTCAAACAGAATATTTTACAATTTTATTAGTTGGCATCCTTTTTTTTTTATACCTGCTTATCCAGCGGTCACTTTGTGAGAGGCGGGGTCCACCCTGGACAGGTCGCCAGTCCATCACTGGGCTAAACATCTTGAACACAACAAAAAAAAAAGGTCTTAATTTTTTTTATATATATACATAATCTGCATTTTTATTGACAAGTTACAGGAAAACCAACCCCACAAGGGGACTGGTTGTCACAAAGGGCCATTGATGGGGACTCTTTAGCACTAGGACATGCCAACACTGGCCTGGCCTGTTGTACATCTGCTGTACAATTGATGTCTTTATTATTTGAACACCCTTAAATAAATGATGTTGGAGTCTCTAAGAGTGTACAAAATTCTAATGTAGTTTCTCCAGGTTGCTGCACAGATATGTTAATATTCTGATAGGGTCATATTTTTCAAGTCGTTCAGTTTTCTCTGTTATGTTTTTTTTGAGCAATTACTTCATAGTATTTGCTTCAGAGCTGCTAAACATTTTCGCAAATGCACCATTTTTATTTCTCTCAGTGATTTGGAAATCCAAGCTGAAGGATGCCAAAGCTAACGTGGATAAGTGAAAATGTTCAGTTGTTGGGTGTATAAACCCACACATTTCATTACACTGTCCCCAGGCGTCCTACAAAAATGGCCGTATAGGATGTGACCTGGAAGGGAGCGGGGTGTGAAATGCCTCCTTTATATTTAAAGAGACGGCACCAAAACGAGTTCCTCTCAGACCTGCTTCAGAACCGGGGTAAAAGGAAAATTAATGAGGAATTCAGACCAAAGCATTGCAGTTCCGCTTTACATAGACCACAACTGGTTTCAATCTGAAAAGGAAGAACTGAAAAACATATGTCCCCTTTAATTACATAATTGAAATATCTTTTTTATTATTATTGGTGTGTTAGGGCCGTTGGTACATAATGTTGAAACAAATATGATTGACCCAGTTGGATTTTTTCCCCACACTAATTTATCTGTAACAGATTTAAAACATACTTTACCGCATTTCTTTCTACATGAAATAAAATTGGATCCTAATGTTTGCCCAACATTTGTCATGTTTAGTTTTCCGAAACATACTTCAATAGAAAAAAAACCCATTTTATTCTTTTAAATTGACCTCTACTTATTTTCCTTTGTCTACAGATACTTTAAATATTTAGGTGAAATTAACACCAACAAAAGTGAACTAGAAAGGAAAGCCTGAAGACCACAATCCTCACATGACAAAGTGGCCTAAGGGAGCAATGGTTGGATCTCCATGATCAGTAGGCGAACCTTGGCTGGACAAGAGAGAAGGACAACCTCCAGGAGCCAGGCCTGTTGGGGAGACCGCCGGTGGTTGACAGCTGAATCAAATATTTAGCACAAATAACTGATAAACAATCTTGATGTTCAGACTGTGGAAACGTCACGCATCACCCTACAGGTGGGCCCATCGGCTGCGTGGAGGACAAGATGGAGCAGGGGGTAAGTTGGCTGGGTGAGACTTTACATTGTTGCGCCTGATTTAAATTATATTGTCTATCAAATTGCTTTTTGGTTGTCTATCAAAAATCTTCCCCGTTTGGCTGTATTGTGTACACAATGAAATAATCAAATGGAAGCAGTCCTAGTAGTGAAGTCCTACTTCCACCATCCTTACATGTTAGGTTTGTTCCACCGAGGTCGTTTCCGACGGCACTTGAAAGCCTCATGAGCGTGTTTAGTTGGACGGGCGGAAACCGACTGACCCCGGTCCCACAGGACTACAAAGTCCTGCGAGGACTGTCACCAGTCAGGAGGAAATGGTTGTTTGCTTCAAAGGAAAACGCCTGTGCTGCTCTTCACACCCAGCAACCGAAACACCCGGAAGGCAGGAGTAGAAAATGGGGCTGGCGGGTATTTACATCACGGTCTGGGACGTTATTGGGTCTTAAAGGGCGGAATGCAGTAAATGATATATTCTTGTTCTGAAACACAAAGAGCAGCAGACTGATGAAACCATGCTCTTGACTGACTAGACAGGGGTTTTCTTAAAGCTACACGCCAGTTTTCTGGCGTGTAGCTTTAACTATAGGAACGTGTCATGACGTTATAAAATCCTTCAACAGCGATGAAAACCCACTTCCAACACGTGGTGTTACTGCCTAAAAACGTATGTTCTTTTGAGAGTCCATGTTTTATTCATTCTCTTATGCATTTTTAAACCACATTTCTCCCTGAAAGCTGTTCCCAAACTGCACAAAATTTAGTTTGATTCTTGAGCCACCAGTAACCCAAATACAATTTTCCACTTTAGCCCCTTCTATGCAGAGAAACCCACATCTGAACAGCTCTCTGAACACAATTTGCAACTGACCCAAAACCTGCTAAATGGTATGGTTAAAGTTTTATTGGTAAAATAATTTGCTCATATAAGCATTTAAATTTGCCAATGACTTTTCCAGGTTGAGGGCAGCAGCAGATTAGTATAACCCAGATTGTCCAGACATGTTACCTCCTACCAGGGACTGTCCATAACGCTTATTGTAGATTATGTAAAAGGTAGATTTCAACGTTTCAGCAAAAACCTCATTGAAGAAAAAAAAAAACAAACTGTACCATTGGTAATGAGGTTCAAATTACATACCTTTTCAATATTCAGGACTAACATTTAACTCAGGATCGCACAAGTCAGTAAACTTGAGGCTCCATCACAACAGCTTAAAAAGTCTTATAACGCTCTTACAACTCATCTCTTTAATTTCTAACACTGTACCCACACTAAACAGTCAAGCATGATGGATAGCAAAACATTCTTTATTGACTGGAAAAATACAGGGACCTCAAAACAAAAAAGGAGAGAAAGAAAAAGTGCAGTGAAAAGATCCCATAACACCCTTGATTAAAATTCCCAAATCAATTTCACTTAAACTCATCACATAGCAGAATTACAGAGTTACTGTGCAGCAGGTGAAGCGCTATACTATCATGCCATAGAGCCAAAGGGTTTGGAGCGGGCGGTAGGGGAAAAGGAATCAAGAAGGGAGAAGCTGAGCAGGATAGGTTGTAACAGGCCCGTTTGATTCAAAGCCACAACACAAGAGAAAAGCAGCAGCATCCTAATTTCTTAGATTGCGTCGATGTCAATATCTTCCTCTTCTTTCTCAGGTGTGTCTGGTTTCACAGTCTCCACTTTGAGCTCACGGGCAGAAGGCGAGTACACCACCTGCAGGAAGAAAAGAAACCATCAGAACCTATACCCACTGCACAGACTCTTGAGATCATTGGACTTCCAAATGCAACATGCAAGGATTACTTCAAGCAAACCATTTTCAACTGGTTCTGCATAAATTCACTTCTTTGCCTGTTGCAGCCCCCCCCCCCCCTCACAGTTTTGTACTCATGCGCGGCCATTTCCTCCCTTCCTACAGCCGAATCATCCCTGTAAACCATTTGGCACCGACACAAAGCATGATGCATGAGTCTGTCTAGGTATATTTCGTGATCAAACATGGAAATACTAAAATCTTGTAACTGTGTATATTTTGAAGAACATTCTCCATTAATTTTGATTCTGATCCCCGTTTAGACCAGCAGGCTCCTATGGAATATAAAAGTAGTTTAACCCCTTAAGACCTGAGAATTTTAAATCTAAATATAAGTTGTTTGATACCTAAAAATCAGTTTCTCTTCAAAAATATAAGCATAAGCATACGTTTGAGGAGGAAGAATTGCCCTCCAGCCTTTTCTCAGGTGTCTAAAAGCCTCAGTTTGGGCCATAATTCTCACACCTAATCAAACGAAACAAAACTGTGCAACCTCTTAGTAATGGTATTCAAGTCCTACAACTTCTTACAATAAATTATGCAAAATTAGAGCTGCATAAAATTTCCTTGAAGGGTTATCTGGTTACAAGTGTGAGAAAAATGTGAAGTAATGGAAGTTAAACCCTAGCAACATTTAATGTAATATAGTGCTGCACCACTTTCAATCGTCTAGTCAAGGTAGGTATGGAACATCCTGCAGCAGGCTGCTCTAAAGGGCAACATGACGACAAAGCTTTACTCTCAACTTTGACAAAGACTTGATGTTCTTCTCACTTACAGGAATTTATCACAGACTGATGTGCCTTCACATCCCAAATCAGACTCTGAACTTACACAGAACTGGAAAAAAAAATTAGCTATGAAATGGCATGTGACCTAAAAATCAATCATCAGCTCGGAGTGTTGAGAGCAACACAAACAGCTTTTTGTGTCAATAAGAAAAAAATAAAATAAAGCCTTACCTCGACGTTCTCATCGTCTTCCTCCTCCTCCTCCTCCTCACTGCCCTCGCTCTCTTCCTCTGCCTCCTTCAGCCATTTGACAAAAGGAGCAGCCTTGGCATGGATCTCCTTAGCCAGCTCCTTGGAGACGTACTTCTTAGAAACCTTAGGAAGAGTGTCACAAGCAGAGGAGAAACATTCAATACAAGAAAACGATGTGACAATACTAAGGCAAACGTTACACAACAACAATGAGGCCTTGAAGTCGGTTCGCACGCTCACCCTTTCAGCCCAAGCAAAGATGACATCCTCCTCCAGCAGGTCAGCATCGTACAGGTCTTTGAGGATGATGGCGACGCGTGGCAGCAGCTGAACCTGGTGGAGCTTCACGACACACTCGAAGCCTCCCAACAGATACTTCTGGGCCTTCTTGTTGTTGTGACAGAACTGAGGGAATATTAAATGACATCAAAATGTATAGCGCCTTGTGTATGAAAAAAAAAAAAAAAAGCATTAAAAATGGTTTTATCCTGCATAAAGAGAAAAGTATTCAAGAGTTTTCCCCAAAGTTTAATATCAAAGTCAAAATTAACTGACTAGGAACAAACACTGATGACTTGATGAGTATCTGTTCAGTCTGGCGGCCACATGATAACCAGCTGCCATCGCTTTAACCTGTTGTACCGCCTCGCCGGGCTAAAAGACTGCAGAAGTGAAGCTGAACGGGGAAGTCTCTCAACTGCAATTCCACTGATGACCACAAGGTGTTGGTTCTATGTTCTTCAACTTTGGTATCTCTCTCACATTAAATTATTGGTTCATAAACACAGGACGCCACACAAATACATTGACAGCCAAATCTGATATTGATGCTCACTTATTAGCATTACCACACGGTCCGCTAAAGTAGCTCAATCTACCGTCCTTACATCTGTGTTACTCCTTTAATAAAACACTGGCCATAGTTTCCTAAGACTATTTCTAAAGTTCAGGTCCTCTACCAGAGGCCTGGGAGCTTAAGGGTTCTTCTAGTATCTTAGCTGTCCCTAAGATTGTGCTTTTCTGGACTGAGATGTCTGATGTTTCTCCAGGTATGTGTTCTTCTCCACAGTGGGGAGAAGAATGAATATATATATATATATATATATATATATATATATATATATATATATATATATATATATATATATATATATATATATATATATATATATATATATATATATATATATATATATAACAAAACGTCTGCAGACACAGACTGCTTGTATATAAATTAATTAAGAATACAAACAGCCTCACACTGGACTCCCAAAAATCAACCTTGAGAACCACAAGTAGCCTAAATTTTACCCAAGAAATTTGAAAAAGGCCAAGGTTGCAGGTGTCAGCAAAACTCTTTAGTACCAACAGAAGAAGATGTAGAATCAGTCCAAAGTAAAAGAAGTGGTGAGGTAGAGTCATTTGCCTCACTCTCTAGATCCTCTAGGGTCTTCTGCATTACCTCGGCATCAGAGTGCCAGTGCTTCATTTGTTGGCTCACTGGTATGAGCAAAAACATACAACAAGGTCTTCGTTGCAATGAAATAACATCCTAGATGGCGTCGTGTGTGCAGTCTACACATAATGAGGTTTGTGGGGCTATGAATAACAAGCCTTCCTGTTTTTACTGGTAGCTAAAGCTCTTCTGAAATTAGCTCACACGATTCCCATCCTCTGCAGGGAGTGTTGAGTCAACAGTGATGATCTGCCTAAAGATACGCCTGTTTAAAATTCGGCAAAATTTCACAATCAGTACCAATCAGAAATACTTAAAAATATCAGGCTGATCTCCCAGTTGCCCTCTGAAAGGCAAACATCCTTTAGTTATCCATTATTTGCCTAGTCCAACTATAAACAAATAAAAGCACACCTTTCTGCTAGATGCAAAGCAGAACCTTTTTAAGTAAATTGAAAACCAGATACACAAGTCATTTGACAGTATTACAGCACTGCCGTGTCTGTGGGAGCTTTAACAGCAACGTACTCTCAGGAAATGGCGTTTGTACTTCTTGATCTGGTCACGGATGTTCTCGTTGAAGAGGAGCTCACTGAGGATCAGAGGGCCCATGGCCTTCACATCCAGTCGCTCTGCCTCCGCCAGGATCTCTTTATCAGCCCCATCAATGGTTCTGCTCTCCTTCTTTTGCTGGTTAAAAAAAAAACAAAAAAAACAGGGGTGAACAACTGCTGTAAAAGGAGATTTTTTGGTAACCCTACTAACACCCAACTGGAGCCAACAGTCAAAGGGCTCTCACTTTCACAAAACTGTAAAAGATGTTGACCCTCTCCTCCAGAGGTTTCTCCAGGTCCTCGCTGAGCGTGAGATTCTTGGCGTGGTCACTAATCTCTTCCATGCGACGCCTCTGTGCCTCCTCCGTCGTCTCCTCTGCCCAGTCCTCATCGTCATCGTCTCTGTCCTGGACACAATAAGGACAATCCAATGACTGATGAGACAAACCTAAGCTACTGGACACAAAAAAGAGCTCCAGCACAGTTTTACCTTTGAGCTGTTAGCAGCCAAGAGTTCATGAAATGCCACAACTGTAAACCTAGTACGGCAACAGTACATAAAATTCACGGTTTGTTACACACTTCATTTTTTGAGTCAAGTTTGCAACGTTTTCAGTTAGCTTCAAACAAGAGTAACATAAATCATGGCCACTAACCAAGTTTATGTTCCCAAGTTACAGTTTACTGATAGCTGGGAGTCGTCTCTGTGTTGCTGTGACTTTTTAGAAGCTGCAATAGGCTCCTAGCTCTGCACACACATTTAGTGGCCGCTCAGATTAGAGCTGGGCGATAAAAACATTGCAATAAATATCTCAAAATGATTTGTCCTCGGTGGACATATGAGAAAGGGTCGATATAGACCTTTAATATACAGATAAGAATAGCCAATGAGAGCGTTGCTATAAGATGCACTAATCATGTGGCTGGGATAGAGCACAGCAGACCCGGCTGCAGAAACAAATTAAGGTGGGCACAATTTTCAAAAAATATTTTATCTGCTTCAGGCTGAACAGAGGCTCTGTGACCAGCCTCTACAGTGCTGAGAAAAAAATTCTCTCATTAAACTCCCAAAATCTAAAAAAAATAAACAAAAACAAAATAGTGTAGTCAGAGTTGAAGATTGAGCAGGTTTCCACCAAATTAGGCTTCCTTTGAACACATTGAGTTGAAAAAAAAAAAAATAGCCTATGGCTGAAAATATAAAATTATAAAAATTTAGGAAGCTTTTAACGACTAAATATACATCGTGTGGCAGAAAAACTAGAAACTGAACTGTTAAACACCATCTCCTTTAATTTTACTAGTTAATTCATTTTGAAATGAGTAGATTATGTCAATCCTGACATCAATAAATAGTCTCTGGTTAATCAGGTGTCACTATTAGGTTGTATTGGTCAATGTTGTAAATACCACAAATGGGGGGCAGTTCTAGTGATCTTAAACACGTTTCATGGACGTGTGTTAAGAGACATTTTAAGATTTATCTTTAATCTGTAAGAGAAGTGAATTTTATATTAAGATAGATTTATGATTCATGTTGGGAGGATATTTAACTTTACATTTCTCCCCCCCCCCCAACCCAAAAACCACAGCAACAACCGACCATGGAGTCCGCTCTCTTTGGCATCATGACTTAATGCCTTAAAAAAAAGGGGACAAAGAAAAAAAAAACTAAAGTGACAGAGATGTTGCAAATGTAGTTTGTGCACTACTGCAATAAACTAAACGAGCTACACAAAGGAGAGATTGAGAAATTATAAAACTATGTTATTTAGGAAGAATGTCCATTTTCATTGTGTTCTCTTGTAATGCTTTAAGATGTTAGTTTAAAATATGCCTTTTATTTATTCAAAACAGTATATTTGATGACATGTTCAACTTTTGAATAAATCCAAAATAACCTTCTGCTTTGTTCAAATGTCACCCAACAGGACCAGAGATCATCAAAGACGAACAAAGTGATCTGCTTTATATTGTTATATGACTCGATACTGACTACTCTAAAAATATTGTGATAGGATTTTATTCTTTCACCCAGCTGTAGCTCAGACACAAAACACTATTTGCTTTGTGCGTAGTGAACCAACAGGGCTGTAGTAGATATTCCTGGTATCAATAGTGTACCGTTACACTGCTAATATTTCATCAAACTTCAAAGTTTGTTGTTGGATGGACGTTTTATTAAATTAGAGACTTTAATTTAAGACATTGACAGCGGAGTCCCTGGGTTCCTCATCATGTAAAGTCCAGCATTACGCCGTTCTGCTTTAGGGATTTCTCAGCTATTTAAGAGTGAATGACAGCAAACACACCACAGCCTCAGGGGCATCGATGTTGTCCTGGTTTCCAGCCTCGCCGCTGCCAGAGCCGTTCTCCTTGTCCTTCTTGCGGTTCTTCTTTTCTTTCTCTTTCTTAACAGATGCAGAACCGCTATCATTGCTCTCTGTCATGAGAAGAACAAACACTGTCAATCCAGCGGTTGTCCTCGCGCTCCTTTTAGCTAAGGCTGAAAAGCTTACCAGGTGGGTTTTTGAGAATGAACGTGCAGAGTTTGTGTCTGGTGTCTAGCATGCCGCGGTATCCACAGGCCTTACAGGAATTGCCGATTGTTTGTTTCTTAGGATTGACATGCTGTAAAGGAGGACAAAGATAAAATCTAAACAGCACGAAAAAGAGACCGTTCTCTTTACCTGGCAACTATTCTGTCCCCATTCAGCTATGCAACATACTCTCCTTTAGTTTACTTTCAACAACAAACAGTAGTTCTCTTGAAAACATTGAGGTAGAACTTATTGGCAGCAAACCATTTACCAGGTCAGTTTCAGGGTTGTCACACTCGGGACACAGCACAAATTTTCTGATGAACCCATCAAGCATATCCTGCAACTTGTTCGCCTCGTGGGATCCATTGACGATGTAACGATCGTTTTTGGTATCAAACTGGGTCTGCGCACCGAGTTCACAACCAAAAAACTTGGTCGGGTCTGCAAAGAAGAGACAGTCATTTGTAAAAAAAAGTTATTTAAATGATTCTAATACTGTAAGATCTTTGTCTTATTTTAACCATGTTGTTTTAACATGTTTATTGCAATAAGTTATAGCAACCAAGACGATATTGATTTTCCTCATCATCACAGAGTCCCCAAAACGCTGCCAAAGCGTTCTGATTTGAATCTCTGAGCTCTTTATCATTTGTGGAGAAACATGATGGTGAGAGCTCATCCAAGTGGGCAAAAACATAACTGGAAATCACTTTTAAAGGATCCCACATGAAAACCCAGCCTACCAAATATTGCCACTAGGCTGTCCTTTATTTATTAATCGTGATTAATTATTATTGTCTCTAAAGGTGATTAAACCATAACTGCAACGTTTTAAGTCTCTGTTTCACGTGTTCAGGTCCATTTGTTTCAGAATTTTATTGTTAACATGGTTAATATCAGTCTCTCAGCAGGAATGTGCATATCAATAGTTCTACATTCTCACTTTTTGTACAAGTTGTCCAATATTTATTCAGGATGTCCACAATTTCCCACTTCAAAATTCCTCTTTTCCCAGACTAACATTGGGCATCACTGAGAAAAGGCTAATTATTTTACTCTCTGAAGTGACTACTATCTTAAATCGTAACATAATCAACACTGGGAGCGTAAGGTTGACTTTTCTAGTCTAGATCTTCAGGGTTGCATCATAAAGTGTTCTTTAGAAATAGTAAAACCTGCTCTATGTTCCTACTAAAGGTTTATTCTCAGCCACCATATTTCACCCAGCTAAAGGAAACCAAACTTGTTTGTCTCTTATCGCTGAATGCAGAATCAAAAAAACATTTTAACAAACAGTTTGGAGAAACAAGCCCTACGAACCAGATCCCTTACCAACTTCTTCTAGTTTCCACCCCAGATAACGTAGGGGGAAATGGGCAGCTATACTCACATGTTGGAGGCCTGTTCAAAGCCTTTGCAACATCAACCATGTTGACAATGACCGTCTTGATTCCATTCCCTTTGCCTTCAACCTAAATAGAAAAGGAAAACAGAAAAGACCATGAATACAAATGTTGCCAGAAATATTAATACAACTGTTTCACAGGTAACAGTAAGACAACTGTTTACATGTTAAACCTGGCATCCAATCTAACAGCACAGGGTTACCTTGGCAATCAGACGGGGCATTTTGTAGCGATAGAACTGGTCTGACACGCTGCGGTTGACGTTGACAGACATTTTGGCTGGATGTTAGCACTATCAGTAAGATAAAAGGATCTTGGTTGGGGATTTTTCGGGATCTTCTGTCTGGAAAAGAGGGGATGACATAAACGACTGCAAGCGTGCTCGTTCTCTGACATGAAAAACGTCGTGCCGCTGTGGCCGCAAGCTCCTTGCTTGAAGGCTAGATTTCCACCACACAGGTTCCAACGGCTGCGCAACAGCTCTGAAAGAGGAGAGGGAAAGACATCAATATTTTATAAACAGAGACAATCCCTCCTCTGCTTCAACTAACCTGACTGAATGACTGCCATAGCAAAAGAAGTGGTGCAAAAGGCAAAGTGCTGTGTTCTAATAACACAGTCTGTGTTGTGCAACACCCAGCTCATGCCAGGACTGACGAAGGCCGCTCAACTGTTCGTTCAATTGATCCACAAAGCTTCAAACTAAAATCTCAGAAAAGTACAAATCACACTATCATAAAAACTGTAGTTTTTGGAATATAATTAACAGTACATGTCATTATGGGATCTAAATTATTATGTTCTGTTAGATAGTCGGCGAACAAATAGATTTATCCAGAGCAGCCCTATATAACATTTCTTTGAAATAAAGAAACCCAGTGCCATTTCCACCCACACATTTCAGGGATACCGGTCAAATCTCTATTCTGCATCACAACTTGGGTGCCTGCCATTTAGAGTTAAAGTCAAGTTTATTTGTGTAGCTTGTTTTGTTTCAACAGGTGGGTAAAATGGGTTGAGATTTGTTCGCGGTGAGGTTACATCACCAGTAGTAGCTCCTTACCCGCAGGAAGAGGTCATAGCACAGAGTTAGCAATGATGTGATGAAACTCTTAGAGCAGTGGAAGACTCAAAGCTGGTCTGAGGAGCAGCGGCAGCTTCAGCAAAGTCAAAATCCAGGAGATAAATCGCTGTTTGCAGATATTGGCCATCTAAACTAGGGGTCGGCAACCTTTACAATCCAAAGGGCGATTTATACTCCCCCTTGCTCGTAGATAAAAATGTGTCTAGATCTGGAAAGCCTACATAGCCTTCGAGTGAAAAAAAAAGGGTTTATCTAATGTAGAAAACGTTCGAGCGCTACATAAAAAAAAAAGATTTACTAATTTTAGGTCTCATAAGAAAAACTTGCAATAAGAAAATTATTGAATGTTCTCAATTTGTATATTTATGAAACAAAAAACATCTAGTTTCCATCTTAATGGAAGGAGGAAAAAAAGTAAAAAATAATGAATTGCACCAGTTGTGCCATTTTGTTATGGAAATTCTGTGCAGAGACTGAATTGGGAATAAAAGAGCTAAAACTGGCCTTTTTTTCCTTTACAATTATTATATCATTCAGTTCTGCATTATTTTTTACCGTTATTAAGAACCGTGGTGAAGCATTGTGCAGTTTTGGAATTTAAGGCTTCATTTAATTTAATTTGGGATGATGTCAAGAACGTGGAATATCTTTGAATTGAGCTGCAGTTCCCTGGCCCTTGACGTCTTCAAAAGAGATGTTAGTTGGTTGCAGTTTTCTCATTTAAAACCTCGCCCACGTCACTATGCTACAGTTACTTTAACAGAAGCTAAAGGCGGTAGAATTCAGCCGCAGCCATTTGGGCATCCTGCAGGATAACTAAAGGTTTACTTCATTTTTGGAGGAGAATGACAAGAGCTGACAGATCCCCAAACATTATTTGTCGTAGTAAAATATACTGAAGAAACGGTAGCAAACTTAACATTCCCTCATGACAGCGGAAAATGTCTATATTTGGTAATATAGCATTCAATCCAATGGATATGCCTTTTAAATAGAGTTGTTTTAAATGATTAAAATTAGTTAAAAACTGGAAAATCCTGATTAGCTTCCAGTTTCCCATTGCTGAGAATGTATGCCTTTTCTACACACTGCAATGGGATACCTGTCTAATGCAGGTTAACTTCAGAAACAACCGTTTAAACAGGTAACAAAAGCCAAGGTAGATTTTTTTGCTTTTTACAAATGAATAAAAGATGTTTCATATTAAACCAAACTATGCAAGAGCCCCTTAAAAAACATATAGCAGATTTATTTAAAAATTCTGGATTAATTACCAGATGTTTGTTTATGCTTTCATATCAAATGGGTAAAACAAATAAGAATAAATACACTAGGAGAGGAAAATCTTGCACCTAAAAGCGTGAGCAAGCATTTCAAATAAAAAAGGAAGCCAAGCCTCTTAACCTCTGCACATTTAGCTTAAATCCCTCTTTGTGGCCACAATAATGGATTTGTGTAAGCCTTTTGTTTTATGTCGGGGCCTCTGGCTTTTGACATACAAGGCCTGTGCTTTTTAATAGGTCACCAACATGAGGCCGGACTGCTGGCAAACAACCGATGGCCCCGGTGCGAATCCGCTCCAACTGGCTTCAACCAGACAAATCGGAACTATTAAGTCACAAAATGACGCGATCGGTTTTTGTCTTCCATGTTGAGGTGTTGTGGAAAACCAGCGGTCAAAACTATTCCACTGGAGGCTAACAAAACTAGCTCAGCTGACGGCTTGGTGCAGAGTGCGTCATACGGTCCCCGCACACGAGTGGCGAGTCTGGAAGAAGCCATTTTGAACAGGAGGAGAAGACGGGGAGCGTTGCTCGAAAACGCAAACTAACGGCAAATTATCCACGGTGACAGGACAACGTGGGTGTAACGCACAGGGGAGGGAAAAAAACACTACATACATTGAAATGTGGGCCCAGAACTTACCGTTTCTGCAAAACAAAGACATAAACACAACGCTGATCGTCCAAATGCCGCAGTGAACGGTGGTCGATAGCTGGTGGTGTATCGATTGCGGCAGCAGGGTGTCTAAAATGTTTTCTCAAAGCTCAACACCCTCGGGCGTCCAAACGGTGCGACGTTCAGAGACAGAGGAGAGCTTTCTGGAACGTCCTCGATGTCCGGGAACCTTTCAGAGGAGCGAGAGAGAGAAAGAGAGAGAGAAAAGGCCATTCACGGCGGGTCAAAACGCCAGCATCAGCAGCAGTCGTTAGTGTTCAGTTTCTCTCAGCCACGTCATTGCCGTTATTCGTTGAATAACGGCGAACGCCCCTCTTACTAAATCTAACATTACAGATGAATAATTGAGACACGTCCCCCCCCCCCCGCAAACGACACATGCGTTCTATCAAACAAATCATTTAAAAGCGAACATATCAGTTTCGTGTTCTAATAACAAGGTAACACAGCTGCAGTTTTACCGTCAATCATTTCTACCGAGCCCGCTGACGCTCACGGGGAGAAAAAAAACAACGTCGGAATCCAAGCGCGAGGCCAACTAACGCCACGCAGCTAAAGCTAACACGTTTAGCCAAACGCAGTCGACGCCATTCAGTGCAGATATTATGACTGAGCAACGTTCGCACAAGCGCGTAGCCAGCTACATCTTTTCTGTGGCGCGGGGTCTAACGAAGTAAAATCCTAAACTGGACGAGAAAAGAGAGGACTGTGATGCGCTTATTTATCACCTACCTCTCGAATGTTCTGCGACATGCAGCTTCTCGTGTCGATTTTTTTTCCACTGACAAGTGTTAAGAGTTGCAATGTATTTAGCAATATCCGGTATACTTTTCTGACATTAAAAGTCGGCTCCAAAAAAGTACTCGGTGTATTTGGTACATTAGCTATAACACAAAAATGTAATGATTATAAGATTAGTAAACACAGAAAAACGTTTTCTTAACTATAAATGTAATTTAAAAAAAACGATTTTAGGTTTTCACTGACCTGAAGTGGACAAATAAGATTTGCGTGAGCTTTATTTTGAAATGATAAAACGAAGCTGTGTCTAGCTTGATGGCGTCTGTTTTCGGTTGGCTCCTTACATAGATAGCAATCAACTAGATGTCGTCTGAAACCCCGAAGGAGACGTCATTATAGTCGCCATCTTGTGTTGGGGAACCGCTCCTCCCTGCGATCCGGACCGTCGGAAAAAAAAGACGCCCCAAAGGGGAGATGCGAAACGTTTACGATGCTTCCAGGAGTTCAAACAAAATCAAAGAAAAAGCAAACACTCTGAACACCATTACGTGGATTGAACGAGTCGTTCAATCGAATTTTTTTTCATACCATTTAATGTTAATAAACATCGAAGCGCCTGATGACAAACATGGCAATGAAAATAATGATGATGCAGTACTCTCTCTCTCTCTCTCTCTCTCTCTCTCTCTCTCTCTCTCTCTCTCTCTCTCTCTCTCTCTCTCTCTCTCTCTATATATATATATATATATATATATATATGAATCTCTGTGGCTCATGATTTTTAAAGAAATCAGTCACATAATAACATTGTGACTATAAGATGTTTCTCAATAATATTAACTGGTATAAAGGGGAAAGACCTTTCCATTAATTCTCGGATACCACACCAAACACCCAGTTTTTTTCTTCTTCAACTACCTTTAATTGCTTCTCTTCCTCATGGAGGATGTCTGGAACTACTACTTGACCACTGTCAGTTGTGAAGGTTTTGCCAAAATTGTAAATGCACATCATTTTAATGCAAAATATTCAAACTTCACTGGATTTTTGCGATCCAATTAAATCTGGTTTCTTTGGATGAAATTTCATTTCATCCAATGAATATCTTTTCCACTGGGTGCAGCAGTGGAAAGGTATGATTCTCTTTTAACAAGAAGAAATATGATGCATGCTGCTGTATAGCTTAGAACGTAATGCACTGAATAATTTAGAATGGCTTAGCATTTGTAAAAAAAAAAAAAATTCAAACCAGTTCACTTCAAAAATATTTTGATAATCTCGAGGGTAAATTAAGTGTTGTGACTCATTATAGAGGTTTCTTCAGAGTTGCTTTAGATGTTGATGGCTGTGGGTAGGAAGGCTCTTGTGTAGCGGCCAGTAGTGCAGTAGGGGAGACCGGGGCTAGTTGTCACAAGGGTAAGTTGTCACATTGCAGTTATCTTCTCCATCAGAGGGTGCAACCAGAAGTGGAATACTAGTTTTCTTCCTTTGCATGGCCAGGTCTCACGGACTGAGTGAGAAGAGGACAAGACATTGTAAGTTGAGATGAGCACCGTTTGACCATTTTCCACTACCCAAAGTAAAAAATATTAACTCTATATTTTTTTAAATAATCTTCATTCAGATAAAAATTCTAGCAGTTATACATATGGACTTGTTAAAGTAGATATCAAGGCATCCAGTCATACCTCAGTCATTGTTCTGATTTAGCCTAACATTAAGATAGAGCTACCATTTGCAAACATGGTCATTTGGGGCAACTTGTCACAGTCATTTTGGGGTAAGTTGTCACATAGTAATAGTAATATCATCTTTATTGTCATTGAAACATACATTACAACGAAATTTGTTCTCTGCTTTTAACCCATTACCCTAGGGGAGCAGTGGGCTGCCATGTGCGGCGCCCGGGGAGCAATCTGGGGTTAAGGGTCTTGCTCAGGGATCCAGAGTGCAGGCGCTGGGGATCGAACCGGGTACTTGCATCCTTCTCTGAGTGCAAGCGCACTGCTCTAACCACTAGGCCAACACTCCCCCCAACACATGTAACAACTTACCCCAAAATGATAATTTTCAAAAAATAATTTAAACCAATTCATCCTAATAAAAATTTTACATTATTTTTTACAGAAAAAAGAGCGATTTAAAAGAGAGGACAAAGTGAGAAAGAAGATGGTCAGGAGTTATTAAAGAAAAACAGAGCATGGCCGTGCAGCACCTGACGTGATGCTGAGGGCAGTCAGGCAGGTCCTTAATGTCACTTACCGTACTTTGGGGTGATACTATAAAACATTCACACCAGCGGACATTCAGGGTCAGACAGCTATCAATCAATGTTTCATAATATTTCATTTTATTTCATGTTATTTCATATGATGCATGTGCTCCTGGCAATTCAATCTACATAAACTATGCCAAAACTACAACTCAGATGAGAAGTCTGACTCGTGAGATTTTCTTTTGTTCTTTTGTTTGTATTCAAAGTTTAAGTGTCAGTTTCGTAATGCATGTTGCATATTATTTCATGTTATTTCATAAGTAGTAAAAGTGAGTTATTGTCATTTATTCACTTAACATTAAAAAATAATAACAAAATTCATTTTGCCCTTATTTTATTGGTTGCAAAACCCCGTGTGACATCTTACCCCATATTATGTGACAACTTACCCCTTGGAGGGGCAACTTGTCACATGGTAACAATCTCCATTAGATCGCTTATAACTCTGCACAGAAATAAGATATGAAATATACCCGAATACAAAATATATACCTGAGACTTTGGTCTTTCCTCTGGTACATATGTTTTTTATATATGGTGTTTTGATTCCAATATTTATGTATGAGTGTAAAAAGTGTGACAACTAGCCCCGGTCTCCTCTACATCTGAGGAAGCCTGTCAGAGACTCACAAAAAACAGTGTTGAATCTGAAGAAGAGGATGCTCCTGGTTGTTCTTTGCACAAATATCTCCAGAGGTTCTAGGGGAGTCCCCAGAAGAGAACCAGCCTTCTTTATCCGCTTGTTGAGCTCTTTTAACAAAACTGTACAATCATTTTCATGCAAAACGTGCTGTATTCTTAGTATAACACATTGGTGCATTCAGAATTGACCTATACTACATAGTAACCTCTTGACCCGACCCAAAACATGTGTGAAAGCAGACTCTGAGCAATCCTCGAGCGCGTCCATTCTTAACTGAACCGGAAGCCTGGAAATGATGTACGAATGCAATACTTCTGCTTGTTCTTGCACACTTGCATCTTTCGATGGGTCTGGAATTTTGAAAAACAACTCTCCTTTGCATACACGTGGTTTGTTTTTCCAACCGTATGCCTGGCATTCCAGCATGTTTAGATCAGTTGCCACATTCGTATTCCAGGGACTGGTGGAGTTGGTATGTACCGATTACGAATATTCTCGTGTGATTTCAGTGACAGCGCTTTATTTGAGTCGCAGAGGATGCCAAGATGGCAGCACCCATTGAATGCACAGAAAGGATAAAAATTACATAATTTTACTCTATTAGGTGGGTGTTGGTACAAAATTACTAGTACTTCAAGTTCACCACTATATAATGAATGAAAAAGGAACATTCGATTTTGTTTGACTTTAAGTCACTGCTTCTAGCCCAGCAGATGATGGCAGAAGAGAGTTCACTCTCCACCACACACTTATAGAAGCTACACAACATCCTACTGCTAACACTGCAGGACCTGAGCTTATTCAAGAACTGCAGTTGCCTTTGTCCCTTCTTGTAGACAGATTCACTGTTGCGTCTCCAGTCCAGTCTGTCATTTGACTGAACTCTTAGGTATTTATACTCCACTGCCTCCACTTTTTCACTACTTCATTTCTTGATGGAAATAGTATTTGAACTATTTCTGTTCCTCTAGAAAGCTAAAATGATTTAATTTTGCTTAATTCACCTTCAAGATGAGATGATTGTTTCCGCAACAGGCGACAGCTAGCTTTCTGTACTCAGCTCTCGTCCAGTCTTGTGACACACAACGACTGCAGTCATTTTAGTACTTCTGCCGATGACAGGACTCTGTCTGTAAGAAAACACACCTTAGAGTGAGAAAAAAAGTTCATCTATGGAGTTTATTTCCAAGTGGCAAAACATTTCATGCTACATATTTTTTTTAGATTATCTTTTTCTTCCTTTTTGTATTCTGCATGAAACACACGCCCGACCTTGTAGCAATTTTAGCTGCTTAAAAGCAGTAGAAATATTTCTGCGATTGGGTTTGTAGAGATCTTTTTAGTTCCTCAAGAGGAGGGTCCCCTGTACAAAGATGGCGGTTGCGTTGACGCATTGCTCTAATGAACAGCAGCACCCAAGGCGACATCTATGTAGCTTTATCTATGAGTTTCGTTTCTCAGTAAAAACGATTACGTCAGTTCAGCGGCCATATTGTGAGTGGCAGGCTCTGTTGGGGAAGAAATACAATTGATATTTCCATCTAGTAACGAGATCATTTAGACATATTAAAAAAATATTTGCAAATCGAATGAAAAAGAGCAACCAAAACTGCGTCACAAAAGTATTCACCGGCCATCTTGGGAAACAAACCACAAGCACAGCCAGAGTGGTGCAGGATTGTCAGTGAAAACAAGAAGAAAACAATTTTTTATAAACATAAATAAATAAAATAAAGAACATAAATGTCCTCCATTGGCCCACAGTGGGGAAATTCAGATTTACCAGCCGGAATGTGAAAAGTAAATGTAAGCATGACGGTAAACACAAGGGCAAAACAAAATATAAAAACAAAACAGAATAAATTAGAATAAGAGACTCTACCATGAGAGCAAATTTACAACACAAAAAACAATAGAGTACATAAAAAATAGTGTATTCAAATGAAAGAAACATGTAACTGAGTGTGATTTTCTAAGGGGGTTGAGGGAGATATGATAGTTTTTCAAGGAAATTTGACATTTAGCAGATGCCAAAGTAAATCTGTTCAGAATTAAAAGTGCTCAGCCTACTGAACATTTTATACACCGATATGGAGAACTACTTGATGTTATTATAACACTAACAACGTCAAGTAGTGCTGTTATAATCTTTGGCCCTTTGGTCTTGTGTTTTGCTTTATTTTAGGATAACTCAGCCTTTTTTTATTTTTCATTCATTCCTTATTTTTAAGATTCCTTGTGGTTTTGTTATGTACTCATATTTCATATGTTCATATGTTCATATGTTATTTTGCTGTGAGTTGCAGTTGTAGTTTACATTCGATAGATCTCAATTCCTAATTTCTGTCTTTGTTAGCTCTCAAATCTATAGTATTTTAGTTTCTGTGTGTTTTTTATCTCAGCTCCCTGCACTCCCAAATTATCTCCCATCTGCTCATTAACTTTCCATTCTAGCACTCCAGTGATCAAGCTACCCAGTAGTACTGCTTTTGTTTTTTTTGTTCTTCATCAAAGGGAGCTCATCCCGTTACTCACACTAGTCTCTTTCCCCGTGGTCCTCTTCTGGTTGAATTTGTAAGTTTCTGAATATTAATTTTCAAGTATAACTGTTTATTTTCCCTCACTGCCTTCTGCCTCCTCCCGGCATTTGGGTCCAGATTGTCAAAATTTTATGAAGATTTGTGAAGCACAGTTTTGGGAGGAAGTTATCGCCTGGTTTAATATAGGCCATGTTCTCCATGTTTTGGATCTCCTACAAACTTTTCTCTATGTTGAAACTGTCCCTCAACAATCATAATTTAGTAAATATAATTTTCATTTTAGGCAAATATCACATACACTGTAAAAAATGGGAAAACTGCTTGCCCTCTGGAGCTGGGTTCAAAAATGAACTGAGGAATTATTTTCATTGTCTGGAACTATTGTCAGAAATAAACTCGTCAATATCCAATAGAGCACAATATCTTGTGCTCTAAAATGTCATTGGGACAAAAGCCTTGCATTGTGATGTCACTGTAACCCCCTTTGCTATTAGGGCTGTCTTTACTCTGTTTTGTTTACTGCTGGATTTATCTTTGTTTGTTGTTACTGATGTCACTTTTAATTTGACATTGTATGCAACTGAATTCTCCACGAGATTCTGTATCATTGCAGTTGTAAATAAAGCTTTATTTAAAAAAAAGACGTGGATGAAAAAAAACTCTGCTATCTGTTTCAGCTGTGCTGGACACATTACTGCCATCTAGTGGACAGATCAGGTTAAACCCCTATTTCCTGCTGCAGCATATGGCTTTCACAAACACCAACCCCAGTAATTTATACGAAACTTCAAAATGGGTTATTTCTTCTTAAATGATGCACAGAAGAATTTGTTTTTGTGTCGTTTTTAATGAGATGTTTTTACTTCAAAAATTCTGTTTTACTTGTTGGTAAAAGCAGTTAAAACCACAGAAGAGTTCCTGAGTTTAAAGGTCTTAACCAGAAGAAAAGTAGAAGAAAACAGCAAGAATTAAGAAATACCATTACTTTTTAAGAAATGCCATTACAGATTTACTTCACTGCTTTTTAATTGGTTTAAATGTATGGAGTAAGGAAGCTGTAAAAAGGATGTAAGGAATATGCACAGTTCAAAGTTTTCAAACTTTTTATCCAACACATCCAGTCTTTCTTCAAATCTTTGTGACAAAGCATATATAGAATTGTAAAGACTTCCATGCTAACCATTCCTCCTAAAGACGGCTTAGCTGTGGTCCAGTGCTTAAAAGGGGAAAGCTCTGTCCATACAAAGACTTTCACACTGGATTGTGGAGGCCATTTCTTTAGTTTACAGTAGCTGGGGACTCCCAATTCCCCATGGTGTGAGGGATCACACCAACAGGTGTGTAGCAACCTCTTCGGCTCTATTCAGAGGGGTTCACACGAGTGGCATTTGTGCTGCAGCCAGCTGGTCTTCAGTGTACACATTTGTACAGTTTTATCTTTTGAATGTGACAGCCACTTCTGTGGCTCACTCTGTTCCTTCTGCTGGTTCTAAAGTGTTGCATTAGCATGCTGTGTCTGACTTAGGTTTGATGGCTGCTTTGTTTGGAATTTATATAGGTCCCATACTCGTGTGTTGTACTGAATGAATTGACTGAAAGGGAACGTAATTTTATGCACATAACTACTGTTCCCTGAAGGAGAGGAACAAAGTACAACACATGGTTGCCCCGCTGCTCAGCTGGGCTTGGTGAAGAGCAGCTATCAAACTGAGTAATGACTGTGATGACAGATGAATATATATAGTACAAGAGGGGCCTGTCACTTGTCGTGATCACGATATTTGCTTAGGAGGCATGATTAGAGGGGGCTTCAGCCAGGACAATCAGGACATGATATTCCATACTCATGTGTTGTACGTCATTCCTCTGCTTAAGGGAACAGTAGCTATATGCATAACATTATGTTTCAAAACTTAGCGTGAACGATAACGCAATGAACGAAACGTTAGCTCTGCAATTATCTGTTTGCGGATTAGCACGACTGTGCCCACCGCTACCCATAATCTAAAATGGAACCCAACACTGTCACCATAAGGCCCAGCAGAGGATGTACTTCCTGCAACGGACAGTCAGGACTGCAGAAAAGATCATCACTGAACAGCTTACGTTGACTCAAAGTATCAAATTATAAACAAAGAAGCAAAAAAATAGCCACATGTTTATTGGCTACCACTTATCAGGTATTTTCATTACTCTCTATTTCAATGCTGTTCATATTCTTAATATTGCCACATTGCATATACAGTGTACCAAATCAACCTACCGCACGAACATAACACCACATACAATATTTATTCCAGCACTCTCTGCACTCACCATATTGTTGACAGTGTGTTTGTACGTGTATGTGCACCTATACATCACTTCTACCTCTGACATGTACACAATAATAAAAATAATGGTAATAATTTACTCCAGCATTTATTCAACATTCCTCACTGCACTGAACTGCATACACCACTCCGCTCATCTTAGGTTTGGGAGTTTTGTCCTTGGGATGCTGTCTGAGGACCCTCAGACAGAGCCTGGTGCAGGACAAAGGACACTCTTTTGAGGACCAAAATGTTCACATTTTGGACAAAGAAGACAGATGGTTTGAAAGGGGTGTGAAGGAAGCCATCTACGTTAAGAGAGAAAAACCAACCTTAAACAGAGGAGGAGGACTTAGGTTCCAACTCTCAAAACCCTATAATACAGCTATAGGATTAATTCCAGCCAATCATCACCTCAATTCTCACCCTCATACGGGTGATCACTTCATCGTTCCTTTAAGGACTCCCCGTTAAAGAGGAGTGGACCAGTTTCAATTCAATCTGCTGTCTTAATGACTTTAACGACTTCCCATTACTAAGGGGTGGACCTGTTTCTGTTGAATTTGCATGTTATCTAAGCCATTACAAGGCCTTTGTTGGGCAGTAGTATAAAGCTTGATGCTCCACATTACTCCAGACTTTTTGAATTGAGAAAGCTTCCTGGATAGGAAGCGAAACGTCTTCAAACTTCGGAAAACAAGTCCAGTTGTTTTGTTTTTTATTTTTTTTGGAATGACCATGACCTGGATGACTGAGAATCTTCACCATAGTATCATTGTATAGGTAAGCACATCGCGAGCATTGTACAATCTAGATTCAAATACCTCGTAAGCGAGCACATAACTGGCAAATTAAAGCTAATTCCGATTCTTGAAAACCTTTTCTGCGCGACGCAATTAAGATGCCTCTCTCAACATGGCGGGGATGTTGTTTGACTTCCGGGACGCCCCTGCGGCGTCTACGCTCGGCCTACGTTACGTGCGTGCGTAGGCTCTTCCTCAACCGGACTAGCAGCAAACAGCAACAGACAAGATGGTGAGTATGAAATGTCGAAAGGAGCAGCATTTCCCTCACGCAGTGAGCCTTTTAAGCGCGCGGTGTCTTAGTGAAGTAGCAGGCGACGTAAAGAGAGTGACGCTGCGTCCCAGCGTCGTACCGAGGTTTAGTTTTAGGGTTACTTCTACTTTAGCTCCATTAAAAGATGGATCGACGATCACATGACATCCTGAGTTTTAGTCCCCCAGAAATCTACTCCTGCTAGTTTCAGTCACCCCTCATACAACAGTGTCTTTGCATGGCGAGTTGTTTTAGGTCGCCATACTTCTTCTTGCTGTATTTTGTTGCCACAGCATGTGTGTTTTTTCACATTTACCAACCAAATTAGCGCCAGAATGGCTAACCAGCTAAAGACAGCTTCATTCTGTTATACATTTTGTAGCGTTAATGAGACCTGCTTCCTGGATATGATCCCACACTGTTAGTTCTTTGTAAGACGGGCAAAGTGGAGACATTTCCTTTTGGAGACTGTTCTTATTTGTTTATCCATTCCATTTTCCCTTCTAATTTTCAGCCTTTTATAGTTTTCAGGTTAGACAGAGCCGGTCCAAGATTGTATGGAGGTCCAGGCAAATCATGGTGTGTGTGACCCCCGCTTCCACTGCTACAAAAGCAATAATATAAACCGTGCAGGCTGGATTGTCTGCACATTTTGCATTCACCGCCCATAAATGTTAAGGTTTTTACACAATAGATACAATCAACTTTGAAATAATTCATTAATATTATTTATTAAATAAGTAGTTGTTTCTCTGAATTAGAGATGCATTGTACACCAAAATGCAACAGAAAAAAAACAGAGTTTTTGGTTGTTTATTACATTCTTTAAAAGTAACTTCCACCATTTGCTGTTTGTAAACCCATCAACCACAAGCGTGCACTTTAACGGTCTCTTTTGAGTTTAACAACATCAGACCTATAATTAGCTGTGTGAACCGAGATAATCTTGTAATTCCTTCATTTTCCAGTGCATTCATACTGCTACCACTAGCAAAGTACCTGGTGAACAATTCTTGCTCTTTTTATGTTAGTCCTTAATGAGTCCTTAAAAAATTGAAATGAGCAGGTCGGACCTCAGAGAAAACTGGAAATCAGTATCAGGAAAACCTGTCTAGCTAATTTTTCCTTTGAAACATTTTATTTGCCATTTGTATTCAAAGCACATTATAGATTTATTATAAGAGTAGAGAAGAGTTGGGAAGAAAGGGCTATTTTAAGTCGTTTTTTTTTTTTTTTTTTTTTTCTACTGCCATACAATCAGCGCCACGCTGACCTCCTCTGTAGTTGTGTCCTTGACCAGGACACTTCAACCGCTTTGCCTGCTTCATGTGATCAGAGGATCCGGCGGTGCTGATTGTATGGCTGACTCGCTTCTGTCCGCCTGGCCCAGGGCCACTGGGGCTACAAATGTAGCTCACCAGCGTCAGCGTGTGAATAAATGGGTGAATGACTATAGGGTGAAGCACTTTGGTGCTCTGACGTGATAAAGGGCTATACAAGTGCAGGCCATTTACCACGGTCATTTATTGGCTTAATTAATCTGTAGTTATAGTATGAATAAAATGTGACTCCAGCAGAAATAACGAAGGAAAGATCTAGCAATGTGTGGGACATGATTAACAATATAAATCTAATGAATTTGAGGCGTGTTAATTGATTATGATAAATCACTTATTTCTTTATCAAACGGCAACATTTGACACAATAAGCAAAGTTTTAAAATTTAGGTTGATAACTAGATCAATAAATGGAAGCATACAGTTTTGTATTATGACGCTGTACAGAGGTTTCTGCTGCAGCTCAGAGCAAACTGCTGCGATTCAACCAACCATAAAAATCCATAAAGAAGTAAAAATGCCAAAAGATTTTATCCTGAGGACAAAATCTTAATTATTGTTGCAAATAATTAAGTTCAATTAATGCGTCACAGTTACACACCTGTTATTAACATAACTACCAAGCTATATTTTCTTCTGTTTAAAACGGGCACATTAGTTATTTTTAATCCTAATTATTCATACATTGAAAAGAATCTTTTAAATCTAAATCCTTTTTTGAAAGCTTGTTCTGCTTGAGTGGAACTGCAGTGTGTATGTTGGGGGAGAAGTCAATTGAACTTGGGGGTGGTTCCCTGCTGGGTGCCCTGATCCATGGCTTAAATCTCATCTGCCTTGGGCTGGCTCTGGCTTTAGGGTTTCTGTTAAAACCAGTCTGCATTAGTATTTGTACTGAACCCCAGTAAGTGATCAGGTTTGCTTTTGCACATGATTTTTGATTGTCTCTCACTCAGATTCCTGCATTTTTTCCCCCAGCTTAGCATGATCACTAACCGTCAACCATTAACAAATGTCTGAATCACGTTGCCACTTTTTTTTAATTTTCATAATTTGTTTTTGAATGATTCATTAATTTATCTGCCTACTTGATCCATTCACTTTTTAATTTCTCCCAACTTTCTTCTGTTTATTTTCTCCTTTTTTAAATTTTTTTACCCCACTCTTTGAACACATCCTGTGTCGTTGTACACATGCACCTCCTCCTCTCTGCCCTCCTTTACCCACTCCCCAACCCCACCTGTCTATACCTGTCTCCACCCAACCAGGCTGGTCACCGGGTAAGTGTGCTCGCTTTATGCTGGATTCTTGTTTTTCTGATCACACTTCTGCCTGACGCTCTAACAAGGATTGGGGTTGCAAAATTGATATGTGTGACAGGTTTTGTTTTTTCATTCTTTTAGCGCAACTAACCGGTGCTGTTTCAACAGCTGCCGTGATGTTGACCTATGCGGACATACTCTTGATCTGTGCTGTTATCTCAAACATATAATGTGGGCAAATTTGTTGCCACCCCTGGTAAAGATGTGCAAAGGGCTTCCAAATAAATGAATCTTTGCAGACTAGTTTATTGTAGCTACTGGCCACTTTGTTGGAAGAGGACCCACATTTATTTTGCTGTCACACAACGGAGCCAGGATGGTAAGGGAGCTAAAACATCTCCCGCGCTACCTGTCCTATTACAGGAAACAGTGGCATCTTGGGAAAATAAACAGACGTGGCGACATCTAGTGACAGTATCGCAGAACTATCATAATACCGGTTTTAATTTATAAAACAATTGTAAATAATGCCGGACCGAGCCTGACCCGCTGCAATACCTCGCAATAAAGCAGCAGCTCAGCGTGATCAAAGACCAAACGTTATTAATTAAATAAACCAATGTACAAAAATCTTAACAGCTTCATATCAGAACATTTACTCATGTAAATCAACTCTGCGTTCACATCTGAGCCTCGGCAGGTCTAGCGTCCACTTCAGTGAAAACCAAAGGTCATACTGTACTCCCAGCGGCATTCCAGTCTTTTCCTTCTTGGAATCATATTTTTTGTGCTTTTTTCCCACTGGACCTCGGACCATTCTTCATTGTTTCGCTGGGAGATGCTAATAGCCGTTAGCCGCTTCCCTGTTTTAACCCCTGCTGCACATGCGCAGTATGTACTTCCTCTAAATTTTTAAACACGTAAGGTTTTATTTACTAACAAATTGAGCAATAACAAAGCATAAAATGCCAAAATAACAACTAATACACCAGCAGGACGTGATAATCTTTCATAAAAACTTTGTATGCAACCAGAGTGCGCTACTGACGTATAAATAAAAAAAAGGTAAAATAACGTGACCATTAAGTTAAGCTTTTTGCCAATAAACACTCCAGATGGATTTGGTGCAGAGCACAGAATGGACATGTGGAATATCACCCCATGCCCAATGTAAAGTAAAATACAGATCAGTGATACTGGCAGCCTGTCCCTCTTCCATATGCTTAGAGAACCATGAACCCCTTACAATTTAAAGAGATTTCAAATAATTGTGGCCTCTGCCAGCAAACCCAGACCAAACAAAATTCTTTTTAAAAGTCATCTCTGTCGCCAGACCCAAATCCTAGAGAGAGCCTGTGGGCTGAGCTGAAGAGAAGACCCAGGGCAATGGACGATCCAGCAGGAATATTCCAGCATCCTTCCTGCTATGCGCCAACTTTGTGGAAGGAGGGTTATGTAAAATATTGACAGTAGAGGTGCCAGCAATATTACACCTGGTGACTTCTGTTAAAACGGTTATTTCTAAAGATGGGGAACAGTTTTTACCCCGCTCATTAGATGATTTCAATTAGGACTTAATTGAAATGAGCAAATTCTACTGGGTGTAGTTATGCTAGAGCAACAAAAGATGCATTTGTTGTAAGACCTTTTACACAACCTTACCAGGGGGCCAACAGATCACGCTGCATCTGTAAAAATACAAATAGAAAAGCAAAGTCAAAATAAGCCAGACTGAGCGGAAAGTTGAAGGTCTTTTCTACAGAAATCTTTTTATTTTTTCTAATCTGGATATTAAAATTCTCAATTACCTCCAGGTGCTAAATGTTAAAAATCCAGTTTTAGATGAACAGCCTCATGGGCAGCAGTGAAGGAGCTTTGCCCCTCAAGATGTGGAAGGCTGTCAAGATTGTGGTGTGGAAAGAGCTGCGCTACTGAGCAAAGCCCAGCCTCACTTTGGGTCAAACAGTGACATCACGACACCGACACAAGCGGCTGAAATCAGCTCCGTCTGTAGCGTATCCGAGCTTGGGAGGAGAACCGGGGTTCAGACACCTGAACGAGCCGGAGAAAATGGAGAATGAGTTGCTTTCCCCCCTTTGACTTGTTTCCTTCACGATCCGACCTGGTCAGGCAGAACACAAAGCATGAATTCCCTGTTGAAGTGCAACTAGCCTGGAATGCAGGAACGTCTCGTGCAAAGACGTCAACCCGTGCTGCTTCTGGAGGAGAGGAAGTTGTAGTCCGCTGCCATTAATAAAATGTCCTTTAACAAGTCGCCGTCTGCTCTCTGTAGAATGAGTTTTGGCAGTCTGCTTCTTACTGCAGTAAGATACTTCACATCTTCAAGAAAGAATAACCAGCAATTAATGTAGAGAGATGAGTGTTGATGCGCCTGTCTAGTAAATTTCTTCGTCTACAGAGAGGAAATTAGCTAAACTGGGTCAGAGCAGTTGTGAACGTTCCGTGTAGTCCTAGTAAGATCAGATTTAGCTGTTTTTTAATGGGCACAGGATCTGGAAACCTTGCAGTCATAGAATTGGTCCTGAGCTGCTCTGCAGGGCAACGGCCTTTCTGGTCATTACACCCATTTGCCGTTTTCGGCATTTCATACCCAATTTTTTAGTAATGAAATGGAGCTGCGGGCTATTTTGCAGTGACCATGTGTTCTTTTGGACCTGCTTTGACAACCGACTCTTTAAAGTGATTTCACAAGTTCAGCCTATTGTCTGCTGTAAAGAAATATGGTTTATGACTGATTAATAACATCTACCAGTAGGAGTTGTCTTGTTCTGGCGTGTCCACGGGCCAAGAGCTGTGATATATTAAAAAAAATCAACTAACCCCAAAAAGGAATGAACCAATATAAATAGAAATATGGTGTAATGCAAAGTTTTCAACCGATAATATTCAGTGAATTAAAGGTCGGGCAGATTGCTTTGTGTTCCTGCTGCCTACTGCAGCTGTTACAAAGTTGTTCACACACTGCTTAACATCATGAAATGTGCATCTGAGGTTGGATTTACCTGATCATAACAGCAGGTGTCAGATTAAAAGCAATCCCTTCTCTGCTAGTTATTGTTTTAGGAAAAGGCGTAATGAATCTTTTGGATGTTTGCTTTGTAGAGCATAAAATGAGTTTGTTGGTATATCCAAACATTTGCCCTGTAGCCGTCAGTTAGATGTGACCACGCATCATTTTTACACATTTAAATCGGTGCATCAGCATTTCAGGATTTTCTCTCCTGTTAACCAAATAAACAGATTTTTAGCTCAAATAAGATCTTTAAAATGTGAATGTGTTTTTTTTTACCCACCTACCTCTAAACTCAAACAAATATTTACCTGCTTCAGCTGCATAGTTAAGGAGGGATTTGTGGATTTCGTGTTTGCTATTCAAGGGGTATTTTAGGATTTTTGAATTGAGGTTCTGTTAAAAGGTTACAAGCAGCTAATGCTTTGCCTGGAGTAGGGAAACTCTCTATGGGTCTTCAGCAGATTATTCGGTCCTGGAAGCTAATTGTTAGTGTGAGAGGAGCCAAGACCAAGGTGGACTTTTAGCATCTGAAACAACTCAGTGGTTTTGGCCAATGCTATTTTATGAAGCTTTGATCACGTTTATGTTGGATTGTTATGTGCAGAGAAGCTGAAGATCTTTTGCACAGCAGACTGAGGCCTCTGAAACAAACTAATCCGGTTTTATACTAAATTAAAACGTCGAGCGAGTTGTCTACTGTAGGAAAAATCTTAATTCTTAACCAAACCTCACGTTAAAAATCCTGAACTGACCCTTTAAACTCGGTTGGCTTATGTCTGTCACTTCTTGTCTTATGTGGAAATATACATCTGTCTAATCTGCTGCTAAGTGTCTGAAGTCCAACTGTGCATATTCGGTTCATTCTTTTTTAATTTCCTTTTTTTCTCTTTGGGCTTTTTAAAAACTCTGTGAAATAACATTTAGAAGCCAGTTTGAATTCAGACACATTTCTGTTCAGAATGTTATTTAGCAATGTTGCTGATTTGAAAGCTTTGAGTCAGGAGTTTATCTGCTGTCATAGGTTCTTAGGTCCAATAGAATAAACTTATATATTTATCTTCTATTAAAAATGGTAAAGTAATTTACCACTGAGCTAATCAAGGTGTGGGAGTCTGGGTGCATTATCATCTGCTGCAGGATTAACCAACGGCGCCCTGCAGGGCTCTGTCCTAGGACAGTTTTCTTTTACAGTCCTCAGGCACCTTCATTAATCTGTGGGTAACTAACTGTTTTTTTATGTGTGTTTGTGCAATGTTATTAGTTGGTTCTGGTGTTAGGTGACCTGCACATTCCTCACCGGTGCAACACATTGCCAGCCAAGTTCAAGAAGCTGTTGGTCCCGGGGAAGATCCAGCACATTCTCTGCACAGGCAACCTCTGCACCAAGGAGAGTTATGACTACCTGAAAACCCTCGCTGGGGATGTCCACATAGTACGTGGAGACTTTGATGAGGTGTGTACTCTTTATCGAACCCCACCTTATTATCTAAACCTCCCCATGAAAAATAATTAACTTGGACGATAATTAGCACCAAGAGAAACATGACAATTCAGGCTGGTGTTCATGGTGCCTATCAAAAGTACACCCAATGAAAATTTGGCCCATTACAACCACAAAGAAAATTCTGCGTATTGATATTTTACATAAGACAAAAAATATGGAATTCTTTTTAGTTTTTTCCCCCATAAAACTCAGGCTTAGATTGGACTAAAAACCTCTGTGAACATCAGGTTTTCAGTCATGCCTTAATTCTCCATTTGATTTACAGTAGATCTGGACTTCGACTGGACTGTTCTACTTTTTGTTTTTAAAACCATTCCTTTGTGGCCATGATCTGAAAAACACCTCTGTCCCTACACTACAAGAGAATCCCGACAGCATGATACTGCCACCACTATGCTTCACTGTAAGGTTCATGAGTTCAGGGTGCAGTGGAGGTTTTTCTTGAGCCAAGTGGCAGCATAAGGGTTTCTGTGGTAGTTTGTAGTTGTGCCAGATGATGGGTTGAACAGTGGTCCATAAGATGCTCAAAGCTAGGGCTGTTGTTTCAAAAGATAGCCCTAATCTTTACTTCTCCACAGATGTATCCCCATGTGTTCCTTGGTCTTCATAATGCTGCCTGTTCACTACTGTCCCCTAAAAACCTCTGTTCCCTTAACAGAAAAGCTAAAGATTGAATTATGCACAGCTAAATGCTGTTTACTAATTTTTTCCATTAGATTTTATTTAGGGGTACCAGAGTAGAATGTTATTGTTTTGAAAAAGGAAATAATGCATTACTTTCCCTTTAACTCACATAATGAACCCCTTAGGCTTAGTCTGTCACATAATATCACAATTAAACACAAAGGTTTGTTGTTGAAGGTGAATGAAATTGTTAAAAAGCTAAAGGGGTATGAAAACTTTACCCCCTCAGTGTACCTGTCCAGTAAATAATGGATGCTCTTTGACACTGGCTTTATTTGATTTCAGGATTTTCTCCGTACACTTCTGCTAATGCATTCAATAAAACTGAAGCTGAAGTGCAGAGGTTTGACGCTGCTCATTATTTCTCTCGCTTCACACGTCCTCCTCAGAACCTGAACTACCCGGAGCAGAAGGTGGTGACAGTGGGCCAGTTCAAGATTGGTCTCATCCACGGCCACCAAGTCATTCCTTGGGGCGACATGGCCAGCCTGGCGCTGCTCCAAAGACAGCTGGACGTCGACATTCTCATCTCAGGACACACGCATAAGTTCGAGGCTTTCGAGAATGAAAACAAGTTTTACATCAACCCCGGCTCTGCTACCGGGGCCTACAATGCACTGGAAAGGTAGCTGGGATTCTAACTTGTTTCTATTTTAAACTAGGAAATATTAAAACAGACAGAAGTATAAGAAGTCTGGTTCAGCACACCGTCAGCTCCAGATCAGCTGCTGCTCCAACAAACCACACCATAGCAGATGGCTGATGCCAGTCCGAGTCAGATATAACAGATTGCTCTAAAATCGACTGAGATGTTGGAAAATTTGAGTCTGGAAAAGTCAAATGCTTGAATGGAACATGGTAGAAACGCTGTATCTGGGAGTCGGTATTACCTTCATTATTTTCATTTATCTGTTAAACCTTTATATGTTGTAACATCTTATATTTTATGTGTTCTGTTTTCTAGGAACATTATCCCCTCTTTTGTACTAATGGACATCCAAGCATCTACAGTGGTGACGTACGTTTATCAGCTGATCGGAGACGATGTCAAGGTGGAGAGAATTGAGTATAAGAAGTCATAAAGGAGTTGTGGGGAGCAGGAGGAATGGCACAAGTTAGTGAGGCTGAGCGTATTGTTTCATCCTGCCCACTAGGGGGCAGCAGCTCCCTCAGTTCACCACAGTGTTAATGCTGTTCATGAACTCAACTCTAAAATGCTTGTGTATTATATTGTTTATATGTCATCCGCATTCACTTATATGCGAGCTGTCAGTAGAGGATAAAATAGAGAATACAATTATGTCACAAGTCTTGCTATTAAACATTTTCTGATTTTTTTGTGATTTTCATTTTCACCCTTATTAAATCCTGTACATGTGACCAACATGCCATAAGTTTTCTTAGATCTGCCTTATTCATTCACTTCCACAATAAAGATGGAATTTCCCTCCAATGGTGTGTTTTGATTTCTTTCCCAAGCTATGTTTGCAGACATTTGCAGTCAGAGGTTTACAGGCACTCAACGTGAAGATGAATGTCATTAATTGTGGACTTTTAATTATTTATTTTATGCTGTCTTTTTCTGAGGTTGTGTGGTGACACAACATGCAAGGATTTTTTTTTTACACGTAAGAGTGTTGAGTCTACTGTGAATGTTTCTCTCATCCACACATGGTCAGCCTTACACATACAAGCTCAAAAACATGCATTTACTTATATAATGAGGGTAATTGCTATTGTTATGATTTTGGTATTTGTAAAGATACAGTTGTATTTGGAGTTGAAATACATTGTGGAAATCATCTCAAAATGTAAAGGAAAAAGTTGGGTAGGCTCCTGCTTTTTGGATTGTCAGTTCAGTAAACCCCTTCACTCTATGAGGTCCTCCCTGCATACAGAGGTGTGTCAGCACCACAGGTCACTTAGCCTTTTTCAAAGTGGGAGCTCCTTCAAAGATGTTGAGTAATAAAAAGGTCTCGAATAGGAATTTTACATTTCACCTGTGTATTGACATTTGTTGCATTTGACAAGGCTTGTTTCTCCATCTTATACCTGCTCATAATGTGGAGGGGCTGTTGCCTATCTCCAGCGGTCATCGGTTGAGAGGCAAGGAACACCCTGGACAAACAGCCCTGTGCAGACACGCGCACGCGCCTAAGGGCAATTTACTGAGACCATTGAACCTAACAGTCATGTTTTTGGACATGGAGTTTACCTGGAGGGAACCCATGCATGCACAGGAAGAACATGCTCGACCAAGCAGACTTAAAATGAATCAGTCCCATAAATATGACTGATCATTGTCATATCTATTAAAAAACTGATGGACAATTTCTTTTCCTTTTATTTTTGAGATTTTATACTTTAGAAAAAATTATAAAGAGATTATGTCAAAAGTGGTATTTATTTTTTTGAGAATCGCAATAGTGATGCGATGCATCTCAACAATAAATCTATTAATAATCACACTTATCAATTTTAACAAAACTATTACTATTACCACTTAATGAAAATGTCTGAGCAGTCAAAGATTAGGTGATTAAAGTCTAATTTTATCAGATAGTTTTAGGATTAGCATCTTTCTCTCCCTGAAATTTAAAGGTAGGGTAATGTGCATAATTTGGAGTGATTTTACCTGACCTATATCTGAGGGAAACATTTGGTTTAGAGAAAAGAGGAATGAACTCTATGGCGCGGAGCCCCCTTGATCCATCAGTTTAGGTCACTATTGAACTGCCATTATGAAACTGATTAGAGAATACCTTTATTGTGGGAATTAATTGGTGGCCAACTTAAGTCTTTCTCAGACTGTCAGCATTGGACATCTCATAGAAGTTTCCCCGCTGTGACACAACTGGACTCTGAGGAGTTTGTACAAGAGGCAAGAATATCCTGCTAACTAAGGCTGTAACTACCTGAGTTTTTTTTTTGTTGTTGTTAAATTGAGATTTGAAGCCATTAATGCAGCTGGGCTAAATTAACGTAGATTAAAATATACAAATACGTCAATTTAAGAGTAAATAAGAATACAACAGAAGAGTTGTCTTCCTCTACCAGGTCACCCCGGCAGTGAGACTTGTCCCCCTTGCTTTACATTCTTTACACTAATGACCGTTGTAGCCAGCATAACAACAGATATATTTTAAAGTTTGCAGGTGATTCTGCTATTGTAAGCCTTCTGCAGGGAAATGAAAATGATCATGGTTCTGTTTTAGATGGTTCTATATGTTGGTCTCGACAGTCTTTTTTACAGCTTAATATGTCCAAGACGAAGGACACGATTACAGATCTTAGACCTACTCCCCCCTGCCCCGCCCGCCCCGCCCCGCGCACATTGATTAATATATGACATTGACTGATTGATTAACTGAACAATAGAATTATTTGAATATGTCACTAATATAACATTGGAATTAAAATTTGCTTTATTTCACAATTCCATGCATCATGGGCGATTGCAGATGTCTCCAGAAGACAGCATGTTTTCAGAACAAGTTTAACTAAACTTTTATTTAAATTCACAATAAAGTTTGGAGTGACCTTTGTGATTGTAACTGTGCATACAGTTTTTTGACGCTGTCCAAAAGGTCAGCCATCATGGGTGCCTATCTTGGACTGCAATACCTCCAGAGTTTTTGAAATAAAATTTTTATGCGCAATAAAGAAATATGTAGCCAGATTGTGCAATTTATTCACATGCATTCACAGGAGATGAAGCTTAAAGTAGAAAACTGTTTTTATTTGTCTAAGAAATAGTTTGAAAATATACGTGTTCAAAATGAAACCATCAAAAAAAGTAATTTCCCTATGGGATTATTAAAGTATGTCTGATTCTGATTCTGAAAAGCACAAACCTGGAAGCATAACAAGTTATTTCTCAGTTTCGTTCCCTGTTATGGCGAGCAGCGCTTACAAGAAACTGGCCTTCAATTGTTTAATGTTGACCGGAAACAGCCACCACAGAGCACTCAGACTCCAGTCACTAAAGCTTAGCTCATGGCAGCTGAGTTCTAAAACATCTCCCTGTCTAACACAAATTATTTCTCTGTTAATCATTTTTTTTTTCGTGTTTTCTTTTGTGGAACTGAAGGGACTATACCTTTTTCTGTTACACAATGCGCAGGAATATCCCTAACTTTCCCAGCGGCTTTTTTCATGTTCCCATAGAGATAAATTATTGCCTGCTACCTCGGATTCACACACACAAGTCAGGCCTGCTATCAGGGAGAGGCTTGAAAAAAGTGAAAAACATACGCTGGTGTTCATTGGGAAACTTTTTATACTTATCAAGCAAACAGATAAAACCTTGACATCACCATCTAAATGAGCTGACATGAAACGAATTGCCGCATATAAAGCTGGACCTTGTTTCAGGGCAAAAGATTGGCAAGGTGTGGGGGAGGAAGGCCACAGGAATGAAATGAAACACATTGCAGTTTTGAAATTTGTCGGCCAGTTAATGATTGGCTCAGAGAAGTCATGTTAAAATCTGATTGGTTTAATGAGGGCGCGTACGCCTTCAGCAAGATTACTCAACAATGAGGGAGTGTGTGTATTTTGACTGTTACGCCCGGTAGGGCGTGAGCACCTCTCTGTGTGGAGGCCCCACCCTGGTCACTTAGAACGGTGATTAGTTACATGCATTTCTATGATGAATCAAACATCTAACTAACCCAATCACATTAATTTCACTTAAAACTAAGTGACAGTAGAGTACTATACTTTGATCAAAAATACAAGTATATTAAAATACAGCAAGTTAAACACGGGTCTATATATCCTTTATATCACACACTGATCAGGCTGAATATAATAATAAGTAAATTAAATGAATGCTTCTTGTGTTAATATCATCTTTGATAGAAAAATTTCTTCGATAATTTGAAACTATTAGATGTTACAAAAAAAGCCAAAACAAAGGAAATCTTTAAGGAGGCAAATATTTCCTAACATACTGTTTATACAAGCAAAGACTGATTCATCGTGTCGGTGAATCGGTGTCACCTTCTCCTAGTCCCCTACCTTTACTTTCCCCATCTACCTACAAAATAATATTTTTTTTTACTTTTAAGATTCTGTCCTTGGGATTAGAATGCATCCATGTTGATGTTTTAGTGCTATGTTATGTTACTATTTCTCTGCTTCTGATTTAATCAAAGAACCTTATTTTAAACGTGTGGCAAACTGCATGCACTCGCAAACACAACCAGGGAGTGACGGTTATATTAATTATTTCATATGAACATGACTTTACTGCCATAAGACTGATTTCAAGGTTCTTCTTGATTTATTTGGACTGAAAGTTGGATGTTGTACTTTCCACTCAGGATCCGGCAGAGCTTCCTTTCACTTTCAGTCTATTACAGCATAGGCAACTGCACTAATGGCAAATGGAAAGTTTTAACATGGAGATGATGTCAAGGAAATCACAGAGCTCTTGAGACAACATTGCTGTGATTTTTGCAGCTTAGGTTGTTGGTCTCTATCATGTTCAAACAGGACCCAGATTTAGGGTTAAACTTTAATACAAAGTAAACAAAAGGAGGATTTATGTTTGAAATGAAAGGAAAGTCTATACCCGCTTATCAGTGCAGCGTTACGGGGTGGGTGCTGGTGCCTACCTCCCGCTGTCATTGGCTGAGAGGTGGGGTACAACCCTGGACAGGTCCATCACAGAGACACACAGGACAAACAACCATGCACACACACTCGCACCTAAAGGCAATTTAGGGACACCATTTAAACTAACAGTCATGTTTCTGGACTGTGGAAGGAAGCCGCAGTATCTGGAGAGAACCCATGCATGCATAGGGAGAACTTGCTGAAAGACCCCGAGCTGAGATTTGAACCCTGGACCTTCTGCTATCAACTGAACCGCTGTGCAGCTGCCACCTTTAACATTAACTGTCCAGGTTTTACTGGTCAGGGATTTTAATGGTTCACTAAATCTAAAGTGCTGCTGCACAAAACATTGAAATGCTCCCATTTTGATTTTCAGTCATGCAGCAGAGGTTGCTGAATGCTAAACTGTGTTTTAAAGAAGCTCTGTTCACTGTAGAATTATGTGTTGTGCAATCAAGCCATGAGGAATAAAATCTGACTGAGTTGGAAACAACATGAAACATGAGACTTTTACATGCTCTCAGGGGACTACTTCTTAGCAGGGGGTCACTGTATAATAATAATTGAACTTTATTGATCTCACAATGGAGAAAAGACTAGCTGCCCAGGTTTATCACTGTCTTTTGCCCATTGCTAAGTTGGAGCAGCATTGGGGAGGACACTCTCATCTTCCTCTGCGACGCGCTCAATACAACCAAATAGAGCTTATAAGTATTTTTAAGTTAGGGCCGAATGTCCACTAGCATAGCGCTATTAGCTTCCCGGATAACATTAGTGCTACCACTGAGTCAACGAACTACGGTTCATTTACTGAGCAAATCATTCTTTAAAATGTTATTTTCTAAAATAATGTTTTGTTTAACTTGGGATTTTCATTGTGAATAGGTTAAAACACATACCAAATGTTGTTCTGAATTAGTTAAGCTAATTTGACCTCATTCCGCATTCTTTAAGATGAACTTTGGTTCTCTAACTTGGTTCTGCAATGAACCAGGATTCACTGAATCATTCTGATGGTTCTCAACTATTTTATTTTGTCCTTTTGTTTCTTTTGTGTGTACATATTTCCTTAGCTTTTTTTATCTTCATTGCATTTAGTAGTTTTAGTTAAGTTTCACTAGCCTAGTAAAGAGGATTTCTGATTGAAATATAGTGTTAATTCAGATAAACAGCATTCTATAGTGATGTTCTCTGGATGTTCATTTTATTTCTGTTAATAAATTCTTGAACTTAAAGAGAAGTTGTCACTCATTTATTCTATATGTGTGCAGAGTTTGCTGTTAAAAGTATGACAGTGCCCGAATCATTCCTTTCAACTGTTGTCCTAATATCAGCTGTTTGGGCTGATATTCACCGGACAATACCCAACAGACCGAGAGTTATTTATTAGACATTAAATAACTTAGAACAGTGCACAATAATGGCACAACATCAGGTTTAAGTTTAATCAGCCTAATTGTTTTAGATTTTTAACCAGAGAGGAAAAAGTCCAGTGTCAACTAAATAAAAGCAATGAATTTGGCATCGATAGGAAGCTCTGAGGCAGATGTCTATATTTTTAGTGTCTTGCAAGATGTAATGTTTTTGCAGTGCTTACAGAATATTCAGATGATGGGGTGGACTCAAGACAGGTCACCAGTCCATCAAAGGATGCAAATACTGCTAATATTGCTAAAGTATTATTACTGTAGTAAAACTATATTATGAACAGCACTCAAAGCAGTGACAGAAAGTTGTTAAAATCGGGTACATTTATGTCAGCTGTATTCTGATACAGCTCGTTTCCATGCTGTGATATCCTCACCTAAAGGAAATATGAAAGTGAAAGTAGAATGTGTGCTTGGATGTGTTTGTGGGAAAACCCCGACCCAGAGAGCTTATAAGGGAAGCAGATGAGCAGCAACCCAGGGCATGAAAGACAGCCGAAGTGTCTGTGCTTCAAAAGAATACATCCTTGCATCTAAAAGGGAGATAAATTAAGACTGAAAATGAAAAACATTTTGAAAAAAATAGGGGGAAAACTTTCTAGAATGGACAGCACCAAACCTTTAATGGAGAACAACATTAACGACTTTGAGGATGGTGAGTAAAAAATATTTTAAAAATATATCGATGCGTGGCTGTCTTTTTATCTTCAGCATTAAGGAGCATTGCACACCATGTTGTAAACCTAAGTAGACTATCAAGTTTGGCTGGTTTAGGATCTGTCTTCTTGCTATACAGCCAGGACACGAAAATCAGCTAAGAAGAACAAAAAGAAAGAAACAAATGGCTTTAAACATTGAATAAAAAAACATGTATTTTTTAAAACAGGTATAGCCCACAAATGTGTGTTTTAGAATTTAAAAGGCATGAATATGCAACATTTTTCCTCAACACTGTTTCTGTGCATACTGTACTTTTGAACAAATGCTAGTTTTTTTGTGACGTAGAACAACTTTGACGAATCGTTTCAAAACCTTTTTCCACATAAAATATAACATTGCATCTGAAAAACTAAAGTGACAAAAATGTACTATATGAATAATAAAATCTGGTTGCTAAAATCTACAGATCTATAAAACTAACACTTTGAAATACCTTTTGTATTTATTTAAAATTTCTGTTTACTTGAGAGCCTTTTATCGTTTAGCTCATGATTTATGGTAAATATGATTAACCCTTCATTTTAGGGGGTTTGTGGGATTTCTTTTAGCTAAAGAATAACCTTTGCAGAGAGGTTGTCAAGGGTAAAAAGGATCCTGTTGTACCAATATATGCTGTGGAAATCTGAAGAACGTTTGCAAGACCGAATCAGCAAATAATGACAAGTTAAAATGCTAATAAACTCCTTCAAAGGAGGACTGAATGCTGACAATGATTCAGAGTGTTAGTGTAAGGGTGGGCACAACTTTGCAGTTGGATCACTGCAGATTCTTTTTCCTGTCAAACAGGTTTGCTTTTCAGTTGAACGTCAACCCCACTAAAAAGCACATTTGCAACCCTTGCTAGTTGGACTAAAGCTTTGCTGTGAGGTGAAATAAACTGAGTAAACAGTTATTCTGAATTGAGACGGACACATTTCGCATTATGATGACAATTCTTTTTGAAATGGTTTCATTTTTTCAATATTTCTCTGCTATTTTATAAAGCGCGTACAGACTTTGTAGAACCACTGCACTCTAACGCACATTTGTAAACTGGTGAAGATCAGGTTTCATCAGGCAACAATGACGGAGGCGTTGTGATGCAATTCCTTCAGCATGAATCAGCGAAGCTTCTGCTTTCACCGACGTGAAGTGCAGAAGGCATGCTGAGCTGAATGGAAAAAAGGCAGTGAATGCTTTGTCCTTTTAGACTCGTATAACTGGGGAAGTACCAGATCAGCAATTATTATAGCAGCTTTGGAAGCTTAACACCACAAAGATTTCATCACATTGGTCCTGTTTTATACATCTGTATTCTGATACAGCCAAGCCTAAGACTAGATATTAGATTTAAAAATATTTTAAATAACTCAACACAGGGATAATATTATAAACATTGCGTTAATGAAATGCTTCTTATAATTGACGTGAAGTTTTTAGTATGTTTCGCCTGGTTTATTTGATCAATCATCATCAGTGATGAGCTCTACGGTTTTTGGGTTGGAAGCCCTCCTTACCATGACCCTGATCTCTAGCAGCTTGTATAATTTCAATGTGGGACACAGTCAACCCATTTGTTTTGTGAAAAACTCTAAGGTTTGTTGGAAAACAATAGTGATGAAACATCAAAATGAAGACCAAGAAAGATGGCCGACAATCACATATACAACTGTCTGGAATTTTAAAGAGGGTTAAGGTTAGAAAATCCCCTTTGCAGTTCCCTACAAGTCATTTAGTGGCACAACATACATGTAAAATAAGGTAATATGGCCAGAAGAGACCAAATCTGACCTGCATTAAAAACAATTTTAGGTAACACTGCAAATGAACAAACCGGCCATACAGTCAGCTTCATCTTCCAGCAGGATAATTATAAACACGCAACCAGAGCTACGATGGACTGGTTTAGAATAGATCAAAGCATTCATTGACTAAAATGATCCAGTCAATGTCACAACTAAATTCTAATTGAGTCAGGGCATGAAAGTTGTTCAAAAAGCACTCTTCATCCAATCTGACAGAACTTGAGCTATTTTGCAAAGAAAGTTGTCAGCCAGTCTCCAGATATGCAAAAGTGATTTTTATTTCTAGCAATTAGGAAAACACATATCAGTTTCCTTCCACTATAAAAATATTCAATTAGTCTTTGTTTTGATCTTTTACACAATATACGGTACAATATCCATATAAAACACACTGAAGTGAGTGACAGCAGCATGACAATGTGTGAAAAGCTAAATCTGTGTGAATACTTTTGCAAGACACTGTAATTCAATTATTTTAGGGATTATAAATCTATAGTGTTCAAACTGAAACCAATTTAAAGACGAAATAAAAAAAAACAGAGAGAGGTGTTATGTTGATGAAAACATTTGTCTGTATTTTTGCTCTTTTTGTGAACACAGGTGGTGAAGGCGAGAGGTCCACAATGTATCACGACAGAGGCCAGAGCTCACGGGAGCTGGTTTCCATGTGTTCTGATGACGCCTTAGACGATGTGCACGGCTCCTCCCGTCGCTCTGAGCCTAATTCGGCGCAGGGGCATGATGATCAGCACACAGAGAGATCCGAGCCCCTGAGCTTCCCAGACCCTCCTGCAGACCTTGACCAACATCTAGCGCAGCATTTGAAAACTGTAGAAGACATAGTGAAAAATGAGCTGAGTAGGCTCAGTCACACAAGGTCTGGAGACGACCGTAGCTGCCGGACAGATGACTTCCTCTGTCAGACATGTGCTCACCTGCAAGTTCTCCTTCAGAATATCAGCACCTCCAAACACTGCTTCCTCCTGATGAATTGGGTCTCGCCGAGGTATGTATCTGTTGCCTCATCCACTATTACCCAAAAACAAACACACTGCATCTCATGCAACCTGTGACAACGCTAAAAGAATTTAAGCCTTTACTGTACGGAGATGATGAAGTTCCAATCCAGTGAGAGTCATGCTTGGATCAGAAAAAATCAGGCAGCAGATAAAATATCTCCAAGCTAAAGACCAGGCTTTTTAGAAAGAGGTGGATGGAAAAGCAAGTTTATTCCTGTAGCTCCATTCATACTCAGGGTAATAATTGGAAACATTTGCTGAAAGATACATGCTTGACGTTTTTTTCTTTTTGATACAGTTAATACATTGTAGTTATACATTTTATTTTACTAATTTAAATGTATTTTTACTAATTTTTATAAAAAGACTTGTAATAGCCAGATATCTATGTAAAAGCAACAATTTGGATGAAGTTCAATTATCCCTTTTTTACCCTCTCAGTTTTATATCTTTATTAAACATGCTGACAGTCCCTTTAAAGCCTGGGTTTCCCTCTGAGTTTGGGAATCTCTGCTTTAGAGGAACAAACCTTTCCAGGCCTTGTGCAAGGAAACAATTGGTAAATGTCAGTATTTTGTATTAATTACTGTAACACAAGTTTATTTTTTAATCGTTTTCTATGTAATTACTTATATCACCTGCATTTAATTGTTTCTGTCTTATATCACATTAAATCCGTTTTTGACTCTGCTAAAACTGCTCTAATTCTTTAGAAAGTGGCAGTGACCCAGGAGAAAGTATGCTTTATGTTTTAAATAAGTTGCCGCTCCTAAGTTATGGAACGATTTGCTGTTACGTATCAGACGTGTCCCTTACACTTTTAAAACTCGGCTTAAGACACATTTTTATTCTTTGGCTTTTAACACGTTGAGACTTTTGCTCTTATTCCTTTTTATGTTTCTATTGTAATCTTTTGTTCTTTCCATTTTGAATGTTTAATATTGTCTGTACAGCACTTTGTCGCAGCTGCAGTTGTTTTAAAGTGCTTTATAAATAAAGCTTTTTTTAAAGCCTTTTACTGAGGAGGGACATTTGGGCTGACAAAACAAGCTGATGTTATTCTTTTAATATGAAATTCTTCGGAGAATTTACATATGCAGCAATATCAACTATATGAAATGGTTTATACAGTGATGTCATGGCAGCTTTAAAGGGGGATTTCCAAATCTGCTTTCATATTTTCTGGCCACACCTTGGACTCTTTCTTTGCTAAAGTAGGCAGACTTGCAGGAGAAGGAAAGACAGCACACCTTTCATCAGATTAAATCGGCCAAACAGGAACTACTAAACTGGGTATTCAACATGCCACAACTTGTTCATTGAATCAGTGTACAAAACTATTTGTCAACATAATTTTATGTGTAACATAATTATGTGAACATATTGATAGTTTCATTGAAGACACCTGGGAATCATTTTATGTATTCCAAACCATTTTATTATGGCCAAAGCACTGCTTAGATATAGAAGTGAAACATGTTCTTATGGCACCTTTGCAGGAAGCAGCTACTTGATAAGTCAGAACTTGGAGAGCTGGATGAATGGGAAACAAAAGCGCAGGCCAAACTGCTGGAGAAAGTACAGGTAAGAACAAGTCTAAGGTTGTAATCATTGTTTCACATGTTGTTCCACAACTAATATGTATGTGCCTGAAAACTTATCCAAATAAAGTTGCTCTTTTGACAAGTAGCCAAGCATTGGCTGACTTGCGCTGTGTAAGGATCCCTGTTTAAAGGGTACATGTTGTGCAAATCCACTTTTTAGCCCTTAAATAAATTTTGTTGTGTACTTGGATTTTCCAGGAGTGCAGATAATGTAAATGTAGTCTGTCCAGGTGCTATGCCGATATCTTTATGTTCTTATTGGATCATATTTTTCAATCCGTTCAGTATTCTGTTTTCTGTTACTTTCTTCTGAACAATTACGTCACAGTATTTACTGCGGAGCTGCAAAACAAGGCCATGGGCTTCCTGCTAACCAATTTCAGAAATCTCTAAACAGGTATTAATGTAACATGTAAGTATACGTCAGTGAAGACAATGTACATTTGTTGTTATGCAGAGCATTATGCAATGCCTGTTAACAATTATGAACAGTTATTTAGTGGTAGAAGCATCGCTATAATGAACTCGGGTTATGTGAAAAGACAACCAAGTATTGACATTTATTCTAAAAGATAATGTGCAATATATGGAGAGTTGATCATGGACCAAATTAAAAGTATTTCTCCAACAAGAATGGAATTAATAATCTGTTATGATATATTTAAAATGCTTCTAAAATATTTGGCAAAAATACCAAAGCCTTTCCTTGTAATTGTATCATCCGATTTGGTTGTAGTCTTACAGCTGTGACACCACAAGTATTTACTGTTTCTTGCTTTAGTTTAGTTGTGATGATGATTGGCCAGTCGTATAAGTTTGATATTACATTTTCCTATTAATGATATTGTATGTAAAATTACTGTCATATATTGTTCTGATAAGTATCCAAATCATCTAAGTTTCATTTTGTACCAATTTACTAAGAATTTTGTATCTGGTTTCACCGCCTGATGCATACAAATACATACAAGTTTCAACTAAAATAGATACTAATTTTATAAGAATAATATAGATATTTTTTTCCATATGGGTGGGGACCCATAATAGGAACAGTTTTAATATTTATTCAAAATAAGGTTCTTAATGATAGACAGGAGACAGCCTGGAGTGCACTCAGGCACCACTGGAAAGGAAGGAGAGCGGTTAGTAGCTGAAATCGTGAGAGATCGTGGGCACTGAATAAAAGTCACTGTCCTTCTCAGAATCCGGGAGGTTGCACTGGAACCGGAACATGGGTCCTAGAGCTCCGATCGGGTGTATGGTTACAGCAAGTGGGGCTGCAGGTCCAGTTTATGCTGACAGAGGACAGGACTGAGACAAATGGGAGATCCGTAATCCTGGCGTGGGTCATACACAATCTATCAGAGGCGGGCGGAGGTCATCTGAGGGCTAGGCGGGCGGGCTTAGTCAGAAGGCTGATTGAATAAGATCGGTCGGTGTCCAGAATAAGAGGCCAACAGGAGAGTCAGTCTGACAGGGGCAAGGCAAAACAGTAAGAATCCACAGAACAAGGCTGGGTCAGGAACAAGCAGGCTATGATGCACTGACGCTGATGAGCAGAAAGTGGCAAACAGCAAGCCGGACCAAAACACAACAGATCAGGAACTAAAACTCAGTCCTGTTTACTGATCTGCCATCCCTGTACTACATTCTTTCAAAGCTCGTTTATATTCCCCCATAATTATGAATATATCTAAACATTTCATCAATTTCATCAGTCTATTGAAAAATAGTTCATGCTGTGGTGGATATTAATCGTTATCAAGGAGGAAAACACACTACTCATTTTATTAAGAGAAAGTTGCATCTTTGTCTTTGCAAGTTTTAATTCAAAGGCATGAAGCGTTCAAAAATCTCTGTCCCCCAACGCAGCCAGGAAACAGAGCGAGAGGAAAAGGGCACACTAAAGCTTTATACATTTTGGGTTAGCATAGGAAGTGGGAGTAGCCGTCATCTGAGAAAACACGAGTGCAGACACTGGTACAATCCAGTTCTTATCTCGCACAACTCCTCTCCTTGGTTAAAGAAAACACAATAATTCACTCTGTAACCATGAGAGCTTCTTTCACATGGGAAAGTTATACAGGTGCATCTGGACAAGATATGATCAGAGTTACATAAAAACATTTCCACAACAATGCTTGTGGACAAAGGGATTTTTTTTACCCTAAAGAGGTCAGATAACAGAGTAACCGGCTAATTATGCTCTGCAAGCAATTAGATGTTGCTAGAAATGACATGAAGACTGTGTGTTTGAACTCTCATCAATAGATTTTAAGCAAGACGTAAATGTAATGTCCCAGATTCCTGGCTAATTAAACCTTGAGTGTCTATCTTTCAGTAAACATTGTATGTTTTGGGCCAAAACTCATGCCAAATCTTGAACATGTCGATGGATCATCAAACTTTTTTTACATTTTTTTTCATGACATCCATACTTTTAAAATGCCAGAGAGGTTATAATGAAACATTCACTAGAGTGGAAATGGTAGTTTGTATTTCTCAACCAGAGCTTTGTGGTTGTGCCTGTCTGCAGGAGGAGGTCCAAGATACCCTGCGGATAATCCTGGATGCTGACCGAAGCCAAACAGGTCACGATCATGAAGCCTATGTTCGACTTTACTTGGACATTATTCAGGTAAGACAGCATTTGTGTTTGTATTAAGCTGAAAAATGCTTTTTATTCAGTAGCATTGTTACAGAAACTTGCAAAACAATTCACATTTCTTGAACTTTTTCACAATTTTTCACAAATCCTTACGTGATTTATGAACTAACACAGGCAACACAGAGGCGGCTTGTCTTTGCAGGTTTATGTCGGTATTGTTTTCGGAAAGAATTTTATGATGCTGCTTGTTGACTCATGTTCTCTAGAGAAACTCTCAGGACTGCACACAGTAGTTACATTTATACTGAGATTAAATTACATACTGTTATAATTCGTTTATTAATCCAGTTAGTATACTGTTTTGCATTTAGGGATATTAGGGTGAAGGAGGCTGAATACACATTCATGAAACACGTAAAATTTTTGTTTGTAAAAAAAACCTATAAAACATACATGTTTCTCTCAATTTAAATTAAATCTTATCTACATAGCGCCAATTCACAACACATGTCATCTCAAGGCACTTCACTAAGTCATATTCAATCAAAGTTTGGTCAAAAAGTTTCCTATTTAACAAAACCCAGCAGACTGCATCAACTCTTGACAAGTAGCATTCACTCCTCCTGGAGAAGCGTAGAGCCACAGGGACAGTCATCTGCATTGTTGATGGCTTTGCAGCAATCCCTCATACTGAGCATGCATGAAGTAACAGTGGAGAGGAAAACTCCCCTTTAACAGGAAGAAACTGGGGGTTAGAGACGACAGAGAAGAGACACAAAAAGAGCGCAGAAGCACACACTGATCCAGAAATCCGTCCTGTGTTATATGGTAATGTCAGATGATCTACCCCCTGGATGGTGTCACAGCTAACAGAACCCCAGACCAAGTGAACCTACTATGAAGAGAAAAAAGACAGAGAGAACATAAAGTTAAAAGTTTAAATACCAACAAGTAATGCAAAATTGGAGAACAGTAGGAGAACTCAGCAGAGTGAGAGAAATAGACCCTGATGTTCTTCAGCAGCCAAAGCCTATAGCAGCATAAATAAAAAGATAGCTCAGAGTAACCTAAGCCTTTCTAGCTATAAGCTTTGTCAAAAAAAATAAAGTTTTAAGCCTAGTGTTAAAAGTAGACAGGGTGTCTGCCTCACAGACCAAACCTGGGAGTTGTTTTTTTCAACAGTGCTCTACTTTGAGTTGGTCTATTAGATTAAGTCTCCAAAAACGCCTTGAAATTTGTGATACTTTTGGAGAACATCAATGCTCTTGTGGGCACCAATAGTGTCACCTGAGGGGTGTGATTGGAATTAAAAAACAATCTTGGAATCTGAGCGGTGTTTGGTGGTTTGACTTCTGTACTATGCGTGTTTTCACCATAGCAAACACCTTATTTGAGCACAAGGTGGTTCTTAAGTATTTGTGGGACAAGGACACCTTGATCGATTCTATAAACCTATCCTATGCTGTCTTACATATTTGATACACGGCAGAAGAGAGGGCAGAGCTGTTGACTGATCACCAGCTGATCCGGTGGCAGGGGAAGCTGCCAGACATATCTTGTAAACCCAAAAGTGTAGTGAGGGTGAAGGACCAGAAGGACTGTAGCTTCTGTGGTAGGAGCCACAGTCCTTCTCACCACTGTGGTGTTTGGGCTGCGATCGGGAAGCCTTTGGACACAGTAGGGTTTTGGTTGACACTGCTCCTTAATGTTGCATATAGAACTGAAATAACACTGGTGGAGTGGCACACTGGGGTGGCGGTTCCTATTTATAAGAAAGGGGACCAGAGTGAGCGCTTAATCTATCAGAGGTTATTACTTCTCAGCTGCCATTGAAAATCCTACTCTCTGGTGTAGAAGAGGAGGATCTGACTGATTGTTTAACTTCGGCTTCAGGTGGAGCAATGTGGCTTTTTTCCTGGCTGGGGAACAGTGGATGAGATCTTTACCCTTGCAGAATTGCTGAGGGGGCATGGGAGCTTTCTTCTTTGGTCTATATGTGTTTTGTGGATCTGGAGATGACTTACAACCCTTTTTACTGAAGTATTTTGTGGGGGTGCTAGTAAGGTATATCTAACTGGTTTTTTCGGGCCATCCAGTCCTTGTATGTTCAAAGTAAGTCACTTTCCCAGCGCAAAGTGGAGCTGGTTCCCAGTGTTGGTTGGACTCAACTAAAGCTGCCTCTTTTCACAATCCTTTGGTGTTCATGGATAAAATCTTAAGGTGCAATTATGAAGAGAAGGGTGTCTGATTTGAGATTTGTGTATCATCTTCCTTTGGATGTGGTTCTGCTGGCATCTTCAGGTTACGACCTACAGTGTGCAGTAGAGTGGTTAAAAATTGAGTGTGGGGTAGTTAGAATGAGTAGTCACTCTGTGCCACCACAAGTGGGACATGGACAGATGGATTAGGCCAATGCAGGTGCTACTCAGGTCTGTTGTTGGGAAAAACAAGCTGATCCAAAAAGGAAAGCTGCCAGTTTACTGGTCTGTCTACATTCTAATTCTCATGACAAGCAGATTGTGACTGAAAGAATGATATCACAGATACATGCGGCTGAAATGAGCTTCGTCCGCAGGGTGGCCATGCTCAGCCTGAGAGATTGCGTGAGAAATGCCATCATCCGGGGTTAGTTCAAAGTAGAGCCGTTGCTTCTCTGCATCGAAAGGAGCAAAATGAGCTGGCATCTGATCGATATGCCTGCTGGCTCCCCGTCCGACTGAAGGAAGGACCCGAGGGAGACCTAGAACTCATTGAAGGGACTATATATCTTCTCCAGAGTTTCCGTGGGGCATTAAAAGTCATTAAAAGTCATTAAATGAAATTTTCTAAAATTAAGGCCTTAATTGGCATTAAAAGTCATTAAATGTGGTTATCTGTGGCATTAAAAATTGCTTATTTTTTTCTAAAAAAATACGGTCATAAAAACAGTTTCGTCAGATATATTATGTTAGATTTAACTGATTCCGCGTTGTGCGCGGAACTGCTTCCGGTTGATCGTAAAGCCATATGTTTTTACAATGTTCGGAAAAGGGACTCGAGGGCGGAGAAAGAGCTAGCGAATGGGAAAATGCTAATTTCAACAAAAGCAGATGGAAAACGAGGAATTCGGGACATGGCTGCAGCCTGTCGACAGTAAAGATGATGAAGAATTTTGCCGTGTTTGTAAAAAAAAAAAAATTAAGCTTTGCACAATGGGTGTCAATGCTTTACGGTCTCACATGAAGTCGGACAGTGTAGTCCAGGGTGTACGTGGGTATACGGCGTATACCCACTTATTATTCAGTCAGCATTGCCTATATCAACTTCTGGAGCGATATTTGTGTCTTTTGTTTGAGCGCACAGTGAGACAGGTATGCAGCGTTGAAACATCACGCGCGCGCTCAAAACTGATAAACTCTTTTCAATCCACTTGGCTCGCCTTCGGTTCCGTGTCTGCCCGTGACCTGCTGCTTCCACGCTCAACACCAGCTTTGCGCGGCTCGCTGGAGTCTGTCTGTACGCTCTTGACTTCAAAAACTGTCTTCAAAAAAAAAAAACTGTCCATCTCACCAGCCAATCACAGACAGGTTTCTTTCCATCCAATCAGAGTAGGGCTTGCAAATACTGCATTCAGATGGATTAAATGAAAATGCTGCAGCTTTTGGCAGAAATTACTAAACATAACGGTGGGATTGAAGAAAAAACAACCAATAAACAGTTTAATATTTTAGCCTAAAATATTTAGTTTAAAGTAATTCCTTGAGTTACTAAGTGAGGTGTGAAAAATCTTTTTGTCTCTTTTCTTTCCAGCTTCTGGGTGATGATGCAAACGTTTCGTGTGATCATAATCATCATCATTGTCATCATTATTTAAAGAGCACTTTAACACGAGGTACAACAAAATACCATCTAATAAAACGACTTGAGTAAAGAATCACCAGTTTAAAACAACAACAACAACAATAATAATAAGCTGTTTAAATCCTTAAAAACAAACAGAAGTTCTTTAAACTGAACTCTAAGATAAACAGGCAACCAGTGAAGGGAGGCCAGGATAGGGTAATGTGCTTTCTTTTGTTTTTCCATTAAAAGGTGTGCAGCAGGATTTGAACCAGCTGCAGACATTTGAGTGAGGACTGACCGATTCAGAGATAAAGAGAATTACACAAATCCAGTCATGATGAAATGAAGGCTTAGAGTATTGTTTCCATATTTTTGCCTTGAAAGAATAGATTTTACCTTTGCTTTGTTCCTTAAATGATAAAAATGACTTAACTGAGGCCCCTTTTTGACTGTCAAGTTTAAAATCACCGTCCATTTTAAAATCAGGGGCTAAACATTCATTGTCAGGGTGTCTAAATCAACAGGATCAACAGTTGTTTGGGTGTTTAAACTGGTATATTTGACAATTCCTCATTTGCAAAGACAAAGAGATTTGAGTTTTGATGTTCTCCTCGTTATTAACTTTATCTCTTTCTATAGATTCTCTTTCTCATTCAATTTAGGACTTTCCATATGCCTTATCATCTAGGTCTATATTGAAAAACCTACAGTAAAGTAATGAAATGTTGATTCCGGATGTAGTGTAGGCATTCCTTCAATATAAACCAATGAAAATTTTACATTACCTGCCAGAAGCTGGATAAAATCTTTAAAAAAGAGATAACAGTATTTTCACAGCTCACGTAGTAGCTCAAGGAAATATTGTAATCTAAATGTTTTAGGCTAAATATTTTAGGCTAAAATGAGTAAACCCTAGTGATGGATTTTTGGGTAAACTAAATAGAGCAGTGTTACATGTCATTGTTTCTAAAACAGCATTTTTCTGAGCTGCGTCTAAAAGGGCAAACATTGAGAGTAAACCTACTTCTCCAGGGACCACTACACCACCGCGGACAGCCACAGATCAGATGCAAGGGGCAGACAACAGCTAACAATGTCAAGTTACTTTTCTATAACCAACGCAGTCACGTCCGCAAACAGCACAGCAGCAGCTGGAGCAAACTCTACTGCCACTAACGTCAGGAATACAGACGGTCTTCGAACAACATTTGGATCCAATGAAACACTGCATGCGGAGGTGCTCTGGTGTCTGAATACAGCCATCAACAAGTTCTATATATATATATATATATATATATATATATATATATATATATATATATATATATATATATATATATATATATAAATATATATATACATATATATATATAATACATATATATATATATATAATACATATGGGTACTTGTTGATGGCATTAAATTTATTTCTACGAGCATTAAAAGAGCATTAAAAAGCATTAAATTAGGGTTACTCATTCCTGTATAAACCCTGTTCTCTGGCCTAGGAGCACCTCACGACACCCCAGAATGACAGGGGAGAGAGAAGTCTGGGTTTCTCTCCAAGAACTCTTACCCCAGTGAACGGATGTATGTTCAGAGGACAATACTTTGTCCCTACCTTATTTCCCATGCTGCTGCCATCCTTGGTCATAGTCTTGTTATCTCCCAGATGGATTATTGAAGTTGGCTTCTTTTTGGTGTTCCCCATAAGTCCATCCATAAACTTCAACTTCTACAGAACTCTGCAGCTTGGGTCATAACTCGTACTCCCTTCAGAGAACACAGTTCTCTTCAGCTTCTTCAACAGCTTCAATGGTTGCCCATAAGGATGAATTTAAAATTTTTATTCCTTACATTCAAAATTCATCCATAACATTGGCCCTCCTTATAGGTGTGACCTGCTTTACGTTGCCACAGCTTCCCACTCTCAAGGTGACCTTGAATTTGAGGAAGGCAGCCTAAATAAATGTATTATTATTATTATTATTATTATTATTATTATTATTATTATTATTATTATTATTATTATTATGCTGAACAAAAGTTCAGCTTATATGAATTTTAAAAATGTGTGTGCCATTTATTTTTCATATAATGCAGATTTCTTGTTTTTCTCTTTTAGTGTATTAATGCCAAGCCCAAATTAGCACATGAAATAAGCTCAACGCTATATTATCAGGCGCAGGTGGTTTGCTTTGAAGAACTGCTACATTTTGTGAAAAGGTAAGACGTTTTGAATTTGAAAACAGATTAAATTATTCTGATTTAGAAATAACTCAAATTATCTAGAAAAAATAAATAAGAATTTCATGAATTTACATTGAAATTACAATGCCAGTATTACAGTTGAAAAGCAGGTTAGTTGTCAATGCTACATATTTCCCTTGCTTTAGGTACACCTCAGAGCAGGCTGAGATTCTTCGTAAAAAAGCCCAGACTTGGAGGGAAAATGTGGAAAATCCAGAAACTCTACAGTTTCTTAAGACCTTGAGAACATGTAAAGAACTAAGGTTGGTGTTTCAGGACATGATCCAAACATTTTTTTTTCTTTTTGTCTAGCATCAAATCACACTAAGTCTTTTCCAGTTTAGGTCAGCCAAGATTACTAAAATCATTTTTATATAACAAAAGAGACAAAGTATTTATTTCTAAGAGAGTTTTGCAATGCATTTAAACCAGTTGGAAAAGCCAGATATTTAAGTCATGCTTTTGTAAGCATTCACAACAGTGAGTTAAATGGAGGCTCATCTGTACATGTATTTAAGGCAAGGCAAATGTATTTGTATAGCACATTTCAGTACAGAGACAATGCAAAGTGCTTTACATGATTAAAATATAGGAAGAAAAAAAAACAGAATAAAAGCAAGTAGGAATAAAATGTAGAAACAAAATAGAACATGGGAGAATAGAAACTAAAAGCAAACTTTAAAAACAGTTGGACTACAAAGTTGAACTAATGATGTTTCAGTAGAACAGTTTAACTAGAACAGTCAAAGGCAATCCTAAACAAATGTGTTTTTAATCTTGATTTAAAGGAACTCAGGCTTTCAGCACTTTTACAGTTTTCTGGAAGTTTGTTCCAGATAAGTGGAGCATAGGAACTAAATGCTGCTCCTCCGTGTTTGGTTCTGGTTCTGGGTATGCGTAGTAGGCTGGAGCCGGAAGACCTCAGTGGCCTGGAGGGTTGATACACTGATAACAAGTCTGTGATGTATTTAGGTGCTAAGCCATTCAGGGATTTATAGACTAACAGAAGTATTTTAAAGTCTATTCTCTGAGATACAGGGAGCCAGTGTAAGGACTTTAGAACTGGGGTGATGTGCTCTACTTTCTTAGTCTTAGTGAGGACGCAGGCAGCAGCGTTCTGGATCAGCTGCAGCTGTCTGATCCACTTTTTAGGCAGACCTGTGAAAACACCATTGCAGTAATCAATTCAACTAAAAATAAACGCATGGATTAGTTTTTCCAGATCCTACTGAGACATTAGTCTTTAGTCATTAGTCTAATTGTCTTTAGATGCTTTTGAAGGTTCAGGTCTGAGTCCATCACTACAGCCAGGTTTCGGGCCTGATTAGTGATTTTTAGCTGAAGCGACTGAAGCTGTATGCTAACTTTTGATCTCTCCTCTTTTGGTCCAAACTTCAGTTTTGTTTTTATTCAATTGAAGAACATTTTGGCTCATCCATGCATTGATTTCTTCTAAGCATTTACTCAGTGCTTGAACTGGTTCATAGTCACCTGGTGACATGGTGATGTAAAGCTGTGTGTCGTCTGCATAGTTATGGTAGCTGATGTTGTTTTTTATGATCTGAGCTAGAGGGAGCATGTAGATATTGAACAGGAGGGGACCCAGGATGGACCCTTGGGGAACCCCACATGTAATTTTTGTCGTCTGGGATGTAAAGTTACCTACTGACACAAAAAAGTCCCTGTAGGATTTAAACCAGTGGAGAGCTGTACCAGAGAGGCCGACCCAGTTCTCCAGGCGCTCTAACAGGATAGAGTGATCGACAGTATCAAATGCTGCACTGAGGTCCAATAGAACCAGCACGGTGGTTCTTCCACAGTCTGTATTTATATGGATGTCATTAAACACCTTGATAAGGGCGGTCTCTGTACTGTGGTGAGCACGGAAGCCAGACTGGGAAACGTCAAAGCGGTTGGTCATTATTAAGAAGGTGTTTAATTGTTGAAATACAGTTTTTTCAATAATCTTACTGATAAAGGGGAGGTTTGAGATGGGCCTGTAGTTCTGGAGTAGTAGTTTGCTGAAATTGTTCTTTTTCAACAGCGATTTCATAATTGCTGTTTTAGAGACTGGGGGAAAACACCTGACAGAAGGGACGTGTTTATTATCTGAGTCAAATCAGACGCTATGCCAGGTAAAACTTTCTTAAAGAAAACTGTGGGTAGAACATCAAGGCAGCAGGAGGAGGAACTTAGCCGCTGAATGATCTCCTCTAAGCTTTTGTAGTTTATTTAGCTGAATTGGGACATTTTGTCAGGATAAGTTCCAGTTGGATACAGCTTTGGTTCTGGAGTTGATATGGAAGTACAAACCGATCCTCTAATCTTTAGGATTTTCTCAGTAAAGAAGTTAGCAAATTCATTGAAGGCCCTGGTGGAGTGGATGTCGTTAAGGCACCAAGAACACTTCTACAATTGTTTTTAAGCACTGACTGCATGGTAATATTGAGTAATTATATCGTTCAGTAAGGAGATTAGTGTGGTTTGGTGTGGGATATACACACCATCTTCAGAAGAACAATACAAAAAGACCGTATGAAGATACTGGCTGACGGTTGTAAGATAAATATCTACCCACTGCTCCCTAAAAAGGGTTTGGTTAAATGCAAAGTAAAAATGTAAGTAGAATGCATGTTACATTTACAAATAAATGTGATTTTTACCCTGAAAGCAAGACAATAGGCCAGATTCCAGTTTGGAAATGCACTCGAGCTCATGGGGATACACAAAATGTTTGACCCAAGTCACACATTTTAAAAAGCAATCATAAGTAAAATAAAAAAAAATGGAAAAACTATCTCTTTTATCTAACTGTTCTTTTCTTTAGCAAAAAGAAATCATTTTAATAATCCTACCTGAGCCAAAACAGGAAAATTTCTGTATGATTTAAAGTTGGAGGGTGAGAAAAAATGGTTATGGTTAGTATTAAAATGCGCATGTAAATATATGGGTTCAATTGTATCTGTCCAGGTTACATGATGAAGTGCATGTCCTGATTTTGACATGATTTCTTTTGCTTGGTTTCAGGAAGCATGTCCAGACTGAAGGAACTACTATCAAACGTTCTCTTTTGAAGGAAATTGAGGAACACCTTAAGACCACGGAGGACCTGACTTTGAAGCTTCTAAACCAGATTGTAACTGAACTTGCTGAGGTATCTCTTTGCAATGACTCCAGTTTCTTTTTACGAAAACAAAATGGGAACATGGAAAACATTCTGCATCTATGTTGCAGACCTGCCTTACGGATTACTTCAATTCAGCCAACAGGCTGTGCAAACCTGTTGACAGGCAGTGTGACTTGTTTGCTACCTTGAAGAACCATTTTCCCAAGCTGGAGGATGCTTCAGAAGAACAAAGGGTAAGCTATATTTTCTGTCAAGTTTATCCTGCTGCAACAATATTGAATCATCCCTGGTAAACTGTTGTTTAGATTTCACATCATCAGTTTTTAACAGATTTGTGTCTAAATGGTTAATTTAGTAAAAGATCTAGCTTCTCTTCTTTCTGTCCCTCCAGATTGTGATGGATAATGCTTATAAGGTCGTTGCTCACGCCTACCTCAAGCATCTCATTCAAAAAACTCGGCCCAGACTGACAAAGCACTGGAGTCCTGATGTGGGTCAAGCAGTCCTAGAGGATGCTAAAAACCTTCACACCACCATCTCAGATCTGGTGAGAGCATCAAGTCAGAACAGGTCACTGCAGACAGCGTGTTCTCAGTCTTCTCATAAATTCCTAACATGCACGATTTGTGTCAGGCTCCTGGTGTTGAGCAGCGGAACGGCATGCTACTCATGATCCAAGAGCTGTTAGATTGCAAAACCATGGACACACTTAAGCTCATCGTTGCAGGCATACAGAGAGACTTTAAGGAACAGAGGTAATCCCCGTTTCTGATTATATTTATGCAGGTTTTAATGGCTAGATTATATCATTGTATAGATTCATAAGGTCACAGAGGAGAGTGTTATGTCAGCAACTGTAGCTCTACGCAGCTGATTATTTAAGGCAGATTTTTTTTTTTTACAAGTCTGATGTTGAACTCTCTCTGACATGTGGACTTGGATGAAAACCTATTATCTCCAGTTAAACATCTCTAAAACTGACCTGCTTGTCTTCTCAGCCAAACCAAACCACCCATAAACCACAGTATCTACATCAAAACTGAATCCTTGTCTCTTGAGCCATCAACAGTAGCTAGAAACCTGGGTATCATGATCAACCCAAGAATCTTCAAAGATCCTCTTGATACTGCCTGCTGATCACGGCACTTCACATTGCATAACATAACAAAGGCCAAACCTAACCAAAAATACCAGATTGCTGTCCGTGGTTATGTACTACTGTAGCACCCTCCTAACTAGTGTCCCAGATTGTGCTGAAAAACGTCTTCAGATGTACCAGCAAGGTGGCATGTCTTGTCTTTAATCAACCAAAAAGAACACAAGAGATGGTGTTATGTATCTTAACCCCATCTCTGCCGTTTGTAACAAACCAAACTGTGTGACAATCAGGTAGAAATTCAGGAAGTTATGAAGGCCTCAATTAGAGCTAGAGCTATTTGCTAGTTTCCAGCGGCATACGCGCCTTTCTCTTTTTGAATTTACCCATTGTTTGAAAAATCTAATGTAACGGTCCTTCACAGCAGCTAATTGTTTGAACCCAGCTGTTCTGAGTAGAGTAGAGTTGTGGGTCATAATGAGAGGATCTATAAATCATATGTTGGCATTTTTTCCCCCGCTGTTTACAGAGAGGACCTGGAGCTCCTACCTGGCCTGCTGCGGTGGAAGGGTCTTTCAAAACGAGACGTCAGAGAGGTTCTGGAAGCTTTACCTGACAGTCCACCCATGCCCAGCTCTAGATCTGTGCGTTCCTGTTTCTGCTGCTGCAGCTGAACTCCAGTCCACTGCACAAACAGGACTTTTATGAGATGTTTAGATATGTTGTTCAAAGTTACTCCATTACGACCACACCAGGTCTGTGTAGCATAAATGTGAATATCCTTCTTTCAGAGGTAGAAATTTCAGGAAAGAAAATCTGTCTCGCAAAGTTCCTGTTATTTTCTAAAAAAGCAGACTTTCAAGGCCTTGCTTCCTGCAGCTTTGTCATAACTGGCCCATGCATTCTGTGGTTGTGTTTTTCGGGACACCACCTGGTTATCTTTGGATTAGTCTTTGCCAGATTGTATATAGTTTTTATTGCAGGCTCTTCATTTAGGTAACTGTCTTCTTGGGATAATCGTCTTTTTCTGGTGCATTTAGGTTTTCTTTCTGCTCTTTTTTGTGTGTTACTTCACAGGTCCTGCTTCAGAATGTGTTGCAGAAACGGCAACAGGCCTTTTCATGCCAGTAGTTTATTGTTAAATAGATCTGGATTCACAATAGATCACAATCTATTTTGTGACGTTTCACATTAATCACGGTACAAAAGCATTTTCCAGTCTTTAGAAAGAAAGGTGAAACTCCATCACTTACAGGACTGATTTTTTTTTTAAGTTCTCTGTGCTGTACGAAGTAAAATAATAAATAAGATGTTATAGCTCTTTTTAAACCTTGTATTTATATTGTAATATTTATAAAATTGTATTTATTGAATAATTCTTTCATTTATGCTGCCTAATACTTGAATTTCCTGAATTTACCTGTGAGGGGCAAAAAAGGGTATTTCTATTCTGTTGCGTTCTGGTGTACTTGAACTGTTGATTTTAGTATTGTAGCTTACTAACACGACATTTGCAAAATAAGGGAGATAGTAAACTCCACTTGATAAATTAATAAATGCAAAACTGCCATGTAATGAACTGAATCATTTATTTTTTGTTTTTGTCATTCCTCATTTTCTTTGCCTTGGTCTCATTTAGGGAATTTCTTTTTTAAGGGATAGCCTGACTTTTTTCGTGTATGCAGAGTATCAGAAAGGATTTTTTTCTTGTTCTGACGCAATAGCAATAAAGAAATATCAAATGTCAGTTTGTGGTATATTCATTGTGCCAAGAGAAACGCCACAAGAGGGAGTCAAGACTTCATGGATATGAGGCCTACTCCATGTGACAGCTCAACATCTCAGAGGGTAAAATATTGGAGTCATTTACAGTCGCTGTTAAATTAATAAATCCTTTTCTTGAAGCAGCGTTGTAACAGCAACGTTAAAATTCCAAGCAATGCTAGCAACAGATTCCTTCCATCAATATGGATCCCTGAACACAACAGGAAGCATCTCTCAGTGTAACAATTTAGCATTGAATGTTTCCCCAATGCATAACCTATTAATTAGCTAATCACATGTTTTGTGTTTGTTTTCTTTCTTTTAAACTCTATGGGTTTAATGGCACATGTGGACAACACTAAGAAAGAAATCTTTACCTAATGATTAATGAAATACATCTTACTTTAAAAAAATGTTACAGACAAAAAGCATTTGAGAACATCATGAAAAAAAATTGTAAAATACAATGGCTTTTATGAATAGAACGGCTTAGACAATAAATCAAAATGTTTTTCTTCTTGGAGGAAACAGTACACCCCATGTCTTGTTGCTTGGGGAATGTGAATATCATGTTCCTGGTCTGTGAGTGTTGTTGTTTGAGCGCTCTTTTCAACAGGGGATCTCTGCTGGGAGCCGCGGCTGAGCTGCAGCTGGTGGCACAGAGTGTCCGAAATTAACTTCCTGATTCCCCGGCCAAGTTGGCCGGTTGATATAAAAATCAACCGGCCAGGCATATTTTTTACCGGCCAAAATATTAATCCTGACCAGACCTCTCAACTTTTATCAAAGATTAAGAGTGAGATTGTTCATTTTCGGGGGCGTGGTTGGGGGCGTGGCTGACTGGACCCTGGAAGAGAAATCTTTGTTTTCTGACTTTGATAAGAAAATATTGTAATTGATTATAAAGGCACAATATGAATTATCAGATTCACATCCAGGCAATAAAAAACACTACAGATTATCATTATTCTATCCATGTTGGTCTCATTTGTGAATGAGGCAGAGTTTCATCAAGCCTATACAGTCCAACATTTTCCCCTCAGCTGCAACACTTAAAGCACGCAGGGGTTCACGCTGCGTCTTTACGCTGATCCAGCTGCTGGATAAACAGTGGGGAAAATGCATAAATGAAGACTGTAAAGGGCTCCTTTAGGGAGGACAGAAGGAATAATGGGTCTGAGCTAAAGCCCCTGATGTTACAAGTTCCTTAAAATTACCCTTAAACATGCGCACCTAAATCACATGTAACGTAATTTTGCGCACCAAGCGCAAGGCACCACGCCCACCGAAGCACCGCTGGTTCTGTGTCGTTAAAAACAAAAGAGCATGAAAAACAGCTACTGACTCTCCTACTGATTTTAATTGGGATATTTTGGTACGAGTGGAAGGACATTAAACGTAGTGATTCACGTTTTGAAGGCTGACCGCTGAAAAAAGCTCCTGGCTCCGAGAGAGGGGAGGAGGGGCAGTAAGAGCGTTGAGGCACAGAAACACAGCGCACGTAGTTAAAAAAAATGCAGAATAAATAAGAACGAAACTTATAAACAGACTAATGGGCGTTTTAGACTGTATCTGGTTAGCAGATCTGTTTTCTGATCCAGCGTGCAGCCATGACTGGTTCTGAATGAAGGCTTTATCTGGGAGCCGCTCTCCCCATTGCCTCCTGCTTCGCACTTTCACCACTGGTAAGACCAAAAAATCATAACTCTGATAATTTTTCCTGCTGCTCTGTTCACTGCAGCAGAAATAAGATGTGAAAGAAGCTGAACCAGCTCCGTAGAAGGCAGGTCTAGACTGAGCTCTGGATGGACAGAGCTGTGAACGGATCATACGCAGCCCAGATGGGTTTTGTTATTTTTATGTTATTTTTAATTAAATTGGTACAAACATTTACTCGCCATGTGGCAGGTAGCCCTCTGAAATTCACTCGCCAAACGGGAAATTTACTCGCATTTGGCGACTGGCGAGTGTTAATTTCGGACCCTGGCACCACACCAGCCTTGTGTTTGCTGATCTGTTTGCTGGAGACCCGATTGAGCTGCAGGAAAGCCACTCTTTGCCTGATTCTTAACCCAAGTGTTTTCCCCTTTTGAGCCTGCACCTGCCTGCCATCAGGACCCTCAATTGTTTTGATTCCTCCCCTCCTAAGTAACTCCAAGGCACCAAGCTATAAAAATCTTAAATGTATCTTAAATGTTATGGTAGCAGAAAAGCACTGCTGCATTATGGGTAATTCTGCTTCTGAGAGTGACACATGGTAAAGTCTGGTGATTGGTCCGGTGTGTTTTGGCCGGAGGGAATGGAGCCTTAACAGACTGATTTACTCTCCGTGTAACTCAGTCTGGCTGGCTAGGCTACTAAAGACGCTGGCGTGCACAAAAAAACAAATACAAGTTTGAATGAATTGGGGGTACAATAGTTTTTGCCTCTCCCTGTACTCCAGAGGATTTTCTGTTCTGCTGATATTGGGCTCTAAAAGGTAGCGCTGGACTTCAGCTGTGGCATCAGCAGTTACATTTTGTGTTTTTCTTGCCTCCATTGCACTTGTGTCTGAAAGATGCCACAGTTTGCTACCTAAGAGAAAACAGTAGATCATGTTAGCAAATGTTCTAGTAGAAATAACTGATCTCAAAATGAAAAAATACTTCCTGTGATATCATGAGAGGTGGATGCCTGGGAGATTTCCTCTGAGCTCTGCCTAGAACGCATGATGGTGGCACACTCTGAGGTGGGTCTCTTAATTGCTTCAGTGGCTTTAGTCTGGCTGAAAAAAAAACTATGACTTTGAATCTAGGGAAGAGGAGGGATAGGGTACTCATGGACTGAAAAATCTGAAGCTTTTGCCGATGAGGGAGTCTCCAACTTCTAATGCAGCTGCTGGCACTGACTTTGTCATCTCCTCCTGAAGGCTTTGCTCCAACATTTTATGAAGGGAATCACTTCAGAAACATTTTCCTCTGTAGACAGCTCAACAATGGCGTCATAAAACGGAGACAGCAAAGAAAGGCACCCTTCAACAATGTTGAACTCCTGTACAAAAGGCTGTGGATTTATGCTCCTTTAAAGTTTGGTTGGTGTAGTAACTTGTTCTAATACAGTGACTGATACAGACATAGAGCGGAGAAACATTACAATATAGAGCAGCTTGCTCCTAAAATCAACCAGCTAACCTGCTAAATCAACCTGCTGAATAACTGTGCTTATGTTCAGAGTGGTTGTGCTTTCATGACTCAAAAAACTCAAAAGCCAGGCTTCTTAATTTGGGGGGGGGGGGGGGGGTTGACCATTAAGTCTCATTTACTGCACAAAAAGGGAAGAAAACATAACTTAACCTTCTTTAATAAATGGGTCTCAACTTAAACTGCAGTGAGCCAACACACACACAGTTCCACTCAGTCAAGTTTAGTACTCACAAGACCTTGAAGAGGGGGGCAAATAAATAAATTATTTGCAGGTCTGTTTAGAAACTTATTTTTCTTAATCTTCAGTCCAAACCTCAACTAATATATATTCCAAGTCAATAGGCCTACCTGGGAATACCTGTCCAAACTTTTGCTGGTTTATAATAAATTCTCAAACTTTCATTCTTTTTCCCCAACACTCTTCTCTGCCTCTGGATAGCTTATCTTATTGATTCTCTAACTTGTTGAATTTCTACCGCCCTTTTAACTTTTCTTTCCGCCCCTTTCCTGACTTCACATTTCCTATATGTCACTCTGTGCTTACCACCACAGTTACAACACTTTTCCAGCACATCCTCTTCACATTCTTCAAATTTAGGATCAGCACCACATTTGGGACGCCTCTGGCTTCCTTTTCAGGCGGCAGCTATGTGTCCGTATCTTTGACTTCTTCAATTCTATAAACACAGCATAATCATTCTTCTTATTCAGATCGCAAACAACATTAGTGTATGTGTAACTATAGCTTTCACCTACTATATTCTATGTATTATATTCTATGTATTAGTTTTGTTATTAGTTTTGTATTAGTTTTAATTTTGGTAAAAATCAGAACGATGCTTTATTTTTAATCCTGATTTCCTCCCTTTCCCCCTCTGTTCCTAATATTCCTTTTAGACACAGACATATATACGTAGACGCGTCATAGGGCGCAGGTTCGCACGTCAACGTCACCGCCATATTGTATGTGGCAGAAAAAAGTTGAGTTCTGTTCCTGTGCTGCAATAAATACACACAAACACACACACACACACACACACACACACACATACATATATATATATACATATATATATATATATTTGTGTGTGTATGTGTTATGAATATAAGGATCAATTTGTTAGATCTAAACATTGTGGTCTTCATTATTTCATAAAACCATGTCACATGTGAACCTTTAGGAACAGACTTTTTGGGTGAGTATTAAAGAGGTAAAATTAATAATATGAGGAAAAAAAGTCCTAGGTCAATAAAGTAAAAATAAACAAACAAACACAAAAGTGATAATGTTATGATAAAAACATCATATTATGAGAATTAAGGGGGAACATTTCCAGAATAATCACACTTTGTAGAATTATTTCACTCCTGGAGTAATAGGGCCAGGTTAGATTATTTTAAATATTTTTATTCTTTAGGAGAATAAATTCAGGAGAATGAAGCTAAAGGGATACGAAAATAAACTTGTAATATTACAAAAAAATACTACGAATACAAAGTATATTCAGAGATTAAAGTCCCTCTGATTCTGTTTAAGAGACTGAGTAACTGCAGATTTGCCACATTTAAGATGGCGGACGCTCTGACGCATCGCAGCATAGACAGAACCCGCCCAATGACGCGTCTACTCTTATATTATGTCTATGCTTTTAGACTTCATTCTTTCTGGCTCCTCTTCTTCATCCCATTGTTCTTAGAGGTTGGCAAAAAAACTGGAGGTGTGCATTACCGCCACCATCTGGTTGGAGTGTGGTTCTTGATGGTTTTGTATCTATATACAAAATTGAAACAATATTTTATCAAAACAGATATATGTGATGAAAACAAATTTCTCTATGTATATACACGTACTAGAAAAATCGAATTATATTAATCCTATTTATATTAATTTCTATGTTTGCTCTATAAGTTAATTTACAATGTGCCTACATTTTTATTCAATCTTTTCAAATTCTAGCCTAAATCCTCTTTCATGCTGATATTTCAGACACACCAACATAACAAGTTCCACTTTTTCATCCTTCCCACAGTGGTCTCAACTCCCTGCATCATACTTTTGTATTTTAAAAAGTGTAATGAAGTATAGTTCCTATAAAACCATCTTTCTGTTATTCCACGTCTCATCTTTTCTGCAATTCTTTCTCAAGAGTTTGATTGTTTATTGTCTAATTTACTTTTAGATACTGTAAAGTTATTCCTCCAGTTGGTTAGATTGCAACAATTTGTGTTATATATTGCCACCTGGGGGGGGGGGGGACAGTTAGATTTCAGGAGGGTCCATTACACCAACCCCCCCCCCCCCCCCCCACCCCCCAGCTCAACAACATCTTCATTCAGACGCTACCATGTTAAAGGAAGCTGTGCTGCTATTATCTTTTCAGGGAAAAACTGTTTGTCCTTCCAGACATCATGTAGTCATTCAGTCTTGGATTAGTGGCATTTGTGAAGCACTGTGGAGTTTAAGGTATTATCTAACCAGTGAATCAACTTACTGGCAAGCGGTCTCTGTTAGCTGTTTAAGGAACAGATCAGACTTTCCTCCGGTTTTCCCTTCATAAAAAGCTTTTCCTCGTGTCCACACCTACTCCCCCTCTTCCTGAACACATCCTCCTACATCAAGAAGAGGACAGAAACAACAGCATGCTGATGATCTTTCTGCAGCACCCTCTTCCCACTCATATCCTTTCCTCGGGAATGACCCTAAGGTGCTGGCTATTCTGCTGACTAAGCATGATGGAAACTCCGTATTGAGGCAAGGGGCTGCCAAAATTCCCACACCATCGGGTCAATGAGTTCCCATTTTTCAAAAGACTTTATCTGCTTGCAGCATAATGTAACAATGTGTGCGGAAACCTAGAAGATTAATGGCCTAATAATCTTCCGGTAAACACAGCTTCATCAAGTATTCCAAGCTGAGGCCTTGGGAAACCTGGAGGTCTGCCATGTTATTGTTATTTGGTAGGGTAACATTGTGACTCTTAGGAAAGCAATATAAATCTTTACTGTTTGGTTGTTCTCTGGCTTCAATCAGCAAAAAAATTTATGTAGGTCAATGGTAAGGCAAGGTAAGTTAATTTATAAAGCAGTTCCCAGTAACAAGATGATTCACAGTAGGTAATGCAGCTCTGTGGGCGACACGGTAGAAAGGCTGAGATCTTGCTAAACCTTGTTAGTCATGTGCTTTTTAATGAATTATTTCTTAAATTAAATAATGATTTAATGACATTCGTTATGTATTTCTTATCGTTGTGATATGATGGAAGAGTGCAATGTGGCTGTGCGCTGAGACCCCTCTGTCCAAGGCAAATGTCTCCCAAATAAAGGAACTCTGACTTTGACTTTAGAGTGTATTCCAACATTAAACATGGCTCACTGTTCTTTATGTCTTTTATGTGGCATTTTCAAAAACAGCAAAAACAAAATTTAGGCAATTATCAATTTAAGATTGGTTTACAGTTGTTGTGCATTTATATGCTTTTAAGTTATTTAATGTTTTATCCACTAATCCTCAGTCCGTCAGGTATTGTCCGATGAATACCAGCCCTCTTTGATATCAGGACAATAGTTGAAAGAGATTCGAGCACTGACACTCTTCTAACAGCAAACTCTGCACGCATATGGAATAAATGAGTGACGACTTCTCCTCAAGTATAAGAACAGAAATAAATCCTCATTCACCATTAGATAATGTCAAATTCTACACTTATTGAAAATGTTTTCCAGTTGGATATTTTTAGTTCTCTCAATAGGCTCGTGTAAATTAATACAAAAAGAACTATATTAGCTCAACTTCTTTTATCTGGTTTATTTGTCATTGCGGCACAATGTTTGTTATTGCCTACATAAAAAGACATGTCATTTCATTGCAAAAAACAAACAGTTTTGTGTAGTTTTGATATAAAATTATGCATTTATTTACAAAAACAGACACGCATACAACTGGCCTTGTTGTCAGCAGAAGCTTACATATTCATAGTCTGAATGAACCCAACATGGCATCACTCAGAAAGGAAACTACTGATGCACTGGCAGTTGTAACACACTGGCAATGCTTTCTTTCTATGTACAATTTTTGCAAAATGTGATTGACTTCTTCAGTTTTTTCCCAGCTGCACTAAAAAGAGCATTCAGAACGCTTATATATGACAATATGCAACACAGTTCTCAATCAACCTTTAAATATGTAACTGAAAAAAGCAGTGCAGCTTATTTAACTACTACTTTGGAGAAAAAAGGGCGGTGCTCAACACCTCTGTTGGATTCTTCGCGAGTGTCTGAAAGAGTCGCCTTGACCTTTTGTCTGTCTTCTCTGGAGACGTTTGTCTTGAGTTTGAGCAAAGCTGAAACATGTTTTTCACTGCAGATGGAAAAGTAAGGAGACAAACTTAGTACTTGCTTTTCATGCTACAGAATGATATAAGACATGCATTACCATTCTTCCTAATTCATCAAAACTATTCCACTGACAAACAATGTCTATACTCAGGATTCAGAAAACAGATAGTGGCTTCCTCCATTAGCGCTGCTATCAGGAAACAAATCACAGCTGAAGATATTTCAGATGTCTGAGAGAGCTCCCTTCCTCTTCCCCTTAAAATAGACTTGTTTATCCTTAAACTAATTTGATGTAAACAACATTTTATCTTTCTTTGGCGCTCAGGCCAGACTCACTGAAAAAGAGAAATATGAAGGAGATAATTGGCTCATGTTTAACAGTAATTCTGTACAAAGAACATAAAGATTACCTCAGGTCAGGATAGTCGTGGCCCAGGGAAACTATCTGCATTTGCAGGGCAGGGATGTCTTGAAGTTTCAGCACTTCTGCAATGTGGGTCAGGATTTCCTTTAACCAATCCTCCTTGGACCCCTGTAAAAACAGGAAACTTAAGTTAGCTTGAGTTTTTTAAATGGATTTGTCAGGAATCTCATATTTATCACATTAATTGTCTATTTTATTTATTCATGCACCCAAAGTTAAATGGCCGGTTTTATTAATTTACGTTTATATGAAGCTCCTGAGCAGTTTGAAAATAGTCAGTATATAAGTTTAACTTTCGTACCACTAGCAAAGTATGGAGCCTAAGTCAGAAGGTTGCCATGAAAGTCTTAAATATGATCGGTACTCATACAGAATTCTTTGAATTTGAGGTGTCTTCTAAATAAGGTAAAGAAGACTGAAGGAGAGTATCACCTAATTCAGGGCCCCATGGATAAATCCCCTTGGAGGGGCCCAAGCATATTTTTCCCTTTTTATATGATAAAGATAATTAAATTTGATCTTGGTTATCCTATGTCGACAAAATTCCTGTGCCCATATCAATAAAGAATCCTAAGACTAAAAGTAATGTCAGTAACGTCATTTTAGGAAAAATCTTAGAATTTCCCTAATTATAAAATATTTCTTAGAATTATACCTTGGTAAGATAAAAGTTATTCACTAAGCGTCTTATTCATTAAAAGAGCTCTAAAAGTGAAAAAATATTGAGAGTAGTAAGGAGGACTTTTAAGAGTTTCTTAATCAGGGAAGATGTTGGAAACAGAGAGAGCTGATTGGCTGATCCACCACCCAAACAGTGGAGGAAGTGAGGATATAAACTTCTTTACCAATCATACAATTATACATATGAAGATAAGAAAAAGTTCATCATCCCCATTGGGGGAAATTTATTAGTTTCAGCGGCCCGACGGTTAAATGCATGGCTCCAGTAACGGAGCCGTGCATTTGAGGTTAAATAAATAATAGGAAAAATATTGAATAATCATGAACAAAAATTGAACAACAAGAATTTAGTATAGAAAATGCTATTAATAATAATTTTAATTTGAAGAAATGGAAAAAGCTGCAGAACAATATATACATAAATACACTCTCTAGGGGGGGCACCAGGTAGCCTGACATGGTCATACTCAATGCTAGTCAGAATTTGAGTCTGATACTGCTCCATAGAGCTGTGATTATGGGGCGTGTTTCGAGCGAACCAGGAAAAAAAATTCCTCTGCACTCAATTGGATAGACCTACAACCAATAAGAGCAACGAAGTGTGTGACGTATGTTAAGCGACGCTTAGTTGTTGTCAACAGAACTCAACTGTTAGCCTAGAATAAGAAGATGAGCGTGAACAATTTTTGCCGGTGTTGCGAAAAAGAATGTAAGGATCCAAGGAGTCATTCTACACACCTCAACTCTCCAGCGGCAGCCATCGTTGTTGTAAACGAATTCAACTCAAGCGCGCTTTGGTGACGTGGTTGATTACGTTACTGTTGATCATCTGTCCATCATCGTATAAATCCCGCCCTGACAATTTGATTGGCCAGCCAGATATTGGGCGAGCATACTCGCGCTACTATTGAGCAATGCCAGACCGAACTTCCCGACCTAAAACGTTGTAGGCGGGACTAAGTTCGGAATGGCACCCAGGCCAGGCACCAGGGGGGGCACAAGATAAAATTGGAGAAAGTATTTTCTGTATCGTACATGATGATATCAGTAGCCTAAACGGCCATCTAGAAGTTTGCTTTGCTTTGCTCCTCTCTGGCTTTTAATGCTGCACGGAGCGCGTCTCACTTTCCAGGCTGGTGCTTAAAAGCACCAAGACGAACAGAGAAAAGGCACATCGATAATATGTGCAATATGCTTCAGAGTCCGCCTATTTGTGCTGCAATCTAAGGAACAATTTACAGTTCAACATTCCTCTATTGTCCTCCCAGAGGTGTGCAAACAGAGGCGTTGCTCTTCTCTGTATTTTCCTTCATTGTATGTCGGTCGTTTTGCCAAATCCAACAACTTTATACAAGCAGGCAATCCCAGTACAATGCTGTCAGGTGAGTTCACATTAATATCAAGCAAAAGGACCAGTATGGTGAATAAACATAACAAGCAACTCAAAATGATGGTCAGGATGTAAATAAGGTGTGTTCAAACATTTTGATGCTGTGACAATTATTTAATTTAGCTAAATTTCACCATCATGTCACCGATTTCTTAATCTAGTCTAACCGGTTAATTTCTCTCCTTTGATTACTAGGAGCTCATTTGTACTATTAACCGATCACAGCTCTTAAAAGACATTGTCACACCTAGCAGCAGGGTCAACCACACCTTCACACTACAACAAACATTTCTGTCGTCTACTTACTCAGAGTCGCTCTCAGCAGCGATCTGAGTTTAAGCCAGGACTCCTAGGCAGGAATTTTTAGGCTAAGATAGGAGCTCTCTGAGAGGACTCTGAGGATCTTTGAGAATACAGGCACAGATTGCCAGGATAACCAAAATATGAATCTGCATGCTTTGACCCGCCTGTTCCTTTGCACCTTTCATTGTCCCCCACTGAGAGTCAATAAAGGAGATTTCTCATCTATACCAACAGACATTACTCATCGTTGCTTTTATCTGCAGAAAATGTAGATCGTTAACTGGTGAAACGTGTTCAAACAAGTGGGTGGTGAAAAAATGGAATGTGTCCTGCGGTATATTCACTCAAATGCATCTTCATGGTTTCAAAATCACTGTTGAGGTCATTATGTTGATTTTTTTCTCCCCCTGCTTATGGTCTTTTGAGAGGGAAAAGTGCTAGCCTGATCAGCCTATGCATGAGATTTGTCATATTAGGGTTTTGCTAAAACCGATATATCTAAATTTTACAGTGGTACAAAAAGGGTAACTATATATGGTTGTTACTGAACCACAGGCTATGTTTGGCGTCTTCACATTCTGAGATTTTAAATAAGTAAACAAAGATTTCCCTTTATAGTCGCATTCTGTCTCTGTGTTTAATCCATTCCTTAGGGAGCAGTGTGCTGCCACACTGGGGTCACGGTTCTTGCTCAGGGTCCCAGAGTGACAGATGGAGTTTAGATCGCTGACCTTTGGGGCCTGTCCCAGTCACAAACGCTCGGCTCTCTAACCACTAGACCCACACTCCCTTAATCCACTGATACAAACATGTCATCAGAACGTTCATCTTTTTGTTAACTAAGTTTCTAAACCACTTTATGTTAAAAAAAACAAAAACAAAAACACATAATATACTTCATTCCAGGCTTTCGCTCCTCCCTTCTCCCCGCTCAGGGGCATGGTTTAGCACCCCGGTTTGATGCCCTTGCTCATCGGTATCCTTCAGCGGTAATATGCAAATGTTGCCAGACACATTTTTGTGTGTGATGTTGACATAATCTCACCATTTCTTTGAAAAGCTTGTGGAAGCTCTCCGCGTTGTTCGTCACAGCGATGGCGGCCTTCTGCTGATGCTTTCTGTCCTTCAGTTTGACTTCTCCTCTCAGGAGTCTCTTCACATATTCATGAGTCACTTCCTGGTGAAACACGCCAATCACCTCCTAAAAATAACCACAACAGTTACCATTGAAGGTTTCCGTCCCTGGAAATACACTGGAAATGTATACATTTTGTGTTGGTAGTCAGAGAGCCTTTGGTATCTACCTGGTGACAAGACTGAGACAAACCATCCAGATCCTGGAGCTCAGTTTCCATGCTGCTCAGCAGATTCTCAAACAGACTGTCTTTTTTCAGCCAGTCACTGGTTCCCAGCTTCTGGTACTGTGGCTGGTTGGGTATAACCGGATGGCATTATATACATACAGGTACCGACAAGATGAAAAGGTCATTTCAGCGTTTAGTTCAACACCGCATACCTTGAGGTACTTGTGCACCGAGCTTAATAAATAGGTATGGCCAGATTGTTTCATGTCGGACAAAACAGCCAGACTTTTTTCCCGCACGTCATCTGGGAACAAATACCCTTTCCTCTGGAGAATGTCCCTGTGGAAAACCCACAAAAAGAAACTCACAGCTGAAGGATCTGCTGGCATGATGCTTTACCCGACATTTCACTGGCCCTCTACGGTGGAGCAGAAGCATACCTGAACTGTTCGACACATCCCAGGTTAGCTTTGACGTGTGCTTTGCTGTGGATTTTGTTCTGTTTGATGATGTCCTCTTGCAACCCTTTGAACCTGCAGGAGTATCTGGATGAGTTTGTCATGTTATGAAGCTACAACAACAAAAGATGAACCGTTCATTCACCTCTGCAACAGATCTGTGAGCTGACGTGTTATGTTCTGGGCTTTCTGCTGGCTTCCTGTGACCTTTTCTGCTACTGTTACTTTACCATTGATGAACTGAAAAGAGATCGAGGAGATTTATTAGTGAATGAACAGCCAAAGCATTTTCCACAGCCAACCCCCAGCCTCTAGGACAATCAAATCCTCATAACCCAGATATAATTTGTTGGTGCTTTGCTCTATCATGAAGCTACGAATCTGAGAACGACTACAACTATATTCTAAACCAGAGGTTAGTAGGAATCCAATAACACTATTTGCATTAGTTGCATTTACAATTTAATTACTGAGCAAACAGTTCGATGAATGATATATGGCCATGCAGCGTCTCCCTTTAGCTCTCCAATGTTTATGCCTTGCCTTCATGGAGGATCCCTCTGATTTTTCCTCATCCAAATCTTTTTTTTTTTTTTTTTAGCACAGCTAACTTGTACTGCATTCTGGCCCTGAAGGAGACAGCAGTGAGGCAATGAAGCAGCTGATGGTGTCACAGGAATCAATGAAGGCAGATGCAACAATCTAACACCGCAAAAATGGCTACAAAGCTACCTTTTGGTTATTACGTATCATGAATAATGGCTCATTGATCCTATATTACTCAGAAAACAGCATGACAGTGCTTTAGTTTGAGTAAGTTCTTAGTAGTGTGGATACAGGATTAATGTGCAGCTATGCCAAGTGAGTCGCTATTAATAAGTAAAAGTGCTCTTTCTTCTTCCTTGTTGGTTAATATTTTTCTCAATAACATTGCCACTTTCTTTTCGTGTTTGGCTCAAGTTCATGTGAAACTGGTACCTTAACTACATGTGGGAGCAGTGGTGCGGTAATATCTAGCATAAGCCTCTATAATACAACCTCACATACTTATGATCTATTCCTAGATATATCCACAGATTGTAGCTGCCGTAAGAATAAAGTAAGCGCCTAGCTACTATACCTGAATGATGTCGTAGGCCAGAGGACTGGCATAGCAGCCGTCTTCTCTTGGCGGCTGCTGTTCTTCCATCCATTTTTTCTTTTCTTCCTCCAGAACTCGGTTCATACAAGTTGAAAGCTCAGCCTGAACAAAAACAAACATACCATATGTTTGCAACAGAGCCGCCATTTTTATTTTACATGCAAAAGAGCGGTGTTTTAAACCGTTGAATATATAATTGAAACTTGATAAAGTTACATGAATCACTTTAAGGGCTGCAGCAATCAGTTATTTAGTGCTAATTTAGCATGTGCTTAAAGATAAGCTGGCCACTATTGCGAGGGAAATGCCTTTATTTGACCTGTACTACTAGGTTACCTGTTGTGTCTCTAGGTACTGCTTCTCCAGGCAATCCAGTAAATTCTGAGGCAGCAGTTTTCCCAGTTCTGCTGAATCAATTTCACTGGCAATCTCAGGCTTTTTAAGTATTCTAAAACAAAGAAGAAACAAAACATTATTAAGAACAGAGATGCAAGACTTAACTGACCTGTGTTCCATAAGCAATAATTTCCCTTTTCATTTAACACTTTCTACGGTTTTGTCAACCTGAGTTTCAGAAACAAGAACAAACATCCACTCACGGACTTGTGTCTCTGAATTACACCGAGGATTTAAAGGTGAATGAGAGGCTTGCACACAAAACGAAGAACTGGTGTGGATTCCTGACTTAAAGAATTTTGAAGCTGAACAATTTTTTACCAATTCAACAATTGCACTTAGGTATTTGCTAATGTCAGCTTAGTTTGAATTTCATGTTATTTCGGATTTATCAGACATGAAAGTAGAATTTAAAAATGTGGTTACATGATGAGCACAGCTGGAAGATAACATGGGGACGAGAAAAATAAATATCCTCCTTTGAGGATCATTTAGCGAAAGCAGATGCAATCAGGGTCCTATGGTCGTCTTGAATTATTAAGAACACACGTTCTGATGAGACTCGTCAAATAGTTAAGCAGGTATTAACATACATTTCATTTAACCTACAATTCTGAATTAGATTTCTTTTTTTTCTTAGTCTGATGTGATATTCTAATTCTAGATGACATGTTTTGAATTGATGCAGGTGGAAAAATCAACATAATTATCAGAAATACAAGCTTGAAAATATCAGTTAGTGTGTAATCAACCTATACAGTGTGTTTCACTAAGTGAATTACGTCAATCTAAGAGTACTGACTAGAAATGTTGGTCTGTTTATCACACAGTTGACGAACCAACAAGCCCAAATACTCATATACTGTTCCTAGAGCAGTACTGCTGGACCACATAAGCAAAGAAGAAAAAGAATGTGCTGTTTTAAAGGGAAATGTGGTTTACGCCTTACCCTGGATAATACTCATTGACCCAACACAGGATGGAAGTACAGTCTTTGTCATCCAGAGCAAACTCCGCAATATTTCTGAGTCTGTTGCTCAGGCTTTGGTGATACAGTTTTGCATAAAACTGACAGATGTTGGCTTCTGGTGGGTAGCAACTCTTCAGCACATTGACCACCAACAGCAGGTCCTCCTTTAACTGTCTTCCCATGCTCTGGATGTCTACCTGGATAGACGATTGTCCGGCTGGGCCTGCAGGGGCTACTGAGGGGTTGTCCATTCGGTCCTCAACAAAACCATGAAGGATGGAGTCATGAAGTTTCTTCCAGTTGCTGAGTGGTCGACTCCCCAGCTGTTTCCTCTGCAGATCCTGCTCCTCTTCCTGGTAGATGGCCTTCACAGCAGATGTTAAAATTCTTTTTAGATGAGACACTGCAGCCTCGTCGGTGACCTCTTCGAGTCTCAGAGACAGACTCTGCTCTAACGTGTGTTGTAATTGTTTTTCCAGGGCTCTACGGTCTGCAGAAAGCTTTTCAATCTCTTCTGCGTGATGTTTATGCGCTTCTTCCTCGTTTATCTTCCCAAACAGTTGATTCTCTCTGTCTATCAGTGCGAGGTTGGCCTCAAATAAGTGCTGTTCCTCAAGAAGTTGCTCAAAAGTTTCAATTGCTGGAAAGGATAAGGAGAGAAGACATCTGTTTTTGTTTTATGTGTCTTTTGATGACTAAAAAGCAGGATAAAATCTAGACAAATAATGATTTTATTGCCTTATGGTTATTGTTAAGGTAATGTCCGCGTAATGCGGTCTCTTACCAGCTGGAGGATCTTCAATAATCTTCTCGGGTCCGTCTGTTATGGGGGATATGTCGACGAAATTCTGAGGGTTGGAGGTTCTTCTTATCCTCTGGAGTTTTCCTCTAATCCAAACTCCCACAGATCTGCCTCCTTGATTCAGGAAGTTGTTTGGCCCGAGGCCCTCTGAGTCTGAGCGAACTCGCATTTTAAGATCTGGCTCAGTCTGTAGTCTCGTCCAGGAGGAGAATCAGAACCAAAGGACTGAAAAAAGCTGAAGAATCAAAGTATGGAAAAAAGTCAAAACAAAAAAGTAAATATAATTTACTCATTTCCCATTACTCTTAAACTGTAGTTAACAATTATTACAACAGATCTGGCATTAATCTGTGTTTAATCTTTGGCACTTTTGAATGTCTAATTATTTAATCAGCCTTGATCGTCAATATGAATATTAAATAATTCTTCAAATGTGCTCAGTCAATATCAACAAACCAAGAAAGCTAGTCTAATAAAATTTCTTTTCTCCAGGCATATAAAAGTCAGCAACTCAACAGGGTCAACAGATACTTAAGCGCACATGTTCAATTTGATACATGAACATATCTTTAGGAAACAAACTTGTTAGATATCAGAGTAAAACTTGAATACAGTGTAGAAGGAGTCATAGAAACCTTTGTGAGAGAAGGAAAAGCAGATCGTTGTATTTTCACATGTTTAATTCTTTCTACACGCTTTGAGAGGATGTTACTCACCCTGATCCTGCAGCCGCTGCTCTGACTCTGACAGCTCTGCTGGTCTCTTGTAGCTCAGAAAACTCCTCCTACTTAATGATGTGCTGTGGAAAGTCCAAACCCCCCATCCACAGACATGCACAGGCACGCTTTTTTTAAACACAGGCGCTGAGGCAATGTTGGTCTCTGTTGGTGAGGAAACGATATCCGTAATGCTTTCACAGACTCTTATGAAATTCTGTATTTAAAAGAGCCGTTGAACAAACTTTGGTGATCCCCTTTCAGCTTAACACCACATGCAGTCATACAACGTCGTTTTTTCCCCTGCAGTTTAGCTCTTTTGCTGTGAAGTCCAATAAATCTCTCAGCTATTTTTATCATTCCTTTTTAATGTCAAGTGTTGCACCTGCATTATTCAAAAGCAATTAAAGCCAGTAATGACACAACTAAAAACATTAATCAAAATATAGATTTTTAAGCAAATGATTATGTATAAATTAAACCTGACATCCATTTGTCTAGGTTTATCTCTACTTCATTTTGTGGCCTATTTAAAAACATCTGGTTTCAGTAGAGTAATAAGTTGTGCAGGTATCAGCAAAAACAAGGTACCGTAGACCAACTTAATGAGTAAATAAATCTGACCTTTACCAAAGCTGAACTGGTACTGTGGCAGATTGGGAAAATCTGCCACAGTACCAAAAAATGTTAAAAATGTTGAAAAAAAACCTAGCAATTAAGTCTTTTCAATGTTAACGTGGAGGGGGATGGGGTGTCAATGGTGCCATGCCATTAACAACCATTAAGAAGTTATATCTAAAACCAAAACTGCAAGTTGTTTTTGTCATATTTACAATTTTTTTACACACAGTATGCTACATTAGAAAATGAAATATTCCACTCCTCAGATGCAGTATAAAAACATCTATTTCTGCAGTAACATCACTTTAAAAACAAACAGACAGCTGATAATAAACCAATCCCCGACTCATGGCTGATTTATTTTGGGCAAATCGCCTGATCCTAGTCTTTTGACAGAAAAGGTGATTTTGAAGTTCTTCAAATTCCATAGCTACACTTGAAGTGGACTTCTGGCACTAGTAATGCACAATGTAGAATCAGAAAAGAGAAGAAGACTTTTAATCTGTTAATGCAGACAACCAAGAGTTGGACAAGAGCAAATAAGGGGACTTGGGAGAGGATTAGTAACCTGACAACAGCCAGCTGTATGTTGCTCCGCCTAGCTCCACTCACATACATCTGGGACACCGCCGGTAGAGAGTGATTTCTCCAACCAAATTTATGGTCTGGCCAATCAGGATGCAGGGCTGGAGTTTCATAGATGTGACGTAGTGGAGACGCGACCATGACGTGAGACTGTTTTGATAGCAATGGCGGCTCGTCGAGGAAGCAAGCGTTAACATCGATGCTGCTATTTCTTCCGTGTTGTCCAATCTACCTAATATTGTTTCATTAAAAGAACATCAGAGAACGCCTCTGAAGGCTTTTGTTGGTGGAAACGATGTTTTCGCCCTTCTCCCGACCGGATTTGGCAAGTTTTGTTTCCCGGGGCGCGTCCGCGGCGGACGCGGAAGCGCCCCGGAGCGGTTAGCGGTCAGCGCGAACCATGTTAGGAGGCCTTTAGTCCTCAACGCGGTCGCCCCAGAATCGACTCTGACCCGCGGCGCTTTGCCGCCTGTCTTCCCCCCTCTTCCTGTCAGCTCACTGTCAATAAAACGCATGCCACTAGAGCCGCAAACACATTATTATTATTATTATTTTTTTTTTTTCTGCGTCGCTATCATCAGCGTCACGGGTTAGCTTCGATGTGAGTGGTTGAAATAGCACGTCAATAAAGATGACAGACAAGTGGCTTATCCAATCATATGCAAGAATTTTTAATAAGGCCCAGCCTTCTGTAAAGGCAATTCCTATGGCGGTGTCCCAGATGTATGTGAGTGGAGCTAGGCGGAGCGACATACAGCTGGCTTTTGTCAGGTTAGAGGATTAGGGAGAGTGAGAACAAGACTGTGGTCAGGTCATAGTGGGCCTGCGATTTCAAGCACAGGGTTGGTCTTTGATAGAGGTGAGGTTTGGCCCTAAATACTGATGACATTGCGTTTTTACATGACTGCCAACACTTGGTAGCAAAATTGTACAGTGAAATTACAGATTTGAGGAAGCATGAGGACATTTATGAGCCTTTCCGGGAAGGGTACCTCAACCCCACCTCGCTTGTCTTTCGTCCGTCCCATTCCTCTGAGAGTGCTTTTCTGCAATGAGGTAGAAAATCAACCCATCAACCACATGACAAGCAATCCCTCATGGATGTCATAGATTCCGGCAAGAAGGAGATCACAGCTGAAGATTGCCAGGGGTGGATCTGACATAAAGCGTTTTTTTCCCCATGATATCACATGTGATAGTGATGAAAACATGCGGCCCAACTTTGAAGATAGCAGAGATTTGAGAACAGCAATTTTTTTAAAGTTCCTTCTATTTTGTTGTTACAATTCCTAGCGCGTACACTTTTAAAGGTGAAATAGATCCCATGGATTTTCTGTTCACTGTCAGCAGTCCAGTCATTTCCTGCTTTTACAGTGAAGGAAACACAATATTTTTATTTTCTCAATAGCCTGGAATCGAAACATTACATAACGGCGCTAAACTCCCCAACGGTAAATATTTTGTGTAGCAAGAAAACACAAGTTTACAGATGTTTGATGGTGTGTTCAAACACAGGCAGCTCAAAAACAGAAATATAAAAATCCCAACATTTAGTTTTTGTAATATTCACTACTGCAAGTACTTTAAAGGTTTGTGCACTTTGAACGTAACCTCCTGCTTTCCCTATGCTGCTGGAATACATGAGAAATCAACTGATACAACTAGCCCTGCTTATTGTTTAAAACAGTGTAAATAAATTAAATTGGTGATATTAGGGCCTCTCTTTACAGGCATACTGGAATTAATTATATGAGCGTAGCTAAGCTTCGTGCCCTCTACAAGATCCATCAAACAAAAATACAGAATAAAGTAGGTGTATTCTGGTGTACCAGCAGCAAAGTGACAGGCAAGTCAAGCCATGCACATGAACACAAAGGCAAAAATATGTAAACAGAAAGTAAGAATAAGAGACTGTACACTAAGCTCTATTTAAAAAAAAATGCTGTGTAAAAAGTAGAGCACTGCAATTAAAAGAAATGTGCAACAGAAAAGTGTAATTTCAAACGTTTACAACATGTGCATAGGCAAAGCAAGTTTATTTATAAAGCACTTTTCAGTAACAAGAGTAGCAGCAGGTCAAATACAGTATGAGACACGTTGGACTACAAACTTTAACATTAACATTTAAAGGCAGCTCTAAATAAATTTTAAAAGGAACTCACGGATTCAGCACTTTTACAGTCCTCTGGGAGTTACTTCCAGATGAGTGGAGCATAAAAACTAGTTCTGGTGTTTAGTTCTGGTTCTGGGTATGCAGAGGAGATTTGTGCCAGAAGACCTTAGTGGTCTGGAGGGTGGATAAGTCACCCTGGGTTAAAAGCCCAAGAGAAAACTTGTGTTTTCAGAGTTTCAGAGATGTTTTAAAAACATCAAGAGATGGAGCCTGCCTGACCACCAGAGGCAGTTCATTCCACAACTTAGGAGCCAGAACTGTAAAAGCTCTGCCTCCTCTGGATTTATAAAAAGACTTTGGGACAGATAAAAGTATCTGGTCTGCTAATTTAAGAACACGCAAAGGTATGTAGGGGTGGAGCAGTTCAGATAAACAGGAAGGGCACGCCCATTTTGGTACTTAAAAGCAAATCAAATAATTTTAAAATGGTTTCGAAACTTAACAGGGAGCCAGTGTAAGGATGCTAAAACTGGAGTTATAAGCTCATGTTTATTTTTTCCAGTGAAAAACCGTGTTGCAGCATTCTGTACCAGCTGCAGCTGTGAAAGAGTGACTTGGCTGACAGCAATTAAAAGATAACTAGAAAAAGCTGTTCCTGCGAAACAGCAGTGAGAATGCTAATCTGCAGAATGATTGAGCAGAAGATGCAGAAAACATTGAAATCAGAATTGAAGAATTTGAAAAAAATAAGAATTTGAAGATATTTGAAGAATTTGAAGAATTTGAAAAATTTGAAGAAATTTGAAAAATTTGAAGAAATTTGAAGAATTTGAAATATTTGAAGAAATTTCAAGAATTTAAAAAATTTGAAGAAATTTAAACAATTTGAAATATTTGAAGAAATTTGAAGAATTTGAAAATTTTGAAGAAATTTGGAGAATTTGAAAAAATTTGAAGGAATTTGAGAAATTTGAAAAATTTAAAAAATTTGAAGAATTTGAAGATTGAGAACAACTAGAAAATTTCTGAAGAAATTTAGCAAGGCGCCTGCCTCGTGGTATCGTCAAAAATACTAACGGGAAGTAACACTGCGAATAGGGGGTTTTCAGCTGACGTCACGCTCACATGACTACTCTGCGCGTCCGCCATATTGGGTGGTAGTCGTTTCGCACCGTTGACCCGCATTGTATTACGCCTTAGGCAGTATTGGAAGTGAACAATGGTGAAAACGTGTTTAATGGTTGGTTGCACGGCCCGTGGAGGTGGAGATCAACGCTCTTTCTATCGCCTACCAGCCGTAATAGTGAATCAGTGCGAAAAAACAAAACAGCTCTCTGAACAACGTCACCTATGGCTGACACGGATATCCAGGTCCGATTTGGACGGTGTTAAGCTGGAATACGCCAGAGTCTGCGGTGCTCACTTTGTCACAGGTAATTAACTGTTAAGTATTTAAAACATGTAAACCGTTGCTGTATTGTGGGCTGTAACAGCGCAACACATGATCGCCATGGGAAAAACATAGAAACGGGTTAATTTTCCACCGCTTTCCTGCCTGGAGGCGCAACCACGGAGAACAACTGTTAGAGATAACAAAGAGTCGTCGGCTCGCTTGGATCGCGGCTGTAAGACGACCTAACATAACTTTCCACAGTATCCCGATGTCAATGAGAGTGTGTTCTAAACGTTTGAAACACATAGCAGCTAGTTAAAAGTACATTGCATGCGTGAGTGGTTGTTAGCACTAACGGTTAGCAGCTACTAACTTAGCATGTGCCAGAGCCCGTCTGAGCACAGCTTACCTTTGTACGAGTTACTGTGTTCCCACTGTTTGCTGGCTTTATGATCTGCCGCTCCTGAACCCATCCATTCGTAAACTGCACATGAGACTCCAAGGACTTGTAGCTTCAGAACTGTTCTGAAGTATAGGCGCTCACACCACAAACAAGGTAGCCGAAGACGTCCGATATGGACAGTGACGTCCGCGCTACTTCCGGGTTACGTCGGTAGGCTTTTGCCGGCGTAAATACGGTAAATACAACTTAATTTTGCACTGGTCATTGTTCTGATTAAATAATTAAAGCCGCGAGCGGCGTCGATCAGCCCTGCAGCCAAGCGCCTTCGCGCACCGCCGGCCGTCAGCCACCGCAGAAGCTGCGACGCATTTGCGTCGGATTGTTTACATTTTTACCATCTTATTAAAACTCACCCGTCCACGTATGATGGCGATTTCCTTGATGTACATAACTTCGACATCTCGTACCCAACCAGATGTGAACTGGTTGTGAGCCTCTAGACCCTTGTAAGCTCTCATTTCCTCGAGAGTGTGCAGAGGGTTTTCACTGAACACCAGGTAATGCACTATGTCGCCGTGCTCTACATTTGGCCAATCATCAGGATTACGGCTAAACAAGGCACCGTGGAAGGCATAGGGGTCCATATGGTCGATCACGGAACATTTCCTCAGATAGACGTCCTTATCTGGTCGCTGTAGCGTGCTGGCGTACTTATCCATTCTCGATACGAAAATACGTGTAGGACAACTAGAGATAAGGAAGTGTACCACCCAATATGGCCAACCGGAAGTTGGCCAGTGACGTCAGTGAAAACCCCCTATTTCAGCTTCCTACGGTCTTCACAGCACCCGCAGTGGCCTTCGAAAGGTGCCATGTTAAGTCAACGGACCTCCTAGAAGCCTCTGGCTAGCAGCGTTGTCATGGAGACTCCCTCACAGCTGTAGCCCTCTATTTGTCTGTAAAGGCAGAACAACCCCGGCTAAGCAGAAGTTGGTAGGACCTTCCTAAAGCTACTTCTGGTTAGCAACATGCTAACCGTTAGCCGCTAGCATGGTTGTGTTCAGTATCACCGGGTGATTGTACTCTGTCAGTTTGGTCCAAATCCTGTACTGGGATGTGCCTCAAATAGGGAGAAAATACGTTGTTTATAACGTTGCCATGGTAACTCAAAATGGCTGGTGGTACAAAAAATACTTCATGGGATCAGCACACATGTTTTGTTATACACACTGTGGGGATTATAATCCAAAACTCTAAATTTCCCACACCGGGATTCGATCCCATGACCTCTTGCAAGCACAGCCTGAACTTTCCATCAGAGCTATACTGTAGCCATATATGGGCATGCATTTCTGGGAAAATAAGGGCTTTGGTCCCCCATTTAAAAGCATTGGATGTTTGACACCTCATAGCTTGGAGATGCTTTATGCGACGTAGGCCAAATTTCTTGTGGAGCTTTCTCTCTAAAGGAAGTACAGACTCTGTGAAGCAGAAGTTTGTACGAGCTTCCTAGAGCTACTTCCGGTTAGCAACATGCTAACCGTTAGCCGCTAACAAGATTGTGTTCAGTATCACCGGGTGATTGTACTCTGTCAGTTTGGTCCAAATCTTGTACTGAAAAGTGCCTCAAAAAGGGGTGCCAATACTTAATGTCACCAAACGTGACCAAAGTTCATGGGTCAGATTGGCCTCCTTTAGCAACTCAGCCTCACCACATCTTGGCCCAGAACTCAACATTTGACCAAAACGGTCAGTAGCGCCATTTCCCACAGGTGGGTGGTGGCCAATTGGGTCGTGTCTGGGCATCATGCCAGGTCCTGTTGGAAGCAAAGGCCCAATAGGAAAGCATGTGAAATCCAAAATGGGACAGAAAAGTGACACATGGCTGATAATCACTTGAAAATTTTAAAATGTTAAGAGGAAGTGACTGTGCGAATTTCAGATTCCTACATTAATCACAGCCACTGCAGTGGATGTCAAAAGTTGCCATTCTATCCCAATGGAGCCTGTCCCTCTGGCCCTCAGAGTTCCGTCGTCATGGAAACTCACTCACACCTCTGCTGCAGGCCAGTCTACTGAAGTTCAGACACTTTGCTCACAATAAGTCCCATTGGGTTATAATGGAGAACTTTGCCTCGAACAACGCTCCATATCTCCTGATCCGTAAATGGTAGAGACGTAATTTCTTCAGCGTTTATTTCGTAACGGATAGGAGAACAAGAGAAACTATCGGTTTTTGCTAGAAATATTTTAATTTAGGCGTAATAAATTATGATATAAAGGGGATTTTGAAGGAATTTCAGAAATCCTCTAAAAACGGTCCCGAACAAATCGCTGTAGCTGAAAAAGTATAAGAGATATCAAAATAATTCTTTCACTGTGAGTATCAGCAGGCTTTTGAGGACTAGGGAGCCCATTTTTATGTTTGTAAAAAAATCGGTGTAGGCACAGCGACTATGTAAAAAAGTGGATGATGTGGAAGAATGAAGCTCCAAAGCGTTTTCGGGATGTTGCACATTTCCTACTCCCGAACAAATTGTTCCTGCGGCAAAACCGTAACATTTATCAACAAAATTCTTTTTTTTATGAGTGCCAGAAGGGTCTGGACATGAATGTGTGAAAGTCTCATGCCTGTATATCAAACGGTTTAGGAGTAGCGACGATGTAGAAAAGTGCCTCATTCGGGGGGATGGAAGTTTGATCCTGTTTTAACATTTTTCCAAAACGCTACTCCCGAACAAATTGTTCCTCCGGCAAAACCGTAACATTTATCGACAAAATTCCTTTTATATGAGCGCCAGAAGGGTCTGGACATGAATGTGTGAAAGTCTCATGCCTGTACATCAAACGGTTTAGGAGTAGCGACGATGCGAAAACATGTGTCGCTTGGGAATGTCAGGTGTGATTTTTCACCACACCTCCATAGAAAATCAATGGAGCATGGACCATGATTTCAAGATTGCTTCTTGACAAGAGGGGCTTAATATTTGGCAGCCACCTCAACTGAAAAAAGGAGGACTTGATCACAGAATTTACATGTGCATCAAGTTTGAGGCTAGGGTCCATTTTTACTCCTAAATTAGAGACACTGGATTTTTCATATGGGCCAAATATAAAAGATCCAAAGAAGGAACCTTTTTGGACTGCAGGATTTTAAAAGCATAACCTCTGCTTTTTTTCATTAAAACTAGGGAAATTCCTTACCATCTATCTCCTGATGTCATATACACAATCAAGTAGAGGTTGAACCGAACTGTTATATTTTAGAGGTAAATAGTCGTGGTAGTCATCATGTAAATGATATGGCATGCATTGCTTCCTAAAAATAGCACCAAGTGACAGTAAATAGAGAGCGAACAGGAGAGGACCAAGAATGGAGCCTCAGGGGAGTGCAGCTGAAGCAAATGTAAAATACTCCAACATTACACAGAAGCTCCTGTCAGTGAGGTAGGACCTAAACCACTGCGGAGCAGAGCCACTGATGCCCACCCACTGCTCCAGTGTGGAGATAAGGATATCGTGGCCTACTGTGTCCAAAGCAGCAGTCAAATCCAAAAACATCAGTAGAACACAGTTTCCAAAATCCATTGCCAAAAAGATATAATTAAAAACCCTTAAAAGAGCAGATACAGTGCTATGCTATGTTTTCAAATCAGACTGATACATCCAAAGGGGCAGGCTGATGAGCATGAAATCTTAATGGTACTATAAAGAATACGGGCATTATGAAAATTTGTCGCAATAATTTCAGAGTGATATTTTACTCTAGCATGTCTCACAGCCCTCTGATAACAGAACCACATTTCGCTCAGTATCTCAAAAGAGACTGAAATGACATCAATGAAATTAATGCAAATCCATGCACTGATTTCTTCTGGGTCCATAGTCACCTGGTGACATGGTGATATAGATCTGTGTGTCATCTGCATGGTTATGGTAACTGCATATGCATAATTTTTTTTTTGCAAGAAATAGAAAAACTGCCAAAACAGAAGGAATGTAAAAATGTATTGCATTTGTTGGGAGCGGTATTGGTTATAAAGTCTAAGAGCTGCTGGGAGGAAAGTTCTGCAATATCACTGAAATAGCTCTCCAGCACTGCAACAACTTCAGGCTTGGGATGAGAAACACTAAACTGCTGGTCCAACAAATTACACCATAGAACATTTAACTAATGTACAGAGTTAAAACAATGTCTTCAGGAGCACCCCTTGCACTCCAAATGATCTCAGTCTCCTTAGCATGTATGGTCTGTTCTGAACCTTCCTGTAGTCAGTATTAGTATTATGATTACAGTCCAGTTTATTGTTCAGGTCAAAACCTTGGTTCTGAGAGTCCACCATCTCAATGTCAGTTTCCTGGATGTTTTACCAATGTCAGGGTGGTGGGCCTGCACCTGCGAAAATCCACTACCTTGGGCCTATTATGAAAGAGTGCGCAGCTTACATACTAAAAGTTGGCACTAGGGAGAAATCCTGAAACTTGTGGCGCACAAAAAAAATTCAGATGTATAAAACTGTGCGTAGACGTGTCACTGCACACGTTTCTTTGATAAATCTGAATGAAAAATGCGCACGTTCATGTGTATCTTTGGCTGCCCTGTCTTTGCCCACAAAATAGATATGCAAAACAGTAAGAATACCCGGAAGGCACCCACCACTTGTAAAAATAATATAAGATATGAAATACCTTTATTGTCCTACAATGGGGAAGTTCGGGCGTAACAGTGGCAAAAACACAGACACAGTTATACACTAGATTAGTATGAATGATAAGCTTATCTAAAGTTAAGTTCTACAGCAAAAAGAATAAACTTATCAGAAGGGTGCAACTTTTGATAACATGGGATATTCAGATCAAAATGCAATATTCAAGCTGAATAGAGGAAAGACAGCAGCCCATTTACAGAACGCTGTGCGAAAAATTTGCAATATGTATGATTGTAGAAGGAAACACCTCCGAGTAGCTAAAATGCTTGCAAATGGACATTAGGCTCTGAGAGATAGTGTAAATGATTCTTGATCAGATCAAGAACCTGTGCAACCATGAGCATGTTGTAAACACTTATTGAATCTGTTGTGAACAGCAGAGATTATAAAGTCTAACAGCAGCTGGGAGGAAGTCCTGCGGAAATGCTCCTTTGAGCATCTGTGTTGCAGCAGTCTGTCACTGAAAGAGCTCTCTAGCTCTGTAACAGCTCCATGCATGGGGTGGGAGACGTTCATCAGTGATGCTATTTTTCTTAAAATCCTTTCGTCTCCCACCAACTGTCTGTCCAGGGGTCATCCCAGGACAGACCTGGCCCTCCTAATAAGTTTGTCCAGCCACTTCCTCTCAGCTACAGCAAAGCAAACCAGACCATAGAAGATGGCTAATGCCATCACAGAGTCAAAGAATACTCCAAAAAACCTCAGTCTCCTCAGCAGGTACAGTCTCCTCTGGCCCTTCCTGTAAATAACATCCATGCTGTTACTCCAGTCCAGTTTATTGTTAAGGTGAACATCCAGGTACTCATTAGACTCCACTATCTCAACATCAGTTCCCTGGATCTTAACTGGTGTCACTGAGGTGGGTCTGCGTCTGCGAAAATCCACCACTAACTCTTTTGTTTTCTCTGCATTTAACCTGAGATGGTTCTGTTGGCACAAGTCTATAAAGCTCTGCATGTACAGTCTGTACTCTGAGTTGTCCTCCTCTGTGATGAGAGCTACTATGGTGGAGTCATTAAAGAATTTCTACAGGTGGCTATTTGGGGAGATAATGGAGAAGTCTGCCTTGTTGAGGGTGAACAGAAATGGTGCCAGCACAGATCCCTGCAAAGCTCCCATGCTGCAGATGAGCCTGTCAGAGAAACAGCCCTATGTCCTCACATACTGCGATCGACCATTGGGATAATCCAGTATCCACTGACAGGTGGTGGCCCACTCCTGATCGCTCCAGAGGTTGTGGTCGGATGGTGTTGAAACCACTGAAAATCTCAAAGAATGTGATCTTCACAGTGCTTCTGGATTTCTCCAGGTGGTCCAGAGCTTGATGTAGCAGGAAGATAAAGGCATCCTCCATCCTAAAGTCAGGCTGATTGACAAACTGCAGTGGATCCAATGAAGACCTCACCAGGGAACGTAGATGGTTGAGGACCAACCTCTCGGGGTTCTTCATCAGGTGTAATGCCCTGTTAGCCAGTGTTTATTAGACATGCTATTGCCAGGCTAGCATTGTTAATTCTTCCACTTTGTGAGTGATCTTACATTCCCCATGATGATGGATGGAAAGGCGGGTCTGTACCTTCTCCTCCAGCTATGCCAGCTTCTCCCTGCCAGTTTCCAGCAACTCCTTATTATCTCCCAGGAGATTTCTGGCCAAACTGCTGCAACAGTCGTTGGGCTATTAGCAAGAGCTAGCAGCTGATCCCTTGTGTAAACAACAGCTGCTTACTGCTTCCCCCGTGGTCTCTGAAAACAAATGCCATATAGAACAAAATGAACAAAAAAATTGACCACAACACAGCTTGTGTCATGTTGTGAGTCGAAAGGCGAAAAGACAGGACACACAGACACACACACACACACACACTACTCAGAGTAGATTAAAAAAGGATGAAAACATAATAAGGCACGGTCACAGGCTGCCAGCTTTTCCGGCCTTGGTGGAAAACAAAACAAAACATGGTAACGGTGCTGTCAGGCAGCCACAGAGATACTTCGAGCAATGTTTGTAGTGAATTACAGTCCCTCAGAGCTTCTTGAGTCTCTCTTTACTGTACGTCTCACTGCTGGTTCTCTGTGTACAAGGGGTTTATACACAGGTTGGAGATGAACCTGGTTGTGATCCGAGGCCCGCAAGGGAGGGAGAGGTAATGAGCTGTATGTGTACTTGTTGTTTGCATACAATAACTCCAGTATTCTATTGTCTCTGGCATGTCAGTTAACTTACAGGTTAATAGTGGAGAGAGTGGAGACATGATTAAAATTCCAGAGATTAAAAGAAGTGCCTGGGGAATCTGTCATGATCTGCAACTGTTTGTGTTGTGTTCATTGCACTACCCGTGTGATATGTACTTTCCTTTCTTCTCAGTTGTATTTAAGTTCTGGGTTTAGTTCCTTTATTATTGTGTCATTTGTTTCCATTCCAGTACCCAATGTCCTTGTGTTCTGTAAGACTCTTTGCCAATGGAATGAGTATTTTTTACCACTAAAATAAGATAATTAGATATCCCGCACTTGAAATAAGATGATGGAGATGAATTGTTCCTATTTTAAGTGCAGAAATCTTATTCCATTGGCAAATAGTCTTATTTATCTGCTCAAATCAAGGAAAATTACATTCATTTCAAGAAAACTTGACTTACTTTTAGCTCCCTTTTTGCAGTGTAGGTCTGGAAGACCAGACCTACACTGACCTAGAGGAGAAACAATGGGAGCACACAAGCTCATAAGGTCTCAAAAGATATTAAGAAAGGACAAAAGAAAACAAAGTTGTTCATAAAACGGTAATCTCCATTATGTGTAAAAGCAGAATGGGGGAAAAACCGTCACAGAAACACACAACATGTTAAACAAAGATAAAAACTCAGGACTGAGTGAAAGTTGCTGAAGCAGAATGCTCGCTTGTATGGCACAGGAACACGTATGTTTAAAACAGTGGGAGGAGAGACATTAATTACATGAGATGTTTATGCTGACAACTCTGACACGGCTCTCGGTATGTGGAAAAGCAAATTGGTTCTTTTACAGAACTAATTAAGAATCAACTATAATACTGACTGTGGTGGAAAACCCCTATATAGGGCGAATTCTTTGTGTTGGCCACTGTTGAGTCAGTACAAAGAGAATAATAAGATAAGAATTCCTTTATTGTCCCACAATGGGGAAATTTGGATGTGACAGTGGCAAAGAAACAAACAGTTACAAACACAATTAATAGCAGTGAAAAGAATGATAAAGAAAAAGGGTGTCTGTAGAGAGACAGTGAGGGGCTGTTCTTAAGGGGAATACAAAATCACAGCAAAGACGTTGTCCTGAACCGAATAAGTGGACAAAATTGATCCTGATCCCATTGCTTAAACTTTTGTTGTAACTGTAAAAGCTTTGTTTATCATTTCTTATCACTGCCTGTTATTTTTTAGGATGGTAGTATGTTCAGGGTCCACTTCAGCATATCTTAACCAGAAAACGATAATGATTGATTTAATAATTAATGTGTTTAACCCCTGCAATGGAATGGTGACCTGTCCAGGGTGTACCCCACCTCTCGCCCATTGACAGCTGGAGATAGGTACCAGCTCCCCTCGTAACTCTACAAGGGATAGACGTGTTAGAAAACGGATGGATGGATGTGTTTAACCCAACAATCTGGCCTTTGTGCTTTACTCAAACCCCAACATATTCATTATAATTTCTTATGAGATTATTGTCAAAGCTACATTAGTTCTACTATTACTTGTATGTTTAATAAAAAATAAAGGAATGAGCTTTGGTGATAAAACCTATAAAATGTTCCCAACTATCAATTTACTTAGTTATTGGTTGTCTGTACAGGAATACAGGGGCACCAAAGCCCTAGATGCCCGAAGGGACCTCCAGAGCAAAGGTGCCCAAGAGGGGCCAACACAGGGAAAGCTGCCTCCGCATCTCAGGGAAGGGCAGAGATGGGGGGGGGGCACCACTACTCGTCCATATTCTGGTCCAAACCCCCCACCCAAGCTAAACATACTCCCAGTAGAACTGAAAAGCAAAACACATGCCCAAATACAAAAGAGGGTACAAGACCTAACAGACAGAGAGTTATTTATTAGACATTAAATAACTTTAAAACAGTGTGTAATTGCACAATAGTAACATGTGCTTTTGTGCCTTCTCAAAATATTTGGTCCCCTTCTGGTGCACCTTAACCCTTTTTGCGATGCAACAACAAACATATCACCCTTTTAAAGCCTTTTAATCTTTTCCTGTGTCCATTTTAGCTATGAGATTTATGGCACATTGGCCATACATGGAAACACACATGCTAGCTTTGCACATGGTAAACTCTGCCGCCAATTTATTCTGACCATGACAGTAAGAGGGACATTTCTTTTGCAGTTTCTTTGTTAAAGGAACATTTGTGCCTTTACCTCTTGTAAACAGAAGTCAGCATCAGCATTACATACAGGAGCACCACCTAACATTGCACAAAAAGCCACAAGTTTAATTATTTCAACTGTTAATTTATGTCGACTTGTTACATATGAACAAGATGTGAGTCTCTGATAAGGTTTTGTGTCAGTTAATATTTATTGTTCACATAGAAAGTTACCTTTGGTGTCACATCAATCCATCAATCAATTCATCCAGCAAATGAATCCATCAATCAATTATTTATTTTCATGTCAATATAAATGGTAACTAGCCTGTACTTGTATAGCACTTTGTCCAGAGGAACCCAAAGCACTTCACACTACATTCAGTCATTCATGGCCACATTCACACGGTGCATTGCACCTTTACATTGAAAAAAATTGTAACACTGCATCCCTGTTTTCAATGACTGGAAAAGAAAATTACAGCAGGTGAAGCTTTACAACTGCTCTCTTAAGTGTTGATATCTTCATTATTTCAGCAAACATTAACCCCCCCCCCAAGCAAAGCTGTAAAATGTAGAAAAACTTTACAGCTTTTTAAAGCCCCCCCCCCCCCCCATATTCTAGGGAAGAGCAAAAGCGCTAGCCCCAGCCCCAGCCAATCCCCAGCGACCAGCCAAAGCCAGGACCCCGACCAGGTGGCCGGCTCCTCCTCCATGCCCTGAACTCTGGGTGGCATCTGGAGAGGTGAGAGAAAGACCTCAAGCCTGCCTCTTCCTGCTCAGATATTGTGTTGTTGCATGTTGCTCTCAAGTGCGGCCAAAAAGGGATGGTAGCAGGTGCCAAATAAATATGTGAGTTTGATGGGGCTCCTCTCTCCTCTTCCCTAGGATGGGGGAGGCATCTATCCCTGTGTTGGTCCCTCTTTTGTAACGTTCCTGGCACTGGAGCTGCTAATTGCAATCAGCACACCTGTTCTGACTCCATCCCACCTGCATAAAGGCTCCGTCCTTCTCAGCCTCCAGTGCCAGAACGTCTCGAGCCAACTCGTGAGAACTTCCAGCCATTACTCTGAGTCTGCCTGTCTGAATCCCGACCTGTCTTTGCCCTGTTTTTTGAGCCAGCCTAACCCCTCTCTGGATTTTTGTCTGCCCGCCTGAGTCCTGCTTGTCAGCCTCTGGATCCTGGACTGCCCGCCCGTGTTTCTGACCCAGCCTGCCCGTGAGTACCGGAGATTGCCTGCCCCCTTTAACTGTCTGTGCTTTTTGGATTTTGGACCTGGACCTGGACCTGGAACCCTCTTTGGATTCTCCCTTGGAAACCTCCGCCGGATTAATTGATCTCCCCGTTATCAGACCCGGACAGTACCTGGATTAACGACCTTGGAAAAAGCCCTGCACGGACTCCGCCGTACTCTGGAACCAAAACAGCACCCAGACGAGCCAGCTCACGGCCAGGTTAGTGACCTAGCTTCTAGTTCACATTTCTGTCTGCCTCCGCTGGTCGCTAACTTGCCACTTTGCCTTCAGGAGCTGCCAGCCGGTGAGTGTGAGCCGCACGTACCGAGAGCCCGTGCAACCCCTCCCCTTAAATAAAAACAATTCAAGTGTCACTGACCTGTTTTCGGGTTGTCTTTGGGTCCATCCTAATATATTACATCTTTGGCACAGTTTGATCTGAGGGTCCCTTTGGGTTCTGGTTTCCCCAGTGTCTGCCTTGGTGGTCTGGGGGGCGGGTCTTTGGCTCCTCACAACCACTATTGAGGATTTTTCTCATGGATAAACCTTATACACACAAGCACACTCTCGCAAACACTCAGGTGTTTGGATTCAGGTACTTACAGATTCCCTTCTACACAGAAAACCCTTATTATTAGCTTTAGCTCTCACTTTCTACATCTCATATTAAATAACACTATATTATTCAGTCGTGGTATCAAGGCATTGGTTATTTGCACCTGTAATACTCTTTTTATATCTCTCTTTGCAGGTGTAGAAGCAGACTCAGATGATGTTATATTGGTCTCCCTTTCCTGTCCTCTTTTTCTTTCACCTTTTCTCCCTTTTAGCATTTTGTCTCATCCTTTTCTTTTTTGTTTTCTCTCCTACCTTCCCGCTTCAGTGTCCATTGAATATAAAAAAGTCCCAGAATAAAATCTAATAAAGCTCGATAAATCCAAAAGAATGAAACAACATTTAAAAGAAGGTAATTGATAACCCCTCAAAGTGTAATCTCAGTGCTATTGTGGGCCTTAAACCAGACTGAAACTCTTTACAAACCTGACAATATTGAAATAATGTCAATTGAAGAAGTTGTGGTTCGCTAGAGGCCATGCAGGAGGAACAGCAAACATGTGAAAGAAGGTGCTCTGTTAAAATGGGATTAAAATAAAACTTTTTTTACAAATACACTAAAGCCTTATCAGGGGTTTCTAGTGTTTCTAAAAGTAGAATGGGATGCATTTTTGTAAGTGAGGCAGACACCTTGTCTACTTTAAAAGACTAGGCTTAAATCTTAAATCTAGACAGGCTTCGAGTATCCTGAGCAATCATCTTTGTAGCTATGCTGTCAAAGGCTAAGGCTGCTGGAAAACATACTGACTGGCTTTTCTCACTCTGTTAACAACTCTCCAGTTATGTATCATCTGCATTTATTGCTGCCACACTCCCAGAATTTTGATTTAGCTGGAGTGGGATGGAGCCATTACTGCAAATAACTTCATGTTTTCTTTCTATAGATGATGGGCCTGTTTTACCATATATAATCCTGACTCTTGTATAGAACAGGCAATTGAAGAAGCTTTAGTTTGGGGTAACACTGTTATGTACTGTTTTTCATCTCATGGATTTTACTACTGGTTCCGAGTTTACATGTTTAGCTTGGTTCCTTTCCTAGATCTAGCTCCTTCAGTGGCTTTATTTATAAAAACACAGAAAGAGCAACGGCTGTCAATAATTATTTATGTTTACACTTAAAAGTTCACCTGGACCAGTGATTCTGTGTTGGCTTGGTTGTATGTGTGTGCTGTCTTCTGAGACCCCCAGTAGGCCGTGGCAGGTGGCTCACATTGAGCCAGATAACAGAATCCTTCAGCAATCCTCCCTTCTAAGCGGTGCACACAAACACCAGCAGGTGAACTAGCGGGGCTGAGCGAGGACTGGGTCCAGGGAAACACAGAAGCAAACAAAGGGAAGCCGCTGGCACAAACAACATATGCAGATAGGGAGCAAGACGAGACGTTCTGGCAGCAAGTGGATGAGTGAGGTGGATATAAATAGGGAGAGTGACAGGTGGGCTGAATTGACTCTAATTAATGGCAGCAGGTGGAGCTGATCTCGTGCAAAGTGGTGGCTAGGATGTGACTGATTGGCTGGTTGGCCAGTGGCTGGGAGTTGACTGAGCTAATATGAAAATGACTGATGACTGATGGAACAATGAAACAATAAACAGTCCAGAAAAGTCCAAAAATGTCTATCCATAAAATTAGCTGGAATTCTGGATGATTCTGCACTTATATTTTAGGTACCAACACTCAAAAATGCTGTATCTGAATTCTACAAGACCAATTTTGTGTAAAAATACAAATAACATCTTACATCAGAAGGTTGCTTGAGTGCTTGAGCCAAGTTGTGGGGAAACTCTGTTCCCCTTATTTTAAATATACATGTGCACATTTCCTCTGAGATTTTGTAAGACCGAAAGCAGCCAAAACCTGTTTTCAAATATCTACACCTTTATTCTTTGCTATTATTCAGTGATATACATAATCACTGGAGTGCACCCCCTTGCATCAAAACTGATTGAGGCCCTTTTACTTAAAATTTGTGAGAAATAATTTCACACATTTAAAGTTTTGAATGACCTTCTTTTAACTGTTGATGTGGGAAAATGAGCAGTCCTTTTACACTTAGATCACGGCATCCTTCTGACCTGACTGGAGTCACTTGTTGGTATTCAAAGTACAGCACTAAATTGGTTTCGATCCTATCTCTCCAATAGGAGTTTTCCTGTCAATCTAGGACAGTATTCCTCCTCTGTGTCTCCTCTAAAGTATGAGGTACCCTTGCTGAGTCTTATCTCCCTCTATCTGATTTTGAGAGGGCTATCCATGCATTTATTACACCACGTTTAGATTATTGCTATTCATTGTATCTAGAGTTGGATCAGAGCCCTTTGCAGCAATTGCCGAGTGTATAAAATGCTGCAGCCTGTCTGCTGGAAAAAACAAGGAGGCGAGAATCTATTACTCCCGTTTTGCGCTCCCTTCACTGGCTCCCTGTTGTCTTTCGGGTGAAATTTAAGGTTTTATTGATTGTTTTAAAGTGTCTAATCTTTATGGGCCCATCTTACTTAGCTGAGCTCTTGCAGCCTACACTCCTCTCATAACCCTGAGGTCAGCTGACCAGCTTTTGGTAGCTGTCCCTAAAGCCAGATTAAAGACCAGAGGTGACAGAGCCTTTTCTGTGGCCGCACCCACACGGTGGAACAGTCTTTCTCTGTCTGTTAAACTCTCTTAGTCAGTAGGTCAGTTTAAGTCCAGACTGAAAACACATCTATTTTCCCTGGCCTTCAACACCAGTACCAATATGGAAAATTAGTACTTAATTGATTCAAGTTCTTAGGAAATTGCTGTAATCTGAAATTAAGTATGTCTCGGTTTTTATTCGTATTATCCATCCATCCATTTTCTTACTCTCTTTATCCCTCATGGGGTCGCGAGGGGTGCTGGTGCCTATCTCCAGCATTTCAATGGGCGAGAGGCGGGGTATACCCTGGACAGGTCACCAGTCTGTCGCAGGGCGACACAGAGACAGACATGACAAACAACTATTCACGCACACACTCACACCTAAGGACAATTTAGAGAGGCCAATTAACCTAACAGTCATGTTTTTGGAAGACCCAGGGTTGGACTTGAACCCAGAACCTTCTTGCTGCAAGGCTGTGCAAGGCTATGTCACTGTGCAGCCTATTCGTATTATGTTTTGGAATTTTATTGTACATTTTATTATAGTTTTTATTATTTTTTTATCAACCTTAGTTTTATTTATTGTTTTATCCTTTATCCACCTGAGATGTGATTATTGTGAAGCACTTTGGTCAGCTGAGCTTGTTGGAAATGTGCAATATAAATATTAAACTTATTAAACTTACTTACACACATTTTTTTCCTTTAACTGTGTTTTACACTTCACACAAGTGTTGTACATAAATCAAGCCAATACAGGTTTTCACTTCCTCATAAAAACAGATGCATTTCTGCTTTAGATCTAATTACATGCAACAGTGCACTGCGGTGTACTGTAAGTCTATTCAAGGCAAGTTTATTTCTGCAACAGTGTTCATAGACAAGCTCCTTTACAGGGCATCAAATATAAGACAGATGGAAAATGAACAAAGCATCAACACAAAAGGATTAAAAGCTGCTCTGAACAACAAATTTTCAATCTCACGATGGAATACTTATTGCTGGATTGACTTTATTAAAATAAGACTGCCACCAAGAACAAAGTAAGCAGGCCACATTGTTGTAATAGCAACTTGTTTCAATTCATAGATGTTTTTGGGTGGGTGAGAAATACATGTGTTTATTTTGTGATGTGGGATGATGGACCTTGCATGGATGGGGATAGCACCATGTAGCCTTACCCCTTGCATGCGAGGTCCATCATCCCATATCTGAAAACTTTTTTAGTGACTGTCCAGAGAAGTATGGGTTAAACCAGGCCAGCCAAGTGAAGCGAGCCAGCAACCAGCAACCAAGGAAGCACAGATGTGTTGGTTAAGCCAAGACCCCGGGCATCAGTTGACATGTCTAAACCACACAATTTCAACAGTAGACCAAATATTTACATAGATTGCAGAAAAAGAAACAAAGCTTTTTCTACTCCCTGTCTGACATTATATCACGTTAAAACGTACCTGGTTTATGTCAGGTAGGATTATGATAGAGATGATTTTTTTATGTACTTTTTTTCAAATTCAGAAATTTACAAAAATTACTTTATATTTGGTAGCATTGTTTTTAATTTAGCTGACTTGGGTTAAAAACTAGCTGAATCCGCTCTTTAGGCCACCTGGATCACACAAACATTTCAGATATGCCCACAAATTTTATGTGTGAGAGAGAGACAAGGGATAACCACTGCAAAACATTGACTTCATTGTTCTTTAACAACTCTGTGACTGATTGCCAACGCACGTCAGTGGTGTCCCTCATTCATCAAAAATTCAGTTGCTATTACTTTCTGTGAACCGACACGTCTGAGCAGCACAGGCTGCAGGGCGAGTTAGGCCCAGTAATCCTTTTCAAACCTGTCCTATTCAGAAATGCCTAAGCTTCTGATAAAACTTTTTCATAGTTGGAGTCTAGTTCCTTGTCCTGTCTCATGGTACTACAGCATGACCTGGCTATGTGTTAAAGGCACCAGATGATGCACATTTATTGAACAGATCCACAATGGTGCTCCCTATGTGTGTTCCCCTTAATCTGAGGCTATAGGATCATTCTTCTTTGAAAAACCTGCTGGTTCCTAAGCTTTAACTTCCTGGCTCTTGTCTTGAGATGTCGCTTAAATATCTCTGCAAAACATTCTATTCTTATTATAAAATTAAGTTGTGGAGTGCAGCCACCACTCCTACACCAAAACACCCACATAACATGATACTCCCACCTATCTCAACTTCATAGTGTCATGGTTTTTAAGCGTTTAGCCCACATGCAGATACAGACGGGAGACAGGAATAAATTTAAGATGTTTATTAAAGGCTCGGACAACGGGGAAAAACACAACGGGTGGCTCGAGCGAGGTCTGAACGTCAGTGCTGGAACGACTACGGAAAGAAAGAGGAACAAAGTTACGAGAGATCGAACCAGGGGAAAATTCCAGAAGCTGCGCCGCTTACCATTTAGTCGAGAAGACCTATCCGGGGAGAGTAATGACGAGGGAACTCTGTGACCGTAACTCATTGATGGTAACAGGTGGCTGAGTGACTGGAGGGCTGACAGATGGTAATGCTGGCGAGGGATCCGGAGCGCACCCCAGTTGACGGCAGACGGGAGGAGCAGATGGAAGAACCGGAGTATTGAGGGTGAACCAGGTGAATCCAGGGAAGGGGGTCTCACGCCCGGCTTGGTACCACCAAGAGAGTATGAGGGGAGCTGCCAGAGCAAAATCTGAGCGGCGCGGATTCTGAGGAGCTGGTTCTTTGAACACGACGTCAAGGCAGGTGAGTAAATCAAAACACGAAAAACTGAAGAACACCAAGAGAGACAAAAATTATTCCAAAAACAGGATTTCCAAGAACTCACAAATACGAGGCACAGGAGACAGGTCAGAGGCCTAGGCATACCACAACTGGGTTAACACTCTGGCGTCTTCCATCTGTCTGAGCGCTCCTTAAGAAGCCAGTGGAAGCCGCTCCTGACGAGCCGCAGGTGTGGGCCACGCCCCCCAGTCAACTAGAACCACCTGTGGAGCAGAGTAGAGCACGGAAACCACAGAGAACACTGACACATAGCAGCAAATACAGAGTAGAATCCAAAGAGTAGACTTGAAATGTATTCAGGACAAACAGATCGACTGAAAGTCCACAGTCCAGAAGGTTAGTTAAAAAGAGGCAAAAAGTCAGAGGTAGAGACAAGCTAGCAAAGAAGAGTGGAAACCTGATGGCTTAAATAGGAGACAGGTAACTAAACAGATGCAACCTATCAGAACAGCAATCAGGCGGGCGTCTGAGGGGAACAAAGAAAAAGGCTACTACAGCACAGAAACAATCATGGCACACAGTTGAGATGATGCTTTCAGATTTGAAAGTTCCCCCTTTTTCCTTTGAATTTTAGTTTCAACAGAACACAGGATCCTAAAACCTACAGTATTTGTCCATGTGTGTAATTTTAAACTGTGACATGGCTTTTTTATGTTGCTTTTGGATTAATGGCTTCTTCCTCCTGGAGTGTAATTTTAGTTCATTCCAGTACAGGAATAATTTCTCAGTGTATATTGAAGCCCTCCCACCAGTTTCAGCCAGCATCTTCACAAGGTGTTTTGCTTCCACATTAAACCATTATTATTATTATTGGGGACATATAATAGAATCTGTCTCCTTCCTAAACAATATGATAGCTGGAGATTTCCATGCTTTTTATCCGTGTATGAAATCCTTTAAACCGATGAATGTGGCAAGTCTCAAGAAACGTCAAGAAAATTCAAGAAACCTGAACCTGACTTCTAGAGGCTCACATTTGTCTTCCTGATGTCTTCACTGATTTCATTGAATTTGTTCCATCACATCAAAAAGGAAGCAGTGTGTTTGGGGTTTTGCCTTAAAATGTATCCAACAGGTATGCTTCCCTTTAACTCAAATATTGCCAGAAGATCACAAAAGCATGGCATCACCATCTGAGCTTTTCAGTTGATTAATAAATGCTTAAAGATACAGCAATCTTAGTGTATGCAAACATCTGACTTTGAAGAAAGTCCTACAAAAATTTAATCTCACTGATTATTGTGGCATTTAATGTAAATTAATTGGTCATACGGCCTAAAAAAGTTTAGATAAGAGGGAAAAAAATAGGATCAAAACTTGTATTTCTTTCCAGAGGTTTTGCATTGGCGAACAGAGGCACAATGCATGGAGGTGTTCCATGATGTACATCTTGTGCGTTGTGAGGTGAGTTCTGTGAATGATTTGTGTTATACTGTTGTGCTAGACTTTAAATGCTACTGTAGACTAAGATTTTTAAATCTAATCTACAGCAAACCATGAAAGTTGCCAAAATGACGTCAAAATGGCCTGCTTGTATGGTGCTCTGACATCCAACAAGCTCGCTGTACCACAAAGGAGCTAACCTAGCCAAAGGACCATCAATTGTGATTATAGTAGGGGTCTGGATCCATAAACTGATTTAAAATATTTAAAATATAAATCTGATCGTTTTTATCCACTTCTGACAGCAGACTTAACAATTAAGATGTGACTCATGTTAATGATCACTATATGTTTATCTACACTGCTAACACATCACAACAAAAAAACAACTGATTTAATCAACTTGTGCCCTAAAACTTTACATTTAATGTAAATTTTGTACATTGATAACAGTAAAATGTGAAAAATGCAAATGTGTTAAAAATGAGCAACAGTAGGGTTGGCAGACTTTCACTCAGTCTGCCAAAAATCGAATAATTTGTAACTTTTACAAATAACAGTATCTGGAGAGTTTTTTGTTTCAACTAGTGGTTTTGACCTGAAGCAACACTAGTTTCATGTCTCTGTCTTACAAAAAAGTAGGAAGTAATGTTTCGCTTATGTTTTTGTAACCTTTAATGTTTTTAGCAAAAAAAAGTTTTTTTGACAGAAATATTTTCCAAAGTGTCACAACATACAACCTGAAACTGCATGGAAATGAACGAGCAGTGAATGGAGGCTTACATTCTGAAAAGTGGTCTTTGCTGTGCTCAATGAAAAAAAAAGTAATATGTTGAATTGATGCCACTTGTAAAATTACAAGACCAGTGCAAGAAAAAAAAGGCATTTAAAGTGGACAAAGACTTGAAATCAAAATACAAAGTTAGAAATTAAACTGGAAAATCAGAGGTAGGCACAAGATGGAGTTAAGAGAGCTGGTGGACTGCTTTGTGCAGTGCTATGGGAGCAATCATCTCGTCATCAATGTCAACAAAACAAAGGACCAGTCCCAAGAATTTGTGGAGAAGCAAGAACGTGTCCAACATCATCATCAAGTGATAAAAATGTATATGGCAGAAGACTATAAATACTTTATTGTTCCTCAAATCAGGAGTCACAACAGTCACCTCTTGTGGAATATGCAATTTCTTCTGCTGTCTTCTGCTTTGATAGAAGCATCAGAGCCATTGATGGTAAGAAGCAGAACAGGCAGATGAATAATGGTGCTTCTGTTCTGGAGACTGCTCTGGAGACTCTAGAGATGATGACATAGGAAATAGAATAAGAACATAGGCTGGGACACTGTCGCCCAGAGCATCTGTGAGTAACAAACCAGTAACTAAGCAACAAACGTGGCATAGACATAGCCTTCTTTGAGCATCATATTTTTTTATTGGTTTTAATAATGTCAAGCCAGGTTAGATTGGAGCAGCTAAGTTAAACCATATTCAAGCATACAGCCACAGCTGTCTTAGAAACACCATGAGGCTGATAACAGATTAACTAACGCTGAAATGGTAAAACTGGTGCTTCCTTACCTCCATTTATTCCAAGTTCTCTTCTGGCGCTGAAGCACATTAAGGGTAATAATAATAATAATAATAATAATAATAATAATGTATTTTATTTGTAATGCACTTTACATTTGACATCAGACCTCAGTGAGTGCTACATTGGCAAACAGATAAAAACAACATAAAAATTAAACATAAAAACAACAACTAGGCAGGGTAACGACTATATCCCGTTACAGTTTTCACAAGATTGTTAACGCTTATCACCACCTGGCCACTTTGAAGTGGGCCATGGGAAATACTTAAGTGTGATTTTTATTTTTCGGATTTATGGCTACACTATGTAATGCTTTTAATTCTAATTTTAATTATAAGAATATATAATTTTGTTACAAAACAACTTAAAACAAAATACACAGAAAGGAACACTGTTTCATTTGTATAATTTCACTTCTGTTAAAAATAATATAATTTCATCGGGTGTAGCTATACACAATCGGTAGATAAATCTCAATACATTTTTGCATGAAATAGTCCGTTTTACATGAGGTATAGCACAGCTATTGGTTGAAGTTCCCTTACTTTTTTTTGTAATTCATACCATTTGTATGAAAAAGTTTTTTTTCACAATGACCCAACCTAAGACTGGCTTTGTCAGTTATATGTCAAACCTCAAACAGACTATATGAAAATGAAAGAGCAGTGAATGGAGGCTCACTTTATGAACATGGTGCAGTAGCTAGATATCGATGTTAATATGAATTCTTAGACACACATATCTTCATTTTCACAATACAGTACTGAACACTCCAGGGCCATATATATATATATATATATATATATATATATATATATATATATATATATATATATATATATATATATATATATATATATATATATATAAACATATCTGATTTTTACTTTGGCATTTGGGTTGTTCAGAACTGGCTGTTGGATGTGCAGAGGAACAAGTTCAGAGCTACCAGATTTTTTCTCTCTCCAGATGCTTAGCTCTGCAATCTGTCCACCTTGCAGTACTAAAGTCACATGATAAAAAATACCAGTATTTCCCTATTCAAATAAAATGATTTCCTGTGATCACTATTTGTTCATGGCAAGTCCCTGAATATATAATTGTAGTTATTGTTTCAGTTATCTGATGTCACTCGTGGAATACTGTAAAAGCAATTTTGTAATATTGTGGTTGGTTAAAATTAAAAAAAAATTAAAATGATGTTTAGCTCTTCTTGACTTGACGCTTGGGTGGTAAGACTTGTAAAACAATGACTTAGTCCCACCACTTATAAATAGACCATATCTGAAATAGATGTTTAGCCAACCCTGCAAAGATGGTGGATCTTGAGAACATATGCAATGGATGTGGCACACATTTCTGGTTCAGTTCTGGTTAAACTATTTTGGAGTTTAAATTAGTGAAAACAAAATCTTTCTAAACACCAAGTAATATTTTTCTCAGGATACCTCCTTTTATACCAACAGTGATGATATAATACATCTTGGAAATCAGAAAGCAAATACAAATAAGAAATAATATTTAAATTTGAAATCTGTTTATCAAAATTCCAGAAAATAAGGTTCCTTGCTTTTGTCGTGCAGAGAAGCTCTAGATATGTGGTGCTGTTAAACTCATATGGTGGTGTTTGATTCCCTCTATTAAATAATATAGGTTTGAAAAATCATTCCTCTAATCGCCATCTGAACTACCTGTTAAAGATATTACACAATCTTTAAATGCATTTTAATTATTTCTTACTATGTAGGAACTTATTACAGGAGGCAAATGTGCCTCAGTGGTAAGAGTAGCTGTCTTGCAATCAGAACGTTGTGGCCTCGAGGTTAGCTTCCTCCCCTGCCCCATATCAGTGTGCTTTTGGGCAAGGCACTTAACCCCAAGTTGCCTACCATTCTGTGTATCTTTGAATATACAGCAACGTTTAACAAATTAGAATATCATTGAAAGCGAATTCATCTCAGAAACAGATGATATAGATAAATTACACACAGACTAATGTTTTCAACCCTTTATTTCTGCTTACTATGATTTTTTGCTTACAGTTGATGGAAAAACAACATCTAAGATAAGAATATGACACCAAACAAATAAAATCAAACAAAAAAAACTAATTCACTGAATACGGCTGTATGTGTGTCTTTGTTAGTGTGACTGGGTGAATATGGCTCAAGTGTAAAGTGCTTAGAGCTGTTAGGATAATGAAACATTATACGGAGTACCTACAGCAGAAAAATAACTGTTCTAGATTAGAAAAAGATAAATAACCCAAAAGTGAAACCATCCCACGATCTTATGTTTGACAATTAAACATATCATAGAGAAACAAATGGCACAAAGAGACCAACAAAAAAATAAAATAAAACAAAACATAAACAAAAAGAGGAGCAATATATATATATATTCCGTCAAGGTTTAAAAGCTCTTAGCTAAATTGTACTCATTCAGTTTTGTTCTTTGTTCCAGCTGACACCTTCCTGCCTGAACGATAACTGGTTTCATCTGGTGCTAACATTTAAAGTTATTAAAAACTTTAACAAGTGTTCAAAAGCACTATGACTGTTGAACAGATTCCTTCAGTGTTGGACAGTCATTTTATGGCCTTTTTAAACAACATTTTGACAATGAAAAACATTCGTTTTGGTCCTTTCAGAGGTAAAAAACATGCCAGACACCAACACTGTGGTACCTCAGCTGCTAACTTTATTTTAGATTTTACCTATAAATTAGTTATTGTTAATACTCAAAGCTGTTACAAGGGGTGTTCAAAAGTATACACATCCCAGTTCAAATTCTGACACCTAAAGATTTGAGGCGATGATAAATATATTCCAAACTTTTTCCAGCTTGAACTAGAGATGCAACCAAACCTCATACGAAGAGGTTGTGCCACATGTGTATCCAAACCATTAAGTTTAAACTGTACATCAAAGACCTTTTGATTTACCTGAAGCCTACACACACATCAATATCTGCATTTTCATTCACATCACCCACTGGAGCACAAACTCTCTAACTCTGAGTTATCGGGCTGACAACTTTCCCTCTGCCACAGAGGAGAAACAAAAGGAACACCAGCATGTCAGGAAATCACAGCAAGCTTGTGATTATCTAAACTGGGCATTTGTCAAGATGGCCAACCAAACTTGCAAAAGAAAAACCCACTTTGACTAACACAGAGCAGAAAACAGACGCAAAAACATTGTCATTCCAAATGTGTCAGTAGTTTCTGAGAAACTAGAGCATACCAGTTCATTTCAAACCTAACAACACCCTCAGACAAAAACGAATTCATCCCAAAGACACAACACCCAAATCACAGCTGAGTGGCATCGTACATGCGGTCCAATGCAGTGAGGACTGCTCAGACTCCTACATCAGAGAAAACAAACAACTACATAAACACATGGCACAGCACAGGAAGGCCAGCTTCTCAGGCCAATCAGCAGTCCACTTGCACCCAAAGAACAAACAACACACTTTTGATGACAATGATGTCCAGATTTTGGACAGAGAGAAAATACGGTTTGAAAGAGGGGTGAAAGAAGCCATCTTGGTCAAAAGAGAAAAGCCATCACTGAACAGAGGGGCAGGATTGCGCTTCCAACTCCCCAGTGTTTACAGCTCGGTCCTCCAACACATTCCAAAGAGATTACATCTGCAGTCTCATCATGATTCAGGCGACCAAGTACTCCACTCACACCAAGCAATAGCTTCTAACGACCCAGGACAGTGAAGGGTGGGTCATTGATTTGCATCTGACTAAGAAAGCATCTAGGAGGATGAGCCTCCATGTCCTTAAAATCAGCAGCAATCCAACTGCAGGTTGTTCAAGTGCGACCAACCTGATGACTCCTAGATAGGTGTCGAAACATTTTCAGAAAAATGGGCGAAAGTCTGGTTGCCTGCGACTTAAGCCTGTTTGCAGTTTACACAGGCTCCTTTTGATTTCCTTTCAGCTTTGAGTTTTCTAAGTTCACAGTTACTAATAATCAAAGTTCCGCAATCCTGGAAGAATTCATTAGAACTTGCTCCTTTACATCCTTTTGTTAAAGCCATCATTTTCACAGAAGTTACAAAGATCAAAGCACTACCATTGCACACTGGCATAAATCAGGACAAGAATATGTAAAACAACAACACATCATTATAGTAATATACATACGGGTAGAGTGAAGGCAGTTATCCATTACTGGAGTATAGGACAACAATGACCAAAACTGGATGTTTTTTCTACTGGAAGAAGTCTCCTATATTCTCATATATCTTTGTGATAACTTTTAATCAATATTGTTACATTCTTAGTGTGTGCTCTATTGAACTGCCTGTGTTGCAATTTTCAACATGTTTGTTTTGTTGTGTGGACTTTTAACCTTTTCATCTTATTTTTATTTTAACTGAATGGCTTCTCATACTCCTTGCAGTAAGATCCTAAACTATGGTGCTGAATGCAACTGCTTACAAGTTTGTCACTGAACATTGACTGAGCTCTGTGGAGCAGAGCAGTAACACATTATTTCTGTTGGCTATATACAGACAAGAGTCACAATAAAATCAGACAGTACTGATCCAAAATCACATAACATGAGAAAAGTGCAACATGACGTTTCCTGCGACTGGTCCACACGCTGAGCTCGCTCACAACATATCGTCTGCAGTTCTGTTTTAGCTGTTTGGCCGCAGGAAGTTGACACAGACGAAAGGCAGGCTTGGCAGGCAGTCAGTGTTGGCTGTCACTTGCATGTCCCCAAATAAAACTTGGCTTCTGTTAATGCTGGAGCTGTCCACTTCCTTTTTAAGCGTGGCGAGTTTCTGGAGGATTAGGTTGTACTCGCGACCCTTCTTAAGGCCCCTGAAGTAAAGAACAGCAACCAGATGTTTCCTGCTGCAGGTGGAGATATAAAACCATAAAGTAAATACATGAATTGATCAAAAACAATAAAAACTTACATTTTGTCACTTTACAAAGGCAACTTTCTATTTCATTGGAATTTTATGTGCTAGAAAAAACAAAAAGAGGATGAAAATGATGCGTGATTCTTGAATTTAAAAAGATTATCTTTTCAGCCATCCCAAAATGTAATACCATTGTAACAAACAGAGTCCACCTGTGTATAATCTAATCTCAGTTTTAATCCAGCTGTTCCACGAAGGTTTGTTAGAGAACATTAGTGAACAAAAAGTATCATATGAAAAATTTGCAGCCAGGTCAGTGAGGAAATTGTAAAATTTATAAGCAGATTTATAAGAAGATTTAGGTGAGAAATCAATACCCTTAGCTTTGATCATCGATCAGAGTGCTAATCTACTCATGGAGACATAGATCCACTGCTCAGTTAGAGAATCTGTCAACAGAATGACCGTTAGTGATGCACTTTATAAATCCGGTCTCTATGAAAGGGTGGCAGGAAGAAGGCCATTTTTAAAGAAACTCAGAAGAGATTACAGTAAAGTTGTGGAAAAAGGAGCTCTGGTGAATGACCTCCAAATTTTACCTTCTGACATACATGCAAAAAAACACTGTAGCTTGGGAAGATGGATGGGGCTAACCCCAGGTCCTGACCTTAAAACGTACTGAAAACATTTGGAATGAACTGCAGCAGAGGCTGAAATTCTGGTTTTCACATCTAATAAGAGCCCACCCAGTGCTGAGGAAGATGTTTACAGAACAGCTAAAGTTTAGAGAAGTGTTTATTTTGCATGAGTATGTCATGTTTTTTATGTTTTATTTATTTTCTTTAAAATACCAGAATTAGTTTATAACTTTATATTTTTGTCTGTCTGATTACATCATTTTTAAATATTAACTGAGATCATGTTATGATAAGTTACTGAACTTGAGTAGCCTTCATACCAAATACTTTTTTTACTTCTACATGAGTAAAACATATGTTGAAGTAGTGCTACTCTTACTTGAGTATAATTTTTGATTACCCAACACATCTTTGATCCCATATCAATTTGTACATAATTATTATTACACTCTATTCATCAGGTAGGATGGCCCAAAACAGATTTAACTGCCTCTGAAAAGTCAGACATTGAAAAAAAATTTCAGAACTACCAACCATTTTTTTATATATATAGAAAAAGATAAAAAAGAAAGAACGATTTGAGAAGAATCAAATGTGAAGCTACAAGTAATAGTAATAGTAATATCGTATTTATTGTCACTGAAACATACATTACAATGACATTTACTTTCTGCATTTAACCCATCCCCTTGGGGAGCAGTGGGCTGCCATGTGTGGCGCCCGGGGAGCAATCAGGGGTTAAGGGTCTTGCTCAGGGCCCCAGAGTGCCGGCACTGGGGATCGAACCGGGTACTTGCATCCTTCTCTGAGTGCAAGCGCGCTGCTATAACCACTAGGCCACGACCCCACTCTCCTCCTTCTCTTTCATATACATCTCATATATCTTCACGCAATATCATTCATTTGTTGTTCCACAACCATAAAGGGGAAACTCCAACACTTCTGCTATGTCTTGACTTTTATTTTCTCAGTGCTTTTGCTTCTTTTGACACCAACACCACAGATTGCAGACAGAGGTTATTGCACATTGGTCACATGTGAATGATTGACTTTGATGAAGCTGTCCTGTTTACTAGAAACTGATGGATGGGAAACCCCTCCCTTTGTACCAATCAATCAAACATTATCTCGATAGCACCTTCCAACAATGCTTGCATTGACCAAAGTGCTTTACAAAATAAAACAAATAAACACACAGCACAGTAAAACCAAGACAGTATCAATTAAAAGCTAGAAGTACAAACACGGTAAAAGAAAGTATCAAAGTACTAAAAGTTTAAGGCCTTTTTAAGTACATGGGTCTTTAGTTTGGCTTTGAAAAGAAGCAGGTCAGTAATCGAGGATGTTGGACCAGCCACTGAAAAAAATCTGATCCCCCCCGTTGCTTACACGTAGAGCGAGTCACGAGTTCAGATAGATAAGGCTGTACAAGGCCATTCAGCGCTTTAAAAACAAACAACAGCATTTTAAACTGTGTCCTGAAATGAAACAAGAGCCATTACAGAGATAAAAGGACAGGAGTGATATGTTCATGATTACGAGTTGGTTAAGAGGCCTAGACAGGGTATCTTTTTTAAAGGAACCAGAAGGCCTGATATCAGGCCTTCTGGTTCCCCTACACACTAGTAGTCTTTCCTTTGGTACAGTAGCGGGGGTTTTTGAGCATGCAATTGTACGTCCCCTTCTTTGAAAAATAAGCCTTGCCCCTTCTCTCTGCTCTAGTTTCAGGCCTGTCTCTAATCTTCCATTTATTTCTAAAACATTCGAGAAGGTTGTCTACAACCAGTTGTTACCATTTTGAACAATACAGAGAGTGCACTTCTGAGGGTTTCAAATGATATACTGTTGTCAACAGACTCTGGAAAGTTTGTTATTTTAGTGCTTTTAGATATTTGTTATTTTAGTGCCTTTTCTTCCTACTTGTTATTTCTTATTAAATGTTTGATCAACCTTGTTCCACCATATTTATCTGAGCTGCTTCAGCTTTACTGCTCCCTTAGATCAGCTGATTGGCGGCTGCTGAGAGTCCCTAAAACTAGGCTGAAGCTCAGAGGTGACAGAGCATTTGCTGTTCCTCAAGTATCAGACAGGCCTCCTCACTTGCGCATGCGCAAGTGTGCGCATTCGCGAAAGCTGCAAGCTGCCGTTTACACCGCTCTAGTTTGCTTTTTTACCTTTCTTACTTTATCTTCTTTTGATTGCTCTTGTTTTTCACGGTAACTCTGTGAAGTATCGTCCTCTCTAACGAGGTCGTTTTCAGAGAGTTTTCGTGCTTTTTTTCGTGTTGTTTTATCATGCCACTCCCACCGGGACACGCTGCCTTTGTTTACTCCGGAGAACAGTTGATCGCACTAATGCCGGCCGGTGTGGTAGCCAGACCAGCTGAAATACCACCCGAACTCTGAAGGAAAACACACCGAGGTTGCAGAGGAGGAAAGCAACATCGGGGGATGAAAGGAGGGTCGAGACGGGACGGGCTTATTGAACGGAGAAGATAAGCGATGTCTCCCCTCTGTTGTTATAGGAAACGTGCGGCCCCTTAGCAACAAGATGGATGAGCTAACGGCGCTAACGTGGAGCCAACCGGAGTACCGAGAGTGCAGCCTGATGTGTTTCACTGAGACATGGCTGCACAAGGACATTACGGACCAGATTGTCTCCGTGGATGGCTTTAACACCGTCCGGGCCGACTGGGACACTAAGAGTGGTAAGCGGAAAGGAGGGGGGCTTGCCATTCTAGTAAACAGCAGATGGTGTCACCCGGGTCACATCAACATTAAAGAACAGCTCTGTAGCCCGGATGTTGAACTGCTGGCCATTGGACTCCGTCCATATCAGCTGCCCAGAGAGATCCTACATGTCATCGCTGCTGTCCTGTACATCCCTCCCTCTGCAAACCCAACATCTGCAGCATCATACACACCACCATCTCCAAACTACAGACTCAACACCCCAATGCCCTCATCATCATGTCGGGAGACTTTAACCATGTCACCATGAACAAAGTTCTGCCGACCTTCAAACAGTATGTGAGCTGCCCTACCAGAGAGGAGAGGACCCTGGACCTGATGTATGCTAACATTAAAGATGCATACATCTCCTCTTCTCTCCCCCCTCTGGGCAGGTCAGATCACAACCTGGCTCACCTCAAACCCTGCTATGTGCCTCTGGTGAAGAGGAAGCCTACGACCACAAGAACTGTGAGGAGGTGGTCGGAGGAGGCTTATGAGGCACTGCAGGCCTGCTTTGAGGTGACTGACTGGCCTGCACTCTGTGAGCCCCATGGGGAGGACATTGATGGGCTCACAGAGTGCATCACGGACTATATCAACTTCTGTGTGGACTGCAATGTTCCAGCTCGGACTGTCACCTGTTACGCCAACAATAAACCATGGATCACCAAGAACATAAAGGCCATCCTGAATGAGAAGAAGAAGGCGTTCAGAGATGGCAACCGTGATGAGGTGAGGAGAGTGCAGGGGGTACTCAAATGTAAAATTAAGGAGGCTAAAGACAAGTACAGGAGAAAACTGGAGAATAAACTCCAGAGAAACAACATGAGGGATGTGTGGAGTGGGATGAGAGCCATCACCGGGTTCCAGAAAAATGCTGGCATGGGGTTGGAGGGTCGCCTGGACCGGGCCAATGAATTGAACCTATTTTTCAATAGGTTTTATACTGCGGTCCATCTCCCACAACTCTCTGCTGCTGGCTTCCCTACAACGACCACTCCACCTTCCCCCACTCCTCCCCCTTACAGACCCCCTGTCTGCTCCTCACCACCTCAATCCACATCCACAGACTCCCCCCCTCCCCCCTGCTCTACATCATGTCCTACACAACCTGAGGACCTCACCCCTCTCCCTACTGTTACCTCTACAGTGTCCTTCACTCCTGACTTGGTGAGAAGACAGCTGACCAGACTCCACTCCGGCAAAGCTGCAGGCCCCGATGGTGTATTCCCCAGGGTGCTCAAAGCTTGTGCCTACCAGCTGTTTGGAGTACTTAGCCTAGTCTTCAGCCTGAGCCTGCTCCTCCAGAGAGTCCCCGTGCTGTGGAAGACGTCCTGCCTCGTTCCTGTGCCAAAGGACTACAGACCGGTTGCACTGACGTCCCATATCATGAAGACCTTTGAGAGGCTAGTCCTGGAGCAGCTAAGGCCCATGGTCAGGCCCTTCACTGACCCACTACAGTTCGCCTACCAGCCCCGCCTGGGAGTTGAGGACAGAGAATCATGTTCTTTGATGTCTCCAGTGCCTTCAACACCATCGTCCGGCTCTACTGGGTGAGAAGATGACTGCGATGCGGGTGGAGGCCCCCATCATGTCCTGGATTGTTGATTACCTGACGGGCAGACCACAGTATGTATGCCTACAGAACTGTGTGTCTGACAGGGTGGACAGGGGACTGTCCTCTCCCCCTTCCTCTTCACCCTTTTCACCTCAGACTTCAACTATTGCACTGAGTCCTACCACCGTCAGAAGTTTTCTGATGACTCAGCAATAGTTAGCTGCATTGAAAAGGGTGATGAGAGTGAATATAGGACTTTGGTGGGCAACTTTGCCACTTGGAGTTAGCTGAACCATCTGCAGCTCAACGTGACAAAGACTAAGGAGCTAATAGTGGATCTGAGGAGGGCAAAAACACCTGTGACCCCTGTTTCCATCCAGGGGGTCCCTGTTGACACTGTGGAGGAGTATAAGTACCTGGGACTGTACTTTGACAACAAGCTGGACTGGACTAGAAACACCGAGGCGCTCTACAAAAACGGCCAAAGCCGACTCTTCTTCCTGAGGAAGCTGAGGTCTTTTAACATCCGTGGGACGATGCTGAGGATGTTTTATGTGTCTGTTGTTGCCAGCACAATCTTCTTTGCTGTCACATGCTGGGGCAGCGGGCTGAGGGTTGCTGACAACAACAGACTGAACAAACTGATCAGGAGGGCCGGTGATGTTGTGGGGGAGGAGCTGGACACTCTGACAACCGTGGCAGAGAGGAGGATGATGTCCAGGCTCCAGTCCATCTTAGACAATGTCTCACAATCTCTCCACGACACACTGGCCCAGCAGAGGAGCTCCTTCAGCAGAAGACTCCTCTTACCCAGATGCACCACAGAGCGCCACAGGAAATCATTCCTGCCTGTGGTCATCAATCTCTACAACGCCTCCCTCAGTGATTCAGACCCCCCCCCCCCACTCTGTAATTGACATTTATTCATTCTTTGCACTGTTCTTGCACGCCACTATCGCTTTATTTTGGATCTATGGTTTCATATATATATATTAGGGCTGTCAATCGATTAAAAAAATTAATCTAATTAATTACATACTCTGTAATTAATTGATCTAAATTAATCGCATATAATTTTTGCTGTGAAAGTATTTAAAATATTAAAATTTAAATGTTTCAATGAATAATCAGCATTAGATACATTAAAGTAGCAGACAAACTGAACTAAAACAGATGCCAATGTCAAACTGAACTCACGTCAACAGGAAACGTCAACTGAAATGATAATAAAAAAGATAACCTGAATTTAACAGACGTCAACATATTCCAATCTACTTTTTAGGCTAATTATACATAATTTAGACCTAGTGCTATTTTAACAAACAAGCATTTTATTAGTTGTTATCTCTTATCTGATGTATTTCTGATGTTTGGCACTTTGTTTTACCTCGTGTTAAAGTGCTCTTTAAATAATAATGACATTCATGATGATTATGATCAGAATAAACTTTTGAATAACCTCCTAGAAGCTGGAAAGAAAAGGGACAAAAACAGCTCACTTAGTAACTCTAATATTTTAGTCTAAATACTTTAGCCTAAATATTTTAGGCTAAAATATTACACTTTTTATTTGTTTTTCTTCAATCCCTCGGTGATGTTTAGTAATTTCTGCCAAGGGCTGCAGCATTTTGATTTAATTCATCTGAATGCAGTATTTGCAAGCCATACTCTGATTGAATGGGAAAAAAAACTGTCTGTGATTGGCTTTAACAGCCGAGCGAGTGCACAGCTGGTGTTGAGTGTGAAAAGAGCAGGTGTGCGTGAGCAAAGTAGCGCGCGAGCAGAGATGGAACTCACCGCGAGGACAGCGGGTTGAGAAGAGTTTTTCAGACCGTGCCAGACCGGTTTTGAGCGTTGAGTTGTTTCACTGCGCGCTTGGGTTGGTTCCTGCGCGCTCAAACAGAAGGCACGAATATCGCTACATAGTTTCACAGAGTTGAGCGGCAGCGCTGTCTTCTTCTCTGTCTTCATGCGCCTCCCCTGTGACTCTTTGGCGCCCCCGAGGAGAGGCACGCCTCACCTATTGAAAACCCCTATACGACATCGATTAATCTGCGTTATTTTTTTTAATCCGTTAATTTTTTTTAAATTAATGAATCTAAATTAACGCGTTATTTTGACAGCCCTAATATATATATATATATATATATATATATATATATATATATATATATATATATATATATATATATATATATATATATATTAGGGCTGTCAAAATAACGCGTTAATTTTGATTAATTAATTTAAATAAAATTAACGGATTAAAAAAATTAACGCAAATTAATCGTATAGGGTAGTTCACTGCTATTGTTTTCATCCGGCTTTTTTCGCGCCGGACTGGAAGGCAAAAGGCGAGCACAGCGGCAGACGCCAACAGAGCAAACAACAAGTTCTCGACGTATTTTTCTTCTTTAGGTAACGTATCACAAGATCGTTTTAAGAGTAAGTTGATGGTTGATGGTATCAGATTGCCAGATACCATCCAGATAGCGAGTCTGTGAATGCTGGCCAAACGATTTAGTCCGGCCCGGTGGCCAAATGCATTATCATTATTCAACGGCTGTATCTCCTCGCTGCATCCACCGATCTGCACTAGATTTTTTGTGAGTCGTGGGCTAGCGCTGCTCAACGCGTTCGTGTGTATCAGCCAGCTTCTGCGGTGGCTGACGGCCGGCGGTGCGCGAAGGCGCTTGGCTGCAGGGCCGACTGACGCCGCTTGCGGCTTTAATTATTTAAGGTGCAAAATTAAGTTGTATTTACCGGAGATGAAGTGTAGACTGCAAATTCTTTCGGGGTATGATGGCTCCCACAGTCCATTGGGATTTTTTTGCCTGGGTCCTTTTTCACTGAAAATATCCATTTCTTTCTTCGTCCTTCGGTAAACGAAAGAAACGTACATCCAACGATTTGGAATGCCTCTGTGTGGTATAAACTAAAAGCACGCTCTAATTCACCCGTTTTGTCACGGTGTTTGGCGAGAACAGTCCTGTTTTTGCCTACCGGCGTAACCCGGAAGTAGCGCGGACGTCACTTTACTGTTGTAAAGTGTTGATATTGAGGGGAGTGTTCATTTATTTTCATTGTGTCCCCTACGTTACTGTGTGCCACATATGCCACAACGACACATGTTAAAACGTCTGAAGGCATGAAATGTGAATAAGAATTTTTGAACTTTAATTTATCTAATGCTGATTATTCATTGAATCATTTGAATTTAAATATTTAAAATATTTTAACACAGCAAAAATTATATGCGATTAATTTAGATTAATTAATTACAGAGTATGTAATTAATTAGATTAATTTTTTTAATCGATTGACAGCCCTAATATATATATATATATATATATATATATATATATATATATATATATATATATATATATATATATATATATATATATATATATATATATAATTTTTTTTGTATATCTGCATATCTGGAGCGTGTAACAAAAGTAATTTCCCTCTGAGATTATTAAAGGATGTATGTTGTGTATGCTTTTAACTTATTTTCTTAACCTATTCTTGTCTCAATGTACAGCACTTTGGCCAGCCCTGCAGTTTTAAAAATGTGCTATAGAAATAAAGCTGATTGATTGATTGGTTGATGGATTGATATAACATTACATGGCTTACAGGAGGCATTGAACAAAATCTATTTAGTTTTATCATTATTTAGGTGGAGATAGTTTTGTATGAGTTTAATGTCCTTTAAAATCCTGTCAATGGAGTTTAATCTGAGTGGAGTGACCGGCAGATAGTCAAGGCAAGTCATCTGCATACAGATGAAAAGACAGATTATGGCATGCAATAAATTGAACTAAAGGCAGCATGTATAATTAGAAAAGCAGAGGCCCCAGAATTGATCCCTGCGGTACACCAGAGGTCAGTGGAATATATGACCTTAAAGCCCCAGTGTGTAAGATTTTCACACGCTAAATGAATTACAAACGACCTCGCCGTTAAACACGTAATGACTAAGGATTATTACGTATAATAACCCTTAATTAAGGATTATCATAAATGTTACAATGTAAAGATGGCCCCCATGTATTAGGTACTGCCAATAGCTATGGTCATCGTGTGAAATGTTTTTTTCGCACCGTTGCCAAGCCCACCTGTTTTTTCTCTAAAGTCGCTTGTAAATTCCGTGAATCACGTTCTTTTGGGCTCGTTTCTGAACATGTACTCGCTTATTTTGGCTCTAAAAACATGACTATAAACACAAGTAAAGAGCCCCGGTCTTGCTGCTGCACTACAGACAGTGAACAGGGCTAATATCCCTCCGCCTCTCTGTGCAAACACACCCTGGGAGGGAGAGGGAGACGAACAAACAAGCCGTCTCTAACGGACAGAGTGGTTGCTGGACTACACTGCCCTGTTTCTAACATAACGTCAAAAATAAACTTCACTGTTGTATTGAATTAACTTATCTGCTGTTCAGCAAAAAACCTGCACCCTCCGCATCCGTTTTAAATCCCTGTTCCCTCATGAATTATCTCCTCCTGGTAATAATAGCTGCACCAATATAGAATCTCATTTCCTCTTGGTTATTACTACTTTTTCCTTTCTTGGTTACTTTCTCTTGCCTCTCGCTGGGCAAAGAGTATGGACGGAGCTCCATTTTAACAGAAAACGGCAAGTAGAATGATCTACGGTCGTCTTTGCTTGTTTTATACTCCTCCACCGACAGGACATCTTCATTTAAAAGACAGAAAGGGGGGGTTGCAGATATCCTGTGTCGGCCCCTCCTGGGCGACCTGCTTTAGGGACCCCTTTGGGAGTCCGGGGTTACGGGTCCCCTGACGCCTGCCTCTGTGCTCGGGGAAGGTGGGTCTTCGGTTCTCCACAATCACTATCAAGCTATTTCTGGATAATCTTCACCTAAACTAGTGCACTTTCACATCTCCCACAGGTGCTGGGTCCCAGGTATTAAGTGTTCACTTATATACAGTAATCTTATAATTTGTTTATTTATTTATTTATGTTCTTTCACTTTCTTTTTTCAAATATCACATTACACATGTCAGCTTACATAATAATATATATGATTTAGCAATGGCATCTAGGTGTTATTCGAGTGTATCTGTTGCTTTATGTCTGTTGGTTGTGCTGTTCTTTTTGTGTCTCTTTCCAGGTGATGGAGCAGACAAAGAAGGTTTTATCATTCTCTCCCTTTTATCTCCTCTTTCTTTCACCTCTACTCTTTTTTTTCTTTTCTTTCACTTTTTGTTCTTCCTTTACTCTCCCATTGTCATGTCCATATAATTTGAAATTCTCCTTGCAGGAATCATAATAAAGCTATTTACAAGCATAAATCAAGTGGAGCACTATGGCGAAAACTGTTTGCTCCACTTGTAAAAGCAAAATCTGTCGAGCTCTATCTGGCATTGAGACATCAATTCCTATTGCCACATTGCTAGACAGGACACTGGGAAAAAAAAAATAAAAAAAAATAAAAAAAAATAAAAGACAGAAAGGGAATATGCGCATGGCTGACAAGTTTGTCTCCTTTCAGTTTCTGAAATCAGAAATAGCAGCACAACACTGTGCGTCCCGGTGGGTGCAACAGCACCCATGTATTTATAAACTACTAATTCTAAGCTATGAGAACACTTCCATTTTTGATGTGGTGTTATTAGACTTTGCCAGAATATGTATTCATAGAAGCAATACTTGATTTTCGTTAATTAAAAGTCAAATTAGTTACACGCTGTCCCTTTAACTGACTCAAAACGTCTGCATGCAAACATCTACGCCCAAAGTCTTCAGAAAACTTAAAGTTCAAATAGAAAGGAGTGCATCTAGAGCAGTTAAATCGTGTATGATGGTAGATTATCGTTTTTTTCTCTATGTGGCTGGTCGAAATCGCGCTAAAAATGCTCCAAGTAATAAAAATCGAGAGAATTTTACAGTATGCTGTGCGCCTCCAGCGATCCCCGAGTCCAGCGAGAGCGGTCACGTGACGAAAACAGCTGTGACGTCACACTGGTCAAGCGTCCCCGAGCGGCTGTCAAGAACCACTACTTCACGCATTGTTAAGTACTCTGAAAGGATCGGTAAAAAGTCATTACAATGGTCTATTGTACTGCTGCCAATTGTAGGAATGGCTTTGGATCGGGAAAAGGAATGTTTAATTATCCGAAGGACCCGGTTTTGCGTCAAATTTGGATCCGGAAAGTAAATAGATTAGACAAACATCAACCGAACCAGTGTTTCCCGCAGCACTATCTTGGCGAGGCGGCAAATAGTAATCGAAAATTACTATTTGCACTGTGTCAGACCAAATTCTGCCTTGTGTGCTCTGACAAATTAAGATAGGATTTAGTTTTATGTATTCATTTCGATATGCTTGCATGTTTATTTGACGTTAACATACGTTTTTTTGTTGTTGCTTTCTCGCGTGCATATAGTGAATGGCAGGGAGAAAAAAAGGCAAAAATACATGGATACTTTGAAGCGAGAAGCAGGTCGACTTCACCGTCGGCGTTGAGCCATCGAGACCCCCCCCCGGCAGTCATCCGCGCAAAACTTGTTCCGGCCAACAACTCGCCGCCTCGCCTAAGCAAATTCCTGCGGGAAACACTGCCTACCCTCTCCACTTCCCTTGGTGTTGTCCCGGAATTCACGCCTAACTATCGGCTCAAAAGAATATGGCTGGACACGGCACTCTTCGTTCGTAACATCCAATTGGCTAGCTTCGTATTCGTCCTCGTTTAAGGATAAAAACTCCATCACAAAGGTGAATAAATGTTGACTCGCTATGTAAAATGACTACTTCTTCACTACCTCCTGACTACTCTGACGTCACGGCATCCTACAGCGCCTCCTTGTGACTAAGACAGTGGGTCACGTGACTGAATGAAGAAATTTGCTTCGTCTGAAATTTTAGTGAATTATTTTGTGCTATAAACAACAAAATGCTGGAATTATTTTTTTTTTCACTTGTGATGTATTTAATGTTGTACACACTATCAAATGAGAAACTATAAGTATGTGGTTTTCTATTTGACCTTTAATGTTATATTTATTGTCTGGAAAAAAAATCATTATCATGCTGTACTTTTTTCATTATTTACATCTGAATATCTAAAGTAAATGTACTAAAAAAGCAAACCCAGCATTTCACTCCATATTTCTACTGTCATATCATCATATTATCGCTAATGATGACATCCTCATGTAAGCAGTAAACACATGCTTACCTGAAATCTGGGTAATGTTCCACTAGAGGCTGCAGATGGCTCTTGATATCTGTCTTATTAGTTTCTTTGATGATGTTGTTCAGATCCTCCCCTACATGGTGGAGCCACTTATGAGACGATTTCTACACGAGAAAAAAAAACATACAGGTGATGCTTGTGTTATACGGCATATATGCCACCATGTTTTGAAGTAAGAAAAGAAACATTTTGGTTGCCCTGCACTGTTGATGAAAACAACAAATAAAGATTTCTTGTAAGGCGGGCCGACAACACTTGGATACAAAAGCACCTTTAAATCATTTGTGTTGAAACTGTTTGGACAATTGGTAGACCAACAACAAGCTGGCAGCTAGACAGATAAGTCAGGATTGGTTAATAACCACTGGGAGTTAACCACTGTTAACAAAGCTCTAGTTGGTATCTACTTAAATTTTTTTTTTTTTTTTGCTGTTTGGAGCTTATTGAGTCAGGACTGCATTTTCTATCTACTCAAAATCGAAACTCTGAAGACTGAAAACTAAATTGTACCATTATATGCTTAAGATAGGTTCTCTAAAACACACGTTGAGTTTTATAACACATTTATCCTATAACTCTTGTATTTTTTGTTTTTGCATTAGGAAAAGTTAAGAGTTTTAACTATTGCAGAAGCTGTAATAGTGAAAACCTTTAAAGTGTCTTTAAAACAATGTTGTGAAACCTTCACTGTATTTGTGATAATACAAGGTAAAAAAAAATATACTGATTCTTATTTTTCTCCGAATACTGCTAGTTTCATTGAATGTCCAGGGTGTATTTGGCGCATTGCAATTCCTTTCAAAATACACTGCCGTTAATTCAGTAGATAAAAATACATTCCTGTATAAATGGTATGGAATGGACTTAAAATAAGCAGAGAAAAAAGATACTAGAAGTGGTTTACATTTTTACAGAAAAGTTATTATCAGGCATGTCGCTGGTTTGTAGCGATCCTCTTAAGGTGAAGTCTCACTTGTCTTGAAATCTCTCCTAACTTAACTTTAGGTTCTACATGGACATTAGAGCTTCAGACCACTTTACAATGAATTATTTGAAAATGTGAGAACTAGATCTTTTTGACAATGGCCGATAGAGGCAAATATTTTTTTTTGTTGCTTGTTTTGATGGATTTCAGAAGTTAAAAAGTTCTGTAATCCCAAATGTTAGAAAAAATCTCATCTCATATTTTGTTAGACTTTTGGGTACAAGACACAAATAGCTTATCAAGTATTTTTTTAAAAAGAGAAACATTAAAGTATTCTTCGAATTGTACATCGGTACACATTCCAAATTAGCCTGCGCTGTTTAGTTCAGCTGGTTTACCAAATGGTGTGAGTTTTTACTTTTCAAGACATTCCTTTTCAGATTTATTTTTACCATGTCATCAAACAGATCACTGAGCCGGTTCCACTGTTTATGGATCTTGTTAGCAGCCTTTTCGTGCTTCCGGTTCTTGCATGTGTAGTTATTCTTCATTAGCTGGCCAATGTATTCCTTCACCACATGGTGATGCAAGTGGCTGGCAAACTCCTGTACAGCAGAGTAGGTAATGGATTACCATAACAGGATAAAACATCATAAGAAGGGAAGGTGTAAGGATGTGTTTGTATTACATGACCCGTAGCCATTAGGATGGGCAACCTTACGCCTAGACTTCCACCAATTCATTTGTCCCTCCTGGCGCTCTGCTTGTAGTGTTTTATGCTGCCGCTACATCAGACCAAAGAACAATATAGGAATTCCCTGGAATTTCCTAACTGGCCAATGAATAGGTTTGATGAGAATGTCAGGGGAAATACATGTAACTTTATCTTTCTGGTCTTTACTAACCACCACATAAGACCCCTGGAGACTTAAGATAACATAGACAATACAATCTTGCTAAGCCAGACAAGCGCAAATAGGGTCCGATGTCTGATACAGATATTTGGCTGAAAGGAGGAAGACACAATTATTTCAAAAGCAAAAGAGAAATCAAGATTACTGTTGGCAAAAGCACTCAGGGACCTGATCAATTTGGGACATGTTCTGCAGTCTCATGGTGATCTCATTATAATGTCCGTCATTAAATTTAAGAGTAGAAAGCAAGATGTGAGTTTGTTGTGTGGATGTTTTACTGCAACAAGGACTGGTGCACTTCACAAATTAAATGGAAAGGACTACTATTCTATAGAGAATTTCAGAACAATGAGTTTTTACAAAGGAACAATTACCCTTAAGAATTTAGAAAAACAGAGGAACGGGCCACAATTCCAGAAAAGTACAGAACTGAGAGAAGCTTGAAAGGCATTTTGACCAAATACTAAGGAAGTTTAGGTTCATTAGTATTTTAACCTAAATCTAAAAAAAAGGAAAATAGTCTCGATGTCATTATTCTGGCTCTATGAAATTTAATGTCAGACAGTGAGAGAGAAGGTAATGTGCCTTTTTATAAAGAGTACGTAAAAGACTTGTTCCTGCTGTATTTTTAACACATAAAGCCAACAACCAAGCAATTGGAAATAGAATACAGAACAATGTTTACTTCATTATTACGTTTGTCCTCCTGTCCAGTGGTATCAGTGCAATACCTTATAGTTATAACCTAAAATGTGTGGAAAGGGTTTCTGTTCTCACAATGGGACCAGATCCATAAAAAGGTCAGACTTTAGCAGCCAGTAAAATCATAACCAGGGCTTGTAGCTCTTTCCTGCCTCCGTACCTGGACATATGGAGGCCTCATGGAGTCACAGTGCTGGGAAAGCAGCTCTGTTCGCTTGTAGAGGCTATTGAAGTCATCATCATTGGTGAGCCACTTCCTTGTCATCATCCTCCTGAGGAAAGGCTGGAAATAAGCGAAGAAAGTCAAAAAAGAAGAAAAGTTCAGATTCGCATCAAACAATTTTTACACTTTTCCAAAACAGCGTTGAAAATGATAATTTCTATTAACATAATGAAAACTCAAAGCTGCATCATTCACAATGTGAATGATACAGTTTTGAGTTTTCATTATGTTAATAGGAGGATCACATAAGGTACCCCCTGTCAAACAGAATGTTATTCCCCCCATGATATTATATATACATATATGTATATATATATATATATATATATATATATATATATATATATATATATATATATATATATATATATATATATATATATATATATATATATATATATATATATGTATGTATGTATGTATGTATATATATATATATATATATATATATATATATATATATATATATATATATATATATATATATATATATATGTATAGAATGCTAAAACTGAAAAATATTAGACTTTATATGATTTGTTAACACTGGAAGTGTACCAAGGAAATATATAATTGACATTCAAAATACACTTCTTCACAGTAATTATGATTAGGATGTGGCTATACTGGCTCACCCTATTTGCACTTGTCTGGCTGCAATCCTTGAAACAATGTAAAGGTTAAAAAAAAAAAATTCATTGTTCCTTACTTTACATCTTCTCTAATGTCTCAAGCTGTGCACTTCTGTTAATTCCCTCATTTCTAGAAATCTAAATAGTATTTCTGACAACATCTTTAAGAGGCAGTGATCTCCTTTTCAGTTCCTCATCTGAAAAAACCACAAAAGAAATGGCTGTGCTTTAAGAGGAAATGAATGGATGAAAACAGGAACAGAGTTTACCTAATAAAGCTTCTTTACTATTTGCAACACTGGTTTGCCATTACCTTGACATCTTCTTTATACTGTTCCTCCAGACTCTGCATTAGCCTGAGAATCAGATCTTTCACTTCGAGTTTGAACCCTTCCACCTCCTTTGGACAGCTGTCCTGGTATCCTTCCATGTGTTGCCTATAGTCAAGAAGAGGACAAGAAATTTAAAGTTTAGAAAACATCAACCATTGTGTGACTTTTACCACAGCCTTTTGCAAGCGTGGCTCTGCCCCTTAGGTGTTTTCATGTTTTGTCACCTTACAGTCACAACTTTTGATTTTTATTTAATTCTATTTAATAAACCAACACAAAGTAGAGCTAAACTGACTAGACAGAGCAAGGTTTTCTAAGGCATTTGCATTCAGCCCCCCTGATTTAATACTTTGTAGAAGCACCATTCATTGCAAATACAGCGGCAGGTTTTTAAGGATATGTCTAGGGCTGGGCCTTTATTGTATCGTTTGATTGTTATCATGATAAGAATTTGGATTTTTCTTGACAACGATAGATTCCTACTAGTGGTTTCTGAAAACAAAACTGCCAATATTGTCAGGATTGTTATTTTTGCTATGTTCTCAACTTTTGGTTTATTGAAATCATCAATAAACATCAATACATAAAAAAATATGATTAAATGCAGTTACTGTGTGCAGTTTGGTAGTAAAAATAACACTTCATTATGTAGCCAGTGTCCTGATGAGATATATTTTGAATTTTGTTTTAATATTGTCATGTTTGCCTTAAGATGTCGGGCCCACATGCAGAATACACTCGGTGACAACAGGTAAAGTTTCAAAAGGTTTATTTAAACTCAGGATGAATGCGGGGTCACAGGGCGAGTCTGCATCAGCAGGGAACAGCTCGAGCGGGAGCACCGAGCCAGGGGACCGGATCAGTCTATAGGGGCGAGAGAGATGATTAATTCTTGAGGAGTGACTAGTGGAGATGACCGAGGAACGTAAGCTTACCACGAAGCGCAGATAACCCGACCGGGGAGGAAGGTAGTGTAGACTCAGCTCTTAGCCCGTTGGTGATGGCGACAGGTGTCCGGGAGACCAGTGAGCGAGGCAGGGGGGGGGGTTCGAGCAGCACCGGGGAATCCAGAGATCCGGAACAGCGGGAGGAACCAGGGGAACGTCGGAGGAAGCCTTGTGTCCAGGAACGAGGCAACCGACTCGGAAGAAACCAGAGGAACTCGGGATGGAGCCGTCACGAGAGGTTTTACAGAAGCTCGAGAGGATGCGTCGGAGCACGAGGAGGTGACCTGAGAGACACAAAAGGTTGGTTTTAGCGTGAGAGCAAAAACTGGCGAGAGGCCGTAGTTGAATAGGCATACCACAACGGTAACACTCTGGCATCCTCCCACTGTTCGAGCGCAGTCTTTATAGCCCGGCCTCGGTGCTGCAGAACCACCTGCAGGTGTGCGTGCTCCGCCCACCAGCCAACCACGAACACCTGCGAAAAGGAGAGGCGGCAGGGCCAGCAGCGAGCTGCACAGCCCTGCCGGCTGAGTCCTGACTCCACCCCCCACTCAAGGGTCGCCTCCTGGCGACCAAGAGGAGGACGTGGAGGGACGGGAGGAGAGGAAGGAGTCAATCAGGGACTGGTCGGGGATGGAGGAGCCAGGACCGATCCTCGGGACCGCAACCAACACAGTCGACGAGGTATTGGAAACCTCTACCTCGCCGACGGGAGGCCACGATCCGTTGGATCTGCCGTCCATGGTGGTCCTGGGAGGGTGGAGGGGGTTCGGCCAGAGGGCACAAGGGACTAGTGACAACGGGCTTGATCTGTGGACGGTCGTGGGACTGACTATTGAAATAATCTCATAGGGACCGGTGAACCTGGGGGACAACTTGCGGGAGGCTGCTCTGGAGGGGATGTCTCGGGTGGAGAGCCAGACGGTATCTGGGGGCTGGGACCCGCCTCCGGTCAGCGAATCGGCGGTTCAGTTCGGCGGTGTTCTTGAGGGCTTGAATAGTCTGGGTCCAGTAGTGTCTACAGCGATTGATGTGGTCTTTGACTGAGGTACGGCGATCTGTTTATTATCCTCGGGAAATAACGGTGGCTGATATCCTAGGGAGACCTCGAAGGGAGATAACCAGGTTGCTGTGGAAACATGGTTATTGTGTGCATACTCAACCCAGGGGAGGTATTCATTCCAGTCCGAGGGGTTCTGTGAGGTGAGGCAACGGAGGGCGGTCTCCGGCTCCTGGTTCAAACGTTCTGTCTGACCGTTGGTCTGCGGGTGGTAATCAGAGGTTAGAGCATACCGGGCCCCAAGGGCCACGCAAACTCCTTCCACTCCCGCGAGATGAATTGTGGACCACGGTCAGACAGAACCTCCTGCGGAATCCCGTGCAGGCGGAAAACGTGTTTGACCAGGAGCTGAGCCGTTTGGAGAGCTGAGGGGAGCTTACGGAGGGGTATGACATGACAAGCCTTTGAAAACCAGTCTATGACTGTGAGAATAGTTGTCATGCCTTGTGAAGAGGGGAGTCCGGTAATAAAATCCAGGGCAATGTGGGACCAGGGGCGTTCAGGGACGGGTAGGGGCTGGAGGAGGCCCGCAGGGGGTCTATTAGAGGGTTTACTCTGGGCACACACAGGGCATGAGAGAACAAACGGTTTGACATCTTGAGACATGGTGGGCCACCAGAAGCGACAGGAGAGGAACGTGCGGGTGCGATGAATGCCAGGGTGCGCTGAGAATTTTTCTGAATGGGCCCATTGGAGAACCCGGGACCTGACGGAGGAGGGGACATAGGTTCGATTGGGGGGACCGGTTCCGGGATCAAGGTCAGACTATTGGGCTTGGGTAATTAAATCCTGGATCTCCTACTGTAGAGCTCCAAAAACGCATGTCGGTGGGAGAATGGGTGATGGTTCCTTCTCAGAGTCGGGGAAAGAGTAAAGGCGGGACAGGGCGTCGGGCTTTTGGTTCTTGGAACCGGGGCGATAGGAAATGGAGAGATTAAATCGGGGAAAAAAAAGGGACCAGCGGGCTTGTCTGGGGTTCAACCTCTTCGCTGTCTGGAGGTAGGCCAGGTTCTTGTGGTCGGTCCAGATGTGAACGGGCTGCTCGGACCCCTCAAGCCAGTGGCGCCACTCCTCCAGGGCGAGCTTGATGGCGAGCAACTCTCTGTCACCGACGTCATAATTACGTTCTGCCGGGGTTAGGTGCCGGGAGAAGAAGGCACACGGGTGTAGCTTCTGGTCATGGTCCGAGTTCTGGGAGAGCACTGCTCCCACCCCAGTGTCTGAGGCATCGATATCAACAATGAATTGTTTCTTGGGGTCAGGATGGGTGAGGATGGGTGCTTGAGAGAACCTCCTCTTGAGGTCAGTGAACACAGAGTCAGCCTTGGGGTTCCAGGAGAAGGGGATCTTGACAGAGGTGAGTGCGTGAAGGGGGGGCGGCGATCTGACTGTACCCTCTAATAACTCTCCTGTAGAAATTTGAGAATCCTAAAAAGCGTTGTAGCTCTTTTCTGGTCTTGGGCACCGGCCAGTCGAGGACCGCCTTGATCTTTTTGGGGTCCGAGCGCACTCGCCCTCCCTCCAGGAGGAGGCCGAGAAAAGAAATTGAGGACTTGTGAAACTCACATTTCTCCGCCTTGACGAATAGTTTGTTTTCTAGAAGACGTTGGAGGACCAGGCGAACATGGTGTTGGTGTTCTGTGTAGTTGCGGGAGTAAATGAGAATATCATGTAGGTAAACATTGAGGAAATCACGGAGAACATCGTTGACTAAGGCTTGAAATACAGCAGGGGCGTTGCACAGCCCGAAAGGCATAACTTGGTACTCAAAATGACCCAGGGGGGTCTTGAAGGCTGTTTTCCACTCGTCTCCCGGGCGGATCCGCACTAAGTGGTAAGTCCAACTTAGTAAAGATATTTGCTGACTGAACCGGTTCGAGGGCAGAGGAGAGGAGTGGGAGGAGATACTTATTCTTCACTGTTATAGCGTTTAAACCCCGATAATCAATACAGGGACGCAGGGAACCATCCTTCTTTGAAACAAAGAAGAATCCCGCCCCCAGCGGAGAGGACGAGGCTCGGATCAGCCCAGCTGCTAAAGACTCTTTAATATATTTCTCAAGGGCCTGTCGTTCAGCTTGAAAGATATTATAAAGCCGACTGGCCGGCAGCGGGGCACCCGGCAGGAGGTCGATTGCGCAATCGTACGGGCGATGCGGCGGAAGTGAGCAGGCTTGGGTCTTGCTGAAGACCTGCCTGAGGTTGTGATAAAGCTCAGGTACCAGTTTCAATAATTCAGGATCCACCTGAATATAAGGCTGCGCGGGAGCTTGACAAGAAGGAACCGCTGACTGTAAACAGTGAGCATGCCAACTTGGCGACCAGGTCTCTACTCGCCGGTCAGCCCAGTTAACGTGTGGATTATGCTGCTGGAGCCAGGGAAAACCTAAAACAATAGGCGCGTGCTTGACGGGAAAAATTAAAAAGGAAACCCGCTCTCTGTGATTACCAGAAACTACTAGTTCCAGAGGCTTAGTCTTATGGGTTATCCTGGGGAGAACCCCACCATCTAACGCAGAAACCTGGAGGGGCGTGCTCAGAGGAACAGTTTTGAGCTGAGCCCTGTCGATTAAATTAAAATCGCACCCAGAATCAACTAGGGCGGACAACTTAAACGTGTCTCGGACAGAGACAATCGCAGCCTTTAAACAGAGCCGCGGAGGAGAAGAAAAAGACAACTTAGATTGGTCCGCCGGTTCCTCCGCTACAACGGACGGACATGATCTTTTGGCTGCTCAGGGCAATCCTTAATAAAGTGGGCAGAGGAGGCACAATATAAACACAACCTCGAACTCATTCGCTGTTGCCTCTCATCAGGAGAGAGCCGAACCCGGCCCAGCTGCATGGGTTCCGGGGGAGGCGGAGAAGATTCAGCGGGTCTGGAGGGATTTCGCTCGGGCGGGGGTGGCCGATAAACGGGTGGTCTGTCGGGTCGGTTCTTACTCCGAACCCGTAACCGGTTACCCAGCCGTATAGACAGAGCAATGAACTCATTTAGGGTTGATGGTTCCTCTTGCCACGCCAGCTCATCCTTAAGGGACTTGTCTAGCGCCTGAAAGAACACGGACTTTAATGCGCGCTGCTCCCAACCTGCCGCACGAAATTCGATGGCAAAGTCCGCCACTCGTCTACCCCGCTGCCACAGAGCCAAGAGCCAAGAGTCCTGCACCTCATGGGACTCGGCTGCAAAGACCATCTTAAATTCAGACAAAAATTCACTAAAGGTGCAACCAAACTGCTGGCAATCGGGGAAACGGGACTATGCCCATCTAAGCGCCCGGCCCGTGAGAAGCCGTAAAATAAAGGAAATCCTTGCATCATCTAGAGCAAAAGAGCGAGGGGATCGATTAAAAACTAGAGAACACTGAAATAGGAATCCCCCACAATCTCCACTCTCACTGGAGAACTTTTCCAGATTGGGCGAGGAGGTCTCGGGGACGGGCGATGACGTCACTGCGGGCTCGGGGTAGGAACTGGGAGACGCGGAAGGAGCAGACTGGAGGTTAGCGTTCAGCACACTTGTTAGTTGGTTAATCTGGGCGACAAAGCCCTGTAGTTGATTTTGTAAACCCATAACCGTGGATTCTAACCCCCGAATCTGGTCCTGTTGGGCCGCTAACGCCCCACCAAGTGTACTTGCTGGGTTGCTTTGGCCAGAGTGTTCTTCTGTCATGTTTGCCTTAAGATGTCGGGCCCACATGCAGAATACACTCGGTGACAACAGGTAAAGTTTCAAAAGGTTTACAGTATTTAAACTCAGGATGAACGCGGGGTCACAGGGCGAGTCTGCATCAGCAGGGAACAGCTCGAGCGGGAGCACCGAGCCAGGGGACCGGATCAGTCTATAGGGGTGAGAGAGATGATTAATTCTTGAGGAGTGACTAGTGGAGATGACCGAGGAACGTAAGCTTACCACGAAGCGCAGATAACCCGACCGGGGAGGAAGGTAGTGTAGACTCAGCTCTTAGCCCGTTGGTGATGGCGACAGGTGTCCGGGAGACCAGTGAGCGAGGCAGGGGGGGGGGGGGGGGGGGGGTCCGAGCAGCACCGGGGAATCCAGAGATCCGGAACAGCGGGAGGAACCAGGGGAACGTCGGAGGAAGCCTTGTGTCCAGGAACGAGGGAACCGACTCAGAAGGAACCAGAGGAACTCGATGGATTGAACAGTGGTCTGAGAGATGCGTTACGCTTGGAGTATCTCCTCCACCTCTGTGAATTTTTTTTTATTAACCTCTTAGTCTTTCACAGAACAGCTGGCTTTATAGTGAGATTTAGTTAAATTTACCCTAAGGGGAGACAAATAAAGAGACAATGAAAGTAGAGAGGGTGGGGTGGGGGGAAGCTGAATAATGTAATCCACACTCTTCCTAATTTCATTTGAAAAATATTTTGATAATTGTGTCTAAGAAACGACAGACGCTGAGGTTCATCACACTGCTAAGCAGAATCATCACTGGAAATCGTGTGGCATGGTAAGGAAGCTAGTATTTTTATGAATGTTTGAAATTTGTCTGAATGGAGTGTGAATCGGGACGTGCAGCCAGACTGCCAAAAAAAACGCGGACAGTCAGCTGACTGTAAGGGGATGACGCGGTTTGCTCATGCGCTCTTCGTTATCAGGTAACCGGGATAAAAAAACCCAGTCCGAGACCTGCTCAGGAACTGGTCTGCAGTTAGCGCGGTCCGGTTATGTTTAGTGCGGCCCGGTTCAGTCTGCTGACCGTTTACACACAAGAGTTATCTCGGTTACCGAGCTCGGACTGGTCTCGGCTCGGTTAAAAAAGTGTAGTGTAAACGGGCCTTAAGTGACTCTTCTTCAGCACAGCTGAGTCAAATAATCAGGTCATTAGCAGGACTCTGGAGAACTTGACTGCATGCTGAGGAAATAATTCAGCCATTTGATCCAGGTTTTTCGGATCAGGGACACATCTAAAAGTTCCTCGAGGACCGGAATTGAAGACCCCTGGTCTATAATATAAAATCCTAAGGAAACAGAGGAACCTTTGGTGTTTTGCTGTCAAAGGTACCAAATGTGACAAAGTTCCAGGGGTGTGAATACTTTTCTAAGGCACTTTAAGTAGCCCCCTACTTTAATCAATGAGAAGTGTTAAAGAGGTGATGAGGTGGCGTTGGTGGTATTGCTACTTCGCAGTACCTTTTCAAATCTATGGCAGAGGCCTTTCTGTGATGAGTGAACATGTTTATCCAGCTATGTGTGGGGTATAATCAGGCTCCAAGCATGTAACATGATCCCCATTTCCTAAATAGATTTGGCTTTGTTAGCTTGACTCCTCAGTAAGTATTCCTCAACCTAATGCCTAGACTGGGGTCGTCCACTGCTCTCTTCTGCAGGGAAGGCAAAAGGCTCCTATAAGGCTCCTGCCAGCTCTACTTTAAACAGTACAAGTGAGGGAAATGATTAGATGAACATGTTGCTTTAAACCTCAGAGCAGACAGAAGCAGACGTAAGCTGTGCAGCATAAAGACTCACTGCTAAATCTTAGACGCGTTGTTGAATGAAACCATGAATACAAGTTGAGGCTGAAAACGTCAGCTGTCGTGGTTTTGGGGGTTGAGTAGAAAGCGTGCATGCTCTGAGTACTTTCACTTTTGCTCCAACTGTTAGAGCTGGTTCACACACGCTGCTCTTTTTCCATGAAATCACGTGTTTTGTCACACTATCCGAGGCTCACATGAGAGACCTTTCAGTTTAAATGGCAAAACCGAACTGTAGTACCTAATTATTCTCTTCAGCTTTTCACAAAACCACTTCCTAAACAGACAAGCTTGTAAAATTATTCCCCTGCCCCTCCAAGTAGGAATCCCATTTGATCTTCACTTAAACACTGTGGCTGGGAAATTCCCAGCAGAGAAACATCTTAGGGATGACTCATCCTAACAAAAGCTCCCAATTTTTTTTCCCCATCGGACTTTCAACAACTGAATCACTATAGTTCAACACAGAGACACAATTAAATTTGCTCAGATAATAATACTTTTTTTTTTTGCGAAAATGAGAATTAGAAAACCAGACTACTTTCTAAATAAACACCCAATCAAAGACAAAACATAAAATAATAAAACCTTACTCTTAAACAGATAATCCAGGATTTTTGAAGCGAGGTTCTGTTGAAGTATTGTAATCAGTAGATAGTTCTAAACCTGCACAGCTCTACTGGGGCTACTTTCCATTTCCAATGATGTGACATACATGTGGCATGTATGGTATGATGGTGCCCGTAGGATGCCATGTTCCTCACCGATTCCTTCTACTGGTTTTAAGATAAGCTTTTAGGATAAAGCCGTTCATCCAGGTAATTCTCAACTGCTTGAAGTGTTAAAGCGGTGAATACTTACATGTGTTTTTTAATTTCTTTTAATTATTATTTGACTATTTCATAAACCAATGACGGCTTCAAACACAGTTTACTTTTACTGTCGGCCAGTTGTGAGAAAAACGCATGCGGACAAAAAGAAATCTCCACCTTCTCGCCACAATTCAGAACCCAGGTGATGCCTCTGACTCCCTATCTACTAGATCCCACCTAAACTAAAAGACAATGCAGAGTTCGGAGTACCTCCTACTCTGAACCATCCCACAGTCCGATTGCTTTACATAATCACAGGTATCTATCTTAAATATCTGGCAAATGCAAACATGACAATGGTTGTGAAAGTTCAAAAATGAATATCTGAACCAACACGTGAAGCTTTTAAGCTTGGAGTCCACTTTAATCTTGGCCCCTTTTGGACTTACTGTTAGCTTCAGCTGCTGAAACCAGTTAGTCACCAAATGAGACGCCAAGACCCTTTATGTACTGCAGATGTCATTCGCTTATAAGCTGTTAGGAGAATCTAAACCTAAAAAAAATAACCCAAAGTTATCCGTTTAAATCTTTGTCAGCATACAGCTGTGAAACCTTTGAAAGACTAATTACTACATAGAAAGCTTTAAGTCTAATATTTGGTTGTACCTGACCGAAACCTCTTAAACAGCTGCAAGAAGCATCTTGCTGAAGTTATCTCAGCCAAAGGGGTCAAACTAGCAACTTGAGGGAGGGTGTCCTATCTTTCTCTATGGCCAAAAATATATTTTTTGTTGATCTTTTATTTTAATGAGCAAAACTAATAAAATTTTTATTGTTTGGGTTCAACTACTGTCTTTTGCAGACAATTTTTCATTATATCTTGTATTGATGTCCTGATTTATTTACGTGACTGTACTTTTTCTGTACTGAAATGGATCCATAAGTATCAACATAATTAATACAAAAACAGAAGTAGAAAAGTCTTGGTGTTTAAATAGTTAATGTTCAAATATCCACTAGAAAAGGGAGCTGGAGAAGAAGGCCAGCAACAAATACCAGAGTGAAAACATTAAACGTGGCTTCTGGATCTTCCATTCCTCTCCCTCTTTCTAGTGAGTGCTCATTTTGTGGCTCCTGCGTTTTCAGAGTTTCAAAAAAGTGAAGTTTTTAACAGAATCCATTTTTTAACTTTTAAACAAAAACTCATTGACCCATCGATTTAATCTGACTGCAGGGTCATTGAGGTGCAAACAGGCGGTACTACTTCCATGCCACCTTTGGTATAAAAAGAATACCATGTTTTAAAGGGAGTAACATGCTTTATGCAAAGACCCTTCCTGTTCTAAAGCTCGCCACCCGCAGTTAAGCCTGCACAAAGCCTAGTTCAGTTTTTTCTTTCTTTTTTCCGGGGAGACAAAGCAGGCTGCCAGCTAGTGGGTTTGGCATCCAGGGCCTCTGCATTGCATCATGGGCATTCATGTGAAATCACGTGACTTACTGTAATGCAGCAAAGCTGTTAATGTAGGTTATGTGATACTCTGTCCACAGAGGCTGTGGCTGGAGGGCGCTGCAGTGATGCCTGAACTGGGTTTCAAACCTAGAGAGGAAAGAAGAAACCATAAGTTAAAAGGAGAAACGAGATGGATGAAGCAGGAGATTTCTAATCCCTTTCACTTCACTTTTTCACCTTTTGGTTAGTTAGAACCACATACTTCATTGTTTTTTTATTAGAATTGTGTGTGTATATATATATATATATATATATATATATATATATATATATATATATATATATATATATATATATATATATATATATAGTATGATTTCATTTAATTTTTCTCATTCACATTTTATGTTTTTATTAACAAAAAGTAATACATGATGATGACAAGTGGAAGAAACTATGCAGAATTCCTTCCAAATAAACATCTAGAAATTTGGATGTGCATTTATATTAAGAATCCTGTTTTCTGCATGTAGGCAAACAGATTTAGTTTTTGCCACAACTGACCCGAGCACTTACTTCCTTACGGTTTGAACATGTGCACCTCAAGTGGGACTTTCTAACAATAACTTTCCTCTATGCATTATCTCATATAGGCCAGATTTATGAAGTGCATGAATAATAATATTTTTGCTGTCAACAGATTCTTCCACCCAAGCCTTGGACATCTACATTTCCTCCAAAGTTACTAAGTGCTTCTTCGCCACTTTGATGCCATCCTTACCAGGCTGGTAAGTTTTGATAGACAGCCGTAAGTTTGTAACTACCACAGTTTCATGAGATGTTTAAAGCTCAGGATATTGTTTTTTTATTGTTTTTTTTTGTTTCTTTTTTTTTAATCGTCTCCACAACTTTCTCCATGACCTGTCTGCTGGGTTTCTTGGTCTTCATGACACTGTTTGCTCACTAATGTTCTCTAACAAACCTCAGACAGGAATCCTCAGAATAAATTACACACAGGTGGACTCTGTGTAATAATCCAGTTGTATCTGAAGGTTACACTGGATTTTATTCAGGGCCATCAGCATAAAGGAGATTGAAAACAGATGCACAACATACTTTTTAGTTTTTTTTAAAAAAAAATTACTTTTTAAGAGCATGTGTCATTTTCCTTCTGCATCTCCAATTTTGGACTATGAGTTGGTCTTTTATACAAGATTCCATAAAAATCTTTATGCGGCGTAATGTGGGACATAGCTATAGAAAAAAAAGAAGAAGTGAAAAGGTCAATGTGAAAAAGTTTAGGTGAAATTAGCAATTTTGTCAGAGACTGTCTGACCTCCAAGAAAGTATAGGATTGTTTATTTACGTAATTAGCTAAATGAATTAAATGTTATCTTGAGCCTTGATAATGAAACTGAGTATTACTAAGTACAGAGAACTGACCTCAGTGCATCTAATCCGTCTAACTAGACATTTACATTTTTGATTTGTTGTAATCTGGCAGGCTTGTTTTATCTCTGCAACAACGTTAAAGGTTTTTCTTTAGTTTTTAAAATAGATGTAAGTGTCCTTGTCTTGTTTACAACGAGTTCAATAGCTAAACAAAAATAAGTCATAATATTTTCTTTGTCTCATTCAGTGATAAATTACACCAAATCTGCCTGATCACAATACCACAGATGACTGCCCTTGCCATGACTTATAATGGTGACTAGCTTTTGGTGCTTGTATGACCTTAAAATAAGTGCATGTTTGTAAATCTTTTATTTTTTTCAATCCTACCTCTCAGGGAAAGTTTTCAGCTCCTCAAGGCAGGAAGCGACCACTTTCTGTACCAGTTTAGGGTCCAGTTTTCGGGAGTGGACCACATCTGCCTGGACTTTCTGAAGACACAAAGAGAATCAGTTCAAGACTGCGGGCTGCAAGCTTCTCACTGCAGGAGGAACAGGAAGTTCTCTGCTGCCACCAAGTGGATACAACCACAAGTTACACGTTGAATTATGTCATCTCATTGTCATTTCTTTGTATCTTATCCCAGAAAAATTTTAAGACTTAAAAAAAGTCATTAAAACTAAATATAATAATGTCTACTTCAAAGTTTGTCACAGTTTGTGACACTGTTACAATTAACTGAATTTTACTCAAAGGGAATTTAAATAAACCCAGTTTAGAACTGGTCCAAATGTTGTTAGTAAATTATGAGTATGTGTATAAATGGGATTATAAACCACTTAAACTAAAACACATAACAGATCTGGAAAATAATCTGTATTTTCTTTGCTTTTGTATCTCTTTTAACCATAATGTGAGATAATTTCTGACAGAGCACTGAAATACACACCATAAACTACATTTTGGAGAGTATTAGACATTAGCCATTCAAATTATTAGGAGTTAAAAAATGCAATCCTTGTTTATAAGTATGCCATTTAGTTAGGGTTGAACAACATTAACTACTTCATTTTAGAAAGACGTCCCATCTAAACATTTTGATTAGAATTACTACGGAAGATGTTTGGTTGGCTTATATTCTCATGTATGTGCCATCCTGCAGACTCGGCAGAATAACGGTATGGCTGAAATGTTTCTGTGGTTTTTTTATGAATGAATACACTCACTGGTGATTTTATAAGGTAAAACTTTCTGGTACTGGGTTGGGCCACCTTCAGTTTTGCCTTCATTCTTTGTAGCATAGATTCAACGATATGTTTGAAACATTCCTGAGAGATTTTAGTCTATATTATAATGTCAGCTGGACATCCTTGATGGGAATCTCCTGTTCCACCATATCCCCAAAAGGGTTCTACTGGATTGAGACCAGCAGAAACATACCAGCAGGCTTCTGCTGAGACCAGAAGAAGTTATATTCACCATGTCTAGATGCCCAAATGCATTGAGTTTATGATTATGTTAATTATAGAGGAAATATATATATATATATATATATATATATATATATATATATATATATATATATATATACTGTATATTGGCATGATAAGTTAAATTGGGCAACATAACTCAACACCTATACATATATTATGGAAACAGATACATTAGCATAAATCAACACACTAGAAAAAACATTTATATTTGGTAAATGTTACATACAATTATAAATAAAGGCTCGCTCATAATGCTCATTTATTGAACAGAAAAGATTCACATCAATCCTTCCATTAGCTAGCAAGAACAACTAACATTAGATTCATATTTGCTTTTAGTTTGAATTTTCCTGCTTTATTAGTTTAAAATTTCCCTAGATTTTATTCCAACTGTTTTTTTTTACTTTACATTGTAACATATTTTGTTTTTATGTTACAATGTTTTAATCATGTAAAGCACTTTGCATTGTCCTTGTACTGAAATGTGCTATACAAATAAATCTGCCTTGTTGAGATGGTCGCACACTATCCCGCAGAACATAAAGTGTTAATTTCCAGTGTTTTGATTGGATGATCCGAGCTTGAGGCCAGAGGATTTGTGCCCCACGGCGGTCTACTGACAGCTTGTTGTGCATGCGCACTGCGATTTCAGATCTTCATTATTTAAACAAACATCTGATATTGTCGGCCCCAATATCAAGACGCATCAAGAGGGTTTAGCCTACTGAGCTTGTCAGTTGTCTGGCAGACGTAGATATGTAGACACAAATGTTTCTGACAGAATTCTATTGGTAAAGTAATCTGTCTTTTTTTACAGTATTACTCTATAAAGAACAATCCTGTCCTGTTGATTACTGGGAACAGAGCTCACTTCACTGTTGATATAAGCAGATACTTTATACTTCCACTTGATCAACAAAGGACAATTTCACAAATTACATGTGTCTAAAGTTTAAGTCAATAGCAACAGGACTGGAAACTTTCGTGTTGATAGGTGAATGGATTTTTTTTTACTGATTGGTTGGAATTTAACCCATTTAAATTTCTTTTAGCTTTCTAATCAGAAATATTAATTGAAACACTAATCTACTTTTATTAGTTGATTTCAAGCAGTTTAATTCATCAGTACGGGGGGACTGAATATGGGTCTTACAGTCCAGATGTCCATGGGAAAAGGAGATTGAAGAAAGTTGTCTTCCTTCTGGGGCTGCTCTCTGTCTTTCCAAACACTCTCATATTCAAGTTCGATCACTCTGTCCAGTGCAGCACTCATGTCCTCCTGCAGCAGCGCACACAGAGAGAAGCAGCAGGACAGCGCTGTAAAAACATTGCTCACAGGAGGAAGGAAGGAGATCGGCATTTAAGGCTGAAACAGTTGCTTAGAAATTAGCTTTGAGCTGAAATCACAATTTCCTGTTTGTAAGTGACAATGAAATCTTAGGGTGCCGATATTTTTCAGTTTTAAAACATTAGGATCTTCGGTATCCCAAAATTAAGCAACACGAAGAAGGATGACAGTTTGCTTTGAAGCTAATACTGGCAACAAGGCAAATCTGATAAGTGACACAAAATTCAATGGACTTTTACGATAACAAAAATATGATCAGAGAAACTCATTTAGTATAGTAATCCTGCCACTGGGAAGCTTAACGGACACAAGCACAATAATCAATGCCAAAAACGACCTTATTTTATCTATTTGAAACTGGACAGAGTGTAAAGGTCTTAAACACACAAATCAAGACTACAACCAAAAAGCAAAATTCAATGACTGGGTGCAGGAAAAAAGAGCTGTGGATCATGTGCCTCTCCACTCTTCCTGCAGACCGTGGGACCTTGAATTCCAGCTACAATCCACGGCCAAGGTTGTGGGTAAATACAGCAGTGTTTTGATCAGCTTCTAAACAATAAAACCTCTGAACAATTGAAGGATCAGAACGGATTACCATCTGACAAGATGAGACCCACAACATGCAGTATTTAAGAGTAATTTGTTGAAGTCAAAATCTTATATGGAGACTTCTAAATAAAGAGATGTAATGTGTGTCCTAATTAAATCATTTGGCATATAAATTAGCTTTAGTTCTTTTCTGTATGCCACAGAAACCCGGAGAAATGTTTAAATATGTTTATTTCTAATGAGATTTGTGTCGTGCATAAACGTTCAGCCTGTGCTCCGGTCAGCTTTTTTCATACCGAGCTACCTCATCCATGTCTGTATGCATATCCCTTCCTTTACTGTTGCACAGTCATGGTGAAAAAGGAAGAGCCTATCCCACAACTTTTTCTGCTAAATTAGAAACATGAAGTTGTCTAAAATTTCTTTGTAAGCTACAGCCTTGACTTGGTTTCCTTTGAAGTAAGCGGCTTAGCCCAACTCCTACACACCATCCGTCATTTTACCAAGCTCTAAATCTTCCACATAGCACACCGTACAGGTTAAAAGATGCATTTTTCCTGCTGCTCCTGGCTGGTGTGGTTGGGTCAAGGGCCGGGGTCTTGAGTGCCTGGGGCCCCACTTTCATTACTTCAAACTACTTATCCGTTTTTTTCCAGTATGCTTTTTTTTTAAACAAATGTTTCTACCTACTTTATAGTAAAGCACTGTGTGATTTTTTTAATCTGCTTTATAGTAAAGCACTGTGGGATTTTTTTTTATCTTGAAAGATGGTATGAAAAACAGGACTTTTTAACTTTACCTTTGATCTGAAGCAGTACTTCTCAAAAAGCTGCTCAAGGAAACCTTCCTCTAGCTGCAGATCAGCACTTTCCTGTGCCATGTCTGGCTGCAAGGAGAAACTTCCCATGATCTTCTCACTGTCGGAGTGAAACAGGACACTGGTCACATGTCACAAGGTCATTGAGGCCTGCTGGCATTGAAGCATACTAAAAACATCATGTCCCACTGAGGGAAGACCTCATGTGAACCTTCACGGAGTCAGATCTAATCACACTTTTCCATCATGGGGTGAAAAATCATAAAAACAATACAATCTAACATAATTTACGGCCCACAAATGTCTGAAAATGAACACGTGTAATCAGGTTCAATAAAACTTCAACATCAATGTCCACATTTCAAGTTTATAATATTGACAGACTTTAACCCAAAGTAAGTAAAAAATGCTTCTCTGGTCTTGACTGTGGAATTTATCCACCGTGACATAACCTGATATGAATGTCTCCATTCTGCCCTGTGGGTGAAGCTCTTTTTTTGCTGTCATTTTTAGCCTCCAAAATTGTGTTTTAAGCATAATATATTGGGCTGGTGTGGCCTGATTCAACAATAAAAAACTAAATGTCAGCACAATTGTTAGTGCTGTTTTTTTAAAATAATACTTCCTCCTCGCTCCTCCTTCATGGTGGCACTCCAGTTCACCACTTGTGTTATTTACTGTCCAAGCATGCCTGTGTTCATTGTTGATTTTTGATGCAACCTATGGATGTGTTACTTTCGGCGATGTTTGCATTCAATACCTTGCAAAACTATTTATGTCAAACTGAACTTTTTACACACAAAATCTTACACAACTGTAAAGTTTTAGAACAATGAGATAAAGAGCAATGAGCTTTTTATATACTTTTCATATGCTATTATTTCACATGATATATTTTTTTATTTTTTACAAACTACGCTTTGCCTCTTCCTGGGTCAATGCTTTATAAAGCCATCGTTCACTGCAAAAACAGCGTCTTTGGAAGTATGTCAAAATTGCTGAAGGTCAGTCAGATTTAATGGAATTACAGCAACTCAGGCAACATAAAATTGCCGTGCGGGTTCAGCCCATGCTAAGGGCACGAACAGCGACGACTTCCTGCAGTCAGTGACTTCCAAGCAATGCGTCTCCGTCTGATTAGTGTTCCACTATTAGCCTCTAGAGTAGTAAACATGTTCTCTGGAGGGACATCTTCTGCATCTCTGTCTGGCAATCCAGTGTGTGAGTCGGAGTTTGCCAGTTGCCAGGAGAACAACACTTGCCTGACTGCATTGTGTCAAGCATACTAGCAGATTTAGGCACAGAGTGAATTACGGGAAAAGACAAAACAAGCTCAAGATGTATGAGTTCTTTTACAAGGCAGTGCACATACCATGATGACCATGTTTAGAAAATATGCCTGTCACAACTTAGACACAGACACAGCTGCGAATCGAGGAACAAATCTAAGTTCATCATCCTTGTGAAATTTGAGAACAGCAGATTGGCGACCCATTCCTTCACCCCTCACCTCTTGTATTTGTTAAGAATCCAGTCCAGGAGAGCATACAGATCCTTCATCTCAGTCACCTGTGGCTCCAGCTTCCTCAAGTGATGCCCAACAATTCTGTGGTAGCTCTTCACGTAGTTGCTAAAGACCTTAAAGCTGGGTGGGTAGGACCATCTCAGATCCCGATTTACATTCTCCAAATCCTGGACAATGGTTTTTCCCAGGAGTCCAAGATGAACCGCCAACCAGGACGGATTCTGCTCCTTCTTCTCCAGATGAACACTGTTCACCTTGACCTGTACACCTTCAGACACCGCCTCCTTCCAGGCCTCCATCCAGCTCTCTGGTAGCCCTCCTCGTTCCTCTGCCCTTTTCTCCTCCTCCTGGATGATACGAGCCACATGGACCAGTAGTCCTTTGTTCCTGGCAGGAAAAGAGTTGGAATCACAGACTATGGTGCAAATCTTTTTCCTAAGGTCTGTATAGAGGAGGATCAGGTCTTTTTCTTTCTTTGCCAGTTCCACAGGGGAGTCATCAGGAAATTGCTCTTGCTCCTTCTGAAGCTCCAGTCGCATGGCAAGCAGGTTCAGATGAGCCTCCTCCAGCACCTCCATCTCTATCAGCTTGTTGATCTGCATAACTGAAGGTAAAAAGGTAACAAAACAGGTTGAAGTTCTGGATTTGTAATACAATCTACAAAGTCACTTCGATATTAGCACACTTCCTCCAATTTTACTCTAACCTACTGGAAGCCAAATAGTTTGTGCTCAAAAGCATTTGCTGTTATTTGAATTCCTTGATAATTTGTGACATAATACATTTTTGATCTGCTACTGTCATATGAATAGTCAAGTATCAATAGTAGACATGAGGGAGCAGCACTGGGTATTTAGTGTTTTATGCAAATTACAAAATGTGTTTGTAAGTCATAAAAAGGCACCACATCCATGTTTGAATTTGGCTCTTTGCTACGTTTTTGGTAATACTGGTTAACCCATTGCTTCAGCAGGCTTTATCTGATGGGATATTTCATAGGCAGGGGTTACAGATGACAGTCAACTTGGGATTACATGTCCTGCTGCACCACCTCAGACACACAGGTACGTTTGCCAGGATCCATCAGCCTAGACATCCTCCACCAGAAGCTCACCCAGCTGACAGCCTCGGCCTCCACCTTTCAGTGGGTCTCCTGCTTCCCAACTGACCGGCGGCAGCGGGTGAGGCTAGGCAGCATCTTTCCTGGAAAAAGAACCACCAACACAGCTGGCCTTTCCAGGGTGTATTCTCTTTCCTTTCCTATTCTCTCGGTACACAAATGACTGCACCTCAGCGGACCCGTCTGTGAAACTTCTGAAGTTTGCAGACGACATTGCGGTCATTGGTCTGGAACACGACCATGACGAGTTTACATACAGACAGGAGGTGGAACCACCTGTAGCTTAACCCGATGAGGACAGAGGAGATGATGGTGGACTTTCAAAGCATACCTACACACTCTACTGTGGGTCAATTCCGGTTCCTAGGAACCAACCTTTCTCGGGGTTTGAGATGTTCCTCCTCACACAGTTTTCAGAAGACGGCCCAGCAGTTACTACACTTCCTGCAGCACCTCAATGAGTATAACATTCCACAGGAGCTGCTGGTCATCCTCTACACTTTCATTATTTAGTGTGTTTTGTGCACATCCATCATTGTGTGGTTGCCGCAGCCACAAAACAGGAGAGGTCCAAACAGTTCTGCAGAAAGGATCATCAGGGCTGATGTTTCGTCCATCCAGGACTTATATAGGCCTAGGGTCAAGAAAAGGGCAGCTCACATCGCTGCAGATCCCTCACATCCTGCACACTAACTGTTTAGACATTTATCTTCTGGTCAGTGTTACAAGCAATATTTATAAAACACAGCTGCCACAGAGATAACTTCTTCTCTCAGGCTGTCAGCCTGTTGAACACCTAACAATCAGAGTACCCAGATCAATACCATGTGTATTTGCACCAATCCAATCATGTCTTTGTCTTTTGTAGAAGTTTGTATGTATACTCTTTACTTACAAACAATATTTCTTTATTTGTTCTTAATATGTCTTTATTGAGATCAAAGGGAAACGGAAGTTAAATCCCTTGTTTGTATACACAAACTTGTCAATTAAAGTTGATTCTGATCAGTGAATACACCAAAACTAAGTGCTTTCGACATTAACCACTACATGTCTCAATGCAAAGTTGTAGTTACTCCATGATGATTTAAAGGTAGTCATTTTTGGTATCGGTGTCGGTATCAAAAAGGAATTTGTGATGAACAACAAGATGTAAGAAGCTGAAAGGAAATCGCTTGTTGCCAAAACAATGCTAGATTTTGGGAGGACTTTTCGCTTCATTGCAACTTTGCACTTTTGCCGTTTTGGTCAATTCATACATGAAGCTGAGCCAGCTGCCAGAGAACATCAGTTGGTACCACTCTGGGGACATACGTATCACGGTACAGAGGAAGGAGCAAGCTGTCCCTGAGCTGACTGCAGTAGATATCAGGAAGGCTGAACGATGCTACTCTCTATAGCTTTTGGGCTTTTCATTTCTATCTAACAACAGAACGTGCTACACTGGAGATGTTCACACATTTCCTTCCTGATTTTGGGCATAAAAAGAAGCTGCTCTCAACTAAAGCCTAGTGACACATTTAGTTGCACTGTTGCCAAGAAGGCCCTGAGTTCAAATCCCTGCCTTTCTGCATGGAGTTAGCATGTTCTCCCTGTGCATGCGTGGGGTTACTCCGGCATCCTCCCACAGTCCAAAAACAGATTGTTAAGCTGATTGGTCTCTCAAAATTGCCCTTGGGTGTTTGTTCTGTGTGTCTCTATGTTGTCCTTTGATAGACTGCCCTGCCTTAAAATAGATTATCTTTCAACATGAACCTTTACACTACACATGTTGCCTGTGATGTTGTGCGTTTATAACACAGACAAGATTACTATCACTAGCTGCTTGTGTTGTAAAAACAGATAAAGAAGAGATCTGCATGTACAGACGAAGTAGGATGACTGGACAATGATGAGACAAGATTGCAGTTTCAGATTCTTGTTTGTCACAAGATGTGTGAAGAACAAAAATTACATTTCAACCTTTGCTACTAAAAGTATCTATTGATTTTCAAGACACATGTAGTAAATTAAAAACGTATCCCCTCAATTCAGATTTTATTTATATAAATGTACACTATGGAAAAACATAGCTTACTGGTTTCTTCCTGTATACTTATAGAAATGTATCTAAAAATCACAAATAATGCAGAAGTCTAAATATGCAATAATACAGTGCTTTGCAAAAAAAATCATGCCCTATAATCTTATTGACATTTTGTCATGTTAGAACCACAAGCCCCAATGAATTTTAGTGTGATTTTATATGACACCCCATCAAAGTTGACCATAATTATGAAGTGGAAGGAAAGGATTAATTTGAATTTTCTTTACAAATAAATTCTGGAAAAAGGATGTTTTCATGTAAATTCAGCCCCTGAGGCAAAACGTGTCAATACCAGTTTTGCACATCTACAGATAAAACTTTTTGCCACATGCTTCTGTGCAAAGTAGCTCTGGTTCAGTTTGTTTTAGAGAGAGCATCTGTGTTTCCACAGTATTTTATTTAGGGATGTCAGATTTAAAGGACTGAACACAAAGCATGCCACACTTTCTAGCTTTTTATTTAAGAACACAAACTCTCTCCATTCTCATTTGCTTCAACTCAGTGAAGAAAAGACAGAATAAAACTTAAATAAATGGATTGTGAAGGCATAAGATGATGTGTAAGGGTGTGTACCTGACAATGGTGTTTGAGGTATTTCAGGTAGTGAGTACGACTCCTCAATCTCGTCCAACACCTGCTCCTCCTCCGTTTCGTTCTCCACCATCCTTTCGGTCAAGACCTCAGAGATGGGAGATTCCTGCTTGGCTGCCTTATTACTGTAATTTTTAAATCTCAGACTTCTACGAATGGAGGCTCCTTTCTTCAAAATGGAGTCCCCCAGCCTGGACATGTTGGGATCTGAGAATGGAAAGCACACAGTTTCAGTAAAGTAGCAAAAATCTGTTGTTTTCATGTCAATGAATGCGCCATTGTAAGCGCTATCAACATGTGGATGCTGTTACTGAGTGCAGAAGACTCAGTAAGCTATTTCAATTTTAGTGAGGGCTGCTGGTCGGATGAATCATAGCAGGTGTAAGAAGCAATTTAAAGGATGCTGTATTTTCCATGACATGCAGAAATAATCATGCTGTTTCTTCAGAATGCCAGGGAGCAAGAGAGAGTAAGGCTTTCAGCAAATAACAGGAAGGCTGAAAAAACTGCAGCATATTTTCTCAACTTTGTAATTTTCAGGTTTCAGTGTCTGACTGTCACGGATACTGGATTTGGAAATGTTGGTATCCATTTGGAAATGTCAGTGTCAAGATAAGGTTCATGATTCTGAAGGAACACTGTTGTTTCACTATGCTGGTATGGCTAAATGCTTCTTCTTTTGGGTTTCCCTTTGAGTGGTCATCTGTCTCCATCTAACCCTATTTTCTGCATCTTCTTTTATCCCACCAACTACCTTCACATCCTCTTTAACTCCATCCATAAATCTCCTCTTTGGTCTTCCTCTAAGCTTCCTGCTTGGCAGTTCCAGCCTCAGCATCCTGCTATACATGTTCTCACCATCCCTCCTCTGTACATGTCCAAACCATCTCAGTCCTGCCTCTCTGGCTTTATCTCCAATACGTCTAACATGAGCTGCCTGTCTGATGTACTCCTTCCTGATCCTATCCATCCTCATCACTCCCAAAGAGAACCTCAACATCTTCATCTCTGCTGCCTCCAGCTCTGCCACCTGTCTCTTCCTCAGTGCCACTGTCTCTAAACCAGACAACATCGCTGGTCTCACTCCTGTCTTCTACACCTTTTCTTTCATTCTCACTGATACTCTTTTATCCCACAAACACACCTGACACTTTACTTGACCTCTTTTCCACACTCATCCTTTCCAATGCCTTCCTTATTTTATCATTAATCACCCTAACCTGGTGAACATCCTTCCCATCTCTGTCTCCCTACCTGTCTAAATTCTTCTCTCCCTTCTTACTGTCCAACATATCATACAAGTCACTGTAAGCCCTTGTTTGGTCTTAGCCAGCTGTACCTTCACGTTATGTTCTCCTGGCAACTATCTGTACTCCCCACAGTGTTCTACTTCTTCTTAGCTGATCTTTTTTCTCCAAAAACACACAATCCTGTGCTTCCTCATTCCACCACCAAGTCTTATTATCAACTTTTCTTCCTGAAGACATACCAAGTACTCTCCTATTGGTCTCCCTGATAGCATTAGCTGTAGTTATCGAGTCATCTGGAAGCCCCTCATGCCTCTGCCCATATCCTCTTCATCTTCCTCATCATAAGTCATTCTACACACTGCCATACTGTGCTGTCTGGCAACACTTTCACTTTCCACTACCTTGCAGTCAGTTCCTCCAGGTTACATCATATACACACTATGTAATCCACCTGTGTGCTCCTTTCTGCTTTTGTAGGTCAACCTGTGTTGCTTCCTCTTCTGGAAGGAAGTATTGACTACAGCCACTTCAATCCTTTTTTGCAACCCACCATCTGTCCTTCCACATTGCTGTTCTGGATACCAAACCTACTGATGTCTTCCTCATCACCTCTATTTCCAGATCCATAGTGTTCATTGAAATCTGCACCACTCACCACTCTCACATCTCTGAGGATATTCTGCATCACTTCATCTAAGTCACTCCAGACGTTCTCCTTATTCTGCAACTCACATCCTATATGTGGGGCATAAACACTAGCAACATTAAACATCCCACCTTCAATTTCTACCTTCAGAGTCATCACCCTACCTGACACTCTTTTTACCTCCATTACTGACAAACTCCTTCAAGATGACTCCTGCACCATTTATATTCCCATCTACACCGTGGATTGACAGCTTGAATCTTGCTCCAACTTTGCTACATTTCCACTCGGCCTCCACAACACACAGTATGTCCACTTTCCTCTTCTGCATCATGTCAGCTAGCTGTAACTTTTCCTGTCTTAGTCCCAAGATTCAAAGTTCCTGCTCACAGTCCTAAACTCTTGCCTTTCCTTGTCTCTCTATGCCTTTAGAAATGTCTTCCTCCTCTCCTTCTTTGCTGATCAACAGTAGCCCAGTTTTTACTGGCACCCTGTCGGTCACCAGCACCAATGGTCATTGTTAGCCTGGACCTCGACTGACCTGGTATGGAGATTATGTTATTGACTCAAATTTTGAACTTGGCAAAGGTTTTACTCCGAATGCCCTTCCTGACACTACCCTCTGTATTTATCTCTGTATTTATAAGGGACCAGAAACAATAGGACATGAAACACTCTGCCCCTTCAAGACGGCATTGCTAAGCTCCAATTTAAGGTGCTAAAAAAGGTCTAATAATGCCAAATCTGTAATCATTTTATCTTTCTGTTTGAAATATTTGTAAAACACATGTTATATAATCACTGCTCTCTCACACAAAAATGTGACTTCACCTCTGTATTTCTTACAAATGTGAAAAATAAATACTTTAATAGATTTTATTTGTACTGCCCTTTACATTTCCAGCAAACCTCAAAGTGCTACAATCAATAGAAAAACAACTAATAAAATAAAAACGAGGACATTAAAATGCAGATAAATTACACAAGTAAATGTTTTGAGGCCATGAAATGCAAGAACAGTATAAGCAGAACAAAGCATTAAAGGAGGGCATTAAAAATTAGATAAAAAGGAAGGTTTTAAGGGTATGTTTTAAAATGTGATAGGGTCTGTAGAACCCTCAGATGTGGAGGCAGATTGTTCCAGTGCCATGGGGCGGCACAGGAAAAGGCTCAATCTCCCATGGTAACGTGTATAAGGTCAGTGTTGGAAGAATGGAGAGTATGTGAGGGACAATAAAGGTTAATAAGGACTTTTACATAAGATGGAAGGTAAGCAGAGAGATTTTGTAGATGATCTGGGCAGAGATGGGAAGTCAATGAAGAGAATGAAGAATGGGGGTAATATGATCATGTTTTAGCACTTTCATCAGGATCCTGACAGCACAATTCTGAACATACTGTAATTTCTGTAGGTTGTTGCCAGGAATCCCAATGATAAGTGCATTGCAATAATCAAGTCTGGAGGAGACAAAGGCATTGACGAGCCTTTCTGCATCAGAGAGGGAGAGTAAAATCCGAAGTTTAGCAATATTTCGGAGGTGGAAGAGGGAAATTTTGTGCTTAACATGGCTTTCAAATGTGAGCTGTGGATCAAAGATTCAAGATTGGTGACTGTACTTTGAAGGCTGTTGTTACATATTCCTGTAATGTAGTGACTGAATTGGTTGGCAGTAGTATATTATCATTGTCAGGACAAACGTTTAAAAAAAACAGAGATTGGAAATCAGCCAAATATGTCTCAGCCAATGTATTAATTACTGAAAACAATGGACAGCAAGATTTACGACTGTAAAACTGGAGTACTCATGGGAGAAAATCTATACATGCATAGCGAGGGTTAAAACCTTGGATATTTTTCTCTAAGCTAGCAATGTTAACAAAGGTCCCACCATGTTTTAACATCACCATTTTGTTTAATAAACGGTCAACAGAAAAGCCTCAACAGTTTTAAGAAATAACGTGATTAATCAAATTTCAATTCAGTGTATTTAAATAGTAACCTGACTCTCGCCAGATGTATGTCGCTCCGCCTAGCTTCACTCACATACATCTGGGACATCTTCATAGGAATGGCCTTTATTGAAGGCTGGGCCTTATCAAAAATCCTTGCATATGATTGGATAAGCCACTTGTCTGTCATCTTTATCGACGTGCTATTTCAACCACTCACACCCAAGCCAACCCGTGACGCTGTGAGAGCGACGCAGGAAAAAACAAAACTTTTTTTTTTAATGTGTTTGCGGCTCTAGTGGCACGCGTTTTATTGACAGTGAGCTGACAGGAAGAGGGGGGAAGACAGGCGGCAAAGCGCCGCGGGTCGGAGTCGATCCCGGGTCGACCGCGTTGAGGACTAAAGGCCTCCTAATATGGTTCGCGCTAACCGCTAACCGCTTGCCAAACTTGCCAAATCCGGTCGGGAGAAGGGCGAAAACATGGTTTCCACCAACAAAAGCCTTCAGAGCCGTTCTCTGATGTTCTTTTAATGAAACAATATTAGGTAGATTGGACAACACGGAAGAAATAGCAGCATCAATGCTAACGCTTGCTTCCTCGATGCGAGCCGCCATTGTTGTTGGAATCTCACGGTCGCTTCTCCACTACGTCACATCCATGAAACTCCCGCCCTGCGTCCTGATTGGCCAGACCATAAAATCGGTTGGAGAAATCACTCTCTATGGGAGATGTCCCAGATGTATGTGAGTGAAGCTAGGCGGAGCGACATACATCTGGCGAGAGTCAAGTTATTTAGAAAGTGCCTATCCAGAACAAATGCCGTCTCAATGTACTTTTTGTTAAGAGTGAAAATCAATAATGTGGTCAAGTTAAGTTAATTTTTCAAATTCACTCAAAAGTGTTCTGTCTAAGGAAACCCTGCAGACTGCATTGAGTCACTGACTTGCAACATTCACTCCTCCTAAATGGGCATGTAGCAACAAGCAACTGGTTGGAAGGTCTAACTGTACGTACAGAGCCGTGGAACCGTAAGGCCTCTACGTGCTGCAGGTGTCTAATGGTGAAATTTAGAGAGCTCTTTCAGTTTCTTTACAATTCTGCTCACTGTATGTTTAAAAAATAAATATAGGTCCCGCTTCTGCGAGCTCCTTAAACATTACTTTTGTTTCAGCTCATGAAACTAATTTAGTTGTCAAAGAAAGATTCTGTGTAAATAAAAAACTGTTTTTCAATGACGGTTTAATTTGTTAAGGGGAAAAAAAGATCTTCTAACCAACCAATCCAGAGCAGCCAACAGGTATTGTTGACAAAGCACATTAGGCTTATGCTCTTCCTTATTTATGCGCTAAACGTCTGTATTGTCAAAACATGTTTTTGAAAGAACGTCCATACAGGGCTCATCCAGGTCACAGTTCCTGTCTGCATGAATAGTCGCACCCCCAACAGAACCATGTCTAACCACAATGCCCCACATGTCTTATCACGCCATAGTTACTGACCCACAAACAGAAAAAATAGATAGATAGAAGTTTAATATTAGGACTATGGAAGCAAAGTGGTTCTACGTCAAATGACTACTTTACCTGTCTTTGAGCGAGTTAGAGACTTGTGTTTGTGTAATGTGAAGTCTGGCTGTTCTTCTTCTGCTTTTTGAAAGAAGCCACCGATGGTCTTCATAGGTGACGTGGCTGGAGAGCCAGCACTAGGACCTGATAGAAAGTTAAGGAAGAGAGGTTAATATCAGCACAATGTTCAGTAAATACTGCTGTGTCAGGTCATGTTTTAGCATGTTCACCTTACAGAAGCTTTTTATTTGTGCGTGCCTGCTTGTCTGTTTCAAACTACGTGGCAGGGCTTTGTCCTTGTCGTTACCTAACAAACTGGCTGAGGAATGCAGATTCATTTACGCTGGAAACAGAATAGGCTGCTTTGTCAAAACATTAGCAGGTTGTTCGAGGGGATTTTCCTCAACATGTCAGCTGACAATGAATGCTATTGACACAAGATCACATGACCTGCAGTAAATGAAACTGATGCATGTATGAAGTTGATCTTATCCTGAGCCAAATAAAGGTATTATAGTAGCAGTGTCTTGTCAGGATAGGCTTTGTGCTTGTTAAAGATGTTAAACTCAGAACGAAACAACCATTGAGCAACTGAGCAAACACATACGGAGTAAAGCCCTAGACAACCTTGGGGAACTGCTCACACACACACACACACACACACACACACACACACACACACACACACACACACACACACACACACACACACACACACACACACACACACACACACACACACACACACACTATGGATAACTAAAACAAACAGTATGAATTTTGCTAATTTAGGGGGAAATCAGGTGTTGAGACATCAGGCAAAATGGGACAGGATAAGTAAAAAGACAATTTCACTCTCGCCTTGAAAGTTTCAGGCCATCAAGTTGGTGATACACTACCAGACCAATGTAGCGCCATCCTTAATTTTGTAATTTAGTTTCCAAAGAAAGGGAGAAATTACCTTTTACTTATCCTGTCGCAATATATCTGTATTCAATATGGAAAGTCTCGTAGAAGTGGATGTCAGCTTAATTAATCCCTTCGTTGTATTTTAGGAAGTGTAAGGTATCCTAAAAAGTGTGACCTACTGTCATTGTTGTTTCAGCGTTTAACAGATGTGCTTCCTGGTGTCTTGGGGGAATGTCTAAGGGGAATTTCATACCTGGTAAATATCACATCATATAGAAAAGAAGATATCTCTATCACATATTACCCTTCTTTCATATTACCCAAGAGAGTCAAAAATTGTTCATAAATTATTGTATATTTAAATTTTTGCTTTGACTTTTAGCATTGTACTCATTTATTTATTTGTTTTTTTATTACAAAGAGCCAGATTAGTGGAGTGCAGGACTAATAGTTGTACTGTCAGTAATTTACCGGGGCTCTTTGTGATGTTCACTGCTTGGGATATTGGTTTATAACTTAACCTATTTTATTTCCACCTCACAATTATGTGCCCCTTCGTCCTGGTTCACCACATAAAATCCCAAAGAGATGCATTGAATTATGTGGTTTTGCTGTGACAAAATGTAAAATGCTAAAGGCGAGGTCTTTAAGTTTTCTTTCTATTAACCAGGTCTGACTATCTTAAAACAATTAAAGTTTTTCTGTTACTGAATATGGTTAATTAAAACAAACAAGAAATGGTAGTCATTTGTTTTTAGTCTTTTGGCTTAGCCACACCCAGATTGTGCTGTAGTTCTCCAGGACCTGCATATCATCTTATTTACAATACAAATATCAGTAAGGCAAGTTTCACATAGGTACAGTAAGGTAAGATTATTTATATAGCCCTTTTCAGTAAGACTTTCAAAGTGCTGTGCACATGGGTTCTGCTGGGTTCTTTTGGAAATGTCTTGTAGGTTAAGAATATCATTCTCATTATTAAAATACAATTATAAACATTATTAGCATTATTAGAAATACCAGCATAAACCAAAAGCTGTTTGAGAATTTCTTCCTGTGTAAACGACAGCCCAACAGCTGCAAGGCTAAAGTTCATGACACCTGGTGTGTGCGTTGAAAAGACAGAGCCCATACATTACTCTCAATCTGTGAATCTTCATTTATATAACACTCCTACACTCAACGTGAACAAAATGCTTCACAGGTACAATAAGGCACAAATAGTTTTTAAAGCAAGAGTAATAAAGTCCCTCTGTTGGGACAGAATCCCCGCAGTGTTAGCTCATATTTTGTCTAAGAACTATTCAGTGGGTGAAAAGTTCATTACAATGTCATCCCACCTGCTGTTCTAGGGGGAAAAAGGGACCCTTCACTCATGAGCTCTCAATACACCTAACCCTATCATTCAGGCCTTGCTTAAAAGCACAGTATCACAGCAGAGGTTATGGCAGACAGAAAGTTACTCACTGGGTGAGGTGGGTGGTGGAGACAACGCCGACTCTGACATATTTTCTGCCTGTGTGCTGGATGTGACCTTTGAATCCTTGATCTTGGGTGAACTCCTTTCTGCAGGCCGCCTAATGCTCTGTCTGAATGTTTGGAGCACTCCCAGAGCCTCTTTCATCACTCCGTTTGCTTGCACTTTTCTGTTGCTCTGGAGGGACACGCTGTCCTCTTCTGGGTTTTCGCTGGACTTATCCATTATCGGTGAGCCGCACAAAATACGACTGTAGGAGAAAATGTCAAAGGAAATTTTTAGAATCCACCAAAAAATGAAAAAATTCGATCCGCACTGTGCTTCTCAACTCAGCTGAGTGGAATAAACAGTGGATACGCTGTGTTATTAACCCCGATGACCGTGGTTGGCCGTCAGAGACATGCTTTGTTTACAGATAACACAGGATCTCTGAGAGCAAGCTGCAATGTCAAAACAGAAATTAAAAGCTGTGGAGAGACTTTTCCGATTTTTCACCTGTCATCCGCTTAATATTCACTGTTAGTTGGTGAAGTTCAGATGGATTTCCTACTGAACCATTCTCAGCCTCTGCAACATCTGTAACCAGCTAACAAACCAACAATACCAACCAATAAAAAAACAAGACAGTAAAACTTTCTTTATTGTTGTCTTTTAGTAATCAACAACAGAGAGTCTATCAAGCTTTAATGAAATCTTTAAAACTTTGGATTAGATATATTTAAATCATTTTCAGACATGCACTCAGAATTTTGATAATGGCCAGAATCAGCTGATTTTTTAACTTAATTGAAAGAGTTTTTAAAAGCAAATTCTAAGTTGTTTTCAGTAATAGTGACTTTTTTCTAGCCTTATTCTTGAAATTCTCTTTTGCATTATTAAGTTTAATCTTGTGCTTTTGACATAATTTGCCTATTTTATATTTAATTGTGAATAAAATGAAATTTCAAAATTTATCACTATATATATTATCTGAAATAAAAGTGATATCATGCTACCTGCACTGCTGAGTAACAGTAATTGCTATTAGGTTCCTCTCCTGTGGAACCAACTCCCAGTTTCAGTCTGTGAGGCAGACACCCTGTCTACTTTTTAAGACTAGGCTTAAAACTTTCCTTTTTGATAAAACTTCTAGTTAGAGTGTCTTATGTTACCCTGAGCTATCTCTAGTTATGCTGTTCTCCAATTTTGAATTATTTGTTGTCATGTCAACTTTTAACTTTATGTTCTCCGCGTCTTTTTTTCTCTTCATAGTAGGTACATCTGGTCTGGTGTTCTGTTTTCTGTGAGCCCTCCTGGGGGCAGAGCATATGCCATCACCTCTCTAACATAGAAAGTACTCCTGGATTATTGCTTCTGTGTTCTTTTTGTGTCTCTGCTCTGTCTTCTAAAACGGCAGTGGGCCGTTCACACTTAAGATGGGTTTGCAGGAGGTTTCTTTCTGTTAAAGGGGAGTTTTCCTCTCCACTGTCACTTCATGCATTCTATGTATGAGGGATTGCTGCAAAGCCATCGAAAATACAGACTGTCCACTGTGGCTCTACACTCTTTCATGGAGAGTGAATGTTCAATGCAATCTGCTGGGTTTCCTCAGATAGGAAACTTTTTTAACCAATCTGTCTGGATGATTTGATTGAATTGACTTTATAAAGTGCCTTGAGATGACATGTGTCTTGAACTAGTGCTAAATAAATATATCTATCCATCCATCCATTTTACTACACGCTTATCCCTGTTGGTGTGCTGGTGCTGGTGCCTACCTCCAGCTGTCCTATATAAATACAATTTAATTGAATTAAATTAATTGCTCATTCTTACACACATAATGTCACTTCTAAATGCTGATCACCAGAAAGGGGGCGGCTGTATCTTTATAGATATGTCCATCCAATAATAAGCTGGCGGTCCCGTTTATTGCATCTGTATATTGCCTTTGACAAGAGGGAGGCAGCTCTAAGGTTTCATTTTTCTTAAAAGATTTTACTTTGAAGACAGTTACATTTTCAATTTACTCAGAAGTAACCAAGAATAGTTTCAGTTATTTTCTAGTCCTTAAAGGAAAATCTGATTAAGCTAAAATTGCTTGGCAGGTCAGAGCTTTTAAAAAGCATATATAACATACAGAAGATCTGATTGTTGCACCTCTAATAATGATTTTTCACACTACATCCGCTATTTATCATAATAGCTTGTTCCCAGTGTTAGTTTACAGACAGAGTAATTAACTGATTAGGGAAGGATTTTACACTCAAATCCACAATAACAATACTGTCTAGAGCTATAGAACACGAAATCAACAAAGAGTATTAATCTAGCTGATAAAGAGTTACTCTTTTACTCTAACAAAAGCATAAATATAGGTTATGAATATGTAAAGTATCCTAAAAATACTATAAAAGTCAGCATACATTTTAAAGGATTGTTAGGTTACTTCAATTGCACCTTAACGTCCTGCTCTGTTAATTGATCAAAAATAAGTCTAAAGAAAAGCATGAGAATTCTTAATCTGAGCTCAAATTCAAGCATAAAACCAAATCTGTCCAAAGGACAAAGATGAAACAAAGTGTTGCCTTACCTTTGGACAGCAGCTCAGGTAATGTGAAATTTGTTGCTTTCATTTATCTAAAACATGGCTCTTTACTTTCACTTTCTGAAAGCTGCCAGGCTGGTACTGACTAAAAAGGTTCCGTAGAATAGAAACTATGAGAAACGTGAAACTGAAGAAAGTCCAAAAAGGCAGTGCAGTCACCTCTTTTGTCGGTGGTAATCTGAGCTCAGAGAGCCAGCATTTGTGAGTTAACCATTACACAGAACAATGAGGAAGTGCATATGCAAATTGTTGGAATGGCAGAAACAAAATGCAGAGTAAAAGTTAAGGGTTTTCCTTTAGAAATAAACGTTTTATTGTCTTACTCCCTCTGGAATGTGACATTAAACCATGGGAATACACATAAAATATTACATTTCAGCTAAATCAATAAATGTAATGCTTTATGAGTAGCAGAGTTATCTCACGGTGTGCCTTAAGTTTGTTTTAAAACATCCTCTCCTTGCATTCAGACCTCTTACATGCATAAAGCTGCATGCATACAGCGAATAAAACCCTGACTGGTTCACATGGAAGAGCAGCAGGATTGTAGTCCAATCCTTTTCACGGTGCGTGCATGTGTTCCCTCACCACTAGATGGCGATGTAGACTACATCTGTTGCAGCCGGTCGTATAATGGCGGAGCCTCTGCTTTTTCCTGAACTGAATGCTTGAGATGAGGTGGAATTAGATTCTGACAGGCAAACAGAAACATACTTGACGACTTTTAAATGTTAGCCATTAAATGATTAAATTTGAAACAAATGTATACTGTGTATGTTCTTTGCAATAAAGGTTAAATTCTAACATTATTAACTACTTTATTTTGTTTTATTCCAATTTCCTGGAAATATTATTTGAGTAAACCGTTTTCTTAGGATGTTTTAGGGATTGGCCAGTTTAAGATTTTCACAGTATGAAAGCTGTGATTAGAAATAACAGATTTCCTGGTATTAGCACATAAGTAGAAAACAATATGTATAACATGATCTCATTTGTTTTATTTTAAACAGAAAAGCAATAATTATTCCAGATACCTCCATTATAACATAACCTATTTATTATTGTTGTTCTAACATTTATGGATTATTGTTTGGAGTTTGATGAATAGATTTCAGCAACCAAAAAAAAAAAAAATCAAACTAACACCCATTAGAACAGCAGTTTTCAAGCGTTTAATGAGCAGACTATCATCCATTTTTGTCACCCTGCTCTTAATAAAGCAACACAAGCATAAAAAACAGATCTATGCTGGTTAATGACCAGGGCTATCTGCTCAGGTAGCTAGCTTGCAGTAGGTTAACTGACTGACATGCTGCTCATATCTTGGCCGCTGTAGTTTTAAAACACTTACCTTCACATCCATGATCCGTGGTTCTGTGCGTTTCTCCACTTTAATTAAGATTTATTTTCCTTCTGAGCAAGAGAAAGGTTTAATAGCCTTTCAGCCAGCTGAACAGGATTGTAAAGCAACAAGTGGGTACGGGCAGTGATGGTATACATTAAACAGTGTGACAAAATTTTAGCTCTAATGTCTACTTGACTGAGAAGTCTGATAGATGTTTATTTAATTATCTGTACACACTCAGTAGGATCCACCATGTGTTGTTGTGGACACCACCAATTTTTTTCTGCCTGTGTGCATTGAAACAGCATGCTGAGGTGTGCCAAGACCCAATAGGTTACTGGACTCCATCCTTGGACAGTTTTAGAAGAAGTTAAATGCTTCTGCATACAACCAGTTTTGAAAGACAGACCATCAGAGAAGAAATGTCAACTTCTTAAAAAGAAGTAGATGAGGTATGATTTAAAGTTTCGGAAATAAGTGACCTAATAAATCACATTTGCTTTTAGAATGGTAATTAGTTCATGACATCCTGATCTTGCCTCACTGACCTCATTTCTGATGTATAGCAGAAAATTACCTCTTAAAAACAATCAAGTAAAGAGTGACTATTCTCTCATTGGCATAAATGACATTTTTCCATTTCTTTTTGACATAGCTGATGAATAAGTTGGTGTACTTCAGTGGCCATTTAATCAGGTCATTCTCAGTCTTAATCTTTGAAAGATGAAAACGATGAGATAAGATCATATTATCCCATTTAAAAGTGTAAAAGAGGATTTCCCCACATGGTTTAATCCATGTTCTGCTCAGCGAGAGACAATTTTCTTTACATTTGAGACTCCTGGTCTGGAACCATCACAGGGCAGAGGAATTAGGTGGATAGGAAGAACCATGATGACACACCAACTCCTACTTGCATTTTGAGTAAATAATCATCAACATCACGCTAAATAAAATTCCAAATGTGAATATGATGACCGCTTTAAAGTTCATAAAATAGCGTTTTCACAACCCGTTTATGTGATTGGAATTGTTTTAAGCTAGCAGTATCCCACTTTAGCCTTGGTCTCTCCTGGCCTACCTGGTACGTAACTAATCTGGATTTACAGTAAGTGGAGACGTAAAGAGAGTTATATACCACAGTCAAGATGTTAGCTGCTATTAGGCAGGTAGATGTTAGGTACCTTTCAGTAGAGCCTGACTTTCAAAATCCTGAATTATATCCCGTAAAAAACGTTTGTTTTGCCCGTCCATCAACGTCTTTGCAGTGATATACTCCTATACATCTGTCACACTTAAATGGCCACATCTCAAATTAAACATCCTTTTTCTTATATTTGTCTAGTTAATCTTCACAAAACAGAATCTTCACAAAACAACATGACAAAAAAGCTTGCATGCAAAAAAAAAACATTTCACCCTACGTAGGTAAAATGCCTTGTCCATGTTAATAGAAAAAAAAAAGAGTTAAACATGTAACTTCAAACATATCCAGTTCAAAATGCCAGCGTTGGACCAGAACTTCAAGTATATTTTATGTTGTCACGTAGTGGGAGAACTGAGTGTCTGGGATAATTCATTCATGTGATTATATCATTGTTTTCCACCATTATTATGGATTGTAAAGTATAACAGGCTTTCCAGGGTTTTCTGTTTTCTGTAATCGTTAAGCAGCTGCTTAACTCAGCATCCGCTCTGCCTCATAATGATTGCTTTTGAGAGTCAGTATTAGCATAATAAATGGAGAGGTGTGCTGAGAATGGTGTGTTACTGTTCACACAGATGTTTCTGAGCAAAGACCACCTTCACAAAAACCTATGAAACCATGTAAATGTAATGTATTCTAAGGGCTAATAGTATTTTTTGGCAGTGTTTTATTTTGTAGTTCAAAGATCTTAGCTGAAGGTTTAAGGATCTAATTATGTATGAGATGTGCATTGAATTTTCTACTTTTACATGGCTAAGTAACTAATCATTTCACACATACATGATTTGTGTCAAATTATAACTAAAGCATAGTTGTGTTAAAGTGCTTTTAGGTGTCATGTAAATTTGGAGAAATAAGCTCACGGGTGTTTCAGAAAGCCACCATGATACATGCATTAAATTACTGAGGCACTGACTGAACAGTCTATTTAGTCAAAGTAATCATAAAGCATTTTAACATTTTGTCCCGTTGCAACCTTAGCTTTTTTTTTTGAATGGTATATATTGGACCAACACAAAGTACTGCATAATTGATAAGTAGAGAGAAAAGACTGCATGCGGTTCATACAAGACTATTATTCATTGATGATGTCAGGTTTGACAGATTCTACACATTTCAAAATAAATTAACTAATAAAACAAGTGTAAGGAGATTGCATTTAATAAAATGTGGAAGTTTTTAGTTTTCTGCCACACAATGATGAATATTTTGATTCAGTTTGTTCTTCCTACTAATTCTTCCTAAAAAGCTGCCAAATGTTGTGAAAAGTTTCCCACTTCTTTTACAACCCGCCCATAAGCTATTTAGTTGAGTGTCTGTATGTGGCTGAGTGAGCTCTCTTCTTTCTGAGGATCTGTGCTGGAGGGTGTGGCTACATGACAGATAGCACACCTGTGTGCTGTTTACCATCTCCTGCAGCATTTAAAGGAGCTACCTTGTGGCTCAAATCGGTACAACAGCTTGCCAATCACAACAATCTAATATGCCGTTTTTAAACTGTGTGTTGCTGTAGTGCATTTTTACTTACGTGGGAAAGATATATGACGTTGTATTCTGTTTTGTTTCTGGTCCGCTTCTCCTGTTGGCTTCCATGTTAGCAGGCTGCTGATCTTTTGCCAGGATAAATACCAAATGCTGCGCTCTGTTTTGGGAACCCTGGGAAATCTCATAAGATTGGCTGAGGAACCAGGAAGTAAAAACAGGCTACACTCTGAAACGAAGTAGTTCCAGACCGTGCCTCTAGGTGTGAAAGGAGAAAAACATGACTAAGACATTATTGATGGAGAGGACTAATCGTTTATAGGGAATGTTACTTCCATCCGAGGTGACAAATGAGAATAATTTAGGTCAATTTTACAGTAAATATCATACGTTGTTCCTTTAAAGGGAGCGGCTGGCAACCATTCTTCACCTGATGGTCCCACATTGTTGGTAAAGTCAAGACCAAAGCTCCTGAATTTTTCTTCAACCCCGTGTTTTCTGAGATTTTGAGTCTGTTTTTGACTCACCCCTGCTCCAGCTCATTCCTGCGTTGTTTTGGCCCTAGGTCTAAAGTTGCGTTCACACCAAATGTGATTCTTGACGACAAAGTTGGCGCATTTGTTCTCTTGCCTGACATATCGCCAGAAACTTGCAAAGCGGGCGACAAGTACAGTAGTACAATGGCGCTATCTAGTCATGCTTTCACGTAACTGCCACTCCACTCTTCTCGCTCACTCTTCTCCAGGCGTGGTCCTTTCTGTACTTGTCTCAGCAGTAATAATTGGTTGAGTCGTACAACTGAGATCGACCGCAGACCGCCACTATCAGCGTGTCATCCATGTTGAATGAAAACAGCTTAATCTCCGCTGCAGTCCCTCACCCACCACACAGCCACAGCCACATCCATATTCAGTTCCTGATTTGTTGTCATGATGTGACAAAACACAAAAAGCTGACTGTCGCTTTGAATCCATTGCAGGTGTTGCATCGCTGTGGCTTCGCTGTAATTGCCAAAACTGCGCCTGTCGCTAGAAACACGTCTGTTGCATCTCTTTGTGTCACATCGCTCCTGTGTTGCACCTGTACATACAGTAGGTATCACATCTGAATCAGTCGCTCAGGGTTTGATCTCTTGCGTTCACACCGAACATTTGCATTCGGTGTGAACATACATTAAGAAATCAAGATGTGTTCTGGATTCTCCTTGTGATACCATATCGTACCATTTTATTTCTTCAGCACTTTAAAAACAACATAGAAGCTGACCAAAGATCTGCACAAAAAAAACAAAAACATAAAACAATATGTACATAAAGAACACTATAATGTAAATGTAATGTAAAAAAGAAAGAAAGCAAAACAACAAGTACAATTGAAACACAGATGAAAAAAAAACTCACCCTGGGTTAAAAGCCCAGGAGAAAAATTGGGTTTTCAGACAAGTTTTAAAAACATCAAGAGATGGAGCCTGCCTGACCACCAGAGGCAGTTCATTCCACAACTTTAGGAGCCAGAACTGCAAAAGCTCTGCCTCCTCTGGATTTAAAAAAGACTTTGGGACAGATAAAAGCATCTGGTCTGCTAATTTAAGAACACGCAAAGGTATGTAGGGGTGGAGCAGTTCAGATAAACAGGAAGGGCCAGCCCATTTTGGTACTTAAAAGCAAATAAAAGAATTTTAAAATGGATTTGAAACTTAACAGGGAGCCAGTGTAGGGATGCTAAAACTAAAGTTATTTGCTCATGTTTATTTTTTACCAGTTAAAAATTTGTGCTTCTGCATTCTGCACCAGCTGTAGCTGTGAAAGAGTGACCTGGCTGACAGCAATTAAAAGATAATAACAATAGTCCAGGCGTGAGGTGATAAAAGCATGGACCATGATTTCAAGATTGCTTCTTGACAAGAGGGGCTTAATCTTTGGCAGCCACCTCAGCTGAAAAAGGGAAGACTTGATCAAATAATTTACATGTGCATCAAGTTTGAGGCTAGGGTCCATTTTTACTCCTAAATTAGAGACTGTCATGAATAGGGATTGATGAACCCGAACTCAACCACACACAGAGCTTCGATTGAGAGTTTTATTGAAGGTTGATGGATAGTGGAGGATGAAAACCAACAGTCTGTACCGGGCTGGAGCAGGTGGATGGTGATGGCAGGAGCAGGTGGACAGGAGAGAACTGGAGGACTGCGGGTGCTGCGCTGTGGAGCCAGGAAGCCTTCAGAGAAGGCGGGAGAGCGCTGGGGTCGGGAATGAGCCAGCAGGGAGACGTGGGAAGCACAGGCAGGACGAGGTTTGAGTGAGGCAGAGGAAGGCAGGGGAAGGTGGCGAGGGACGAAGGCTGGTGCATGCGGGGAGGCAGCAGGAAGGAGAGTGACGAGAGGAGCTCGAGAGCAGTTGTGAGCTGACGATCCGGCAGGGAAGAGCTGACTGAGGTGAGCTTAAGTAGGAGTGTTGACAGGTGAAATCAGTCCGGCTTAATTGGTAATGGCAGGTGGCAGGAATCAGTGGTGGAGTGAGGAACTGGGCTGAATGAATGGTGGAAGGATCTGGAACTGTCCAGGGTGAGACAGGCACAAAATTAACCCTGACAGAGACACTGGATTTTTCATATGGGCCAAAGAGGAAAGATCCAAAGAAGGAACTTTTTGGACTGCAGGATTTAAAAAGCATAACCTCTGTCTTTTCTTCATTAAAACTGAGGAAATTCAGAGCCAACCATCTCCTGATGTCATCTATAATCAAGTAGAGGTTGAACAGAACCATTATATTTTAGAGGAAAATAGACTTGGCAATCATACATATGAAATGGCATACAATGCTTTATAAAAATAAGTAAATAGAGAGCGAATAGGAGAGGACCAAGAATGGAACCTCAGGGGAGTGTAGCTAGGACCTACGCTTAAGTTACTACTTTTCTGAAGTAAACAATTTTTCAAAAGGAAATTGTCATGATTTGTCTTTGTGAAACCGGGCAGAGCACACACACACAGAGCTTGTTCTTTTGAAGTTTATTGAAAGTAATGAGTTGTGGATGATGATGACCTGAGTTAGTTACCGGACTGGAGATGATGGGTGCAGGAGCAGGCTGACTGGAAGAGACTGGAGAACACAGAGCAGGATCTTGTGACGAATACTTGGAGGTGCTAGGACAGCTTTCGAACCAGAGGAGCAGTGAGAGAGTTCTTTGAGATGCAGGGCTGTTGGAGCACAGGGGTAGCAGGAGATCCAGTAACGAAGCCGAGAGCTTACTTGGCTGACAGACATAGCGTGGAGACTGATAGTGATGTTACGTGATGTGCCGAGGCTTCGAGGCGTGTGTCCAGTAATGGAGGGGGCGTTTCCGTAAAGCGCGTATCGAGGCTTGCTTCATTTAGGGGAGGAGCAGAAAACGATGACGTCCGAAGCCTCGCTGCCCGGCTGTACCACGTGACTGATTTGGGAAGTGGCTCAGATTTTGCCAACCGGTCATGGCTGCACGCTGGATCATTAAACAGTTCTGCTAACCAGATGCAGTTTAAAACGCCACTTAGTCTGTTTATAAGTTTCGTTTTTATTAATTCTGCATTTTTTAACTACATGCACCGTATTTCTGTGCCTCAGCGCTTGCTCCTCTCCCCCCTCCTTTCCCTCGGAGCAGGTGCTTTTATCACCATTCACCATTCAAAACGTGAATCACTATGTTTAATGTCGGTAGCAACGTGTGCCAGTTAAAGTCAATAGGAGAGTTAGTAGCTGTGTTTCATGCTCTTTTGTTTTTAACAACATAGAATCAGTGGCGCTTCGGTGAGCTGCTGCCTTGCGCTTTAATTCAGGTGCGCACTTTTAAGGGTCATTTTAAAGAACTTGTAACATCAGGGGCTTCATCTCAGCCCTGTCAGTACCCCTGTTCCCTTTATAGGAGCCCTTTACAGTATTTAGTTATGCAGTTTCCCCGCTGTTTATCCGTCGCACGCAGCGCACCAACGGGGGTAAAATCCGCCCACCTGACCGCCGCACTGACGAGAGCAATAGAAATTTGTCTGGTCAGCGCGGCGACTGACTGAGAAACCTGTCGCTGTGAAAGGTGATGAGAATGTTATAAACTGTAACAGTCTAGAAGTGCATTGAGCTGAAAGGAGGGAGACATCAGCAGCTGGGTCATGCGTAAAGACGCAGCGTGAACCTCTGTGTGCTTCAGTGTTGCTGCTGAGGGGAAATTGTTGACATTAATCCCCCCCCCCCCCCAAAAAAAATTAGCATAATCTCACTCTTAACTTTTGATCAAAGTTGAGAGGTCTGATTATTACACACCATGCCATATCACATGACACTACTATTTTGTGAATAATTACACACAGAGAATACATTCAAACAATATTTTATTATACACATATTCAGTTCAATTTGGGTATACATAATTTATGTAGACAAATGATTTCGTCCTACACCTTTTGTGAAGTCATTCCCAAGAGCCATAATAGACAAAAAATCAATGCATCACACGTGTTAAAGGTATACTATGCAACCGGGGTTGATTTTCCAGCGAGGCTCCTCCCAGAGGGCGAAAGTAAAAGTGCACTGTCGTAAAGATGCTCAGCTGTTGTACTGGTTTCTCCGTCAAGCCAGGCACGATTGTTTTGAGTTTAGCAGACAGGCGAACGCAACGAATACAAAAGTCGAAAAAACGGCAGTAAAAACAATGACTAACACAGTGAAAGTATGAACATGCACACAGAGAGAGAGAAACCATTCCAATGCAGTGTTTCCCCTAGGAATTTGCTTACCGGACGACCGGCGGAGTGGGGTGGGGGGGGGGGGAGACAAGCTTTACGCCGATGTCCGGCGGAGCGGAGCGGGGGGGGGGGGGGGGGGAGACAACCTTTGCGCGCATATGGAGTTATTTTTTTATTTTTATTTTTTGCAGTGTTTCCCCTAGGAATTTGCTTACGGGACGACCCGTGGAGCGGGGGGGGGAGAGAGAGACAAGCTTTACGCCGATGTCCGGCGGAGCGGAGCGGGGGGGGGAGACAAGCTTTGCGCGACCGGCGGAGCGGGGGGAGACAACCTTTGCGCGCATATGGAGTTATTTTTTTTTTTTTTTTTTAGAATGTTGGGAGGCGGTAGCGTGAGGGAAACCCTACAATGTTACTTACAATCGCATCAGCAGAAACGCGAGGTCCGCGTCAGCCTTGCAGCCTTCTCTTTCTTTTAGCTCTCGCCATTCGGGAAAAGCTTGCCCGATGTTCACCCGTGTACGACTCCTCTTTCTGTCCACAGCCCTTTTCCTCTTTCTTGCCTGCTCCAACATGGGCTTTCGCTGTTTTATCGCCGGTTCCACCATGATAACTGCACAAATATCGCCACTGCGCTAGCACCGAGCATGCCTTTCACTGGGGGCGTGTAGCAGTTCTCGCCGTAAAGCAAGACCGACTCTCGCGATCTTGCACGAGGTTCTGAGTCTGTGGGTGCGGGCCGAGGGCTCCTGCAGTTGCAAGTGCGGTATTTCCCCCACAGACCACCAGGGCAGCCAAGAAAACCTTTGTTCAACCTGAAATGACTCATTTAATCATCCAAAACGGTATGGAACACATTAATTAACTGAAAAATGTTGCATAGTGTGCCTTTAAGATACAGCTGGCTGTGATTATAAACCTGGCCAGTAGGTGGTTTCGTGTGCACATGAAGCTTCAAGAAATTAACCCTTTCTCGAACCAGTTGGCTCAAGTGGTTCAATGCCTCATGAGGCTTCATCTCACCATCACTAGAGACTGATGAGAACAGGACTTGACAGGCGTGGTGTTGGTAGAGACTGAAGACAAGCCGGCGGGAAAGAGAAGACTGAGAGAGGTTTATGTAGAGAGGCTGGCAGGTGGAGTGAGTACTGACTGATTAGTGCCTAACAGGTGTGACCGATTGCTGAGGGAGTGGAGGCTGAGCTATGTGAGAGGAGGAGGTGCTGAAAAACAACAGAGGAAGACAGCCAGGCCAAAACTGAACCATGACAGAAATACCTGACAAATTTCTGTTAAACTGTAAACTTTGATAGATAAGTCAAGATGCTGCAAGTCGCACGGGACAGGGAGACAAGCCACTCCTGTACTAGAATATGTCCTTCTAATCTAGCATAATTCTTTGACACAGCTGTTGTTTCTTTTTAAATGCATTTCACCGTATTGCAATACAGTTTGAAAATGGTCTACAATTATTATGATATTTGAATGAATTAACTTTGTGGACCAGTAAGCAGCACATCAATAAGTTATTTTAATGTTTTTAGTTTGTCTGATGGTAAATTTCTCCAAAATCTGATAAAGACAGGAAGATGAGAGAAAAAAATATTGTATGCAAATTTGCATTCCTAACCCTTAAAAAGGACAGTCAATAATTTAATGGTGCACAGTCTTTATGTGTGTCATAATTTTCCACACTTATTCTGTAAACAATATTATATACTGCAATCATGAGCCAGTTCAATTCAGTAAAAAAAAACATGTATTCAGATTATTTTTTATATAATTAACCTATTTATGACAACTGTTATGTTCTTAAGAAACTGTACGAGGGAGAAAGCTTTAAAAAATGTTCATACATGTTTTTACACTTTCAACTAATTTTTTAATATTTGAACAGGGAAGAACTTTTGTAATCTTGTGGTTTCCGCTATAATGTTTAATAACTTGCGGGATACCCAGTTGATACATCGTGCCTTTGATTTTTAACTTATTGAGAGTTTTAGACTAAAACCAAAGCAGTTTTTCCCTCAAGAATAACAGCTTATGTCGTCATCAATACATTTCAACCCTACTTCTGAATGAGCACTGCCTACAGAGAAGCATGGCAGTAGAGAGTTGGAAGAAAGATGGATTTAATACATGGTATCAAGAAATTCAGGAAAAAATGTGATGCAGTTTGTGTGCCATTGGTTCAAACAGGACAGTAATCTAAAGCATATCTCAGATCTACCAAGACTTAGTTTCAGAACACATCGTAGAAGGTTGTTGTGCAATTATACACTGCTCAAAGTTATTTAATGTTTAATAAATAACTCTGTCTGTTAGGTATTGTTCGGTGGATATCAGCTCTTAAGCTGATATCAGGACAATGGTTGAAAGGGATGAATTGGAACACTAGCGATCTTTTAACAGCAAATTCTGCACACACATAGAATAAGGAGTGACAACTTCTCTTCAAGTTCAAGAATTTAATAACAGAAATAAAATGAACATCCAGAGAACATCACTATAGAATGCTGTTTATCTGAATTAACACTATATTTCAATCAATAAATCCTCTCTACTAGGCTAGTGAAACTTAACTAAAAATGAAGATAAAAGAAGCCAAGCTAAGGAACTATATACATACAAAAGAACACAAAAGACAAAACAAAAGTGGTTCATCATCTTCAGAATAATTCAATGAAACCTGGTTCACTGCAGATCTGACTTAAAGAACATGGAATAGAGTTAAATTAGCTTAACTAATTCAGAACAACATTTGTCATGTTTTTCCACCCATTCACAATACAAATCCTGAGTTGCAAAAAACATTATTTGAGGAAATAACATTGTAAAGAATAATTTGCTCACTGAAATCATTACTTTAGGGACGCTCGATTTTATCAATGCGATTATACCTCCCGGGGGTAGGGGTCGCTGTAGTGACCGGTCGTTAGAATCGGCTAATCCTAAAGTTAAACAAAACGCCTTTAAATCGACATTAACGATGGAGCGAAACGAACAAGCCTTATGCTTGAAACGACCGTATTTGAAATAACAGGAAATTGGAATTTACTGGGGCTAATGGCGTTTTGGCTAGCGGACTTTCGGCACTAACTTTAAAGACTTCAGCTTTATTTTTAGCCATAATGATTATACCGGATAACCAGGGACGGATTAAGGTAGTCTGGGCCCCTGGGCAAATAATTTGCCCAGGGCCCCCCCCCCAAAAAAAGTTTACAAACCATGCTATTGTGGATTGTGAATAAATTGAAGCGGTTTGTCGCTTTACATCTTTCTGGACAATTATAGCTAGCCTGGTCGTGGCACATTAAGCCACTGGTGGCTTAATGTGCCACGACCACGGAGTAGCCAGAGGAGTAGCTAGCCACGGAGTAGCCAGAGTTCAATGAAACCTAGCAGAAATACTAGGTGCAGCTATATGCACACGATCTCAAATGATGTAAATTCAAAAATGCAAAGAGAATTAAATTGTTGAAACTAAGCGCAATCAGAAACACTGTCAATATGTTCAATGAAATTAACAACTTGCTAAGGTTTAGACTGAGTGAGAGAGTGGGGGAGGGGCAGCCACTATCTACTACAAAAAATGCATGCTGTGTGCATGTGTGTGACAGAGGCATGGAGAGGAAGACAGATATGAGGGAAGGTATTGAGTTGGCTATATTAAAAATGCTGTGTTAATAGACCCTTTTCACAGTGACGTCATGCAACTTCCGTTCTGCGGTGAAGCAGGGTATCTTTACTTCCGCTTTATCCGCGAGCAGTGTTTTTACATAGGGAATTCACACAGTCCCTCACCAATCTACCCAAATTTCGTTTGGGAGACGTGCACAGACTGGCACAAAAGCTTTCGACCACACCAGCCTCCAAACTCGACAAAGATGACAAGTTCTTTGTGGAACAATACCTTTTCGATTATGAAGGTAAGAGCTTTGTCTTCTTAGCTCTGTTGTTAGCATAGATGCTAGGATAATGATAGCAATGCTACCAACAGGACTTTTGTCATTTATTAGTTTTCTATTTCTCCATTATATTGCTACGCTAGCTTTATTGCTATATCAGCTTATCTGTTTCACAGCTTTTAGCCAATGAGTCTCACCAGGGATATAGTTGATGTATAATGTTGAGCCTTTTCATACTTTGTTTTGGAACAGTGTCAATGCTTTTGGCCACAGTTAGAGCACGCTGTCACACCTCTATGAATAAAAATGAGGAGCCTCATTCCCTCCCGTTTTTTTTTTTTTTTGTGTAGTATTTTACTGACGTTGCAGACTTTGCAGTATCCCTCAAAATTCCTCTGTGGGTTCAGTGTGTTTCTCAGTCTCGTCAGTACATTTGGAGCCTCAATTAATAAAATAATTCTGCCCATTCCTGTTAAAACTGTGATAGTTTAGGACATCATAGACTGAGAAAGACGCTGTCAATAATGTTGAATGCACACTGCATGCACACTAATAATCAGTTCACTATAGTATTTATGGATTATGCTGCTGTCGGGGCAAACCCCTTGTGTCCTATACTGTTATTTTTCAGGAACTGACCAAAAAAACATGGATTTTAAAAAACTTCAGACATCACACTTCATATATTTTAGTTATTTATTACATAGATACTTCATAGCAGCTCTGTCCATTTTACCTTTTACCTGCCCTGTTTATCCTGCTGCCTTGCTCCGGTTCCCCTCTGCCTTACAGAAGAGCCTGCTGCCGAGCTCTGGTGGGTTCTTCCCTGAACTGTCAATTCTCTGCCGAGCTGTGGACCCTGCTGCCTGTTCCTGGTTCCAAGAAGTCTCTCTCCGGGCCGTCAGCTCCTGCCAACACCATCACCCTGTTCCCGTGCAGTTCTACCTCGCTGGTTACATCACCCTCCATCCCATCAAACCTTCAATAAAGACTTTCATTTTAAGTCCCGTGTGTGTGGTTCTGGGTTCATCCATAGACAAATTAGACTTAGACAACTTTATTTGTCACTATGTATGCACAGAGTGCGTACAGAACGAAATTCCGTTTGCATACAGCTTGAGAATTACAGTAAATTACAGGATAAAGTGCAGCAGTGATTTAACAGTAAACAATTGAAATGTAAACAATGCAGGAGAAAGAGACGGTGTGCAATCACAGTGTACAGGTGAGTATTTTTAAAAACCATTTGTATGTGCAGAAATTAATTAATTTCTCAGATTAATTTCCTTTCATTAACAAATTGATTTTGACAGCTCTAATAAAAATTTACGTGGTGAGCCACTGAAATTATCTTGCGAATAGCTAAATAAACTTATAACTCAATTATCTTTAAGAAAGAAAGATGTTTAATTTGTTAAAGACCACTTGCAGAAACATAGGTGTCCTCGGAAGAGAAGTGCTGACTGCAGGCGTAAGTGCTGCTGCGAAGGATTTTAAAATTTGGCCCCTCGTCTCTTCTTATTGCTGTCACCCAATAGGCTCCAGTCTCAGCATCAGCCGGGAAGTCGTGAAAACTGAGATATGGAAAGTTTTTTTTGTTGTTCGAACACTGTGGGACACTGCAGTAGCAGTTTCTCTGTGATTGTGCCATGCTTGGTGGATATGATGCTGCTGAGAGATGGACACAAGGGGAGAAAAAATAGATTAATTATAATACTTTTTAAAACCTTTATTTAACCAGATAAACTCCCATTGAGATTAAGATCTCTTTTTTAAAGGTTGATCTGATTAAGAGGTCAGCAGCACATGTCATTACTAATACAGTATAATAAAACAATTTCAGGCTTCTACTTAAAATATACAGTATTTTGCACAAAAACTAAAAAAAAAGTGCATTAATATAAGTGCAAATAATATTATGAAGAAAATTCATTATAATACACAGAAAATTCAGAAATAGAAGTACTGTCCAATAGACCCACGGTAATTTTTTTTAGGAATGAACAAAAAGATTCAAATGCAATAAGATCTTTTTAATTCAGTGACTGCAATTATATATAACACGTCACCATAATCAAGTAAGGGGAACAATGTAGCAGATAAATGTCTCTTTTTTTTCACTCCGTGAACAAGATTTATTTCTATAATAGCAAAGCTACAGTAATCATTTTATAACATCTACATCAGATTAATGACAGGTAAAGTAAGCTAACAAGCTGCTGCATTTTAGCTTTGATCTTCATGTTACTGTCCCAATCAAAGCATCTATATAACAGCAATGATCGCTACAAATACTAAGGAAAATAAAGATAGTCAATAAGACACGTTTAATATTGTGCTCTCAGTCTTACTTAATGAAATCACGCTGATTACTGATAGGTAAAAGTTTGGTAAGGTAAGCTAACAAGCTGCTGCATGTTAGCTTTGATCTACATGTTACTGTCCCGATCAAAGCATCTATATAACAGCAATGATTGCTACCAATACTAAGGAAAATAAAGATAGTCAATGCGACACACTGTGGTCTGAGTCTTACCTTATGAAATCGCGCTGATTATCAGTGAAACACCTCTTCACCTCCTGAATTTTCTATGTAAAAGCATGTAGCCGGAAGTAAAGATACCCTGCTCCGCTTCAAAACGGAAGTTGAGTGACGTCATGTGAAAAGGGTCTATTGCAGTATTAAATTACGTTTTATCATTGTAAATACATATTAAGTGTGAGTGTTTTACAGCAGGCTTATGAAACATGTTAGGTCCAAATTGTGAGGAAATAAGGAAAAAAACATTGAATAAGCTGAAAAAAACATGTTTTCCAATGAACATAATATCAGGGTTACAAACACACATACGCAGCCACAGCTACTACAATAAAACTACTTGTTTCATCATCTGTCTCCAAATTAAAATTGTGCTACTGGGTAGAATTTGCTTGTAATTCGGATCAGACGCCCTATGAAATAACAATTTATTGTATCGTATATGTTGAAACAGTTTTGGTCTCGGGCCCCCCCGGGGCCCCTGGCCCCAGAGGGCCCCTGGGCGCTGGCCCCACTGGCCCGGTCCGTAATCCGTCCTTGCGTATAACGCAAACATCAATACCCCATCAGTGTATACAACCCTTGTTGAGATAACCTTAGTCATAACCATAAAAACCCACTCGAATCACACCGGCAAAGACATGGTATCAGAATGCTAGCAGGAGTTAGGTCCGTTAGCTCTTTGTGTTTAAAAACACCATGTGGACACATTACACAAACATTTTCAAATGAAACATTTACTCTCCCTGTGGTTTCTCTGCCCAACCTGTCGGTGCCTCATGAGAGTTCGATTAATTTTGGCCATCCAAGAAAGAACAGTGGAAAAGCAGGGGATACATGGTTCTTTCCGCAGCGGCTAGCGGCTTAGCAGCAGCAAACATGTGGCCAGCCGCAACGTTGTCGGGTCGGCCGGTCCGAGGCTCTGCAGCGTTCTCTGACCCGGTTGCAGTCACGATTTCAGCTCCCTTTTTCTCTCAGCTTGGGAAGTGGGTAAAGGAGGCCGATCCGCACCGTCTCAAGTCACCTTTCCTGTAACAGCTGAGGAGAAATATACAAAGCTGTTTTTGGCATGGAGGGATTCTTTCCTCCGGCGCCTGATGCTGAAGTTAAGACAGCAGACTTAACTCTGATTTGCCCGGTCATGTCCCCCGGGCGAAGAGAAAGTTCTCCCCTGTGCTGGCTTGTGGGTCTTTCGGGCCCTGTGAGGCCCCATGCCTGGATTGTGCAGCTGGCTTCCCAAGCCGGCCTCTCTCCTCCTTTGTCTCAGGCAGGAAGCATGTGAAGACAGAAGTGTAGCTTGCAGGGGTGGCTGGCTAGCCACCCTCTCCTCGGGAGCCCCAGGAAAGAAGAATGGGCAGACTGAGGAGTGGTCCAGGCTCACGGCAGGCACCCTGCCGAGAGAGGCCGTCCCAGCCTGAAAGCATGAAACTTTCTTCCTCTCAACCCCCTTCTGAGTTGTCCTCTGGCTACATGGCCAGAATTCAATCTGACTTCATTTTTCTCATCATGGCTTTAACATCATGGCACAACAAGGTAATAGGGTGGCCGTCAAAGTCTCCTAATTTGAATTCTGTTGAAAATCTCTTGTGAAACAGATGGTTACAGCATTTAATCTCAACATTATTTATCTGGAGGCCTTTAGCCTTAAGATAATTATGATAAACACTTTATATAAATATCATTAAAGTAGCAGTAGAGAGTTTTGAGACAACCATGGATTTAGCCTGAAAAATTTGAACAAGCACACTTTACAGGTTCATCCCCCTTACTCTGTGCTGTGCTACAGCCCTCGCTCCATAGCTCCTCCCCTTAGTGGAGCCTGTAGTGCTTCTCTGATGTTTACCTGTCTTTGTTTTCTGAGCAGGTGCCCCTTCAGAAATTGGCAGTTTTCCTGCAAAGGCTGTTTCTCCACCATTTTCCCACACAGCTGCAGCCCAGCGGTAATCTGGAGCTTTGAATGATGGTAGCACAGTGCATAGACAAGGGTGACTGACACTGCTAACAACCAACTAGAGCCAGTCATTCCTCGTGGCTCTGATTGGTTGTTTCTGACCGGGAGCAGTATATTTCTGCAAATGGCAGTAGGACCACTGGGAGCAGCCAGAGGAGCTTGATGTTTTTCCCCTACTGAATATCTGTCTCATACTTTACTGTCAGGACATAGTGACAGTTTTACCAAATATGAAAAAAATACATTGGTACAAAAGTTACCTATTGCAGCTTTAAGCTATTGTATCATAATTGTTCTTGTTTGACATTTTATGGCAAAAACCGACTAGTTTGTATATTTTACAAATAAACCTAATTTGTGGTTAATTCAATAAGTGCAACTGAAGGAATTGCATCAAAACTAAAAAAGGTTTAACATCTAGAGATTTAATTATAAATTATTCTGGCAATTGTTTCCCTTCATTGCATACGCTGAAAAAAAGCAACAATTTTGGTTCTGTGATGATGAAATTATAGGAAACAAATAAAATCACCATATAGAGCTGTGTTTTCATTATAGGTTTCAAGAGGGACAGCTACTGATGAATCGGTGCTTTTCAATGCAAAAGCTTGCCTGATTTGTAACAAGTGACTACATGAGGGCACCCACACATTTCCTGTCATCTAGACCATGTTATCAGGAGTACCCTCCAGATGCTGGTGTCATGTTTCCGGATAATTTCCTGACCCACATGCAGAATCATTCACAGGAGGCAGAATGTAAAATGCAAAGGGACTTATTTATTGCTTGTGGAAATTTCCAGTTATCCGGGTCATAGGAACAGCCAACAGGCTTAAATTGGAGGAAACTGGACTTCCGCTCAGTTTTTCTGAAAATATTTCGACACCTATCCAAGAGTTTTTGTCAATTCTGCTGGCTTGCACTTGAGATTTATTTATAAACAAGAATGACCAATTTGCACACTGAGTTGGGTTTCTGAGCCCGAGGTTCTGCAGCGTGGGGAGAGGAGCAGTTAGATGGAGCAACAGATAATCACGATGTTGAATCATAAACAGAGGGTGAGGAATGAAATTGCTTACAGTTCTGAGAGTTGAAGGTGGAGGTTGAGGAGGTAATAGGATCATGGTGGCAGATGGAACACAGTGAGGATCTGAGTTCCAGGAGTGAGGAAGGGGGAGGTTTCAGATACAGGTATATTGAAAAGCAGGCAGGCAGACAATGGCAGGGGATGTTGGGGGTGGAGTGAGTAAATTCCTGGAGAATATTGTTGTGGAGAGGGTTTTAAGTAGAATCCAGATTTTGATTTGGAAGCTAGTGGTAACTTCAACCTAAAAGGCATGGAAAGTACATAGAGGCTGCATCCGAAAGGGTATAACTGGAAGGACTCTTCAGCCAAAGCGTAAGTGTGTTATCGTTCGCCATGATAAATGCTGTCCAAATAGTGCAGTCAGTAGGGAAGGAGGTAGGAAAATGAGCCTTTATGCTTCCTCTTATAGCTCCTTTAGCATAGGGAGCATGTGATGACCCTGACCGGTGCTTAGGAGCTATAAGGAATCCCACAATCCTTTGCATGACAGGACGTATAAGCACAACCCACCTCACGGAAAGTAACAAAAATGTCCGGAGAGAGGAGAGTGCGCTCTTTGTAGTTCACTTTCTGAAGGCTGTAGGCCCAGATTTGACTCGCATCATTCATGTGTGTTTCTGTAGCGTAACGACGTAAAAGTTAAAGGCTGTCCCAAATTGGCACAGCAGTCCGAAGTGCCTTTCCTCCCAACCATAGAGTTTTTACTTTTGACCTCATAGAAGGACAAGGAACAGGAGCTAGGAACTATAATTAGAATGGTTTGGATGCAGCCAGAGGGAGCTAAGGGGAAACAAGTCGATTTATCAACAAGGCTGATCATCAGGTGAAGACTGCTCGTCTAACATCACAGCAGACTAATGAGGAGATGGCAGACAAGTGTGAATTCTGCAGCAGGCCCCTGCCACATCTTCCAGCAAAGATCCTCTGTTCTGAGATGGGCTCCCACACAAATACAAGCTGACAGACACATACACGCATCAGGATCATGACTGCTGGACATTTGCAAAATACGAGCTAGCCTCAAGTAAAACTCTTTTAAGTGCAGAGAATGTTGTCTAATCTGTCTTCAAGGAATCCTTTGTATACTATCACTCATTAGTTAATGCCACCTTTGAAACTCTATGGCAGGGGTCTTCAGCTACCATAGAGGGGCACAGAGAGCCACATGCTCAGCTCTCTGTGCCCCCTTAAGAAATGGCATGAATAAAAAGTAAAAAGTAAATACCAGTAAATATTGCACAATTATTGATATCATGGTATAGTCAGGTAAAAAATATGAAATATTCAAGTTTAACAGTGGAAAAAAAACTCCAGCAGGGTTTCTCTATTAACAAAATACTTCCAGTTAAAATACTTCAGTGAACAAACTCTTTAACTTAGCTGGTAACGTTCAAATAAATTACTGAGTAACAAGGAAAAGAAGAATAAAGAAAATAAATAAACTAAAGACTACTAAGAAAGTATAAAACTAAAACGCTAATAACTACAAAAATAACAACGCAGGGATATCATAGTTCAGGGTGAATTTGTATGTTTAAAAACCAAGGTTTGTTATAAATAATTGGGAATGAGGCCAAATTAGCTCCAAGACTAGTCAAGAACAACAGTGGCTAGGTGTTCAAACAATCAGTTCACCACACTCATATAACATGCACAACATTGCAATCCACTGAGATGGCACTAAAAGTCATCGGTGATATGATAGCGTCAGCAGATTCTGGTAACACTATCATACACAGTCCTGGTCTTATTAGACCTCTCCCCAGTTTTTTGACACAGTTAACTATACTCTCCTGATAAACAGACTGAGGGATCCGGGGTCTCATCTATAAAGCTTATGTATGCACAAAACTTGGCCTGAAAGTGGCATACGTCAATTTCCATGCAGACATTGTAATGTGGTGCTGCAATGGCTGACAACAGACTTTGGCAAAAAATCTGACGTTTCTGTACATGAATTTCAGTCACTAGCAGAAAGAGATGAAGCAGAGACAGAAGAAGAAAGTCAGCTGTCATCAGATGGCAGAGCACAAGTTTTGGGCGCAGCTCCTTTTATGTTTGAGCCGCTAGCAGAGCCTCTAGCTCCACATGGAAGGGAAACAACTGGAGGGGAAGCTGAGCAGCACGGATGAGTAGCTGCAGACACGAGATGTTTTAAGATCTGAAGACATTACCTGGTTTATATATATATTTTTGACGTTTAAATGAGGATCTTTAAAGAAACATTTATTTCAATTTCATTTGCATTTATTATTTCTTAGACTCATGTGTTTTTATTAGAGATACACTTGCAGCAGCTGTAAAAATCATGCCAAGGGTGACAGAGTGCATATGCTGTCCTACAGACATAATCCAGTGGAACTGCATACACTGCTATTAAACAGTGGCTAGGTAAAAACGTTTTGTTCTGAAACTGTCAAAAGACTGAATGCATTTGCTTTGCTGATATCGCTACCACAGACATCAGTGCTTGCTTAGCCTTTTAAGTTAAATAAAACAGTTAGAAATCTGGGGGTAATATTTGACCAGGAGTTTAACTTTGATAAACAAATTAACTCTGTAGTCAAGTCTAGCTTTTATCATCTGCATTTGCTGACTAAAGTTAAATATTTTGTAAATTGTACTGACTGAAGGCCATTCATGCATTCATCAGTTCTAGACTAATTACTGTAATGGACTTTATATTGGTGGCCATCAGTCTGCCCTAAGATGACTTCACCTTGTTCAGCATGCAGCTGCCCGTCTTTTAACCAACACCTCTAGACGTGAGTATATCACCCCAGTCCTATTCTCTTTGCACTGGCTCCCTGTTCGTTTTAGAATTGATTTTAAAATCTTAATGTTTGTTCATTATTCTCGTAATCTCCAAAAATACAATGACTTTCAGTCTAATCAAATGCATTATTTTTAAATAAATTATTTAAAAATGCTACAATGTGGTTTCTTGTTTTTTTTTCCTTCTCAGTTTGTCTCTCATAGTTGAAGTGTAACTATGAAGAAAATTACAGACCTCTCTCAGTAGGAGAACCTGCACATTCTACCATTCTTGAATTGTGATTGTGGGCTGCACAAAAAGAGCTGTTACAGTTTCTGGGCCCCACTTTGGATACCCCTGATTTAGGAAGTGCAGGTCTAATATTATCTTAAACAGTAATGAATAATAATAAGCTTATAATGTTTTAATACTAAATTAAATCAGTTTATGTACTAAAACAAATTTATGAAACACATTATTTTTTCTATTTTAGATTGTAAGGTTTAAAAACTAACAATGATTATAATATTGAATTTGTCAATATTTAGAGGTTTTGTTCCTGTAAATGAATCTAGTTTGCTTATAGCATTCATTGTTTTAGAGTTCTCTAGCGGTTAGTCTGTGTGCTGTAGTGAAAGTTTCACACACCAACCCACACAGAAACACACACCACCCACATGAGTGCACCATGGTGTTACCTTGTACCCACAGGCAGCTTGGGAGTGAGGAGGAATTGCGATGCTGGTACTCCACCAAGTCTTCTCAACATTCATAAAGCTCATTTGGTCACAGCACAAACACTAAAATAACACAGAGAAAATCCTGTTCTTTACTACAGGAAATATCGGATTCAGTAAAACATTAAAACATGGAAGTTAAGAAATGTATCAATTACATGTGTCAGTCAGAAAAAAATAAAACTGTGTTTTTACCACTTTTCTCGACAATGTTCTGCTGGGAAACCTTGTATTCTGCCATCAAAGGGTGCCAGTAATGGATATTACTTTGACTTTGGAAATGTTGCAGACCATGTTTACCCCTTCATGGTATTCCCAGATGGTAGTGGCATTTTAGCACGAAACCCTGGAACAAAACAAAAATGGTTCAGAGATTGTCCAAAAAACAATATGAGTTTTTAGGTGTTGAATTTGGAATGTGCTGAACAAACAAGTGTGATTCATTGGGGCCACAATTTGGAACTTGCAAAATTTAAAACACCTAGGAGTTATGCTTATTGTCAAGCGGTGAGTAAAACCAAGAGTAAAAGTGGAGAGGGTTAGGAATGTAATGGCAATGGAATTTACCAATTTTACAGTTTCAATTGGCAAAGACAGTAGAGGAGAATTTACTAATTCCATGCCATGGTGTGAGTAGACCTTCCAGTGTTCTGTGACTGCCTGTCTGATACCTGTTTTGCCTTGTGGATTTCTGGCTGTTTGCGTTGCCCTTGTCGGACTCTCCTATTGACCTTAGATTTATGGACATCACTATGTTATATTCCCTTTCACCTCAGCTTCAAACGGAGTCATTGTCAGTCTAAGCTGTTCCTCCTCGTCCATCACCTTCTCTTTCTCCTGTCCCTCCTCATCTGTCTCCTCATTCCTAAGGCTGGCATTATTCTGTCCCTCTGCATCAAGTCCACGACCTCGACTGACACTGGCCTCCTCAGCAACAACTAACAATAACAGCAACAAAAAACATTATAGAATGTACATTGTTAGAACACAAATGCAATAAAATAATGAAAGTGCTAAACACAAACACAGTGAGAGAATTACTCAACTTATTTCTAACTTTCTTGGGCTTGTAAAAAACGGTTATTGCAGAAACAAAACAGGATGTAGCCTATAGTTATTAAAATATTATCCTTTGAACACGCTCTCCCCTGTAATCTCTTTCCTGGTCAGCCAGTATGGATTGACATTAATTTTAATTGATGAAGCAAAGCAATTATAAACAGTGTAACCCTTAATGTTCTGTGTGTAGCTGCAAGGGTGCCAATTCCTCGCACAGTGATATGATATGGGCAACCGCTTTTGGGGCACAGATTTTTATTTAACTGCTCGTGCCGCCCCCTTTGTGTCATAGAAAAAAGTTCCACCCTGGTCGGCTGCCCGGTTCACCCTTGCCAAAAAACGCTACTGCACGTTACTGTCTTGCAACAATCACTCCTCGATAAGGAAAACTCCCTTTTAAAAGGAAGAAACGTCCAGCAGAGCCAGGCTCAGAGAGAGGGGCCATCTGCCATGACTGACTTGGGGTTTGAGAAGACAGATCTTACACAAAAACTACACAGAAGAACACATTCAGGAGTACTTTCTATGTTCATGTAATGACTCGGAAGATGGAGACCCAATAATTCAGTCAGACACCGAGGTAGCTTTAACAGATTTAAAAGCTGATGAAGATGGATCAGGAACAGACTGGAGCGCACACAGCAACCACTGCAAAGGGGAGAAACAGGTTTGTGGCTGAGACCAACTCAGTGAGAAACAAGCACTGAGCAAAAGCCACTAACCTTTACAGTGACTAGGAGGTTGTGCTGGTCCGATTTAGTAGGTCTGTGGGCTCCACAGGAATGATCTGAATCAGTGACTGACTGACTGACCCACTTTAGGCAGACTGAGTGTGGGACAGAGACGGTCAGAGAATCCAATATCCAGGGTTGGGTCATCCACGGGTGATCAGGGGAACTGGTTAAGGTCTCCACAGGGGCACAGGTAATAGGTGACTCTAAATCCAGGTGAGAGAATTGGTCATGGGTGGCACACTCTGGGCAGAGGTTTCCAGACAGGGTCAGAGACAGAAGACGAATCTGGGGTTCAGGCTTGAGTCAGAAATGAAGGGCAGCAGAATCAGGCTGAGGCAAGGTTCGATGTCCAGAAACAGAAGCCAACTGGAGAGTCTGACAGGCAGAAATCCACTGAACAAAATCTGGTCACAACAGGCAGGCAAACAAGGAATGTTCTGGATGGTCTACTCACACGAAGGTTTTCAAGGATCTGGCAGCTACACACTGGGAGAGGCAGATATATATAATAATCTCCCAAGGTGTAGCGACTCTGCTCAATTACAGAGCCACTGCAGGTGTAACAGATGAGAGAGAGAGAGAGAGAGAGAGAGAGAGACAGTGAGAGAGAGAGAGAGAGAGAGAGACAGAGACAGAGAGAGAGACAGAGACAGAGACAGAGACAGGAGTTTCATCAATAGAGAGCAAACATGGCATTCTTATTAGCAGCAGTAACTGTCAATTTCCTCTCCAGGAAGTTGTCACAGCTAATCAGTGTCAGGCCAGATGGTCATCCAAGTATTTATGTCATCAAGACTTGAATGTACAGTCTATCCAACTGAGGTGTTTTAGATGATGTTAGAGGGCCACAACAGTATTTAATGAAGACTCACAAAACAGGCTGAGAAATATGAGCTTATAGATGTAGGCCTATCAGTTCTTTACATTGTCCTTTTATGATAATCAAATTATCTTGTTATTTATATTATTTTCTAAACACCGTCATTTCTGCCTTCACGTGGATATGGCTGTACAATTTGATCCCCTCAGTATCACTTGCAGCAGAGTTCCATCTTGACATGTAGAAACACACGACACATGTGCATGTACAGGTAAACACACACAGTACCGCGCCAGAAAAGATGTCGCAACCACCTGCTAAACAAGATAAAATTAAAAGATTTTTAATCGAGGATAGCAGCGCTCACTCTCCTGTGAGTAGCAGCCATAACACTCCTACTCCATATCCAACCATAGAAAATAGTCAAAGTGCAACAGGCAATGGCCTTTACAATCAGCTAAACTTCACTATCACCAAGTGACAAGTTTTGACCTGGCTTGGCTGTCAGAAAGGAAATACTTCCCCTGATTGTACTTGATTGACCTTGGTAAGTAAGTATGCAAAAACTTATAGAACAGATAAAGACAGCAAAACAGAGAGAAAGAGATGAAGATAGAAGGACATTGGCAGAAAGATATTCTGAAACTGATGAAGCTCTGAAACTGTTCTTCCAGAAGCACAGATGCACTGAGGCAACAAAAGGCACACACTTTGTAGATGACTGATACATTTGTTCAAGTGTTTTTTTAATAACCGTTAAACAATGCAATGTTCATACTGATTGTTTTGTTAAATAGATCAAATAGATCAAAGCAATCAATTGTTATACTGCTGTCATTATATATGTCATCCTAACTGATCACCAGCTGCAGGTGAGGCTGGGAAGCATCTTCTTTAGCTTAAGAACAATCAACACTGGCGTCCCTCAGGGGTTTGTTCTCTACCCTCTCCTCTTCTTTCTGGACACTGGCTGCACATCTGCAAACCTGTCTGTGTTATGCGCTGACAGCCAGGGAACCTGATTTTTGAGCCAGACATGGGGTTTGCATTTCAAAATGTTTATTAAAACAATAACAAACAAAAACATTGGTACAGGCTGGTGAAAACCTCGGCTAGAGTCTGGCAAGGAAGAAAGGGCTGAGGCTGGAGACAGGTCCGTGAATGGAAAAAGGAATAGGATGAGTACTGCCAGAGTCCAGGGCCACCATCATGATTGTCTCTGACCAAACCATTAGAAATAGACTTCAAGTGGGAGGAAGTATTCTTTATAAAACCAAGAAAATTATGGACAGCCCTGACCAGTGTCCGAAATTAACTTCCTGATTCACCGGCCAAGTTGGCCGGTAGATGTAAAAATCAACCGGCCAGGCATATTTTTTACCGGCCAAAATATTAATCCTGACCAGATCCCAACTTTTATAAAAATTAAGAGTGCGATTATGTTAATTTACGAGGGCGTGGTTGGGGGCGAGGCTGTCTGGACCCTGGAAGAGAAATCTTTGTTTCCTGACTTTGATAAGAAATATTGTAGTTGATTATAAAAGACACAATATGAATTATCAGATTCACATCCAGGCAATAAAAAACACTACAGATTATCATTATTCTATCCATGTTGGTCTTATTTGTGAATGAGGCGGAGTTTCATCAAGCCTATACAGTCCAACATTTTCCCCTCAGCTGCAACACTTAAAGCACACAGGGGTTCACGCTGCGTCTTTACGCATGATCCAGTTGCTGGATTCTCCCCTGGTGCGCTGCGTGCAAGGGATAAGCAGTGGGGTAAATGCATAAATAAAGAATGTAAAGGGCTCCTTTAGGGACGAGAGAAGGAATAATGGGTCTGAGCTAAAGCCCTCGATGTTACGAGTTCCTTAAAATGACCCTTAAGCACCTACATTACATGTAACATAATTTTGCGCAACTGAATTCAAGCGCAAGGAACCACGCCCACCGAAGCAGCACTGGTTCTGTGTCGTTAAAAACAAAACAGCATGAAAAACAGCTACTGACTCTCCTATTGACTTTAATTAGGACATTTTGGTACGAGTGGAAGGACTTTAACGCAGTGATTCACGTTTTGAAGGCTGGCCGCTGATTAAAGCACCTGGCTCCGAGACGGGGGACGCGCGCCCATTAAGAGCGGCGAAGCACAGAAACACAGCGCACGTAAAAAAAAGTAAAAAAAATGCAGAATAAATAAGAACGAAACTTATAAACAGACTAATTGGTGTTTTAGAATGTATCTGGTTAGCAGAACTGCTTTCTGATCCAGCGTGCAGCCATGACTGGTTCTGAATGTGAAAGAAGCTGAACCAGCTCCGCAGAAGGCAGGTCTAGACTGAGCTCTGGATAGACAGCTGTGAACGGATCATCCGCAGCCCAGATGGGTTTTGTTATTTTTATGTTATTTATATTTTATTTGGTACAAACATTTACTCGCCATGTGGCAGCTAGCCCTCTGAAATTCACTCACCACACGGGAAATTTACTCGCATTTAGCGACTGGCGAGTGTTAATTTCGGACCCTGGCCCTGACCATCCTCTTCATGAGACTGTCTTTGGAAAACAAAGTGTCTTCAATCAGAGGCTTCTTCAAATTCGCTGCATCACAGACCGCTACAAGAGATCTTTCCTGCCAACAGCACATCACTATCAACAATAACTCTTTGAAGAATTTGGATCAATAGGAGTTTTAATTTCCCTTTGGGATCAATAAAGTACTTTTGAATTTGAATTTAATGATTTGAATTAACAAAGTAACAAGGAATAACTTCAAATCCTTCTGTGTGTCATTCCAAGTAGAAGGGACAAAACATTTTGAAGCCTTTTTACCCATTTCAGTTTGGTTTTTTGGTACCTGCATCAATATTTTGAGAGCACAGGCCATAATGGGCAACAGTTCTAGACAAAAGACAGCATAAGTTTATGAAGAAGCGAAGAATACAGTTATGTCATGATATTTTTCTAGGATGAACCCGGACACAGCGCGCACACACAGAGTTGGATTTTAAAAGAGTTTATTGTACAAGTGGATGATGAATGACATGAGGAACCAGAGTCTATTACCAGGCGGAGTTGTAGGGTGCAGAAGCTGGCGGCAGGAGTAGTGCGGAAAGACTGACCAGGAAGTGATCTTTAGCTGATGACTGGAGACCAGGACGGAACACAGGAGTCGAGAACTTGAGACTAGGACGAAACACAGGAGCCGAGAACTTGAGACCAGGACGGAACCCAGGAGAGTCAAAACAAAACACTAGGGAACTAAAGAAGCTAGAGAACACTGGGGAACTAAAGAACATCGGAGAACCAAAGGGCTAGAGAACACCGGAGAACCAAAGGGCTAGAGAACTCTGGGGAACCGAGAGGCCAGGAGAACCCTGGGGAACCGAGAGGCTAGGAGAACTCTGGGGAACCGAGAGGCTAGAGAAACCTAAGGGACGAGGAGAGCGTAGGGAAACGCTAGGGAACAGGCGAAAGGAAACACCAGGAAGACAAGACAGGCGCACGCCAACGCCGGGACTCAACAGTCGTACAGACACGCCGGAGCACAACCAACGCGCGGAACGCCAGGGGAAGGAACAGGCACATGACATCGCCAGAGGGAAGAAACAGGCGTATGACAACGCCAGAGGGAAGGAACAGGCGTACGACAACGCCAGAGAGAAGAAACAGGCGTACGACAACACCAGAGGGAAGAAACAGGCGTACGACAACGCCAGAGGGAAGAAACAGGCGTACGACAACGCCAGAGAGAAGAAACAGGCGTACGACAACACCAGAGGGAATAAACAGGCGTACGACAACGCCAGAGGGAAGAAACAGGCGTACGACAACGCTATATTTCTCTAGGATGAACCCGGACACAGCGCGCACACACAGAGTTGGATTTTAAAAGAGTTTATTGTACAAGTGGATGATGAATGACATGAGGAACCAGAGTCTATAACTAGGCGGAGTTGTAGGGTGCAGAAGCTGGCCGGCAGGAGTAGTGTGGAGAGACTGACCAGGAAGTGATCTTTAGCTGATGACTGGAGACCAGGACGGAACCCAGGAGTCGAGAACTTGAGACCAGGACGAAACACAGGAGCCGAGAACTTGAGACCAGGACGAAACACAGGAGCCGAGAACTTGAGACCAGGATGGAACACAGGAGTCGAGAACTTGAGACCAGGACGGAACCCAGGAGCCGAGAACTTGAGACCACGGCAGAGCACCGGAGCCGGCGAACCCTTGACTGCGGGCTGAGCTGGAACAGAGTCTCTGGCTGTGGCTGAGCTGGAACAGAGTTTCTGGCTGTGGCTGAGCTGGAACAGAGTCTCTGGCTGTGGCTGAGCTGGAACAGAGTTTCTGGCTGTGGCTGAGCTGGAACAGAGTTTGTGGCTGAGCTGGAACAGAGTTTGTGGCTGAGCTGGAACAGAGTTTCTGGCTGTGGACTGAGCAGGAGTTGAACCTTTACGGACCGGCGAGCAAGAGCAGACTCAGGTGAGTAGATATAGTGGTGAGAGCAGGTGGAAACAGTTCGAGGTTAATTGCAGCCTGACAGGTGAAACCAATCAGGCTGCGCTGGGAAGGGAGGAGGCAGGAAAGCTCAGAATGCAGCCTACATGCTGCATCCTGGCAAGTTATAGATAGAAATTAGCCGAATGACAGAGTCTGCGATTAGTCAAAGATGGACTTTTTGGTATAGCATATAGCATACAAATTGGAGTGATGTGTTTGATAGCTACAGTTAGTCATGAAACGCAGGGCACAATGATACACAGCATCAAATTTTTTCAAATGCTGGGCTAAGGTGTTCATGAATAGCAGATCTTCATAATCCATCAGGGGGAGAATAGTTGAAGTAATCAGGTGCTTTCTGACTTGGAGTGAGAAACACTTTTTGTTTCTAAAAAAGAATCCCAATTTAAGTTTTAACTTAGAAACCAGATTATCGCTATGAGCTTTAAAGGATAGACTCTCATTGATCAGAATACCTAAATATTTGTAGCAGGCTGGGAATAACAGGTGGGAGCTGCTTACCATTAGAAAATAGCATAACTTTTGATTTCTCTGCAAACCATCTTAAGCCCAGCTAGACGAGATTGAATGGTGCCAAAAGCAGATTGCAGATATCTAAATGATTGGAAAAGGGAAGAAGATGAACAATAAATAACCGTGTCATCAGCACAAAGATGAGATTCAACATTTGGCAAGTTATCACAGGTTATTAAGTTAAATTGAGAACAGCAGAGGCCCTAGTATGGAGCCTTGAGGCACTAAGAGGTCATAGATTGACCAAAGTCTATATAGGCAGGTAGCTCGGTGAATAGAAGTATTTTATTAAAAAATAGACAAAACTTACAGAAAAACCGCAAGAAGCATGAGGCACGGAATTAGAGCATAAGCACAAACTTGGGCAGGCGAGGCATGAACTACAAACTGAATACCAATCCAGCAAAGAGACAAGGACCAAAAGGAGTTTAAATAGTGGAGAAACGGGTGAATGACATGAGGGATAGTGAGCATACACAGTTGTGTTCTATCTTAAAGAGCTCAATCACAAGACGTTTACAGCAATAATATAAGACAAGGCAAGTTTATATGTATAGCATATTTCAGAAACAAGATAATTCAAAGTGCTGTACATTCATTATCAGCAAGTTTGTCATGTATTTTGGTGCTAAGCCATTCAGTGATTTATAGACTAACAGAAATATTTTAAAGTCTGTTGTATGAGATACAGGGAGCCAATTTAAGGACTTTAGAATGGGGGTGATGTGTTCTACTTTCTTAGTCTGTAATGTCCTTAATATAAGCACAACTTAAATGAGAACATTGCATTACAGTTGTTTATTGTGATGGACTGGCAATTTGTCATAAGGTTATCCTGGCTGTCACCAATAACACACCCTGACCCCCACTCCCACCACCCACCCCCATGCAAAGACCAGCTGGTATAAATAATGGATGGATAGATTTTACATTTGTTAAGCCCTGGAATTATAAAGATTCCACAAAAAAGCCTACGTATACTGATGTCAAAGAGACATTACATAAGGTGTTCCAGTACAATAATGGACGTGAGAACACCTGGAAATTACTTTGTCAAATAACTGACAAAAGTGGACTATTACAGAAATAAAAGAAAAGCCAACAGAAACTCAAATAAACACATTTTTCTTCTAAATTTCATTCTGTTAGGATTTCTGCTTTATGACTCATTCTGCTTTCACTTCTCACGACACAGGTGAGAACAGAAAACTGAGCAAAAAACAGGTGAGATGGCTTTTATGCCTGTGCTCCCAGAAGCTTTGTGAAAATGGTTTTAGGGGAAAGTATAAAAAAAGAAAGATAAAAGATAGGAAGACATGCACAAATGATAAGCACCAAAGAGAGAGATTCTGACAGGAATAGGGCAGGGTTGGGGGGAAAAAAAGGCAAAAGAGTGGTAAACAGTGGTAAACAGTAAAAGACAAAAGTTAAATAGGAGAAACAATACAGAGAGTAATGTCAGATTAATAGATAGAAAAGAATAGCACAGCGGGCAATTCCTTCACTGAAAATGTATACTATGTTGCAAAAGTATTCATTCAACTAAATGTTATGTATCCCCTGTAATCCATATATTCTAACTGGATTTTAATTGGTAGACCAACACAGATTCATGCATTACTGTGAAATAGGAGGAAAATTACCCATGCTTCTTTTTTTCTTTTACAAAAATAAAACTGAAAATCCTGATTGGGGCTTATATTAAGCCAACCCGAGTCAGCAAATTGCATAATTTACTTTCAACTACAGCTGCAAGTCTTAATAGCAATGCCTCTACCAAAATGTTTTGCACATTATACTTACAGCAGCAATCTCTCAACAGATTCCCGTACCTGAGCTGTGGATCTCTACTGCTCTTCCCAATTGAGCCACTTCATTGCTTATTTGATTAATGCTCTCTCTGGCTGCATGTTAGTTTAAAGGTGAGCTATTATGCTTCCTTTTAAACATTTAGGATGGGTTTATGGCCTATACAAAACATGTGGGTTAATTTTTTCTTGCACAGAATCGTTCTCAGATAATGAATGTTCACCTCCCCAGTTTTGCCTATTTTGAAATCCTTTCAGAATGAGCTGTTTTAATAAAGTGATGGAGAAGTGACATTTTCGTTGTTGTAAGTCACAAGAATCTGAGAAAAAAAAATAAGATGCTAATAGCGCTGGTATCCCTATGGGATTTTCAATGCAACAGGTTGAATTGAATTGCTTTATTTGTAACACGTGTGGCTGGGTGGTGGGTTCTCCCAGTACAGTCCACCCAAGTGAGCAGCACATCCGCATGCATTCAACGTAGGGTTCTTGCCCCAGGGGGTTAAAACAATCGAGGCATGAACCACAAACCGAATAGCAATCCAGCAAAGGGTTTGGTGCGAGATTCAGGCGATGAGTAAGAGGGGGGTCTATTTATGGCTATGTTTGTGTGTGTACATGTGTGTGTCAGTGTAAGCCCTTGACTCTCCAGTAGCCCCCCTCCAACCAATTCAGCAGAGCACTGTTCCAGCTCACAGATGTTATGGAAAGGGCGAGTAGTGGGGGCAGACCATCTTGATTGCATAACTTCCAGAACGATTTGAGATTACCAGCCTTCAAGACCGGCATCGGGGGAGCCAGCTCAGATAACAGGAAATTGTTTTGGGGCAGGTTGACTGTGGATATTTTCCGTCTGCCTTAAAGTCATACTGGTAAGTCTCAAAGGCAAATCCAAACGGCCAAATTTGTGGTCTTACAGCCTAAGCCGATCTTCCAACTTCTCCAAGATCTATCCCATCCCATCAGTGAGTTCAGACCGCAACCAGTCTGCAATGTTGTGCAAAGATTGCATTGAGCTTGTGGTTTTGCTCACACAGCATTTAAGTCTGAGTATTGACAGCACGATGTATACCTTCCCACATTCCCAGTGTCACAGAAAAATTATTATCAAGAAGCAAGATACTCTTTCAATACAGAGACCGGTCTTTATTTAAGGCAAACAGTGTTCAAGGTGCATTATTCCCTAATTGCAGACCAAGTAAGACAAACTCTGTGTCTTTATAGGGAACAGATGTACACAACAGGAGGAGCATCTGTGATGAACAAACAAAGAGCCTCGTGTGACATATAACAGCTCCATCTTGGCTCCTGACCTTTAACCTCTCCTGCAAACTGGGGAGGACCCAGCTCTCCTCTTCCACTCTAAATTACCATCATTCTCCACACTGTGACACACACAGAAGTAATAAAGTTCTAACAATGCTTTACGACCATGTAAGCACACACTGAAACTGAACTATTATTAACCTTACACTTCTGTAAACACAAACTGCAGGCTAGACCATAAATGCCATTGTTTTGCACAAGGATTACGTTTAGAAACAAAGCAAAAAAAATGTCCATGTCACCAGCCACCTCACAATGACCAGAAGAGCTGCCGAGATTTTCTGAATTTGTCGATATGCCAGGAAACCCCCGACTCCAAAAAGCAGAAATCCTGCTATCATAAATGCAATTATGTAAGCATCTTCATCCTCAACCGACTAATTCTCCACTGCTGCCAGGGGTCTAAAGTGTATCCAGCTTCAAATGTCCCGTCGGGACACGAGGCATCTGTTCTGCCTGGTATCCTCGTTGAACAAAATTTGATCAATAGCGTTGAGTGACCAGCTGACCAGATCCATGGTTTGCAATACGGATGATATGGAGAAAGAAGCTCTGACAGAGTTACAAAGCAACATAGGACAGAGAGCACAAGCAGGGAAGATACAGGAGGGAGAGGAGAAGAGAAAGTGTCCGCCTTCATCGAGAGCCGGAAGAGAAGAAGAAGGTTAGCATCATGCTAGCCATTAGTTGTCTGTGTCTTTCAGCTGTAGTTAAGTGTAAGGGAATTATATGCAAATATTTCGGCCTTAAATAATGCCAATGTTAAGTTGTGTATATGATTTAATATAACTTCAATATAAGATGTGATATAAAAGTAATGTGTTAAATTTGTGTATGTTAGAGTTTTACTTTGCTTGGGTTGATAGGTGAGGGGCAGTGCCAGCTGTTTTTTTCTGGAAACCAACAAAACATTTATTCATTGCTGGATATTTTTGTTTGAAGAAGCGGTAGAGACACAAATGGAGGTACAAAAACGTGCAAAAAGTTAATTCTTCATCATAGGTCACCTTTAGGGGGGCAGCCATGTATTGATAAGTTTGCAGTTATGGCACATTTTTTTGCAATTTTAGGAGATGAATGGAACAGTGTTTAAAGCTTTGGATAGTTTTAAACCCGATGTTATGCTTCTGGCCTGCCTTCCCTGTGTTTAGCATCATGTGTTCTTTGGGCTGGCTGGTATCAGCTCTCTGCTCTGCTTATTAGCAGAAGCAGCTACACCTGTTTCTCTCTCAATTACCTTAATTCCTCTCACCTGTGTTCCTGCGTTGTTATTCCCGTATCCCGTAGTCACTCAAAAAATTGAAAGCCTTTGTGTGAGTAGTTGTCCAGCCTTCTTTGTCTGCATTGCCAGCAGTGTTCCCTCTAAGCTGCGCGCACAGCAAATTTATGCTGCGCAGAAAATAAAATCCAAGCTGAACCAAGTTATTTTATACCATTTTGCAACTCTGGTGAGACGGTGTTCCATGGTCTCGCTCTGTGAGCAGCGGTGATGGATGGGTGGGGCAGACGCTTTATAGTTGGGCAGGTTGCAATGTGCGTCTCTGTTCTGGACTCGGTTAAAGAAGGCTGCTACTCTCAGTAGTTCTACCTCACTCTGTCATACTCAGTGTTTCCAGTTTTAGAACAGGTGATATCAGTCAGGTAACTAAACACAGTGTCCGATCAACCATTTTTTGAACACGAGCATGAGCATGAAAAAAAGCCCTGATCAATGGATCGCAGATAACGTGATTCACCATGGCAACGACAGGAATAAGAAGCCTCGAAGTGGCATTTCCCCCAAGTGGAATTAGAAATCTTTAAAGAAGGCATATGGAGAATATTAAACCATAAGAAATGATGCTGTTGCTGCAGAAAGAGCAAGTTGGCGGCAGAGAATGTTATGAGAATTATTTGATGGAGAATTACAGCTATTTTCTCACATCTAACTCATTCAACACAAAAAGGAGGAGTTTGGGGGGCGCATTGCATACAGCTCCAAGATTTGTGTCTTTTTCATGTAATCGGGCTAAATCAGTTTTAAATTAAGTAATCTAAAAGAAATTATGCTGTAACTTGATTCTTTTAGTAAACCATGTAGCTTGATATAATCTCAGGTTTTGGACAGGCATAATATAGCCTCAGTGTGCATGTGTGATGTTGCTCACAGAGGTCAAGTGATCGCTCAGGGAGTTTACTCAGACACATGAAAAATTAGGGGGAACATTGATTGCCAGTATCCCAACCAAGTTTTCTCATCTCTGGATTTCTCTGTTTTGCTCTCTCCTTGCTAAGATCTGGCTCTCTGATTTCTGGAAAGGTTTTTGACCACAATTCTAGACCAGCTCTTTGGACCTGTCTGCCATCTTCTGCCTGCCTTCTCCGTGTATGACCCAAGCTTGTCTCATGGATATTGTCTCCCGCCTTCAATCCTCTCAGCTTCACAGACCAGATCTCTGCTTCCAGCTCATTCAGCCGGCCATCTCCTGTTGTAAGCGGCCTGCAATGAGCATTGCTCTTCTCCTGCTCCTTTTAAATAAAAATGTTTAAGCACAACACAGTGTCTGGTTTGAATAACAGGTTTTCTGTCTGTCAGATCATTGCACCCTAACCCTTTCTTCCCTGTCTTGTCTGATACCTTAAATTGCACAGTAATTTACATTGTCTGTAAGATGGCTGATGTCATTTTTCATTAGATTCCAAGGACTATTTGCACACTTTTTAGCTTCTTATTAAGTGTTGCCGGTGCATTCAACTATTCACACATTATGTCTTGTTTGTGTCTACATCTACACCCACCATATTCTTAATTTAATTTGTAAACATGATTTTTCTGTCATTTTGCAATTATTCCTTACTTTCTATTGGTCTGTTTTATAAATTTGTAATGAAACACATTGCAGTACGTTATTACAAAGTGACAAAATACAAAGAAGTTTGAAGGGTCTGAATACTTTTGAAATGTATTGTATGTCTCAACGGGGTCACACAGCACAAAAAATACTTTAGTATGACACTCAGCACCTCCCTAATAGGTGAAATCAACAACGGAAATTGGTTTGTCTACCTGCATTCACTTGTTGAATCTAATTTCCAACAAAACAACACCTTTCTTGTTAGCGAGCATTAGATGGTCTCATGTACAAGTTGATTTGAGGATTAATATTCTATGAAGTGTTTTTTTCACATTAGAGGGCTTCTTTTAAAGAGCAGTCACCGCCTCTTCGCTGTGTGCGCTAAACATCAAACACATTCTGCCTCAGATGTATTTTTATCCCCTCTGCTACCCTCTCGTCCCCTTCCATCCCACACACTCTCCTCATCTGTGAAGAATAGACCCTTTTTAAGAATATAGCCTGACCACTTCCTTTATTCTCCCCACGGATAATTAAGGCTGTGCAAATTAAACGAGAGAGCTGTCAGACAGTAGAAGACATGGGGGCAGACAGGAGGGTGGAAGTGGGTGGGTGGTGTGAAAAGAAGTGTGTGTGTGGGGGGTGAGGGTAAGCATTTCCTCTTCAGGGGTTCCAAAAATAACCAGCCACCCCCTGGCTTTATTGGTGCACTCTAGAGGACAGGGTATCCCAGCTGTGAGATGAACTCTCAGAGTCACACACACATCCTCTCTGTTAAGAGGATTCATAAGCATAAACACCTACATATGTAAATCTACTGGGTAGATGGGGAACCCAAAATTCTAGCCAGACACAGTGTTGCAATTTAAAAGGTTTGTTAACAGAAAAGACCAGGACAATATTAAGAGATCCTCCACAGGAGCTAGCTGGAGACCAGGCAGAGATGATAGCAGGCTTACTTCCTGGAGAGGGGCTGTGGCTTGGGTGAGCACTAACGGTCAGAGGGGCTGAGGCAAAGATTGGAGTCCGAGGAATAGGCTTGGGTCATGCACAGAAGTCCAAACAGGACCAACAAATCCTACAGCAGGGCAAGGCTCCTTGTCATGGAACAAATCCTGGTTGTGTTCCAGAAAACAGATGCTAGATAGATGTCTGACAAGGACAAGGCAATGCAGGAAAATCCAGAAACGTGATCACAGTCTAACACAAGGAAAACAGTCATGAAGAAAAGCTGGACATCTACTTGTTATAGTTTTCAATAATCTGCCGCTGTCTGACTATGTGCAGTGGGCTAATGAATGGCAGGAAACAGGTGTGTGAAATGAGCTTGATTGGAGCGGTGCAGAGAGGCAGCCTCACGGGTGCTGTGAATATTCTTTAATGATGATTGGCTGAGGATGTGTGGCAGAAAGCAGACAGCAGACAGGCCACAATCATGACAACACACACTTAGAACTCTTGTTTTCTTTAACTCATTGTTCAACTTATCTTTTTTACGTTTATGGTATAGCATTTAAAATGTTGGGTCTTTTTATTTCTGTAGCCCATAATGGTTTACCTACATCAAACTGGGGTAGTCATCTTTTATGGACATACCGTGACATTTATTGGTCATTGTAAAACATCACATGATTTATAATGTGTGATCTTTGAATGTCATTGAGCTATGGCAGTGAAAACATCAGGTCCAACCGGGCCATCACAGAAGGTACTTTGTTGCTCTTTTTAGTACCACAGACTGCATTTGATCACCTCTATCTATGTGCAGTCTAAAATCAACCGCAAACCAAGTTCACAGATCTGATCAGGGGGTACCACTCAAGTATCAAAGGAAGAAGTAGCTTAGCACACCATCATCTATGTTTACCAGCTTTGATCAAGGTCTAGAAGTAGGAAGAAGCAAAAAGAAGCAGGATTCTCCTTGTGGTCCTACAACAGAATGTGTGTTTCAATTCAGGGATTGCATCCTTCGAAGGGCGTATTATATTTAGCCTGATTACTTCACAGCGTGGCGCCAAAGGCTGTCCCAATTCACAAATCATTCAAAGACTCCTTCAAATGCGACTGACGAATGTGTCCTTCTTGTCCCCGATTTGAAGGATGGTCCGGTTTATCCTTCATTGCTAATCCTATCCCAGGATTCATTGTGGTTTAAAAATAACTTTTTAACCAGAAACAGCAATGGTGGAGGGGAGTGAAATGCTGTGAATAAAGATGAGTATATTATGACATAAAAGTAACTTTTACAAAGTTTTTAGGAAAGAACTTAGCTATGTTAAATCGAAATCTCCTCGGTTGCAGCTGCCTTTGGGACGCACAAAGTAATGACTAATAATGAGCACAGTTTTTTGCAGTTTTAGTGGATAACACTGCATGTGTTATTTAAACATATCAGCATCAACTCTTCCCAGAAACAACCATGTTTACTTTTGCTCCTTACCCCATTGTAAATGGACTGAACTTATATAGCGCTTTTCCAGTCATACTGACCACTCAAAGCACTGTACACTATAGCCACATTCACCCAATCGCTCTCACTAACACACACACATTTATACACCAATACGCAGCTCAGTAGGCAACTTGGGGTTAAGTGCCTTGCCCAGGGGCACATCAACATGTGACAAGGGGAAGCTGGAATCTAACCCACAACCTTCCGATTGCAAGACAACTACTCAATTCATCAAGCCACAGTCACCCTAGTGCATGAAAGTAAAATGGGATGTGCATGTTTTTGTGGGTGCTGTCCGGTTCCGAGAGGCATAAACGTTTAGTTTGTGTCTTTTTCTGTTTCCATTCCAGTGTCAGTGCTTTTCATGTGACGTCACATATCCAGACGAGATGAGAATCACTTTAGAAACTGCTGAGTAAGTTTGACTACCAAGGAGTATTTATTTTATTTTTATATTTGTTTTTAGAAAGGTTGAAATGGTTCTTTCATGTTGGGTGATAGGATGTTCCAACCGTGTAGAGGGTTCGGCAAAGCACAGTTTTCATTACATCCCAAAAATCTGAAGATACGAAGGATGACAAATGGAGGAGTTGAGTACTGATTGTTGGAGAGTCTGGCTTGAAAACATCCACTGCAAGGATCAGCCATTGAAAATGGCTGGTATCTGCTCTGATTACTTTTATTCCAGTAACTATTCTGTTTAGGATTTTGTATGTCTCTGCTGTGCTTATCTTAGTTACGCTATGCTAAACCTCCACATGAGAAACACAGCTCTGCCTGTGTAGTCCCCCATGGTATATTATCATTTTGAACATTAGTTGCATAGGCACGCTTCAGAAAGTCATCAAAAGTGTCCTAGTCATCAGTGTTGATAATGTGTTACTGGGATCAGTGGTTTACGTGGTCGGTTCATGCAATGTCCTGGGTTCTTGCACCAAGTTTATATGTAGACTACGAGCCAAAGGTTTGGACTCACCTTCTCATTCAGTGGTTTGTGTACTTCTTTTATGTAATAAGAATCTGATATTTGAACCAAACACGAGTATGTTTACAAAGATTATTGTAAAAGGTTGTAGAACAGGCAGGAGATCATGGCAAAGGCAGGTGATGACTAGACAAACTGATAGCAACTGAAGGCTTGATAGTAGAAACAGCCTGAACTGGTCTTGATGGCAAGGACAGGTAGATGAATCTTAACAAAGACAATCCAGACTTTTCACCAGAAAGGCCAGGTTGATGGGTTACCAGAGCGAGCAGAATGAGCAGCATAAACTCTCAGAAACACAGAGCAAATAATCGAGGATGCACACAGTCACTGGTAAAAAACATCAGTGAGGGCAGGTCGCACACAGGAACACTAGGTCTGGCAGGCTGAGTACACAAACACTGGGAGCAGTATACAGCGGTGCAAACAAGACGTTCTGGCAGTGAGGGATGGTGGAAGGCAGGTATACGTAGGCTGAGAAACAGGTGAGTGAACTTGAATCTAATGCGGTACCGCGCACGTGACGTCACGGCCTTAAGAGTAACGCCCCTTTTGCCGCACCGGTAGGGCAAACAGTCGTAGAACGCACATACAAACCAGCCATTACAAGCGCAACAGAACCAGCGATATGACCGACTTTGCAGCCATTAAACTTACCCAAGACGATGTCCCAGGCGCACGGTTTACTGGTCGCACTGTGGAAGAGCACACCAACCTTCAGCTGAAACGGTGGCTTGAGTGTCGAGGGCTCAAAAAAACCGGAAGACGGGCCGAGTTGATTCAACGGTAAGCTTTGTTTTTTTCCCTGCTCGGCGTTCATGCCTTTGTTATGATTTCCACCGTGCTCCGTTCACGTCGGCCTTTTTTGTTAGTTTGCAATCAACGTCCAGGAATCTGTATATCTTGCCAATAGGTAGCTACAAAACGATTGTCAATATCGCGCGGCAGGATAGACACGCAGACATAACAAAAGTGTAACAAAGGATAGCTCGTTTCGTCGTTAGCTCTTCGACGCCTGAGCAGATTTAAGCTTCAGTAAAACACCAAAATACTCTCACCTGTTCACTGCTTGATGTCGCTGGAATTGGGTCAGGATGTTCTTCAGTTGGGCCCTTTCCACCGACAAAATGCTTGCTACATATGTAGGTGAATTTGGTAACTTTTTCCGGGTTGAAATGTTGTGTAGGCCGCCCGCACAAGTGTACCCAACGCACACACTTCTCCTTGGCACTCTTGAGTTTCGGGAAATTAATGAAGAAAACATCCTTCATATGCGGTCGATGAGCGTACCTCGAGTCGCTGTTGCACGTCCCATAGCAACAATGTTTATAAACCATGGTCTTAGATGTTGGAAAAAGCAGTTTGCCCTACTGCGTACCACGTGATGTGACGTCATCGTGACGTTGTGTTTCTAAAAATAGCTCGCGCGCGGTACCCCATTAGCTGGATCAGGTGAAACTAATTAGGGCGGCTGAGGAAGGTGGAGCAGAGAAGGAGGGAAACTGTCAATCAGTCCAAAAACATTTTAAAAAACGGGGAACTAATTCAAGACAGCTGGAAAACTATTTCATCTGAACAACCTCATGAAGCTCACTGAGAGAAGGCTAAGAGTGACCAAGCAGTAATCACTACTACCAGATTACTGGGCAGACACTGGCACGAGTTGCTGCCACTGTTCATCGCTCTTTGCCGTCAACATACTGGCAAACTACCTTGCTATCTAGTGTGTTTATCATTCTCTCCTGTCGTCTGATACCCTGCTCTCTACACCTGGACCGACAACCTTAAACAGCATGATATATAGTCAGGCTTCTGCAGGCATTCGTAAGTCTGGCACCCTCCTCCACCTTTTAATCTGACCTCACCTCGTGTCATGAAGCTGGGACAACGGTGTGTATGGACTGCGCTCACCTGGGTTCTCCTGTTTCGTCTTTCTGAGTTTGCATTTGGCCTTCTGCAATACTCTGCTGCTGAACTCCTTCGGCTTCGCTGCACCCAGACTCTCGCAGCCCTCTCACTGCCTCATTCGGATGTCACTCTCCCTCCTCTGCGGAGATAGAATCATCGTAGCTCCCGCCACAACCACCACGTCAATAAATCCTCATCCATAAACTCCATCTGGTCCACTTCTTGTCGACCTAACCGTAACTCTGGCCAGAGAGTTGACTGCACGGTGCTAGCCAACTTAGTCAAGGTGGCTAACACTCCTCATAACACCTTCATAGTAAAGTTTGGCCTTCTGAACATCTGCTTTCTCTCTGGTAGAGGAGATCTCAATCAGGATCTCATCACTGATCGCAACATGGATTTTTTCTGTATCACGGAAACTTGGCAAACACCAAATGTTCTTTTTTAAACTAAATTCTGATAAAACAAACATTCTTCTAATTGGTACCAATTCAACCCTCTCAAAAGCCAATAACTTTTATTTAACTATTGACGGTTCCTCAATCCCCCTTCTCTCCAGGTAATAAGTCTCGGTGTCATCTTCGATAGCACCCTTTCCTTTCAGTCCCACGTTAATAACATTATTCGCTCTGCTTAGTTCCACCTTCGCTCCATAAACCGCATCCGTCCTTCCCTCAGTCCCCACTCCACCTCTGTCCATATTCATAGCCTAGTCACCTCCCGTCTATACTATTGTAACGTTTGGTTATCTAATGTTACCGGCGCCAGCCCTAGGGGTAAGCTGGGCGGTAGCAAGTGGCACACAGCTAGCGTAGGCTGTGTTGCCTAAAATAGAGTCTATGACTGTAGCCTGTGGACAGACGAGGGAGACACGTTATCAGACCATAGCTCATTTACTTCTGACATTTAACACAATTATCAACTTCACACTTTCATACAATACACAATAATCCATAAAATAACAACACAAGAAATAATAGTAATTAAATAAAAACCAGTACACATAATTGACAAAATGAAAAAAATACAAATAATAACATATAGACTTTACATAAAATACAATTCACACTAATCAATAATAAAATGTATCAAAAAGATAATACAATAACATTAAACACCTTTCCTCACTTTTATGTCACTCTATCCTTACAGCAAAAGTGCTCAAATACTTGCCAGTGCCAAAAACACCACCATCCCGTCACCTCCGCTCCCACTCACACACACACACACACACACACACGCACACACACACACAGAAGCGCTGGGCCAGATCAAAAGAAAAACGCCTCCAAATGGCGGGCCGAACAACCAAAGCACACCCAACATGGCGACCCCAACAGCCCAAACATGGACCCTCATCCCCGCCAACACCACACCCAAGCCCATGCGAGCACGCCAGAACCTAGTTACAAAGCATACACTAGTTCCATATATCCGCTTCATCCCAATACTTATCTGCAATCAACAAAAGCGATCACACAAAACGGCGGAGGCACATGCACACAATAAAACACACTGATACCTCGTCATTAAGTATCCAGAGACGGCAAACGTCTCACCACAGTGTTTCCACATTAATATACACTCGTTTACATGTTATCAGGACCGACTTTAAGTTCACATATTTTATGTTTTATCGACATACCTGTGGACAGACGAGGGAGACACGTTATCAGGCCATAGCTCATTTACTTCTGAGCTGCCCTGCGCAAGAGCCCTCCATGCCCACAGCAGCGCTAATGCGCCCTCTGCTGGTGTGGATGAACACGGTACCCGTAACTATATAGAGCACACACTAGTACTACAATACAAAAAAAAACAGAGGGGGTGTCTGTTTTCATAAAAACTTATTATATAGCGTTTTTTTTCAACCTACTACACTCTCCCCTGCTTCAAGAGATGACTCCGGCATCTTGCACTAAAGTGTATAGTCAGGTCAACATACAGTCAGTGTCAGCATTTATGGTCCTGCAATAATGTCAAAAGATTACTAAGTCTCGTCACAAGTCTAACATGTCCATACTGGAATAGGGTAATAGTACATGTCAGGTTGTGTCGGGTAAAAAGTCATGGGGTAAGGAGTACAGGCAAACATCATGTTCGCTCCTGCATTCCAAGGTCGATAAGAAGGCTGTCCCAACTGATTGTAAGTGAACACTTCTCGGGGTTTGACAGTTCTTGCTGATCTTCGTACTGTTGTAACGTTCTCTTCTTGTGCATTAGTCTCAGGTACATTATCACAAACTTGAGCAACTGGTACAGTGTTGTCTATTTCATTTTCCTCAACACGAAGAGTTTCACTCACATTGTCCATAGCATCACTTGTGTCCGGTACGGGTATCTCCTCAGCTGGCGTTGTGACAGTAGGCACTGTCCGTGGTGCTGAACCTTGAACAACAGTTGGGATTGGTACTCTTGGACGTTGTATTTCAACATGGGGTTGTGTACATTGCTCCTGTGTATTAGATGGTTGAATAGTTTTCCATACAGGTTGAAATTCAGGGGCTGCGGCTCTGAGTTCAGGCTGTGTTTGGGGTTGAGGTTTTGGTCTCAAATTATACACAGGTACACGTTGCCAGTGATATGTGTATTCCTCCTCTTCATCAGACTGTTCTGACTCTTGCATCGCAGTGTCCTGAGTTTTCCCTTGTCCTTTTTTGTGATTTTGTCTTTTCCGGTTTACATTTTGACTTTGTCCTTGTTCTAGTGGTAAATCATTGACTTGTAATAGGAGATTTCTGTGTAGGACTCGAAGACTGCGGTCTCCTGTTTCCGCTTGAACACGATATACAGGTCCATCTCCTATCTTTTCAACAACTCGATGAATACACTTTTCCCAATAAGCTCTTAGTTTACCGGGACCTCCCCGTTCGGAAAGATTTCTTACTAGTACTCGGTCTCCTGGTTGTAAAGGGATGCCTTTTGTATGTTGGTCGTAATGCTTTTTCCCCTTTGCTGAGCTTTTGTGGCTGTTTTCAGAAGCGATTTTGTATGCCTCTTGCATTCGAGATGCCCATTTTTCTGCATACTCTTGTCTTGTTTTACACTCATTGTCAGGTTTTATGCCAAAGAGTAAGTCTACTGGCAGTCTTGGTGCTCTACCATAAAGCAGAAAGAATGTTGAGTAACCAGTTGCTTCATGTCTGGTACAATTGTACGCGTGAAGAATGTGTGGTAAATGGTCTTTCCACTCTGATTTCTTTTCTTCATGTAGGGTGCGTAACATTTGTAAAAGTGTTCTGTTTAGACGTTCAACAGGATTCCCCTGAGGGTGGTAGGGGGTTGTTCGAGAATGAGCTATCCCTGCGAGTTGTTGGAGTCTTTGGAACAGGCTGTTTTCGAACTCCCTGCCCTGGTCATGGTGGAGTTTCTCAGGGTACCCGAATCTAGGGATAAAGTCAAAGAATATCTTTTCAGCAGCAGTTTTGCCAGACTTAGTCGGATAGGCTTGCGCAAAACGCGTAAAATGATCTACCAGGACTAAAATATACTCATAACCGCCTTTACTTGGTTCGAGATGAAGGTAGTCTACTGATATGAGTTCAAATGGCGTACTTGTAGTGATTGAGCCCAAAGGTGCTTTATCTGGAACACATGGTCGTTTTTGTTTAATGCACGTGCACTGACGAATTACGTAATCTTCAATTTCACGCTGCATGAAGGGCCAAAAGAAGCGTTCTCTGACTAAGTGAATGACTTTGTCGGCGCCTACATGTCCCATATCGTCATGCAATTGCTTTAGAACAGTCTTTCTTAGTTTTGTGGGAAGAACTAACTGTTTTCTCTGTCCAGTGCATCGGTACAGTAGTCCTTTGTCAAGTTTTAGTCTGTTCCATTCATGTACAAGTCTCTTTGTTTCACGTGTCATTTGTTTCTTGTCTTTTTCATTAGGATTCCATCCTCTTTTTTTCAATTGTATCACTTCTGCGATTGAAGCATCCTCTTTTTGAGCTGTTTTGATGTCTTCAGGAAAGAGTACAGGTGTTCCTTCTTCGGGTGTGTCGTTTACATTTGAGTTTAACTGTAATGCGGCAACCCAAGGTACTTCGTTGTCTCGCATTGCTTTGTCTCCTTGCCAAATTGCAGATATGACCTCTGGGGGCATTGTCTCTGAATATTCAGACAAGTGATCTGACAGTTGGACAGGATATCGGGACAGTGTGTCAGCGTCTGCGTTTGATTTGCCAGGGCGATACTTGATGGAAAAATGAAAGTCCGCTAACTCACCCACCCACCGATGCCCTACTGCATTTAACTTGGCCGTGCTCAAAACGTATGTAAGGGGATTATTATCTGTGTACACTGTAAAAGTGGGAGCGTAATAAAGGTAATCCCTAAATTTGTCACAGATCGCCCACTTTAACGCGAGAAACTCCAGCTTGCCAGAATGAAGGTGATAGTTTTTCTCTGCAGGCGAAAGAGTTCTGGAACCATATGCTATGACACGCAATTTGCTTCCCTGTTGTTGGTAAAGTACGGCTCCAAGGCCTTCATTTGAAGCATCGGTGTGGAGGACAAAAGGCAAATCAAAGTCTGGATATGCGAGAATAGGTGGATTTGTCAGCATATCGACAAAGCGTGACACTACTGCGCTGTGTTCTTGTGTCCATCTGACTGGTGTCTTTGAGGGAAGTTGACCACTATTGTTACTGTTTGGTTTTGTCTTGTTAGATCTGACTTGTTTTGGTTTGGGATCTAACTCACTGGGACTCTCAATTAGCTTAAACAGCGGTCTTGCTAATCTGGAAAAGTCCTGAATAAATGTCCGGTAGTAACCTAAGAAACCTAGCAGAGCTCTCACTTCTCCTACATTCTGTGGTTCTCGGTCTCTAAGCTGGTAAACTGCTTCTAGGTCTTTGGGGTCTATCTGGACACCTTCGTTAGTCACAAGACGACCTACGTACCTAATCTGTCTCTTAAACAGTTCGCACTTGTTAGGACGTAACTTAACACCATGTTCTCTAAGTCTGTGCAGAACACGTCTAAGGTCATCTACGTGGTCAGAGAAAGTCTTAGAGTAACATAAAACGTCATCTAAGTAGGGAGAACAACACTCATCTCTTAACCCCTCAAGTACTCCTTCCATGCATCTTTGAAACGCTGCTGGGGCGTTGGTAAGGCCAAATGGGAGACGGTTCCACTCATACAACCCCCAAGGTGTGCTAAAGGCGGTGAGATGTTTGGAGTCTTCTTCCACGAACCCTTGGTGGTAAGCACTGCCTTGGTCGAGTATTGAGAACCACGAGTAGCCCCCCAAGTTATCCAACAGGTCTTGTATGCGTGGGAGTGGGTGACGGTCAGGGATAGTTTTGCGGTTTAGTCCCCTAAAGTCGACACACAAGCGTAAAGACATGTCTTTTTTTCTGACACAGACCACTGGTGAGGAGTATGGAGATGTGGACTTCCTAATCCAGCCATGGCTGAGCAGCTTTTGGACATACTCTTTCACCTCCTTGTACAAAGGTTTGGGGATTGAGTTGTACGATGTTTGGACTGGTACGTTGTCTGTGAGATTGATTTTGAGTTGCAAACTTGGAACACAGCCAATGTCTGACTCAGTTTGGGCAAAAACATCAGACTCTTCAAACAACATGTCTTTTACTACTCTCTGCTCATGTTCTCCAAGGTGGGACAAATCGACAGGTGGATGCCATTTTTGAGTTGTATTCTTTGTTTGGCATTTGTCATTGTTTGTCTGATTGTGACTGAGGTTGACAGAACATGTGTTCACACATGGTTGGGACTCTGAAATGTCTGAAGCACACTTGACAGGTCTTATTTCAATAACTTCTTCCAAGGTACCAAGAACAGTTCTCTTTGGAAGGTAAATGTCATGTTTAGTGGTATTCTGTACAGGGATTTTTACAGTCTTTGTTGGACCACTAGGTACATTTACTAGTGCAGGGAACAAATCTAAACCCTCGGGACAGTTGCTTTCTACACTCGGCTGAAAGAACATTGTCCCGCCTGCTGGCAATTCTCTCATTCTGCAGCGAATTTCACAAATCTGACCCGCATGAACCATGACACCTTTTTTTCCAGTTTTAACGTTACATTCTATGCAGTTGTCAGCTGGTGTCGAAATCTCAAGTGTGGACACTAAAGCTTTAGCTGTACTGTCATTAACACTTAAAGCTTCTCTGAGTAAATCTGTGATATTAGAGTCATTGTCTTTGTTAGCTCTGATTATCTCAGCAATAACATTACTGCCTAAGATAGGGTGATTAAGACAGTTCTGGGTGACTAGAATAGGAACTTGGATAGTGACATGTCCATAATTCTTACTTAGGATTTGGAGCTCTATGTCTGCCCATCCTTCGAACGGAACATCTGTGCCGTTTGCAGCAGAGATTTCTAGTGGTTTGTCTGACAGGAGAGATTCAAGGGGTTGAATGGGAACATTGGGTAATGTCTTTTTCATCCAGTTTTCTCCCACCATTGTCACTTGGGCTCCTGAATCAAGTAGCATTTGAATTGGAGCTCCGTTGAGAGCACATGAAACCATGCATCTTTTACCTATGAGCTGTGCAAGTCTCTTCCGTGGTGGAGGTTGAGTTGACTTTGTAGTTTTCAGATGACTCTTGGATGTGGGCGCATGGGCTGTCCCGGTCACTGGCTGGCCCTCTCCAGCGACCTCTTCCCGTTTCCCGACACCTTCGGTTGTAGACAGCCTATGGCTCTGTGTCCTGCTTGACCACACACAAAACAATGTTGACAAAAAGTTTTGTTTTGTTGTACACAAGGTTTGCATCTGCCTCGGGTTTCCGCTGGTACCTGTGAGCTGTGTCTTTGAGGACTAGAATCAACAGGTAGAGTGTTATCAGGTGGTCTGGTCATTTGGGCAAGATGTTTAGTCAGTGAGGACACCTGTGCCGTCAGTTCTCTAATAGCGTCTTGTTGAATCTGTCGATCTTTGTCAATTTTGCTGTCTTTAGTCCGGTCACCACTGTCAAGAGTTGCAACAGTCACTGTCTTAGTCTTAATAGTTGTACCCAGTCTTTTCTGTCTTTGGGCTTCTTCACTGGTAGACTTCGTGATTTGCTCAAGTAAGAAGTCGTCACTAACTTGCATGTCATTGAGGTAAGGTTTTAAGTCACGTCTCACATAGTCATTTTTCTCATTTAACCCTTGATAGAGCGTATGGAGAAAAGTACCTTGTACGAGTTTCGCATCATAGTTAAAACCAGTACCGGCTTGTTGTGACTCAAAAAGAACACACTGTTTTAAGCCCATTATTCTGTACAGAAACTGTTGTGGACTTTCTTTGTCTGACTGTTTAGCATTAGTTAGTTCGTGGAAAAGTTCAGTACTGTTTTTATCACGAATGTGAGAGCGAAGAAATCTCTTAAGTTCATCAACATTTAAGTCACTCTTGTTAGTTAACATGTCTCTAAATGTACCAGGTTTTGTGATTTTAAGTACACTTCTAATCACTTCAGACTCAGTAAACCCTTCTTGTAAACCTTCATCGATTTGCTTACACAGGTTACCATAAGAAATGTCTGAACCAGTATCTGATAGTTGTCCACCGTAGAGTTTAAACTCTCTGCGTGGTAGCAGACTTGCTACATCACTAAGACTCAATACCTGATTTCTAGAGCTTGAAGACGGACTAGCCATACCCCGTGGAGTAGCGACAGTTCTTGTAGTTTCAGGTGGAGCGGTGAGAGAGAAACTTATTATATAGCGTTTTTTTTCAACCTACTACACCAACATAACCCTAGTTCTTAGAATAATATGAGCGAGGTGTCTCGCTATGGGATGCAGCCTCCTGCAGCCCTGATAGAAGCATTTATCTCAATCTGCCAATCCTGATTGGCCGGTGAAAGTGCTCGTCTTACGCCACGCCCAGTAGCCCCGACTACTAAAGCGTGCGCAGATCACGTCACTTCAATTCAACAAGCAAACATCTTCTCACCGCCCAGCAAGAAGGGTTGTCTGGCCAGACACCTCGCTCATATTATTCTAAGAACTGGGGTTATGTTAGATAACCAAACGTTCTTTTTCATAATATTCACTCGGTGTCTCGCTATGGGATATGGTAGCTCCCGTATTGCCCGACAGCTTATCGAACAAGAACCGGCCGAATGGGGAAGGTCCATAAGTTCCATTATGACTCCAGGACCGCACTGGCCACGCACGGTCTGGACACGTCAAGCATGTAGAACCGCACAAAAGTCAGAGGCAAGGACCAACTCGCTGCCGAACAAATGTCCTGAACGGACACTCCCCTGAATAAAGCCCAGGACGCGGCCATCCCGCGGGTAGAGTGTGCACGTAAACCCGCCGGGGGCTGCAGACCCCTGCTTTCATACGCCAAAGCTATAGCCTCTACCACCCAGTGGGCGAGGCGCTGCTTTGTGATCGGCTGTCCCTTACGGGGCTCCGCCCAGGAGACAAAGAGCTGATCACTCCTCCTGATGTTTTGTGTCCTGTCCATATAAGAGCGTACGGCCCGAACAGGGCACAACATGTGCGCTCGCTGTTCACCGGGGGAAGCGGAGAACGCCGCCAGCTTGATCGGTGAACAAGAACCAACTACTTTAGGAACAAAAGCTGGGTTGGGTTTCAGAACCATACGCGTGTACCCCGGGTCGAACCGAGTACATGCGGGGTTCACAGAGAGCGCATGAATGTCGCTGACTCGTTTCGCAGAGGCCAGAGCCAGTAACAGCACTGTCTTAAGAGACAGATGTTTAAGACTGGTCCCCAACAATGGCTCAAAAGGGGGCCCTTTGAGCCCTTCCAGAACCACCATCAAATCCCACGGGGGCTGCAAAGGTTTGGAGACAGGGAGAAGCCTGCGCGCGCCCTTCATAAACCGGCACACCAAAGGGTGTTGGCTTGCCGTTTTGTCCCCAAATCCTATATGGCACGCCGCTATAGCTGCCAGATAGACCTTAACCGTGGAAAAGGCTTTTCCTTTATCAATCAGTTCCTGTAAAAACGACAGAATCGCTGGTACAGAACACTGAAAAGGAACGTAGTCCCGTTCAAGACACCACCGCTCAAACAGTCCCCACTTGGAGCCATATAGAGTCCTAGTGGAGGGAGCCCTGGCATTTTGGATAGTATTAACTACACTCTGAGGGAGCCCAGCAGTGGTCAAATTGAGCCACTCACGGGCCAGGCCCACAGCTGCAGTCGCTCCGGGTGCGGGTGGAACACTGTCCCCGCCCCCTGTGAGAGCAAGTCCCTGCGCAGCGGCAGCTGGCAAGGCTAGGCGCACAGCATCTGGAATATCTCCGCCAGCCAGTGTAGTGCTGGCCAGTGTGGAGCTATCAGGATCAGCTTGTGATTGGATGCCCTCACTCTGGCGAGAGTAGGGGGTATCAGGGCCAGTGGGGGGAACGTGTAGAGCAGCTCGTGCGGCCAAGCGTGCGCTAGTGCCTCTACGCCCAGGGGGGCATTCAGGGTGCTCAGAGAGAAGAACAGCTCGCATCGAGCGTTCTCCCTGGACGCGAACAGATCTATCTGGGCGTGGCCATAGCGCGGCCATATCTGCTCCACGACTTGCGGGTGCAGCGTCCATTCCCCGTACATTGGCGCGCCCCTGGACAGCAGGTCCGCACCTGTGTTTAAATCTCCCGGGACGTGCGTCGCCCTCAGGGAGAGAAAGTGGGCACTGCCCCAGAGGATCAGTTCGCGTGACCGATCGTGCAACATACGAGAGCGCAAGCCTCCCTGGCGGCTGATATACGCCACTGTTGTCGTGTTGTCTGTCCTCACCAGGACATGGTGACCTGAGAGGAAGTGTCTCAGGGAAAGAAACACAGCTGAAAGTTTGAGAAAGTTTATGTGCAGGCGCTGGAGAGCTTGGCTCCAGCGACCCCTCACAGACCTGCCCTCGTGAATGCCGCCCCAGCCGTATAGGCTGGCATCCGTGGTCACAACCTTCCTGGACGAGACGGTGCCCATGGGCACCCCTTGGGTCAGGAAGGACGGGGCTCGCCAACAGCGCAGAGCTGTTACACAGTCCGCTGTGACCGTTATCCGCCGTGCGCCATGACGCATGGGGTCCATTCGGAGCGAAGCGACCCAGCGCTGAAAGTCCCGCATGTGAAGACGGCCGAGGCGAATCACGAGGATGGCTGAGGCCATCAGACCCAGCAACCGAAGGCACAGTCTGAACTGGACGGATCTGTGCCGACGGAAGTGTGCAAGGCAAGCTCTGAAAGTCGTCACCCTCTCCTCCGATAGGCGAGCTGTGAACGGCACAGAGCGCAGGGATAGCCCCAGAAAGCATATCTCCTGCGTCGGAGATAGGTGGCTCTTCTCCATATTTATCACAAAACCCAAATCCATCAGGTGTGCTGTGACAATGTGTGTGAACCCTGGCTTCCTGTTCTGATGGCGCTAACAGGAGCCAGTCGTCCAAATACGTATCCCACGGCATCTGAGCGGGGCTACCGCGGCCTCTGTGCACCGTATGAAAACCCTCGGGCTAAGAGACAGACCGAATGGTAGAACACGGTATTCGTAACATACCCCTTGAAAGGCAAATCGGAGATATTGTCTGTGAGGGGGGTAAATGGGAATGTGGAAATACGCATCTTTCAGATCCACGGACGAAAACCAGTCGTTCGGTCTTACTAGACGCAGCAGTGCTGCATGTGTCAGCATCCTGAACTTGTATTTCCGCAGGAATTTGTTCAGGGCTCTCAGGTCCAGAATAGGACGGATTCCCCTCCCCCCATTTAGGCACGAGGAAGTATCTGGAGTAAAACCCTGACAGACTCTGTTCGGGAGATACGACAGAAACCGCTCGTTTGTCTATCAGAGAGAGGATCTCCTCCTGTAAGACTCGAGCTGATTCTCCCTGTGCATGTGAGTGTATTACGCCGGAGAAACGGGGAGGGAAAGTGGCGAATTGAAGCCTGTATCCCCGGGAAATTGTGCGTAATACCCACGGTGGGGCCGCTGCTGCTTTCCAGCTTTCCCATTTGAGAGAAAGAGGAGGAGCATACTGCGGCTTTTGCTCCACGCCCCCCTGTGGTAGAGCCGGGAAATGATCCTCGGGTACCACCGCAGGTGTGACGGGGCGCTCTGCTCTGCTCTGCTCCGCGGGGATGGCGACGCCCATCCCGGTAGCAGGGCTGCAGGGGGCTGAATGGCCACCCTGCTTATGGAGAGAGCATTGTTTGTTTTGGCTTTTTTTATTATCTGCACCCTCGGCTCGTGGCCTGGTTGTGACAGATTTATTGTTTTTATTTTCACACTGTTCAACCTTCGAACGTGTGTCTATGTGTGTGCTTGTGGACATTCTGCTCGGGGCGCAACAGCGCAACTCTCCGAGGCGATGTCCCTCTCCTCGCGGACCGGCTCTGGAAGGGGCAGCGGTGGCACGGGGCGCGCACGAACAAGCCAAAACGGTGGGCCTGCGCAACGGGGAACTGCAGGCTGCACCAGCTGAGGAACGGGCGGCTGTCAGGCCGCTCTCTTTTTCTTCACCGCCCGGGGGACCGAGGTCGCGGCGGCTGTGGGCGGCGGCGCCGCAGTGGTCAGGGAGGTGGATTTCCCATGCCAGCCGGCTCCGCGCTCCTTCCTCATCGGGAGGGGCTGGCCAGGTGGTGGTGGCCGTCTCGGTATTTTAAAACGCGGCGGCTGGGAGGCAGCTTGCACAAAGGTTTTGCGTTGCACCGGAGGTGAAGGCGCTGGGGCTTTCCGAGGGAGACAAAGTTTGAGGGCCTCTTGTCCTTCTTTTTTGCCTCGCATCTTTGCTGCATTGTGGCCAATGCGGAGCCGAAGATGCCTTCAGGGACGATTGGCATATCCAGGATGTCATCCCGCTTCCTGTCGGTCAGGTTAGCGACACTGAGCCATCTCGCTCGCTCCTAGACGACGAGGGTTGCCATCACTTTTCCCGTGGCCTGGACCGAGACACGTTGGATGCGGAGAGACAAATCGGCGATGACCGCCATTTCCTCCCACGCGTCCGGGTCTTGCTTCTCAGCAGACGCGCCAAACAACTCCGCTTGGTAGGCGGTGAGGATGGAGAGGGCGTTGAGGGTTCTGGCCGAGAGGGCAGCTGCTTTGTACGCCCTTTCGGTCAGCGCAGACTGAAAACGCTCGGGCTTAGCTGGCAGCGTCGGGTACCTGGGGGAAGCTGCGGACAGCTGGCTCGCGCTGCCTGGGCAGAGATAAGCAGCTACCGGTACGTCCACCGGAGGCATGGAGAAGAAGCCATGGGCGTCCATCGCCTCGCAATCGAGGGATGCCGCGCCCGCAATGGGGCTCCTGTTGCTGTACGGGCAGTTAGTCCATGTTTTGGAGAGCTCAGTCAGCAACTCGGGGAAGACAGGAAGAAGCTGCTTCATCGCATTTCGTGCCAAGGGAAGCCGTTTGCCTTCATAGCGGGACCGGGTGGGCTCCGCTATTGCAATCGGCCAGGGGATCTCCAGTTTCTCTGCCGCGTGTTTGCACACGTCGAGCAGGTCCACATGGAGGGAGGGAGCTGGTGAGCTCGCACCCCTGTCTTCCCTGGTGGAAGGGCTCGGCAGCTTTGGCTTTTCAGTCTGGGCTGGGGCCATGAAGGTGTCATCCTCTTCCTCGTCCTCTGATATGAGGAATGAGGCGTCGTCATCATCCTCCATGGGGCTGACATCCAGCACGTCTTCCTCGGAAAACGGGGGGGCACGGAGCTGCTCGCACTGGGTACTCCAGTCGTAGCCAGTCTCCGGGGCTTCGCCAGCCATGTCCTCGTCCTACTCCGCGGCTGCCCCTTGGGCGGCGGTGGGGAGGAATGGGTCACGGTCCGAGATGCTAACCTGGCGGGCTAGCCTGCGTCTGAGGCTCTTGACCGTGAACACTTTGCAGTGCCCACAGGACCCGGGAATTTCGAGGGCTGACCTGGCGTGGTCGGCCCCCAGACAGGTACTGCACACCGGGTGGGTGTCTTTCCCTGAAATTTTGTTCCCGCATCCACAAAGACGGTAGTCTCCTCTGGTGTAAGGGTTTTTGACGGTTGCCATTTACCGACGAGCTGGAGTGCTGGTAGGGAAAGGGACCGTGACTAGCTGGCTTGCTAGCGTGGTGGGGTCGAGAAAAGTAGCTGGTGTGCCAAATGCTCGACTGACTCGAGCGTCCGCGGAGGGGAGCCGAGAGGGATTCCGCCGTGGAGTGAGCGGAATAAAACGATACCGGTCCGGTCTGGAGTGAGCGGACAGGGCAGAAATCAGAGCCCGGTGCTAGTGTCCGGCGACGGAAGCTAGCAAGGTCCGTCTGTGGGCAGTTAAGCTAGCAAAAGGCTCCGACGTGAGATAAGCTCTCAGGTGAGAAGAGGTTTTGAATTGAAGCGACGTGATCTGCGCACGCTTTAGTAGTCGGGGCTACTGGGCGTGGCGTAAAACGAGCACTTTCACCGGCCAATCAGGATTGGCAGATTGAGATAAATGCTTCTATCAGGGCTGCAGGAAGCTGCATCCCATAGCGAGACACCCAGTGAATATTATGAAAAAGAACTCTCTCCTCTACGGTCTCCCACAGAAATCCCTCAATAAACTTTAGGTGGTTCAGAATTCTACTGCCTGTATCATCACCCTAACCTCCTCTTTCCAACGCATTACCCCTGTTCTACAACAGCTACACTGACTTCCCATCAAATTCAGGATCCAATTTAAGTTACTCCCCCTTACTTTCAAGGCCATCCATAACATGCCCCTCCTTATTTGTCCGAACTTCTCCATATTCACACCCCCTTTCACTCTCTCAGGTCTTCCTCTTCTGGTTGTCTCTCTGTCCCTTCTATCTGCCTCAAGACCATGGGTGGCAGAGCTTTTTCCTATTCTGCCCCCCCAACTCTGGAATCAACTGCCTCCTGACATCCACAATGTTGACTCCCTCCCCCATTTTAAAAGCATTTGTTCAACTCTGAATGGGGGGAGCAAGTATGGAGGCAGAGTAAAGGTTTAATTGATTTATTGAAAATGTAAACGGTTGGACAGGAAAGAGATTTTAATTATTTGGAAGTCTCTGATCATGAACTGAGAAAAGAAGGCAAGACTGATTAGGAACAGACAGCTGATGGGTGTAATGATTGGAATTCAGTCTGACAGGCTTACGATTTGCACCCCCGCCACCACTCCTTTAACCTCTGCAGCAATGTTGGCAGCACTCATATGCCGATTTTCAAGCAACAACCTCTAGATATGATGCTGAGCACGTACACTAACCTTGACATGGCCTGTTTGATTGGAAATTGTCCTGTTAAACCACTTTATGGTCTTGGCCACTGTGCTTCTGCTCAGTTTCAGGGTGTGGGAGTCTTCTCATAGTCGAGACCGTCTTCATGTCTGTTTTTTAGATCCTTAGAGAGTTCTCTGCTCTGAGATGTCATGTTGAACTTCCGGATACCAGTAGGAGAGAGTGTGAGAGTAATAACACCACATTGAATTATTACATGACGATCCTTGTCTGTTGTCTATTCTTTGCTTTTCATGTTTTTTCCTATACATGTTACTTTTGGTGTTTTTAGTCGTGTTTGTCTCTGCTGCCTCACTAAATTGCAAATAAAGTTTTATTGACTTGAATTTAACACACCTGCTCCCCATTCACACCTGAGTAACCTTGTGTTAATGAGTCACATGACACCAAGGAGGGAAAATGTCTAACTGGGCACAATTTGGACATTTTCACTTAGGGGTGTAATCACATTAATGACTCTCACCTTTAATATATGAGTGGGAAGGAGCTGAAAAGAAAGTGATATTTAAACAGCTAATTTCAGGTGTCAAATTTTACTTTAAAGTAAGAACCCCGTCATTCCTCTTCATTCGAGTTTAAATGTTTGCTCACCAGCGGTTTTACATCTTTGTTCTATCCACATGATCTGACCACATGTCATGAATTATTTAAAATCTATCCAGCTCCTACTGATGTAGCTTTTTAATTGGTTACCTTTGCAGAAATTAGTTTACATCTCTGTATTGATGCGGATAGACAGAGTTAACCAAATCAAAAAGATCTTAATTTCAGCAGAGAATAGTGGGATGCAAATGGTCTTATTTTTGGTTAGGAGTTCTACTTTGTCTATTTTTCTCTCCTGTCATAAGCAACAAACCCATTAAATGGTAATTTTGGTGAAAATGTGATTTTTTCTTTATGATGTCGTGGATAAATGCCTGGAAAGGAAGATGAGTTTACATCTATAAACGTCAAATGATCGTGGAAATAGGTTTCAATGAAAATATTTGTGCAAAGGCTTCAAACTTTTTAACCTTTGTGGTTTAGATGCACATTACCAACATCTCAAGAGGCTGGGAAATATTGACACAACATACTTGAGCTGGCCTTGAGGATCAATTTACAGAGAGCCATGGAGAGCTTTTTGCTCTCTTAGAACAGCCGTTTGTGACTGCAGGCCCCACTTGGGCTGATGAGCCTGAAAGCAAAAGGGAAAGATGTTTTGGCAAAATTTAATGTCGTAATGTTTTATTCAGGAATGTAGGAATGAAGCACATAGCACAATTCAGACAGCATTTTCTCCAAGTCACTGCATGGGAACAACTTGTCAGGAAGTTCCACAGTTGGCCTTTTTTAGGTTGAAGTCAGGAGCTCTGACAACTACTGACATGCCTCTAGCGCAGGGGTGGCCAACTCCGGTCCTCGAGAGCCGGTGTCCTGCAACCTTTAGATGTGTCCCTGGTCTGACACGCCTGAGTCAAATAATCAGTTAATTAGCAGGACTCTGAAGAACCTGACTGCATACTGAGGAGCTAATTGTGCTATTTGATTCAGGTGTGTGGGGCCAGGGAAACCTCTAAAAGTTTCAGGACACGGGCTCTCGAGGACCGGAGTTGGCCACCCCTGCTCTAGCGTGTCAGTTAGAAAAGTCTCTTTTATTTGTAAGTTTATATTCAATTCAGTTCAATTCAATTTTATTTATATAGCGCCAATTCATGAAACATGTCATCTCAAGGCACTTTACAAAGTTAAGTTCAATCATATTATACAGATTGGGTCAGATTATACAGATTGGTCAAAAATGTCCTATATAAGAAAACCAGTTGATTGCATCAAAGTCCCGACAAGCAGCATTCACTCCTGGAGAAGCGTAGAGCTACAGGGAGAGTCGTCTGCATGGTACATGGCTTTGCTGCAATCCCTCATACTGAGCAAGCATGAAGCGACAGTGGAAAGAAAAAACACCCGTTAGCGGGAAGGAAAAACCTCTAGCAGAACCGGGCTCAGTATGAACGGTCATCTGCCTCGACCGACTGGGGTTACAGAAGACAGAGCAGAGACACAACAAGAGAGACAAAAAGCACAGAAGCACACATTGATCTAGTAATCTTTTCTACATTAGATGGTAATAGTCGTTGATCTGTCCTCCCTGGATGATTTCACAGTCAACAGAACGTCAGACCAGGTGTACCTACTATGAAGAAAAAAGAGAGAGAACAAAAAGTTAAAAGCTGAAATGACAACAGTCATTTCAATGTAATGCAATGCAAATCTGGAGAACAGTAGACTGGAGAACAGTAGAAATCAGTAGAGTGAGAAAAATAGACCCTGATGTCCTCCAGTAGCCTAGGCCTATAGCAGCATAACTATAGAGGTAGCTCAGGATAACATGAGCCACTCTAGTTATAAGCTTTGTCAAAAAGGAAGGTTTTAAGATTAGTCTTAAAAGTAGACAGGGTGTCTGCTTCACGGACCAAAACTGGGAGTTGGTTCCACAGGAGAGGAGCCTGATAGCTAAAGGATCTGCCTCCCATTCTACTTTTAGAGACTCTAGGAACCACCAGCAGACCTGCAGTCTGAGAGCGAAGTGCTCTGTTAGGAACATACGGGGTAATCAGAGCTCTGATATATGATGGAGCTTGATTATTAAGGGCTTTATACGTTAGAAGAAGAATTTTAAATTCTATTCTTGATTTAACAGGAAGCCAATGAAGGGAAGCTAAAATTGGAGAAATATGATCCCTCTTGTTGATTTTCATCAGAACTCTTGCTGCAGTATTTTGGATCAGCTGAAGGCTTTCATATCAGCAAAAGCACAGCAAATCAGCTTTCGACATCTATGAGTGGAGCATCACAGTAATCAAAAGTTTTAACTTTTATTGGGATTCCACACAAAGTTTAGCTATAAGGCATTTTATTTAGGTTTAAAATATGTAATTTGAGTTTCAAGGGCAAAATAAATTTTTATCACGGATTTCCTTAAAAAGGTTTGCAGTTGTATCTCTGTTATTTAGCTCTATTGATTATTTTAAGAAAGAAGGTGGTGACTGATTTTGTATCAGTTCTTATTACAGTTATGTCTCATTATATAATTTAAGTACTACCTACATTTATTTATTTGCTGAAATTTTTAGCATTTATTGCATGCTTAATTGTTTATTGAGCATGGGTTTATTTCTGTATTTATTTTTAATAAAGTCAGAGTTGGATATCTACTTTTAAACACACAAAGCGATGTCTCCTGCATTTGTCCGTGTGAAATAAAAAAAAAACACAATTTAAAAATAAAGACTCTGGGCAATGACAGAATGTTTATTACACAGATTACTGAAACTTAGACCTTTAACATAAATTTTAAATTCTGTTTTATCCTGATTTTGATAAACATCAACAAAAATCCACTGGATGCCTGCTTTATCACACTCTACAGTATATTTGAGTTCATTAGAAGGCTATTTTTCACATGAAGCCTTCATAAAGACATCTGGGACAGTAGGCGGAGGCTCACTCAATCCTGCAGCAACAAACACCAACCTATTTTCCTCTCCCCTCCCTTTCCAGGCTCCACCTGCAGAGCCGCCCCATCTAAAATTGATTATGGTGACATTTACTATTCATAGAAAAGGTTACTACAGTAACCCTGTGCTGTGCTGCATGTTTGAGTGGAGCATTAATGCCAAACAAATTGCCAGATTGTTCACATAACAACTCTGTCCGAGGGGCTGAATGACAAATTGGTTGTGTAATTAGGAATGATAAACATCTCTTAAATTTTTCTAGGATCATTGTCATTTCTCTTTCTCTAATTATATATTTACAAGGAATGTTAATGAGTGTCTAAAGAGCTACTATTATGGCTAAACAAAAAAACAAACAACAAAAAGCTGTATAAATTAAAGCCCTAATGGAACAGTACATGTTCATCTTAAACCAGTTTACACTTTTCATTTTGAAACAGTTAATATTCTTTAGAAAAATGCTAAATCTTCAACTACATCAATCAGAGAAAACAGGATACCCTATGAAAGCATGCTCATTTTTCTAACATATTGGATCATATGGCTGTTTGGTATCAATTGTAAGCCTACTGAACATTTTGAATAATACAAATGATTAATTGATAATGAAGACATTTTGTATATTTTTGTAAAATGTAATAAAAATGCAAGTTTTGGTGAGGAATAAACTTGGACAGCCCCACACAGGCATAGCACATTAAGGGCGCATAAAAACATCAGCATTTTGAAAGTTTTCTCTGTCTAGTCCTCAGAGATTTGTGTAGTTTGGTGCTCCTGACTGTGGAAGTGAGACTGAACTCAATGGTAAGATAGAAATTGTTTTCTGAGTCCTTCAGAAAGAAGATTGGCAGTTATAATTCTGGTAAGAGATTTGAAGAGATCACAAAAGATTTTAAATTTGCCATTTCACTGTGCAGAAAATAATCTTCAAGTGGAGGATATTGTCCATGTCTGGATGTCAAAGCATTTTTACCTCAATGTCAGACAGCAAAATGTTAAAAGTATTGCCCAACCCCCCCTAAAATATTAGCAGTCTTCCTCATGTGCTTGTCTAAACACTTTGTCAGCTGTAGATAAGCTCCATTTGTCACCCCTGAAAAGGGAAGATAGTAAGTAATCAATTATGTAAAGAGACAGGATCACTGGTCTTCAATTCACTCATCTGTATTGCATATTTACAGTTCACAAAACAATACATAAGCGTAAAACCAATGGCAAAGTGCTAAATACTGGAACAATTATAGTTTTACATCGGCTCCTTAGTTTTTGCTTCTGATTGAACAAATGACAAAATGCAGAACACAGGAGAGTCTCGTCTTCAACTCAATTCAATTCAATTCAATTCAATTCAATTTTATTTATATAGCGCCAAATCATGAAACATGTCATCTCAAGGCACTTTACAAAATCAAGTTCAATCATATTATACAGATTGGGTCAGATTATACAGATTGGTCAAAATGTCCTATATAAGGAAACCAGTTGATTGCATCAAAGTCTCGACAAGCAGCATTCACTCCTGGGGAACCGTAGAGCCACAGGGAGAGTCGTCTGCATTGTACATGGCTTTGCTGCAATCCCTCATACTGAGCAAGCATGAAGCGACAGTGGGAAGAAAAACCACCCATTAACGGGGAAAAAAAACCTCCGGCAGAACCGGGCTCAGTATGAACGGTCATCTGCCTCGACCGACTGGGGTTACAGAAGACAGAGCAGAGACACAACAAGAGAGACAAAAAAGCACAGAAGCACACATTGATCTAGTAATCTGTTCTACATTAGATGGTAGTAACTCAAAACTTTTATATTACATTTTTAACTGTAAAATATTTAAACTGTTTTCAAACACAACCAAAACAAACGTTTTGATTAATAAATGTATTTTACCATTTTGAAATGCATGAAATACAACTATTTTCTAATACAACCAGACACCATAGCACAGGGCTGTCAAACTCATTTCTATACGGGGCCATTTTGGCGTCAATAAGTCATTAAAAGGGCCGGTTGCACATATAGAGATGAAACTTTTCATTACATAATTTCATTCCAGTTCACATAGAAATATAAAAAATGCACAGTAACAAAAAAGTAGCACCTTAGGCCCAGTTTATACAGTTTATCTGCAAAAAAAGTTTATATTGGGGTGAGTTACACTTACAGGAGGCACAATTTTATACTATATCAATATTGATTCAACCATCATCTAAATTTGGATCTACATGTACATTTGTGTTGATTTTATATTGAATCAAAGTTAAGGAATCAATATTGATTCATGTACATTTGACGTTCAAATATTCAGCTTTTCTAAAGCCTTTGTGAAGCCTATTAGAAAAGATTTGTTTTTCAACAATGAGTTTCTGCTGATAGGTCTACATCATATCATACGATTACATGTTTCTTCATTCAGTACTGGTGTTAAACACATAATATTGTTGGCAGACGATTGGTGTTATGTCATTCAAAATTATCTTACATTACCATATTTCTAAAAATGTGTTAACACAAACTTAGAAATGACAACATGGCATAAATATTAGATTTCACTTAGGAAAATAGCCATAGATCAAGACAGCCAGCATCTTGTCCCTGAGCAGCAGGTGTGGGTGATATTGCGACATATATTGTTTGTGATAACAGGTTTGGTAGAACTATAGGGCAACTCTGGAGACAACAAGGCAAGAACCGGCTGAAGTGGCAAGTCATTCACACACTTGGGTTTGGGTCACTTTGGTTCCTTGGGATACCTCCCTGCTGCTGAGGCGCATACCGAAGCCACTTCTTGACAATTTCGCTGTAGTTCTTGTCAGTCAGCTTTGAGTCAAACTGCCGAGCAGCAGCTGAAAGACACAAAAATAAGAGTGAGGAAGATAGTGTATATCCAACACAAATTCTTATTTACATTTTGAACTTGTAGAATTTGTACTCAAGTAACTAAAGAGCTAAACGCATTTTTCCCTTGAGGAAAAAGAGCAAGACCCCACTGAAATGATCTACATTTGATAAATGAATGCAGTTCAACCCGTCAAATAAATGAACATCTTTGACAGTGTGATTCCTCCAATGACTCTACTTCAAATAGTTTCGAAACACAGTATCCAAATATTAAATAATGTACTGGTTACAGGTCTCAGAACAAATACAGAAAATGTACGGTTCCACTTTTACACTCAAGAGTTAAAGTAATGACACTGCAAGGAGTAACCATGAATATTTATCTTGATGTTAGTGTAACAATGAGCCAATGTTACAGTCAGATTGCATATTATAGTTTGTGAAAATGCAAATATAATATAAACAGTTAACACACCAACTGGTTTTTCAGTTAATTTATTTTGTTCGGTTGGAATTTGTGTTTGGTTTCTCGGTGCGTCTTCACCTGGAGCGGGAAGGCCTCATCTTGGCATTTCACTCTGTAAAGTGTAACAAAACCAATAGGTGTTAAGTTCTTGTGTAGCATTTCTAAAGACATTTCTTTAACTGCATAACATTCAAGCAAATGTTTCAAGTAAAATGCATTGTTTTCTGATATTTAATGCTGTTTTTTTATTTTAGCAAACCTGCATTATGATACGTCTGCGATACTGCAGGTAGATGGCGCCATATCTGTTTATATCTGGTCATTGTGCCCAGTGCTGGGCAGTTTTTATCCACAAAAAGGACATCAAAACATTATCAGGATGGAGACTTGGTGTATATAACTTTATTTTATCATGATCAAACGGTTTTTGGTGTTTTTTATAAGCATATAACGTGGCTATATACCTTTAAAGGTATAGTGGATGATTCTTTTCGGAAATGTAGGTAAGTAATGCCCATGTCAATTTTTGAATAACTGTGCATGTCCAAGACAATCTTACCTGCTCTTACGTTATATAGGGGGATCACAGGAAAGAATCTCCCAAATAAACTGGTCTTATTTCTTTCTTCTGAGGCCTTTTTTCTCATAAACTTGTATGACAGTTTTCTTCTTGCGAACATTTTGAAAGTATACGGGGAGAGTAATGGAGCTCCAATGAACAGTTAACACTGAAGCTAACCCGATACATAAACACTAGATTTACGCGTGCGCAGCCTGCAAGCAGAAACTAATAAGGAACGTGCACTCACATTGGTGTTACGTGAGCGTGTCACAATGATTGGATTGATGTGGAACAACCAAAAGATAAGATGATCCCCCCGGAACTCAAAGCCGAAAGAAGATTGTCCACGATACCTTACAATGACGTCCGAACATTTTTGTGTTTGGTAGCTGATGATAAGACACAGAGAGAGGTAGATGGAGCACCCAACATGAAAAGTATTTAAATAACCAACTACTTCATGTAAAGATAATTCTATTGACCAAATCCTGCTAAACCAAAAGGGATTTATCCAATTGTTGGATTATTATAGCTTTTTTCCTTTGGCATTCCATTTCTCATAAAGTCTTTGTAGTATGTATGGAACAAAAGTAGGCAAAAGTTTGCTATTAAAAAGCTGGGAAGACGACAAGAACATTTTTATTTCTGCACCAGCACAAAACTCCTGCATACACCTGCACAAAGTTGTAATACAAACTACATAAAGAGGCCCTATAGCCCAATATTCTGAGCTGGTAGCTAGCTTTCATAGTGCAATGGCCCCTCTCTCCCTTGAGGGCACATATTGGCCGAAATTTGCATCTTGTCACTCTAGAGCTGGATGTAGTTTGTTCAACAGGAAGATAAACGTTTCTTTAGACATTCTGAAATACTACAACTACTGCAGTAACATCCCACCACTGGGAGGCTTGCTTAAATAGATCGAGGGAACCAACCGTATTGTTGCAACCCCTAACCCATAAAATTTCATTCTAGGAGATTAAGTAAAGAAATATTAGACACCATATGTGATAATTTCTTAACTAAGGAAAGAGTATTTCATAGTGTGTCCTCATTTTTTTTACATGCTCTCAGTTAATTTTTCCTACCTGGAGAATGTCAGCAGCATCGTTATCAGGTCTCAGGTGCCACAGGGGGAACTTAATTGAAGAAACTGTTATGGTAATTTTACTCTTTGGCACTTATGGATAATACCTGTTGCTGCCGTCCTACCAGTCACACCTTGCTGGAGAAAAGTGAGAATGTGCAACAATACCAGCACTCAGACTGTGCACCTGGCATTATTATTGAAAGCATTTTAGAGTCTGTAGATAATATTGAAATTCCTCTTTACTAGATTGTTTGCACATTTTTCCACTTTTTATTCATGATTATTCAATTATTGTATTATTTATCCTCAGTGAAATTACTTTACTAGAGCTACTGCAGCTTTAACCCGTCCAGCCGCTGAAACTAATACATTTCCCCTATTGCGCTGATAAAGTTTAGCTTATCTACATATTACCATAAGTGGGTAGTAACTAGTTACATTTACTCTGTTACATTCACTTGAGTAACTTTTTGGAGAAAATATATAATTTTATTAGTAGTTTTATTGTACAGTACTTTTTACTTTTACTTGAGTGATATAATAAAAAATATTACTACTCTTACTCATATGTAAAATTAATGGCTACTCTACCCGCCATGAGTAACTTCAGTGAATAAAGAACAGATGTGTTTTAACCAAAAATTCACCAGAGAGAGACCCCTACAGTTTATATTAAGGTGAGACTTCTTGGTTGTGCACGAGCTTTGTTGTTTTAAAGTTATTTTCTATCTACTGTCAGTGTTGCCAGATTAGGCGGTTTTCGGCCCAGTTGGGCGGTTTTCATTTTTATTTTGCGGGTATTATTTGCTGTGGGCAGGAGGACATAATTTGGGTAGATTTGGAGTCAGTTCAGCGGTTTTTGAGTTAACCTGTTAACATCAGAATTTCACCACTAGTCATTGGTTCATAGCATTTATTGGGGAAATTTGACTCAATGTACTGATCACAAATCACAATGGTTTATTATATTATAGTTCAGAGGAGTAAGTTCAGCATTCAGATCAGCGTTCAGATGTTGATGTTTGATGTTTATTGCAAAATGTGGATTTTGCAATAAAGGTAAGAACTCATAACGACCATAGTAAATGTAAATATTTTAAATGTGTAGAATTAAGCTTTCCATTTTTATGTGTGCACATTGATCATAGTTTGTGTCTTACAAATGTGAAACGAAGGTTGTTTTGAAGCCTAATCTGATCTGTAAACATGTTAGCGGGGAGGATGTGTCATGTTACACTCTCACTGGATTTGTTGTTGCTGTGCTGTTTTGGTGTTTAGGAAAAGAACTCTGGACGGGTTTTGTTGGATTGCAGCTTTCGAAAAAGCATAATACTAATGTGCATTCAGGCCCGCCCATACAGTACATCTAACATTATTTGATTGGGCAGGTTTTTGTGTGTTGTGGCAGTTTTTAACAGATTTCTGGTGTGGAAAACCCTGACCCTATCTGGCAACGCTGTCTACTGAGCTCGTTGAGCCATTTGGAGGTCAATCGAACAGTAGATATTGTTATTGGAAGTGGGCTACTTTGCGCTGTTCTAACATACTGCATTCACAAGTGTTGGTTTCACTGGTGTTATGTTAAAACAATCAGAAGTGTTTCTCCTGTCTGAATTTGTTATTTTGTAATTGTTATTTATTGTATTTTTAAAAAAAAGAATTTGTACTTTACTTTTTTGTCTGTTCGATTACGTCACTTTTAAATAATAAATCGGATGTTTTGAGTTGTTACTCAGTTCTTCAGTAGCCTTCTTACCGAAAACATTTTTACTCGTACTTGAGTAATTTTTTGGTTGGCTACTTTTTACTTCTACCTGAGTAAAAATATGTTGAAGTAGTACTCTCTTATCAGAGTACAATTTTTGTCAACTCTACACACATCTGCATGTTAATAACTGTATGATTGTTAAAGGAGATAATGTTCTCATTTCCTTCACCGTTTAGGTGGTGGATCAACCAATCAGCTCTCTCTGCTTCCACCATCTTCCTTGTTTAAGACACTTTCAGTCTCGCTAAAATTCCTCCTCACTACTCCAAACATTTTTACACTTTTGGAGCTCTCTTAAGGCCTAGGATGCTTTGTGAGCAACATTTATCTTACAGGGGTAAAATTCAAAAGTAATGTCACTGTGAGGGATTTACCCCCTCACTAACAAATTATGTAAACAGGCATTTGCTGTTTTTTTTAAAGTACTTGAGTATTTGGGGAAAGGTTTAAGTTTATTTGTATTTGTAACTTTATGAACTTGTTTTGTTCTCACCACTCTTTTTTTCTTTGAGGTCACCTGGTCAGGTGTTGCCATGGAAGCGCGCCCATGAGCAGTACTAATAAGGACCTGGTGTTGTCAATCAGCCTCATGAGGGAAAATCCATTTTGATTGAGATGGAGGGGAGATGTTTTGGTTTTTGTCTAGGATTTGGAGTATTGTTTTGATTTGTTGAAGTTGAATGTCCATAGTTTTTTTTTGTTTTTTTCCTCTAGAGGTTTTAATTAAGTTTGTTAAATAGAAATTGTAAATGTTGTAAAGGGTTTCACCCCTGCTACTTTTTAGTTGGTACAGGCTGGTGCTTTAAGAGCTGGGTTGTTCCAATATGGGAGAGTCTGTTTTTTTTGTTTGTCCTGCACTGTTGGAGAAAGTGGAATCCCTGCTCCTCTGCTGTTTAATGTAAGGTCTGCTTTTTTCACATTTTTTGCAAATATCTATAAAAAAAAAGAAACAGAGCTCTACAATTTTTGGACTCAGTCTGTTTTTTCCCCTTTTTGTGTGTTTTCTGCACTATACCGGTCATTTTGAAGTCCCTAAGGTTTTTGCTTTGGCATGCAAATCCTTACATTTTGGTGGCAGTGGTGGGATGTGACGCCGATGTGCAGAAGAGCACAATAAGGATGGGCCCAAAACAGCAGACGAAAACCCTTAAAGTTGCAGACTCAAAGTCAGCGGAGGAGATGGAGCAGGATGGAGCTACAGGTCAGCCAACTGTAGTCCGGCAGTCCAGGGAGGAAACGACATCACTGGACATGAATGCCATTGCTGCCATGCTGGAAAAATGTCTTCAGTGCCAGAAGGACTTTGCTGATCGATGGGACAAAGAGGAGTGTAAGCAGGAGAGAAGATGGCGGCAGCTACAAGTGCAAGTAGGCAACTTGAGAGATGAGGTTGAGATGCGGCAGAAGAGTGAATCTCCACCTCAACCAGGCCCCTCTTCAGGTGCGGATGAAGAGCCAGTCTTTCAACGTCGTTCCCAAGGTGGACCAGTACAAAGAGCCTGGACTCAATCAGATGTTCCAAAGTTTCAAGAAGGAGATGACATTGAACAATACCTAACAACCTTTGAAAGGTTAGCAGCGGCCTACCAGTGGGCAGAAGAGGACTGGGTAGTAAGGCTGGTACCTCATCTCACCGGCAGGGCCCGAGCAGCATACGTGGCCATGGCTGTAGAGGATGCTTGTGACTATACTAAGGTAAAGGCAGCCATCTTAACTAAGTATGAGATCAATGAAGAGCTTTACAGACAACGATTTAGAGACCCTGAGGTTCGAGCTGGTGAAACCCCTCGAGAGTTCTATAATCGTCTCAAAGATCTTTATTTGAAGTGGATGCAACCTCAGAAGCGGACGAAGGAAGAAATGGGGGAGATCCTCATTCTGGAACAGTTCTACACTTCACTGTCTCCGGAGCTCAGAGTATGGGTTAAAGAGAGGAATCCAACATCAGCACAAGAGGCGGCAGAGTTGGTTGAAAACTTCCTAGCTGCAAGACGGGGACCAAAAGCCTTTCGACACAGCTTTCAACAGAAGCCCAGTTTTATACAGGGTAAGTCTGTGGGGTCTGGTTTGGGTGGTGGTCCAGGTCAGGTGACGGGTGTAGAGAAGCCAAGAGGGAAGACATTTCCATCTGCTAAGCTTAAGTCAGAAGTAAAACCTATAGTTTGCTATGGTTGTGGTCAAGAGGGACATATAAAACCAGAGTGCCCGTTAAGGAAGGCTAAGTCAGCATATTTTTGCACTGTGCCGAGGCCGGTGGTTGCAGATCAATTTCAGGGTAAAAAACAGGTCATGGAGGTTAGGGTTAATGGGAAGTTAGTCACTGCCCTCCTAGATACAGGAAGCGTACAGACCTTAATTCATCCATCTATTTTGGAAGATCAGTGCTATCTAGAAGGGCCTGGCCTTAATATTTCCTGTGTTCATGGTGATCATAAAACTTACCCTACTGCTGCAGTCTACTTGGAGGTGGCGAACCAAACGTATCTTTTAAGTGTGGGTGTAGTAGAAGGTCTTGCTCACAAAGTGATCTTAGGTCAGGATATTCCGGTTTTACCAGATCTTATCCAGTCTTGTAAACCAGTGTGTGTGGTAACCAGATCACAAAGACGGGCTAAAGAACTAGCTGGGGATGGTTATGAGTTTATGGCTGATGCTGCAGAAACAGGCCAGCAAATAGATTCTGATATGGATGGTGAAATAAATTCCCTCCAAGAACTACCCTTCTTCAAGTCTAATATTCCTGCAGAAGCGAGTTCAGTCAAAACGAGGAAAAGCAAACAACAAAGAAGGCTTCATAAAATGGCAGGTACAGTGAGACAAAAATCCTTGGGGTTGCCAGATCTTGATGAGGATATTTTGGGTGCAAATATTGATTTCAAAAAGCTGCAACAAGATGATGAATCCCTGGTGATTCTTTTTCACCAAGCGACTCCAGTCTCAGATAATGAAATCTGTAAACATTCTGAAGGACGGGGTTACATCCTTAGAGATGGGTTTCTATATTTTAAGTGTGGGAAAACAGGTTCTGAGAAACTGGTTGTGCCTCAAGGTTTAAGGGGACAGGTGTTAAAATTGGCACATGATGTTACCTGGGCGGGACATTTGGGTTTTAAAAAGACTTATGATAGGATTTTTGCTAGGTTCTATTGGCCAGGTCTTTATAAAGAAGTGAAGGATTACTGCCAATCCTGTGCAGTCTGCCAGCTGTCAGGAGGTAGGAATGTTCCAAAATATCCGCTACAGTCATTGCCTATCATTGATGTCCCTTTCAGCAGAATAGGTATGGACATCGTAGGACCACTTGAACGGACCCAAGCGGGGAATCGGTTTATCCTTGTTGTATGTGACTATAGCACTCGTTATCCTGAAGCCTTTCCTCTTAGAGACATTACAGCTAAACAGATAGCCTATGCATTACTCCAGCTGTTTTCACGGGTGGGGATTCCCTCAGAAATACTGACTGACCAAGGTACTAATTTTTTGTCCAACAATCTTAAGCAGGTCTACAGATTGCTGGGCATAAAGGGTATCCGGACCACCCCCTACCACCCACAGACAGATGGGTTGGTGGAAAGGTATAATAGGACATTGAAAAGTATGTTGAAGAAGTTTATTTCTGTTAATGGCAAAGATTGGGATAAGTGGTTGCCTTATCTTTTGTTTGCGTATCGTGAAGTTCCCCAGGCGTCCACGGGCTTTTCGCCATTTGAACTTCTTTATGGCAGACGGCTAAGGGGCCCTCTGGATGTTCTTCAAGAATCCTGGGTTGGCAAGAAGGACCAGTCGGTCAACATCATTAGCTACGTCTTAAAAATGAGAGAGAAGATGGAGGAGACAACCAACCTAGTGAAGAGGAACCTGGAGGAGGTTCAGCAACAGCAACAGACCTGGTATGACAAGAGCGCCAGGTGCAGATCCTTCAAGCCAGGTCAGAAGGTTCTTTTATTACTTCCAACAACTGACAATAAACTCTTGGCAAAATGGCAGGGGCCATATACTGTGATGAAGAAGCTAAGTGCTACTACTTATGAGATCGAGATGCCTGAGAGAAGGAACTCTAAACAGACTTTTCATATTAATCTGCTCAAGGAGTGGAAATCACGGGATCCACCCCTTAGTCAGCAGTATTTTGTTCGTGCAGTAGAAGATGAAGATGATGAGGGTGAGTTGCCATCTGTCAAAGACTCTGCTGTTTCACCTGATCTCGCTCATCTTTCTTTCACCAAGCAACAGGAGTTGGAGGCTATCATTCCACCAGACCTTTTCAAAGAGCAACCAGGAGCAACGGATTTGGTGGAGCATGACATTCGTCTGAAGAATAGTACTCCTATTCGGCAGCGCATGTATCGCATTCCAGAGAAGATGTCTGCTGCGCTCAAAGAAGAAATTGAGGTCATGTTGAAGCTTGGTGTGATAGAGCCATCCAGCAGTGAATGGAGCAACCCTGTGGTTTTGGTAATTAAGAAAGATGGGAGCATTCGCTTTTGCATTGATTTTCGGAAAGTGAATGCTCAATCAGACTTTGATGCCTACCCGTTACCAAGGTTGGATGACCTTATTGAATGTGTTGGCCAGGCTAAATATATAAGCACGTTGGATCTTTGTAAAGGATACTGGCAGGTTCCCCTAACCCCCGCTGCCAAGCCTCTCACTGCTTTCAGGACTCCTCAGGGACTCCTCAGGGACTGTGGCAGTTCACGAAGATGCCGTTTGGACTCCATGGGGCTCCGGCCACGTTTCAAAGACTGATGAATAAGGTGCTCTTAGGTATGGAATCATTCACTGCAGCTTACCTTGATGACATTGTTATTTATAGCAACTCATGGCAAGAACACCTAATTCATTTGAAACAGGTGCTGCAGACCATAAAGAAGGCTGGTCTGACCATACATCCTAATGTGGCAACCTGGGGGGTGGATGGATTTTCTTTTTTGTTTTTACGAAACCCAAATGTAAGATGTTAAAGTTAATATGGGATACCGACAACGCCACCTGGAATAACTCCAGGAAAATAAAATAGTAAGGACACAGGTAAGTTCTACTGGAAATGAGACAGGATTCAAATAGTTTTACAAAAGTTTATTAAACACTACACGTCTTTTGTTTAAAAAGAATCACAATAATCTGCAATTGAATGGTTAAAACAGTGAATGCATTTTTATTTAAATTGATTATAAAATATTTTAAATTTCAAAAGGAAACTGAGGCTTACCAGTGGGGGGGGAAGAGTGGTGGAAAAAAGGGGCAACGTCCAGTGAAGAAAAGGGATCACCCTGGACACTACAAAAACACGGCAAACAAAAAAAAAGAAGGTGCTCCAACAAAACACACAAAACAAGACACCGCCACCAGGGATCACCACCGCCACCACAGAAGCCTCAGTCCCTAAAAGAAAGGCAAAAATGAAACGATATGAGTAAAACAGTGGTACAATAGCACTACAATATTGCACTTTTTCCCGGATGGTAGTGTCATCAATGCTCCCGGCAGCAGGGAGAAAGTCCAGATGGATCCTTTTAAGAATTTCTTTAGGCGAAACAGTTCGTTATAGGCAAAACAGCAGCGAGTGTCAAATCCAGTATTATGGTGGTCAAAGACTCATCAGGAAGCTAAAAAAAAAATAGAGCAGATCATCAATACAACTGCTGATGAAAACTAGTATTTGTGATAGCCGCTTACCTGTTTCATTACCAGGCTGCCAAATAAACGGAGTCACAATTCTGCCTATGCAGCGCAGCTGTAACAAAATGCTGTGTGAAGGCTTTATTTATATGGGGTGGATGTTATCTAGCCACGCTAGCCCTTACCTTCCCCGCACCAAGCAAACACAAACAGATCAGTCCAGGTTTTGGAGGAGCAACGAAAGAAGCTAAACAGAGCAGACCAAACTACATTAATAACTAAGATTAAAGCTAACAAACAAAGAAACAGCCACGCTCACCCAGCACAGTTCAGCAAACACAGGAACCAAAATGATACGACGTCATGACGCAAGCAACTTCGTGGCGGGTGGATACCTGCTTATATGCAGCAGCCGAAATAGACCTTAAAGTGGCAGCGTACCATTTATGCTGCTACAGTCTACCCCCCCAGCTTGCGTCGACGCCCCGACGACGACCCCAAAAACACTAGCACCAAGGTCTAAATAGTGCAGAAGCAGCATTGCAGTGTGCATCAGGAGAGTTTGCAGCCCCATGCACTAATCCTGTTGCTCTTGGGAGATGGTGGACATTGGAGTGCTGACCTGCTGTTGAGCGTGCAGTTCTTCTCATTACCCTTGGAGGGCCCTCATCTTTTCTTGAGCTGGCAGATGTTGAAGGCGCTTCAGGAGGATATATCTCAGCAGACTGAAGAACCGTGTCATTTCTGGCCATGGGTGGGTTGACTGGCAAAGAAGGCGGTGGTTGGTGGACATTTAACCTCAAAAACAAATCAGAATCAATTTCATCCTCAGAGGATGAATCACTTAACAGGGGTTCCCTAGCTGGTGATGCTGGGACGTCATTGCAAACAACTGGCTTCAGTAGAGACCTGTGGACCCTTTTAATTTTGTTCAGCTCATCTGCAGGAGCCACAGTGTAAACTGCTCCGGTGTCACCCAGTACTTTTAGGACCTTATACACCTTGGAGCACCACAGATCCTGAATTTTGTGTCTTCCCTGTTGATTGGTGTCTCGCAGTAGGACAAGTTGACCTTCATGCAGAGGAGAATCTTGAACATGCTGGTCATTATTTCTTTTTCTCCTATCTGCAGCAATCTTCAGCTTCTCCCTGGCTTCCTCAAAAGCCAGTTGCAAGCGTGTCTGGTGCTCTGCAACCCACTTGTCAACACTGCCAGCACTTGGTTCCGATACATGGCCCAGCAGAAAGTCCAAAGGAAGCCTAGGTTGTTGGCCAAACATCAGAAAGAAGGGACTTTCTCCAGTGCTTTGATGTGGTGTGGTGTTATAACAAAAGACAACTTGTGGCAAATAAGAGGTCCATGCTCTTTTACTGGTGGTGGGGAGGGTACGCAACAGATTATGAAGTGTACGATTAAACCTTTCACATTGTCCATTTCCAGCAGGGTGGTACGGTGTGGTCCTGGACTTCTTGATGCCATAGAATTGACAAAGTTGCTGAATAAGGGAGCTTTCAAAATTACGCCCCTGGTCCGAATGAACACGGGCTGGTACCCCAAACTTTGAAAACCACTCGGTCACCAGGACATGAGCCACAGTAGAGGCACGTTGATCTCTGGTTGGTATGGCCAGGGTGTACTTACTAAAAACATCAGTTAAGATGAGCACATTCTCCCGTCCATCTTGAGAAGGCTCCAGGATTGTGAAGTCCATTGCCAGAATCTCATTGGGTCGTGACGCCAACAAATGGCCCATGTAGGTTCGTGCACGAGATTGAGTATCTTTTGCTACTTGGCATCGCTCACATAACCTACACCAATCAACAACATCAGAGGACATTTTTGGCCAGTAACATCTTGTCCTCAGGAGTGAGAGAGTTCTGTCCACACCTTGATGGCCATGGTCCTGATGAGCCTGCGTCAGGACCTCCTTCTTCAAGGCTGTGGGCAGCAACAGCTGTAACATCTCCTCAGCACCATCGGGACGGAAGGTCTTACGGTGGAGGACACCATCCTTCTCCACCAGCCGATCCCACTGCCTCAGGAATGCTAACAAAGACAAAGATAAATTCTTTCGCTCTGTGCGATCAGGTTGTTTCTTGCGGGCCCAGAAGGTCCATAGTTCCTGCAAAACTGGGTCAGCATGTTGTAATACTTGCACATCCTTTGTGGTGCGTTCAGGGAGGACTGTAATGACAGCTTGCGTAGCATCCTGTCTCTCCATCATCAGCTGCAGGGATTCAGGCAGGCTACTCCCTGGAAGAAGAGCACCAACCTGTTCTCCAGTAGATGGATGTTTTCTGGAAAGGGCATCGGCGTTCCTGTTCGTACGCCCTGACCGGTACTGAATCTTGAAGTCAAAGGAGGCAAGTTGTGCAGCCCATCGGTGTTCAGTGGCACCCAGCTTGGCAGTACTAAGATAACTAAGGGGATTGTTATCAGTGAACACAAGACATTTATGGCCCAACAAGTACTCTCTGAATTTTTCAGTCATGGCCCATTTAAGGGCTAAAAATTCAAGTTTCATGGAGCTGTAGTTATCCATATTGCGTTCAGTTGGCCTTAATCCTCGGCTGGCGTAAGCAATAGGACGCACCACCCCGTCCTGTTGTTGGGAGAGGACAGCACCCAGACCACCTTGGCTCGCATCAACCTCTAGAATAAAAGGCAGAGAAAAGTCAGCGTAGGCTAGCACAGGTGAGGTAGTTAGCCTCCTTTTCAATTCATCAAAGTTCTGTTGGTGTTCTGCAGTCCAGCCCTCGGCGATGTCCTGTCTTAGCCGCTTTTTTGTTTTTGAACTGCTTAACTGTGCCACTAGTTGGTGAAGGGGCGCAGCCAGCTCGGCAAAGCCTGCAACAAACCGCCGATAGTAGCTGGCGAACCCAAGGAAGGACCTCAGCTCTGTGGATGTGCTGGGGCGCTGCCAGTTAGCCACTGCTTCAATTTTAGATGGATCAGTTGCAACACCTTTGCTAGAAATGACATGGCCTAGGTATTTAACTTCTGGCTGAAGAAAAGAGCATTTTGTCAACTTTGCCTTGAGACCCTCTTTCTTCAGGCGTCCAAGCACCATCCCCAGGCGCTCCAAATGCTGTTCCACAGTGGAAGAAAACACAACTATGTCATCAAGATACAGCAATACTGTCTGATTCTGTTTGTCAGAGAAAATACGCTGCATAAGTCTCTGAAATGTACTGGGCGCATTACAGAGGCCAAATGGCATTCTATTCCACTCGAATAGACCAAATGGGGTGCAGAACGCCGTTTTATGACGATCTGCTTCTGCAACAGGTACCTGGTTGTAACCACTTGCCAAGTCCAGAGTAGAGAACCAGCAAGCACCTGTAAGTGCATCCAACGACTCCTCAATGCGTGGTAATGGGAAGGCATCTTTGCGGGTTTTGCTGTTAAGCTGCCGATAGTCCACACACATCCTCAGGCTCCCATCCTTCTTTTTGACTAGCACAATGGGAGATGCATAGGGGCTGCAGCTTTCTCTGATCACATTAGTACTAAGTAGCTGATTAATGTGATTCTTTACTGCTTCATAGTCTGACGGTGGTATACGCCGGTATCGCTGGTTTACAGGGGTCTCATCAATAAGGGGTATGTCATGACTAATTATGTTCGTACACCCCAAATCACTGTTATTTTCTGCAAAAACTGACGAATAATCCCTAAGAAGGGTCCTCAGCTGCCCCTGATGTGTGCTGGGCAATTGGGAGAGGTCAATGGCCTCAATTTGGTCCTGTACTGTTGGGGCTACAACCTGAGAGGACACCTTAGCTGTATATGAGGGCTCTTCTTTAACACCGGCAGGCAGACTAATAACATTAACATGATGCAGAGTACCTACGACAGTACGTGGATAAAGCAAGATATCTGTAGAGCCTACATTAACAACTGGTATGTAGGCTGTGCCTCGCACCACACGGACCAGCGCAGGAGAAGCAAGCAAACCTCCAGGCAAACCTGCCTCAGGAGGCTCAAATAGTACAGCCTGTGACAGCTGATCAGAGCATGTAGCAGCCACAAGCTTCATAACCCCACCTGGGACCCTGCATGCTGCACGACCTCTGACCTTTACCTTCCCCACACAGTCTGATGGGCCCTGCAGGCTTGCCTGATGGCACTTTTGCAATGCGGGCCAGATTTCATGAGGGGCCTGGGGGACATTGTCCTGACTGAACAACCCTGCGCCATGCTGCACAAAAAGCTCATGATAGCATTTTTGGATTACATTCATGCCCAAAACACCTGGTGTGGGAGCCACTTTGCCAGGAGGATCTTTTACAATTAAAACCCCGCAGTTTGGGATGTCTTTGCCACAAAGTTTAACACTAAGCTCTATGTAGCCAAGGTAGGGGATATTTAACCCATTTGCTGCCTTAAGCTGCAACCAGTGACAAGGGCGTAAACCATCAGGGCCCCCAGACTTGAAATGATCCTTAAAGAAACTTTCTGTAAGGGTTGACACCATAGAACCAGTGTCAATTAGACAGGGCACCTGAACACCTCCCAAACACACATCTAAATGAGGACACGATGCAACAAGCTTTGGCGTATCCATACCATTATATGGTGCTGTAACTGAGCCAATAGTGGCCCCACCCGAACTGCGGCTCAACAATTCAGTGGGCACTAGTTTTCCGAGACCGCAGAGCTATGAGGCAGGGAATTTGAGGGCTGCTGAGAGCCTTGAGTGCGAAAATGGGAAGGGACACGTACACCATCACATTCCCTAGCATAATGGCCTGGCTGTTGGCACCGTCTACAGACTATAGGGACATTACGAGGGGGACGACTCTGTTGGTGAGTTTGACTAAGAGAGGCAATACTCTGAGTGAGTTGATTTAATTGCTCTTGTTGTTGCGCCAACATATCACGCAGAGACCTCAATTCTGACCCCTGATCCCTTGAACTAATCTGAGAAGTGCCATGGACAGCATACTGAAATCCAAGTGATGGAACTGAAAGACTGCGAGCCCTACTACCGCCTGTTGATCCCTCCCGTTCCCACCTAATAGCTTCAGATCTGACGTCAAGTAAAGTAGCTGCAGGTTTCTCCCGTACAAACTGTTTTAATGTACGCCGCAGTGGACCATCTAAAACATGCTCCACAAACTGATCCCTTAACAATACAGCAGCATTAACCATGCTAGTGGGTGCAGAAACCTTAACCCTCTCCATTAATCCCATTAGTGCAAGGGAAAATTCTTGAAGGGTTTCACCCTCCTGCTGCTTTCTAGAAAAGAAAGCCTCTTGCAACGAGACATAGGAATCGGTACAACCATATACCTCTTTTAGCACTCTAATAATGCAAGCTGGATCAGTCCGTTCAGCACTAGGACGGTATCTAAGTTCCTCTCGTGCCTCACCCTCCAGATGATCATACAAATAAAAAGCCTGATCAACAGGTGATAAGTGGCGTGCCCTCATACAGGCCTCAGCCTCCTCCAACCACTCATTTAACCCTATTCCTGATCTTCCCCGGAACATCGGACATTTCCTGTCACGAGGCACGAACACCAACCTCTCTGACACAGGTGGACCCGGGGCAGGCAAAGCACTCTGAAATGGGCTGGGAGTAGAAGGAGCAGTAGAAGTACCTGGGGCAGAGCGTGACTGTTCCTGTCGTAATTGTTCGTTGTCTGCTTTCAATTGGGCAATCAAGTCCCGCATTTCTTGGATCTCCTCCTCCATGACCTGGATCCTTTGTGATTAATGGGCTCGCTGCTGTTTTGCCTGTACACACAGCACAATTCTCTTCCAAAGCAAACAAAATACAACACCACTACACAAGAAAAAAAAACAAAAAAAAAAACAACAGAACAGAACAAAACAACTAACGAATCAAGTCTCACTTTACACAGCAGAATCCTGTCAACAACGCCAATTTGTGGCAACCTGGGGGGTGGATGGATTTTCTTTTTTGTTTTTACGAAACCCAAATGTAAGATGTTAAAGTTAATATGGGATACCGACAACGCCACCTGGAATAACTCCAGGAAAATAAAATAGTAAGGACACAGGTAAGTTCTACTGGAAATGAGACAGGATTCAAATAGTTTTACAAAAGTTTATTAAACACTACACGTCTTTTGTTTAAAAAGAATCACAATAATCTGCAATTGAATGGTTAAAACAGTGAATGCATTTTTATTTAAATTGATTATAAAATATTTTAAATTTCAAAAGGAAACTGAGGCTTACCAGTGGGGGGGGAAGAGTGGTGGAAAAAAGGGGCAACGTCCAGTGAAGAAAAGGGATCACCCTGGACACTACAAAAACACGGCAAACAAAAAAAAAGAAGGTGCTCCAACAAAACACACAAAACAAGACACCGCCACCAGGGATCACCACCGCCACCACAGAAGCCTCAGTCCCTAAAAGAAAGGCAAAAATGAAACGATATGAGTAAAACAGTGGTACAATAGCACTACAATATTGCACTTTTTCCCGGATGGTAGTGTCATCAATGCTCCCGGCAGCAGGGAGAAAGTCCAGATGGATCCTTTTAAGAATTTCTTTAGGCGAAACAGTTCGTTATAGGCAAAACAGCAGCGAGTGTCAAATCCAGTATTATGGTGGTCAAAGACTCATCAGGAAGCTAAAAAAAAAATAGAGCAGATCATCAATACAACTGCTGATGAAAACTAGTATTTGTGATAGCCGCTTACCTGTTTCATTACCAGGCTGCCAAATAAACGGAGTCACAATTCTGCCTATGCAGCGCAGCTGTAACAAAATGCTGTGTGAAGGCTTTATTTATATGGGGTGGATGTTATCTAGCCACGCTAGCCCTTACCTTCCCCGCACCAAGCAAACACAAACAGATCAGTCCAGGTTTTGGAGGAGCAACGAAAGAAGCTAAACAGAGCAGACCAAACTACATTAATAACTAAGATTAAAGCTAACAAACAAAGAAACAGCCACGCTCACCCAGCACAGTTCAGCAAACACAGGAACCAAAATGATACGACGTCATGACGCAAGCAACTTCGTGGCGGGTGGATACCTGCTTATATGCAGCAGCCGAAATAGACCTTAAAGTGGCAGCGTACCATTTATGCTGCTACACTAAGAAATGTTCATTGGCCAGGAGGGAGCTCCAGTATTTAGGCCATATCCTTGGTGGAGGGGTCATAAAACCAGTGAAGGATAAGGTAGAGGCAATCAAAGCAGCAGAGAGGCCAAAAACTAGGAAACAAGTCCGATCATTTTTGGGTCTAGTAGGGTGGTATCGGAGGTTTATTAGGAACTTTTCTGCTAGAGCAGCCCCCCTTTCTGACCTCACTGGAACCTCAACAACAAAAATTGTGTGGGGAGGGGTACAGGAAAGAGCTTTTCAGGATTTGAAAGGGGCACTGTGTCAAGAGCCAGTGCTTCAGAGTCCAAACTTTAGTTTACCCTTTACAGTTCAGACGGATGCGTCTGCCAGGGGGATCGGTGGGGTACTTCTGCAGGGAGAAGGAATGGAGAGGAAGCCAGTTGCCTAAATCAGCCGAAAGTTGTTTCCACGGGAGACCAGATATTCGGTAGTGGAATTAGAGTGCTTGGCCATTAAATGGGCAATCGACTCATTTCGGTACTATCTCATGGGCCGAGAGTTTACTCTTGAGACTGACCATCGAGCATTAAAATGGCTGGAGGTCATGAAAGATACAAACAGTCGGATCACAAGGTGGTTCTTGTCCCTTCAACCTTACCGATTTAAGATTTGTCACATTCCCGGAAAACAAAACAGTGTGGCAGATTTTCTGTCTCGCTGTGAACACAGAGCCTTCTGAAGGGGGGGAAAGTGTGAGGGATTTACCCCCTCACTAACAAATTATGTAAACAGGCATTTGCTGTTTTTTTTAAAGTACTTGAGTATTTGGGGAAAGGTTTAAGTTTATTTGTATTTGTAACTTTATGAACTTGTTTTGTTCTCACCACTCTTTTTTTCTTTGAGGTCACCTGGTCAGGTGTTGCCATGGAAGCGCGCCCATGAGCAGTACTAATAAGGACCTGGTGTTGTCAATCAGCCTCATGAGGGAAAATCCATTTTGATTGAGATGGAGGGGAGATGTTTTGGTTTTTGTCTAGGATTTGGAGTATTGTTTTGATTTGTTGAAGTTGAATGTACATTGTTTTTTTTGTTTTTTTCCTCTAGAGGTTTTAATTAAGTTTGTTAAATAGAAATTGTAAATGTTGTAAAGGGTTTCACCCCTGCTACTTTTTAGTTGGTACAGGCTGGTGCTTTAAGAGCTGGGTTGTTCCAATATGGGAGAGTCTGTTTTTTTTGTTTGTCCTGCACTGTTGGAGAAAGTGGAATCCCTGCTCCTCTGCTGTTTAATGTAAGGTCTGCTTTTTTTCACATTTTTTGCAAATATCTATAAAAAAAAAGAAACAGAGCTCTACAATTTTTGGACTCAGTCTGTTTTTTCCCCTTTTTGTGTGTTTTCTGCACTATACCGGTCATTTTGAAGTCCCTAAGGTTTTTGCTTTGGCATGCAAATCCTTACAGTCACTAAGAGCTACTTTGTCTTAAGCCTGGTACACACTGCACGGTTTTTGCAATCTTATAAGACTACGCCATGACACACTGTGTGACTTAATAATCTTTGGTACGATTTCAACTTTGATGTATGCGCATTATACGATTAGGGTTTAATACTAAATCACAATCAGCAACTTCGTCAGTGGATGCCATTCATCTACCTCACATTCCTGCGGACATCTGTGGAGAAGTCAAGCCGGAGCAGCAGAGTGATAAGACTTTCCATCAAGGACACTTGCCTGCCGGAGGACGGCCTTCATGGACATACAGATTTCCACACAACATGCACCCAGACACACATATGCTCACAAATACAGATGACTTCACCCGACCAGAACTCAAATGTTTACCTTTCTGCATATATGTGTCTCGTCATTGATTGTGCTTTTCGTGCAAATGAGGTTTTTTTTGTCGGATGCTTCACACTTTGTGTGGAAACACAAAGTGTGCAGCATCTGTCTTTTTTTTCTTCCCTCCACTCGCCCAGTGTAAATCTTTTTTCAACAGATCTCAAGGCAGCGCCTAGGGACCCCGTGTAAAGCGGGGTCTGGGGCAGTTTGGGGAACACACCTCACGGTCTGCGCTTTTTAGCAGCGGCCGACTGGGTGTGTTCCTGGCAACGCAAGGCCTCAGTCGATCGTTCCCCCAAAATGTTTGTTAAGTGTATGTGATGGACGGTTGTACTCGAACTGAAATTTCGATTGTAATGCAAATTGCAGTTGACTAATAAAATTGATTGATTGATTGATACAGCACCTGCTGGATTTGCTGCCGCATGCTCTACTCTTCCATTCAGAGTCCATCTGAAACAAAACCACAATCAAATAGGAAAACATTGTCCAGTAATAAATCAAAGATATCTTTGCATGAATCAATTTAATCATATGTGGATGTCCTTTTATAAATAATACAAATTTATTTTCTACAAAATGTTCCAGTTTGGAAAAGCAATGTTTGCTGCAGACACACAAAAAAATTAAAAATAAAATAATCCAATGGGATGAAAAAATGTATTGGGGCACAAATTATTTATCAGTCTAAACTACCACTAGAGAACAATAATAGAAGCTGTCACTGGTTTGTGCTTGGTGTGCAATCCAACATAATCCATGAAAAATTATCCGTGACAGGAATTGTTTCACAAATTCAAAACGTATTCTTTTCTTTTTCTTTTTTCTTATTTAGCACAATTGGGTTCAAGTACTCGTTTGTGTGCATGGTTTGTCCAACCCCAGGGTGTCCCTGTGTTGGCCTGTGATCGACTGGTGACCACCTCTTACCCAATGACCACTGGAGCTACGCACCAACTTTCTCTGTACTAGTCATTTTTACACTCAGCTTGACCTTGGTTCATGTGATTAATTGAGTTAAGCCATAGCCACAGGCTTCTTCTGCCATCTTCCCTGTGATTTAATGTGTCAGACGAGTGTTTTTTTTTTTTTTGGAGTAGAACCCAAATCCAGACAGAAGTGGCTTGGTAAGGTAACGTATTCTTAATTAAAAAGAAAACTTACTGCCTTTGAAAACAATATGGCAGATATGGATGTGGACTCGCGTAGCATGACAAAAGTTGAGGATCTGGTAGATGTGGCATGGCAACAGTATAATCCAGCAAGCAGCAAATAAGAAATGGGAGTTTAAATAGCAGGGGAAACCAGTGGGAAGCATGAGTGTGTGAGAACGCGTGAGAATAGGGCAACTGAATGAGCTTAATTGGATGGGGCAATGGGTGAGGGTGACAGACTTACATAAACATGAAATGAGCTGAAAAGAGATACAAGGACATAATCTGAGGGGGAAAAAAAAAAACACAGGACTCCAAATAAAAATGAATGCAAGAATCAACTAAAAGTAAAGAATTAAAATTGAAAAACCTCAAATAAATATAAACATGGAGACGTGGATTTATATGGCAAAACTCAAATAGCAAAGAACAACTGAATATGGCAAGATGCATAGAACATTATAAAGGACAAAAAGCATTTATCTAAATGAAAACCATAACCAAAAACCTCAAAATCATGTGCAACCACACTGTTCCAAAATAGCAAACAATACGGAATCCGCATATTCTGGTTTGTTTTGGTGTCGCTTTTTAAAGTTGCATGGTGGAACATATAATTTCACTTTAGTTCTAGACAAACATTCTCCATTTGTACAGGTTTAAAACAATTCATCCATACGGTAGACGTGTGCAGAACTGAAAGGGCTGGACCAGAAATGTTGAGTATGAATACATGTACCATTACATCTCTACAAAATACATTTGCAATATTTTTTTTAAATACTAATTTTCAGAGCCAATCTTTTGGAAATAGTAAATTTTACATTGAATTCAAGATCAGTCCCAGTTTAAATCATTACATGCCCTGCTTAAGGCACACAAACAGCAGCAATTACAGCTTGGCAGATGTCTCCATTTTTTTTTTTCACATTTCTAAATCAATGTCTTGCTTGGCAGCTATGACTCTAATACAGCAGTGTTTCTGCTGTGTGGGTGTCCAACTAGAAGGCTGAGAGGCGTCACAAGAGACAAAGCTTGTTCCTGGCTGCTGTCCATGAAGTGAGAGCCCTTCATACAATCAAATACACTTTCTCACTGCTCTTTAATTCAGTTGATGTGCATTCAAGTATTTTATCAGCCCAAGCATTCAAGAAATTGGTATTATATTAAAATCTTTGTTCTGTATGGTGACAGATTCAATTAAAAGTAACCTTTCAAATCTCACAAGAGACAGCTATTTTTCTAATAGTGATACTGTGGAATAACAGAGAAATATGATATAGTTTATCAGAAAGATAAAGTTGATAAAAATAGCAACAGAATAATAAGTCATTTAATCAGTCAAAAAATATGAAATGAACGCTATTAAAAAATACCAAATGGGAATTCAAAATCGGGAACTGGGTGCCAACAAATTGCCTCTTTTAGCATTTATTTAAGAATAATGAAACAATTAGGGATTCAAAAACCAAGTTTCCAAAAAGAGCCCCCAAAGGACGTGAGCAGCAAAAGGAAATAATTACTGTCTTTGGTATAGTACTGTCATGATTTGCGAAGTTGTGGAGCCGAAGTGCAGCAACGCAGAGCCATCTTGAAGAGTAGTATGTTTAATAAACTGAAAACTTGCAGACACTCTGTCAGCGACAGGTTGAAAAACACATCAGGATGTCAGGTAACGTTAACACAGATTCCAATGAACAGAAAAAAGGAACTTAAATATGCTGGGAAGTAATCAACTGGATAACAAACAGGTGAGTAACAGTTAACAGAAATCCACACAGCAGGGGAGGCGACTATGCTGGGAAACTAGAAAGACACGGAACAGAAGTAAACTATACACAAAACTGTCACGAATCACAAACAGAGGACCCTGAATTCAGCCAGACAAGCAGAGGTTAAAAATAAAGGGGATTTATTAACAGAGCAAAAACAGGCAGAAAACCAAAAAGGGCACCAAGCCAAAAAGCTAGGAGGCAGTGACCAAAAAACTCAAACAGTCCATAGCCAACAATCTAAAATAAACTGGTCAGAAGTCAGGCTGGTCTAATAAAACAAAGTGAGCAGAACAGGTCAAATAATTAAGGCAAAAACTAACAGGATCAGGTAGGGTTTCAGGCAGACAGGCAAAACAGAAAACTGGCAGGATCTGATTTACCCCAGGCAGGAAAAAACACACATAATGATCGGGCAGAGTGCAAGGGACAGAGGCAGGAATAAGTAGGGGAGTGAGCAGGTGAATGAAATGAAACTAATTAGACTAGGAGGAGCTGATCAGGGAAGTGGCTGGAGGTGGAACTGAACTACTGACATGTGAAAACAGGTTATACTTAAAAAAAAGTTCAAGAACCAATCTAGAACACACAATAAATGATAAGGCCCAACCTAAGATGGAACCAAGACTGAAACAGGACACAAGCTAAAATAGAAAAGAACCCAAAAACAGAAACTAAACTAAGGCAGGAACTCAAACTATGACACAAAGCATAAACACCTACTGAAAGATGCACAACAAAGGACCTACGAATGAATAAATAATCAAACACCTTAGGACTGTGACAAGTACAGTTAAAAATGTGAAACGAATCAAACAGAGATGACTTTGGTAACCATGATGTATCATTCCACTGACGTTTCAAGGATGAAGATGTTCTATAATCCATTTAGGTTTTTTTTTTAGCGATAAATTATGGAGTTCTGGAGGAACTCTACAATGCTTCATAAACTCCCATAATAAGTAACATTCCTCAAGCATCAGAAAAAAATGGAGATGTGATGATCAACTGATTTGAACTGATTCACAGACACACACCTGTGTACAATGTGATTAGGGGACTACCACAGCAGTTGGGATGCAGCTTTGGAAAGAAATCTAATTGCACTGGTTGTAAAAAAATTTTTACAATGCGATCTGCTTAAATTAAAGATTAAAGTTCTGTTTGTGAATGAACTCCTGTCGCCATTTAAAATGTGGAGCATTACTCCTTTCTCGGTGATAACTGCTACTATTTGGAAAGAGAATTGCAGTAATGGAGAAAAAACAACAAATACTGAATGAGTTGGACCATATAAGCCTGGGTCATCTTAATACATGTGCAATCAACTAATGTCTGATATTCTTGAGGAAACATATTGTTAGGCATGTGCGTTAAAAACAGCGTTGTTGATTAGGCAATCTCATGAGCACAGTTCTCTCTCCCCTCAAGGTGCTCTTTCACTTATTGGGAATGTTTTTAACCTTTTCCTGTAATAATTCTCACAATTGCTAAGCTAAAATGCTATAGATTGAATACTGCATCCTGTGAATGTCAGTAAATCCAAACGTTCCCATTTGTAATGAGTTACACTACCGTTCAAAAGTTGGGGTCACCCAAACAATTTTGTGTTTTCCATGAAAAGTCACACTTATTCACCACCATACGTCGTGAAATGAATAGAAAATAGAGTCAAGACATTGACAAGGTTAGAAATAATGATTTGTATTTGAAATAAGATTTTTTTTACATCAAACTTTGCTTTCGTCAAAGAATCCTCCATTTGCAGCAATTACAGCATTGCAGACCTTTGGCATTCTAGCTGTTAATTTGTTGAGGTAATCTGGAGAAATTGCACCCCACGCTTCCAGAAGCAGCTCCCACAAGTTGGATTGGTTGGATGGGCACTTCTTGCGTACCATACGGTCAAGCTGCTCCCACAACAGCTCAATGGGGTTCAGATCTGGTGACTGCGCTGGCCACTCCATTACCGATAGAATACCAGCTGCCTGCTTCTGCTCTAAATAGTTCTTGCACAATTTGGAGGTGTGTTTAGGGTCATTGTCCTGTTGTAGGATGAAATTGGCTCCAATCAAGCGCTGTCCACTGGGTATGGCATGGCGTTGCAAAATGGAGTGATAGCCTTCCTTATTCAGAATCCCTTTTACCCTGTACAAATCTCCCACCTTACCAGCACCAAAGCAACCCCAGACCATCACATTACCTCCACCATGCTTAACAGGTGGCATCAGGCATTCTTCCAGCATCTTTTCATTTGTTCTGCATCTCACAAGCGTTCTTCTTTGTGATCCAAACACCTCAAACTTGGATTCATCCGTCCACAACACTTTTTTCCAGTCTTCCTCTGTCCAATGTCTGTGTTCTTTTGCCCATCTTAATCTTTTTCTTTTATTGGCCAGTCTCAGATATGGCTTTTTCTTTGCCACTCTGCCGTGAAGCCCAGAATCCCGCAGCCGCCTCTTCACTGTAGATGTTGACACTGGTGTTTTGCGGGTACTATTAAATGAAGATGCCAGTTGGGGACCTGTGAGGCGTCTGTTTCTCAAACTAGAGACTCTAATGTACTTATCTTCTTGCTCAGTTGTGCAACGCGGCCTCCCACTTCTTTTTCTACTCTGGTTAGAGCCTGTTTGTGCTGTCCTCTGAAGGGAGTAGTACACACCGTTCTAGGAAATCTTCAATTTCTTAGCAATTTCTCGCATGGAATAGCCTTCATTTCTAAGAACAAGAATAGACTGTCGAGTTTCAGACGAAACTTCTCTTTTTCTGGCCATTATGAGCTTTTAATTGACCCCACAAATGTGATGCTCCAGAAACTCAATCTGCTCAAAGGAAGGTCAGTTTTGTAGCTTCTTTAACGAGCTAAACTGTTTTCAGATGTGTGAACATAATTGCACAAGGGTTTTCTAATCATCAATTAGCCTTCTGAGGCAATGAGCAAACACATTGTACCATTAGAACACTGGAGTGATAGTTGCTGGCAATGGGCCTCTATACACCTATGAGGCTATTGCACCAAAAACCAGACATTTGCAGCTAGAATAGTCATTTACCACATTAGCAATGTATAGAGTGTATTTCTTTAAAGTTAAGACTAGTTTAAAGTTATCTTCATTGAAAAATACAGTGCTTTTCCTTCAAAAATAAGGACATTTCAATGTGACCCCAAACTTTTGAACGGTAGTGTATAAAGAACCATCTTTGAAATATTAGTTAATCATCTAATAAATATTTTCTGCTTAGCTAATGATAAGTTTAATTCAAAATGGGTCAAGAATGTTTTGTGTGGAAGTTATGATACATAGCCTTTATGTGATAGAATTCTTAGTTTAATACTTTTTATCACCATTCCATTGCTTAATTTTAATTCAATGTATCACACTGAATTAAATTAATTCAAATGTTACTGACTCAAAGACTACCAAGATGAAGCACCTTGATCACTAAACTTAAAGACATACATCTTAAAGACCCACATCCTGACTTTGGACACGTGTCCTCTAAATCTGACCCCTTTTTAACAATGAAGAACTTTAAACATTATCACTTCAGAGGAATTTGGTATACAATAATCACGCTTACTGCACATTTATTTTTGTGCAGCCTTTCAAATAAAGGCTGAAATTTACAATTGCCTTTATTTCTTTTAGTCATTTACATTACTTTTCTTACATTTATTTTAAACTTTTAATATTCAGTTTCATAATTCCTAATTAGCTTTTTTCTCAGACAAATACTGTTTGAAATATTTAGCAATTTACTTCCTTCACAGCAATCAATTGTTTATAATTTATTTGCTTCCAGTTTATTATTTATGATCCCATCCCATGTGATTCTGTGTTTTATAAAACAACTTGTCCAGCATATGCTGTTTTGAATTTGTTTGGAACATAACCTGACCTGATAACATAAAAAAAACTGCATTTGAGTGGTGGAACGCTAAAAGAACAGTGTTTCGGCTGTTGCAGGCACAAGGAGGGCATGCTTCATGTTGGCCTGCCAGGGACCAATTTTAAAGAGCCGTTTGAAGCCAGCAGGAGTGGCAGATGAAAGTCCTGGCATGGCGCACTTTGACATCATCAAACCACAACTCCCTGACAACTTTCAGCTCTAATGGTTGTGTTAAAAACTACTTTTATATATACACAATTACAAGTAGCCAGTGCCGTTGTCAGAGTGTTCTTTGCACCAAAATTCAGCATGAATAAACTCTTCATAATGAAATACAAGAGCAGCCAAAGGCCACATAGTAGAGGAGAATAATGATTTTCCCCCTGTGATTCAGGCAGATAATGAGCAAGGAAACTGATGCATTTGTTTTTGAATTTTAGTCAAAACTAATTTTAGTTAATTAAATGCCAATGAGCAGAACAATTAAACTGAACGGTCAGAGAAGACCTGCCAAATGTGTCATGATATGGGATTTTTTAATTTATTTTTTTGGGGGGGATTTTTGGAACATGGAGTGTTTATTTCCACTCCATGCTCCCCTTCTCCCAGCCACCAGGCACCATCCATTCTGTTCAGTCACCTCCCAGTCACCACTCAGCACCTTAATCAGCTCCACATGCTGCAGCCAATTAGTCTCAACTCTGCTCTCTTATCACTCTGCCTACTTATACCTGCCTCACTCATCCACTCCCTGCAACAACATTTAGTCTTGTCCTGCTGCCTGTATGTATTGTTCATTAGTGTCTTCATTGCTTTGTCTGTTTATTCCCTGGACCTGCTCATATCTTGCTCTCTCAAGTTTGTTTAACTAGTGCTTGTGTGCATCTCCTGGATTCTTCGTCCCTCGCTCTGCTTCACTGGGAACTCATCTGCGGCTTCTGGTCAAGTCTGATTCTACCTCCAGCACCTGGTCCGGTCTGGTTCTGCCTGCAGCCCCACCTGCATCATCTGGTTTCCTGGCCATTCCTGCCTGCTTACCTCGTCTGCCACCATCACCTGTTAAAAAAAAAAAAAAAAAAAAAAAAAAAAAGGCACTGTCAAATGAAAACCAGGGAGTTTAAATAAAGAGGAACATGTGGGGAAAAGCGAGACAAGCATCTGAAGGTAATCAGGAGTAGATGAGGACCAGCTGAGGCCAATGAATAAAAGATGAGGTGAGAGAAATGCAATGAACAGGAACTGAAGGGAAACATGTTGAAGGAATTTAACAGGAAATATTACAAATTCATTTCAATTGTATGTATAGAGCCAATTCACAACACATGTCATCTCAATTCACTTTACAAAGTCAATTCAATATAATCACACAGACATTGGTTAAAACGTTTTGCTAAGGAAACCCAACGGACTGCATTGAGTCATTGACTTGCAGCATTCACTCTTCCTGAAAGAGCGTGTAACCACGGTGGACAGTTGCCTGCATTGTGGTTGGCTTTGCAGCAATCCGTCATACTGAGAGAAACGATACAAAGATTGACCTAAGAACATAATCCCCCAAAGCATGAACTAAATGGTAGCAACTATGAAATTGTGACCAGCCACAGCAAAACCAGGGACAAGTCTCCCTGGGGCCGTTTTGAATTATTTACATATTTGGAAAGAGTGGAATCTAAGTTTTCCAATAATGTCAACAAAGAATTGAAGAAGATATGACCATTTAAATGTTGGCACACTGCAATGAAGATTAGTGAGAAAACAGGTGTCAAAGTTTCTTTAGAATCACCCTCAGCACCAAAACTATTGATTTGAATTGCTTTACTTTACATTTACGGTTATTTAAAGCACTGAGAGGTTTGTTCATAACTTCAACAAGCATATTTTGCAATAAATCACAAATCACTGTTTTAACAGAAAGTTAAGGGTTTTCATGTTTTTGTATTTTTCTGCTCTGCCTACTTGTTCCTACTTTTGCTGTGGCGGGTCACAAATATACATAGGAAAAAGCAAAAACTCAAACACCCAAGAAAAATAAGCTTAAGGAAGTAACAAAAGAAAGCACAACATAAGGAACATAACAGCAGAGAAATAGTCAATAATACATACACAATAGAAAAAGATTCTTGATTTATGGTATTTGTAACTCCCTCCAATTCGAATAATGGACACAAGGCGTTCTTTGCGTTTACTGGCATTTAATCAGACACAGGTGTCATCAATTATGCCGTGAGAACTGTACAAAAACATAGAATAATCAACATACAATAAGGCATTCTCATGGAGAATAAACAGTAATTGTAACAATATAAACCTTTCTGAATTAATAGGTTGACACCCTTGTGTAACATTTAGAGACATGTGACTAATTAACTTAACAGATATCACAAACAAACATATTCCTTTATAGAAACACAAAATAAACTTTGTTTACCTCATTGGCCTTATTAAGTTGAAGGGGTTAATAAAAATGCATCTTACAGCACCATCTTCTACAGGAATGTGCAAAACCAAAAATCTTCCTTGCAAACGTCATGGACAGGGAAAAATCCAGCGTGCTGCCCTCTACCGAATCTAGCGTGCATTTAAACCATCGATCCGATCAGAAACAACACACTGAACATTGGTTCCACCCTGGAAAGTTAACATATATTCCAAATGTGCATTTTTACCTTCAATTGTTGATTTTATTAAATCAACATTGTTTTTTAACATATTTATTGCAAATTAAACCTATGAAATTAACTTAAACAACATAACTGCTCTTGATGGCAGTTACACTCCCACCAAATCACTCGTGATTTTAAAAGGAGAAAACCTTAATGCAAACAAAATAAAGTAGCTTCTTAAGTCAAACATAAGTTTAACACCAAAGTTGTGATCTAATCAGCTTCAAGTAAAATAACTGTTTTATGAATAGGTCTCTCAAGATAAACTAGCTTATTGACCCTTCTTCCTTGGTCATCTAATGTTTCATCACCAAGCAGCAGCTCAAGTTTCCTAATGATTCCATCCTCACTAGGATACACCTTTGTGACTTTGGCTAGCTTCCACTCATTTCTGGGTATACTAGTATCCATCAGCATCACAATGTCATTGATCTTGGCATTTCTCTTCATCTTGTACCATTTCTCTCTCTGCTGAAGATTTAACAAGTATTCCCTCTTCCACCTGGTCCAAAATTCATTGGCCAGGTATTGCACTTTGCGCCATCTCTTACGAAGATAAAGATCTTCCTTCACAAACTCACCAGGTGGTGGTAGAACCACTGAAGACTTCATGGTCAGGATGTGATTTGGCGTAAGAGGCTGTGGACTAGTAGGATCACTGAGTTGGTGAGTTGTCAAGGGCCGACTATTTATAATTGCCATAACTTCATAAAGGTAAGTGCGTAAGGATGAAGTGTCAAGTCCTTTAGAGGCACGATCCAGAGTAGATGTCAATACACTTCTTATCGTCCTGATCTGCCTTTCCCAGACCCCACCCATATGACTGGCAGATGCTGGGTTCATGACAAATTCACAACCTAGTTGTTTTACGCATTCTTGGTCCATTTTCTTTAAAGATTCCAAGAACTCTCGCCTTGCTCCAACGAAGTTGGTTCCTTGATCTGACCTAAGCTGGCGAACATTTCCTCGTATGGCAATAAAGCTTCGAAGAGCATTGATAAATGCGTCAGTTGTCATGTCATCAAGTAGCTCAATGTGCACAGCACGAGAGCACAGACACGTGAATAGCAGACCATAGCGTTTAAGTTCCTTTCTTCCTTCTTTAACATAAAATGGGCCGAAACAGTCCATTCCACAATAGGTGAAGGGAGGTGACGTGTCAACTCTCTCAACTGGTAAATCTGCCATTCTTTGTACTTCAGCATTTCTCCTAAACTGTCTACATTTCACACACTTGTAAATGTAGGAGGACACAGTGTGACTGCATCCTAATATCCAGATGCCATTTGATCTCAGCTCATTCATGGTCATTCCACGTCCCTGGTGATGAACCTTTCGATGAAAATGTTCAATCAGCAACTTTGATATATGGGTTTTGCTTGGCAGAATTGCCGGATGTTTAATATCAGGGTGTAAATCAGCATACTCCAGCCGACCTCCTACTCTTAGAACACCCTTTTCATCCAAGAAAGGATTCAGTTTGTGGAGACGATTTTTACTGTCCCTTGTTTTCATTTCCTTCTTAGATTTTAAACGTCTTATTTCTTCAGAAAACACTTCCCTTTGGACAGTAGAAATGATAAATAGTTCAGACTCCTTTCCCTCTTCAAGACTGCTGGCTTCATTGGTTCTGGATATCAAACCCTTGGCCTCTTTAACACGCCGCATAAGTCGTGCGATGGCTTTAACGAGTTTTGTCCAGTCTGAGAACCTTGAGAAATGATTGAGCATTCAATACTCTGTTGCCTGTGCCTTGTGAACAAAGGTCTTGCGAAGTTCTGGATCTTCATCTCCCAAATCTCTTATCTGCTCATCAGCAGAAGAAAGTTTGTCATGCCAGAGAAAATCTGGACCAGTGAACCAGTTAGAAGTAGTTAGTCCTTTTGCCGTCAGGCCACGTGATGCATGATCACCAGGATTATCCTCAGAGTGCACATATCTCCATTGATCTGGACTGGAACTATCTTGGATACGCTGAACCCGATTTGCCACAAATATGTGGAACCGTCTGGCATCGTTGTTAATATATCCAAGGACAACCCTTGAATCTGTCCAGAAGAATTCTTGGGCTTGAACCTCCAACTCCTTCTTGAGCAGGTCACTTGTTCGGACGGCAATAACAGCTGCTGATAACTCAAGTCTAGGGACTGTAAAGGCCTTTGTTGGAGTTACCCTAGCCTTGCCAAAAACTAGAGAACAGTGGACTTGGTTCGATATACTAATGGCTCTCAAGTAGGAACATGCACCATACCCTTTAACACTCGCATCTGAGAAATGATGCAGCTCATATTTTTCCACGGTCTCAAAGCCTTCAGGGAGATAACATCGCTGAATTTTGATTTCAGACAGGTTTTTTAAATCTAAAAGCCAAGACTCCCACCGTGATTTGAGGTCCTCTGAGAATGGTTCATCCCATCCAACCCTATCTCGACACATCTGCTGGAGAATTTGTTTGCCAACCAGAATAAATGGTGCTACAAAGCCAAGAGGGTCATAGATGGATGCCACAGTTGATAGAACTCCTCTTCTGGAAAGTGGACGCTCATCCACAGTCACTCTGAAATGGAACTGGTCCAAACCCACGCACCACTTAATTCCTAAAGCTCTCTCGATGTGAGACTCACCAAGAACCAAATTGCGATTTCGTACTGAATCTGCACATTCTTCTTGTGGAATGGATGCAAGTACTTCCTGGCTGTTAGAAATGAATTTGTGAATTCGCAGTTGGCCAGCCATGCAGAGTTGCCTTGCTTCCTTCACCAGCTTTATAGCTTCATCTTTGGATGCAACACTTGTCAGTCCGTCATCAACGTAAAAGTTATGTTCAATGAACCGGATGGTTGTTTCACTGTAATGTCCATGTCCTTGAGCAGCAACATGCTTCAAACCAAAGTTTGCGCAACCAGGTGAAGAGGCAGCTCCAAACAGGTGCACTCGCATGCGATCCACTGATGGGTGAGCCTGTACGTTTCCATAATCCCACCAGAGAAATCTCAAATAATCCTGGTCTTCTGCCTTAACATGGAATTGATGGAACATACGTTCAATGTCGCACATTATGGCAACTTGTCCCTTGCGAAAGCGACAGAGAACACCTATCAGGCTGTTTGTTAATTCTGGGCCAGTGAGAAGATGGTCATTTAATGACACACCGTCAAATTTGGCTGAACAGTCAAATACAACCCGGATCTTTCCTGGTTTATGATGGTGGTACACGCCATGATGTGGAATGTACCATGCAGGAGAGTTGTTAATTTCTTCTTCTGGGACCTTTTCTGCATCCCCAATTGTTATGATTTCATTCATAAAGGTTGTGTAGTCTCTTTGGTATTGCTTATCTCTTTCAAATTTTCTTTTTAAGCATCTGAGCCTGTGAACTGCACATACCTTATTATCTGGGAGCTTTGGTCGATCTTTCTTGAAAGGAAGTGGCATTTCACAGTGTCCATCTGCTTTAATGTTGATACCTTCTTCCATTATGGTGATGAAGCGCAAATCTTCCTGAGATAACTTTGCATCTTCAACTCTTCTCTCACTGAAGTCCGACTCAAGCATCCTTAGCACATCTGGTGGGGAAATAAACTCCTTGACTTGAGTTCGGCAAATGTATTTTACTTCATTTGTGAGCTGTTTAGATGTCTGCAGATGAGGCTTCACGGACTTCGTGATGATCTTATGGCTGCTTCCAATTGCATCACCATAATCGACACATGGGCTAACACAGCCGATTATACTCCACCCAAGATCCGTTTTTTGAGCAAATGGCTCATTGTCTTTACCTGGTACCACTTCTCGGGGTAACAAAGCCTGCGGACAGTTGTAACCTATGAGCAGTCCTACATCACACTCAATCAATGGAGAGATCTCCTCAGCCAGATGCTCTAGGTGTGGCCATGCTCGAGCTGTCTTTGGTGTGGGGATGTGCCTTAGGTTGGCAGGAATGAACTCTCTTGAATAGGTTACAGGGAGATAAATTTTCTTTGCTGAGTAGAAACCTCTCACCTGCAACCCAACTATCCTCTGACTTGGGATGATTGTGTTTCTGGATGAAAGTGTGGAGAGTTTTAACTGCACAGGTTCCCCTTTTGTTTCTAGAGCTTCTGCTTTATCTTGCATGATGAATGTAGTGTCGCTTTGGTTATCAAGTAGTGCATATACGAGAATTTCATTCTCAGGGTTACTTGAAGTAGATAACCACACTGGAACAACTGTAGAGGAGTACATGTTGTCAATACCTTGCACTATTCTGTTTGATGTAACTTCATTTGATGGTTCAGTTGTGCGTCTGCGCTCTGCTCTTTCAGATGACTTGGCATGTTCAGAGTTTGTTATATCCTCCTTATGCTCATTACTGCATTTCTTTCTGTTTGTCATTTTGCGATCTTCATGTAAACACGTTGGGTGTTTTCCTTTACATGTTTCACAAAGACTTCTTCTTTTGCAGCTCCTTGACTGATGCCCTGGTTGTAAACATCCAAAACATAATTTTTTTGTTTGGACAAACTTCAGACATTCTTGTATTGGGGTTTCTTTAAATTTCCAGCATGACTGAATGTCATGATTGTATTTTTCACAGAAGACGCACACTTTAGCTTCTGTTCTTTCTTCAGAGTTGCTCACAAGCACCTTAGCACCAACGTTTCGTGTCTTTGTTGTCTTGGCCTTTCAACATCACTAGACTTCAGTGCATGGAGCGAAGTTATAGGATTGCAAGCAATTTTCGCTTCTCTTGCGATGAAGTCCACAAACTGATTGAATGTAGGAAACATGTTACAGGTTTCTTCTATCTCAATCACCTTTCTGTTCCAACTGGCTACCAGCCAGTCAGGAAGCTTTGTGAGGAGTTTCTGATTTTCATCGCAGTCATTCAATACTTCAAGGCCTTTGATCTGGGACATTGCAGCCTGGCAGCCCCTAAGAAAGTCTGAAAAATCCCTCAGCTCCACACTGTCTTTGGGTCCCATTTTAGGCCAGGATGCAAGCTTATCCTTGAAAGCTTTGCCTATTACAAACGAGCTTCCAAATCTTTCTTCCAAAAGAGACCATGCTGAATCATAAGCTGCATCCATTCCTAATAGGAAATAACTCTCAATGGCTTTTCTGGCGGGTCCACCCACATATTTACGAAGGTAATAGATCTTTTCATTTACTGGGATGTTTTTTCTGCCTATTAGAGCTTGAAATGACATCTTCCAATCCTTGTATCTTAGAGGGTCTCCATTAAACACAGAAGGTTCAGGTACTGGGAGACGGCTTACATTAATAGACTCCGCTATTGCTTCAGCAAGGACTGTGGCATTGTCTGTTGAATTTGTCACCGGATGGTCACATGATTTTCCCTTAACACTTGATGGTCTATGTTGCTCAGCTGCATGGTTATGAAGTAACTCTGTTATCTCCTCGTCAGAGCTTGCTTCTTGCTCATAAACTTGCAGCCGTGCCTTTGCTGCACTTAACTTCTTAACAGTCTTTAGGCGCTCTATTTGCCTGCGCTTCTCTTCCAGTGCCTTCTTTCTTGCCACATTTTCTTCCTCTTGTAATGCAGTTCTCTTTCTATTTTCTTCCTCAAGGTTTTCAAGCTCTAATTGTTCACATTCTATCTCTTGCAGGACCTTCAAAGCAGCTTGTGTGGCAGCCAGCTCTGCTGCAGCCTCCTGTCTCTTAATGAAGGAACGACTTGACTGTCTTGACTTTATGCTTGTACTGCTTGCAGAGCTTGAACTTCCTACAGAGCTTTTACTTGTGCCTTCAGAAGCTGAAGATGAAAACACAGAGCTTGACTTAGGCCAGACAAAATCCACTGTCTGAACATCCATTGTTTCTTTACTGCATAGATAGGTGGAGGCATTTTCCAAGATTACTTTGGTAACAGCATCACAGGTGTCAACTCTGCGACGGGTCTCACTGTCTGGAGGAGCACATTTGCGCAAATCTTCATAACTGTGTCTAACATCTGCTAAAGCACCACTTATTTTGTTCTTTAACTCCTGCACAACTTCAATAGAGGGAGATCCCTGTATCACTTTCTTAGCTTGCTTAACAATCACTTTCCATTTGTTGTAAACAATGGTAAAACGATGATGTAGTTTTTTTAATTTGTTTTCATGCAATTCTTGTGCCTTTTCGGTGAGCTTTCGACTCCTCTGACCTCTTCGTGGCTCCTCTTCTCTTTCTGCTAACTGTTGTAGGTCTGCAGTATTACCTTCATTCAGTAAATCACCCTTTTTTGTTTCAGTGATTTGCTCCATTCTGCAGTGTTTACTCAATTGTTTGCCAAAACAAACAAATAAATTAAATTGATATCCTTAACAGATTCAAAAAGGGATCAACTCAAACAACTGGAAAGATAATAGCTATAAACCTAACTTTGCTTCAGATAAACTTGTTGAAATATTTAAGTGTGTAATACCTTTCAACAATAAAACACTTTCTTTTGTTCGTTTCTTTTTGTCAAAGGGACCACAACCTTAGGAAAATATCTAAATGATTACTACTTTAAATTGCATTCACATGATAAACTGTAGATACAACCAACACAACATGCCTGAACATTCAGTTCTCCAACACCCTTAGCATTCACATACACAAATATGTAAAATTACTTCATTCATAAAGCATAAATGGAAAGCACTTTAAACTGACAATGACACAGCACACCAGATTACTTAATATTTTCAGTACTTGCAGTGTCCTTTAAAGTAATTAGCAAAGTTGATCCACTTCTTTAAATTTAACTTGTTTTAAATTTATCTTGTTGGATCATCCATGTAAAAACTTCAAACTGCTTGCTGCTTAGGTTACTGGTGTATTGTCAGTCTTATCTTTATGATGCTGGAGTGCGATGGATCTTCTTTGCTGTTCAGGGGATGTCAGGATCAGCTTGTCAGCTCCTCAGCTCCTCACCTCATGTCGAGCAGGGTGAGTTCTCACTGTAACTCCCTCCAATTCGAATAATGGACACAAGGCGTTCTTTGCGTTTACTGGCATTTAATCAGACACAAGTGTCATCAATTATGCCGTGAGAACTGTACAAAAACATAGAATAATCAACATACAATAAGGCATTCTCATGGAGAATAAACAGTAATTGTAACAATATAAACCTTTCTGAATTAATAGGTTGACACCCTTGTGTAACATTTAGAGACATGCGACTAATTAACTTAACAGATATCACAAACAAACATATTCCTTTATAGAAACACAAAATAAACTTTGTTTACCTCATTGGCCTTATTAAGTTGAAGGGGTTAATAAAAATGCATCTTACAGCACCATCTTCTACAGGAATGTGCAAAACCAAAAATCTTCCTTGCAAACGTCATGGACAGGGAAAAATCCAGCGTGCTGCCCTCTACCGAATCTAGCGTGCATTTAAACCATCGATCCGATCAGAAACAACACACTGAACATTGGTTCCACCCTGGAAAGTTAACATATATTCCAAATGTGCATTTTTACCTTCAATTGTTGATTTTATTAAATCAACATTGTTTTTTAACATATTTATTGCAAATTAAACCTATGAAATTAACTTAAACAACATAACTGCTCTTGATGGCAGTTACAGTATTCAATAACACTATTTATTGTCATCATGAAACCATAGTGAAATTTTGGTGAGACAACGGCTCAGCATCCTTGGCATCTGATAAGATTTAAATGTTCAAGTCAAAAAAGACAGATAGCAGTCACTTGTAGTGCAATTGCCTGGATGTACCAGACAAACTCTCCCTAGGAAGTTCAAAAGATTCAAAAATTATTTATTGTCACTGCATATTACCATGGTGAAATTTCTTTTTGGCCACTCTGAGTGGCCAAAAAGAAATTCTATGAATATACATAAAAAAGACAAACAGGCAATGAACAAAATTACAGAGATGAAGAAAAGTTTGTATGATCTAGTTGTCCTTCATGAGTCACAGATAACAGATAATGAGGTAATAAGGCGCTTTTGTGCAATGATGATTTGAGGCTTCATTTCCCGAAATGTGCTAAAAAAGTGTGCAAATAGTTATGAGGAATATTTTAAGTTAAAGAGCTGTGCAATTTGCATGGATGTTCATACAAACATTTGCTGGGAAACTATAAGTGTGCTAATACACATTAGCTTGTGAGAGAGTGCAAATAATTCTCAATCTAACCAATAATTGTGCAAATTGTGCATGTTTGTAAACATGTCAACAGACTAGGATTTGGGTTTGAGGCAAAGCAAGTCAGGGTAAGGCAACTTTATTTTTAAAGCATTTTTCAGTAACAAGATCCTCTCAAAGTACTTCATGATGACATACATACATACATATATACAAATACATTATATATATATATATATATATATATCTATATCATAAAGGGACAAAGGTGGAGGTAGTGGTCCTGCTGCAGGGTTGTTGCTCTCCTACGGCCTCCTCCTCCATGTCTCCTGATGTACTGGCATGTCTCCTGGTAGCGCCTCCATGCTCTGGACACTACGCTGACAGACACAGCAAACCTTCTTGCCACAGCTGGCATTGATGTGCCATCCTGGATGAGCTGCACTACTTGAGCCACTTGTGTGGGTTGTAGACTCCGTCTCATGCTACCACCAAAGTGAAAGCACCGCCTGTGAAGGACTAGTTTAGCTGTCATCACTAGCTTACTTTAACTATTGGCAAAATGCTTGTCTGATGAACCCAAATTGGCCAAAATACCTTAAAACACTGATCAGTAACAATATATTTGTAATAACAGTGTCATACCAGCAAAGATAAGAAATGTGAATATGTAAAATATGACACAACCTGTCTGTCTAAAGAAGAGAGAAAAGTGCAAGTCTTTCTTTTTCTAAAAAAAAAAACAGCTTGTGACATTTGAGAGATAATTGACGCTGCATTTTTTTTCCTCCTCGCTGCCTCCTTCCCTGCAGCACTTCATTCTCCCAGGGGTGACCCTGCTTGCTCCAACGAAGTGCACTTCATAAGGTTGTCATCTGAAAGGTCAGATTCTGAGAGCGAACGGGGCATGAAAAAAAATAAGATGGAGATCTGGCCATCCATCTCACTGTCTGGATCAAGACACCAAGCTGACCTTTAACAGTGTATCAGCCTCAACAAGCTATCAAAGTGCATGTGGGAGCTCTGCTTGTGTTGACTGTTCATCTGCATGTGTTTATACAGACAGAGAGGAAGAGAGATGGAAAAACATTAGCAGAAATTGAGAAGTATTAATGGTCTGCATTTTCTAAAAATTTTAGTTGATTAAAATATTTTTTAGCGTTTATGTTGCAACAATGCTGAAGCAGTTTTAAACAGGTAAACATGTAAGTTTGGAATGTATGCCAACATGAATTCATTCCCAATAAAAAGGTATTTTTAGTTTAATCGTTACAAAGAAAGGTATTTTTAGCTTACTTGTTACAAATAAAGGAATCAGTGGTGTCATGATATTTTTCTGGGATGAACCCGGACACAGCACGCACACACAGAGCTAGTTCTTAAAAGTGAGTTTATTGAACAGTGTGGATAATGGATGACGATGGGACCCAGAGTCTTATACCAGACGAAGATGTAGGGTGCAGAAGCTGGCCGGCAGGAGTAGTGCGGAGAGTCAGACCAGGAAGGAACACTGGAGCCGATGACTTGAGACCAGGACGGTTCACTTGAGACCAGGACAAACACAGGAGCCGAGGACTTAAGACCAAGACGGCTCACCATGAGCTGAGAACTTGAGACCAGGGCGGCTCACCAGGAGTTGAGGACTTGAAACCAGGACGGCTCACCAGGGGTTGAGAACTTGAGACCGAGACGGAACCCAGCAGCCGAGAACTTGAAACCAGGACTGAGCACAGGAGCCGAAGACTGTGACCACAGCAGAACACCGGAACCAGCGAAACCAAACTGCGGGCTGAGTTGGAATGGAGTATCTGGCTGAGACTTAACTGGAACAGTGTTTCAGGCTGAGGCTGGGCTGGAATGAGGTCTCTGGCCTAGGGTGAGCTGGAACAGAACTGAAGAAGAGTCTCTGGCAGTGACTGAACAAAAATAAAGCTGAAGTAAAGTCTTCTGGCTGACTGAACAAAAACTGAGCTGACAAAGGATAGTGACTGAAACAGAGCAGGAGTAGAACACTACGGACCGGCAACGAGAACAGAATGAGGTGGGTATATATAGAGGTGACAACAGGTGGAAACGAATCAGTGACAATTGCAGCCTGACAGGTGGAACCAATCAGGCTGCGCAGGGAAGAGAGAGAGGAAGGGAGGTTCAGCTTGCAGCCTACAAGATGCATGCTGACAAGTGGCCTTCTGGAAAGCATGCCTTTAATGGCTGAATGTTGGGAAAGGACTGTCTACTTCTCTTGTCTGTCACAGATTTCTTTCACAATGAAACAAAAAAATTAAACAATGAAACAAAAGAAGTTATTCTAGCTGTAGCTTTAGAAAAGTTGGACATAATTAATTTAGATCAGAAATCCCTAAGAATATACTTATCTTATTTCTTATTATGAATAAAAACAATTAAGTCTTCCTGCATGTTTGTTAATGTATGAAAGAAGTCTGGGACCGGAATGGGGGGTTAGGACCGGAGCATGGACCGGGTAGCTCAGGTTCCCGAAACTGTCTTTGTCTTTGTACAAGTCTCCTAGTTTGGGTTTCTTCTGCAGGTTGGCTTAATCTGGGCTGAAAGACGGGGGCTTTGATGGGTAATCCACATAGAATACTCGTCCTCACTACAGCTGTCAGAATCCTCAGGGACTTGATCTCTGGTTTGACGTGTTTTTCTGTTTACTTGTCTCTTTTGGTTGTGTTTTGCTTTTGGTTCTTCATCAATAAGATAAGGACAGGGTAGTAAGACATTAGCCTGACATGGTCATACTCAATTCTAGTCAGAATTTGAGTCTGATACTGCTCCATAGAGCTGTGATTATGGGGCGTGTTTCGAACGAACCAGGAAAAAAAAATTCCTCTGCACTCAATTGGATAGACCTACAACCAATAAGAGCAACGAAGTGTGTGACGTATGTTAACCGACGCATAGTTGTTGTCAACAGAACTCAACTGTTAGCCTAGAATAAGAAGATGAGCGTGAACGATTTTTGCCGGTGTTGCGAAAAAGAATGTAAGGTACCAAGGAGTCATTCTACACACCTCAACTCTCCAGCGGCAGCCATCGTTGTTGTAAACGAATTCAACCCAAGCGCGCTTTGGTGACGTGGTTGATTACGTTACTGTTGATCATCTGTCCATCATCGTATAAAGCCCGCCCTGACAATTTGATTGGCCCGCCAGATATTGGGCGAGCATACTCGCGCTAGTATTGAGCAATGCCAGACCGAACTTCCCGACCTAAAACGTTGTGGGCGGGACTAAGTTCGGAATGGCACCCAGGCTAGTAAGACATTCCTATGAAGGATTCTTTCCCTCCCTTCACCATCCAGTGGTGTCACCACATAAACTGGACTGTCTTGCCCTCTTCTTTCTTTTATGAAATGTGTTTTGTTCTCCCAGTAAGCACGTATTTTTCCAGGTCCTCCTCTTTCAGATAGGTTTTGGACAAGAACGTGGTCTCCAGGTTGAAGTTCTGAACTCCAGGCTTTTCTGTGGTAATAATTTTGTCCTCTTTTACTTGCTTTTCTCATGTTTTCTTGTGCAATGCTGTAAGCTTCCGGCATTTACCTTTGCCATTTGTCTGCATAGTCTTGATGAGACTGTGACTGCTTTTGTTCTTTTGGAAACAATAAGTCAATGGGTAGGATTGGCTCTTTTTCAAATAACAGGAAAAAGGGTGAAAGGCCAGTCGATTCATGCACTGTGGAGTTATACGCATGTACCACTTTGTTCAAATAGTCTTTCCAGTTAGGCCTCTATGTTTCCTCCAGTGTTCTGAGCATGCTTAATAAAGTTCTGTTGAAACGTTCAGCTGGGTTAGACTGAGGATGGTAAGGTGTTGTCCTCGAATGCTGTATCCCACTGTAACTTTGCAACTTTCTGAACAGCTCATTCTCGAATTCCCTTCCCTGATCATGATGGATTCGAGCAGGGTATCCGAATCACAGAATAAAGTCATCAAAGATTTTGCGTGCAGCTGTTTTTCCAGATTTATTAGATGTTGCATAAGCCTGCGCAAACTTAGTAAAATGATCTATTATTATAAGAATATACTCTACTCCACCTTTGTTTCTCTCTAGATGCAGATAATCGATCGAAATCCGTTCAAAAGGTGCAGAGGTTGTAATAGTTTTTAGTGGCGTGTTGGTCTTTCGGTTGGGCTTCTTTTATTTTAAACAGCGGCAGACTCTTGTAACATAATGTTCAATTTCTTCTCGCATTGTTGGCCAAAAGAACCTCTCCCTGGCCAATGAGATCATTCTGTCCGTGCCCAAATGACCCATTTCTTCGTGGAGTTGCTGATAAATCAGTGTCTTGAGCTTAGCAGGAACTACAAGTTGATTTCTGGTCTTTGTCTAGGTCAGTGGTTTTCAATATGTGAGGCACACCTCCCCTGGGGGGCGCCAAAGAGTCACAGGGGAGGCGCGAAGAATGTGCTGGAGAAGAAGATATTTTTGCCTTTTGTTTGAGCGCACAGGAACCAATCCAAGCACACAGTGAGACAACACGTGCTCGCTCAAAATCAGTCTGGCGCACGCTCAACTCTGAAAAACTCTTCTCAACTCACTGTCCTCGCGCTCAGTTCCATCTCTGCTCGCGCGCGCCTGATCTTCTCATTCAACGCTCAACACCAGCTGTGCGCTCGCTCGGGCTGTTTCTGCGCTCACTCGACTCTGTCTACAACATGGACTGGAGAACGGGTTCAAACTGCGTGAGGCCAGAGAAAGTCGATTCTCAGAAACATGTGAGAAAGCCTCCTGTGGATCTATGGACTCATTTTACTCCAACCCAAAAACACCTGCCAGACAGACAAGCTACACCAGCCAAGATTACCTTCAACAATGTTTAACTTAACGCAGAAGTTTAATAACATTTTTCTGATTAAAAATGTTCATCTTTAAAAGCAAGTTACGTTTTTTTCTGATAAACTTTAAGCAATTTTATTAAACTTTTTAAAAATTTAACCTCCCATCCATGGATTTTCTATACCTGCTTTTCCGTACAGGTGTTACGTCATTCCGTATCTGATTGGAAAACGCGGCTTGACGTAACACAGGGTTTTTATTATTATTTCCGTTGACGTCTCCTGTTGACGTGAGTTCAGTTTGACATTGGCGCCTGTTTAGTTCAGTTTGTCTGCTGTTGAAAAAAATCATTTATGAATTAGCTCTAATGACAGATCAATTTTAAAAGTAGGCCCTCTGTTTGTGATGTTTCAGTAAAAGTAGCCTGTAAAATGGAAATATTTGGATGGCTATCAGTTGTTTTTGAAACACAGCATTCCAGGAACACAAAAGAAAGATGCATTCACTGCAGGGACCTGTGTGGGGTAGGTTTGTGTTTTGGGGGGGTGGGGGGGGGGGGGGGGGCTTGGTTATCCTTACCTATTCCAAGGGGAGGCTCACTTGAAATGAATTTGAAAACCCCTGGTCTAGGTAAAGATGAGGCCATTCTCTCAAAAGTCGTTTTACTTCAGTTGGCTTTTTCACTTTATCCCTGTATTTCACTTTCTCATTCTTCTGCTTTAATCGTTGTGTCACCTGATCTTCTTGTTGAGCAATTTGTCTTTGATTGCGATTGGCTCAACTGGAGTTGTGCATTGAACAGTTAGTTGTGACAGTACATCCACATTGCCTATAACAGCTGAAATCCAGTCAGTATCACCACTGTGATCTGCTTTAGACTTTACCCAATTTAGCGACCGATCACTACAGCGCCCCCTAGCGCCCGAGGTAGAATCACATAAACAAAGGCAAGCGATCATAAGGTTTAAACGATTCTACTGAGCAAATCAGTCTTTAGAATATTATTTACTCAAAATAATGTTCTGGTTAACTGGGGCTTTGCATTGTGAATGGGTTGAAACACATGTCAAATGTTGTTTAAATTAGTCAAGCTAATTTAACCTCAATTCACATTCTTTAAGTTGAACTTTGGTTCTTTAATTTAAACAGAATATTATTTCATCAAATAATGTTTTGTTTAACTCAGGATAAGCATTGTGAATGGATTGAAACACATGCCAAATGTTTTTTTTTAACTCCATTCCATGTTTTTTTTAATCAGATCTGCAGTGAACGGGATTCACTGACTTATTCTGATTATGATCAACCACTTTTGTTTGTCTTTTGTTTGTTTTGCATGTAAATAGTTCCTTAGCTTAGCTTCTTTTTATCTTCATTTTGCTTAATAGTTTAGTTAAGTTTCACTAGCCTAGTAGAGAGGATTTACTGATTGAAATATTCAGTTAATTCAGATAAACAGCATTACATAGTGATGTTCTCTGGATGTTCATTTTATTTCTGTTATTAAATTCTTGAACTTGAAAAGAAGTTGTCACTCCTTTATTCTATGTGTGTGCAGAGTTTGCTGTTAAAAGATCGCTAGTGCTCAAATTCATCCCTTTCAACCATTGTCTTGGGAGCTGATTATCACCAGACAATACTTAACAGACAGAGGGTTAGTTAATAAACATTAAATAACTTTAAAGAGTGTATAATTTCACAACACTCCTCATGTTTTTGTCTTCAGTTTTCACTTTTGCCTGAGTCAAATTAGAAACTTGTGTCGAAGGATTTTGGATAGCCTCACAAATAACTTTGTTATTAGCTTCCAGCTTTTTCACAGTGGGGTTTGGTTTCTCTGTCTGATTTTTGCTTTTCTTTGTGCTTCCAACATTTTCACTTTTGCAGTTATCCTCTTCCTGAACTGAGGCCACTTTGATGCTCTTTTGTCTGGTTGACAATTTACTTCTTTCGAGTTCAACACTGTAGGCAGCGCTCATTTTCTTAAGAAGCACTTCATCACTAACAATTGCGTCCTGTAGATAAGGTTTAATGTCCACTCGTACAGCATCATCTTGTAATCCAGTCAGAATAGTTTGCAAAAACTGGGTCTGCACGAGCTCAGGATTGTATTTTAGTCCAGCTTTGGCTCTGTCAGAAGCAGTCAACACTTTTTGTCTAAGGTTCCTTGTGCATATAAGAAAATGAACAGGAGTTTCTCTGGGATCTTGTACTGCATGTGTCAAAGCATGATAGAGTTCTGTTGCATCTTTCTCTATGAAGTGTGTCCTAAGCACTTGTCTGAGAGAGCTCAAGGATAATTCTTGCCTACTCTCTAGATAACTTTTTAATTTCACATCAGTTGCAATGGCTTGGACCACTGCTTCAACGATTTCTCCCTTATCGTATCCTTTTTTTAGTCCTCGTTCCATCTGTCTTTCAAGACTAGTGAAGTTCAATTTATCCTTTTGTTCCACATCACCAATTTGTCCAATCATTTTTTTTTCTTCCCAGTGTCCTGTCTAGCAATGTGGCAATAAGAATTCATGTCTTAATGCCAAATGTCAAGATCGACAGATTTTGCTTTCACAAGTGGAGCAATCAGCATTCACCGTAGTGCTCCGCTTGATTTATGCATGTAAATAGTTTTATTGTGATTCCTGCAGGGAGAATTTCAAATTATGTGGACACTACAATGGGAAAGTAGGAGAGTAAAGGAAGAACAAGAAAAGAAAAAAAAGATAGAGAATAGGTGAAAGAAAGAAGAGCTAAAAGGGAAAGAATGATAAAACGTCTTCCGTCTGCTTCATCACCTGGAAAGAGAGATGTAAAAAGAACAGCACAACCAACAGACATAGTGTAACAGATACAATAGAGTAACACCTTGATGCCATTGCTAAATCATATGTATTATTATTTAAGCTGACATGTGTAAAGTGATACCTGAGAAAAGAAAGTGAAGAAAATAAAATAAGTAAATAAATAAATAAATTAATTAATTAATTAATTAATTACGGGCTTTCTGTATATAAGTGAACACTTAGTACCTGGAACCCAGCACCTGTGAGTGTTTGTGAGAGTGCACTAGTGTATGTGAAATTTATCCAGAAGGAAATTCCTCGATAGTGGTTGTGGAGAACCAAAGGCCCGCCTTCCCTGGGCACCGAGGCAGGCGTCAGGGGACCCATTACCCCGGACTCCCAAAGGGCCCCCCAAAGCAGGGCGCCCAAGAGGTGCCAACACAGGAAATCTGCAACCCCCCCCCCCCCCAAGGAAAGAGGAGAGACGACCCCGAGGAAATCCCCCAGCCACCGCAATGCCGAAGCCCCCAGGAGCCGTGGGGACGAGCCCGTGGGCTCTGCTGGCAGCCAGCTACGCTGAAGTGGTCCCGGCCATGGGCCCCGAGGGCCAGAGGCCCCAGGGGCACCCCGCCCCCGCGGCGGGGGGCCCGGCCGAGCCCCGGGGGGCCAGGCCCCGCGAAGCAGCCACCAGGAATGGGCCGGCACCCACCGGGGAACCCGCCCCAAACCCGAAGGCCGCCAATGCTCCAGCGGGCCAAGGCACCAGCCAGCGGAGGGGGGCAGGACGTGGGGGGATGGGCTCCGCACCTAGCGGAGATTAGAGATGTTCTTGGGAAAGGGAGCGGACCGGACCCGAACCTGAAAAAAAAAAAAAAAACTCATTCACTCCATCCCACCCTAGTGCCCCACTCACCACACACAGACTTACAAAAAAAAAGAAAAGAAAAAAAAAATAGACCCTACACACATTCACACATAACACTCACTAACACTCACATAACACTATCCGCCTGCCTGTGCCCGACCCCCGGTCCCGCCCCCGGACCAGACGCCCCCCGGACCAGACGCCCCCCGGACCAGACGCCCCCCGGACCAGGCCCCCCAGGGAGGGGGGCCAGCATGACCCATACGGGCCACCCAACCAGAACCCCCCTCACCCCCTAAATACCTAATAAACCTCCTCCCTCCCCCCCACCCCTTTCTGGGGAGGCGTCAGACCCAGCAAGCCGCTCGCCCCCCACAGCAGCCCCCCGCCAAGACCCCGGACCCGATGGCCCGCTCCTCCTCCAGGCCCCAGACTCCGTGCTGCGATCGGAGAACGGGGGTGTGCAAAAGACCCTGATCCTCCCTACGCCCGCTCAGATGTTGTGTTATTGCATGTTGTTCTCAAGTGTGTTTAAAACTGGGAGCGCCGAAGGGGGTGCCCGGCACAGTCCACCCCCCCTCCGGAAGGTAGCTGGTGCCGGTGCACCCCCTCCAAGCAACTGCCCAGAACCCTCAATGTCTAAATGCGAGAGGGGGTGAAGGGAGCCATCCGAGGCTAGGCTCACACAACATAAGCCCCCCCCCCCCCCCACCCCACCCCCCGATGTGTTCACCCTCACCCCCCCATGCCATGACCTACATGAATGTGCGTTGTGAAAATGTTTGGAGTAAAGAGAGGGACGTCATCAGAGAGTGGCAACCAGTAACGCCCCCCTCCCCAAGGTCCAACATGTGTGGCAGTGTGATGGAGCAGGCAGAGGGAGAAGTCCAGGGATGGGGAGAAAAGGACTGGGGAGCCGGCCCAGGGAGCCGGCTCTCCTACTGACTCCAATAGGCCGGGGGCCAGGGAGAGGCAGCAGGGCCCGCGAGCCAACCACCCACCAGGACCAACACCTCCACCCCCCCAGCCCACCCACCAACCCTACTGGCTTTCCCCCCGCCCAAAAAATAAATAAATAAGAGGGGGGACCCTGGCTAGCCAGCCCGCACGTGCCATCCCAAACCCCACCCCCCAGGCGAAACCCGCACCGGGAGACGGCACAGACCAGAACCGAGACAGGGGGCCGGACACAAGCCCACCAAAACGTCCAGGTCATCTATCAAATCATTTGTGGTCAACAGGACTGATAATCCATTGTCCTCTAAAGAAGTGACATCTTCGCTTTCCAAGTGAACAAGCACTTTTCTTCTTATTAACCGACATGACAACCTCACCTCTTCACTTAGCTGCAGGCCTAGTGCTTCACTTAAGGCACTTAGCTCATCCAGTGACAGAGTAACCAGCTATTACTGGTTACTCTGTCAGGGGTATTATCATGACAGAGAGCTCTGAAATAACAACAAACAAAAATAAAGTAATTTGAGCACATATTCAGTAATAAACCAAATCGATTGTTCTAACTAAATACTAAATCAAATACATGTTTGTCCAATAAAATAATTATACTTATCAATTTGACATTTTCACGTTCTTAACGTATTTCTAGGGCTCTACACACTCTCTATGGTAGCTCTGTAGAAGTTCTTTAGCAGCTTAGTGGGAAGTCCAGACCTTTTCAGTTTCCTGACGCAACCCCGTGGCGTTTCTGTGTTGAGGATCAGTGGAGCAGATGTGCGTTTCCCTATCCTCTCCACCTGGGGCCTGTTGGTGAGGAAGTCACTGATCCAGGAATAGAGATGTGTGGATAATCCCATGTTGTGGAGCTTCAGACCCAGAATGCTGTTATTACGCTGAAAATATATAGTATCGGTCAAGACTTAGGCTGTATCAATCCACTTGATCTGTTGTGACTTGTCAGTCCATCAGGATAAATGTTTTCTGCTGAAAATGGAATACATTTGTGGATTATTTGATGACATTTTGTCATTTCTGCAGTGGCACCCAAGATTTTGCGTTCCCGTGGTTTTACTTGTCTCATGGTTGTTTGGAAATTATGCCGGTAGAGTGATGATCAGCTGAGTAGGTGGATGAATACAACTTAACGACAGTTTCACATAAAAGTGTAGATAATTTTCCTCTAATATAGGAAACACATTTTATGACTGTCTCCAACAAACATAAACTGTCATGGTTCACTGATTTTGGGTTTTTTGGGGTTTTCTAGATTAGTTAATCCATCTGTGTTCTTTACTGTGGTTATTCCTTTTCTTTAGCATTTGATGTATTTCTGGTTTTCTCTTCATGCATTTAGTTTGTTTCTCTCAAGTTAGTATTAGACTTTTCCCCTCTGTTTCTATTTCAGCTCCATCTGTGTTCTCTATGCTAAGTAGTCTCCTTCCCTCAGTTCCCCTGCAGTACTCACCTACAGGCAGCTGTCCAACATTCCACTGATCAGACTCACCAGGCTGCCACGTCATTGACCACATCTCCTCTGTCTTAAGCTCCCTGGTTTCCATTGTTGACTGCTGTTTTTTTTCTGTTACATTCTACCACCTCAAATTTCAACTAAGGTGGTGCTGTAACTAGGACACATGGGGATTGACGATGATTAGTCCCCTGTCATAATCTTAATGAATATATGGTCTTCAACATAGATGACAATCGTATGCAGGTATTTCCGCACCAATATAATACAAGCAGTCTTGCCAATGTTGTAATGAGGTACATTTGCATTATACTCAAGGTATCTTTATTTATATTGTAATAAGTAAAAGAGGGCTCGAGTCCTGCAAATTTAAGATGTGTCCCTTTCCCTACACTTCTGAATCAAATGGCTAAACTACCTCACTAGCAGAGAGGCAGTTTAGCCTCACTGCTAGTGTATGCAAAAGGAACTAATTTTGAGTCTGGTGTGTTGAAGCAGTCACACATCTCCTCACACAGCTGTCCATGAGGAAGTGACCTACACACAGCCATCAGCTGAAATCAACAATATTTAAAGGAGCAGTTGGAATCCTGTTGGAGGATGGATAGATCTGAATTTTTGAAGTAACGTTCTGTTAAAAGTTAGTATCTTACCAGTAGTAGATAACACTTTTCATTTGATTTAAATCTATATTAGGGTGTCCTGCAAATGAAAACTAGTGGATAGTCTAAAATGGACCAAAGTGAAAGTGAAACACACATAATGGTCTACCCAAATGCTAATTTGTGTACCTTTAAAAATAATGTCATGTTTGCATAGGTTTTATTTCCACAGAAACTGATGTTTATTTGCTGGCCCCTATACTGATCTTTCACCACTGGCTCCCTGAGAAACTAGAGAATGTGGTAAATCCAACAGTGGGTCATGTGTGTTTTTTTAAGTCTTGAAACAGTTACTCATGTAACTGTAATAATCTCTAGTCTAGATTATTGTACACACTCTTGTTTAAAATCAGCCAGGCTTGAGCATCTGCAGTTGGTCTCAATTTTGAACTGGCATTTTAAAATTCCTTTTTTCAGTTTGAAATGCTTGTAATGGTTATGTTCCATTTTACCATTTGTAACTTCTGTATATGTCCCATCTCATTCACTAAAATCAGCGGAACAAGATGCCCTTTTGCTATTTCAAAAATACAATTCTGTTTAAGAGGTGAGAAAGCGCTGGGTCAGACAGGCTCCAACAATAGTTGTTCTAAATTTGAAAACTAACCTTTACTCCTTGGTCCCCGCGCCAATGTAAGACATCAACAACAATTTTTATATTTTGTTTTATGTGTATTGTATCTTTTACTTAAAGGTTTTGCAAGGAAATACGCAAGAAATTAAGATAGGTTCACAAGTGTCTTCACCAACCAGCATAGTTTCAGCAAAGATTGTTGATGTATAAATGACTAAATGACTGAATAAATATAAAATGGAATCTGTGCAAAATACACAAAATAACAAATAGGGATACCTTGTTTTTGAAGACATTTAAAAATCTTTAGAAACTAAAAATATTGACTTGCAGTTTTGTAAGACATTATTCCAATGTGCAGCTTGGCTAATTACATTATCATTGAAACATCAGGGGTCTCATTTATAAAGCTTGCATACGCACAAAATGGGACCTGAAATATGCGTACACCACTTTCCACACAACTGTTCGGATTTGTAACAAAAAAAAAACTCAATGGGAAACTGTGCAGTCCTAACGGCAGCTCTAACCCATGCGTGCGCTCATTTTGGAGACGGGGGATATTGGCAACGCACCTGGTACAGTAGTGAGTGGCAGACAAACTGCGTCGTGATTCCTCTCAGACCTTCTATTTCACTCCATATCAGATTTTAATCATAGAGCATCTTTATCATAAGAATTCAAAACCGTAAAAGGACCTTTAAATAAATCAATAAAAATGCCCATAAACCAACTTAAATCTTAAATTAAAGTGTGCACAATATTTTATCAGGGTTTTCCATCATCACATTCTTCTCCCCGATTATCACCAGGTTGTTTATTGTGACAAGGTGTGCGGCAATTAATTGTTGCAAACCAGGGGTGTCCAAGCTTTTCGTTACATGGGCCAAAATTGTCAAGTCAAAGGAATTTGAGGGCCTAAAAATTAACATAATTTGTTTGATGTGAATGTGAATATTTTAAATAAATAAATTAGTCAGATTTTTTGTAGGAAATTAATGTGTAAATCATTGTAGATCCAATATTTAAAAAAGTGTTTTGCTCATTTGTTGTATTAAAAGATGGTCGTCCAGTTTGCAAATTATTTTGAATAATTTAATTTGACTCTTTAACAATAATAAACTTTACTGTTTTTGGACTAGCAATATAAGACCAGTATTTGGGTCAGTTGTTCTTTGAGAACACTTGTTGTAATTAGCCAATTTTAATAATTGTATTCAAAGCAGATTTTAATTATCCAAAGTCTGCATTTGAGTACTTAAATATCATTGGATAGATGTTACTATGAAATTAAAGAGAATGTCAAAAGTGTGTTTATTATAAGATAAATACTTTGTGTTGTGATTAACGTTTTCAATTGTAGGATTTTAACTTTTCTGTAATAATTTTGCCTTAATTAATAACTAAATTCTTCCATCCGCATCAGCCACCTGTGCTGGCCGCCCAAATCTTTCTTGAAGTGCCATTTGGAGCCACCCAAAATCAGTACAGGGGCCATAAATGGCCCCCGGGCCGCACTTTGGACATGCCTGCTGTAAATGGTCAAACACACTCATCCATAAAGCTGAACAGTGGATGCACTGTTGGAAGACTTTGGAGGGAGAAAAACGCAGTTTTAGGGATCAAAGGTTTCCTGGCCAATGATGATGACTGGCCAATATACTACTTTAGACTCTGAGCATTGCATTTTGCTATAACCTACAGGGGAAAGTGGCTACACCCGCCTCCAGGTGCTGAAAGGCGACTCTCCAACCCCCAGAGTGCAGAGCAGGTGCGCACACTACTCAAACCCTAAAATGGTTTGCCAGTGTTTATGTTTCTTTATTTCTTTAATTATCTTTTCGGGGGAGGAAGGGGGTCTTATCGTAGGGAAAACCTTTCATTCCTCCTATCGTTTCCTTCTCTGAATGTCAATCTGAGCACACATCCTCAGAGGAATTTCAATTTAATCTGACGTTGAAAACAGCAATCATGTTTAATTTTTAACAAGTTATTTTAATGTGGGCAGCATGATCAGCTGACCCATTTTTAACCTGCATCAACATTCATGAGGTGCTTTTCATTGACCATTTATGCTTGAATCTGGGTGTTTAGAGGGCAGAACCCAAGGCGGTACCAGGTACGCAAACGTTCAGGTACAGCTGTGATCGATAAAGGAAAATTGCATGCTTCTTTGCGTACACATGGTTTTATAAATCTGAATATTTTTTGCCGTACGCCAATTTTCTTTTCTTGGCATAAGTACACTTTTAGTATGGATGAGATCAAAGTTTTTTCATCTGTTTTTGTCACAGTAATGGTTCTGTTTTAGTTTGGTTTTTGGATTTATGAGGACTTCTTTTGTTTACTCTGTCATGATTTACGTTTCTGTCTTAGTTTAGATTTGTCACAGTTTGGGTTTTGTCTTGGTTCTGTTTTGCACTTTGCTCTATTTACTCAGTTCATCATTCAGTAGTCAGCCAGCCCCTGTCACCTCCCTGTTCACTCCCCAGTCAGTTCAGCCATCTGCCCAGACTATTCCCACCTGTTTTCCCTAATTAAGTTCCAACTCAGCTCACCTGTTCACTTGCCTTTATATACTTGCCTCACTGACTTACTCATGGCCAGATTGTCATGTCATCTCCTTGCATCTCACTTGTTGTCACTCGTGTTCTGCCACCGTGTTTTTTCTGTCTGTCTCTGTGCTCCACCAGCTTGGACTCAATACCAGTGACATCTGCACCTCCTGGTTTGTTTTTTGCCTTTTTACATTAAACACCTTTTTATGTAACTCTGTACACTTCTAAAGTTTACATTGATTAACAATGCATTACATTTAAACAGTTTGCCAGAGGGATATTACCCTGATTGTAATAGCTGTCTCTTCACATTTCCAGTAGCTTGTTCTGCATCATTGATGTTGTTAAACCTTTGCAAGTTAGCTTTGCCATGAGCATCAATACCCAGCCCCTGCTCCATGCCATGTCACATGCTGGTGTGTCAAATTTCCATTTTGGGTACAAAACAATCATTATTTATTTCCCCAAAGAGAGCTGAAATGTGGACTCATCTGTACCCAGACATCTGTCCACTGTTTTTTCTGTCCATCTGAGAGCAGTTTGGCAGTGTTTCACACAGACTTGATATGTGGCTTTCCCCCTGTGTGAAAAAGTTTTAGCTTCCATTTGTGAATCAGTGGGCTGTTTTGAGTGACAATGATTTTCCAACCCTCCCAAGCCCATGTAGCTATTGATTAGAGTTGTGTGACATTTTCTTAAGCAGTACCGCCTCAGGACTGAAAGGTCACGTGCATCAAACAGTGGTTGGTCGCCTTGACTGTAAAATAGCAGGACTTTCTCATAGTCCCAACATTTTTCACAATACTATGCACTACATGTGTTTAATAGTTCTAAACATTTTTAAATTAGATACTTCTGTTTTGAACAGATTCTTATAGCTCTCACTGGAAAAATGATGAGTCACAATTTAACATTGCGTGGACAAAATTCTGCCTTTGGGGTCTGTTCTTTTGGTGCCTATCTGGACACCTTCACCTGTAGGATTGTGAAAAAAATCAGACATCAGATATCAGGCTAATATAATAGTCCCGTCCTTGTCAACTCCAGCTGTTACATAACTTTGGACAGCTGTGCTGCAAACTGACACTGCTGCTCTCAGTTGAACACATGAACACTGGCTGTCCTAACGCTAAGCTGGTGCTTTAATTAGCACCAAACTAACATAACTGTTTTGCTGTTATTCATCATCACGGCTGTGAACGGAGAACAATGAGTCGTATTTTGAAAGCACGTGTCGAACCAAGAATGCAGCAGTGCATACTAAGGGGGACTATTCTCACTAATGGCCTACTTCAGTGCATTTTTCCTTTTCTATAGCACCTCTCTTGTCATCACTTATGTAGCATAATACGTCCCAGTCCCAGGTCATGCACAAAATGTGATTTCCAACATTCTAGTTTAAAATACTTTTTTATTTTTGTTTTGTTATCATTCACTGCAAGACATCCTGCAGACCTCAGATTTTTTATATCCCTGTGGTAGGGCTCAACCCAACTCAACCCTTTATTCAACCAAATATTTACCAAAACCACAAGTTTTTAAAAAAGAAAAAAGAACGCGTGCTCTCTGAACTCTTTGAAGGGGTCGGAGCTTGATGACGGAGCGTTTCCTGGGACTGTTCGTGATTGGTTGGGAGGATGTAATGACTAATATTAACCTACATGGTTAGAATGCACAAGGAAAGAAAACTTTTATTCTATTGAACTTTTTATCGACCCTTTTTTCTGTCATCGACCTATATCGTTATTGAATTATCGTCCAGCCCTACCCTGTGGCAAGTGTCTATGTGGTCTTTTTTTTCTATCCAGAGACCAAGAAAGTTTAAACGATTTTAGGATTTTTGTGGCTTTAATTATTTATAAATGTGTCCATTTGTGAAATGTATTATCTTTTGTTTAATGACTTGAAACGGCTCCATGAACAATATGTATTTCTAAAAAGGTATTTTTGTGGTTTAGAGACCTTAGACCTTTTTTGAGGCCTTGTTTGAAAAAGATCAATGCCTGTATTCACAAAGATTCCTCTTAGAGAGCTCCTATCTTTGCCTTAAATATTCTACCTAGAAGTTTTAGCTTAAAAGCGATTCAGGGTGCTACTGAGAGCGACTCTGAGTAAGGAAATTACAGAAGTTTTTATCCTTATGAGGAGGTGTGGTTGACCCTGTTGCTAGGTGTAACAGTCCTTTAAGAGCTGTGATTGGTTGCTAGTACAAGAAAAAAACACAAATGCACTCCTAGTATTGAAAGGAGAGAAAATAGCCTGGATTAAATGTGGGTGGTGAAAACTAGTAACACTTATTGCCTTACAGCATCAAAATGTTTTAAAGCACCTTATTTAGATCCTCATCATTATTTTGATTTGCCTATTTTTACTCACCAGTCATTGTACTACCTTATCTATTTGATATTAATGCATTAATGTGCTAACACAGATAAGAACAATGGGAGACTTCAGGGTTATGGTTGTGTGTCAGACACTATTGAATTTATTGGGGATTTTACACAAATTTTACTCCTATACTTCATTTGTGTGGACTGCCTTGGCATCAGTCCTTTCTCCTGTGTTTGTTGTGTTCAGCCTGCTTTTTTTTTCTTCTTCTTCTTCCTTCTTTACTTCTGTGGCAGCATTACTGTGCCTCTCACTGGCATGGCATAGGTATACCAACGCCTATTGCGGGTCCTCTGCTTTGTGCAGTTTCATCTTTATGCTCAAACATTTCTGTGCAAATACAGTATTTGATTCCATGTGGATGCAGCCTTAAGCCATTATGCACCATCCACCCTCCCCCTCAGATCCCCTACCAGGTGTAAAACCTCTGGGTAAGATGTTAATAAGCTATTTCAGTACCAGAGTAGCTGGAAAGCTTTAGGACTAGACAATGTCTCCACCTCTTCCCCCGAGACCTTGCACTGACCAACTGGCCCCTATTCACTCAGATCTTCAACAAGACTCTGGCGTCCTGTGAGGTTCCTTCATGCTACAAACACCCCACCATCATTCTGGCCATCAGGAAACACACCATTACAGTGTTAAATGACTACAGGCAGGTGTCCTTGGCATTTGTGGTCATTAAATCCTTTGACCAACTGTTGTTGAAGAATCTGAAGACCATAGGCCCCATGCTATACCCTCTGCAGTTTGCTTACCAGCTAAACAAGTCAGCAGATGACGCAGTCAATCCGTAACTTCATCCTTCACCACCTCGACAATCTGGGTCAAGCATCTACTCCTCCTCAAGAACCACCAGCACTGGGAGAAGTAAAACCTTTCACATGGTCATCGTCTACACTGCTTTATTCTGTTTATTTTGTGCACATCCTTCGCTGTGTGGTCGGGCTCATCTACAATATAGGACAGGTCCAAAATACAATAAATAATAATTAGTTCTACAGAGAGGATCATCAGGGGTGATGTTCCCTCCATCCAGGACTAGGGAAAGAAAAAGGGCAACTAACATCTTTGCAGACCCCACACATCCTGCACACAAACTGGTTATACTTTTACTCTCAAGTCGTCACTACAGATTGTTGTTACTAAAAAAACAACTGACATAGAGACAGTTTATTCCTCCGGGTTGTGAATCTGTTGAACACATAAGTCAGAGTGCCCAGATTGATACAATGCTTATTTGCAGCAATCCAACCATGCCCCTAACTCTAATCTTCAATCCAACATAAAGCCACGAGAGCACTATACTTAAAAATTAGGTAAAGGATAGTTAGGCATTTATATTTGAAATAGACATAAGCAGTGCAGTCTGTAAAATAGTAAACAGTCACTCTGCAAACGTGCGGTCATATGACACTGTGCATATGTTTAAAAAAGTCAAATTCTGCCGTTAATCTAGCTTCCCACTACACAAGAGTGACCAAACGTCCTCTTTTGCTTTGAAATATCATCTTCCGCATCCTGTCTTGGGCATCTGGGGGAGATCATTAAATTACTGAAAATGTCCAGTTGGACAATGGGACCAATAGGCCTGTACTCAAATTGACTGGTGCGATGCATTGATTAAGACAACCGTTTTTTCATGTGACATCATCCCAGAGCTGCTTCTATGGCGGTGTTTCTTCTCTGTTTACATACAGCACAGTGGGGCAGCCTCGATAGCACTGCACTATATATGTGTGTGTGTGTGTAGCCATGAGAAATATGAGACTGTAGGAACTTCCTTAGGACTGCCCTCACAGCAGGATGCCTTCTGGGATCCAACAAAACCTTCCTCCAGTTTCAAATTGATCTCGTTTCCATGGGCCCCTCCAGAGAAGATGATTCACACCGTAGATGCACAGCATTGCTCTTTTCCAGCATCAGAGAGACATCAAGCATCTTCAAACTGGGACCAAAGCTAAGTACAGTCTGTTTTCTGTGGTATTCGAAAATACTTTAAAGCAAGCAACCAGCCTCCATAGAAACCAGTTTTTGAGATCTTTCTCACCTTTTGCAGGAAAGCTGATCAGAGACTGCGTGAAGCAGTTTCCTACAGCTAGAGGGAGCCGAACCACACCCACAAGAGCCTGGTGAACACTGCTGAGCCAGCATGTTGCAGCCTTCATAAGGTGATCCAAGGACAGCACCGAGTGCAGCGGTACTGGAGACCCAGCAAAGTTTAACCAGTGCGCCTGGATCCCAAAACAAGAGCCCTTCCCCAGCTCTCACCCATGTCTTCCTTCACCTCAACAGGTACTGCCTATTTATTTCCCACCTTGCCTTGTCAGGCACAGCTCAGTCAACACTCTCTCTACACCTTTGCAGCCATGATCAACGGCATCATTCCCTCTGAATGCCTTGTCAGGTTCGATCAATGTCACATTCTCGTCACCGCCCAATTTCCCTCGAGGATCAACGTCAAATTCCCGTCATTGTTCATCCTTCCCTCTCTATGCCTTGTCAAGATCATCAACCCTCTCCTTTCAATGGCATACTCCTTTGTCTCATCCATAAGCTTTTAATTTTATAATACAATTTTATAATATAATATATAATAATAATATAATAAATCTCTCTAACTGCCTCTTTTTGTCTGTGTGAGTCTCTTCAGATTGAAATGGAGTTCAAACGAAAATTCAAGCTGGTAGACTCACCTCCCTTCAGCGCACCTGCTCCACTGATTGCCTCGTCAAGCGTCCGTGCACCAGGCAATCGCATCAGGACCCCATCCTTTCATCCCACAAGACTTTGCTTATAGACCAGTTCATTGTTATTGTTTTGATTCGGGTTTTTCGCGCATGCGCGCCGGACTGGTTGGCAAAAGACGAACACAATGGCGGACGCAAACAGAGAAACTGACGAGTTCTCCACGTATTTTTCTTCTTTAGATAACGTATCACAAGATCGTTTTAAGACTAAATTGATGGTTGATGGTATCAGATTGCCAGATCCACACAGCAAAAGCCTGAAGGGACGGAGCGAGTCTGTGAAATGCTGCCAAGTGTTCAGTACCACGACATATACTGCTACCTTATAAACACGCAGGCCAGTACACACGAGAGAGCACGGAAGCATGAAACAACTGGACGGCTGCAATTATATTATATCTGGACATAGGCTCCAGCAACGCCCGCGACGCCATGAGGGATTAAGCGGGTCAGAACATGGATGGATGGATGGATGGATGGATGTTCAGACATGTTTGTGCAACATACGAACGCGGAGTCGGACAGGAAGACCCGCCCGGTAGGTTAAAAAAAACATAGTTCACTACGGATTATTTTGGTGTTTTTGTCTTGTTAAAATGGGTGGGGGTGTCGGCGACATTGCAGCGTAAACACAGAAGTACTAGCGCCCGTGAACGGGGGCGTAATGCAGCTGCTGCTGCTGCAGCACATTAACTCCGCTTCTCCTGGCTCCGTCTAGCGATCGCCACCTCCCCTCCGCCGCTATTCAAGTAGAAAAATGACTAGAGCAGAATTAAGTTGTATTTACCGGAGATGAAGTGTAAACTGCATATTCTGTCGTAGTATGATGGATCCCCCAGTCCATTTGGAGTGTCTGCCTGCGCTCTTTTCATTGAAATTATCCATTTCTTTCTTCTTTCTTTGTCCTTCGGGAAACGACAGAAACGTACATCCAACGATTTGGAATGCCTCTGTGTGCAACCGGGAGCACAACAAATGGTAGGCATTGTTTAGATTCCAAAAGTAAACTAACTAAAAATACGCTCTAAATCACCCGTTTTGTCATGTAGTAGACGAGAACAGTTCTGTTTTTGCCAACCACCGTGACCCGGACGTAGCGCTGACGTCACGCGTGAACTGGTCTATAAGAAACGCCACCCATGGATCCTCCTGCTCTTCAGCTGAGCGTTAGCTGAGCTTTGACCCTCCTCCACTCCCATCTCCTTCTTCACGCTTGCAAGCTTCTACTGACTACTCTTCCTTGCTGGAGGCTTAGCACTTGTGGCTCACAGCAAGAAGGTCCTGGGTTTGGGTCTCAGGCTTGGCAGGCTTTTCTGTGTGGAGTTTACATGTTTCTCCCCGTGTCTGCATAGGTTCTCTCTGGGAAAGCACTCTGGTTTCCCCTACCACTAAAGATATGCTGGTTAGGTTGGCCATTGGTGGCGGTGCGCTCAGTTGCTGTGGCTCAGGCTAATCCTCCATTTGATCTACAATATTTTGTCGTATGTACAATGAAAAGGACCTATTCCTTTTCCCATGGCCTCCACCACCAGTGTCTGGACGCCAGAGGGAAGACATCACTAATCTCATCCAAGCTCATAGACATTCACAGCTTTCACATCTTCTGTGGGGGTCCCAGTGCCAAACTTTTAATTTATGTCGATAAATATTTATCATTATAGTATCATTAAAGTGTTTCATGATTAGGGCAAGTGTCCTTTATTTTTCTAAATCAAAATATGGTCATTCTACACCACAGTCATGGTACAACTTCATATACAAGTTGGGCTACTGCTGCCAATTTCAATTTCCCCTGATAGAGGATACACCTGACCCCGTCTTTCAGTGGTTAACCCTGATTCTCTAAAGTGCCTTGAAATGACTTATTGTTAAATGGCTCTATATAAAAAAACGTAATTGAACTAAATGGAAAATTGGAACTTCACTGATATGCTCTTTAATTGCAGGGATCTCAGCACTGCTTCAAGTCAGTATCATTGAATAGTGTGGTAAATTGTTTAGTTATTTGTTTTACTTTTTTATTTGATTTTTCTTTTAATTAGCCTTTTTCTTTCTACATGTATTCACTGCGAGGTTTAAAAGCTGATAAACAGTCTTTATTGGTCACAAACACCAAAATGTAAACCAAACTATTCCTTTCAGGGCCAACCTCAACAACCTGTGATCAACCACAGTTTTTGAAGAGAGCTGTGAATGTGTATTTGGCAGGTCTACTTAAAGCAGCACCGTGCAAGTTTTGATCCAAGTTTTAGCTTAATTTGAGATATAATAAATTATTTTTCAGCAATTACCGCGTATAGATGCTCCGTGCGGGCTGCCCTATATAACTTGAGATGGTCGGATCCATCACTGATTTGGTCACATGACCCATTCTAGGTTATGACACTTACCTGATCAGACATATTTTGGTTCTCTGATGTAGGATTTAATCTAGAGGGGTGAATGAGGCCTTGTCTTTACAAGTAACTCCACGACTTTTCAATCTGCTGATCCAAAGTGGTCTGCTATCAGATTCCAAAACATGGAGGGAGACAGTTTAATTTTGCAACAGTGCAATGTTGCCAGTGGCCTTCAGGGGCACTAAACCACGAAGTCCCAGGTCTTTAGCCCCTAATAGCTAAAGGTTACATGATGCTGCTTTAAACCTGTCTTAAATTCTTCTTCTTCAGCCTGGCTTGGCATTTTAGTTAAACTGATTGAGTGAAGATGCTATAATAAGCCTCAGTCAAGCCCAGTTTCTTATGTTATACATCCAGTATAAGAACGAACTCTACTTTTGTTTTCCACAGAATAAAAGAAATTATAAAGAAACAACACAATCACATTCATTTCAACACCCACTGAAGGGAGACACTATCTACATATCTAATTTATTATAGAATATAACACCAAATAAAAGATACATCTTTATTCTCAAAGCTATTATTCAAAGTGAATAGTGAAAGCAAAATCACCACACTTTACCACAGCAATCAACACATAATGTATTTTTTATCTTTAGTGTGTAAAACTGCACAAAATACAGTAGCTACCATTAGTGATAATATGGCACACATGAGCTAAATACTTAATAAAGCATTTAGAGATATCTGTTGAGGCCAGATGTGTTGATGATGGTGTGCACCTTGATGACAAGGGCTTGGAGCCAGAGGGGGAAGAATGAGCCAAGTGGAAGTATAGCAAGTCTTGTTAGAGGAAAACTCTTGGTATCAAAATATTTATTGCCGCCTTAAGTTGTTGCATCTTTTTTAATTGTAATATATATATGTGTGTGTGTGTGTGTGTGTGCGCGCGCGAAGCAGCCAACTTCGCCGGTTTGGTGACTTTAGTCAAAGCAAAAAGTGGTAGAAAACAGACAAACGTGTCATTGGTCCCCTTTATTGATCTAAAACACCTTAACCTGTAAAACATAATAAAGAACGAAAAATTACACAACTCTGACTTTAGGCCCATTAAGCTGGGGTTTGAAAAATCTGTTTCTCAACCCTCAGTTCTCGCAAGGCGCTCTTCTATCAGGCTTGTTTTCATAGGATTGATTTACAGGGACAGTGTGTTTTATACGTTTGCTCAGTTTGAGTCCTGAATCTCTACCCTTGAAGTCTCTTCATTCTCGCTGGTGTCTGACTTCTTCTCACCTGTAACAAAAAAAAAGAAAAAAAAGAAAACACACATAGAAAGTTGATTATATTGGAGATCTGCTTGTTCCATATGTTCCCATCAGAACTCTTCGGTTTTAGTGTGCAGGTTTTCTGTTTTTTTTAAACTAGGTTTAAAAATGTCCTTTTTATAAACATTTATAGCAGGAATTGCTTTGATTACCGTGAGCTATCTCTTAATAAGTTATACTTGCTGCTATAGGCTCAGGATGCTAGAAGACATACATTATAATATAATATAATATAGTGCTGCACAGTGACGCAGTGGGTAGCACTGTGGTCCTGGGTTCAAGTCCTGCCCCTGTCCTGGGTCTTTCTGCATGGAGTTTGCATGTTCTCCCTGTGTATGCGTGGGTTCTCTCCGGGTACTTCGGCTTCCTCCCACAGTCCAAAAACATGACTTTTAGGTTAATTGGTCTCTCTAAATTCTCCTTAGGTGTGAGTGTGTGCGAGAATGATGTTTGTCCTGTTTGTCTCTGTGTTGCCCTGCGACAGACTGGCGACCTGTCCAGGGTGTACCCTGCCTCTCGCCCATTGACAACTAGAGATAGGCACCAGCACCCCTCGTGACCCCACAAGGGCTGGGCATGGTAGATCATCTAATCCCAGAAAATAGAAATTTTCTGGAATTAAATAAAATAAAGTGTAATTGCACATCCACTACAGTAGGTGACAGTGTGGTGCTCTCATTGTCAGCGTGTGCACAGGGAATATTCACTCTATGGTGTTAGTGTATTTTTTTTATTGCATACACATTAGAGCAGGGCTGATTTTTAATTGATCCTATGCCAAGTAAATACAGGGTTAGTATCACCGATAGCGACACTGATACTTTTTTATATTTAAGCTTGAGGTATCATGAAACTGTTGACCTTTTTGTGTTTTTGTGATTTTTACTTTATTATTACAATTGAATAATAATAATAATAATAATAATAGTAATAATAATAATAATGATAATAATAATAATGTTCTGTTAATAGTGTTTTTTTTCTAATGCACCTCTTATAACATTATATCTTTCAATCCTTATGTAATTTTGTCTGTGTTGTGTGCACCTGCCTGTTGCTTTAATCCTAAATTTCCCCGTCGTGGGATAAATAAAGGATTATCTAATGTTATGTTATTTTAAATAACACTTTTTGAAGAGATAAATGTACTGGGTTCTTTCAAGGTCTTAATTACACTTTCTGAGAGGGCTCCAGTAACATATGACATATAATATCTACTTTGAAAGTTAATGTGAACTGCTGCTGAAGGTGACCACTCTTATCTACCTGGATGTTCTCTGGAGGTCTGATACGCCTCTGTCAAAGACGTCTGTCTGTGGGTCGAGGGTCTGTCAGGGCAATGAGCGAAGTTTCGTCTCCTCTCTCCATTTCTGCAGCTCTACGTTTTCTTGCTCGTGGTTTTTCATGTGCTTATATAAATTTGTTGTGTTTCCACTGAGTTTCACTGTCGTTTTACAAACCATACAGCTTGCCGTTTTTTATCTATGGCATTAAAATATAGCCAACGGCGCATCTTTCCCTCCCCTCCGTATTTTTTCTGCTCCTGCGGTCTCTGAGCGGGCAGGCCAGGCTGGACCTGCGTGCTGATTGGCTGTCGCCGATGAGCCACATAACGGTGCAAGACGGTGACAAGAGGGGAGGGGAGGAGCAGCAAAGTGCTGTGACACAGACAGAGAGACTTTGGTGAATCTGCTGCAGTCAGTGTGTGCGGGAGAGAATAAGAAGCATCAATCTTTTTAAACGAGTATTGTTCAATATCAATACCAGCATTGGTATCGATGGTATTGATACTAGGATTGATCTGCCCACCTCTACTGGTCAACATGTAATCCACAGTGGAGCACCGAGGAAGTCACAGTTCCGCTCTTGGAGATCCGTTCAGCTCGGTCCATTTTCTTCACAAGTCACAGAAACTCAGTTTTTCTTTCAAACAGAGTTAAGTAGCTTCATAAGTAGCCATCTGCTCTCTTCAAGTACATATCTTATTGGCCGACACGCATAACAAAAGTCTGCGCAGAGCCACACAAAGGTGGTATATGAGCCGTGGCTTTCCCCACCTCGACATGAAGATACCAGATTCTAAGTTGAAAATATCCCGAGGTCATTTAAAGCATTGTGGTGTTTCTTCATAACTTCAACAAGCATATTTTGCAATAAAACAAAAATCACTATTTTAAGAAATAGTGAAATTTAAGGTTTTCACCCTTTTCTCAGTTTGTGCTCCGCTGACTTGTTCCTATTTTTGCCGTGGCTCGTCGCAAGTGTGGAGAAAAAGCATCTACTTTAAACTGTTTATGGTTTTCTTTGTGGTCTCTGTTTTTATTGGTTGATTTATTAAATCATTTAAATTATGACACTCATAGTTTGCTGCCATCCTCATAATTGTGATGCAGCAAATGGGGATGGTTTTTATGGGAGGACCTGCCAGATCACTTAGCCCAGGGGCATTCCAGTAGGTTAAGTAGGCCCTGGCTATACGGACTATTTACCATTTAAATGCACACAAATTAAAGACTGCATGTTAATGTTTAATAAGTGCTCATCTTAACCAAGAGTGTCAACAAGTTTGGAGCTTGGGAATATTTTATGCTACTTTATACTCTGATTAATTCAAATGTTAGAATTATTATCACTTTATAAACATATTATTATACCTGTTCTTAAGTAAAAATGTGTTTAGAAATATTCTGTCCAAGAGTAACGCTGAAAAACTAGTCCATGCATTTGTTACTTTGTTCTGTTAGCTGTGACACCATCCTTGCCTTCTCATGTAGCCTTATCAAAATCTTAGCATGACTTGAGCCATTTTCCCTTAGACCTGAAAAAAATCACTTCCATTTCCCTACTTAGCTACAGCTATTATAAAGACACAGTAATTAATTGGAAAGCAATTTGCTTGAAATTGTGACAACTGGTCAACCAGGAAACCTTATTTGGACATAGAGCAACAGCTCATGATAGATCCTTGAATTTTGTTTTGTTTGAAGAGAAACAAAGACTAAAATGTATGTAGTCCTAAAATTGTTAAAGCAGCAAATGAAGCATTATATACTCTAATATGCTTACATTTGTTACAAGTCTCATAAACATTAACTTTAAAAACTCGGACTTAACTTCAAACTTGTACTCAAAAATAGTATATGTAGCAATTGGTATAAGACTTTTTCAAGTAAGAAGGTTCAAGTTAACCTGACTCTCACCAGATGGATTTTGTCCCGCAGAGCTCCACATGACTTCACACATCCATCTGGAATCGCTGCCATCAATACCACATAAAATGGATGAGCCAATCAGGATTGCCAGGCGGGATTTTTCGTAGATGTGATGTATCAGATTCAGACAATGGCGGCTCGCAGCGAGGAAGCAAGAGGTAACATTGATGTTGCTATTTCATCAGTGTTGTCCAATCTACAGAATATTAATCCTTTAAAAAGACACCAGAGAACGACTTTGAAGGCTTTTGTTAGTGGGAACAATGTTTTCGCTCTTCTCCCCACCAGGTTTGGCAAGAGCTTGTAGCATGTCAGTAAAGATGATGGACAAGTGGTTTACCCAATCATATGCAATGATTTTTGATAAGACCCCTCCTTCTGAAATACAGCAGTGTGGAGCTCTCTGGAACAAAAGCCATCTAGCAAAAGTTAGGTAACCAGGTCCAGCTCTGTTTCCCCCTTACCTGAAGTTTGAGTATCTGCTCGCCGTCTCTCACTTTGTGCATCTGGGGGGCCGGGTTCATCTGGTGGCCAGCGGAGCTCACCGCTCTCCACTTCGGTCGCATCCGTTGGCTCCACCACAATGGAGGGAAGCCTCTTCGACAGCTTTGGATACCTCTCATGGGTATCTGGGAAGATCTGTTCAAAACCTATGTAAGGTTTGCACCAGTCTTGTCTGATTTAGTGAGTTTAAAACATCATAAATCCAAACTCTTGTTTGAGAACATTAGTACGACAAAAAGCAGATTTAAAATACTCAGAGGGACATAAAAAAGCAGATCTATTTATTCCACTGATTATCTTCTAGAATTCTAAGTTGTTGCTTTACTGTAAATAGGAAAAGTTCTCATTGAAAGTAATATTTAGATTGTGAAGCTTAAACAGATAAAAAGATTTTCACAGGATCATCTAAGACCCGAACTGTGATTGGTTCGGGCCAATCATGGTTCGGGCCAATCACGTTGGCCCGAACCATTTTTGGTTTGGTCACAAATGGTTGAAGCTGGAGCGGTACAAGATGGATTCTCATGTGTTTGTGAACGCACAAATAGCACGAAAATTCATCTTGCAGGCAAGGTTAATAGTTGATAATCCTGTTCAGAAACACTTTTTGTTATACTGGGTGAAATGGTCCTTCCATCCTGACAGTGGTCAATACATTATGTATTCAGAAAAAGAAGGTTCAAAAATTAGATGTGGGAGCTGCAGGCCTGTAAAAACTGATCAGTCCTGTCATTCAATCCGATTGGCAGAGATTGGTCTGAGGTTTGTTTGTTCCTGCTCTCCTCTGTCCCTCATGTTCCTGGGGTATCATCTCTTCTATTGGTTATCCCACATGCCAAACTTTCTGACACGCTTACGTAACAACAGTGTGTGCACGTTCCATGTTTGTTTTCGCTTACTGGCTGTGCATGCGCACTTCTAGTGTTTATGTATCCGGTTAGCTTTGATGTTAGCTTCGGTGTTAGCCGTTCATTGTAGCTCCACTGCTCACACTGTATACTTTGAACATGGCTGAGCGTTGCAAGAAGCAAAATGCGTACAAGTTTGAGAGGAAGAGGAAGGCCTCAGTAGAAAGGAATAAGACCAGATTGGATTTGGGAGATTTTTTCACATAATCCCCTTTGGGAGCAGATGAGCAGATAGACAGTCTTACGCATGTGCAGTTATTCCAAAAGGGACTTGGGGAAGCCTCCGCAAAAATCGCCAACCCTAGCTTTAATAGAATAGAAATAACTCTATTGTCCCACAATGGGGAAATTTGGGCATGACAGGGGCAAAACCACAGACAGGATACACCAGAATTACACACTGGATTAAGTAATAATCCAGAGTGCTAAACAAAAACATAGCTCTCCAAAGAGAAGCATTCATTTTAGATAAGCCTCCCTGTTCCTGCCGAAGAATAGCATTCCCAGAGCATGATGCTGCCACCGCCATAACACTAAAGTTATGGTGTTTTTCACCAAGCATTTAAGTACATGGACCCTACTATGCATGTAGGGAAAACAGGTATCTCGAGAAATCACTTTTTCACCTCTGAACCCCTGTGGCCCACAGTGGTGCTTTCCCAAGTAGAGTTACAGTACTTATTGTATTTACCGACTTATGCAGTGGCATTGAATCATTTTGTAATATACCAGCTGCTCATTTGTCTAACATAATTAAATAATATTCATATCGGTATTGAATTCTCTGCAATATGTCATACATATTTCAATGTTCAACATGATGTTATTGGGTTAGTTCAGGTGAAATAGAAAATATTATTACCATAATTATTATTCCTTTTCAAAATATCGGTCCCTAATAAGTGAAACAGCACGAACAAATACACACACAAGGAAGGATACTGAATCCTTATCTCCTGTTCCTCCTCCGCTAAAGTCCTCTGTCCCGGGCTCCAAAGAGTTCATAACATCAGCCATCCTAAAAGAAAAACACATTAATCATCACCAGTCAGCATTCACATTCTTTGCTTATAATTTGTTTTCATCCTCAAGCTGCCTAACGTGATAGGATGAATGTTTAAGGCTTCCTTGTGGTTTTCACTCGTAGCTTCTGAATTAGTTTAGGATACTTTTCCTTTTATACATTGCTATTACTCAGGAGTCATTTTTGACATTATTCACAAGCCTACTCAGTAATGTCTCAAGTAATAGCTGGCGTTGATTGGCCAACAACAATGGCCAATTATTGCCAACGATCCCACACACACCACAGAAGCAACAGGAGGTGGTCAATTACCGACAGTGAATTGTGGCGCAACAACAGCCAGCTGCCAGCTTGATATGCGAGGATATTAACATGTATGAAGCCCATGTTCCCGTCTTATACTCTTTTCATAGTGTTCTGCTGCCTAAATGTGGCAAAGGAAGTCATTTCTGTTGAAACAAAGAACTACAAAAGGCAGTAGGTTTAAAAAAATAACTCTGTTCAGTAACTCCAGCTCAATAGACAAAATAAAAGACGGCGCTTTCAAGTCCGACTTGAATCTAAATGTGAATTTCAGATTTAAAGATTATTTGTTGCCTTCGGCACCCTTACTGCTGGTAGGATTTTATAAAAAGAGCACAATCAAATTTCCTGTGGATTTCTACCATTTGAAAACAAAACCATAACTGACCTGCAGTCTAGACCTTTCACACACTAAAAATATCTCAGTTTCTGGCCGGGTGATAGACAAAAATTCTATAATAAGTAAGGATGGAAAAACAATTTGCTTTCAAAAGTACTTAAACTAGTGTTCGCAGTTTCTAAATGCTTGCTTAGCATAAAACAGAAAATTATGCAACACGGTGGAAACCTCCTCCTGTCCCAGGCTTAATTTAAAAGGGAGTGGACCAAAAATGAGTGACAAAGCAGTGAATGTCTAATTAAAAACAACACAAGACCTTAGCTGTATTGACATTTGAAACTCAAAATGCCATGATCCTTATGTGTTTGAGGTTTTGGGTCACTTTAAGTTTCTGTTTGTCCTTTTTGTATTTTGTAGATGCTGCTATTGTACAGTTTATACATTTGTAGATTAGATTCTTAGTTAATTCTTTATACAGCTCTTGGATTATTTCTGTTAGATTAATAGATTACAGGAGGCCCAGGAGGACTGAACACGCTTCTCTCTACATACAGGGGGAGGTGGTGGAGCGTGTGGACAGCATTAAGTTCCTGGGCATTCACATCTCCTCCGACCTCTCCTGGATGGTGAACACCTCTAAGTTTATTTGTTTTGGCTTGGCTGTTGTCGGCTTGCCTTCATCAGGCAAGCCGACAACAGCCAAGCCGATAGAAGCTCCTCCTATTTGATGACGTGGTGAAGCGTGGTGAAGCATAGTGAAACGAAAAATACCATGCGATTCAGGCGGAAATTTCGCTGGAATCGCGTTCAGTGTGAACGCACCTCTATGCCAAAAGCTGCTGCCAGTTACAGATGCACAATATTAGGAAAACATGTGATGTTAGCATGAGTGTTCCAGTAAGAACATGTGTTGAGATAAATGGAAAAATAATAAAATTCAAAAAGTGTTCATGTCATTCTATATTGGGCTCAGAGCAAAGAGAAATAAAAAAAATAAACATAGTTTTTATTAACATAATGATTATTTAAATAGAGTTTATAATTGCCAAAAAAACTGAGTTTTTGACAAAAGAAAGCCTTTATAAAGAAAGCTGGGTGTTTTTGCACTAATTAATTTAAATGATTCAACATAAAATTTTCATTTCCTTTATGACACATAGCAAGATAAAAAAATAAAAGAAATATAGACAATATTTTCTTGATCAACATGTTTTTTTTATATTTGTTGAGAATGAAGAATTTTTCTCTATGCCAAATACTCTGCTGCAACCCAAGTAATCACTTTGAGTGCAATTAACCACGACAAATCATTCAAAGGATGGAACAAGTCAACTTAACAAACCAAAAACTAAATATAGCTATTTCTTTTACTTTTGGATTGGTCTACTATTCTGAAATGATTGTAAACTAAAAGCACTGATCAAAAGTGCTTAACCTGCTGGTGAGGACAAGGGTTCAGGTGATCTTAATCCCAGTTTTTCAACCTGAAGAATTTCGTTAGACACTACTTTCTGAGTCAAAACCACAATGGATCCAACTCATACCCACTGACAGCTGCAGAGTCTTCATGACCTCTGCCACCCTGTTCAGGGTAGTAAGTAAGGAAAAACCTGGTTTTAGCATCATACTGTTCAATAAGCACAGCTCTTAAAGTGATATTAATAAAACACTTATCATCCTTCGATGAAACAGCAGACAATAACAGCATGACCTTTCATGTGACAAGTTATCATAGACCCCACTTTGTGACAATCAGACAGGCAGTTGCTGTTACCATGGGGACAAGCGATTGAGATTTAATGCCTTTGATTGTCTGAGTAGTGCACTTTGCCTGAACGCATGAGGCCGAGGGCTGATTTGGGGGTATTCATGTGTGCTGTTACGCTGCAATTACCACTGCCAGGATGGGGCTGAGTTGTTGTGAGACTTCTTTGTGAAACCTGGAATTGCTTCTGCCCTTCATCATCATCATCATCATCTCTCAGCAAGGAGACAATACAGCTTTTATTCCTCATCAGAGACTGGTATTGTTCTGCCAGGATGGAATCAGCGCAGCCACTCGGGTCACTCTCTGGTCCGCTGCTCAGTAGATCGCAAACAGAGAGGCGTGTGGAGTTCGTCACAGGATTAGAGTCCGATCATATTTCTGTAAGGTGCTTTAAGCTCTGTGGTGATATAAAGTGATACAGACTCAAAATTGTAAATGTTAAGGCCAAGCAAGACACAGCAAAAAAAATTATTTCTTTTATTTTTGGTTTGTGTTTACAGGAAGCCACTTCTTCTGCGCCTAAGCGCCTGAGACGTGAAATGTGAAAACACTTTTCTGTTAACCTTTTCAATAGGGTCAAATCCTAGCAGCAAGCGTTTTAAGTGCTTACGGAATTTAAATGTACGTAAATTAGTGCACTTCATGGATGCCACTGTTTGTATGTTTGAGCTACAATCAATCTGTACTTAAGCCTTGCAGTATTTTTGTTTTGTTTTTAGAGGGCAAATCCATAACTAAAGCATAAGGCTGTCAGTGAAAAAATAAGATCTAACAAAAACATTAAAAGCTTGAAGCAAAACAAGCTAAGGGTTGTTCAACCAAAGATACCATGGTTGTGTGCACCAGCTATGATCATATGGTGGAGTTATCTGCAAAGAAACATTTGCAAAATACAAAAAAAGATGCAGATTGTAATTATATAGATGAAAATATCTCAAAAAGAAGAGAGCACGTTTCTTAAGAAACTAAACAAGTGTCACTGGTCAGAGATCACTTTTTATAATGCTTTAATCTGCCAGTAGGTTTTACCTGATTTCAGGTGTTCTTTAGGAACAGCGCTGAAATCTCTTCTTAATGTGAGTTGTTATACAATTTTAACGGAAGTACATATTGCACATGCACAGCAGGGGTTAAAAAAAGGAAGCATCTAACGGCTATTAGCATCTCCCAGCGAAACAATGAAAAAAGGTCCAAGATCCAGTGGAAAAAAAACAAAAAAAAATATGATTCCCAGAGGGAAAAGACTAGAATGCCGCTGGGAGTACAGTATGACCTTTGGTTTTCACTGAAGTGGACACTAGACCTGCCGAGGCTCAGATGTGAACGCAGAGTTGATTTGCATGAGTAAATGTTCTGATATGAAGCTGTTAAGATTTTTGTACATTGGTTTATTTAATTAATAACGTTTGGTCTTTGATCACGCTGAGCTGCCGCTTTATTGCGAGGTATTGCAGCGGGTCAGGCTCGGTCCTGCATTATTTACAGTTGTTTTATAAATTAAAACCGGTATTATGATAGTTCTGCGATACTGTCACTAGATGTCGCCACGTCTGTTTATATTTGTTAATCACGCCCCAGAGCGAAGTTTCCTTTGGCTCAAAAACACTATCAAGATGGAGGCTAGGTGTATATAACCTTAGTTGATCGTGATCAAACGGGTTTTGGTCTTTTTGTATAAGCATATTACGTGGCTTTAAACCTTTAAAGCAAAACATGTCACTACTGTGGTCAGATTTTGTTCTCACCTTCCTGTAAACAAAAATGGAGATAAAATGCAAGTAGAGTCATTTGTGAATTTACTGTAAATTTGGGTAATCAGATAACCATCTAATAATTGAAATTAAAATGGATTTTAAATTAGCAAGAATTTTTAAGACGGTAATTCTTTTTAAATGAATATGCTACTCGAGACCGGAGTCCTTTTAAGATGAAGTATTTAACAGTAACCCAGTAATTGCATGTTTCATAGCATAGATTTGCAGAACAAATGCCTTGGTGAACATGTGGTCAAATTCTGAGTGACAAATTAAATGGGTGGCCTTAGTAGACGCTTGTGTTATTGCTACTGCTGCAAAAAATACCCAAACAGTTCCACGCCACAGACATGCTGACGCTAGGTATGGGTCTGTTATCAGTCTCAAGTTAAACAATGGCTTTAAAAAGTTTCAGATTTATAACCATTAAAATCTTCAATCATGCTGTTCATGTGGATTAAAGTTCCTTTAGTAAAATCTTAAAGAAAGTTCAGGAAAGAGCAGAGGTTTTTCTGACTGCATCTGGTAGTTCTGCTCAAAGCTTCCTTCCCTTACCTGTTTTCTAATTTTACATGCAACTGTTGTTTAGAAGAAAGACGTTCAACGGATTTTGCAGGTCATGGATTTTTTTAAATGCTATTCACATGCTAAAAGGCTAGAATCTTTTCTGTTGAACACCAGATTGTAGGCTCACCAATTGAGCTAGTAGCCCCCCTAATTAACCTGATAATATCACCTTGCAAGATTTTCAGTGATACTCTAAGAGTACATTGGCAAAGAGATTTGGAGATTTAAGACTAGGCTTAAAATTTATTTTAAAATTTTATTTCAAAATGTAATTTTTTAAGTCATCGTTTATTTCATAATGGTGATTTGCCCAATGGCCTATTTATTTCATAATGACACTTTTCAGCAGAATCACTTCACCTGCCAATCAAGAGAAACAGGGTGGGGCAAGCAATACGATTGGCTGCTTCTTTACCCAGACAAAAGCAATCCCACACGGAGTTTCAAGTCAGCCATGAAGGTCCCAATTCAGGGCTGCATCCTTTGAAGGATCCGTCCTACGTGGGCCTGGTCCTTCGTCAACCGCGAAAAATTGAAGATAGGAAGAGAGATATCGGCTTGTGAATTAGGATCGGCACGGTCTAGCCTCCATCGGCTCTAAGCCCTTTACTTTAACGTTACTTGTGTTGCCTAGCAGCTGATACAGCATGAAGAGGCTGTGAAGCCAAACAAATGGAGCCCAAAGGTTAATCCCGCTGTCTCCTCTGTAAATAACTGTTATTGTTCCCTTTACATAGTCATTATGGCTCACAATGTTTTGTTTAAAATGTTGTTTTATCATCTTTAATCACCTAAATGTTTATTTTTATGTTCACATAGAAATATATCACTAAACACAATTCATTGATGACATATATTTGTGTAATTTATCAGTAAAACTTTTTTCAACTTAAAAACTAACCCTTATAACTTTCTGAGCAAAGTTTAAATAAATGTATTTGTAGAGAAGAAGAAGAATAATGATGAACTAACCAAACAGTGACGTTTGATATCTGAATTATTTCTCATTCCGGAAAGCCAGCAGGAGTTGCAAAGCAATGTGCCAAGAGAAAGGCGCTCTCTCTCGCGATACTGAGTCTACACTCCCCTGGTCAGCTAAGCCTCAGAGAGTCTGAAAGCAATTGGCCGGGAGAAAGGCGTTCTCTCTCAGGATTGCAAACACCAACCCACTTAGCTGGAAGCCAGTAGGAGTCTAAAAGCAATCAGCAGGAAGAGAGGCGTTCTCTCTCAGCATAAGCCCCGTTTACACTACACCTAAAAACCGAGCCATGCCGAGACCAGTCCGAGCTTGGATCAGTTATCCAAGACAAGCCGACCCGTTTACACACAAAGCTTATCTCGGTTCCTTGGTTGCTCCTCGCCCCCTAGTGGTGATCTGCGGTACTACAGCTCTCTGGGATTGAAGGCGGAAGCAGCAAAACAAAACAGCGCGGCGCCCGTAACATTCAGGAAGTTATGCTTGATATTGTGATATTTCGGTGTTTGCGGAGAGTCAGGGGAAGAAGGCAACCATTGGTGAATTTACTTGAGAAAGTTGGCTTTTTTGGGAAGTGGATGAGACAAACGAACGTCTAATAAGGATTTACAGACGCAGGAAACAACGACAGACGCTGAGGTTCATTGCGCTGCTAAGCAGAATCATCTCTGGAAACCATGTGGCACGGTAAGGAAGCTAGTATTATTATGAATGTCTGAAATTTGTCTGAATGGAGTGTGAATCGGGACGTGCAGCCAGACTGCCGGAAAACCCGCGGACAGTCAGCTGACTGTAAGGAGATGACGCGGTCTGCTCATGCGCTCTTTATCAGAAAACTGGGCCAGAAATAAAACCAGGCCGAGACCTACTCAAGAGCTGGTCTGCAGTTAGCGCGGTCCGGTTATGTTTAGCGCGGTCTGGTTCAGTCTGCTGACCGTTTACACGCAAGAGTTATCTCAGTTACCGAGTTCGGACTGGTCTCGGCTCGGTTAAAAAAGTGTAGTGTAAACGGGCCTATAGAGATCTTCTGCCACCAGGTCAGCTGGACACCTACAAGGCGAACTTGGGGCTGCGGTCCCAGCACATCCGAGCATTTTTAACGCACTGAGCAGATATTTTGGGTTAACATAGCTAACTTTCCCCTAAAGCCTTTTTTAAAGTTACTTTTATGTCACAGAAAGTGTTTTATTTCCAACTTTATTCACAGCTATTCACTCCTCTCCACCATTGCTGTTTCCGGTTAAAAAAAATTATCTTCAACCCGCAATGACACATTCGTCAGCCGCATTTATAGCCTTAGTCACCCGCTGTAACATAATAGGCCTACAAATACAGCCTTCGAAGGATGCAGCCCAAGACACACTCTATGTAAGCTGTTTATAGGGCAGCCAGGAAAAACGAATCACTTTTTAAGGATTAGCCAATGGGGATGCAGGTCCAACCCACTGACGCTGTTTGGCAGGCAAAGTGATTCTGCTGAAAAGTGTCATTATGAAATAAATAGGCCATTGTCACTTTGTATATTTATCTCTTATTTATTCAAGTAGATAATTATTTCATAATGTTTTATTTATTTATTTCATTTTGAGCACTTTACCCTTCCATAAAATCTTTCTATTTTGATAAAGCTTCTAGTTAGACTGGCTCAGGTTATCCTGAGCTATCTCTGTAGTTCTGCTGCTATAGACTTAGGCTGCTGGAGGACATCAATATTTATTTCTCTCACTCTGGTGAGTTCTCCTACTGTTCTCCAATTCTGCAATATTTGTTGTTATTTCAGCTTTTAACTTTATGTTGTCTCTGTCTTTTTTCTCTTCATAGTAGGTACACCTGGTCTGGTGTTTTGTTAGCTGTGACATCATCCAGGGGAGGCAGATCATCTGCCAATGGCATATAAAATTGAAAGGATTCCTGGATCAATGTGTGCTTCTGTGCTTTTTCGTGTCTCTGCTCTGTCTTCTCTAACCCCCAGTCGGTTGTGGCAGATGGCCGTTCACACTGAACCTGGTTCTGCTGGAGGTTTTCCTGTTAAAGGACAGTTTTCCTCTCCACTGTCACTTCATGCATGCTCAGTATGAGGGATTGCTGCAAAGCCATGAACAATGCAGACGACTGGCTTGTCAAGACTCGCTGCAATCTGCTGGGAAACGTTTTGACCAATTTGTATGATTTGATTGAATTTGACTTTGTAAGGTGCCTTGAGATGAAGTCTTGTGAATTGGTACTATATAAATAAAACTAATTTGAATTGAATTAGTGTTTTTTTCCACATTTCATTTTTATTTTAGTTTTAGCAGACACTGACTTTAAATATATCTACATGTTACAGAAGGATTAATCTTTTAGTTTGCTAAATATCGCAATACTTTTACACAAAGTTAAGAGGAAGCCCTTACTGACCCATGCCTAGTTAACATGTTCCTCCGCAATGTTTTTCAGCAGCTTTATTACTGCACAATAGCTAATAGGCCAACGACAGAGCTCTGGAGAAAGTGTAGTCACCAAGCTGGATACCAGATAATAAAAAATCCCTTGGTTGAGACACGACCTCAATCTGATACTTGAGATCAAAGTGGGAGATCCAAAACTATGTTGGGTAAAGAGGCCAAATCCACAAATGAACAGGGAGGAATAGGAACTAGGTAACCAACAGTCACCCGAACTGCTTTTGATAGTATTTTCATCCTTTCATTTTCCGTCGCAGCACTTAGATCAAAGCACTCCAAACACAGGTGCTAATTCTCTTCTGGCGGAGAGCAGAGCAGTGAATACATTAGCAGCAAAGCTAATGTATTCTTTATCTGTCTGTCTGCATGCACTGGATTGTGATGTCTGTGCCATGACCATGTGAAAAAAATAATTACACAATCAAATAATAACAAATATCAATTAGGAAACATGTGATTGGATATATTTTGGCCTATGCCATAATGAGATTTTGATGGCACAAAAACCTTGACTAAAATAATTACATTACATGGAATCATCATATTAGCACAAAATTGAACAGAAGTGAATTACATGATTCAATCTCTTTTATATATTGGTAAATTTGGCAATAACAATGAATCTATAAAATTTGATCAATGTTATTTTGACTTTGATACATAAACCCATGCTGAGCAATAAAATTATGAAGACAGTCTCGAAAATGTATACAGAAGATTATATCATGATTGTTTAGAAAAGCACCCAACTGCAGATGTTCTGACAACCACTCTTTAATTAATAAAATAGAAAAAGCTTACAGGTGGTGTGGCACAAAAAGAACAGGACATACAGTATGGACAGAAAAACAGTTAAAATCATGGAGGAGGAAAGGAGCCTCTGGGAGTCAAACCCCATAATTCCACATCCTCCACTCCTGTAAGTGTCCGCTCCGTTCCAGACTGCCTCCGTGAGTCCGTGAAGAGCAACGCCTACTACATCTGTGGCTTTACTCCATCTACCTCCGCTCCAAACCTTCTTGGAGCCTGAGGAGAGCATGTGCAATCAAGCAGAATCCAAATCTATTTGAAGAGGATTACCACTTTTCAAATTAAATGTTTTAATGAAAAATCTGCTTCCGTATTTCGTGCAAAAAGAGTGCTTTGCATCAAATATTTAAATTAAACAGTTAATTTTACTGTGAATATTTAAAAATATATATATTTGTGGTTAACAATCTCTGTTTACACTATTTCACATTGACAAACTGGAGGCTGTTGACAGTCTTTTTCCTGTTTGCTATAATTGCAATTGTGGAGCTTGACAACGGAGAGCAGTCAGATGTGAACGTACGTGAACGGAAAGGAACAAGCACGGAGGATGTGGAATTTCGGGATTAGCTGTGAGTAATGAGAGCCAGAGAACTTATACACTGAGGGTTGTGTGGAGAAAGGCATGGGTGCAGGTGAGAGCAATCAGGTGAAAATGAGGAACAGCTGAGGCAGCGTGAAAGGCAGAGAAGCTGAGGGAAGGAGAACAATTAACACGAGGAGCAGAACACAAAAAATAAACATGAAACTTAAGCAGAGGAATGAAGTAATAAGGCAGCTTCTAACAAATAATAAGGAACATTGGATATGGCCAGACACAAATAAATAAGAAAATTGTGAAAATACAATACAAATGAAAACCCTTTCTACAAGCAGCATTACTGGGGCCACCATTAGTATGAGTATAATGCTAGATCAAAAACAGCCATCATTTAAAAAAAATAATAATCTCATCAGCTACTATTAATGTTTTACTTACATTAATTTGTTCTTTAACTTTGTGTTGCAACAGACACTGTCTTAGCAGCCAGACTTTTAATTTGAAACCGCATCATGATAATTAATGAAACCATTCAATATATAAAAAAGATATTGTAATAACTATTTTGGTCATTTTGCCTAACTAACATAAAGCCAAATTAAAGAATAAATGGACAGTATTTTTATAGCAATTTTCTAGCCGTACCAACCATTCAAAGTGCTTTACAGTATAGCCACATTTACCTAGTCACAAACGTGCACACATTCAGACACTCATCATAGATTGGTGGGCATCTTGGCATTAAGTGCCTTGCCCAGTGACACGCTGACATGTAACAGGGGGAAGCTGGAATCGAATCCACGACCTTTAAAATTGCAAAGCAACTACTGTTGGGAGTGGCTGAGCCACAGTGACCCCCAATAAACACCTACCAAATTTCATACTATTTTTCAAATAGTATGACATTTTTGCTTTTGAAGATATTATAACTTTTGCCATTCTGCTTTTTCTACAGTAACTGAAGTGTAAGAAAAATGATATGAGTTTGATAATCAGTCAGGATATTCTCCAGCCTGTACTCAGCTGCTATAAAGACATGGCGAACATAGCTTGCTAGCTGTAGTTTTAAAAAGAGCTACCTTGACAAGAGCTAGTTGGAATTTGTTTAGTGTTTTCAGACCATGACCGTCAGAGGTTTCTGCAACTGGAATTTCCATTGGTTGTCTTTGTAGGGACTTAATATCTCAGTTCAAAATCCTATGTAACAATTATGACTGTTTATCTATGAGCGAATAATGGTGCAGAGATGAATGAACCAAAAAAACTCCCAAACTCCTCTGTATAGCAGAGAACTGAACAAACACTGCAACAGTAACAGTCATTCATTACACCAATCGCAGGTTTGAGGTTGGAGCCAGATGTTTCTGACATATGAGAAAATTTTAAGCACAGTTTTCAACTGTGGCACATAGCCCACAGATGTTGTTTAAGAACACATTTAAACCATCGCCCACAGTCTTCTTAATCCTCCCATTTTGCTTTTCAAGAAACAGTTTGTCCTCTTTCCTCAGCCCATCAGCAGATTTAACAGTCAGGACTTTATAGACAGAAAACCTTCAGGGCTTTTCGGCAGCAGCTGAGTTCGCTACTCTTCTTTGGCGAATACAGAGCATCCAGGTAATGCTATGAAAATGACTCCCCCATTTTCTTCTCTCATGTCAGTAAGGTCTCACTTCTAATGCTTTCAGTTTTGTAGTTAAAGAGACAGTTCTTTATTTTGAAAGTAAGGTTCTGTTAAAGCAGATATTATAATAACCCAATAACAAACAGATAATTCTCTGCAAATCTGCATTTAGTAAAACTTCAGATCAGTTGGTCCTGGTGCCTGAAACTGCTAGTCTGAATGGCATCCAAGGCCTAAGCGAACTGTGCCTATCTCAAGACTAATCCAAAAAATTATAAACTGGTGTATGGAAACACAATTTTATGAAACCTTTGAACCATTCACATGTTTCCAGTTGTTTAATTACGCAGAACCCAATGGTTACTTTTAAATGGAGGTAGAAGGCAGTGAACCCCCAATAATCTTCCACAGAGAAACAAGTACATCCAGAGACCGGAGCATGTAAAGCATTCCCTGGTCAGAGTGAATAAAAGAAAATATCATATACAGTGCTATGAAACAGCAATGGATTTTTTTGTCGCACTAACATGCATCAGATTATTAAACAAATTTTGACATCATACAAAGAAAACCTGAATGCATAAACATGAAATACAAAATGCAGTTTTCAAATGCTGATTTCTTGTATCAAGGTAAAATCCTATCCAAACCAAGCTGGCCTTAGGTGAAAAAGTAACGTGCAGGGGTAGTGAGCACGACCTATATATGGAGCCCTTAGTGCTCGACGCGGCTGACCTGTGTTTGATTCCAGCCTGAGGTCCTTTGCCGCATGTCTTCTCCCCTCTCTCAAACCCCCTTTTCTGTCAGCCTACTGTGTGAAAAACGAGCCACTAGTGCCGTAAAAAGAGTAATAAACACACAAAAAAGAACTTCTTGTGCCAGTCTTGACCACAACTGTGGGGAAATTCTGCCCCACTCTTATTTCCACAGCTGTTTTAATTGAGTCACACTGAATGGCTTTGGCCATAATTTTTTCTTTTTTCTTTTTTTACTTAGTCATCCAGATGCTGACTTGCTCGTGACCTTGAAGCATTGTCCTGCTGCAGAGCCCACGTGCATTTGAGCATGAACTGATAGCTGGATATTTTTGGACTTTAACGTTTGAGAGCAGGATTCATGGTTCTATCAGTTAAGGCATTTTGTGCAGGTCCTGAACAGCAAAGCAGTCCCAGACCATAACATTACCACCACCGTGTTTGTCTGTCAATATAATGTTTTTAATCTGAAATCCTGTGCAAGTTTGAAGCCAGAGGTGTCGGGACACAGACCTTTCAAATAGTACTTACAAAAACCCGTTTGTCTTGTAAGTCTACGGAATATTTTGTCTGAAAACTTGAGGTGATCATTAAGATACGTTTTTGGCAAATGATGGATACATTTTTGTGTTCTTTTTTTTCTCAATGTTGGTCTTTGCCTTGGAATTTTCCCATGAATCCCAATTTCTGTGTCTCTTTTTGGTTGATCAATTAAATGAAATAATTTCATTTATTTGTTTGTTTGAATAGGGACAAACGTTCCATAATAAAAGATACTAAAAGCTTTAACATTTATAGTCTGGTTTACTATATCTGACCCCACTACAGCTTTTGATTATATAAAAACACTGACCTTAACTGAGGAACGTGGGGTGCAGGTGCTTTAGCAGTTGTTCTGTGTTTTGTTGTTTCCTCCTGGATAAGTTGTCCAGTCAATGCATTGCTGGATTCATTTTGGTAGGCCTGTCACTCGGGAGAAGGTTAGCCACTTCTCTTTGTTTGCTTGGTTTTTATTTTCACTCGCTGTGGTTCACTAAAGTCCAAAGTCTTCAAAATTGCTTTGCAGCCCTTTTCAGACAGATGTTAATGACGATCTTTCTCATCTGATCTAGAATATATTAGATCAGGGGATTATCTGTCGCTTCATAAGATCAATGAATCTACGTCATGCTGTCAAAAGGCTCAATTTAAGTGATTTCTCTGTGTGATGGTTCTCAACTTTCCAGAAAATACTGTTAATCACAGTTAATTTAGGATCTAACATGGAGATCGTTCTTCTTTTACATAGAGCCGGGTAGGTTTGCATCGCTTTTTCTTCCCTTAATAAACAAATCCTTAGTTGAAAACTACATTTTGTCTGGAATCTGAAACATTTAACTGTGACTAAAAGGCACATGCATAGGGAACACATTCTCTTACACATTCACCTAAACCACGAAAAAATATTTTGTTTTTAACCACTTCATGTTTGAATAAGTTACTCTGACTGCAAACTTTTAATGTATATGTTCAGTTAACAATAAGTGTTTCACAAAATAAACACATCACTGGTGACGCACTACCTCCTATTTCCATTTCCTTTCATTAATCACAGTCTCCTGACCAATGCTAACAAGACAATGTTTTAAAGATTCATGAAATAGTGATTGCATAAATCACTTTATTATCTTTGATTTTGGAACCTTTTTAAAACAGTAGAAATCCCCTTCGGTCCTGGCCCCTCTTGGACTAGCTCTCTAAGCCCAAATAATACGGATTTGTCCTAAACGAAGACACCAGCGGAGTTAGAATGGAATGGAATAGATACGATGAGGCAATTTATTGATGTTCAAAAATATACACCATGTAGCGCACATTAGAATGACAATACAACACATCCAGTCATCCATTCATCCACTGTCTCCTCATCCTTCCAGGTTTGCAGGTGGGGTGGGGGGGTGCTGCCCATACCCAGGGCGATTGGTGGGGTACACCCTCAATAGGTCTCCAGTCCCTCTAAGGGCAGCGACGCAGAGACATACAAGATGAATAATGACACACACTCATATCTGATGGCAAGATAAGGAGGCCTAGTAACCTAAAAATTATGTTTTTAAAAATATATAGATAAATACAAAAGAAGAAAAAAAAAAACACATCCATCTATCCATAGTCTATACCTGCTTATTTGTGCAGGGTCACATGGGGGGCTGGTGCTTATCACCAGTGATCAATGGGTGAGAAGAGGGTACACCCTGTACATGTCACCAGTCCTTTACAAAGCAGCACAGAGAGACACAGGACAAACAACCATTCACACACAATCACACCTAAGGGCGGTTTAGTGAGACCGATTAAAAGTCAGGGTTTTGGACTGTGGGATGAAGCTGAAGTTTCCGCAGGGAACCGACGAGAACATGCAAACTCCATGCAGAAAGACCCCCGGTTTGGATTGGAACCCAGGACCTTCTTGCTGAAAGGCAGGAGTCCTACCAACTGCATGTGCCAAAAAAATTATAAATAGCTAAAAATTTACCAATAAATACATTTACACTGTCAGCAAAATTATAAACATTTCATCAACTGCAGGTCATAAGTTAACTGCATGTAACCTTTCAGCAGAACCTAATTAAAAAATTTCTGAACTGTCCCTTTAAATTAGCGCTTTGAACAGAAACACCTTCTCAAATGTCTTTTTTTCCACATAAATCCTTTGAGATTTGGGGCATAAAATTTCACTGTGCCCAAACATAAGACTGCCTTTGAAATGCCTCACCGCCGTCCCGCAGTTGAAGTTCAGTATGATTTCTCCTTTTTGTTGCCCCACTTCACAGGTCCCTTGATAGTTCAGTGGCACAGAAGCTCATTTTTTCATCAAAGCATGTGCCTAACTTGGGAAATGTTACATAAATGTCTAGACTGGGGTTTTTTAGCACAAGTTTGAACTAACTCCACACACAACAGGTAGGTAGCAGATGCTGTGGATTAAAAAAAAAACTATAGGAGCCTCTCTACATGGCAGAAAAACTCAACATAAATCTCAAAGCCCTCTTATAGTTTGTCACATCTGGGCTTTTTTCTTGTTTTTCTTTAAAATATATATTAAAATAAGCTTGAAGAGTAGGCTAATAGAAATTAGGAAATTTACGAACGGGTATTTGGTTTGATGGGAGAAAAAAAACTCCTACCTGTCTGCGGGCTGCTCCAGAGTCTCAGAGCAGAAAGGTCTGCCTCCTCCGCTGCTTCATCACACTGATCCTGCTGCCGACGGTGCTTCAGCTGCTGCTGCTGCAGCTGACGACGATGATGATGATGATGATGATGATGATGATGATGATGATGATGATGATGATGATGGTGATGATGATGATGTGGGCGACAGGAACGAACTCTGTGAAGTTACCGCTCGTACGAGTGTCTGCGCAGTGGAGCGTGACTGATGCTGCTTTCACTGAATACGGAAAAGTGGGGATTTTCGCTTTTCCGCGTGTGAGATGACAAGCTGTTCAGCTTTGAGGACCAGAAGTGTCACAAATCAGAAAATAGATAGGCAATGAAATGTAGTATGTCTGTTTAAATATGAAAATAAATAAAAATTACTTCACTTGGTTTGAAAGGTCTCCACTGACGTGCAGTCTGCTTAGGGTGACCACCTGCTAATAAGCCCAAGGGGGGACAAGGGGTATGTTTCTGAGGGACAAAGTGGGACACTGCTTGGCGCGGGCAGACTCACTGATAGTGATTTACACATTTCTAGCACATACCACCTTACATGGTATATTAATAATGCCCTATTCCCATAAACATGTGTAATTGCTGATGTATGCTCATGAATAGGCCAAACAATGTGTATTTCTTTCTAAATAAAGATTCATAATACGTTGAACATTCAATGAACAGATGCACTTCCAATTCCGATTTACTTTAGCTATTTAATTTTATTTATTTTTCATTACAATTTATTCACTTTAAATAAATTATAATTTAAAATTAAAGGATTAACAGGAATTGTAGTTGCTCTACACCACAGGAACTGTAAAAAAGTCTTAACTCACGACTCCAGAGGTTCACAGAACGAGAAGGGGGAGGAAGGATGGTGAACTTGGATGTTGGTAAAGTCAGGCGCAGGAAAAAAAAACTGTTCAACATTCTGGGGACACTTTTAGAACTTTGGGGTCACCTTTAGGACTCAAATCTTTTCAAGCCAAAACATGAAGTGGGCAGAATGTTTAGATGTCCACTTATAACATCGGTTTAATCCAAAACATTACAAAATTAACTGACCAGCAATCTAATCACAACGAGCCAACAGCCAGGATGTTTCTGAATCAGATGATTCATCAGCCTACCTTCCATAAGATCGCCGCTGCATGACTGAAGGCTTCCCCTGGAGCCGCAGCACCAGAGCGCTCCGGGCGTCTCGGTAGAGCCGGGTGATGCAGTCAGGATCCAGCAGCGTGAACGTCGGACTAGTTTTGACTTGAACGGCCATCAGCCTCCATGAATACCAGGTTATCCTTGTTGATATTTATTAACACCGATTCAACTTTTTCACTGCAGAGCCGTCCGCACCAAGTGACGACACAAAACAGGTTAAAATGTCCTCGTACGTTATGAGGCCACTTCTTCATGTCATCTTCTCAGTCATGAATAGTTTGAAGCTGTGGCCATAGTTACTTCGTCGTTCGAAAATAAGGTGGATAGAGCGACCAACTTTTTTTTGAGAAAGCATTGATTATGCGTGACACGGTCTCAATTTGCGGGACGCATGAATTGGGCTTCAAACGCTGTGCGTGCACGCGCTACGCGGGACGGGTGGTCACCCTAAGTCTGCTAGCACCACTGGTCCAACATGGGTCTGCGGGGTTTGGGTGTAAACAGGCATGTGAAGGGGGTGTGGGATATCAAATAAAATTATTAATATGTTTAAAGTATAAACAATGTTAAGAATGTTTTTTCATAAAAGAAATGGCATGCAATTCCCCCCAGTCACTTCTTTACCTTTGACCTTTTGCCTCTGTGACGCAGAGTGAGACGGGAAAGCAGCTGTGGAGTTTGAAGGCTCTACATCTGTATGTGGGTTCTGTGTTCTAGATTCCCCAAAAGTTTATATATGGTCATAAAACCGGTAAGTGAAAGGCATGATGAGATATCTGTACTTTTAAGACGACACCACAACTTTGTGTAGTTTCTGCTTTAGCCTGGAGGCGCAGACAAGCAGAGAGGGGCTAAAACACACGCTGGAGGACAGAAGAGCTCTGCACTCTTGTGATGTAGTCCTGAGCTGGAGGAGGAGACAGGTGAGGAGAGGCTAGTTTTATCCGCCCATAATCATTCAGACAGTAGTTTGCTGCTGTTAAATCGTCAGCTAGCTGGTAGCTAAAGACTTTGTAGGTCTCTAAAAAAGCCTCTTCCTTTAAGCGCCCTTAACAACAACTGACACTCACCAGTATTATTTTCTGTTAGATTTATTTGATGGGGACAGACACACAATAATATAGACAGCCGTCCTAAGCCTGTATCATGGTGCTTATAGCATGAGCTAGTTAGGAGCGCTTGTCCCCAGATGTCTGTCTTATAACTAAAATGCTGTTAGAATAACTAGTTTTAAGAGATGAGATGCAGCGGTACGGCATTTTATTTATACTAAATCTTTTTGAGGGATTATGGAGATGCAGCTATTTATCTATAAACAACTGCTATAGAGGGTAGAATGAAGTTAATAAGGTGTCACTGAAAAATCATTATGTAGATTATATCACATTTCTATGTAAAAATTCTCCCCTCAACTGATAATGTAGGTTTCTGTGTATAAATTTAAGACATTTATAATGAGACATTTCTAGAAACGTAATAAAAATTAGATGGTAGTGTGTGAACATTAAACTTCTTGTCTTGTCAATCATGGATTGAATAATGTATGTCTGTGTCTCTGAATAGGGCTTGGGATCCGCGTTGCATTGTGTGACGTGGCGGCCATGTTGATGGCAACGCAACGCTAAAATACCTCTGACATAACGTTGTTGAACGAAGAGACGTAGAAGTAGAGTTGAGAAAGAATAGATAGAAAAAATATGTTAAAATCCTAAAAAGGATCTGAAATTCACCGGGACACATTAAATAGAGAAGCCAGGGACCGGTATGTTGACAAAATCAGCATTATTATGGAGCGCCGACGACCACTTATTGCCACTGTTTTGCATATCAGACGTCTTCAGCTACCTAGTTTGCGGTGTGAGCGCCTATACTTCAGAACAGTTCCAAAGCTACAAATCCTTGGAGTCTCATGTGCAGTTTACGAATGGATGGGTTCAGGAGCGGCAGATCATAAAGCCAGCAAACAGTGGGAACACAGTAATTCGTACAAAGGTAAGCTGTGCTCAGACAGGCTCTGGCACCTGCTAACCGTTAGTGCTAACAACCACTCACGCATGTAATGGACTTTTAACTAGTTGCTATGTGTTTCAAAGGTGTAGTAAGTAACATTAACTGCCAACCCTCCCTAAACCCTCCGGGTTTCTCACGTATTTGAACCTTTTCCCGCTGCCGTTTTAGTATTTATGTACATGTATGTGGTGTCGCGGCTGAAGGAAAGAAACAATGTAGGCGTGCATCTTTAGCTTACCAGAATGAAAATGCAGGGAACACACTCTCATTGACATCGGGATACTGTGGAAAGTTATGATCGGTAGTCTTAAAGCCGCGATCCAAGCGAGCTGACCACTCTTTTTATCGCTGACACTTGTTCTCCGTGGTTGCGCCTCCAGGCAGGAAAGCGGTGGAAAGTTAACCCATTTTCTATGTTTTTCCCATGGCGATCATGTGTTGCGCTGTTACAGCCCACAAAACAGCAACGGTTTACCATGGTTGAAATCAAGTTAAGGTAAATTTAATCAAATTAAAACACCGCTGAGAGAGGGAGTACAGTACGCGGTGGTCATAGGCAGTAGTCTGAGTAGCGGTGGCGGAAGCATTCAATATGGCGGCCACGGAAAGTAATACGTCATGACGCCCAAGCCCTATAGAGTTATACATTAAAGTTGTACCTGCTTTAGTGAAACTGGAAAAAAAACTGATTTCAATGATAAGCTAACCACAGCTTTCTCACAAATAGAGGGTAATGGAGCTCACTGTTGAATATAATATGGTTAATTCATATTGTTCACATGTTAAATAAATAGAATGGAATAAATACAATTCAGTTTAAGATTGTACTGGGTTTTGATCGTACAAGTATTTCTCCACTAGATGGCGTGGGTGCCATTTGTCAGCCATGATTGTTGGCCTTGATTTCTGACCAGCGAAGAAGCCTGTTTCTTCTTCTTCATTCTAGAAAAATGTAGCTCTATGTATATGCTTGTTTTTGCCGCAGTTCAGAAGTAAAAGTGACAAAATTATGAAGTCGAATCTCCAGTCGTCTTTTTCATCAAGAAGGGATGTTTTCAGCTAAATCCACAACACTCACGCTGCCTTATAAATTCACAAGAAGAAAGTTATTATTTTAAGTGAAAAATTAAAAAAGTAAATAAGCTGTGAGTTAAAAAAAACTGCACAGATTTTATAGGGCTTGGGATCCGCGTTGCATTGTGGGACGTGGCGGCCATGTTGATGGCTACGCGAACGTTAACGCTGACATAACGTTGTTGAACGAAGAGACGTAGAAGTAGAATAGATAGAAAAAAGATGTTAAAATCCCGAAACGGATCTGTAATTTACCGGGACACATTAAATAGAGAAGCCAGGGACCGGTATGTTGACAAAATCAGCATTATTAATAATTTGGATCCATATGAAGTTCCAAACAATGAGTGGAGCGCCGACGACGACTTGTTGCCACCGTTTTGCATATCGGACGTCTTCGGCTACCTTGTTTGCGGTGTGAGCGCCTATACTTCAGAACAGTTCCGAAGTTACAAGTCCTTGGAGTCTCATGTGCAGTTTACGAATGGATGGGTTCAGGAGCTGCAGATCATAAAGCCAGCAAACAGTGGGAACACAGTAATTCGTACAAAGGTAAGCTGTGCTCAGACAGGCTCTGGCACCTGCTAACCGTTAGTGCTAACGACCACTCACACATGTAATGTACTTTTAACTAGCTGCTATGTGTTTCAAAGGTGTAGTTAGTAACGAAGAGGAGGAAATGCTATATCAACCGTCTCTGGGCGCGCATTCTTGCATGTATGTGGTGTCGCGGTTGAAGGAAAGAAACAATGTAGGCTATAAAATAAAACTGTGCATCTTTAACTTACCAGAATGGAAATGCAGGGAACACACTCTCATTGACATCGGGATACTGTGGAAAGTTATGTTCGGTCGTCTTACAGCCGCGATCCAAGCGAGCCGACGACTCTTCGTTATCTCTGACACTTGTTCTCCGTGGTTGCGCCTCCAGGCAGGAAAGCGGTGGAAAATTAACCAATTTTCGATTTTTTTCCCATGGCGATCATGTGTTTTGCTGTTACAGCCCACAACACAGCAACGGTTTACCATGGTTGAAATCAAGTTAAGGTGAAATTAATCAAATTAAAACACGGCTGAGAGGGAGTACAGTATGCGGTAGTCATAGGCAGTAGTCTGAGTAGCGGTAAAGGAGGCCATCAATATGGCGGCCACGCGAATAATTACGTCATGACGCCCAAGCCCTATTCCTGGACAGAAAATTTATGAATTGACCAATCAAATCACTCCTGTCCTGTGTGATTATCAAAAAACAGGACCCAGAATCTAAAACAAAAATATTTATACTACAGCCTGCCTCATTTTCATCAAACAAATAATTTTTATTTAAATATAACAAGAAAATGTTATATTTAAAAATATTGTAGATAATCATGCACAATGTTTTTTAAGGTGGAAGATGCCTCATAAAGAACTTCTTAAACTAAAAAATAAGGAGCTGCTTCTGTGGGCTGTTAACTAGCTGGGCTAGAAAGAGTTGAACAGGTAAAAACAAAAACAAAAGTTTTTCTCATCAACATACAGCTGTTTGGTATTAAACCTATGTAGAAATGTACAAGCAGTCAGTTTATGAGTTGTTAATTATGTTAGAATGTACTATAGTTAAACGCAGAACAACTGATAGCTAATTTCCTGCTCCTACATGGACAGAAGGAATGGGATTAATCAGATAAGGAAATTGATTACTAGAAAAGACACAATGCTACAGATGACAACACAGGAAGCACTGAGAGGAGGAAGACAGGAGTCAGACTTTATATACAGAGCGACAGCCGACAGGGAGGATAAAACAGGAAAGAAGACAATAGACTGGGAAGAAAGAAGAAGAGAGAAGAAATGTATATATGTACTAATAAAAGATGAGCACACACAAATAGAAGAGGTCTAACCGAAAGTTCGGGGGTCAGTTTAGCTTCATGTATTCTCATGTTGACAGGTAACACTAGGGTCCCGTGTCACTTCCTTTTTTTATTTGCCATTTCATGTTAAAGTGGTTCCAACTGTGCTGTTCTGAACAGGCCGCCTTCACCTCCAAGTAAATTCACAACATCCTGGCTGCTTTGTCTATCATTAGGGGCTTTTCACTATAAGGTTGTATTGTCCCCACTCTGTTTATATTTTTTCAATTCAATTCAATTTTACTTATATAGCGCCAATTCATGAAACATGTCATCTCAAGGCACTTTACAAAGTCAAATTCAATCATATTATACAGATTGGGTTAGATTATACACATTGGTCAAAAAATGTCTTATATAATGGAACAAGTTGATTGCATCAAAGTCCCGACAAGCAGCATTCACTCCTGGAGAAGCGTAGAGCCACAGGGAGAGTCGTCTGCATTGTACATGGCTTTACAGCAATCCCTCATACTGAGCAAGCATGAAGCGACAGTAGAAAGAAAAAACACCCGTTTGCGGGAAGGAAAAACCTCTAGCAGAACCAGGCTCAGTATGAACGGTCATCTGCCTCGACCGACTGGGGTTACAGAAGACAGAGCAGAGACACAACAAGACAGACAAAAAAGTACAGAAGTTCTACATTAGATGGTAATAGCAGGTGATCTGTCTTCCCTGGATGATGTCACAGTTAACAGAACATCAGACCAGGTGTACCTACTATGAAGAAAAAAAGAGAGAGAACAAAAAGTTAAAAGCTGAAATGACGACAAGCAATGCAAAACTGGAGAACAGTAGAACTCAGTAGTGGGAGAAAAATAGACCCTGAGCAGTGTAACAGTGTTAAAACAAAATATGTTCAATGGTTTCTGATTGACATATTTGGCTCCCATGCAGGTTGGAATATCTCTATTCCTCCGTATAATCAAAGGAGTCCTGCAGAGGGAAATTCTGATTGTAATAAAATATTCAATAAAAATATGTGAGGTGTGGTGTTGTGTTCCATCATTTTCCCTAGATTTCAATCTATTGTATAACTCTGCTAACTATTTTGTAACACATCATGGTCCATAGAACTGTAAAAGGTATGTGAAATTTGTACTAATGTTCAACACTAGAATCCAGTCAAATGTGCCCTTTTTTTACTTTGAGCACCCGCCCCTCTAGTGGTTTCTGCACGGCCCTGAAAGGAAACATACTGCGGGCGGCTGCCAGCGCTTCCTGCAGCAACAGCAGGGCAGTGTGCAGGCATCTCCATGTCGTTGTCACAATCTTCCCTGAGGGTCGTGAGTAAAAGGGAAGGATTTTCTCGAGAAGCAAACATCTCCTGGCAGCGCGTGTGTTTGGGTTTTGAGTGATGTTGAGGACATGATTGAATCAGACTGTTTTTTGACAATGTGGCAGCTCTGACCCAAATAGAAAAAACTAGGTAACACCAATGCTGCCTCATGTGATTTAGGTATGAAAGCATCTCCTAGTCTGAATGATGCAAACAAGTTCAGCAGACGTTTACATACAATCATCACTGGCCTGTATGCCACTTGTAGCCTACTATATTTACAGCTTTTAATGATTTATTTGAAGTGTTTTATTACTATTTTCAGGCTGGATGGATGATGCAACTTCGATCATTTTTAGCTACAAGAATCTGGTGCCAAAGTTTGAATTTATTGCAAATCTTCTGCAATTTAAGGAATATCCATGTGGACTCAAATTTACACATAGGCCTACCCTACCTTCTAATATTAAATGTCTCCCAGCAATCTACAGAAAATACACTTTTTGTAGATATAAACAGGCTGATGCTTTATCCGTTCCAAAACTGGCTTCAATGTATATTTGAGGTCTGTCTTCTTTTGGAACAGCCAGCTGTGTTCAGGTTTTAACCGTTCAACCCAAGCTGTCCCCCTCAGAGGGAACGACTTTGGTTAAAGCGTTAAAGTACAATCTGGGAACCAGAACAAAGCACACAGCTATCATAAACTGGAAGATCCTTGAACCCCTGTCACCGTCCACAGTGAAGAGGGTTTTACAGCAACATGGACTGAGATGTGTTGACCAGGCGAACCAGCCAACATCCATCACTGTTTTTTTGAGTTGACACTTCATTTTTGTCATTTGAGAAACTCGTGAGTAAAATTTAAGTTAGTTATGCTAAAAACACATGATTATTTCTTTATGTATGTGTTTGCATATTTTAGTCCTTTGTGGGAGGCCATTGTTTTTGACAACGTAATAAGTTGGCGGGGATTAACCCATTCAATGTCTGTGAAATATTTAAAGTACATATTATAGTTTTATTCAAAGTCACATACTATTTTAAAAATGTAATGTTATATAGTCTCTTAACACATGTTTCTTCATAATTTCCTTATTTGTAAAGGAAATAGACTTTTAGTCAGGTTTGCTGTAGACCAAAATGCAGACAAGAGATAGGGAGCCGCATGTTTGAGTGAATGATAATTTATTAAATCCAGACTAGCAGAATTTACAGGCTGGGTTGACAAAGACAATGACCAGGACCAGGACCAGGACCTGCAGAAGGAGCTGATAAGCCTTAGGGGTGGCATTACAGAGGGTCCAACAAGGAGGGAGAGGAGACTGGCAGGTTAAATAGGGGAGGAAACCGAGGGGAAGGCAGGTGAGAGTAATTAGCACAGGTGAATAACATGACAGTAATGAGCTGAAGGAGAGGGAGAGCAATGAAATGGCAGGAGATGGGGAGGAAAACAACCTAACAAGAATACAAAACTACCATGAAAAAAAACAGACAATATAAATGCACTAACTACTAACTGAACTGAAGACAGGCAGGAAAAAAATCTAACAGAAACAAGAATAAATTAACTAAATCCATAATGAGCCAAACACTAAATAATGACAGGAAACAAGAAGGAAAGAACAGAATAATAAAGAATACCTGAAAGGTATTCGATGTGAGCTTTATTCAGACTCAGACTTAGAAAGAATGTAAAAGAAATCCATTATCCAGGCAGAGCTGTGAGTAGAGCTGCTGCTCCTCTGGATCAGAGGAGTCAAATGGAGTGCTTTGGGCATCTGATCTGATCCTCCGTTTGGAGGCTTTATGGACACATCCCATAAGGAAGAGAGCCCAAAGGCAACCTAAAACCTGCTGGAGAGACTAAATATCCATTTTGGCCTGCATGAGAACCATTTGGGATCCTGCCAAAACAAACTGATGAGTGTTGCTGTGGTGCACCAGGTGCTGGGGGAGATGCTGGTGTATCCAATAGTCTGCAAAAAAGTGGGCAAACCATCTGAAGTCACAGAGGATGCCTTGTAGATCCATTAAAAAAACATCAGCAGAACTTGACAGGTGTTCCAGAGGCCAGGTGGTTGTTCTGGGCAATTACCCATCATGCAAGCCATAATCTTAATAACATCATGCAGGCTGATGCAACATGTGTGGGTGCCTTCATGGTTCCAACTTTGGGCCACTGTGATTACTATAGAGAGCACTTGGTGGGTAGCTGCCAAATGAAACCACTGTGACTCATGTGAATCCTCAGCATGATCTCTATCAAACTGACTGCCAGACCTGATGATCCTGTCAGTGCACTGGTGATGCTTCTATTTATGCCACATGTGTCATTCTAGATATAACACCTGCTTGTATATCAAATCATTTATGCGCCAATGACTAGTGTGCATGTGTAAAAATGCATCAGAACTGGACCTTTCTTGCAGAGTGCTTAACTTGGGCGTTTAATTATTTTATTAGTGGGTGTCAAATCACTGTTGCCCATTAAGTTGGAATAATTTAGTTTTCAGAAACAATCATTTTATTGAAAGCGATTGAACAGTTTTGACAAGACATACACTTTAGCATTCAACAATGAATCTGGCTATCACCATAGTCATGATAGAATGTAAAACCTTTATGTCATGGTTTAGGTTTTGTCTGGTTTCTTTTCTTGTCATTTTTGCAGTTCACCCAGCTCACCCTCCTGCAGCAATTAGTCACACCTGTCTGGACACTAATTAATCTTCATTCCCATCACCTGTCAGGCTCCCCTTATAAACTCACCTCAGTTGTTTCCTCGTCGCTGGCTCGTAGTGTTTGTTTCATCACCACTATGCCTTTCTGCTCCTGTTCCCCCGCCTTGGTTTCTGGCTCGTCTAGTTTGGTTTTTGTTTGGCTGCGCTGCTGATCTCTGTTCCTCCGTCTTCGTCCTGATCTCTGGTTCTGTTCCTGGTTCTGCAGCAGCCCAGCTTTCCTCTGTGTCATGGACTCCGTACCTGCCAGCCAGCTCATGCATCCTTCACCTCCGACTGGTAAACTCTGGTTCCTCATGTCACCACCATCCACCTGCAATAAACTGTCTTAAAGAACTACTCTGTGTGTGCGTGCTGTGTCCGGGTTCATCCACAACAAAATCATGACACTTTATGCAACAGTGTACGTGTGTCGCAAGTTTTTCACCTTCTTTTTTTTCTTGTCATTTTTTTTTTTTTGTGAGGGGGGGGGGGGAAATGTGGCAACAGTTATCTCTGTCTAAACAGTTCGGATTCAATACATACTGTCAAAACAAAAAGATTAAAAGTTATTTTGTCACTCCACCTTTTGCAGATTTTAAATGGTATCAGTATTGGCATAATTACAAAAGATCAACACGTTAATGGGAATTTAAATTCCTGAACTATACCGCTTTTACGTACATCTAGTTCCCTCTAAATTAAATCTGCTTTTGGTGGATCTGAAATAACTTATAGACATATTTTGAAAGAACATTTACTCACCTGAAATCTTGTAAGGGCAATGTGAAAATCTACTAATTCTGAAAACAGCTGCCAGACATGTTACATTCTTGTTGTACATTCTTGCATGATGAGAACTGGATTTTTGATTGTTTTCTATGTATTTTCACAAACTTCTGGCCAGTATTTACATTGCATTTGATGCAAGATGCATAAAGAACTTAGACCCTTGTTGTTCTGTTTTTTTTTACTTTATGCATTGTTGCATTTTTTCACATAATTTAGAAACAAAGGTTTTGACATTGTAGTTTTGTTCAGTATTTTTTAACATCGTTATTTGGAAACTTAACTTTCCAACTTTGCATTTTTTTTAAATAAAAAATGTCTTTTTATTCATAGGTTCCTTTTCATCTTAACCAGTGGCCTCTGGCACACGGTGATTTTAGGTACAAAGGGAAATCTGGTCTTTCTGCAATGCGTTTTATGAGTAAAACGCATTGCAGAATGAGTAAAACGCATTGCAGAATTGCCTTAAACCATGTGGTAAATCAAAGAGCAGCAATACACTGTCTTGGAACACCATATCCCCAAAATTACATGACAGAACTGAAATGACATCCCACATGAGGGCATGGGTAGGATCAAACATGAAGTTCACCCCGGAAAATTCAAAGCAAAGATAAAAGTGCTTCAGATAGCTTTTAACATTAGTTTGGACAATTGGTTAGAATAATGTACTGCAGACAATAATTATATAAAACATTTGGGATCAAACTAATATGTTTGGCACAACTACAGCAGCCAGAGAAACATTCTACTTGGCGTGAAGCTGGAGCTGACAAAGCGATAAATAAAAATAAATTGGGATTTTTAAACCACTAGAGCTTCCTGTTCAATCATATCACAAAATGTTCTGTAGTATCTTAGGACAGCATGTTTCAGGTAGTTTCCATCCTGACAGGGTCACTGGGCAAGAGGCGGGGGACACCCTGGACAGCCTGGGGCAGCTTTTAAACAGCTTAAAATGAAATGTGTCACTGATGTAGGCACTTAAAAACCTTATTAACAGTGGGACTTTTAACAAACATGTCAACACAGAGTCACAGAAATGTCTTTTAAAGGCAATTTTTAAATAGATGTAGTGAGAGACTTATTTACCCGCTGTCCTAACTATGTGGCCCAATGATTTCACACAAATAAGTTTTGACAAAATATTTATATAGATAAATATTAGACCATATGCTGCTCAGCAATAAAGCAAAGGCATTATTAGTGTGATGGTGGTGTAACTCTACACAGCTGATATTGATCCACGCTGGTGTTGCCATCTGCTTCTACTGTCTACTGCATGTTTGTTGGCTGTTTTTGTTTTTATATTTAGTTTTTTTAATTTTCACATATATGAATAGAATGGAACACATAGAGGAAGAAGTGCAACAACATTGATTTTAAAAAAAGAGGAAATGCGTTGGGAAGAAACAGAACAAGTGGAGGAAGGGTGCTATTAAGTCAGAAAGAAATGGAGACGACAGACATAAACTTTGCCATTTAATATTTCAAAAACTACCTTTCAAAAATGGCTTAAATGTCTGATACAAGAAGACAAATGCACCATAGAATGAAAGAGCATCAAATATAAAAACCATATCTACTGCTGAAAGTAATAGACTTGGTGTAAAGAAAAAGGGTGACCCAAATAAGCAAACATACTTTCCTTAGTAACCAAAAATCCAATCAATTTCAAAAAAGAGTAACACACCTATTTATTTTTGGTGTTATTTTGGCATCTCAAACCATTAAAGAATGTGGGACATGTTTTCTTTTATTTATTTTTTTCTGCCTTCAAACAAAACTCTACTCGAAGATGTATCACAAAAATGCACTAATTACGTTATTACAAGTATTGTTACTATGTTCAATCCCAAAGGCACAAGAAGACAACACTGCTGAGTAAAAGTAGATAAATACGAGGCACCACTGAAAGCAGCAAATGAAAAGTATTGGACGGAAGTAATTCCTTAAAACAATGTTTGCGATATTTATCTAAAAGGTTTCCTCATTTTAATTTAGGTTTTCAAAGTCCAAACATGTGAACCTATTTTACACTGTCGCTGGTGAACTTACTCTAAAACTAAAACAGCTGCAACTGCAAGAAGATCCTAGGAATGTGATTTTAAAGCTGTGTCTCCCTCTAGTGTGCAAATACAGAACTTCTGCTCTATCTGCCTCATTACTGACACCCTTTCAAGTAGTATAAACTGTCAAAGGAAATATTACAAAAATCCAGCCTCTGAGTCCTTACTCAGTGAGGGAAAAGACATCGCTATTCAAGACACAAGTTTTTAACTAAATCACGGGTGAAATGAATATTGCTGTAACTAACAATCCAGCTGTAAAACGTGGGTGGCTGACAGCCAATTAATGAGAGAGGCAGGAAAACCACATCAGACCGAAAACTTTGTTGCAATAGATCCTTAAAACTGATCACAAGATGATATAAAAAAAAAAAAGAACCAAATATAAATCAAAAAGAGAATGATTTTAAAGACTATAGTAACTTATCTGGGTCTTATTAAAATAAACCAAAAAATTCAGATATTAAACACAAAGGTACAACCGCTCTTGACAACTAAGAAAGGCTCTTACTAGTTTAGTTGGATCTTAATATATTTTTTTAAATTGCATCTCTGAATTGAAAGTTTTTCGGAAAAAAAAGATATCATAAAAAGTGGTTATTTATCATAAATTCAAATCTTTTTGCATCATCCAGTCTAAACTGTTATTGTCTGCTAAGGTAGAAATAAGAATAAAACAAACATTAAAACTTGCAACAAAATCCTTTAACAACCTCACATGAAAAAAATGTATGTTCCATATTCTCAATGAGTATGACACAAAACACAGTCAATGCTTTCCAAGCCATACTGTCTTGTGGGATAAACATAACGTATTTTCAAATTGCATTTCATTTACCATTCAGACAGTCGCCCTAGGAGTTTAATGAGTTGGATCTAGTGGATCTAGTAGTAGGATCCATCAGCAGAATCAGTTGATAACTGTGTGATCCTGTAGCTTTCAGTCATGAAACAAAAATCTCCTGAAACCAGTCTGTTAGAACGAACTCCAATCTGTGGGCAGATGTTTGAATTTAGCTGACATTTGACGCACTTTCACCACATTTAAAATGGAAATCATCATAAACCAACATGTTTCCATTTAACATCATTTTAGCAACTCTGGCCACGTTTTGATTCACGTGGCCAATTGTTATTTACTAATATGCTCTGGTAGTAGGCAAGGCTCTGAATGGCCGATGAAACATGGTGAAGCGCAACATGGCCGTCAGGTCGCTCCAGGCAAGAGAGATTGAACAGCAGCTCGGACTGCTGCCATATCAGCTCGTTCAGAGTGCATTTCTCCCAGGATCACGTCCAGCAGTGGTGCTAAGTTATGTGGTTTTCCTTCTGTATTCAGTTATATACATTCAGGCGTGTTCGTAGCGTCTAAGACGTTGCTGTAAGTTAACTAGCCAATGTTTGTGCTGCAAAGTCTCCATAATGGGGCAAAGAGGGAGTGCTGTGGTTGAACCAAATTAAAACTGAATTCATCATTTACTCGAAAATTTTCAATAAAAACGTGTCCAAACAACGTTTTCATGCTAGTTTAACTTTAAACGTGTGAGCTTTTAAACTGTTTCCGATCTTTTTTCACAAATTTCATACAGATACAGAGTACAGGTTAGGTAAGTTAACAGTGAAACGCAGGCTTCTGTTCTCCACTCCCCAGGATATTCCCCCTCTGGTGTCAGCAGTTTCATCTGGCATGACCTGTTTCACCCCAACTGCCACCTCACTGAAACCAGTAAGCAATGTTTTTTTTGTTTTTGTTTTACAAATTTACAAATGGACTTTGTATCAGGTTCCTTTGTTTTACTGTGCAGATAATTGTATAGCCTGTTGATTGTGGGGGAACTGTGATTATTTACTCAATGATACAATTATGCCTGGTCTTTGTCATTAAAAATATACATACATATTTTGAATTGGCAGTGTGACAACTCAATTATTCGCAACTAATGTGCCCAGGAAATTGACAACCAAGTGTTGTTAATATTGCATAAAATGTTGCTTATAATGTAACACTTCTGTTTTCCTATTTAACTTTATTTTATCACTTGACTGCTGTTAGGTTTAAAGCTGCATTAGGTAACTTTTGTATACATTTATTTTTTACATATTTGTTAAAACTGTCACTCTGTCTATATAGTATAATATTAGACATATAATCTGTGGAGAAAAAAAACAAGCTTCTCTTGTCCTACTGCCTTTTGCAGAATACAGCGCTCCTTGTCAGAAACAACCAATCAGACCAGATTCGATTCCTCTACCAACCTGGGGGTTGGTTTGTTTTGTCTGAACTGCAACGCCGACGGGGAAGGGGCGTTCGGCAAAGCTCTACTACGTCGAGACAGCGGCAAGACCGATTAAATACCTCTGGTTGTGCTAAACGGTTTTACTCCATCATCATACACTGAAATCGGGGACGTCTGGTCATCCTACCGGAGGGATGGAGTAATATTACACACTTGGGAAGAATATGTAATGGCCCTTATAATCTGGTGCACCCTATATGTGGACAAAGACACATATTTCATCTACTTGTGTACTTGTGTTTATTTAAAGCTTTATCTTCTTGTAAAGGTGTTATAATAGATATTAGACCAGTGACATTTACTTAATGAACAGAAATCTTTGAGTATGAGCCAAACTCCAATTTAACCCATCTTCCTAATGGTTCTCATCATTCTTGGTTTTTTTAGGGAAAAAACAAGAATGGGCGTTGCCATTTATTGAAGTCAGTTTGTATATGAACAAACGATCCAAACAATCCGAGTGGCGGTCTTTACAACAAGTGAGATGGACAGGTAATTATGGAGAGTGTGGATATGACAGAACTTAACCATTGGACGCAGGCTATTGTGTGCCAAAAAAAGCGGTAAAAACCGTATGACCTCCCGTCACCCAAACCCTTTCTGCCCTCTCACCTCTCACCTTTAAAGCCTTCCCCTCCACACCGCCACCAGTGTTAGAGCAAAATATAGGTCAGTGTGTCAACCTAAACAAAACACCACCACCCAAAACAAATAAACCAGAAACAAACCATATCTAAACACCAACAATTATAAATAGCTCCTACACTAGTCATTACTGGTCCTGCAGACTAAACACATGTAAACAAGTTGTCGGTAAAGTGTGCAGTCGGGTCGATGATCGGTTCATACCACTACGTCCAGATTAGGCAAAAAAATTCAAAGATGTCTGTTTGACTGGGACTCAGGTCAGTCTGGGTCGGGTCTTCTTATACACTTGCAGACTCTGGGCTCTCATTTATAAAGCTTGCGTACGCACAAAATGGGGCCCGACATTTGCGTACGCCACTTTCCACGCAAAAATTGGAATCTATAAAAAAAGAAAAACTTGACGGGAAAATGTGCGGCCCTCAAGGCAACTCTGACCCAGGCGTACGCTCATTTTGGAGACGGGAAACTGGCGATGCAGATGGTAAAGTGGTGACTTGCAGCCAAACATGATTCCTCTCAGATGTTCAATTTCACTCCGTATCAGACTTTAATCGTAGATCAACTTCATTATAAGCATTCAATACCGAAGTGTTAATCACGCTTGCACTGGTGACATGTAAGTATATAAAAGGACCTCTCAATAAAATAAAAATATCACATAAGCCATCTTAATCATGAATAAAAGTCCACACAACAGTTTAGCAGGGTTTTCAACCTTCACATTCCTGTCCCTGACAATCATCAGGGTGATGTGTTCAACCCTTATCGTGACAAGGTGTACAGCAATTACTTTAATTGTTGTAAATCCTCAAACACACTCGTACGTAATGCTGCGCGGTGGATGCATTGGCACAGTTGGAAGACATTGCAGATGGGAGAATTAGAAGGAAACGCAGTTTCAGGGATCAAATATTTCCTGTCCAAGGATGATTACAGGCCAAGATGCCGCTTTAGACTATGAGCATTGCATTTTGCTAAAACCTAGAGGAGAAAGTGGCTACACCTCCCTGCAGGTGCTGAAAGGCTCCAACCCCCAGAGCACAGAGCGCTTAGCGCTCACACCCATGCAGTGCAGCGTGTTGGCTTCCTAAAATGCCTTTTGCAGTGTTTTTTAAATTATTTATTTAAAAAACAATTTTTGGAGGGGGGTGGGTTCTTTATCATTGTGGGGTAACCTCTCATTCGTCCTGGTCTCGCTCCCTTCTCTGAACGTCAAGCGGAACGCAAAGCCTCAGAGGAGTACAGACGTCTGCTGACATTTACAACAGCAATCAGGTTTAATTTTTAATGTCTCTTTTAATGTGGGCAACATCTGCTCTTTTACCTCTGATTTACAAATTTAATAAATGCTTCTCTGTGAAATTTTCCCAAAGTTCATTTGCTTTTTCTCTGTGGTTGCCTCCTGCTGAGCCATTTTTAACACACATTAACATTCATGTGACCTGTCCAGAGTCTTGCCCATTGACGGCTGGAGATAGGCACCAGCACCCCTCGTAACCCCACAAGGGATAAGAGTGTCGGAACATGGATGGATGGATTAACATTCATGAGGTGTTTTGCATCGACCATTTATGGTTTAATCTGGGCGTGTAGAGGGCAGAACATGAGGCCGAACAAGCTACACAAATGTTCAGGTACAGCTGTGATCTATAAAGGAAAATTGCGTGCTGGTGTGCGTGTGCATGATTTTATAAATCTGATTTTTTTTAGATTTTTTTTGCCATACGCTATTTTCTTTTTCTTGATGTACGTACACTTTTAGTATGGATTCTACACAAAGTTTTATAAATAAGACCCCTGGCTTTACACCCCATTTCACACTAACAAATAAATGAATAAAAAGAGAATGCAGCTCTAACTTAAATTGAATTGAATCAAGTTTACCCAACATTGTTGCTGCAGCCCCCAGGAGCTTCTGCTCTGTGGCTGCTGGGGAGTTACCTGGGGCTCTCCTCTCCTCTTCTCTGGAATGAAGGATGCAGCTATCTCTGTGTGGGTCATTCTTGGGCTCCTGAGCTCTGGGGGCCAATTCGGACATCTGTCGGGGGCTCTGATCTCCCCAGTGTCTACCTCAGAGCCCTGGGGGCTGGGTCTTTGACTCCTCACAACCACTATTGAGCATTTTCTTTATGGACAAACCTTACATATACAAAAACACTTTCACTAACACCTACAGGCATAGACATAATATAAGAGTAGACGAGTCATTGGGCGGGTTCTGCCTATGCTGCGATGCGTCAGAGCGTCCGCCATCTTAAATGTGGCAAATCTGCAGTTACTCAGTCACTTAAACAGAATCAGAGGGACTTTAATCTCTAATACTTTGTATTCGTAGTATTTTTTTTGTAATATTACAAGTTTATTGTCATATCCCTTTAGCTTCATTCTCCTGAATTTGTTCTCCTAAAGAATAAAAATATTTAAAATAATCTAACCTGGCCCTATTACTTCAGGAGTGAAATAATTCTGCAAACTGTGATTATTCTGGAAATGTTCCCCCTTAATTCTCATAATATGATGTTTTTATCATAACATTATCACTTTTGTGTTTGTTTGTTTATTTTTACTTTATTGACCTAGGACTTTTTTTTTGCTCATATTATTAATTTTACCTATTTAATACTGACCCAAAAAGTTCCTAAAGGTTCGCATGTGACACGGTTTTATGAAATAATGAAGACCACAATGTTTAGATTTAACAAATTGATCCTTATATTCATAACACATACACACACACACATATATATATATATATATATATATATATATATATATATATATATATATATATATATATATATATATATATATATATATGTATATATATATGTGTGTGTGTGTGTTTTTATTGCAGCACAGGAATGAGGCATCTTCTCTGATCCACGTTCACAAAAACAGAACTTAACTTTTTTCTGCCACATACAATATGGCGGTGACGTTGACGTGCGAACCTGCGCCCTATGACGCGTCTACGTATATATGTCTGTGCCTACAGGCGCTTGGATGTTGGTGCTTTCAGATACACATCTATACAGATAAAGCCTATAATTAGCTTTGGCTGTCACTTTATACGTCTTGTAATAAACAATACTGAGTATTTCTCTGTGATGTTATCAAAGGTGTTGGTTGTTTGTACCTGTGATCATTTTCCTGTTGATTTTGCTGTTCATTCTATCTTTCTTTCTGCAGGTGTAGAAGCAGACTACAAGGAAGTTACCTTGTACTCTCTTTCTCCTCTACTCTGTTTTTGGTCACTTTTTTTCCTTTTATTGTTTTGCCTCATCTCTCTCTCTTCCTGGTTTTCTCTTTTACCTTTCCGTTTCTGTGTCCATTGAATTTGAAATGATCCCAAAATAATGGCCAGTAAAGTTTTTTTGCATACACATCAAGTGGAGCACTAACCAAAAGCAGTAATGCTCCAATTGAAAGTAAATCTGTTGGGCTCTCTTTGGCATTTAGACAGCAATTCTTAATGCTACACTGCCACAGAGAGAACATAAAAAGGTGCAGTTGACCTGACCGAGAGCTGGCTGATGTATATAGTTTTAGCAATTCAGTTAGGCAGGTGGGGGTGATGTGCTCGTGCTTCCGCACCCCTTCCAAACCCTGGTTGTGCTGGTCTGAACATAATGGAGCTTTTGAATGCTCTTACTAGCAAATCTGATGAGGAGTGCATCACATTAGTCCAGCCTGGAGGAGACAAAGGGATGGATGTGCGTCTCTGTGGGGGTTTTTCTATTAAGGAAGGAAGGAAGCGAGCAAGGAAGCAAAGAAGGAAGGACGCAAGGAAGGAAGGAAGGAAAGAAGGAGGCTTATAAATAACAATCAGCAAACTTGGAAAAGGTTTTCTATTCCTTTTACTATTTCCTATTGTTTATTGTGTTTAACTTTGGAAATACATTCAGTTATATTATAGCTTATCAGGATACAAACAAGGATAGTGACCAAGAAAATAACACGGTTTCCAAAAGCTATTTACATGGCTGGGTCAATATTCTTCCGCTAAAAGAAAATATACTATACTTGACAGTTTTAGTATACATCATAGCAAATTAGGTTCAGCACAGTGAGTTGTTACAAGTGCAATCGTAGCAGGGCACTTAAAGAGGTTTACAATGAACATTTACCTTCAGCTTTGCATTGGTATTGTTTCTTTACGCATAAACTGTAGTCACACTATAAGGATAATTCCTGGATATTTAATGGTTTGCTTGCACACAGCTTTCTCTGCTGTAAATATATTCTACTTTAAGCATTATAGTGTCTTAACTGGAAACATACGTTGGAATTTCAGCAACATTGTCTCAGCATATTTCTAACTAAATGCTCTAGGGGTCATCCTGCAAAATAATTCTGACAAGTGACTTAAACTTGTTGAAAAGTACAAATTGATTGAGGAAATGTTTTACACAGTGTCTTGCAAAAGCTTGCATCACCTTTGAAGTTTAAAAAAAATATATATAACATTACAGCCTCACACCTCAGCGGATTTCATTGGATTTTGATATGGCTGACAAATACAAAGCAGCACATAAGAGTGAAGAGTAAGGAAAACGATAAAATGTTTTAAATCTTTACAAATAAAAATGTTTGCATTAATCATAGAAGCAGGCCAAGAGGCCCATAAAGAGCCAGCACAAGGCAGAAGCTAACTAAGCCACTGCTCCAGTCCCTCAAACCAACAGGGATCTCCCAAAAAAGCTTGAATTTTAACTAGGACTGGAAGATAATTCAATATCGATATATATCTATTGTTAGACGTATATCGATGATAGAAAAAAAGGGAAAATAAAAAGTTCAATAGAATAACAGTTTTCCTTCCTTATGCATTCTAGCCACGTAGGTTAATATTATCGATGCATATGATTTCTATTTTATCAAGATGCATTTTTTCTATATCGTCCAGCTCTAATTTTAACACAGGCCTGGTCATAAGATGTGGAACAAGGTACTCTGGTCAGATGAGACCAGAATTGAACATTTTGGCTGATATGATTTGAACTAAGCAACATTTGTGGAGGAAAACCAATACTACACATCACCATGAACACACTAAAAAAAACAGCTATTAAAACCAATGTTAGGCACTCAGCAGAATCATGCTGTGGGGGTACTTTTCTTTTGCAGTTGTGACATACACGTCACATTTTGCAGATTTGTATTTCTTAATATTTATTTGTCAATTTGAAACCCGTATATCATTTTTCTTCTCACTTTATAACTCTGTGCTACTTTGTATCGGCCCATCTCATAAAAACCCCATGAAACACATTGAAAGCTGCAGTTGTACTGTGATGAAATGTAACAAATATGAAAACGTATGGGATATCAATACTTTTGCAAGGCAATGTGTATGCTAGCATAAATCAAACATTCTCTCTCATAAAGCAAAGACATATTATGTAATCATTTAACCAGCTTATTAACAGCTTGACAGCATCATAAATAGAATAGAATTGCACTTTGCTACTGCAATACATTTCTATATAGCTCATTTAACATGCAACTCAACATCACATTGTCATGGTGATACCTGGATGCTAACAATTAACTATCTGTGACTTGTATGATTCATTGGTCCCTCATCCAGTTGCCCGGAGGTTTTTGTTTTTAACTTCAGGTGGTGAAATTCTAAGCCATTCTTTTGTGATGGAGAACAAGGATCTTTAGGCACAATTCAAATATCTCTCTCACTTCTCAGCCTCATCAAAGAACCTCATTTTCTCAGAGTGCACAGAGTCTTTAAGCCGTTGAATAGATGACGCTGTCTCCCCGGAGATGGGATCTGTGGTGCCAGATATAAGGGTGATTTGTTTTGTTATAACCAGGGTCTCTTTGCTCTCACTTCTTTCAGTTGATGTCTCTTGAATTAAGTGTTTCTCAAACACTGTTCTCGTGGCACTTTGAGCATCTTGGATGGTCCACGATGGAGTGTCATCTACCTGTAGAGCAAGGCCTTCAGATGATTGGACCTGGACAGCAGATGGTATCATGGCATGCTGGGATTCTGGAGTAGCTTGTATCTTTGATGTAATGATATGAATTTTTCCAGACTTTAGTCTAACCGTATCTTCAGAAGAAGATGACACACCAGAAGACAAAATAGTAATCTTCTCAGGCAAGTTGGGCACATCTGCGGTCAGCTCGGTCCTTGTGATGGAGGTCATGATTTCTCCGTGCGCCTCTCCAACCCCAGCAGCTGCACTGTCATCTGAGTATTTGACTGTCACCTTGGCTGGGGAAGGTAAGAATGGGCCAACAGGCTCACTTGTGATCGTAGAGCTTATATCAGCAAAAGCATCTGATGACTGGACAGAACATGTGGAACTTCCTTCTTCGTCTTTCATTTCCCCTACTGGACTGCTATCTTTTATTTGCTCTGCTTTGTCAGGAATCTTTGGTTGTTCCGTCGGAGAAGACAGTCCAAACTTGGGGAATTTAAACCAGCCTGAGCTCTCCAAATTTTTGGTAGCATCTTGCTTGGATTTTTCCACCTTGTCCTTTGCCTCTGTGTGCTTTGCGGTGGGTTCAACTGGTTCATGAAGTTCCTTTGAGGTTTCAAGGCTTTGTTCAGCTTTTTCCCCTTTTTGAACATCAAGGTCAACATCGGTAAGCTCTACGATGTCACCAAATGATGTTAAAGTCAGTTTTGGTGATTTGTTTTCTTCTTTTAGTTCAATCTTTATTTCCGGCCGATCGTCAGTATTTTCATGCTCAGTGTTAGATTCATCTTCAGGTTTAGATCTTGAAAGACTCAATCGTGGTATTTTAAAGGTAGGTAGTTTGAATTTACTTGGGGATCCATGAACCACAGTATCACTTTCTGTGTTTGGGGTTTCATGATCCGGTTGTATGGATTTGGAAGCATCTGTTTTAACATCAGTTGTTGGACCTTTGATGATACCAGTAGGATCGTGCGCCAGCTGACATTCATCGCCTTCGACTATTTTCTCTGTGGTGTGTGTTTCTGTTGTTACCTCATGAGACACACTTCCAAATCTTGGCATTTTTAAAGTTGGCATTTTGAATTTTAATGGTGAACCTTTTCCATCTTTAGACTTAACTTCAGCCCCAGAAGCTGTTGTTTCAGGAGCAGTCGAGTCATGTTCATCTGCGGGGGGTTTGACCTCTGCTATCACTTCAGTTTCAACTTTTTCAGTTTTTACACCATGATCTGGCAGCTCAGCTTTCACTTCAAGCTCTTTCATGTTTGACTTTGAAAATGAAATCTTGGGAAGTGAAAACTTACTTTTCTTTAGGTTTGTGTCAAGTTCTGCAGCTGAGGGTGCTTCTACTGCGGGGACCCGTGAAGGCTCTTTAACATCAACATCTGACTGGCAGATTTTGGTCTCTGCTGATGTGACATCAGCTTTAGGTGTTTCAACATTGACATCGACAACAGGGGCTTTACCACCAGTTCTTGAAAATGAGATGTTCGGAAAAGTCCAATTTAGTCGTTTTACTTTACCTTCAGACTCAACTGTAGGCACATCTTCTACTTTTGCCTCAGCACTGGATAGCTGGACTTTAACTTTACCTTCATATTTCTTTTGTTCCCCTTCTTTAGCATTTACATCCACTTGTCCAATATCAGCATTACGTTCTACGTCAATTCTTTTCTCTTTCTTCACATTAGGTATTTCCACACTGAGATGTGGTGATACAGCTCCAAATTTGGGTAAAGTAATTTTAGGGATTTTACCTGCTGATACAGCTTCGACACCCTCTGAATGGGCTTTGATCTCTGAAGACTTAACTTCCATTTCCACCAAAGGTTGTTTAGTTTTTGGGTCAGAAAGCAAAACATCAGTGTTGACCTCTGGTACTCTGAAATCTACATCTGTCTTCGATATGTCAATATCAATATCAGACCCTTTGGCTTGGGCCACTGAAAAACCAAGACTTGGCAGTTTGAATTTACTTTCTCTTTTTTCCTTATCAGTTCCTGAAGACGTTAGATCTACAGCTGGACCCTTAATTTCAATTGTTGGGCCTTCTGTGCTGACCTTAAGAACCTCCTCCAAAGTTGTACTTTCACCTGTCAGTGTTTCGACATCTTTTTCTGAGGCAGGTACTTGTTTGTCTGAACTTTGAGTAGCAAGACCAAATTTTGGTAACTTGAACGTTGGCATTCTAAATTTGGATGGTGATCCATCAATGTCCTTTGATACAACCTTTATCTCAGGTGCCTTAGTTTCCATTGCAGTAACAGTGTATTTCTGTTCACCATCTTCCTTAGGTTTGTCCAATTGAGGACTTTCTCCAGTGGAGCTTTGAGTAGAAAGCCCAAATTTTGGTAACTTGAATCCAGACATTTTAAATTTGGATGGTGAACCATCAGCTTCCTTTGTCACTGTTTGGATTTCTGGTCCCTTGTTTTCTATTGCCATAGACATTTTTTTCAGATCATGATCATCAAGGAGTTCATCTTTGACTTCTGGCAGTGTGACATTGACTTCCTTCTTTGATAACCATAAATCATCATCAGGCCCTTTGGCCTCTGCAGAAAAACCAAGACTTGGCATCTTAAACTTTTTTCCTTTTCCTTCCCGATCGCTCTTTTCAGTTTTTGGCTCTAATGATGGACCCTTGATTTCAATGCTTGGTTCTTCTGTTGTAACTGCAATAACCCCTTGTGAAGTTGCACTTTGGTCTAACAGATGTACTTCTCCAGCAGAAGTTTGAGGTGCAAGCCCAAATTTTGGTAACTTGAAATTTGGCATTTTAAATTTTGATGGTGATCCTTCTGTATCCTTTCTTGTATCTTTGCTTTCAAGTGCCTTAGTTTCCACTGCAACAGAAGATTTGTTTAATTGGTCACCAGAGAGTTCAACTTCAGCTTTCACTTCTGGTATTGTAATATCTAAATTAGTCTTTATGCTCAAATCACCATCATGCTCTTTGGCTTGTGGTACAGAAAAACTCAGACTTGGCAGTTTGAACTTCCCTCCTCTTCCTTCATGTTTACTTCCTACAGTATTTAAATCAACTGATGTGTCCTTTATTTCAATGCTTGGTTCTTCTGCGCTAACTTTAAGCACCCCCTCTGAGGCTTTAGATTCACCTCCCTCCATTTTGACATCTTTGTCAAAAGAAGGTGCTTCTTCGGTGGAACTTTGAGTAGAAAACCCAAATTTTGGGAATTTAAAAGAGGGCATCTTGAATTTAGACGATGATCCGTCAATATCTTTTGTTACAACTTGAATTTCAGGTCCTTTAGTTTCAGTTTCATTAGAGAGCTTCAACTCATCATCAGGAAATTTGACCTCAGCTCTGAGTTCTGGTTGTGTTATGTTCACATCTTTCCTCAAGCTTAAATCTGTGTCCAGCCCTTTGGCCTGTGTACCAGAAAAACCAAGACTTGGCAACTTAAACTTTTTTCCTTTTCCTTCACGTTCACTTCCCTCTGTTTTGGACTCTACAGATGGACCACTAATTTCAATACTTGGTCCTTCTGAGCCAACTGCAATGACCTGCTCTGACATTGTAGATTCTTCTCCAGCTGATTTGAGATCTTTATTCAAAGGAGGCACTTCTTCAGTGGAACTTTGAGTAGCAAGCCCTAATGTTGGTAACTTGAATGTCGGCATCTTAAACTTGGATGGTGATCCTTCTGTTTCCATACTTATACCTTTGAATTCTGGGGGTTTAGCTTCCAGTTCAGAAGATTTGTAATATTTTTCCTCTGGGAGATTGATTTCTGTTTGGACCTCTGGTACTGTAATATCTACATCTGTCGTGGACAAGCTCATTTCAGTAGCAGGCCCTTTGGTTTGTGATACAGAAAAACCAAGACTAGGAAGTTTAAATTTTCTTCCTCTTCCATCATTTTCAGTCCCTGTTACTTTTACGTCTGCTGATGGATCCTTGATATCAATATTTGGTCCTTCTATGCCAACTGCAATGACCTTCTCTGACTCTGTAGTTTCTCCTTCAGCTGTTTTGAGATCTTTGTTCAAAGGAGGCGCCTCTTCAGTGGAGCTCTGAGCAGAAAGCCCAAATTTTGGCAACTTGAATGTCGGCATCTTAAACTTGGATGGTGATCCTTCTGTTTCTGTTCTTGTACCTTTGAATTCTGGAGCTTTGGCTTCCACTTTAGAAGATGTGCTAAATTTCTCTTCGGGGAGTTTGACTTCCATTTTGACGTCTGGTACTGTAACATCTACATCTGTAGTGGGCAAACTAGCATGAGGATCAGGTCTTTTGGTTTGTGATACTGAAAAATCAAGGCTTGGCAGTTTAAATTTTCTTCCTCTTCCTTCATTTTCAGTTATTTTTACTTTTACATCTGCTGATGGATCCTTAATATCAATGCTTGGACCTTCTATGCCAACTGCAATGACCTTCTCTGACTCTGTAGTTTCTCCTTCAGCTGTTTTGAGATCTTTGTTCAAAGGAGGCGCCTCTTCAGTGGAGCTCTGAGCAGAAAGTCCAAATTTTGGCAACTTGAATGTCGGCATCTTAAACTTGGATGGTGATCCTTCTGTTTCCGTTTTTGTACCTTTGAATTCTGGAGCTTTGGCTTCCACTTTAGAAGATGTGCTAAATTTCTCTTCGGGGAGTTTGACTTCCATTTTGACGTCTGGTACTGTAGCATCTACATCTGTTGTGGGCAAACTAATATGAGGATCAGGTCTTTTGGTTTGTGATACCGAAAAATCAAGACTGGGCAGTTTAAATTTTCTTCCTTTTCCTTCAGTTTCACTTCCTGTCGTTTTTAAATCTGCTGATGGATCCTTGATATCAATACTTGGTACTTCAGTGCTAGCTGCATGAATCTCTACTGAAGTTGTAGTTTCTCCACTAGCTCTTTTGAAATCTTCATTCAAATGAGGCATTTCTTCAGTCGAACTTTGTGTAGAAAGCCCAAATTTTGGTAACTTGAATGTCGGCATCTTGAACTTGGATGGTGATCCTTCCTTCTCCGTACTTGTTCCTTTTAATACTGGAACTTTGACTTCAACTTCAGCAGATTTGTTAAAGTTTTCATTAAGAACTTTGACTTCTGATTTGACATCTGGTACTGTAACATCTACATCTGTCGTGGATAAGCTCATCTTAGAATCAGAACCTTTGGTTTGTGGTACAGAAAACCCAAGACTAGGCAGTTTAATTTTTTTTCCTTTTCCCTCATTTTCAGAGCCTGTCATTTTTAAGTTTGCTGATTGTCCTTCTGTGCTAACTGCAAGAATCTCTCCAAAAGTCATAGTTTCACCTCCTCCTGTTTTCACATCTTTGTCCAAAGGAGGTTCTTCCTCTGTGGAACTTTGAGCAGAAAGCCCGAATTTTGGTAACTTGAATGTTGGCATCTTAAACCTGGATGGTGATCCTTCTTTTTCCTTTTTTAATACTTTGACTTCTGTAGCTGTAGCTTCTACTTCAGTCGAGCGTGTGTTTAAATCATCAATTCCCAGACTTGGAATTTCAGACTTGCTCTCTTTGCCTTCATATTCTATTTCTGTCATTTTCACATCCTTTGATTTACCTTCAAACTTACTACTGGGAGCTCCAGAGTCAATTGTAACAATTGCTTGAGGAATCTCAATGTTAGCTCCTTTCACTGTTACATCCTTGCCCATAGTATAATTTTCTTCATCTGTAGCTGAGATGCCTACTCCAAATTTTGGTAACTTGAAGGTTGGCATCTTAAATTTCCCTTGGGATCTCTGTTTGTCCTTTGCGATAATATCAATATCAGGAACTTTAGCATCTTCTTCAGTACTAGCACTTTTCTGTTTAGGATCACCGAGCTTGTCTTCAGCTTTGGTCTGTTGTTGTGTAACACAACCATCAGTGTCATGACCTTTGATTTGAGACACAGAAAAACCAAGACTTGGCATCTTAAACTTCTTTGTTTTTCCTTCATAATCTGCTCCTATAGTTTTGACATCTATGGATGGTTCTTCAGTGTCATTGTTAGGTGCAACAATGGTAACTGCAAGAACCTCATCATGAAAGTCCATGTCCATGTCATCTCTTTGGGCTTTTTTGTCTAAAGAATATACTCCGGTGGTGGAACTAGGAGTGCCAAGTCCTAATTTTGGAAATTTGAATGCTGGCATATTAAATTTTGATGGTAATTGTTCCACATCTTGTTCCTCAAAATCAGCTTCAGGTATTATTACATCAGTCTTGCTTTCAGTAAGTATCCGCTCTACATCCTCCTTTGTTTCAGCACCCTTTCCTTTTGGCATTGTGATTCCCAACTTTGGCATTTTGATCCTGCCCCCTTGACCTTCAAGTGAAGGTTGAGTTTGCACTTCTGGTTTTCCAACTTCCACTTTTCCAGTGGGGATCAATATTTCTGCTTTTCCAAGACTAACATCTGCTGTAGGGACTGGGATTTCTACCTTAGTTTCAGTGTCTGGCAGCATGAGTTCTGTACTCTGTAAGTCTACTTTGTCTTCTGCTGCCCTCACATCTACAGCTTCGCTTGAAAGGCCAAGATGACCTCCAGGTCCTTTTACTTTTGGCATTTTAATTCCAATCTTTGGCAGTTTTATATTTCCTTCTTGTCCATGAATTTGACTCTCAGCCTTCAGGGTCTGGATTTCCAATTCAGGTGTCTCAGTAAGGGCCACTGGAGCTGGAAAGTTCATTTTTTCTTTGTCAACATGTGACAGTTTGACTTCTACTGTGGCCTCAGAAATTGGTATTGTGATTTCAGGTTTTGATGTTGAATCTTGTTGGACTCCGGTCTGGGGAGTTTTAGCCTCTTGCCTAATACCAGGTTCTGTGCTCTCAGCATCAAGGAGTTTTACTTCAGCTTCACCTTTAATCAAAGTGACATCTACATCAGTCCCTTTTTTTGATATGGTTGTATCAATTTCAGGGCCTTTTAGCTTTGGGAGTGATATTCCAAATTTTGGAATTTTGAACCCACTTGTTCTTCCATCAATTTCAGAGACTTTGGTTTTCACATCAGGAGATGGACCTACATCTGTGTCTGGTATAATAGTGTCGATAGCAACCTCATCTTCAGGCGACGGTTTGTCTAAAACTTCACTGCTGAGGTTTGGAGTAGCAGCTCCAAATCTTGGCATTTTAAACATTTTAAATTTTGATGATGATCCTTCAACATCCTTTGTTGAAGCTTTGATTCCAGGAGCCCTGAAATCTTGTTTTGTAGATGATCCGTTTGATTCAACCTCATGATCTTTGATTTCTTGTTTAACCTCTGTCAGGGTAAGATCTGTACCTTTCTTTGATAGTCTTAAATCTGACTCATGAGTTGTAACTTTTGGCAGTGCAATTCCCAATTGGGGCATTTTAATCTTGTGTCCGTGTCCATTCGTTTCACCTTCATTCTGCAGTGGTATAATTTTCAGATCAGACTTTTTTATCTCAGTCTTTGGTTTTGTATCTTTGTTAAAATCAGTTTCTGAATCCTCAGTGAGTTGGACCTCAGGTTTAGCCTCTGGCAGGCTAACCTCTGTATCTTTCTTTGATAAGTTTATATTTATTTCAGGGCCTTTAAATTTTGTTGTTGTCATTCCAAGCTTTGGCATTTTGATTTTGGCTCCTTGTACATGTTCATCCTTAGGCTGCAAATGTTTTACTTCTACTCCGGATTTTTCTAACTCCATCTTTTGCTTTAGAAAAGATACATTTCCTTTTCCAGGAGTAACCTCTATCCCATGTATTCCTGGGAGTGGACCTTCAGCTTTGTCATGCGACTCTTTGTCATGTGCATCTTTCTTTGACAAGCTCAAATCAAATTCTGGGCCTTTGATTTTTGGCATTTTGATTCCAAACTTCGCAAAGGGGCTTGCTTCCCGGACAAACTCGCCTTGGGATTCAACTGGTTTTATTTCCATTTGAGTTTTTTCTGCCTCTATTTCTTCTGGAACATTAACATCGGCGCTTTTGAGAATTATGGCTCTCTCTGTGCGTCCTGGGATTAGCCCTCCTTTACCCTCTGCTTCTGTGTCTTTCTTGGATGTGCTAATATCAACTGTTGTTCCTTTTAATTGTGGCACTGAGATGTCAAAATCTGGCCATTTAAATGTACTCTTTTCGTCTCTGTCAGCAGCCTTTGTTGTGCCCTTATCAGAGATTATTTCCTTATTTCCACTGAATATGTCTGAAGGAGTTATTCCAACTTTGGACAGCTTGTTCCTTGCATCTTCAGGTTCATCATCATTTTCTTTATTTCTAAAAGAGATAGCAGATGTTTTCTTCACATCAGTACTTATATCAATACTCGTCAAGCCACAATCTTTTTTGATTGATAACTCATCTGTTGAGTCAATGAAGTCAATGTTGTCAAGTTCAGGCATTTTGACTTTACATATGACCTCTCCAGTTTGTCTCTCCTCTTTCTTTGTTTCACTTTTTGTCTCTTTTTCCTGAATGAAAGTTTGCTTTTGCAAGTCAATTCCAATATAAGGTAATCTTCGATATTTTGCGGACATCCCAAAGCTAGGCATGGTCTTCTCTTCCTTTTCAGATTTTTTAAAATCTATCGTGTTCTCAGTTACAAACATCCTTTTGGAGATTTCTGAAGATGCAGTTGTGTCAGACCTTGTGAAATGCTCTTCCGGTCTTGGTTGTACCATTTTTGTGGGGGTTTTTACAGATATTCTTTGTGCATTAGCATCTATAACAGTTATTTCTTCCGGGATAGGCGCTCCTGATATATCAACTTGAGGCAGTTTAAATCCAGGTAATTTTGAAACTGCTTCTTTCACACTGTTGACGTCAATTGACATTTGCACAGTTTCAGAATGATTTTCTTTATTTTTTAAATCAGCTTTAGGTTCAGTTATTTTTGTTGTGGATTTCCTAGACATGTCCTCCATACCTGGAATCTCAATGTCTTCACGTTTGGGAAGCTGTGTTGTGGAAACACGGCCTGTTCTAGTTGGAGATTCTTGATCATTTACTTTTTGCGTTTCCTCTGAAGTAGCAAGATTACTTATGTCTATTTCAGGTTGCTTATGTTTTGGACTGGACATTTTGGATTGTTTCTGTTTCATGTCCTTTCCTTTGTGTGTCCTTTCATCCCCTTTCTTTGTAGATTTCCGCACTGATATGTCAAGTTCCACCTTTGGCAAACATATCTGCGATGTCATAGATTTAGATGGGGTTACCTTCAAACTCTCACTACTTTGCTTCTTGTTATTTACAGCAACTGTCGTCTGATCACCCAGCAGTTTGGTTTTTGATTCAGAGGTTGAGATAACATCAGATTTTCCTGTTTCTGGTAGATCTTCAGCATCAACACTTGCTCCGAGAGTTTTAAGCCTCTTGGGAGAGGATTTGGCTTTTGCTTCTTTCTTGTGCATTTTATCCTTCCCCAAAATTTTCATTTTTAACTCTTTCTTCTTTTTTTTCTCATCCGGAGATTTTGGAGCACCAGACTGGCTCTCATGATCAGTCAGAGGTACAGTTAGATCTGTAGTTTTCAAAGTGCTGTCTATACTGACGAATTCCACCTTGTGTTGCATGTTTTGAGTGTCGCTGGTTGTTTGACTTTTCTGGTCAGACTCTACAACGTCCCCTGCCTCCTTAACTGCTTGTATATTGATTTCTGGTGTTTCTCCTGAGGGATATTCAGGGAACTCCGGTGAAAGCGTATCTGATTCCTGCTTCTGCTGAATGTCACCACTTATCTGCCCAGTTGAGGGAGCATCGGTGTCCTGGTCTTCAGATGAACTTATGCGACCTCTTTTTGTTAGGCCAGACAGCTTTATTTTATGTTTCTTCTTTCCTTTGAGAGCATCCTGAGATTTTACAGGTGACTCTGTGTCACTTGTTGTGGGACTAAGCTCAAGCTTTCTCTGCTCGTCTGCTTCTGATGAACTGTGAGACCTTGTGAAACGGGATTTACGTCGTTTTCCCAAGGAGGGAAACTTTGGCCATGAAATGCGAGCATCCCCGCGCCTTCTGGTTTTTCCTTTCTCCCTCATCTCTGCGGAGCAAATATCTTCCTCCTATTAAGCAACAGAGATATTACATATCAGACTTCGATATTAGATTTTAAAAAGTATGAACAGACAGGTTGAAAATACTTACAGGGATGACATCAGATTCGATGGTTGGTTCAGTCTCTGGGATGTCCGGTTGCCGTTTTAGGCAAAGCTTCAATTTGTAAGCCTGAGCATGCTCCAGGATCTGAATAGCATCTTCATATGACATGTTGTCGAAATACACTGTGGCGCTCAGAATCTGATCTCCTATGAAAAGAAGATCACCAGAAAAAGAAGATTATGTCGTCTTAAGAAGTATTGACTTTTAGGCTATTAAAATGTGCTAAATTAAATTTGTTAGTTAGAGATTCAAATAAAAATACATATTACTACTGATGACATTTTTTGACAAAAAAACATATTAGTACTTAATATACAATGAATTCTGAATTTTGTTAATGCTATTTCGGTTTCTAAAAGTACAACTGTTCCTTGCAAAAGCTTTCATACCCCACGGTAACTCTTGAGCTGAGAAGAACCCTAGCTCAGGAGAGAGTCTGTTGACAGGCATTAACATATATGGGGACTTTATGGAAGAGCGGCTAGAAAACCCACACCTGAAAACACAGCGATAGTAATTCCTGTTGCAGTTTACCATTAGCTATATGGGGAACACAGCAAGCAAGTAGAAGAAGGTATTTTAGTCAGATGAGAAGTTTCACTTTGTAGCCTATATGTAAAATTCTGTGTGGCAGAAATCTAATAGCGCAGTAATTTCTCTGAGCACACTAACCCAAAGTGAAAATGGTGTGGGCAGCATCATTTTGTCAAGGTTTTTTTCTTCAGCAGGGATATGGATGCAGGAAAAAAAAGGTTTAAAGGCTTTGAGATTTAAGAATGGTTCCATTGTCCTATAGGAAGGACAGCGCATGACCTCAGAAAGATCTGTCCTGCTTGAAAACCCTCCAATGTGGCTGAATTACAAAAATTCTGCATAGATGAGAGGACCAAAATTCCTCCGCAGTGCTGGAAAACCAGTTATTAGGTTACGGGGGCAATCTCGTTTTCACTTTGGACCATGTAGGTTTGGATTATTTTTTTTCCCCCTTAATAATAAAAAAGTTTAAATGACACCAGTGTGGCGCACATGCATGGGAGAAGAGGAAAAGCATCTGCCGCTGCGATTGCACAGGTCTTTTGTTTAGAGGTGTAATGTCTTCTGAGGTAAGTAAACTATAAATATGAAGTTAGCCCATGTTCTCTCACCAATCCATTGATTACGGTGGAGACTCAACAAAGTAGCCACGTGAACGAGAGTGAGCAGCTTGCACCAACGTGCACGGCCAGAGAACGCGACCCGAGTCACACATGAACTGAGTAATGGAGCCTATAGAGGAAAACTAATTTTACATGTGGGCCATTGTAAGGACAGGTGTGGAAAAGGACAAAAATCAAACCTTTAAACTTGTGCAATGCTCCTTTAGGTGTGTCAAACATGCAAAAAAAAAAAAAAGCAGGAAGGGGGTAAACACTTTTCCACACCACAAATAAATAAATAAATAAATAACCTTCTTTCACTTTTAAACTTTTTGAAGCAGGTGACTCTGGAACTACTTTCTTTATGAAGATCCCCTCTTTCCCTCCTCCACCATAAACAAGGCCCTCTGCACATCCATCTTTGGCTGTATTCACAATAACCCCATCTTCAGGAGTGTGGGCTTCCTAGAGACACATCCAAAGGAAAGAGGAGAGTTCTTACCTAAACGGCACTTTATCATACACAGACTTAATGGATTCCTATGTAGGGTAGACGGTGTGAATGTCGTACCTTTAGTTTACTCATCTTTGGAGTCGAAGTCCTGTCGAAGATGGACCCAAGACCAGACTTTTTACTTTTGTGTCCACTCCCAGGCTTGTGGTCTGGATCATGTTCTTCACACTAAGAAACATAGTTTTAGAAACGCCACGTCAGAAACAGACTAATAGAACAATATTCTTTTTTTCTGTTAGGCAGCAAACTACACGCTCTCTTCAGTTTCCACAGCATGGCATTTTAAATTCAATAGAATGAATGTGTGTGTGTTTTTAATCAAATACAACAATTACAAGAAAAAACATTTTCATTTGGATATTATATATATTTAATATATTTATATTTAATTGAACATGAAAATCTAATTAATAACAACAATTTGTTTTACAGTAGGACCATGTAACTTTTAACCACTAGGGGCGGTAGACCTGTAACTTCCAGGTTAATTGCCCCCAAAGGCCACTTGCAACACTGCACTGTCAGAAAATTAAACAGTCTCCCTCCGTGTTTTGGAATCTGATAGCAGACCACTTTGGACCAGCAGATTAAGAAGTCAAGGAGTTACTTTTAAAGACGAGACCACGTTCACCCTTCTAGAATAAATCCTACATCAGAGAACCCAAAATATTTCTGATTAGGTAAATGTCATATCTGTTTTGTTTTGTTGTTAGAACAGTCTGAGCTCAGACCACTCTAACTTAGAATGGGACATGTGACCGAGAGTGCTCTTGGTCACATGTCCCATTCAGCAACGAGCCGACCCTCTCAAGTTACATGGACGGGTTTTTGAGAAGGGCAGTTTGCAAGGATGCATGCCAATCGCTGTATATTGACCTGAAAAATAATTAAATATATCTCAAATTAAGCTAATACTTGGGTCAAAACTTACATGGTTAACTGCAGTACAGCATTTTAAATGCTTTAACGAGTTCTTTGGAGAAGTTTGGTGGATCTGTTTGTTGTAAAAGTTGAATTTTTATTGTTCTAAAACCCCCAGACTAGAAATACATTTCTGTTTTTTTAATTTAGCCGTAAAACATATGCATTTTATATAGTAATAAAATGTTCATTTTTCGAAAGGTTTTACGGCCCTAGAGAAATTTGCATTGCACCATATAGCAAACATGTGTTTACCTCTCTCAGACCTGCAGAAAACATATAAGTACCGAAAACACAGACCTATGAAGCAATCAACCCGTGAAGCATGCCAAGTCAACAGCGAGAAGATTTAAGAGACCATGCATAGCCTCCCAGGTGCTATTTATAGTAGCGACATGACTAAACGTCACGTACGTGTAATGTTCTGTTATGGTTTAGGTTTTAGTTTGGTTATTTAATCAGTTAGGCCTTTCTCTTGCCTCAGGTTTTGTTTTGGTCTGTCTTGTTTAGATTCTTGTTTTGAGCCTCAGCACTGATGTCTGGTCTAATTACTTACACTGCACACCTGCCTTACTCCACCCCTGCTGCAATCACCTCTCACCGGTTTCACCTGCTTCCACCTCCATTTAAACTGTTGAGACCAGACATCAGTGCCAGGTCATCTTGTTGAGTTGACGGGTGAGTCTACTCCAGCAATATTCTGTTCTTGTTTTTTGTTTATGGATTTTGACCCTGTTTTTCTCCTAAGATCTGAGCCATCCTGATTGTGCTTGTCTGTTCCTGCCTTGCCTGTCCAGCTAGTCTGTTTATTTTTGTGCCGTCTTTTGGTTGTGAGGTCTTTTTGGTTTTTGCCCCAGTCTTTGATTTTTGTTAATAAAGAACCTGATCTGAACCTCTGCTGGTCTGGCTGAATTCTGGGTCCCCTGCCTCTGATTCATTACAGTACGTGACTTTAGTAACATTAAAACTTAACCTGCATAGAGCGCAAAGAGACAAATCCAGTTGTTTTATCTGCCACTGGCAGTCAGGAACGAATAAAACAGAACCACTAAGACAAGCTAAAGGAATAAATGTGTTCTTTGAAGGAGGATTTGCAGCTTTGTGTGATCTGAAAACTTAAACACTATCACAACAGCTATCACTGTGTTTTAAACACCTGGCAGCCATGTTGGATTTTAAATCAGGACTAGTGAGAAACCGCTGCCCTTTCCACTTGGACCTTCGGGAGCTTTCCTGTTTATCTTTTTCCATTATTGACTTCACACTTCCGAGTAAAAATGTAATGCAAAATCAAACATCCAACAGTAAATTATACAATACCAATTAAAAATCTTTTTTGCTCTTCGGTCTTCTTTAAAATGTATGTCAGAATGGTGTTGTCATGGATGCAACTTTAACATAAATACTTGAGAAGTGACCAAGTGATAACATAACTTAATCTCACCCTATGTTACAGTGTTTGCACTGAGTACGATTCACGCACTTCAAAATGCCAAATTCTTGAAACAAAGTTGATACTTGATTGTGGACAAAATAAAACAAAGTGGTGTTGTCACAGAACTAAACACTGATCAACCCGAATACATATCCACTATTCAAAATGCGAGCAAATGAAAAGCAGCACTCATACTTCAGTGTTGTGACACGATTTGATGTCCCACAAATTCTCCCACATTTGTTCATGTTTAGACAGTAGTAACAGCATTTAACTCCCCTGTTGCGACATGGCAAGATGAAAAACAGTCTGACACCAACTCCATAGTTGGAAATTAAATATTGAAATCGCAAACAGATCAATTAAATTTAGATTTTTAAATTGGTGACCAAACAGAAAAACTTCATATCCTTGAACATCATAATGTGCTGATTCCTCTCTGACGGATATAACAAGTTGTCATTTGGACCTGTTGTTGTTGTCCTCGTTGTTATTGACCTTTTACAAACACAAGTACTGGGAAATTAAAATCTAACAGCTTATTCTCTACATATTCAAATGGACAGCTTTTTTTATTTTGCTCATGCTCTTGTGTTTAATTTCACGGTCAGGTCATAGATGAATAGTCCCATGTGCTGGCAAGTTATGAGGTTAAAAGTGCCGACAAAAGATGTTTCTACAGGAAGCTCAGCTAAGACAAGAAATCAAATGAAACGTTTTTTTCTTTTATTTGAATGTTCATGCTTGTCTTGCTTGGTTGTATTTTAGCGCACTGTACCTTTTCATCACCATCAGCGTATTTGGCCGCCTCAGGATACTCCTGGACGGGGGATGATCCTTGCGGTCGTGGTCTCTCCCCCTCTGCGAGCTGAGTTGGTTCTTCACATATCTGTGTGAACAAAGTCAGTTAAAATAAAAACAAAATTATAACTTTGAATCGTCTTGTTACTGAAAAGTCCTTTATAAATAACTTGCATTGCCTTGCCTTACTATCATTCCAAAGAGTTACATGTAGACACTGGTTCGTTTCTCTTATAATAGCTCATTCTGTTAATTAGCCTCTTCGGAAATACGGTAAATACCAATGGAAAATACTCACATGCATTGTAAATTGTTTGATAATACCTTATCATGCCATTTAAGAGCACTAACAGGGTGTACAGCTGTCTAATGATGCTATGAGAAATGGGTCCCTCAGTTAAACACAGTAAAACGTCTCAAGAAGGAATATTTCAACATCCCATAAAAATAATTCTTTCAGCTATACAATTTTGGCAAAATTATTCTTATCCCCATGGTTCGACTGACAGGAATTGATGTGGTTTCTGTGTGTATCAGCAGGAGTCCTGACTTAAATGGGGAGGGAACTAAAGAAATAAGGTGATGGCAAGGAGGTCTTGGAAAGATCTGGTTATACATGCGAAAAGCTTTTCAGCAATTATAGGAAAGGTTTGTTTACTGGGTTTAACTGTAAATAAGAAAAATTATATATTATTAAGAGGGATATAAATCATTTCTGACTAAAATATCAAGAAATAAAAACGTTTTTCAATTTTATATATCTTTAGATCGTTTAATTATCTTCTGAGAGATTCATGTGTTCACTTTTTGAGTGAATGAACATAATTTAAATCTAAATCTGCCTGAGGTGTGAAAAATGTTGGTCTTAACTGCAGGTAACTATTATATTCATTAAGTTTGTTCGTCGTATTTTTTATGAAATCTGAAAACATGTTGACATTCATACCAAAACCGGTGCTATTTAAAAGCAAAATGTCAAATAAATATTGTCACTGTCTGCTCATATAATAAAAACTGTATGTTCTAGATCAAGGGTCTGCAGCCTGAGGCTCCAAAGCCACATATGGCTTATTCAGGATGACCACAGTGGCTCTTCATTACTTTGGCCGAAAATGTAATAGACCTGAAAAAGGTTTTTAGATATAAAGGTTAAATGGCTTTTGGCATTTTTTTTTTCTGTGGTTTTCAAGTTATATTTGCACAGAATTTCCACAGAAATTGGCACTTGTGATACAAGGCAAGGCAAGTTTATTTATAAAGGACTTCAGCAACGAGACGAGAATTCAAAGTGCTGTTGGAATCCCACAAGGAACCTTTTTTTGTTTACTTCTTTTGTTTTCTCATTAGGCTGCAAACGACATGTTCTTTCATAATTTTATATTGATTTGGAATGTTTCATTCATGAAAATCTATTTTTTTGTCTTCTTGTCAAAGTTTGGTATTTTTCTTTGTTTTAAAATCTTAAAGGATAGCTGCATTTTTAGTTATTTGATTTCAGTATAAAACATAAACAATGTATACAGTAGGGGTTCATAAAACTAAAAACCTGGGTTTTACATCACTTACTTTTTATGGCTCATTGGCTTGTAAAGGTTGCAGACCCCTGTTCTACAGTTGGTCGATGTTGCTCACTGGGAGGCAGACTTTCAGCCTGATTAGGAGACCTGGGCCAAACGTTTCCATCTATAAAAGCCTCAACTTTTCCTTTATGTGAAACAGCTCCTATCTCCCCTTTTATGTTTTAAGCAGAACAACACTTAATTCACTACATTAATTATGGATTCACACATGACCTCTGTCACTACCGATTCAGTGATCATCAGACCTCATGGCTTTCTTTATCTTGCTATTTATTTTCTTTATTGGCTATCAAGCAATGACAGGACAACATATAATTATACAATGGGTTACCTATACTTTGCTTTGTGTCTTCAAAAAAATTATGTATTTTATGAAATTTGACCCTAATGACTGGATTTGATTGCAGGGCTTGCAAAATTTTGTGGATGATTCATTCAAACTAGATGAAACAAAGGAAGGAAAATAACGCTACAAGGTTTCATAATTCATGACAATTGAAGACCAATCATGAAGACCAAAGAACCTAGCAAACAGGTCAGGGGTGAAGTTGTGAAGAAGTTTAAAGCAGGGTTAGGTTACAACATTTTATCCCAAGCTTTGATCATCTTCAGTGAATCATCAGAAAACAGAAAGCATCTAGGACATACTCTTTGCAAACCTACAAACAAGATGAGAGCAATAATCAAAGAAGCAGTGAGTCCCATGGTAACTCTGGAGGAGCTGCAAAGACCCGGAGCTCAAGGGTGAGAATTTGTCCTGACAACTATTGGTTGCACACCTGTTAAATCGACCATTAAAGTGTCATATTCTGGGTTTGGTTTTGGTTTGTTTGTTATTTAATCAGTTCGGCCTCTCTCCTGCCTCAGGTTTTGTTTTGGTTTCTGTCTTGTTTGCATTCTTTTATAGCTTGTGTACGGTTGTAGTTTATCCTGTCATGTCATGAGTTTTAGTCTTGGTGATTATTTATATTCTGTACTTTGTCTTGGTTCTTATCCTAGTATTAGTTCTAGTTTGCATTATGTGCTTGTGTTCTGTTGAGTCCATCTTAGCTTCACTTCCTTTGATTAGTTCCACCTGTTTTCTGTAATTAGTTTCTACTCTGTTTCACCTGCTCAGTCCCCTATTTATTCCTGCTTCACTCCTTTGTTCAGTGCCAGGTAGTCTTGTCATGTTTATGGGTGAGTCAAATCATGATCTCATGTCTGGGTTTGTTTTTGGATTTTTGACTTTGTTTTTCCCTCCAGAGAACCAGAGCTTTTCAGTCATGTCACGTTACCTGTCAGTTTCTGTTCCCATTTAGTTCTGGATGTTTTTCAGTAGTCTATTTAATTCGTTGGTCCTTTTTGGTGTTGCTCTGCTTTTTGTTTAATAAATTCCTTTTTTGAAGAACCTCTGCTGGTCTGGCTGAATTCTGGGTCCGCTGCCGTGATTCATTACATAAAGATGAGTAATAAGCAGACAGTCAGTGTTAAAAGAAGCATAATACGAAGTCCTGTCTTCTGTTTGACACACACCATACACATTACATTGCAGTTGTCTGCACAGACTCTTATTTTGCACAACATTTCATACTGTATACATAGACTTTATTGTGCATTGCTGTTTTTATATTTATATTTTTGTACGTCTCATTTCATTCTTATTTTTATCCAGGCTTATACTGGGACCAGTGAATCCAATTTCCTTCACATCATGTTCCTAACATGTGATGCAATGACAATAACGTTTCTTGATTCTTGACCATGTGGGAATCCGTGCAAATGTGTGTAAAGAGGTGCTCTGCTCAGAGGAAGCTAATCTGAACCTATGGGATACATGCAAAGCCCTGTGCATGGCAGAAATCACCCTGGAAACACTGGGCCCACTGTCAAACATGTTGGCACCATCATCATGCTGTTGGGAGGTTTTTCCTATAAAAGAACAGGGAAGCTCCACAGTGTTTATGGGAAAATAAATGGATGGATGCACGAAGAGAACATGTTAGAGGCTGAAAAAACCTAAATTGACCTTCAGGCAAAGAATAAGGTAACTATTATGGAAACGACAGCTACCTTATCAACACAAAATCTGGCACTGGTTTATGTCTCTTTACTCACTGAATCGTCCTCTGTGGTGGGCTCAGGTGCTCGCAGTCTTCTCCCTGCTAACAGAAACAAAAACCAGAACATTACAGTGAAGATCTAATATTTCACTAGGGTGTTAAAATGTACAACTGTATTTGCACGTATAAAGAGCAAACCAATTGAATATTTTTGTCACTTTAGTCTTTAGTGTTTTTATTTCAGTGAATTATGTTTTTGCATTTCAGATGACTGCTCTTTGGTCGTGTTCTGGTTTCCTGTGATCATCCTGTTCGATTGTTTTCCCCTTGTGTTTCTCTGCAACGTTTACAGGATTTCTTTGCCATTTCCGGCCATTCTTCCCTGCCTCAGCCCATGTGCTCCCGCAGCTGCTACACCTCCAGTCCATTTGTTTCACCTGTTCTTTGCATCTGTGATCACTTCCTTGCAGTGTGTATATACTCCCAGGGTTCTTTCATTCATTGTCAGATCTTCTAGTTGTCATGATCCATGTTTTAGTTGGTTAATCTTGTATTCTGTATTTGTTATTGTGGATGTATATACATATTTATATGTTCTGTTGTCAGAACTTTGGACAGAGGCATCTGTATTAAACGTGCTATGTAGATAAAATTGACATTCTCTGCTTACCTCCTGATGTTATATCAGTCAGTTTCAAATAAACACCTTCTGTAGTATAAGTGGTCCAACTCAAAAACTAAGAACGACAGTGTTCAAATAGACATTTATGTAAAATCTACTGAAGTGTGGTAAAAATTATTAATTTAACAAGTTTCCTTTTTTCATCAGCGTGTCTCACACCAAGAATGTTACAGTGATCTTCTAGTGGTAACCACAAAATGGTGACAAGATCGAATTTACAGGTTTAGCTAACAGTATTAATCAAGAGATAATGTTGAGTTTTTGAAGTTCACTTCTGACAAGGTACCACTCCTATTCACTTCCCAGTAGGAAACAGATAGTATCGCAGTGAGTTTGTGGAAAAGTGAATGTGGCAAAAGGCTAACATGCAGTTTACCAGAATACCACATCACAGCAGTAGAAAATGACTTTCTGCATTTTCACAGGACTGTTGTGTTGATGTTTTCTCAGCTGAACAAGAGACATATTGCAAAGGCTGCCGGCTTTATATATTTGCCCAATCCGGTAGTTCTAAAGAATTTCCAAACAAGTTTGACATTCGGGACCGCACAGGAAAGCACCATGTTGGATACGTTTCGGAAATGACTGCCAGCCACAAATCCCTAAGGTTTACCCCCCTCTTGGTGCACTGGCATGTCATCAGCCACAGCTACAACCAGCATAACTCCAGCATAGCTACACAAATTCTGTTTTGACTGTAAAAATGATTGCAAACTTATACACGGTGTCTTTTTAAACTCCAGACCACGTGTCAAACTCAAGGACCGCGCACCATATTCGGCCCGTCAAGGCAATTTATCTGGCTCTCAAGAGCCAAAAAGGACATATCGTGTCATAAAGTAGAGGCATATATCACTTTAAATTGTATGAAGTGGCTAAGACTGTGCCTCCTGAAGCGAATGCTGATTTTTCTTTATTGTGTAATAACAGTATCCTTTTTTCACATTAAAACAACCCAGAAATGTCCAAAAAGAGAAAAAGTGAAGCAGAATGATGAGGTTAAAGTATAAGTCACCCCAATATCACCTTTTTTGCAGATAAACTGTATAAAATGGGCCAAAGGGTGCTACTTTTATCTTACTGGACATTTGTTATATTTTTATGTGAAGTTATGAAGTTATGAAATCAAAAGTGTCATCCATACTGGTGCAACCGGGCCTTTTAATGACTTCATGATGCCAAAGTGGCCCAATATAGAAATGAGTTTGATACTCCAACTCTAGAAACTTAATTTCCACAAATTTACCATTGCTTCTCAAAGATACACAAACTTTGAGTTTGAGTTGTTCTAAATGGTTTTGCTTTTGCTTATTTTTGGTCACCCGAAGTGGTTAAAATCCACAAACACAGTTTTGTATATCAGACAAAGATTATCTGAGTAAATGCAAAATACACTTTTCAAACAATTTCACCTACTGAGGTGTAATATGTGTCCACAACTACCTGCACTTATCTTCATGATTCAACAATAAGAAAGATACTGAGCAAAAGTGACAGACATGGAAAGGTTCCAAGGTCAAAACTGAAATCAAAGTGACACAAAGGTCCATTTCACAGAAGTGTAGAACATCTTGATGAATCCCAGAACTTATGGGGAAATATTCAGAAAACTGGTAAGTCAAGGCTGTATCTATTTGAAACATGTGTATCCTGCTGCACTTGCCACAAAACCTAACAGTGCATCTCTGAGAATAAGAACATCATACCAGCAATCAGGTGGTGATAGTGTGATGGGCTGGGACTGCTTTGCTGCTTCAAACCCTGGATGACTAGCTTTAATTCATGGAAATTAGTTTGTGACTTTAAACTGAAGGGCACTTCGGGTGTGTTGCAGGATAATGATCTGATGCTTAAGAGTAAGGCTACCCTCTGATTGGCTAAGAAAAAAACAAATAAAAGGAAGCTTTTGGAAGGGGCCTAAATCTGACAGGCATGACCTAAAAAGGCATAACTAAGTTATTCAGAAATCCTCCAATGTGGCTGTTTTAGAACCATTTTGCATATAGGAGTGGTCCAAAATGCCTCCAGAGCATTGCCAGGTAATGCTTGATGGCAGATGTTGCCTTCGAGGGGAGGCACAAGCTTATATCACTTTTAGGGAGCAGTTAATTTTCCATGTAGAGACAATTTGGTTTAGATCCTTTTTTCTTTAATAATTAACTCTTAATTTAAAAACTCATTTTTGTGTTCACTAAGAATGTTTTTGATGATATTACAATTGCTTTAATGATCTCTAACATAGTTAGAGTTGAACAAAAGCAAAAACAGAAAAATTATATACAAGGCGGCAAATACTTTTCCCCCGAATGTTCACAGAATCACAGTTCATGAAAACCTGAAGCATATCTTTAAAGAAATCTGGTAAATGTATTCTTAGCACAAAAATGTCAAGATAATATAAAAAAACATACCATTATTAATTCCGATGTTTGTATAATTTAGTTTAATTTGAACTAAACAGACAGATGGAGGGATGGATGGACGGATGGGCAGATAGCATTGAGTTAAAAATTGTTTTACGATGGAATACCAGGATTCATCTCCATGCTTAGACAGACACTGGAGCCACTTAGACTATTTAGAGTTCTTCCTGGCAATGATTTCCTTAGAGACCTGCTGCCTTCTCCGTCTGTTAAGTGATCCACTGTATCGATCCTCACATTAAACTTTGCAATCTTACAGGCTGGGTCCTCAAGGTTATCCAAAAGGAACAGTCTGACTACAAAGAAATCTTTCCAAGTCAAATATTATCATCATTTTTCGTATTATTATTATTAGGTGCTCTAATTGACCTTTGTAAACATAGTAATATTATGATTAAAATCACGTCTTTTCATTTGATTAAGGCCATCTGAGGGGTGGATATTCTTACATAAGGCTACTGTCCATTTTATTTCAGACAAATAAAAAACAGTAAATGTTCATTGGTTAATTTAAAAGACTAAAACTCAAACCAAGATGTGACAGAACACCCAACAAAACACCCCCTTTAAAGTTTTCTGTTTATTTTTTACTTTGGATTTAATGGATTTAGTTGCTAAGACAACTAGTTATGAATATGTTTGGCAACACATAAAGGTTGAGGTTTGCATTCAAAATAACTCAATTTCCGGACTTTAGGCAAAAGTGGCAAGTTGATGACTGAAGAGCTGAAAAATCAGCGAAACAATTATTTAACAATGTTGAAATATGCCAAGTGATGTACAGATAAAGCTCTAATGTTTATGGAGATGTATTTTTTCTCAACCAAGAATCCCACCCCACCCTCTGCCGCTCAGTAATGTATGTCATGTGCTCTTTCTGCTTGTGTAAGTGTATCAGAAGACAGCTGAGCCAGAAGACTAATAGGTTAAAACCCTCCTGGTTTCAGGGTGTGTTCTTACGAGGAGAACCACTCAAGATGGCTCCAGAGTGGTTAAATGACATTACAGCTCTTCTTCTTTATGGCTTTTAATAAAATCCATGGTTACAGGTATTTGCAGCATCCTTGAGAGTGATTTTTCAAATGCTGTAAATGCAAAGTAACCACACCACAGTTCTCAATAGCTGGAAGCTTTTTCTTCCTGCAGCTGCCCAAATCATAACGTTAAGACAACAACAGTGCATTCATTACATCAACCTAGTTCAGACCAGTATTCACCCAAATTAAACAGCGCACCCACCTACCTACAGCTGCTGGTTTTGGAGTGCCTGGAACCAAGCCGGGTGTTACTCAAAAGCTCTCCTGTCTGTCCCCAAGCAATCCTTTTGTGTGTTTGACTGCCAAAGTTGCCAACGTGTTTTCTTCCCCCTCAGAAGCAAGGAGGCGGGACACTTCTAGGTTCCAATAATACCTTGTCTTAAGTTGTGTCACACCCAAACTTAATTTGTGATCTATCATGGTCCTCAGTACTATTATGGTCCCGAAATAGAATGGCTAGCACATCACATAGCTTAAACATCTAACCCTTGCATGTAGCTGTTTGTGCGACACGCATCTAGATGTGCTGTTTGGACCTAATCTGTTTCTTCTGCATTCGAATTTTTCTCTTTGTCTTATTTTGAACTGGTAACATTATTTAAATGGCTTCAGATTTATCTAAAGAAATGCCAATATAGCCCTTTCCAACATAATGGATAGTAGCCATTGTTTGTCAACAAACTACCAAAAATCCTCTTTGTATACAGGCGGCAACATTGGCTGATTATTGATAAATTGGGCCAATCTGATCCTCGGCATCTGGCCAGATTTTTGTTCAGGTTAAATTAAAACACTTTTAGGGCCTAGTAAACAACAGATCCTCACATGGAAAATACCAGAACTAAAAAAGGGTTTGCTGTCTTCTTGTGATGCCCATCTGTAGCAGTCATTGAGTGAGAGGCGGGGTGTGCTCTGTACAGGTCACAGGTCCATCACAGGGCAAACAAATCCAGATGTATCAAACTATGCATAAGCAGGGATCCAAGCCCAGTTTGATCCAGACAAAGGGCCTCCCCGATCCAAACCAAAGCTGTGTTTTGTCGTTGGACCTCTGTGCTAGGCACGGATTGTCCAAAACAAACATCATGTTCAAGCACAAGATAAGTGACCGTGTTACAGCAGGGCCACCTTGAGCCAAAGGAGAGGAATGAGTTCTTTAATAGTATAATCAGACCTGCAGGATCATGTTCCAAACACTGAAGATCTGTCAACTGAAAATCATTTGGTAGTGAGTTGGATCCAGTGGTAGGAGAAGCTCCAGTTAGACCTTTAAATCCAAATAGGTCTGTAGAGTGAAGGTGCCTAAAAGAAGTTGGGGACAAAACATCAAAATGGGCCATTCTCAGCACCTCCTTGCAACATCCTAAAATTCATTGGGACATTCACTCCGGTCATTGTTGCAGTAGAAACCAGAGAACCCATCAATGGGTAGCAGTAGTAAAGCCAGCCTGGTTTTCTCTAAGGAATCAGATAGACCAAATGAGTTCTTGGTGGCCAGAAGAACTGCATCTTATACGGCTCCTGAAGCAAGTATTCAAACATGGGAGGAATTCAGCGAGAGCATGAAATAGGACTTCCACTTGGCCTTAACTAAATTCTGATAACCTGTTTGAGGATTTAGAAACACCAGAGCACATTTGAGGGTACACCTGGAGCACTGTAAATAACACTAAGTGTATTTTATTCTGGCCACCATGTCCTAGAGACGAGAGAGAGTCTCACTGAAAGGAAAGGCAGTCCGTCACGATGGCAGAAGTCACCAAGATAGCCAAGGCTCTCAACTACAAAAATGTGCACTGCTCCTTCCATGTCCCAGGATCAGTCTTTATCTCAAGAGGAGGAATGAAAGCATACTGATGTGTATTTCTTGCGTGATGGTGGGAACATGACTGGACCGTCATTTGCCGAACGGCAGACACTGATCCTGTCTGTCATGGAGAAGAAAGAGCTGAGACAAACAACAAGGTTCTTGGTATACCAGTCAGTCTTTGTGCCACCCTTCAGCTATAACCATGAGGAGTAAATCATGACCAGAATGGCAAGCTTCTGGACACAAGAAGGATCTTGCTCTGTATTGTGGCTGGGCTTGGCCTAAGAGAGGCCTTAGAACTCCCCACCTAATAAGCCCCAATGGTTTCAGGAGCAATGTCAACCTGAAATTACATGCTTGATATAAATGAAGTACAGCTCCATAGTTATAGAGTATAAATGCAAACTTTTGATATCTGTATAACAAAAGACATAAAAGAATACTTTTTCCCAGTGGAACCACTATTGCAGCTGTTACTATTTCTGATCTATTGGTAATTGAACAAAGAAAAAGTTCAAATTTTTTGAGCCTTGCCCAGTTTTTTTCTAAATGAACATTACAAAACACCATGAAACCCTGTTAAAATCCAAAGAAAGGCATCAGATTTTATGGATCCACATTTTCACTATAACTGCACAAAATCTGTACTTAATCGGTTGAAGCAAACTTGTTCCATAAAGATTTTAGTGGGCAGTGTGCTAGGCAGAGCTGGGAATTTGGCCTAATTTAACCAAATGGCTCAAAACTGTGCCAAATGCATTTTTCACCTCATAAAAGGGAATCTGGTCAAATAAAAGTGCATATTTCCATTATAGGACTCCTTATGCATATAAAGTAGTCTTTAGTCAACACATTTATCCAGTGTATCATCCAAATGTACCATTGTGCATGGGATTATATCAAGAATGTGTAAAGCTTAATCATAAATTTTAATATCCACGGAAATGACGTCACCGGATATGATGTTACAAAGAAGAGCTTTACAAAACTCAGAAGGGGGTTGATACTGGACATGGGCGGGTTGAGTTGGTAGATGTGTGTTTCATGTTTCTAAACATTCGCCATGTTCAGAGAACCTTTAAATCTCATCAGGTACGTTTTAAAAGCTGTAAAACCAGAAGTCATTTTTTTTAAATTGGGGGATTGTTTTGGAACTATTAAAACCTCGTCATCTTGTGAGCCAGTTAGAAAAAAGCTGTGTTTCGTGTTGTTTAGAGGCAAAATTTAAACGCCTGTCTAAACTAGGCCCACATGTCAGCCCATAGGACTTAAAGGGTGAGTCCGACGGGCCTTCATTATGGTAGAGCTGAGGGTTTGGTTCTGCCATCTAAATAGGAGATTTCATTTGTCCCTTCTTTTGGACGTTCTCTTAGCACATCACACTGTGTGGAGACCCCAGGGTACACTCGTGACTTACTGAATGAACCTTATTCCTCGTAGCCTGGGTTTTGCAAGACAGAGCTTCCATCATTTTTATTTCTCAGACCAAAAGCCTTGCAGTTCCACTTTATGTAGACCACAGCTGAGTGACTTCAATGTGTTTTAAAATCATGGTATGTCCATTTTAAAGTTGTACAGATTAAAACATTTTACTTTACTAGTACTTTACACAAGGTTCCAGCATCCTTTTTCACATATCAGATTTTCTATGTCTGGGCCTGGATCTCGGGTCTCTGGGCCCATGGCTGGATCTGCTCCGCCGTAGCTCGCATGCTCGTTGCCTCATCTCCTGGGGGCTTCGGCATTGTGGCTGTTGGGGGGTTTCCTGGGGCTCCTCTCTGCTCTTCCCTGGGATCGGGGAGGCCGCTATCTCTGTGTTGGTCCCTTTTCGGTCCTTTTGCTCTGTGGGCCCTGTCAGGTGTCTGAGGTTCTGGTTTCCCCAGTGTCTGCCTCAGCGCACTGAGGGCGGGTCTTTGGCTGCTCACAACCACTACTGAGCATTTTTCTGATGGATACACCTTACATACACAAGTGCACTCTCACAAACACCTACAGGTACTTGGATCCAAGTGCTTACAGACTAACTTCTATAATGATAAACCCTATCATTAGCTTTGACTCTCACTTTATACATCTCATGTTAAATAACACTGTGTATTTTTCAGTGATGTTCTCAAGACGTTGGATGTTTGTGCCTGTAATATTTTTTTGGTTGGTTTCGCTGTTCTTTCCATATCTCCCTCTGCAGGTGCAGAAGCAGACTACCTGGATGTTATCTTGTTCTCTCTTTTTCCTCTCCTCTATTTTTTTCACCTTTTCTCCCTTTTAGATATTGTCTCATCTTTCTCTCTTCCTTTCCTTCTCTTCTAGATTCTCGTTTTTGTGTCCACTGAATGTGAGATAGTCCCGGAATAATATCTAATAAAGCTTTTTGTAAATATATATCAGTCGGAGCACTAGGGCGAAAGCGGCAATGTTCCACTTGTGAAAGTTGTGATCTCTTTGGCATAAAGACAGCAATTCTTAATGCTACACTGCCAGACAGGACACAGTTAAAAAGCACCTGGAAGTTCCCCTCATCACTAAACTTATGTAACATAACTTATAATTTGTCTTCTTGAATTTGTTGTCAATTTTTTGTACAAAAGACAGAGAGACACAATCCGTCTTCTTGCATTTACCTAATATGATTTAAGTGTGTGTGTGTGTGTGTGTGTGTGTGTGTGTGTGTGTGTGTGTGTGTGTGTGTGTGTGTGTGTGTGTGTGTGTGTGTGTGTGTGCGCGCGCGCGCGCGCGCGCGTGCGCAGGGGGGGGGGGCTAATTCGATTTTCTGTATAAATTGTAAGGACATGAGACTGCAAAAGCGCATGTTTTCAATCTATTAATCTGCTGTGAATTTACAGGGACTTTCATCACAGCTCTGGAATTTGCATCTTAATTTGTCTGCCTTACGATGACATGCAAGACACAATAACCAGAAGCGAGACATGATCCATGTTTTTGAACTAAAATTGCAAGCACGTAACAGTGCTTTTTTGACTTGGGACACCAAGTGACTCATATTTGATTGAATCTAGGCACTCACCATAGTAATCTATCTCAGATTATTAAAAAAAATCATATAGCATCATATAAATTAGTGGATTTAAAAAGAGGATAAAAAATGTTTTGCCAAAAAATAAGACTGGCAGTGCATTTGTGAGACACTTTTTTGAAATTCGAGTATCATACGCCAACCTCCATGTGGACATATAGTTTAAACATCACCATCGCTAGTTACCTTAGAGCCGTAATGGCTGATGCTTCAGAGGGGTTACAGCTAATTCACAGAGTGACAGGAGTAAGATGTTTCAAAATATTTAAGAAAAGGAAAGCCGGATTTCTGACACTGACGGGTTAAAAATATATCCAGATAATTTGTGTCAGCCTCCACTGTTGAATAATTCAAGGACCCTCTCAGGATCCAATCCTATAATCTGACTGTTTCATTTGTGTTTCTCCTTGTGTTTGAGTGTTACTGTAACCATTTCAGAGCAACAAAAATCTCCAGGTCTTCAAGCAGATGTAATTACAGGTATCATCTGATGAAGAGAATTGTGAAAAACAAAAGTATGAGTATTCTTCTGAATGCTCATCTAATTTTGCTAAGCCTTTCTGAGCCCATGCCGCTGTTTTAGCTATCGCAACAAAGCAATAAAATGTGTCTTCTATTTAATATCCTTCATTATACAATACTGGAGGGCATGAAATGGAACCACCTTATTTTGTAAATGTAATGTTCAGTAGTGGTTGAATTCTAACAACAGTTTAAAAAAGTGTAATAAGTCTTGATGTAATAAGTCTTGATGTAATAAGTCTTGATGGAACTGATGGTTATGGCTCAGTCAATTGTTAATGTCATCCATCGTGTGGGGTGTAAAGCAGCTAACAGTAAGGGTTATATATTTATATGGATTGCATTATGAATTAACATTTGCACTTGGTTACATTTAAAAACCTTAACCCTGACCCTTCTATGCTGGAGGGGAAATTTCTGTTTATTTCTGCCTTTTCTAATCAGAAAAAGTGAATAAAATCAATCCAATTTTGTACATGGAAATTGTTACTCCAGTTTTATTTGTTAAATTCTAACAGGTTGTTTTGTAAATGTATGCAGAATATGGGCCATTTGTCTTTGATTTTATGCCTCCAATACCCCAGCTGGATGTAATATTTATTATTTTGCCTATTTTTATGTCCATGGCTTTTAAGACTATATTTCAAACTGTGCTGCTTATTTTCTTTTATAATGAATCTGTGTGTTCTCTGTCCCTCCTTGTAAACAGCTTCACAGCTGCACATCCAGTTCAGTCTATCTATACTCTTCCTTCACTTTAAAAAAAGACAGGATGCAGAATTTTCTTTTGTGACGTAATATCTCCCTCTGTTCTTTGTGAGTTTTGCAATACTAATGTAGACCATTTAACGCTGATGCAATGTGTGTCATTTTACTGCTCTTTAAAGCTATTAAGGCATCAAACACAAACATGCCAATCGCTCTTTATTTATTTATTTGTTTTACTGAAAGCATTAGACTGCCACCCACTATCAGCAGATGCCTAATATTAAATGCCTTGGACCAATATTGAGGACAAAAAGAAATCCTGGTGAGGACTTATCTAATTAAAAGCTATGTAAACTGTGGAAAATGCAACATCAAAAAAAGAAGCCCAGATCAATTTACTAAGTAACTTCACACGAATGTGTTAATCAGTTTAATCATTACCACAAAAAAAAGCATTTTGATATTTATGTTTCTTCATTTATCAAACCTTCAGGGATAACCTGTTGTTTTTCTAGAAAATTTGCAATATAATTAAACTTCTTTCATCTGCAGAGGTAAAAACGATTAATAATAATGTTAGTATTTCTGTAGGGATTTATAGATGCTCTTTAATGTAAATTTTATGAAAGAAACTGCCAAAAATCCAGCACTCTTAATTTAAATCAATTTCCTATTTTAAACACATTTACATAAAATCTTACTTTTGAAATCCAACTGCATCCAGTCCAAAACAATCAAGTTATAATACAATACAGTCAAACTGAGTTTGCAGTAAAATGCCCTTTGGTGATAAGTTATCTAAGAAAGCCCAGCCATCATTAGCATCGCAACAATCCCTGAGTGACCGTGTGACCACTCCTTTCATCAGATTAGATTGAAAAACACAAAGAATAGGTTCAGTCACAAGTTGTATAAGACAATCAGCAAAACAGAAGGCTAAAAAAACAAAACAACTGGACTTATGTACTTTGTTTTTCAGCCTTTTTTTTGATTGATCATGATCTGGATGACTGAGAATCTTCACCAGCAAGTTGTATAAGGCTGGGCAAAAGAAAATAGCTTTTTTGCGTTTTTGCAGTGGAGACATGCTTTTCTCGTGTTGAACACTAGGGGGCAGAGTTCACATAGAAATGCACCCATCCATATCTCTATCCTTTAGGGCCGGTCAGGAGTGGGGGGAGGGGGTACACCATGGACAGGTCGCCAGTCCATCACGGGGCAACACAGAGACACACAGGACAGACAACCATGCATACACTCACCTAAGGTAATTTAAAGGGACCAATTAACCTGTCATGTTTTTGGACTGTGGGAAGTACCCAGAGAGAAGTCACGGGTGCACAGGGAGCACATGAAACTCCATGCAGAAAGACCCCAGGTCTGGATCTGAACCCAGGATCATAAAATATAGTTTTTGTCAAATGCAAATCTCATCACAGGTATGGTTTTAGTAATCTAAAGGTTAATAATTATGCTGTTTGGGTAGCTAAACTTAGGCACATCCTCTTATTGTAGCATATTATTATAGATTCCTTTGTGAAAACTAAAATTAACCTGTTACATTTCCGTCATTATAAAACTTGAGGGTGACACCTTAAGCTTACTGCTTGTAAACAAAAGGTGAAAAAATAAATGCAGAGTCATGATTTGTCTGTGACTTGACCGATCAGTGGGTCGGCCAGCTCCTCTGCACAGACACGACGTACTGATCGGAACAGTGATCCATGCCAACTGAAGATCATTTATTTTATATAAGAGAAAATGACTCCTGCTGTAAGCATGTTTGCAGCCAGAAAGCTTCAGTAAATAATTCAGGACAGTCCTAAAGCTGCACTCTGCAGCGCATGAGCAGGAATAAATCAAGCTGAAGTTAAACGAGAGAGGCAAGACAAAAACACAGAAACTACATTCTTTTGTGACTTATTATATATTAATTTCAGTGCAGACTTATAAACTTCTATAATCCAAAATATATTTTAAAAACTGTTTTACTTCTGCTTTTTATACTAGGCTAGTTTTATTATTGTCCTTGTCTTTAATTGTCTGATACCCTTCACCTGACCTTGGCTTTTCCTTTATTTTGCTTGACGTAGTTCTTTTAAATTTCTTCATGCATTTTCTCTGACTGCATTTATGCACAAACTGCTTTGCATCGATCTTGGTGATCTGCACTGTATCTCTATATGGAGCAGTTGTGAAATGTATTCGGGGATGCAGTTAACAGTCTCTTTAATATATTATTTTGTCCATGCGTTGAGAGGGACAGCTTAGTCCCTGTAACGCTTAGAAAACGTTCAGAGAAAACAGCCGATGAAATGATGCATAAAGAAGCGGCACAAAACCGTCGGGTAACTGGAATCAGACGCTTGTTTTGCCTGGCAGGCTCTCGTCTTTGACTGGCTGGTCAGGAACTAAATATTATAAATCTTTTTTCTGGTTAGCAGATGCATCATTCAAAGATACTATGGGTCGTGTAGCAACAACAACTCTCGTCGGCGTGGTTAACTGCAGGAGGAAGTCTCAGCCATCAGCTGTAACACTCAGTGCTTGGTTTTTTTCTTTTGTAGAGTCCTGTTCTGCTTGTCATGGGCCATGCTTTGTATGGAACAAACTAGACCAGGACCTAAAAGACTGCACAACATTAATAAGATTTAAAAACATATTTAAGAATAATGTGATTAAACATTATGAATCATGTGAAGGTAATTAATAGCAGTGAGATATTGGGTGTCTTACCTTTTTTTCAAAATGTTATTATTGTAGATTTCTTTTTCCTAAAATTATAAAAGGTAGCCATCTCTTTTTTCCTCTCTTTCTTTTTTTCTTTCAAATTAGGAAATATTGACATCCTCAAGGGCCTGAGTCCTCCATGTTCTAGATGACTATCAGCTCCAAAACAGCTGATTCAAAAGGCTGAAATACGTAGATCCTTATTTTTTGAATTGCACCACTCCTCTACAGAGATTAGACACAATGGGACTGTTATTAGTAACAGCTAATCTCTAATATAAGATGATAAAGACAATTTAAGGTGTCAACCCTGTAATCATTGTCTTTGGAAATGACTGTGTGCTTATGTTTAAATGCAAAGCTTTGCAATGCAAACTGATCAAACAAGTATGTCCAGTTCTATTCTCATCAAGAAGTTGTGCCAAAAAAGATCAACTGTTTCCGCTTAATTTAACCATGAAAAAACATACACTGCACATCGAACAATTTATCTTGTCAAAGAAAAAGAGTCAACTGAACAATAGGATTCAAGATTGAGAGCTTAACTGCATAGTTTGACCTTTTTTCAGTTACTTTTTAAGAGCATCCAAGCTAATAAGAGTTAAATCCCTCTGCTGTTGCATCAAACCAGAGGATGATGATTTACATTTTTCATCTGATCTCTTGACAGCTGTTTCTATTTTTGGCATCGGGTTTGTTTCCGGTCCTCAGCAGTGATTTATTTATTTTTGTCTGTGCCCAGGAGGGCTCTTTTTCTGCCTACCTGATTTCTGATTTACAGAAACTTTAGCGTGTTTGTATTTCAGCCTGCGCTCTAAACGCTCTGCTGGAGGCAGAGAGGAGAAACGCAGACACCCTCTAATGATGACATCTTCCAACACTCCGCTGCACTCTGCAGACACACCCAGCCCTCACTGCGAGTCGGTATCACAACTCAGCATCAGCACCAGCCGCCTCAAACTCATCCGCTGTCTCGCTGCATCGCAAACAATACCTCCTTGCTGCGCTGCCGAACCCTGCTGCTCCGTCACTTAACTCCTCAAAGGCGACCGTGTCATGTCGGGGTGAAAACAAGCAGAGAGGGTTGAGAGCCTACCCGTCCCGGAGGAGGCAGCATGCCAGTTGGGGAACGCCAGGTGGAAACAGTCGCACATGGTGGCAGCGAGGCTGGCAGGCGATGCAACAGAGAACAGGTCTGGGGTCGGGCCGGGAAGAGGGGATGGAGGCTGGAGCAGGTGCTGCTGCAGCTGCCGCTTCTTCCTTCCACCTCTTCTTCAGGCAGCCTGTATGTGCGGGTCGATCAGCGGCGGCGGAGTGAGGGGTGATGAGCTGCAGAAAGATACAGAGCCAGAGGAGAGTTGGAGAACTGGCTTCTCTGCTCTCAGTGGTCCACAGAGTGAAGAAAACTCCCCCGTCTGAGCCATAAACATGGACCTTCAGCACAGCAGGCTAACTTAATTATGGGTGGAGCACCCCCCCCCCCCCACCCCCCCTCCAACAGAGTTCTCTTTCTTCTCCTCCTCCTGGCCTCCCTCTTCTTTTCCCCTCAGTCTGATTGATTTGCTTAATCCGACAAGGACAATCACGATGTCAGGGTCTGGCTGCAGGAGCAGGGGGTGATACACGTCGTTCACGTGGAGACATAACTCAATTTGGTGCTGTGTACACTCAGTCTAAAGCCCCTCATTGTGGACAGGAAACTTCGGAAATTGTCCACTGTTTGTAAGCTGTCTTAAGCAATCAAGAGATTCATTTACATGACAGATCATTCTGAGTTTGGGGCATGAAGTCTCATTTCGTCCCGCAAGAGTTAATCTGCAGCTCAAATGCTCCTGTTTTGTGGAGTTCATGAAGAATCCCGAAGATAATCTTTAATGGTTCAGTTCAAGCTGAAAATGACTGAGAATAGCGGCTGGAAGCTGTTTCAGGAAAACAAACTGATAGAGTGAGTTAATTGCTTAACGGCCTTTTTTAAGGCTAAACTTTCTCTAACCCAGAACACTTCAGAGTGGGATCAAGTGGCCTTTTTGTTTTGCGTGGCTATGCCAAGACGGAATCCTGGTTACGGGATTGGCTTCATTAAATACAGACTACATCTAGCACCATTGCTGTAATAGTGTTTGTTTGCATGACCTTCAACCATTTGGATTATGTGTGTATGTATTTGTGCGTGGGATCAAGCTGCCTTTGTGTGTTTTCCAAAAGCACCGATGCGGTGAGGGGTTGTAGGAGTCAGCCCACGTCTGCGACACCTCAGACCCGCCTAGCGAGCTAGTCAAAGTCTAGCATCAGCTGACTTTTATAGGGGCGAGCCGGCGTCTTGTTTTGAGGGAGTGATGTAGTTCGTGTGAGCAGCCCAGCTGCAGTATTTCAAAGCATAAATAAGAATGAGAAATATTTTCCAAGGAGAGTAAAATTGAGAGACATATCATTTAAATTATGATAACTATTCCACCACTATTGTTGTGAATACAATGAGATGGGAAGAGCCCTCACACAGATCCAGAAGTAGTGCTGACATTTTAGTCTTAGATTTATTTGGGCTCTTCTTCATGTATTAATGGCTTTTGTGACTGTTTTCCATGATGACCCCCACCTGGGGTCTGTTGGTGAGGAAGTCGCTGACCTGGGATCAGAGCGGTTCTGTAGTTTATAGACACACTTTTATCAGCAGAAACCTGAAGCAATTGTCACCATGACCTCATCCGTTCGTCACATCTGTTTGCTACGCATATCTCTTAAAGTGGTACCGCAATATTTTAGTTTGGTTGAGGTGTAGAAATATTCACCCCTCTTCAACTTATCCATATTTTGTCATATTACAAGCCAAAACCTTTGGCTTTTATGTGACCAATCAATACAAAGAAGAGCCTAAATGTGAAGTGAATTTATATGCTGTTAACAAATCTGTTCAAATAAAACTCCAGTATAATAAAAATGTAAGGGAAAATCTGAAAGCTTCTAATTTGTAGATCATCAATTTTAATTACTATTGTTACAACAGAGAAGCAGCGAAATGATGCCTTCTTCCACATAGGATATATTTTCCAAAAGTATTTTCTAACCCAGAATTAAGGTTGCCATCACTTCCATGACACTCAAACACCTAGTCAGACTGTCGTTTGTGAAGGAATGACTCGAGCTCAGTGGATCCGAGTCTGGTATCATAGTGGGGTCCCTCATGCAGTAAGTCCTTTCGTGAAATTTCATTGATAATATACAATCTACAATGAACTGTTAGTTGTATTTTCATACAATGGAAGCGAGTGAAAGTGACTGGCCTGTCAGTCACAGAGTGGTGGGCCACGTACACCTACAGAGCAGGGTCAGAGGATACTGAGACACATAGCTCACAGAGGTCCCAACTCTCTGCACAGGCAACAGACCTCAGAACGTCATATTGCCTTCAGATGTGCATAACACCATGCACTGAGGTCTTCATATCTTGGATCCTAGGAAATAATCCAAGTGGTGTCAAGCATACAGCCACTGGATTCAGCAGTGGACACGTTTTCTCCGTGGTGACGAATCATGGTTTTCTGTCTGGCAATCTGGTGGACAAGTCTGCGTTTGGTGATTGCCAGGAGAAGGACTCTTGCTGACTGCACTTTGCCAAAAGGTAAATTTGAGAACAAGGAGGATTATGGTGTGATGCTTGGTTGCTTAGTTCCAGTAAAAGGAACTCTTATGTCTTGAGCATAACAAGGCATTTTGGAAAGTCTCCTGCTCCCAGCTTTGTGTGAACAGCTTGACAATGGCCATTTACTTTTTCAACATGGCTATGGACTAGTGCACAAAAGTTGTCCATGGAGACATGGACAAGCAAGTTTGGTGAGGAAGAACTTGACTGGCTTTCAGAGTCCTGACTACAGCCCAACCTGCCTTCAGCCTTCTCATCCAACATCAGTGCTTGATCTCAAAAATGGGCTTGCTGTATAGAAGATCAGTAAAAAGATCCCTAAGCAAGCTTCCAAACCTTCTAAAAATCCTTCACAATTGAATTGAATTCAATTCATTTTATCGATAAAGCGCCAATGTAATCTCTCAAGAGATTTTACAAAGTTAATTCAATGGAAACAATGCTAGCAGATTGGTTAAAAGGTTTTCCTTCAAAGGAAACCCAGCAGATTGCAACGAATCATTGACTTGCAGCATGGACTCTCTCAGGCAGGAAGAGCACACTCAAAAAAATCAAACCATGGCAGTTGTCCATATTATGTTTAGATTCCATTTCCAGCTAGCACACAAAAAGCTGTTCATTGGGTTAAATTGAATTTTCTCTGGTAAAAATTACATAATTGTTCATTTGTCACTTTTTTAAGTGTGTGTAGCTACGGTGCACAGTCAATTGCATTTTGTTGTAGACTTTGCAGCAATCCCTCATACAGCGAAGAGAAAAACTCCCCTTTAACAAACACCTCCAGCAGAACCAGGCTCAGTGTAAACAGCCATCTGCCACCTCTGACTGGGGCAGAACATATAAAGAAGAAAAGAACACAGCAGCGTTGATCCAGGAGTGTTTTCCATGCGAGACAAAAATGAGGGTAATTACAGTAGTGGCTCCTTTAGTGACTGTACCTAGGAGGGAAACACAGCTAAGCAGACAAGCTCTGGGCCAATTTTCAAGTCCAGAGGATGAAAGAGAGCTAGTTGCAGTGTGCTCAGCAAATAGCTCTGTCTACGACAGTGACAGGGCTAAACACCGAAAGATGGGGCCATAATGTATCATCTATAGAGGGAAGCATTTGGCAGCAGTGGCTCGGCCGATGGTTCCTCTCCAGAACGGTGTCACAGCTAAACAAAACGCCAGGCCAGATGCAGCTTTTATGAAAATAAAATAAACAGAGAACATCAGAAGAGTGGGAGCTGTAGTAGCTACAAAGCGTGGCTCGACATCATAATCAACCCTACAGATCCTGAATGGTGGGTTAATCAAGCGCATGCCTGTGTGAAGACAAGGCACCCAATGTTTAGTACATATACACATACATGGTGTTTTCACATCATGAGCACAGGCAGAACAATCAAGGTGTGCTGCTTTGCGAAGGATCTGCCTTTGGTAGGGGGAGAGGTAACTCTGTCCCGACTGTCGGTGGCTCACAGGCTAACCTGCTCATATTATTGTAGAAGCTTTATTGCTAAATCTATTGGGACTATTTGCATGCTTGCTGGAGAGTATCCCGCAAACATGAAATAATAATGGCTGCATTTACCTCTTCTATAGGTGCTCTTATGCAGCTCGTCAGTGGAGCTGAGGGTGCAGCTGACGGGGAGTTAGTAATATAGGAATGGGCACTAAGATCAATACAGGAGAAATGCAACGCAGCATTATTGTTGGACAGTCCCAGCTGCTTATGTTGCTTAAGCTGTGCAAGCCATTTTTTTCAGTGCAGTGTTTATGGACCTAACTTTACAGAAGAGTGCTAAACCAAGTGAGAAAAACATGACTGCGTTCACATTTCAGATTTAGTCCGGCTCCTGGGGAGTGTTTCAATTATGGCGATGCAAATCTATTGGTGTCAGGACTGATATTTTTAGGTACAGTTTCATACTTTTCCTGGTGGGAAAGCAATTATTTTCTAGCTGACCACCATGCAACTTGATTAGAAGAAAAATAGGCTTTCAGTTTCCTTTCAGGCACTGATCAGTCAACTAATTCATTCATTTCTGACCCGGCTTCCCTTTTTGCCAATGGCCAGCATTTGTTTTGTGATTTAATTACAGTTATGTGTGAATCTGGACAATGCAGACCAGTCCTCTGGGAGCTTTTTCCTACGTCTCACGTATGAGTTGACAAAATGACAAAGACACTTATCCCAAACTCAAATGTTTTCCTGGCTGGAGAGTAGATTAAAAGGAACGAAAGGATTTCTCTTCATCGCTGAACAGCTGCATTATTTATCCACCGGGAGAACAATGTGTCACCTTGCAGATGTTCATTCTATTTATGCCAATAAACTCTTGTGAAGCTAAAAATTTTAAATGCCGGGCTTTCTTTCTGTTTACAGGTGGTTAGAAAATGGGGACTGTAATATTTTGGCATGGGGCTGCACATCTTAAATGTTACTTACAGCGATTAACTTTGCCCGCCAGATTGAATTGTTGCAATATTTGTGCATTCACAAACACAGGAGAATCCATCTTGTACCGCTCTGGCTTCAGCCGTTTGTGTCCGAACCAAAAACTGTTCAGGCCAATCACATTGCAGTATTATAGTTTCATCTTGGAGTATAATGCAAACAGGTGGACTCTGTTAGTTTGGTGACATCTGAAGGCAATTGGGTTCACAGGGTTTTATTTAGAGGCATTAGACTAGAGGGCAATGAATATAAACGTGTGAAATCTTTTGAGATTTTTATTCACAAAGCCTTATGAACACCATGTGTCCTTTTCCTTCCACTTCACAATTAGAACTGATGATATATCAGCTTCATAAAGAAATGTTTAGTCATGCAGACATCTCAAAGCACTTTTTAGTTGGAGCCACCAATAGGCTGATCAGTTGGCAACTTCGTCTTAGGTGCCTTGCCAAGGGGTAAATTTATATCGCGAGATTTCTCTTCTTATCTAGAAACAGTCAACCCTGAAGCACTGCTGAAATAAAATAGCGATATTAGATGTGGCCTTCCTTAATGGTTGAATTATTTCCTAAAGACAATTTAAGTTAAAACTCTCATAACCTAATTGGGGTCTCCAAAAGCTCTTCACTTTCAGCTCAATATAACTAGCTAAACTGGTAATCTGTCTTGAAAACTAAACAAGGAATAAAACCAAAATAGCTACTTTTGTGTAGTTGTAGCACTTGAGACCTCTGGTTTTCATTCAGCCGTCTTTTAATCAAAGTTCTATTAAGATGTCAAAAACACCGAGTTAAACTTGTGAAAGTACGACAGCATGTGAGTTTAGAGATGCTACCTGATCACGATGCAGTGTGAAACAGAGATCTGATGATTCCAGCTGTAGCATCACATGGGATTGTGACTGGACCCATGCACACAGCACGCATCCCGGTCCACAGCTTTCTTCTTCGTGCATCTGTTGCGTATGACCGAGACTGGAAAGGATTCATTCAGTGGCGTCACACTGATTTTCAATCTGAGTGAGAGATACGCCATGCTTAATGTTCAGCAGATCAGACACATACTAGTTCACTAGAGGATGGAGGCCAGTCAGCCTGCAGATTTCTGTTCTCCACTTCATCCAGGGGCTTCAACCGATGATTTCACTTTTCACATCATCAGCCCCTGCTCTACTTTTGACTTTACTGATGATTATATAAAACTAATGCAACATTTCCTAATAGACTTCAACACTGTGGAGAGCTAAAGCATTAACTCACCAGCTGGACCAAAGAACTCGCTAAGAGAGCTGCTAAGGTTGCTGGACGCTGTCTTTTTTTTTCTCATTTAACCTTTACTGTTGTAAGTGAGCATCATAAATTTCAAAAGGAAAAAATATTTATTTTTTTAATATTAATGTCATTCACTCTTTACAATGCTAAATAATGAATTTGGTGTTACCCAAAGAACTGAAGCGACCTGGGAGAAAAATGTTCCCATTAACAAACATTAATTAAAAAATTCCAGTGCTGGTGATTACTCTTATGCATTTAAATAATTTGATACAGTTTCACATGTATTTTAGAGTTGAAAACCAAGATCTAAACTGGTGAACAGTTCCTGATAACCTGCTCAGGGCTGTAGTTCTACTCCTGTTCCTGTTGGAACATTAAAAGTTTAGGATTTACTAAAACATACTTACCCTTTTTTAGCTAATTAGATTGTTTTGCAAGTTTAATTCCTAATACATGATATCCTCTTTGCATGGGATACGAATTTCTCTCGTCCCGTCCTCAAAATGGGACAGACAAGAGAACACCCCAATTAAGCAAAGCAGATGTGAATTTGTTTTCCACAAATGTTCACCACGGCTGCAAATAATGGCGGGGTGCCCAGTAGTTGTGTAATCCTGATCTGTGAAATCACTGGAATGTGTAAGAAATCCATCCAGACCACCCAGCATGAAATATTCCCATTTCACAGCTCTATTTGTTTGTGGTTGTCAAACCAACAGATAACAGAGGCTTTGTTGTGGTCATGTTAGGCTCCAAAGTTGTGTACGTTTTTTTAGTTCCCACCTGTAGACAAATGAACAGCTCTGGGCTGTCTGCGGTTGCTCATCGTCATATTTCTCCAGAATCTCCCCCTGTCTCGTGTGGTCAACACATGACAGAGCTGGTGAAAGCACATCTGTTGCATGTATGCTCTCACCCACAGGACTAACAGCTTTTACTATGCCTTTAATTACCAGCATTTGTAATTCGTTTGCACAAATTAGATTGACCTGCGCAGCCATGGATGGCATGCCGTACAGTACCACATGTGGATCACTATTTAGTTGGTTTACAGCCAAGGCTTTCCATAGCCATCGCCATCATCATCATCATCAACATCATCATCATCATCGTTGTAATTATTGTCACAATTAGCAACGTCATCCTATTAGAACAATATAATAATGTTTTTTTCTCTCTCTCAATTCTCTATGTCTAAGAAATAAGTCCCCTCTTAGAACAGATCTGGCCATTTTACGGCACACGGGCCACATTCAGCCACCTGACTACATTTGACCGGTCACAGATTAGTGAGTTTGTAGTAAAAGTGTAAATTGCTTATTCGCCTCAGGGAATATGTTGAACAGCTTTTAAATATATCTTTGCCAAAATCACAGTAAAGCTGTGCGCTTAATGTGAGGAGAACATACAGTGGTGTTAGAGGATTATAATTCGAATCGGCGTTATGAGAATAAAATCTGGAGAGAAATAAAAGAATTTGACTGACTCTGAGAGGGCACGGGCATCAGAAGATTTTCTAGTTAAACCACAAAAGCAACAAGGATGTTGTTGTTTTTTTTAACAAAGCTCCAGCGATTCAGCAGCCTGGACCAGCTTTGTAATATCCCTAAAAATTACAAGATAGTCTCTGATGGGGATTTTCTTTAAAAGACTGGTGGAGTCTGCAGCGCTAATTTGCCCTGAGAAAAAAAAGACGGGTTTGTAAATGCGTCTCTCTCAAGATTCAGAGGCGACTCAAGAATCAGGGGGAATCTGGCGCTTCGGCTGACAATTCTAACTTGCTTTCCTTGTCTCTGAACAATAGCTGAGATGTCTGTAGCCCAGCTACTTATCTTTGTAGGAACATTAATGAAAGACTTTGAGATGATGGAGGAGCTGGCAGCCATGTGGTCAATGCGGACAGCACCACAAGGAGGGAAGTGTTCACAGAGTTAAATGCATCCATGGAGATGGTGGGACTAAAACTGATAGGTGCTACGACTGATGGCTGCCCAAATCTGACGCAGGAAAACATTGAAGCGAATGTAAGATAAAGTGACTCTAATTAAGAAGAGAAACTGATATTTTTACATTACATCATTCCCCAGGACGTGTTGTGCAAGTCAGTGCTAGAACTTAGCCACATCATTGATGTTGTAACTAAAATAGTTAATGTCATCAGTGCCACAGCATTGAATCACAGACCGTTTGTTTCACTGTTGGAGGAGCATGGCAATGAACATATACGTTCATTGCCATGTGGTGACATAGGCTGCCAGAACGCTCAGCCTGGACAAAGGGCTTCACCAAGTATGTGACCTGCCTCCAGCTTGTCCCTCAGAAGCCTTGGCTGGATGGTATTAAAAGCAAAGGAGAAATCAAAGAACATGATCCTCAGAGAGCTTTCAGGCTTTCTCTGGGTGGGTCAGAGCTCAGTGCAGGATGTGGACTATGGCAGCATCCACCCCGATGCCAGGACAGTGGGCAAACTGCAGTGGATCCAATGAAGACCTCACCAGGAGGCAAAGACCTCCTGAGGGTCTTCATCAGATGTGATTTTAGTGTTACCGGCCTATAGCTGTTAAGGTCCTTCAGATATGTGAGTGGTGGCCTAGTGGTTAGAGCAGTGTGCTTGCGCTCTGAGAAGGATGCAAGTACCTGGTTCAATCCCAACTGCCTGCACTCTGGGTCCCTGAGCAAGACCCTCAACCCCCTGATTGCTCCCTGGGCACCACACAGTGGCAGCCCACTGCTCCCCAAGGGGATGGGTTAAATGCAGAAGTAAATTTCTCCATTGTGAGATGAATAAAGTATCAATTATTATTATTATTATTACTATGTGGCCTTCAGCACTGGTACCATGCAGGAGGTCTCCCACAGCTGTGTCACCTCCTTAGCTTCAGGCTCATGCTGAACATGCATCCCAGGATGCCACACGGTGCATCTGCACAGCACCCCAGGTGCCTGGAGATGATGCCATCTGCACCCGCAGCCTTTCACACCTTGAGTCTTAGCTCATTCCTCACCTGAAGCATTGTGAGGGACAGGCCAGTGATGGGCAAGGGGTAGCTGTCGGAGTTAGAGACTTCAAAATACTGGACACTGTCATACGGAAAAGTGTCCCTTTGTAAGTCGCTGAGGAACAACACGCATTCTTGCATAATTCTGCATGACCAATTTGACCACTTGGTTTGTCAGAGTTGGTCAAATGAATGTAAATCGGTTGGTTTACGGCTTTTAGGCACAGCTCATAAATTTGCAACAGGACATAAAAGTCTGGGCCGATCCAAGACTTCCCAGAAACATTGTGTTTGGGTTTGTTTTTATGGTTAGAACCTCCAACTGTAAATTGAACTCATCTGACACCAAACTGTCGCTTTCAGAAGAAAGGAAATAAGGCAGGATGTTTAGGAACAACCTGGGAACCACAGAGCCTCAAGCCTTTCATAGACTGGAAGTGAGTTGACCATTAACGTCCACTGAAAGGGTGCCGATCAAGAAGCTCCACCTTCAACATCAACACCTTCAAAATTAACAGAAATTTGCAGCTACCTGTCGAAATCCAAATGTATTTGGTAGGAATGTTTTAAAGTCACTGGAGACTAAGACTGGACGGTTTGCTCCAAATTAAGCAAAAGTATATTTACAGAAGTCATGGTAACAGTAATCATGCCAGCTGTTTTGCTACCACTTGCACTGGTGCAAGCATAAAGTAACAGAGACGGAGGACTATGTCCAAATCATACAACTTGATCTCAAAGCAACAACTGGCTAATTTAGACTTTGACACAATTCTGTGTTCTGACAGAACCATTAACCCAAAAGAACACATATAAACTGGATAAAGAAGGCTAAGGATGAACTGTTGGAATGGCCCCGCCATCAACCATTTTGAAGATTATGGAGTCAGTTAAAAAGCCAGGAAAACCAACCAGACTAAACCAAGTTAAAGAAGACCTACCAAGAGGAGCGCTCAATTATTTAGCTAGCAGCCTGATGACTGTTTCTCTGCCACATACTAAGGGACATGTCTTTATTACTGGGCTGTAGGTATATACTTGAGTCTGTATGTATAATTTTGACCTGTTTTTTTAACAAATATTGTCAACCATGAGTGTATGCAAATATCTGACCAATACTGCATGCCGAAAACGTTTAGCATAAACCTGGAGAATTATTGTTGAATATGACTTGAAATTATTAAAATGTTGATACTTTGCCTCCCTGAGAGTCAAAGAGAGACGGCAGAAGAGCCGCCTTGCGCTTTTGCACTCCACTCTCCATGCTTTTGCAATGGTTGCCTGCAGATGACCTGATCAGTGCCTTCCCCTCATTTCCCGTTTCAATTAGACATACATCTCCGCTGACTGTGTTCTGTCTCGGTCGAACAGAGAGTCATTGGAAGTTGTCAAGATAAACAACATACCAGGAGCTAATTTCTTTCCCCATGAAAAATGAATGGGACGCTCTTTAGTTGGACGATTCCGCTTTAAATCCATTTCCCTGTGAACTTGGGCGCTCGGGTCAGGGCTCAGAACATGTTCGTAACCATCACGGTCTGCAGCTGACCCCGTAAATCCCTTACAGACGGCAATTTGTTCCTGAGGGGAATGCCACTTTCAGAAACCGTCCCAAATAATTTGTGTTTGGGATGAAGTCAGAACAGTGGATAGATTTTCTTCTGGGTTTTATAGAAATACACATATTTATTTGGAGTATGATGGCCCTGTTGTTTTTCTGACAAACCTCTGAGGCCTCCACAGAACAGCTGTGTGTGCGCTGCGATTATCTTGTGCTCAGGTGGAGTCTGGTTACCATTTGAGGGACTTCTAAATGCAGCTGGTTGCACGGAGGTTGATTGAGGGGTACCCCGCAAACTCCAAATCGTAAATTCTTTTCCTTCCATTTCACAATTATGTGCTACTTTGAGTCGATCCGGCACATAAAGTAACATCAACCTGTGGGAGAAGTATGGCATGAGCTCAGGGGTGTGAATACATGTGAAACTCAGGAAGCTCAGAGGGGGCAGGGTCTTTTCTATTGTTTGTTCTCAATTGTGGAATAACCTGCCCCTGCACATAAGAGAGGCTCCGTCACTGCCCACTTTTAAAACTCACCTTAAAACCCACTCTTATTCGTTGGCTTTTACCACTAGTGAAACTTAGTTTTCATTTTTAATTGGCTTTATTGTTTCTTTTAAGCGTTTTCATGCATTTTTTTTTTATGGATGTTTTTTAGCTTGTAGCAATGTACAGCACTTTGTTCCAGCTGTTGGCTGTTTTTAAGCACTTTATAAACAAAGATGGTATGGTATGGATGGTATGGTAACTCAAATTAGAAAAGGGGACTTGTTTTTGCGTCACACGATGAAATGACATGTAGTGTATGTACAAAGGCATGCCATATGGGAGCAAGGTAGCAAAATATGTATTTCTGATTTAAAAGTCTAACTGTTCATTTATGGCAAAAGTTTGTTGAAAGCCTACTATTTTCTTGTGCCCTTTTCTTTCACTTCTTTCCTCCCCTCGCACTCTCTCTGTAGCTACAGGGTAGACAGAAAGCTGGCAGAGGCGCTGACATACATCGGGTAATGTTTTGCCAGGCAACCTTGAGTCCTGGTAGTCGTGTGGGGGTTACTTTGAGCCGTTCCAGCTAAACACCGTTGCTTCCAGAGCACAACCCGTTATTCCCTGACGGTGGGATGATCAGCCCTGCCACATCATTTCGAGAACTCATGTTCCTCAAATGAGTGGTTAGGGCAGGGCGCTTGCGTCCTGGGAAGGCAGCAAGTTTCCTGATTCAAATCCCACAGACTGCCACTCTGGGTCCCTGAGCCCCAGAGAGAGCCCACTACTCACTAAGGGATGAGATAAATGCAGTGGACAGATTTTATTGGAATGTGCAAAGTTGCTATGAGATGTTCTGACCAACGTGTCCCTTTTATCTTGCAGTAGTATCAGTTCCATTTTGTCCCATTGCAACCATTGCGTTCACTGTGGCAGTTTAATGGAGCTTTCTGTGAAGACTAAGGAATATACCGGACAGGTGGAGGATAAAGTCGTGAAGTTATCATCAACAGAAAGGTTTAGATCAAAGTCTATTTATGTGTAAGACTGGTATAGACTTAGGGTGCTCTCTTATAACCTAACCCTGCCGTAACCTTCCCATCCCTGACCTGTTGTGATGCTGTTCATTCATCGGGGGTCTCCTGCAACCCTCTGAGGCCTTCACGTGCCAGCTGTGTTTATTCTGAGATCAAATTAAACACAGGCCGGTGTAAATAGGTGACTTCTGAGGGCACTCTGTCACCCAGGATTTTATCTGTGGGTATCAGAGAAACCTTAGCGGGGTCAGTGGGGGGCAGCTCTATGGGCTAGGGCTGTTTTGGCACCCAGAAGAAGAACGAAAAGAATTTTTGGTGGTTTGTAATAATGATGTTGCGGATCAGTGTGAATATGATACATGCAAATTCGTTTAATGTGTGAATGTGAACGTTGGTGTATTTTTAATGATATACCTGGGTTTATAGTGAGCCTATGCCATTTAGTGTCTTGGGTGTACATTGGTAAGATGTTTAATAAGACACAAGTGACTTTAAATGTCAAACCACAATATCTGTATTTCTACACAGCATATTGTGTACTTCACTGGAATGATTCATCCTGTAGGCTGCATTAAAAACACATCTAAGATTAATATCTGGCTAAAAGCTGCTGGATCTGTATGAGCATCACTCCATCGGATCCATCCCATTGTTTTGCAGCAGCAGCAGCTCGGCTTGGTTTTTTTTTTCTTCGACCGTGCTGAGTCAGCCTGTTAAACTGAGGCTTCCTGGACCAAAGCCTGACTTCACTGCACCACAGCAGGCCAGTGCCTGGGCTGGTGTGAAAAAGAAGATAAACCCAGACTGAGCCACTGCGTAGACAGATGGGCGGATGGATAGGTGTGGCTTTAGAACTCGTGTGCCACAGCAGCAACATCAGCAGCGGTTTTCCGTGCCGTGGCGCACGTGTTGCTCCTCCTCGCCTGTGGCCACTCCCTGAATTCCTGCAGCAGAGGCCTCTCACCCACAAACCCTGCTTGCTGTTACTTAGTGTGGCCCAAGCCGTCGTCCTGAGAGAGATACAAAATTAGTCGTAACATGCAGCTATGCTCATGTTTTTAAATAAACATATTTACATTCTGTTTATTTGTATTTGTGGCCTTAACTGTTCCATCCCTGCCTGTTCCAGGAAGCCTGTGAGGGCCATAGTTATGCTTCAGTGGTGCTGTGTTACATGTATCCCACATCTTCTCAGGATGTGTAGAAATGTTGAGTCTATCCAGATAGAATGGTAAAAACATAAACTTCAGCTCAGGCGTTTCTGTGTGATGCTTGCATCCTGTCCAGGCGGGGTCTGTCCTGTACAGGCCCCCCACCATGTCTGTTGCATATGTTGCTCCTCACCAGAGAAGGCTCAGACATCCTGGGGTGGATAAACCCGCAGACAGATTGAACTGTGGTGCTGCCGATGGTGATACGCTCCAACAGTGTACATGAGATATGCCCTTACTTACTCAATGTACTTTGTAACCGAGACTTTTTCCTGTCCATTTCCAGAAACCTTTGCTCCTCATTGTAATCCACTCTCCGCGCAAGGATCAGCTTGCTTGAAAAGGCCAGATACACAGCCGCAAAGACAAATGACTGCAGTATCAACAAACCCTGCAAAACAAAATCTGTTTTTCAAGGTGCACTGTCATCCTGACTGTAAATGAAAATCCGCTGTGTTGTCAAACGACCACCAGAGGGCATACTTGACTTCCATTTCACATCCAGGCAATTCTCTAAAGAAAGGTTTTGGGGGAGAAATACTTTATCCCCTCCTGCTCCTGCTCACTTTTCTGGCTATAATTGCATGCAGTACATTACATTTGTCAGTAAAACATTTGCAGGACCTTGCAAAAAAATGTTTAATTAAAAATAATAACAAATCAGTGTGATGACAGCATGCTGTAACAAACACTTGATGTGTGTACCTGCTCTGAAACGGCCTACAGATGGTCCACAAGGATCTATTATTGGACCATTGTTGTTTGTGATTGATATCACTGGTGTTTTTTCTCTATGTTGTACCTGAAACGTGTAATCATGCAGATGACAATGTAATCATTTTGCATTGTACCATTATGACATGAGTTGTGAATAAACAAACTGGTGTCACAGCGTGGTTAGAGCAGTGATACTTGCATCTTGATGTGACTGAAACAATCTGTATTATGGATTATAACGTACTCCCAGTGTCATTAAATTTGCCTCCAGTAATGAGGTAAAGAACAGTGGTGTTAGCTTTGACCAAGATTTGTCATTTAAAACCATATTAAACAGATTTCTTGGACTTACTTCTTTCACCTTTCTAATATTGTCAAAATGATAAATATCTGGTCCCAGAGGGATGCAGAAAAATGTATCCATGCCTTTGTTACTTTAAGCCTTGACTATTTTATTTGGATGTCCTGATGCCTTAAAGTCATCAGGACATCATAAATTATATTTCTCCCATTTAAGTTTCCCTTTACTGGCTCCCTGTTAAGTCCAGAATAAATTTTAAAGTGCTCCTTCTCACATATGAAACCCTTAATAATCAAGCTCCATCATATATCAGAGCTCTGATTACCCCGTATGTTCCTAACAGAGCACTTCGCTCTCAGACTGCAGGTCTGCTGGTGGTTCCTAGAGTCTCTAAAAGTAGATTGGGAGGCAGATCCTTTAGTTATCAGGCTCCTCTCCTGTGGAACCAACTCCCAATTTTGGTCCGTGAGGCAGACACCCTGTCTACTTTTAAGACTAATCTTAAAACTTTCCTTTTTGACAAAGCTTATAGTTAGTGTGGCTTAGGTTATCCTGAGATATTTCTATAGTTATGCTGCTATAGGCTTAGGCTGCTGGTGGACATAATGACCACTGTCCACTGTGACGCCGTCCTGAAGGGAGGCAACAGCTGACCTTCTGCTGTCCACAGCTTTATGTTCTCCCATAGGTGATACACTTGGTCCTGTCTTTCAGTGTTTAAACCTGTTTCTCTCCTACATATAGCTCTTGGCTGAGTGTTTACTGCAACTAACTGCATGTGCTCTCTTTTGATCCCAAGGATTGGGTGTTGCCATAAAATACACCCACAGCTATACTTCCATGTAAATCAAGGATTGTGGATTAACATATCAAATACTTACAAAGCCATGACATTACCCTCTAGGTATGTAAACTCCTGAATGGAAAGATGTTAATTTAAATAACTCTTGAAAAACTATTTTTGTCTAATTTGGCAGATAGAAATGTGTTTTGTGTTTTCATTTTAAGGAGGTTATGTAATGCAGTCCCAGGGAGAACACATGCTAATTTCCTTGTCAATTAGTGAGCAAAGCGCCCCTCAAACAAAGTAATACATAAGCTAATAAATGACAACTGCTTTGAAAACAATAAACACACACACACAAAAAAAACAGTTTGGGGATTTTTACTTTATTATTGGAGAAAATCTATAAAACATTCCCCAAAAATACATAATTATATTACTGAGCAAAACACTTCCTTCAGTTACACTGACCCTGTGATCAGCATCAAAATACAACTTGTTCTTTACAGATTATTGTGACATCATGTACTTAGATGCTATTATATAAATAACAACAAAATGGCTTTATTTATGTTTTGTGTTCATTCAGATTAGGTAGAAAGAAAGCAGCAAATAGTTTGCTTTCACAGGCTACAATCAAGCTGATTCACGCTGTATGTCTGTGCAGAGCCATCAGGAGCAAAAACAAGTTGTTGGAGCTTCTCGCACATCTCATGTGATTGGTCGTTGGTCTGAGTCTGGGCAAAACAAGCGCCCCTTCCCCCCCAAATAGGCAAGTGACGTAAACTGCTTTTTCCTCCACCTCCTCCTCCTCCTCTTGTTTTTCCCTCCCAGCCCCTCAGCACCATCTCCTCCCTCAGCTAGTTTGCTGTCAGCCTGTCAGGATACATTAAGCTCATATGCCAGTAGTATTCAGCGAGTGCAGAAAATGGCCAAGGAGAGTGAGGGGAAAAAAAAAAAACAGTCCTCGCTTTTGAGTGCTTTACATAACAACTCGCTGTACATCTCAGGTTTCTCTAGAGCAAAGCAGAAGCTCAGACAACAACAAGAAGCTTTGCACAAATACCATGTTCGGTTCAGTAGTAAGGCACATTTTCCACACAAGATGGGGCGGATTCCTTTGGTCGGAGAGCAACGAGCTGAGTTGAGAAAATGTCTGTGCCAAATGGCATATGGCTCTGGGAGTAAAGCACAAGCAAAGCAGAGGTGTCCAGATAAACTAGCAACATACACGAGGTAGACAGGGAGGTAAACCACAACTAGTGAAGGTTAAGATTGTGATTTGCACCCTCGATCCACTGGACACAAGATTGCAGTTTAGGGTAGAAACGAGTACAAAAGTATTAAAAAACCCTCCCAGCACTGGAATAAAAAATGCACATCATCAAGGCCTTAAAAGTACATAGGCTTATGTTGTGATTTACAATTTTAGGACATGGCAAAGTTTCCTATTGTGAGTCACAGCTGGGATTACATTTACCTAAAAAAAAAGTATGTTTTTTTGCTGCTTCCATGTAATGCAGAATTTACCTCGAACACGAGCTGCCATAACGGTGAGCTTTCGATTCTTCAATGGCGTCACAAATGATACAATTGTGTTAACAAGCAGCCATTCCATCAAAAGACCGAAACAAACAAGCAAAAGAGAACCTACATGATAAGTTAAACTAGACTCCCACAATGAACCTACATCTACTGCAGTCTGAGGCCAGTTTATCAATCATAAATATAAATAACATTAGATTAAAACATTCCGACAAACAACATTTTACCCTTTGTATACGTGAAAACAAAAGTTCTATTGTTTTACTGCCACAAAAACAAAATTTAAAATCACCTGTGGATCGGATACGAGCAGCTCTGCTCTTCTTTCAGCCACATGACAATGACCAAATACTCAATACATCTGCAACTTTGGGCAATTTTGTTTCTTAAAAAGGCTGGTGCACAGTTATGGAAGTCCAAAAGTGCCACCAATGCATTCATAAATAAATCACTAAATGACATGTCACTAATTAATTCAAATCGTAGACAAATATATGGGTTATGAGATATGTAATTATGGAAAGTATTTAAAACTACAGCAAAGACAAAGCTATTCCTTTATTTCTGTAATTATTTAACAAAGCAGCCAGTTTTGAATCATATTCATCTGCCTTACCTTTCAAAGGTAGTGGGCAGGATTAAGACTGCAGTACTCAGAAAAATTTGGTCAGAAGTCATTCCAAAAAAAGTAAAAAACAAAGCAACTGGACTTGTTTTCCGTAGTTCAAGACGTTTCGCTTCCTTTTTGGGCAGTAGTATAAAGCTTGATACTCCACATTACTCCAGACTTTTTGAATTGAGAAAGCTTCCTGGAGAGGAAGTGAAACGTCTTCATCTACGGAAAACAAGTCCAGTTGCTTTGTTTTTTACTTTTTTTGGAATGACCATGACCTGGATGACTGAGAATCTTCACCACCATATTGGTCAGAAGTCGTATTTGTGTGCAAGTTGACCAATCAGATCCTAGGGTTTGTTTGATGAGCAACATAGTTTAAATTATTTAATTTTACTTGGTGCACTGCAAGACAGCACACATTAAAATATATGAATATTGAACTAATTTCACAGGATAAATACCATCTTAATTTACGGAGTGTAAGTTATTTATCATATTGTTTGTGTTTTTAAAACATTTGGATGATTATAAACAGGTTTTGATTAAATATTTTTATTTAAACAATCATGAATTAATTCAATTTTTAAAATATATTGTGGCACTTTTGGCATTCCATAATATGAAAGCTTACTGAAGGAAACTCAGCCCTTTGCCCTCCTGACTGGCTAAAGCACAGCCTCTTGAGTAACTGAAGGGACTTTAATTAATTATCAACCCAGAGCTGATCTGACAGACTGAGCGACGCACACTTCATCGCAGCTCGGGTTCCTTCTTCCATAGCTGTTGTTTGACGCAGAGAGCTTCACTACAACAGAGACTGAGAGAGAAAAATGGTACAACACCAGATATCTGAAATTTTAGGGTTTGACTGAATGAAGGAACATGAACATAGCATGATCTTTGGTGCACCAACTGTCCGTCTTACTGCTAAACAATCTGTTGTCAAGGTAAAAAGGTCCAGATCAGTTCTGAGAGCTATGTATGTAGAAAGCGGTCATTCTAATTTGCTAATAAATATTTTTTATGCTTGCTACATGAAGTTTCACATTACAGAGAGTTTCATTTGTAAATCTGCTCATGTCTTGTGTGAAAAATCAAAAAGCTCTCTGTAAACTTTTTAAAAATGTTCCCCGGTAGGCATGAGCCACATAACATCATAACTTTTCCAATTTTCCACATTGATTTAAAGACCTTTTAATACCAGAAAAGGTGCAGGAGGGAGCAGAGTTTTCTCCAGCTGCGCCAAGCAGAGCAGAACAGAGCCCCTCCCCCACCTGTTTTTGAACACTGGCAGTTTGTAGATAATTTTCCTTCGGTTACGGAAACCAATTCGGATTTTTAGTAATAATTCCAGTCATGTAAAACACAAATTATCTACTACTTAGAAGTATCTTCATATATATATATATATATATATATATATATATATATATATAAAAATATGTACTTTACATCAAATTTCAGGCGTAAGTATAAGTGCATGTCTGGTTTCTCAATAAAGAGGGATGAGCAACACGCGTATTCAGCTTCATATCTGAACATGTTCTGTCATGATCACGTGAAATATCCAGAAGTACGTCACCAGCAGGCCTCTTTCAGTAACGGTACCTTCTAACACCTGTCCTAGAGATCAGGACTTGACTAGAATCTCCATGATGTGGTCCAGTTCATTCAGGTCCAGCAGACACGACTGAAGGCTTCCTGTGGAGGAACGCGACTTCATGTCCTCATCAGACCAAAACGACACACTGACTGGCCACAAAGAGCCAGCTCCCCAGGCGGGGGGCAAGTCTGAGGTCTCGTACATTGACGTGTCAATGTCCTCAAAGATATCGTCCAGGGCAAGGTCACTTAGGTAGCCCGTGGTATTTCCTGCATCACTAAAGGTGTTACTGACTGTGTTGGGGGGGAGTTTCTGCAGCTCCGGGGAGCCGGTTGCCTCCTGAGAGGGCATTTCTGGGGACAGCGGTGGAGACAGAGATGGACCTTCTTCGTCTCCCTCCACACACCCTGGGCACGTAACCGACTCGTCCTCTCTGAACCCCTCCCCGAGAAGGCAGGCGTCAGGGTTTACGCTGTGGAGCCGTACGTCATTCCCGTCACTCCGCATCTCCTCCTGTATCTGCCTGAGAGTGTTGATGAGTAGCACGGACCGACGCAGGCTGAGCTCCATGCCAGCCTGGTAGTGCTGGAGCTTCTCCAAGCAGAGGCTGAGCACCAGCTGGCGCTGTTGCAGGTGGCTCATGTCAGATTTGGACCAATGCTCTCCTCGGTCCTCCTCCCTGTCCTGCTTCTTCTCCTCCATCATTGGAGCATTAGGGAGCTCCTCTGCCTCCAGCTCCTCCAGGCAGCTCCACTTCCGCTTCACACCTCGACCCAACATTGACCTACGGCAGTAAAAAAAGACATCAGTTACAAAGCATTTGGACATTATGTGAACGCATTACAATATCTGTAGCTATCCAGGTAACATTAGTATCTTAACCTTCTCAAGGCCAGAAGGCAAGATTTCTGCAGACAACCTGCTCCGGTGTGTGAAGTTATCTTATTTCAAATGTTTAGCAGTTTAATACATCGGGTGAAAAATTTGCTCCGTCGGTTGTTTTTGCAAAAAATAAAACATACAATTAAATTCAAAGAGGCTGCTTCCCTACATCAGTTACTATAGGCAGTACAGCTGTGCCGCTAAATATGGCGGTATGGACCGAAGATTTTATCACAATGTTGTGTGATACCTACCGCAATAATGCTAAAACCGACGACAAACGGCACATCAAACTCTGTCACTTCATACGGTCAGAAACACATTTACTGCTCTAAAAATAACCAAACAGCCTACTTCGGTCCGTTCGTTACATTAAGTGCCCCGGCAGCAGAAAAGAAGTCCAAACAGCGACGGGTAAAATCGCATCTATAGTATCCACTTTTGCAGTTTGCAGACTTCATCATAGATTAGCATTAGTACAAGAAATCACATTTTCCCCCTGACAACAATGATCACAGCCCGTCTTTAGTAGAGATGCTTGATCGGTATATAGAGTTCCCCTCTGTGTAATTTAATCTCAACCTATGTACAGCGGTTTCAAACTTGGACTGCACATCACCCTGAAAAAAAAAAACCACTATCCCTACAGTGAAAAATGCTGGAGGCAGCATCCTGCAGTGGGAAGTTGGTTAGCTTTGATGGGAAGATGGATGGCGGCTCTGAATGGTACACAAACGTAATGTTCCACGGTAACATCCGGCCACAGTTACAGTGGATTGGTTCAGAGCGAAGCACTTTCAGGTGTTCCAACGGCCCAGTCAAAGCCCATACTCGGCTAAACCCAGTTGAGAATCTGTGGCAGGGTTAGAAAAGTGATGATTATATAATCCATCCATCCAGTGTGACTGAGCCTGGGCTGTTTAGCAAAGAAATACACACAAGCGTACAGGTGTCATGAAACAAGGTGTGAACAGCCTCCACCGATAAGGTTCCTGCTCCACCTCACGTCCAGCGAAGAGGGGCCCAGGCTTTGACAGCTTCCAAGGCATCGGGAAGGCGCTGCGTCCGGCTTACATAAATGACTGCACCAAGCAAGCACGTCGCAGTTTGCCTTATAAAACGGAGCCGCTCTGCAAATGTGCCAGCATCAAACATGCTGCTGCTGCTGCACATGAACGTTGAACAAACTGTACCAGGGTCCAGGCTGAACGCGTGCGTCTTTTCATGCGAGACGTGTAACTGAGAACATCTGAAACGTTGTGACTCAGAGCCAGACACCCCTGCAGGCTGACAGACTTTTACTCATCCTTCGGTCCTCCGCGGTTCTCCCTCACTCGGTTGTTTTACAATTTACAAATCAACTCATGAAGCCTATATCTAATCTTCTTTTCTTATCTAAAATTCTTGAGAAAGTAGTTGCTAATCAACTTTGTGAACATTTACAAAGTAATGACCTACTTGAGGAGTTTCAGTCAGGCTTTAGAGCTCATCATAGCACTGAAACAGCTCTGGTGAAGGTCACCAATGATATTCTCATGGCCTCAGATAATGGACTTGTGTCTGTACTTGTCCTATTAGATCTCAGTGCTGCATTTGACACAGTTGATCACAATATTCTCCTACAAAGACTTGAGCATACTGTAGGGATTAAGGGGAAAGCATTAGGCTGGTTTAAATCTTATCTGTCGGACAGATTCCAGTTTGTTCATGTTAATAATAAATCTTCTTCAAACTCTAGGGTCACCTGTGGAGTACCACAGGGTTCAGTCCTTGGACCAATTCTCTTTACTATATATATGCTTCCGGTTGGCAAAATTATCAGACAGCATGGGATTAATTTCCACTGTTATGCTGATGACACTCAGCTATATTTATCCATAAATCCTGATGAATCCAATCAGTTACTTCGACTGCAGTCATGTCTTGATGACATCAAAAGCTGGATGACTTTAAATTTCCTGCATTTAAATTCTGACAAGACCGAAGTTGTAATCTTTGGGCCAGAGTCCTCAAAAAATAAACTTCTTAATCAATCACTGAATCTGGATGGCATTAACTTGGCCTCTGGTAATAAAGTAAAAAATCTTGGTGTTATTTTTGACCAAGACATGTCATTTAAATCCCATATTAAACAGGTTTCCAGAGTTTCCTTTTTTCACCTCCGGAATATCGCCAAAATTAGAAACATTCTGTCCAGGGGTGATGCTGAAAAACTAGTGCATGCATTTGTTACTTCAAGGCTGGACTATTGTAATTCTTTACTATCAGGAAGTCCACAAAATGCAGTTCGAAGTCTTCAGCTGATCCAAAATGCTGCGGCAAGAGTTCTGATGAAAATCAACAAGAGGGATCATATTTCTCCAATTTTAGCTTCCCTTCATTGGCTTCCTGTTAAATCAAGAATAGAATTTAAAATTCTTCTTCTAACGTATAAAGCCCTTAATAATCAAGCTCCATCATATATCAGAGCTCTGATTACTCCGTATGTTCCTAACAGAGCACTTCGCTCTCAGACTGCTGGTCTGCTGGTGGTTCCTAGAGTCTCTAAAAGTAGAATGGGAGGCAGATCCTTTAGCTATCAGGCTCCTCTCCTGTGGAACCAACTCCCAGTTTTGGTCCGTGAGGCAGACACCCTATCTATTTTTAAGACTAATCTTAAAACTTTCCTTTTTGACAAAGCTTATAGTTAGAGTGGCTCATGTTACCCTGAGCTACCTCTATAGTTATGCTGCTATAGGCTTAGGCTGCTGGAGGACATCAGGGCCTAATTTTCTCACTCTACTGATTTCTACTGTTCTTCATTCTACGGTTCTCCAGTTTTGCATTGTATTACATTGAAATGACTGTCGTCATTTCAGCTTTTAACTTTTTGCTCTCTCTCTTTTTCTTCATAGTAGGTACACCTGGTCTGGCGTTCTGTTAACTTTGACATCATCCAGAGAAGACGGCTCACCCGTTACTACCATCTAATGTAGAACAGATTACTAGATCAATGTGTGCTTCTGTGCTTTTTTGTCTCTCTTGTTGTGTCTCTGCTCTGTCTTCTGTAACCCCAGTCGGTCGAGGCAGATGACCGTTCATACTGAGCCCGGTTCTGCCGGAGGTTTTTTTTCCCCGTTAATGGGTGGTTTTTCTTCCCACTGTCGCTTCATGCTTGCTCAGTATGAGGGATTGCAGCAAAGCCATGTACAATGCAGACGACTCTCCCTGTGGCTCTACGGTTCCCCAGGAGTGAATGCTGCTTGTCGGGACTTTGATGCAATCAACTGGTTTCCTTATATAGGACATTTTGACCAATCTGTATAATCTGACCCAATCTGTATAATATGATTGAACTTGATTTTGTAAAGTGCCTTGAGATGACATGTTTCATGATTTGGCGCTATATAAATAAAATTGAATTGAATTGAATTGAATTGAATGAAGCCCCCCCCCCCCCCCCCCCCCGTAAGTGATTGTTCGACCCCCAAATCCAGACATTAAAATTGCTGGGACTTATTTAACGCAAGAAAAGAAAAAACATTAAAGAAACAAACACAAAAAAAACAAAGGAAAGTAAAGCGACAATAAAGAAAACCTGATAGCTACACCTGTAAAGAAGTCCAGGCTGTGCTCCAGCCTAGAACGCAGTGCGAACATAGCTGACCCCTTCCCCACTTCAGTGGGGACGCACTAGAGCCTATTTCATTTAAAGTTTGTTTGTTTATTAAAGTGAGCGAATATTTATAATAATCGGAGAAAATAAGACTTTAAATACCAACCTTACGTGCTCTTGGTGCGTGTCATGTGCCGTTTAAATCCGTCGTGTCCTCGGCTGGTTTCGGTACGTCGCGGCGCTCCTGTACTACCGAGATCCGGAGTGTGAGGAATGTGCAGTCCGTCCCCAGCAGCAGGGGAGGAGGTGGAGCTGCAGGGAGTGGGCTGCGCTGCGGGACGCCGGGAGTCACGGGCGGAGGAGATTGACTCGTTCATACGTCAGTCAAGCCTCCGCCTCCGCAACTCACGGGGCAGCGAATGTGCGGCGAGTGGCGGCGGCTCGGGAAGAGGGAGATCTGCTGACGCCTTCACGAGCAGCTCGGAAACAACAGAAATCACGACGGGCAACACGTGTGCGCGCTCATCAGACGTTTATTTATTTATTTATTTATTGCTTTGTTAATACTAATGGAATTGATGTTCGATAGTCTTCTAGTCAAGTTTAAAAAAAAAACTCTTTACGGGAGATCCTCTTTAGGTTTACACGCCTACAGGGTTGGTTGTCACAATTATATTTCAATGATAAACATTGTTTTAGAAAGGAGGCTTCAACTTGAGAACGGCCAAAACAAATATCTGCTCATTAATGTCCATGCTTTTTTATTATAGTAGTTTCATTAAGTTCCTACAGAAACATACCAAGTAACGTAACTTAAAGTAGTATTAGTTCAGATTGCATGCGGTGCCCCTGTTCTAGGCAATTGATATAACTAATGTACAAGCAAACTACGGCTTGACTCGTTTTAGCAGTATACATTTAGTATCCACCATGGCTCAATGATTTGAGCAATGCTCTTGCTTAAAAGGCCATGTTGAAACCCCTTCAGAATCTGTGTGGAAATCTGTGAAAAGTCTCTTGTCAGCCACAATGTTACCTAATGCCAGCTGATCAGTTGGACTGTTGCGTCTCTTGTGACGTCATCAACCCAGAAATACAAAGCAAACAAACTTTCTGATTTTCCTCATTTTGTTTTAAAAATCTTTTTATAGTAAGATCCTGTTGTAGAAATCCTTTTTTTATTACCCAACCGTGTTTTGTTTGCATGGCACTTATTTTCTGAAGAAAAAAAAATTACAGTATCTTTAACAAGGAACATGCAAACAAATGATAATTTCTTCATGTAAGATTTAATTGAAATCGTAAAGAGTTTAAGTGTAAGATAAAATAAAATAGGGAAAGAAAATGTTTTCATCTATCCAATTCATGTTTACAAGATGGAAATGTCTGAAACAGAAGACTTATTCAAGGTCTAAATAATGCACTTCTGGCCAGAAATGTGTTTGAGACACTTAAATTATTAATTTATCTAAAAACACAATCAAACGTTTGCACACAAAAGTTGTTAAAATATTCGAGTTGTAAATCTCTAGAAGGCATAGAATGCTGCAAGAGCACCTGAACGCAGCATTTTAAAGGGACAGATGACTCAGAATGGAGGAGGAAGGACGTAACCGGAATAACAGGAGAGGCAATCACCAAATAAGGCAGTTGTGGTTCATCACATTCGCGTCAACGTTTCTAGAATATAGACTATAGCTGTAGACTATTATAATCTATTAATGAAATTCAATAGATAGAAAGCCAGGTTTTTAAATTTAACTTCAGTATTACTATTTTCATTTTGGAAAAAAACAACAGAGGTACAAATTTGATTTAGTTATGTCAGGATCATTAAAGATTTAGTTGAATTTGTCTTCACTTTGGGATCGTTGCTTATTTAGATTTCCCCATTTTACGCAAATATGTGACTAAAGCTAGCCATGACTTTAGAGAACTATAGTTTGTAGTAAAAATGTGAAGGAAGCATGGTGACACATTTCCCACCTTGAACATTTTTAAAAGAATTGCACTGATCAATATGATGATGGCAGTTATTGTCACTTGGTGACATCACAAAAGTGGATTTGGAAGTTTCCAAACCCTTCTTGCAGTTCTAAGCATTGCAAAATTAATTAATTAATTGAATTAAATTAAATTAAACATACTTAAGGACTGGAAGAATAAAAAATACTTTAGATATAATTTATTTTAAAAATGTTGTCAGAATTTGTTACCATAAAGACATTTATAAGTATTTGTCATTTGTCAGGAATCTAGAGGCAAACCAAAAAAATCTATTTTATATGTACAGAAAACATTATGTGTAAGACAGTATGAATAGTGCACGTTTATGTAGCAGCAGAATGTATTGCAACAATGAACAGACCATATGATGATGCAGATAGTAGACTTACTCAGTGCATTAGAGTTCACAGTGACCATGTAACGTGACTGCCTTGTATCTAGGGAGGTGGGGGGGTTCCTGGGAGTAGCATCTGGTTGTTCTGCGTTTCAAGCTTCTGAACCTCTTGCCAGAGGGCAGCAGGGTGAATGATCCATGATGGGAGTTGGAGGGGTCTTTTCTGGTTGCCTGAGCCCAGGTCAGGTAGCTTCTGTGAGCAGTATCATAGAGGAAAGCACTGTCCCGATGGTCTGTTCACTGGTCAGTACGCTCTCTAATGTCCCTCTGTAGAAAGTGATGAGAATGGGAGGAGGGATGTTTCCTCTTCTCATAAAGTGCAGACCCTGCTGCTGTGCTTTCTTCACGAGACGAGAAGTGTGGAGGAACCAGGTCAAAGTGTCTGTGATTTGCACCCCCAAGAATTTGATGCCGCTGACTTGCTCCACTGCAGCATCGGGATCTATGACTTTGCTCATTTTTCCTGAAGTCAACGACAATCTCTTTTGTTTTGTTGACATTCAGCATCACATTGTTTTTGTCACACCAATCTACCAGATGTTTCAGCTCCCGCCTGTAGGCCAGTTTGTTGTTGTCGCTGATGAGGTCCACCATTGTGGTGTCGTCCTTGTATTTGATGCTGTGGTTCGTTCACCAACACACACACACACACTTTAAAATAGGAGCAAAAATCTAAAAGACTTAGGAGACAATGTAAAACACTAATGGATTAAAGAGGTGCCATAGCGTCAGACTCGTTTTCAGCTCCAGGTTTATCAGAGTAAATCAATAGTCACCATATTGTAAAAACAGCATGTCTGTGTGAAGCTAAGCCACAGACATCAATACGTAGACGCCGCGTTCTCGGTTGAGAGGCGTGCCGACAGAGCGGCCATCTTAGGTCAGACCAAGCTGCAGTCAGACAGAATACAAGTCAGTTCTGGTAAGTGGTGCTTTATGTTTTCAGACACTCTGAATCCGGTGAATTCTCAACCGATTTCCAGATAAATTAGCTGACTGAAGACATCACCCCTTTAGGGGCTACATGAGACCAATTGATTGAATTAAAAGATTGATACTCTAACTTAATACATAATAGGGCTGGGCGATAATTCAATAACAATATCTATCGATCGATAGACGTGTTGCGCGATAGGAAAAAATAGGGTTGATAAAAACTTCGATAGACAGTTTTACTTCCTTGCTACAGTCGGCACGCCGTCACTAAGCGCCGCCCTCTCAAACCACAACACAGAGCACGTGAATATGTCGCAGCATGTAGCGGCGGAGGAAATTGTCCCAAAACGGGGTTTTACTAGTTCGCCAGCCTGATAGAAATAAACCACACTGATTTGTAAAACTTGCAAGGAACCGGTAAAAGCAGAGTCTGGTAACGCAACCCACCAGTATTCATCACGTAAGCCGCTCACACCCGCAGCAGCGCGGCCCCGCGAACTGAGCTGCGCGGCTCCGCGTCGTCGTCTGGAACTTCTTCCAAAACAAAGCAGGTACAGCAGCTAAACTGGGCTCCCTTCTTTGTGATAAAATGACAAATCGTCCAAGCGGCATAAGGACATAACGCATGCAGTAACATGCTTCATAGTGATGGATATGTCTGCTGTTCTCTGCAGCTGAAAAACCTGCCACTCTTTATTTAACCAACCAAAGTTGGTTAAACAAAGATTTAATTGGAATTCTGTGTTTGTGTTCTTTATTTAAATCAAATCATTTAGCAATATCATAAAATGTCCAGGCAGAGCTGCACATAAAATATGGTTTTAAATATTTTCAATAATTATCGATATCGATCAATATGCATTTTTTTTTATCGATAAGCTTTTTTTCTATATCGCCCAGCCCTAATACATAATTTCGATTTTGTATTGACAGTCAGCAAACTTCCAGAGCTACGTCCCAGGATGCCCGACTTTTGCTCGGCTTATGGGTGTGCAAATAAAAGGGCATTAATAAACCAGATCCCGGGGAATTACCTTCCACAAGTAAGATTTTATAATAGTTAATCATCATACTTTACAGTTACAGTTTTTTCCGGCATAAACACATTATGTGCTAATGGGTAGCAGGGATGGAAGTAGAGAAAAGTACATTAACACCCTGATTTCTAAAAGATCTGACTGAGGATATATATATATGTATATGTATATGTATATATATGTATATATAATATATATATATGTGTATATATATGTATATGTATGTATATATATGTATATATATATATATATGTATAATATATATGTATAATATATATATATATGTATAATATATATATATGTATAATATATATATATATATATATATATGTATATGTATAGATAGAGAGAGAGAGAGAGAGAGAGAGAGAGAGAGAGAGAGAGATGTGTGTATAATTTCTGTTTATTATATTAATATGTAACTGAAAATATATAACTGAGTATATATATATCATCCGGTTAGACTTCAGTTTAAATTGTTTTTGTTCTGAATAAATATGTGTAATCTGTCTGAAAGGTCACCAGCATTGTGAACATATGATTTAAATTAAATTTGAGCTGCCTCCTATTCATTTTGACAGCAGATGTCTGATCTGTGGTCTGACCCAAGATGGCCGCCCTGTAGGCACGTCAGTCTAGCGGCCGGCAGCATACAATGGGGCGTCTACGTATATGATGTCTATGAGCTAAGCCATAAGCAAGATACTCCCACTAAAGAGAGCACACAGACTGGTCTTATAATGAAGAAATATTTCTTACTTTCTTACTTACATGATATATTACTAAAGCAACTGGAGAGCTTGGTCGGCCTCTCTGGTACAGCAGTCAATTGGTCCAAATCCTACCTAAAGAACAGGGATTTTTTTGTGTCAACAGGTAACTTCTCATCAGAGTGGACAAAAGTCACATGTGGGGTACCCCAAGGTTCAATCCTGGGACGCCTTCTATTGAATATCTATATGCTCCTGCTAGCTGAGGTTATAACAAAAAACAAGATTAGTTACCATAACTACGCAGATGATACACAGCTCTACATTACAATGTCACCATGTGACTCTGAACCCATCCATGCACTGAACGTATGCTTAGAACAAATCAATGCATGGATGTGCCCAAAACTTTCTCCAGCAGAACAGAAACAAAACAGAGGTTATTATCTTTGGACCTAAAGAGGAACAAACTAGGGCCGGCATGCAGCTTCAGTTATTACAACTACAAACTAGTGATCAGGCCCAAAATCTGGGTGTAGTAATGGACTCCGACCTGAACCTTCAAGGACACATAAAGACAGTCACAAAGTCAGCCTTCTACCACCCGAAGAACATTTCCAGGATTAAAGGATTGATGTCCCAAAGACATCCAGAGAACTCATCCATGCGTTTATCTTTAGTCGCATTGATTACTGCAGTGGTTCTCAAACTTTTTCTGTCATTCCCCACTTTGGACAAGGGAGAATTTTCAAGCCCCACCTGTCCCCATCGCCCCAACACAATGCTAATGAAATATGCAACCATCTTAAAATGTTCCAATTTTATTGAAGTAACAAGTAGTATCTAAATACAAACTATCTACATCAAATAACAGCAAGCTCACAAATAAAGAAAATAAAAATGCAGCTGTGTCAAAATTTGTATCAAGCTCAAAGATAGAAAAAATTAAAGTGCCACTCTGCAATATGTTAATAAAAGAAAAGAAGTCAAATCCATCTGGCAAGACAGGTCTATTTATCCCTGCATTAGTGGCTGCAATGAGCCTGTTTTGCATTGCACAGTTTCTCAAAACGGGGTTGCAGGCTTGATACTGCCACTCTCAAGTCATGCTCAATGTTCAGATGAGATCTGTATTTTGTTTTCAGTGAAGCAACAGCCTGCCCATTGGCGCGAAACAGATGTATACAGATACAGATATATGAGCGTGACAGTGTTGCCAACTCCTCAGTAAGGAAAGTAGCTATTGGCTGTGCTAAAAGTCTCTAGAAGTCGCTGAATGACATCATCGCCTAATTTGCATAATCTGCAACACGATGTGATGTGTAAATTATTGGCGCTGTGGGAGAAATAACGTTGTTAGAGAGAGACAAAAAGTGAGTAAAAACACTCAGAATATATAGAGCTACTTTCTGCTGTCCATTAATGTTTATTATTAGTATTATTATTATTATTATTACTATTATTATAATTATTATTTTTATTTTATTTTTTTAATTAATGTTTAATTTATTTCAATACTAACCCTCCTCCTTTACCCGGGTTTGAGACCGGCAAAATGAACCATAAAGAGACACTATGGCGGAGTTACAATTTTTTTTAATTTTTTTTTAACATTTTCTTTTTTCCCTTGTGGTCCACCAAGGAGCCTACAAATCACGGTAAAACATGAACATGTGGCTGTGTGAATCAAACGCCGTTATTTAAGATAAAATATTTCAAATTCTGTTATTTATGATCAACCTGCGCCGTCAATCCCGGCGCATGCGCGCTTTATTTGCAGTCTGGACGCTGAGGGTAAACATGCTGTGGCTCTGACTGCAGCGCTGAGAGGGACTCCTGTGGTAGCGGGAGAACGGGGTTGGGACAGGGGAGGTGCCTCACGGCAGCAGCTGCCGCTGGAGGACAAGAGTATGAATGATACGTGCTTTCACGTAAGAGTCTCCAAAATTCGCTAGATTTGTCGCTAGTCGCTTTTTTGAAAAAGAGTCGCTGGAGGGGTCTGAAATATAGCGACAAAGTCGCTGAGTTGGCAACACTGGGGCGCGAAAGGTTATCCCGTTACAAATAATATGCCGACGTCATGTCAATCATTATTTTGGCACTTCAGTTCCAGGTGAAATTTTTCTCATATCTAATGTTCTTTTAATTAGACTGCATGTAGGCTAGTAATGATTACTTTGTGGGTTTGATTGGTCTAATAAGCGGCAACAGACAGCTATAAGGACAGTTTGCTCTCACACGTTCTACATTTATAGTCACACAACACACACACACACGCCGGAACTTGGCGCGCCCCACCTGTCACGTCTCAATTCCCCACCAGTGGGTCGCGCCACACACTTTGAGAACCGCGGGATTACTGCAACAGTGTTTTCACAGTTCCACCCAAAAAATCAATCAGACAACTGCAGCTGATCCAGAATGCTGCTCCTGTTGTTGCTGTAGCCACTCTCCAGATTACTCAGATCATCTGGCTCTGGTGTACTCTGCACACCCCGAACCAGAACCAGACACGGAGAAGCATCATTCAGCTTCTATGCTCCACAAAATTGGTACAAATTATTCACTTGAGTGAATGAAGTTTTAATCCTTTCACAGCAGAAATGATTTGTCTGCTGTTTGTAATTTTTGCTGCTGCTGGAGTCGTGCTATATTTGGGAAAATACACCACTGGCTTCTTTCACCACACTTCATCTGTCGTCCTCTGCAATGTAATCTAGACGCTAACAGCTAATATGTTATAGGGTTTAAGAGAAACGATGAAACATTTTGTGAAATGAAGAGTACGGTTGTTCATTTCAGCTCTAGAGGCCACGGACAGTTTGTTAGACGGCCTCCAAACAATGAATTCGTACCGCGGTGTGCTGTGAAGCGTGCCGGCACTGGCATAAACCTAACAAGGTGACGTTCCTCATATTATTGGGTCAGGAACATTTTTCACATACCAAGGACCATCAACCAGTTTGAATACTTCAAAATACTTGATAAGGTCATGTTGCCTTACACTGAAAAGGAAACTAAAATGGTTACTTCAACAAGATGATCCCAAACACCAAAAAGGTCAAAGGTATGGGGTGTCCAGGCCAATCCCTGAACCTTAATCCAATAGAAGACTTGTGAGGTGACATCAAGCATGCCGTTTCTGAGGCAAAACCCAGAGATACAAAAGAACTGTGAAACTGAATCAGATCATCCTTGGCTGGAATACCTGTTCACAGGTGCCAGAGGCAGGTCGACCTAATCCAGCACAGACGTGAGGCAGTTGTCTGGAACAAGGACTGTACGACTAAATATTCAGCGGTTAACAGGGGGAGCTAAACTTTTAAGCACTTTTTGGTGATGGTACTTTTACTCATGTACTCGTCATTTTCGCTTATTCAGGACGGGCTTTGAGGGGCAGCCGACTCAGGAGGAACACCCAGACTTCCTTCTACCCAGAGACCTCCTCCAGCGGGAAGCCCAAGATGTTCCCATGTTCTACTACTACTACTGCTTTATTTATAAAGCACTTTAAAACAACAGCAGCTGCAACACCGTGCTGTACAATATAAAAAGGAATAAGAGCAGATGTCTGAACATGTGTTAACATCCAAGGAATAAAAATCTATCTTAAGACGAGTTTTAAAAGTGGACAATAAATTGGCACTTCTAATATGGAAGAGGTTCTGGGTCGCCCCGTGGGCCTCCTCGCGGTGGGACATGCCTCGCTGGAACGTCCTCCTGAAGGAGGCATCCAGGAGGCATTCTGAGCAAAGGCCCGAGCCACCTCAGCAAATAAAACCGGTGACACGGTAAATAATTCTGTACAGAATGCAGCCACAGTTATTTGAGAGCCTCTTTTTTTTTTGCCTATTTCCTCACTTTCCATGGAGTGAAATCGAAGGTGTTAAGTTTTTTCTTCATGCTGTCGTAAGGATTTTATACTTCACTGACATTTAAAAACACTGCTGATGTTTTAGAACGCAAGTATGTGTGTGTTGCTTTCTTTTCATCCGATGTTTTCTCCTGCTTTTATTTTTCTTTACTTTTATTCCACTCACTACTTTTACTGTTATATTTTATCTGCATTTTATTGTTCCTGTTTTCAGTATTTTTTTTATTGCCTGTAGCACTTTGTTTTTTTGTTTGGTAAAGTGCTTTATAAATAAAAAGCTTATTCTTATGTAATTGTATACCTTGTATAACATTAGGGACCAGGCCGAATGCTTCCAGATATTCCATCTAAACGACATATTACAGCACATTCGTCCAACTCTGTGCAGGTTACCTCAGTATGTTCTCGTTCTGTTCTCCACTCACTCAGATCTGGTTTTTCTCTCAGGCTGCCTTTTTTTGCTGACTCATCAAGAGGCCTTTTATTTGTACCCGCGCCCAGGCAGGCAGGAAGGCACGCATACGAGGCAAGGTATCATTTTATGAGCAAATGCACTTTGTCAGTGTCAGAGGTGTTAACAGAATTTCCATCAACACCTCACTGCAGCAGCCAGAACCCTCTGAAGCCGGTCTGAATGAGCAGGTCAGCCTTCCGTTCTGCTGAACCTCTTCATGGCTCGATCTCATGGTCCGCCATCATCACGTGAGAGCATGCAAGGACAAAGGTCCCACTGAAGCCAAACTGGAGCTTTCTGGTCTTGTTCAGATCGCAGTATTTCTTATTTGAGGAGACGGTACAAAGCTGTGACAGTGTTCTTCATCGAGGCATTTAAGGTTTCAGTGATTGTATAATCTAAACAAAGGTTCTTAGTCGAGCAATTGAAATGAGCACAAATTAGTCCTAACCATGATGTTACACATCCAGAGCCTTGCACAAGTATTCACGCTTGATTTTTTTTTTTTTTTTTGTATTCTAACTTTGTCAAACTTCAAACTGGAATATATTTCATTTGGAGGTTTTGGACCAGCATTAAGCAGTGTATAACCGGGAAGCGTAAGATAAAGGAAAGGGGATTTTAGTTATTTCTTATGTACAGAAAAATCCAAAAGGTTATATATTTAGCCGCCTTTATTCAGCTACATTTAAATAAAAAACAGTGAAACCAGTTGCTCATTACAGGGATAAAATTCAGGAGATGTTTAAAGCAGGCTTTGGTTATAAAAACCAAAGCTTTGAAAATCTCATGGGGCACTGATCAATCCTAGAATGACACAATCCTACCACTGACACCGAATGTCTACAGAGAGAACATTAATCTGAGAAGCAGCAAGGAGGCCCATGGTAACTGTGGAGGAGCTGCAGAGTCACAGCTCAGGTGGGAAAATCAGGCAATGTAGGGAACACAGAGAACATGAAAAAAGTTATATAACCCACATATTTCTTCAGCTTTAGGCTTTATAGTTCCCAGATTCTTGATGTTTTCCTAAAAAAAAATATTTGTATTGACGTTCAAGGTAAAATATAGTCCAAAAGACATTTACTTTAATAAATACGGCTTTGTAGTTTCTGTTCTACATTCCTGACGGTTACGCTTCAATCATCTTTCACTTTGCCCCGTTTGTACATTCAAACGGGGGACGGTTAAACGCTCAGCATCTTCCAGCCACGTCAGAGCAATTCTAACCTGCTAAATATTTCAATTTAACACGATAACATTCTGGTAAGGGTTGTTCCAGCACTTTTAAATGATTAGAGAGAACAATTACATTTCTTTAAGTATAGAAGACTGCCGCCTTTTTGCTTCCCATAACTTCCAAAATTATTCTTGAAAACGTGATTTATTTATTTTTTTATGAAAAATAAAAACAAAATCCAGACTTCGATATTTAGGTAAAACATAAAAACATCAGTACCTGCTGTAAGAAAATAAAGTCAGAAAGTAAACAATCCACAACAGTTCAATAGTTGCACCTTTTATTATAAAAAATATGTACAAAGATGCTACAATGTTTTTATATAAAAATGCATACATTTTACAAAGATAATTAGGTCTTTGAAGTTCTAGCTCCTATTCAGACTAGATTGACATCCTTCAGGAGGGTTGTGGTAAGGTATTCAGTGTGTTGTAATACTGTATTTTAAATCAATACATTTCATTTGCCTGAGTTCATGTTTTATTCACCATAAGAAGCAATTTGGGGGAGAAAAAAAAAAAAAAAAAAAAAAAAGAGTTTCCATTTTCTGCAGGTTTGAAGAAAGACGACTGTTTGCATAATGGAATTTAAGGACATTTGAGTAGAATACAGTCATTATGAAACACATATGACAGAGCTGCATAGTAACTTTATTATTAGCCCGGTTACTGTTTTTACTAATGGTCATAAAAAATTAGCAATAAATAGGTACTGCATTTAAAAGTGGACCAAATTTTTTTTTATAAATACAAATTTCCCCGGGCCTTGTGGTCGGATTGATACGTTGATATGGCATGTCTGTACCTGGATAAAATAAATACAATAAATAAACAATAAATTAGATGGGTTAATACAGAGGCTTCTTCACTTGCAGCGACAAATGAGGAAAAAAAAAAAAAAAGAAATATGGCTTCTTGATGCTGTTTCAGCCTGGGAGGTGGGGGGGGGGGGATGCTTCAGGAAAAGAAAAGCTGCTTCTTACCATTATTGGGTGTGTGTTGAAAGCAGAGCAGCCAAACTACTTCATTTGTCACTTGGATACTGTAAACTGAAAAGTCCCGAACCACATCTGGGTCAGTGGCTTTAAGTGAGTTCCTGCTCAGCAGAAAAGCTTCAGCAGAAATGAAAGAACAGCGCCTTGACGGGTGATATAACCAGGCTTTACGCCTTTTACAGTTGACTTATTATACCAAACCACAGGAAGACACTGTCTCGAGTCTGGCTACATTAAAACCTTAAAAACCGCTTGGGCCAGAAAATAATTATATCAAATGATGCTTGCAAAATCCCCCCCCCCCCAAGCCGTATAATGCAAAAAAATATATTTCTATATACACATACGTACATTTACATATATTCCATTCATAACTGCTCAAATCTCTAGGAAAATATGCATTGATTCATAGATTTGGATTTACAATTTGTTCTGTTTCGGTGCATGTAGTGTGGTGATCTGTCCCTTGGTCCATGTAACAATAAATAGAACTGGACGTAGAAGGCAGAGTAGGACCAGAAGGAGCTAGAATGACAGGATGGATGACGGACAGAAACATGGAAACAACAGAAACTCAGAATGCATTGCAGTATTGGTAATTATCTTTGCCTTTCAACAGATATCAGCAAGTTTTGGACTTTCTTAACAAAGTAGGACACTAACTTTGCTCACTGATCACGTGGGCTACTGAAAGCCCAATGTCTCTCATTTCTCGGCCTTGATTTCTGGCAATTAGTCTGAAAGTCGACCTTCTTCTATGATTAGTCTCCCACCTTGTTCCCAAAACCTGTAAGAATCTGTAACATCACCACAAACATGCACGTGTGCTGTGCATAGTCTGGAAAGAGTCTGCGGGATGAGCGCCGTGTCTGGCCTTTCATGAGCCCACGATGATCTCCATGATGTGGTCCAGTTCGTTCAGGTCAGACCTGCAGCTCGAGCTGGAACTCAGGGCTGTCGGCCCATGAGAGGACAGACTCTCCAGCAGATCGTACGGCCCCATCTTGGGGGCGCTCTGCATGCCTGTCAGCACTGTGTCCAGATCGTAGTAGGACGGGTCTACGTCTGAAAACAGCTCGTCGAGCGCGGGGTCAGGGGGCGGCGCTGGGTGCTTGATCTCAAAAGTCCCAAAAACCTGCTCTCCTGTCCGGGAGTCTGCTCTTAGGTGGTCTTGCTCGGCCTCCTCTCCTTCTGACACGCACTCCTCGCTGTCCTCCTCTTCGCAGTCGCCTTCTTCATCCTCGTCCTCGTCGTCCTCCTCCTCCCAGCAGGGCCGCATCCCAAAAGGGCCCGCCAGGTAGGAGGCTGAAGACGCATGAGGCGACGCTGGCGACAAAGAAGACATCGTGACCTCCGTCTCCACGTCTCCATCCATCACCACCTCCTCCTCCGCATGGTAGCCCTCCTCGACACCGGACACGGAGAAGGGCTTGGGGCTCTGCCCAGCCTGTGCTGCCGGATCAGTCTGTCTGCACAGCACTTCGGTGGCCACCAGGCGGTCGGCGGGGCACTGGGCGGCCGCCAGGGCCTGGGTCATTATCTGCCAGGTGCCGTCCTGGGTCATCTCCTCCTGGATCTGCCGCACCGTGTTAGCGATGAGCACCGAGCGGCACAGGTTGGGCTCCACCAGCATGTGGCAGAGCTGCAGCTTGATCAGCGACATGTCGAGCAGCGACTGCCGCTGCAGGCTGTAGGACGACGTTAGCGTCCGGGCCGCGGCGGAGGACGCCGAGGGGCCCTGATCGCCGCCGCCGCCGCCGACCGCTTCCTCTCCAGAGTCTGAGAACTTGCGCTTGGTGCCCTTCGGGAACATGGTGTCTCTCTGCTGTAACAGGCAAGGAGACACAGGGTGAGACTTCCACGCGACAGCAGAGGACCAACAAATGCACAAATCACATGTTCTAGGTAGCACTAGCTAATATGGTGAGAAGAGTACTGTGTGAAAAAAAAAAAAAAAAAAAGCATTCGCACCTCTTGAACTTTCACCCTGCCGTTACCAGAAACCTCGTAGTATTTTATTGGGATGTATTAGGACAAGTGAATAATTGTGAGCTGGAAGTCGTCGCAGAAACATTTAAAAGCCGCAGCCTGCGTTTGTACGCCGGCCCCTGAGGCGATACTTTGTGGGACCGTCGCTCCCTGCAGGTACAGCTGCGAGCTTTTCTGCTGCCTCTGACGGCGTCGCACGTCTAGAGATTTAAGTTTCTGTCCATCCTTTGCAAACCAGCTCAAGCTCAGTCAGGCTGGACTATGAGCACCTGAACAGAAAGGTGCCGTATCTTGATTGGGTTTTGGCTGGGCCAGTCTACCATGAACAAGCTTTGATCTAAACCACTCTATTGTAGCTCCGTCTGTGTGTTCAGGGTGAACGCTCCCCCCCCCCCTTATATTTAACTCCACCCGTCTTCCCCATCGATTCTGACCGGCTTCCCCGACCTTGCTAAATTTAAGTATTTGGGATTTCTCTGCAGAGGCTTTCAGGGGGAATGTGCAGCCATATAGGCTGAATTAGAGATGGGTAGTTATAGTTTTGCTTCTCATTTGATAAGAATTGCAATGTGCTGTGATAACAATAAACTAATGACCCGCTTTAGCACGGACAGGGCAACTAGTCCGAGTTGATGGACTGTGTGGATGGACCTAAATACAAGGCAACGCTCGAAGGAACCCTGTTAAAAGCTGCCAAAGTCTTGAGACTGGGGAAGAGGTTCGGCTTCCTAGCAGGATGACGCCACACCTTTGGGATTTTTACATTTGTCTGAAAATTATTTTAAAAACCATGCAATACTGTCCTTCCCTGTCACAACGATGCGCTCTTTCGCCTTTGTCACATGAAATCCCAATAAAATACACTCAAGTTTATGGTTCCAAGTAGAAAAACTATGGGGAAAAGTTCAAGGAGTGCGATTACTTTTGAGAGGTATTGTGAGTGTCATGTAATTTACTCAAGTGCGTGAGAAATGTAATGAGACTAAGGTGGTGTAATGTGCGTGTGGACAGGAGGAAAGCTGCTTAAAGCACTTGTGACATTACAAATAAACTGCAAAGTTGGAACTACAGTGAACAGTAAATAGTTGTAGTTGTTGTTTTCTTAAAGTTTGCTATACCTTTCCTGTTGAGAGGCACAGGCAATAGCAATGCAGCTCGGTCCCGGCTGCAGCGCTTCAAGTACTTTTGTACGAGCGACAAGCAGCTTTTGTTCAGCACCAGTTCTGCCCATTTTAGGCCAGTCTGAAGCAAGACTCCTGCTGGGCGGAACAACCACACTTTTAACAGACCACTGAGCCACCGAAAATAGCATGGTTACTGGCTAAATGTGGAACTGCATCAAAATAAGCACACACTACAGAGAGCTTTGTCAGAAAACACAAACAGCACTCAGGTTACAAGAGCAGTGAAATGGATATCGCTTCACACGGCCACCTGTGATCAGGAAAATCAAAAATGTAACGCTAATCAACAGGGTGCTTTGAGGGAGCAAAAGACAACAGGAAAAACAAGACATTTGCAATTGGCTGTATAACACAGCACCGTGACTCGCTGATATTTACAACAGGAATCGGGTTTCCAGGCCTACACACGCAACACTTTGGAAACCAGTAGAACAAGATTTACACTTTCTCTTCACTGCGGAGGGGGAGGAAAAGGAAGAAGAAGAAGAAAAAAAAAGTCAACTTCCTTAATGAAACACCACTTCGACACATTTCTTTACAGGAACGACACAACAGGCTGTCCGGCTATCTTGAAGCCCTAAATGAACGTGACTGAGTCAAACAGGAGGCGGAGTTCTGAGCAGCGGAGAAACAGCGGCCAGCTGTGTCTGCTCCGTAAACACCTGGGGGCAGGGCATTTAGGGCAGTGGAACTACTTGTGCTAATGGTCCAATCATGACACGTGTTCAACATATTCAGAAAACACACATTTGTCAGTAAAAATAAATGTATGCATTGACATAGGCAGGACTTTCTTTGGAAACCAGAATGAAACTAAAAGCTGCCCTCATTGCAAAGGTCAAAACCTCGCGTCAAGTAGCATTAAGTTGATTTAAATTTTAATCACAGGATGCCAAGCTGCTGGCTGAAATACACCTCAAATTAATCAACATACAATTAAACATGTAATTTAATCCCGATTTCTGATCACATACTGTCAACTTTCCTTTCCTCATTTTTAGGAGGTAATGTGATTTATTTTCTTTACACAAAACATGGATACATAGTATGAAAAGCAATATCTTCCACTGATCAGCCCAGTGAGCTAAATCAGTAACAATTGTGGTTATAATTAGAGATGCACTGAGAAATCAGCTTCTCTGGCCATGATTGGTTATTATTTTACAGTCAAAAACTAATTAAAAAAAGTCCCATCAGTGAACACACCATACCTAAGCACAACCAGTTTGCACTGACAAGACTTTTCTTTTTTTTAGGCTGGACATTGATGCTCTGGGAAGAGGATCCAAAAACTGGCTATTGTTAGCATGAGTGAAGCATTAGTCTAAAAGCTAAAGCAGAAGCAGCACAGATGGAAGAGGCTCCTGGAACAAAAACCATTGTCCGCTGCAGCTGCCTGGAAAGAACAGGCAGCTGCAGCGGACACCTGGACTTGGACGGCTGCTGCTTGTTTCCCTCCTCCACATGTTGGGGTTCCAGACGCTCCTTCTGTTACCCCCTTCCCACATCTAGCAATGCTAGCCAAATGTCTCTGAATCTTTGTTTTAAAATCTTCTAAAATTCTCTCGTTTACAGCAAATGGTGTCTTGGAGACAGAGTGGGAAGTCATTGCTGCTGCACATGGCAGGAAGGTCTAGATTTTAAGTAGGAACTCAGCCACTGATCCCTTCCTGATGCATCTCCAGTTATAATACATTTACACCAATGGCTCCAATGTACACAGAAAGACTTGTGTGGCTGGAGGCCTTTTGAGTTCTTGTTTCCCTAAAATAACATTTCCAGGTAGTAGACAGATGAGGGGGGGGGGGGGTCATTTGAAAGATTACCAGAGCTAAAACACAAATGGTAAGAAAACAATCTTCTACTAACATATGCAGGCTCCTGTTAAACAAGAACACTCTATCTTTAGAGGAAAACACAACAACAATTTGTCAGAAATTAAAACAGAAATCAAAAACAGCCAAGATAGCCACCATCAGAGAGCAGTGAAGGACAACCATACAGAGAAAACACTGTTTTTGCTCCTAACACGTGGCAAACCTAATATGTACACTGATCGAGTCGTTTTAACACACTATAGCTCGGCATTTGGAGATTTAAGATGCAAACGTTTTCTAAATAATGCATATATACAAGGTATTTGCAAATGTCTCCCATTTTCTACTTAGAAAATAAATCAAGAGTATGCAGGCAAATTCAGTAGACAAATCATGCTGCTGACAGTAAATTATTAAAATATTTTCAATAAACACATCCATTCTGGATAATTTTTGGGGTGGGGCTTATATAATGTGGTCATTATTGATTTTCGTACTCTGTATCATTCAAAAGTGGTCTTAATGCCAGAAAAAGCCAAGGAAAATCCTCTGTCCGCCCTTTCATAATAAAAGGTATCATAAGACTCAAACTATGTAAAGAATATCCAATTCGTGTTGAACCATCAGGTTCTGATTTGATCCCTAAATATTCTATGAAATTGCAGAAACAAAAAAAACGCCTAGATTTATAATAACAGTTAAAAAAAAGGTTATTTTGTTTAGCAACAAAGGCTAACTCTGAAGCAGATGCTAAGTTGGTGTTAGCATAGGCTAACAGCTAGCTAGCCACAGTACTTGTACGGTGCTTACAAATACCTTGCATGATGTCTGTCGCAGTTTCTTTTAATCTACTGCGCAACCAAAATACTATTGCACCAATGAAGTGGTGGAGGCGTCTTTGATGTACTTGTAACAGGGCGATGTCAGCCAAAAAGGATGGTATCTTTATTTTTCCGAGTCCTTCATACAACCACAACAACCTCAGAACTACTTCCCGTCTTACTTCAAAATAAAAGTCTCAAATATGTCAGAGAGTGAAGCCCGAAGCACCGAGCTTCAAATCTGGTGCGTAGAATAATGCCGTGGGCTAAAACAGCCATTAGATGGTGCTTTGTGAGCATTCCTCACTTTCGTAAGAACTAGCGTGAAATTTTAATATCACGAACAGGGTTTCCTCCACTGCATTTATAGGCCTGGCGGGCTGCCAGCTTAAATAGTTTTTATTTCAAGTTTTTTTTATACACATACACTAGAGTTGTCAGAGTATCTTTGTTGATACGGTTAAAAGCACAATAGCGCCACCTTATGGTCAGTACATGAACACTTAGAGAGTAATAGGTCAGGTGTCTTATTCATCACCCGAACCCTCAAAACTACTGACTGCCTGTCTCTACCCGTCTAAGCTAACAACTTAGACGGGTAACTACTTCTTTAAATAACGCAAAATCACAGAGAAAGGGTCAAAATGACGTTGGACACGTCCTTGTTCCGAAGTCGCCAGAGCCCGCTTGTTTATCTGCTGACCAAAGGGACCTTAACGGCACCAAGCCAACTTCATTAACGTTAGCTGAGCCAGTAGCATGGTAGCACGTCACCAGACGTATCAAAATAGTTGATACTAAATTTAGAGGATGGCTGTACAAGAGCGAGTATGCTAAGTCTAGTTTGTAGTGTATGAAAATATTAACATCACGTGCGCTAATTTTATGTTGGTTTAAACGTAAATGTTGCTGTGGTGTGCACAGGGGCAATGAGTACAATCCATATATGGAGACCTTAAGGTTACTTTATGCTTGACATCCGTACATTCGCCTCTTCCTCCGAAGTAGCACTATTCTCCTAGACTCTAGAGGGCAGTATTGTGCTCCTATGCCAAGCATAATACACCCCACGACACGTAGAAGTAGAAAACAGAGCTGTTTCCAACATTTTAAAGCCTCTTACTTTCTTCCAAGAGCGACAGCAATTTCTGTCCAGGAATTGTTAAATTGTTTATCACAGTGATCTAAATGGGCCGAATCATAAAGATGTTTATATTTACAAATTTCCAGCAGGAGCACTTGCTTGCCCTCCATGTTTTTTCCACGCCTAGTTAGAAACTTTGCTAGTTGTTCGGAGCGCAAACATGTAGCCGTCTGGTAGCCAAAATGACGTAGCATGGCCGCGCAGACCCTGCAGATGTGTCAAGGATAAAACAGGCTTTAATCCTCGACGAGGCTAAACCAGGTACAATTCCGGCCTGGGGTCCTTTGCCGCATGTCTTCCACCCCTTGAGAAAAGGGGGAAGACATGATGGATTGCACATAGTGATCCAACATGCAGCCTGTGCCAGAAATAGTAGAAGAGGTCAAAACACAGAACAGTGCAGCATACCTCTTCTAGGAGTTCCCTGTTTTTATTCCTGGGGTTTAAGTGGTCAGTCTGTTGGTTCCTTGTTTGCAATTTTAAATTTAACAGGCATTACATTGCTTGCCTTAATATTTTCTGGCTGAGTACTTACTTAAGATTCAACTCAAGTGCAGACAGTGTTTATTTTAATAGTTATTTTTGTTTGTTAAAATATTTTAAGACTGTGCCCTTTGTCAGACTCTATACAATAGTTGTTTAAGTATTGTCAATGTCTTACAACAGTCACATTTTCAAATTTTCTACCAAAAACCCAGCGGGCCACCCTAGCGGGACCTACTACTGGGTTTAGCCAGTTTTATGGGGGAAACCCTGATGAGACTGTCGTGCTACCAGATGCCATTATAACCCTATATTTTTATGATACAAAAGCTTCAGAAAAAACATGCAATAAACACCTTCAACATTCAGTGGTAGTTTAAAGCGCGCATTCTGAAGAAAATACCTTTTTAACGTTCTTTTTTTTTTTTTTGATAATGTACAAGTAAAATATGCTGATATTAGCTGATTTGTTAGTCAGAGTTTATGCTGAGGCAGCCAGTTTGCCATCGACTGCATAACAGACATGTCCCTTTTAAAACAGTGTTACCTTAGTAAGAGTGACGGGTACCGTTTTGCCCATGCCTGGAAATATTTCCAAAAAGCAGAAGTTATGTTTCTTGTTAATGAGGGGGAAAGGGGTTCAGCCTGCTCAATGGCAGTGTGCAGCAACACACGAGGGAGGGGTAGCCACCGTACATTACTCCATACTCCAAGCAGCCCGAGAAAACAGGTCCTTCCAGTCCTTCCTTTGGCATCTCATTTAACACTTTTAAAGACAAATTTAAAAAACAAAATGATGGGGTTTTTAAAACTTAAAAAAGGGGCATAATTATTAATGTGAAATTAAAACCCTCTTTCAATTAAAAATGTTAACATATGGATCTTTTAGTAAAAAACGTTTTTTATAAGTTCTCCTTAACTTCATACATGCAATGACAACCATCTACCTTTAACTAATGTATTAAACATGGCTCCTTCTTTACTACTAAGAATGGACTTAATATAATAGTGTTTTTACAACTAAACCCAGGAAGTATTTGAAAACTGGATGCCTTTCTTTAAAGGAAAAGGAGCAAAAACTGAAGGAAAAACCACAAAGCAGTTGCAAATGTTTTGCTGATATGTTTTATTGAGCTTTCAGATTATTGCCATAAAAAACATTGCAGTAAATAAAAAATAAAAGATTTGGGAAACACCATGTCTGCTACAAATGCCAAATTCGGTTGGCTAAGATCTAGATTATTTACAGGTGGACAATGTTATTGACGTTGATTTTAGTGCCACCTTCATGCGAGTGTTTTTTATACATTTAGGGCTACTCGATGGAAGATTTTAACTGTTTCACCCGAAAATTGTGACGTGCATGGTTACTCTCGCGGGATCAGGAAATGTTTTTTTTTTTTTTTTTAAGAGAGAACTTGTTTAACACGCACAGTAATCGACTGAGGTAATAGCCGCTCAGTGATAGTTAGAATCGTCACTAACATTACACGGATTAAAATGTAAACACTAAAGTGTTTGTCGTTTACCGCTTTGGGGCCAAACAAAATCCACCCTCGCTTTACGTCAATGGCTCCTCGCACGACCCATCCCCCACCCTCCCTCTGAAAAACCACTTTCATATACCGCTCTATCGCTTCAATAAACACCATTCCGACTACGGCGGCTAAATTGTTTCCCAATTTCCTTGTCCGCTAAACGTTGTCTGCTTTACGTATACCCGAATAAAAGCCATTAGAGGTGGTTTTTGGCCGTGACTGCCGCATGCTTTGTCTTTCCAGCATCAGACCCACAGAGCGACAATGAGGCCATTTTGCGCTGGGAGCTAGCAGCCGGCTAGCTAGGCTACGGCTCCAGTACCGGGCTTCCCGGGGCGCCTCTAAGCTAACTGCACGCTGAAAACGTAAACGTGTAATCTACTCGGTTATAAAATACTTGGTTTACGCCTGGCCCCGCTTCGCTGACACCTCGGCCGAAACTTAACGCCTGGTAGCGGAAGGCTAACAAGCTAAAAGCGTCCACCCACCCCTCCTCGGTCCTTCCTCCTTTCTGGCCGAAAACAAGAGTTTTCGCCGCGACTGGGCTGTAAAGTTCCTAAAAAACAACAGCCGTTCACCCCGGTGCCTGCTTAAAAACCCCGCTGCCTGGGGTAGGGTGGCCGTACTCACCTCGTGTTTGTCTTATTTTATTCCCGTCTCGGTCATAGGATCGACGGCGGAGAAAGCGGAGATCAGGTTCAGATGAGATCATTCATGCCACGGCTTCAAAAACTGAAGTACCTCCGTCCTGCTGCTGCTGCTGCTGCGGAGCGGACGGCAGGAGGGAGAGAAAGGAGGGGGAGGGGAGCCGACAAAAGCCAGCCATATGCCTGGGATTCCTCTCTAATCATTTCTCCCTGCTTTTCTCCACCGCGAACGCTTTTGACAAACAGTGGAAAGCCTGATGTTGTTTTTGTTGCTATTTTTTTAAACCAGTCTTAGCTTTCTGTGCCCACTTTTAACCCGTTTCCACCATAGACTAAAACCACTTAACGTTTAACAAGAACCTTAGTGAAGAACTGTGTTATGTGTCAGTGGTGGGAAGTAACAAAATACTGTAAAATTATTCATAAGCCTTAAATTTTCTACATTTTGTTACCTCGACTAACTCCATTTTATGTGACAGAAAAGCACAAAGTAGTGTGCAATACTCAAGTGAAAAGAGGTATCTATCTATCTATCTATATATATATATATATATATATATATATATATATATATATATATATATATATATATATGTGTGTATGTATGTATGTATGTGTGTGTGTATGTATGTATGTGTGTGCATTTCTATTTAGACCCCTGTACTCTGATGCCCCTATACTGCTCGTCCCACTGTTTTCAGAAGTCAGGGTTAGGTTATAAATCAACATCCCAACCTTTGGTATTGTGGAGCAAAGTTCAGGCTATCCTCCTAAAATGGGAAAACTACTACAAACCTGGTGAAACGTGGAGACTCACCTGGTCTTTCAGGTCGGGCAAAGTGGGCATTGATCCGAGTTACCTTGTGTCTCTCTTGCGAGATCCACAGCTCAGATGGGAGCATCTGTTGATAGATGCAAAAAAAAAAAAAAAAACACTATTGCTAGGCACTTCACAAATGCGACTCAGAGCAGAGTGACAAGATGGAAGCCAAACGTTAAAAGAAAGCAATAGAAATAAAGTATATAAGAATTTATATAAAGTAAATTCTTCTAGCAGCCAAGTAGGGGAGACAGCAAGCACGTTGAAGAAGGTACTTTAGTCAGATGACACTGAAATGGACATTTTTTTAACTTGTTTGTAAATCTGTATATGTGGTGAAACGTCGCACATCAGCCTGAACACACCCGCGTGTGCTGCTGGTGCCTATTTCCAGCGGTCATTGAGCAAGGGCACACCCTGGGCTGGTCGCCAATCCATCATAGGCACATAAAACGGGTCAACTTAAGAGTATTTTGTCCAGAAATGCCTTAAGTCATAAGTTGAAAAGGTAAACAACAGAGGCACTGTAATTAGCAACACATTAAAAAAATACAAAAGGCCACAAGTGTATAAATCCAAGCAGCCACAACATTGTTGTGCAAAACATTGAGACATAAAGTGAAGGCTCGAGCATCAGTCATTGTTTTGGCCCCTCGTATCCGACAGCAGCTTCAGTTTAAAGAGAGAGCCCCAACATGTGTACATGACTCTGCAATGCCAGCCAGACATGTGCAATGTGCACAATCCACTTGGCCAGAGGAACGGATGGTGACCCAGGTGTTTGAGGGGGAGGTTCACTGAGGCACTGAGAATGCAAAACCTATGGCAAAACAAACAAAAAAACATTAATACTATAATTACAGTAATGAAATGAATGACAGTGACTCTAATATGAACAACAATAATATCAAAAGATAGTAGTCATAATTTACAGTCAACATAACCTTAATGTGTGAAACTACTCACCTGCAAGATGTTAATGTGATTAGTCTAGAGACGACATTTAGTGAACATAATTAAATATACAGTGTGGTCTTAGATTATGACAAAAAACAGAAATCAAAATAGCCTAAATGTTTTGCACAAATCACTAGAAACAACACGTTACTGCACTATTTTTGCTTGGCACGGGTGCCTGACAAGTAGCAGCCTTTAAATGTTTGTTGTGAAGCAAGCTTGTGTGTGCGTGTGATGTTCGCCAACCTTTGTCAGTGCGAACTGAAGCTGTGCTTCCAGAGATTTAGCGTTTCTGAACTGCTCGTTCGTGTAGGCGCTCACTCCGCAGAAGTCAGAGATGTCTGCAAATGTTACCACCTGTGCTAGCTTGTTTAGACCGCTAGTCCTCTCAATATTCTCGCTCAGATCTAAACTAACTTTAAATTCAATTCAATTTTATTTATATAGCGCCAATTCATGAAACATGTCATCTCAAGGCACTTTACAAAGTCAAGTTCAATCATATTATACAGATTGGGTCAGATTATACAGATTGGTCAAAAAATTTCCTATATAAGGGCACCAGTTGATTGCATCAAAGTCCCGACAAGCAGCATTCACTCCTGGAGAAGTGTAGAGCCACAGGGAGAGTCGTCTGCATTGTCCATGGCTTTGCAGCAATCCCTCATACTGAGCAAGCATGAAGCGACAGTGGAAAGAAAAAACACCCATTAACGGGAAGGAAAAACCTCCAGAAGAACCGGGCTAACTTTATTCTTCAAGGTACCACTGCGTTGCTTCTTTTTTGTTTGGCTTGTTGCTGTAGGGAATCCGGCACTTGCTTTTCCCACGGTCCATTGCTGTCGTGGGAAGCATGACTGGAAGTATGGCCGCCGCTACCCGGTATGCAATGCGCCATGACGTCTGTTCACAAGCCCTATGGGAGATACACAACTAGACATCAATACTGACTCACCCCAACCACTGTCAACCACTCCAGTATTCAAAGGTTTAGTCTGGGCTCATCAGCCTTTATGTTCAGGTGCAGATCTTTTTATTTCCATGCACACAACATACAGGTTTTGAATTATACAAGGTTACTTTGATTAAAAAGTTACACTTTCAATAGTATACTAGTGATAATAATTTGACTGAGGCCTCCTGACATTATTGTTTCCCTTTTATACCACTCACCAACGTTTTTTTGCCTCTGCATGACCAACACAGGCATGAGAACACCTTCATGGACAACATTACCCCAGTTCGTTGTTTCACGATCTCTAGGTGTTTGTGTTCTGATTTTAATCACTTATTTATTTTTGACTACTACTAATAATAATAATGAATTTAAATTAAAATTGCCTTTCAGAACACTCAAGGACACTGTACACGACAAGCAGAACAATAAAGATAAAACAGCAAACAAAACTTACAATAAATGGCAATCACAGAGAGTACGCACTTTTGAACAGATGGGTTTTGAGGTTGGACTTGAACTGGTAGAGGGTGTTGTACGGCTCAGGAATAGAGGACTCAAATGCAAGACCTGACAAAATGGATTCAAACTCAAGGTTCCTTTAATACAGTCCTGGTTCAAACACCAAAAAATACAGTAGAAACAGAGGAATCAAAAACAGAGGCAGAGACAGATCCAAATTCAAGCTGGGTCAAAAAATACCAGAAACCTTAAGTCTTACGGGCAAAAGGCTGGAACGCTTGGCTCTAAGAACAAAGACGAACTGGCAAAAGGAAGTTGCATGAGTGAGAACTAAATAGGCCAACAAACAAAGGAGGAGCACAAACTCCAGGTGAATGGCATTAGGCTGTGGCAGATCCTGATTGCAGGGAGGAACTCAGGAAGTGAAGCTGGCTAAAACGAGACAGGAAATGAGTACAAAATAAAACAGGAAGTGAAAAGAATAGTGACCTCTATCTAATCAGGACTGCCCCTGACAGAGGTTGTCGGTATAACAGATGTGTGGAGGGAGAGAATTCCAGAGTTTTGGTGCTGAGGCAGGAAAGAGGAACAGTGAAGTGAATGGAAGAAGATCTAAGGGTGTGGGAAGGGATAGCAATGTAAACAAAAGTGTTTTCAAGCCTTGAATTATGTTGATTATGATGAGTTTCTGCTTGAAGCTAATGAAAACAAGACATTTAAATTTAAGAGTTTCACATGAGGTTCGTTTTAAAATAGGGACATATCATGACATATCATAAAATTCACTTTTAAACTCCTTAAATACATTTTGTCGTCTACTTGGAGTCTCTATGAATACAGAAATTTTGAATTTAGTCTGTCCAGCTGCTGCATAGATAGATTTTTATTCTGTTTGGGTCATATTTGTCAAGCCCCTCATTTTCCACTATTCTCTATTACATTTTTTGAACAATTACATAACAGTATTTGCTGCGGAACGTCTAAGTCATGGACATCTGGCTTTCCAATTACGCGAATCCCCCATCTTTATTTTTCACTGCAATTTTTTAATTCAAGCTCAATGATGCCAAATCGGCAAGTGAATAAGTGAAAATGTTTGGTTGTTGGCTGTAGTAACTCACATGATGCATTACACCGTCCCACAGCATACTACAAAAATGGCTGAACGGGGTGGAGTGGAATTTTCTGGAATGACCTGGAGTTGTTCTCAGACACACCTTGGAACATGGGTAAAAGAAGGGCTGTGGGGCAACAATAACAAAAAACTCAGACCAAAGCACTGCAGGTCCCCTTTATATAGGCCACAACTAAATGATTTAAAAGCGAAAAGGAAGGCATTAAGATGTATATGTCCCCTTTAAAGTCATAGTAATCTATGTGACTTTGGACTTGAAGAAGGTTTAGGCAGCTGAAGGACATCAGGGTCTATTTTTCTCACTCTGTACTCTGTTCTAACCTGACTCCGCCAGATGGATTTGCTCCGCATATCCATCTGGAAACCTTCCGTTGAAGTAATTTTGGGAAGGGGCGAAAATACTGGTTAGCTGATTGGCCTATGTTGGTGATAGACGGGCCAAATAAACCAATCAGATCAACGAAGCATATGACGTACTAACAGAGCGACGACGAAAACACAACCACAAGCCAGGCTACTCTTGCTGCTGCAGGTAAAGGCTCGTTAGCTCAGAAAAGCCTCCAGAGCAGTGTTTTGCTCTTCTTTCAGTGAAGAAATACTCTGTAATTCCGATAAAACTTGCTCGATAGCCACGCTAACGCTAGTTTCATCGGCTGAAGCCGCCATGTTCTTTAGACTGAACTGTCGCGCTTCTCGTTGCGTCACACCTCAACCCGCCTCAAAGCCAACGCTGATTGGACGTTCGTTTGGTGAACTGCTCCAAAATTTCTTTAACGGAAAGTAGCCAGACTGATCTGCGAGTGAAACCTTGAAAGCTCGCGAGATCAGGATGGTCTCACGAGGCTAACTCTGTTCTCCTACTGTTCTCCAATTTGCATTGTTTGTTGTTATTTCAGCTTAACTTTTTACTCTCTGTCATTTTTATTTCTTGATAGTAGGTACACACCCTGCGATAGACTGGCGACCTGTCCAGGGTGTACCTTGCCTCTCACCCATTGACAGCTGGAGATAGGCACCAGCACCCCTCGCGACCCCAATAGGGATAAGCGTGTTAGAAAATGGATGGATGGATGGATGGATAGTAGGTACACCTGGTCTGGCATTCTGTTAGGTGTGACATCATCCAGGGGAGACAGATAATCTCCCCTGTTACCATATAACATAGAAAGGATTCCTGGATCAATGTGTGCTTCTGTGCTTTTGTGTCTCTGCTCTGTCTTCTCTAACCCCCAAACCCTGCTTGTCAAGACTTGATGCAATCTACTAGGTTTCCTTAGATAGGAAACTTTTTGACCAATCTGTATGATTTGATTGAATTTGACTTTGTAAAGTGCCTTGAGATTACACTGAATTCAATTGAATTGAATGTAGTTTTTATTTTATTTTCTGGTAATAATATGCTCTGCAGTTGCAATTATGTCTTGTCTTGGGATACACAGTGCTGTCCAAAAAGATTTCTTCTTCTGTTTTCTTTTTTAATAATGTTATTGTATTATTGTATAATATTTGGGATCAAGCAAATTTTAAACTGAGTAAATAGAAAAAATAAGTTTTCAAAATGTAATTATATTTATTCAGGAAAATAACTTGTAATGAAACAAGTAGAGGACCTGATCATTCAACCGAGACACAGGAGTAGATTTAAAAGGTTTATTTAAGCCCAAGGTGTTGATAGGCTGGAAACGGGCTGGAACAAACACAGGAACCACAGTAACAAAGAATATGAGGCTAGTGGCTGTTAAAGACTCAGTGGAGAATAATGAACACCGTAGTTAAGCCACTAACCTTCTATGAATCCAGGAGGTGACACTGGATTCGATCCGTGAGTCCAAGGGCTTCACTAGCCTTGTGCTTATGTGTGAAAGCATTAACGTCAGATTGGGCTTGTAGAGGGTTGTGAACAGTCATACACTGAGGAGGCAGTCTGAGGTACAGTCCACGGTTATACACAAAGAAACACAGATTCAGGAGCCATACACAGGCAGAGGTACCAGAGAGCTAGGTTGTAGGGCTTGGTCAGGAAACGTGCAGGACATTCAGTGTTCAGAAACAGAGGCCAAAAGGAGAATCTGACACGGGCAAAGGAAACGGGCAGAAATCCACATAACAATCTGGGTCAAGCACAGGAAGGTAATCAGGGAAAGCTGGATGGTTTTCTCACACAAATGGCTTTCAAGAATCTAGCAGCTACATGCAGGGAGAGTCAGGAATATATAGGACTGAGGACAGGTGCTCTAACTCCCACTAATTAGTGGAGACAGGTTTAGCTGCTCAGAGCTAACTAGACAGGAACAGAGCAGGCCATATCAAAACAAACAGACAAGGCTAGAACATTACACAGCTAATCCAAATAGCCTGGTCCTTAGGGTTAAGGGTGAAAAAGTAAAGCCTTGTTTCCACTGACCCTACTCGGTTTAGCCTGCACAGTTCGGCTCCTCCCCGCTCGGTTGAACTCTGTGCGGTTTGTGCTTAAACCGGACTAGAAATGCCACTTCCAGGGCTTTAGGCCCCATTCTGACTATTGTCTGTACTCATGTGCCAAACAGCAGTTCACATTACCTTCCAGATTACCTATTTGGAGTCTCTGGATAATGTCCTGGAAGGGGTGCCGTCTGGGCATTCAATGGTACTCCTGGAGGACTTCAACACCCATGTGGAATGACCTCCCTCATCCAAACCCCAGCAGTGGTTTGTTGTCAGCCTTCTATGCAAGGCACAGAATCTCCATAACAAACACAATGTTGGAGCACGAGGTGGTTTATCAGTGTGTTTGGTACCAGCCCACCTTAGGCCAAAGGTTGATGGATGATTTTGTAATCGTACCATCAGGCCTTTAGCGTTAGGTCTTGAACACTCAGGTGAAGAGCGGAGCAGACTGTGAACCAAACATCACCTGGTTGTGAGTTGGGTCTGGTGGTAGTGGAGGCTGCCGGACAGACCTGGTAAACCCAAATGAGAGGTGGGGGTGAGCTGGGGACATCTGGCTGAGCAACTGAGGAACTGATCTTCAGTTCACACCTCTGGGAGAATTTCCTTCATCTCCGGTTGGAGGAATAGTATCGGAATGGACCATAGTCAGAACCTTCATTGCTGAAGTTTATTTTTTTACTTGCTTTTATTCTATTTTTATTTCCCTATGTTTTAATCATATAAAGCACTTTGCATTGTCCTTATGCAGAAATACGCAATACAATGTTTGTATATCTGAATATCTGGAGCGTGTAACAAAAGTAATTTCCCTCTGGGATTATTAAAGTATGTCTGATTCTGATTCTGATACAAATAAATTTGCCTTGCCTTGATGTGGCTTTCAGGAGCTGTAGCCTGAAAGTTAGCAGTGCGTGTTGCTGTGGCAACCAGAGGACCTGAAGCAGCTGACAGGTATTGGGCAGCAAATAATTGAAAATCTGAGCATGGGAGGAAATTGGAGACTATTGAGAGAGACTTTCATTTGGCCTCAAGGAAGTTCTGGAAACCCCATGCTGTGAATGCCTTGGGACGGGAACTGAGGACCCGGATTGAGGACATCAGTGGGCAGAGGAAGGAGCACTTTGAGGATCTCCTTGTTCAGGTCACTATGTTTTCAGTGAAGGGGGCAGAGCCTGAAGAATTGGGAGAATGAGATTCCATCACTGTGGTAGAGGATGCTGAGGTAGCAGGAAACCAGGTGTGGATGAGATTTGTCCTGAGTTTCTTAAGACTCTGGGCATTGCAGGGCTGTCATGGTTGAATTGCCTCTTCAATGTCCCAAAGAGGACCGGGACTACACCACTGGAGTGGCAAAATGGGGTGGTGCTGCCCATTTTTAAGAAAGGGAACTGGGGAGTGTGTTTCAAGTATTGAGGGATCACACCTTTCAGCCTCCCATAAATGTGTTTTGTGGATCTTGAGATGGCTTAAGACTGTGTCCCCTGAGGTATTTTGTGGGGAGTAATATGGAAGTATGGGGTATCTGGATGGCTTTTAATAGTTGTACAGTCCTTGTATGTCCAAAGCCAGAGCTGTGTTTAAATTCTCGGCACAAAGACAGGCCTGTTCCCAGTGCATGTTGGACCATCAGTGCATTGCAGTTGGACAGACTGGTGCTTCTTCTGCAGTAGTGCAGGTGCTGCTGCAGACCATTATGGTGAAGTAAGAGCTGAGCCAAAAAGCAAAGCTCTTGATTTACAGGTCCAAAAACATTCCTACTTTCACCTGTAGTCATGAGAAATGGATCATGACCGAAAGAGTGAGATCCCAGATACAAGAACCCAAAATGAGCTTCCTCCATATGGTCGCTAGGCTCAGCCTTAGAGATAGGATGACAAGCTGAGGGGAACTCAAAGTAGAGTCGCTGCTTCCCCACCTCAAAAGAAGTTGGTTGAGGTGATTTGAGCAACTGATCAGGATTCCCCACCCCCTGGGGCGCCTCCCTTTGGGGGTTTTCCAGGCACATCCCACTGAGGGAAAGACCTCAATAGAGGGACTATATATCCTGTCTGGCCTGGGAAAGCCTTAGTATCTCCCCAGAATGAACTGGAGGATGTCACTGGAGAGAGGGATGTCTGGGTTTCTCTCCCGAGCTGTGGTCCCGTGACCCAATCTCAGATAAGCAGAAGACAATGGATGGATGAATGGCAATGCCTTTTACATCACTGTAAAATTATCATTTGGTTTTTTCGTTTTTAATTTAGCCACATTGGAGTGTTTTCAAGTAAGATGGGCTTGTTTATGGTCACGCTACAGCATCTCAATTAGATGTAGTTCTTGAATTTGACTAAGTCACTTCACTCATGGTCCTATCATTTATTATGTGTCACCCAGATCATAAAGCAGCAACTATTAACATTATGTTTAACTGCTTTGAACTGATGTAATGTTGTTTTTCTGAAATTTTGTCATGATTTAGGTTTTTGTTTCTTTTTGTTTTTTTACCCCCTCCGCCACTAGCCATCAGTCACCATCCAATCAGCTCTGTCCACTTCTCAGCCACCAGTTACCATCCAACCAGCTCAGTCCACCATCAGCCATCTTCTTCTTCTTCTTCTTCTTCTTCTTCTTCTTCTTCTTCTTCTTCTTCTTCTTCTTCTTCTTCTTTTTGTTTAACGGCAGAATGGGTGGCAGTAGAGGGCGGGGATCTTGCCGTTCCAATCCTCGGCTGCAGAAGCTGGCTCTTGGGACGTGGAATGTCACCTCTCTGGTGGGGAAGGAGCCTGAGCTAGTTCGCGAGGTTGAGAGTTTCCGACTAGAGATAGTCGGGCTCACCTCGATGCATGGCTCTGGCTCTGGAACCAGTCTCCTTGAGAGGGGTTGGACACTCTTCCACTCTGGAGTTGCCCCTGGTGAGAGGCGCCGAGCTGGGGTGGGCATACTTGTTGCCCCTCATCTCGGTGCCTGCACGTTGGGGTTCACCCCGGTGAAAGAGAGGGTGGCCTCCCTCCGCATTCGTGTGGGGGGACGGGTTCTGACTGTTTGTGCTTATGCGCCAAACAGCAGTTCACATTACCCACCTTTTTGGAGTCCTTGGAGGGGGTACTGGAGAGTGCCCCTCCTGGGGACTCCCTCGTTTTGCTGGGGAACTTCAACGCTCACGTGGGCAATGACAGTAGGACCTGGAGGGGCGTGGTTGGGAGGAACGGCCCACCTGATCTGAACTCGAGTGGTGTTCTGTTGTTGGACTTCTGTGCTCGTCATGGATTGTCCATCACAAACACCATGTTCGAGCATAAGGCTGTAGTTTAATGATCGACTTTGTTGTCGTTTCATCTGACCTGCGGCCGTATGTCTTGGACACTCGGGTGAAGAGAGGGGCGGAGCTCTCCACCGACCACTACCTGGTGGTGAGTTGGCTCCGATGGTGGGGGAGGAAGCTCGTCAGACCTGGCAGGCCCAAACGTATTGTGAGGGTTTGCTGGGAACATCTGGCAGAGTCCCCCGTGAGACTCCCACCTCCGGGAGAGCTTTGAACACGTCCCAAGGGAGGCGGGAGACATTGAGTCTGAATGGACCATGTTCCGTGCCTCTATTGTTGAGGCGGCTAGTCGGAGCTGTGGCCGCAAGGTTGTCTGTGCATGTCGCGGCGGCAACCCTCGAACACGCTGGTGGACACCGGCGGTGAGGGAAGCCGTCAAGCTGAAGAAGGAGTCCTACCGAGCTTTATTGGCCTGTGGGACTCCGGAAGCAGCTGATGTGTACCGGCAGTCGAAGTGGCAGGCGGCTCGGCTGGTCGCCGAGGCAAAAACTCGGGCGTGGGAAGAGTTCGGAGAGGCCATGGAGAAAGACTTCCATACGGCTTCGAAGCAATTCTGGTCCACTATCCGGCGTCTCAGGAGGGGGAAGCAGTGCAGTACCAACACTGTTTATAGTGGGGGTGGTGTGCTGCTGACCTCGACTCGGGACGTCGTGCGTCGGTGGGCGGAGTACTTCGAAGACCTCCTTAATCCCACCAACACGTCTTCCATTGTGGAAGCAGAGCCTGAGGACTCTGGGTCGGGTTCTCCCATCTCTGGTGCTGAGGTTGCTGAGGTTGTTAAAAAGCTCCTTGGTGGCAAGGCCCCGGGGGTGGATGAGATGCGCCCTGAGTACCTTAAGGCTCTGGATGTTGTGGGGCTGTGTTGGTTAACGCGGCTCTGGAGCATTGTGTGGACATCGGGGGCAGTTCCCCTGGATTAGCAGACTGGGGTGGTGGTCCCCCTATTTAAAAAGGGGGACCGGAGGGTGTGTTCCAACTACAGAGGAATCACACTCTTAAGCCTCCCTGGTAAGGTTCTGGAAAGGAGGGTCCGTCGGATAGTCGAATCTCGGATTCAGGAAGAGCAGTGTGGTTTTCGTCCTGGCCGTGGAACACTGGATCAGCTCTATACCCTCAGCAGGATCTTGGAAGGGCCATGGGAGTTTGCCCAACCAATCTACATGTGCTTTGTTGATCTGGAGAAGGCATTCGACCGTGTCCCTCGAGGGATCCTGTGGGGGGTACTCCGGGAGTATGGAGTACCGGGTCCTTTAATAAGGGCTGTCAGGTCTCTGTATGACCGGTGTCAGAGTCTGGTCCGCATTGCCGGCAGTAAGTCGGACTCGTTCCATGTGAGAGTTGGACTCCGTCAAGGTTGCCCTTTGTCACCGATTCTGTTCATAACTTTTATGGACAGAATTTCTAGGCGCAGCCAAGGTGTTGAGGGGATCCGTTTTGGTGGCCTTAGGATTGTGTCTCTGCTATTCGCGGATGACGTGGTCATATTGGCTTCATCAGGGCGTGATCTACAGCTCTCACTGGAGCGGTTCGCAGCTGAGTGCAAAGCAGCCGGGATAAAAATCAGTGCCTCCAAATCCGAGACCATGGTCTTGAACCGGAAAAGGGTAGAGTGCCTCCTCCGGGTTGGGGAGGATGTGCTGCCCCTAGTGGAGGAGTTCAAGTATCTTGGGGTCTTGTTCACGAATGAGGGGAAGATGGAGCGGGAGATCGACAGGCGGATTGGTGCGGCGTCTGCTGTGAAGCGGGCGCTGTACCGATCCGTTGTGGTGAAGAGAGAGCTGAGCCAAAAGGTGAAGCTCTCGATTTACCGGTCGATCTACGTTCCTACCCTCATCTATGGTCACGAGCTTTGGGTCATGACCGAAAGAACGAGATCCCAGATACAAGCGGCCGAAATGAGTTTTCTCCGTAGTGTGTCTGGGCTCTCCCTTAAAGATAGGGTGAGGAGCTCAGTCATCCGGGGAGGACTCAGAGTAGAGCCGCTGCTCCTCCATGTCGAGAGGAGCCAGTTGAGGTGGCTCGGGCATCTGGTTAGGATGCCTCCTGGATGCCTCCCTGGTGAGGTGTTCCGGGCACGTCCCACCGGGAGGAGGCCCAGGGGAAGACCCAGGACACGCTGGAGGGACTATGTCTCTCGGCTGGCCTGGGAACGCCTTGGGATTCCCCTGGAGGAGCTGGCCCAAGTGGCTGGGGAGAGGGACGTCTGGGCCTCCCTACTGAAGCTGCTACCCCCGCGACCCGACCCCGGATAAGCGGAAGAGAACGGACGGATGGATGGACGGACGGGTAGATTGCAACCTTAACTTTTAGGTGCATACCTCCACCTACTGTACCGGAGCATGTAGCACAGGCCATATCAATGTGTGTGTGTGACTTTAATCTTATTCTTTCTTCATCATATTTCCTACAATATAATAAAATATGTTCTACATTTTCTATTATTTTACATTCTATACATTCATTTGTTTCACTTTTCTTTAATAAAAATAATGTTTTATTTAACCCAGTATGATCAAATCTTAGTCTTGTCAAAATAGTCTCCTTTCTATTCAATTCAATTTTATTTATATAGCGCCAATTCATGAAACATGTCATCTCAAGGCACTTTACAAAGTTAACTTCAATCATATTATACAGATTGGGTCAGATTATACAGATTGGTCAAAAATGTTCCTATATAAGGAAACCAGTTGATTGCATCAAAGTCCCGACAAGCAGCATTCACTCCTGGAGAAGCGTAGAGCTACAGGGAGAGTCGTCTGCATTGTACATGGCTTTGCTGCAATCCCTCATACTGAGCAAGCATGAAGCGACAGTGGGAAGAAAAACTCCCCATTAACGGGAAGGAAAACCTCCGGCAGAACCGGGCTCAGTATGAACGGTTATCTCCCTCGACCGACTGGGGGTTACAGAAGACAGAGCAGAGACATCTTTCTAATTTCTAATCACACCCTTGGCATTAATAGATTTCTGTACACTATAATAATTTCTTCCACTTTTATCCATGTTCCATCTATCCTGTCATTTTTTCTTAATTTCTTTTTTAATTATTGTCTTAGATTCTCCTTTCCCATACGGTATGTTTATAATATTATTTGTTCTAATTGATTTTTTTAGCTATTTGGTCTGCTCTTTCATTTCCATTTATTCCTACATGGGCTGGAACCCAAACATTTTTTACATTTATATAAAGTTTTTGTATTCTGAATAAACTTTGATCAATTTCTAATAATAAATCTTCTCTTTCTGATTTCATATTTTGGATACTGTAAAGGGCTGCCAAAGAATCGACACAACTATCCAGTTTCACTTCCTCTAGCCATTGTAGTCCTATAATTATCACCATCATTTCCGCTGTGTACATCTGATCAGGTAATCTCATTCCAATGCTTACCTTCATCATTGGAATGTATATTCCTATACCTACTTTTTCTTTATCATCTTTAGATTCATCTGTGTGTATATATATATATATATATATATATATATATATATATATGTATATATATATATATATAGCTATAATATTTTGTTCTTATATAATGATTTGCCATCTAACCTTTCCTGCGGTCTACCCACTCTTTTTTTGATTCCATTATATTAAAATCTATCTCGATATTTGGAAATAACCAAATAGGGATATTACTAATAGGTCTAGGTGAATTAAACCATATATTTCCTATTTTATATTCTTCTGATTTATCTTTTATTATCCATCCGAAACCTTTACCTTTGAAAGAATTATATTCCCAACACTCCTTTAATAACACTTTTTGCTATATTTTCATTTCCACATCCATGTAAACGACACCAGTATGTAACCATGAGCTGATCTGTTCTTAAATCTAAAGGCACTTCTCCTAACTCTACCTGTATTGTTTTAGTTGGTGTTGATCTTATTGCACCAGTACGAATTCTCATTGCTTTATTAATTGCTCTATTTTCATTAAATTTGTTTTAGCTGCTGCTCCATATACATAACACCCATAGACTATTGTTGATCTCATTAACGCATTATAGATATGCACCAATGATTGTTTACTTGCTCCCCAATCTTTTCCTGCTACTGCTCTCATGAGATTTATGATTTTCTTACATTTCGTCTCTACTTTTTCTATGTGTTCTCCATGTTCCTTTTTGATCTAGCCATACACCCAAATATTTAAAATGACTTACTGTCTCCATTTTGTAACCATATAGTTCCAAACTCTGTTCATCTATCTTTTTCTTTTTTGTACATATCATATGACAAGATTTACTTGACGAGAGCTTAAAGCCCCATTTATATGACCATTTTTCAATTTCTGCTATTGCCTCCTTGATTCTACTTCTTACTATTATGGAATCTCGTACTCTTGTCCAAATGGCCCCCATCATCAGCATACAAAGCTGATCTAATTTCATAAAAATATCATTAATCATTATATTAAACAATACTGGACTAATAACACTTCCTTGTGGAATTCCATTATTTATTTCAAATTGTTCTGAGATTTCAGATCCTACTTTAACTTCTTCTTTCTGTTAGAAAATCTAGTACCCAGTTATAAAATCTACCTCTAATTCCCATCATATTTAATTGAATTAATAATCCTTCCCGCCACACTGAATCATAAGCCTTTTCTATATCTAAGAAAACAATGCGCATTATTTCTTTCATTTTAAATGCTTTTTCCATTTCATTACTTACTTTCACCACAGCATCCATAGTAGAACGGCCTTTTCTAAACCCACTTTGATATGGTGCATATATTCCTTTTTTCTCAAGAGTATAATTTAGTCTTCTTACTAGTATTTTCTCCAACCATGTACATAAATGCGATGTTAGGGTAATAAGTCTATAATTTCCAACATTATTAGGGTTTTCCCCAGGCTTATTAAATTGCAATATTAACGCACGTTTCCACCTTTTTGGCATTTTACCTTCTTTCCAAATTTTATTGAATAAATGTAATATCATCTCAAATACTTTCTCAGGTAATTTCTGAAACATCATATAACTTAACTTATCTTCTCCTATTGCACTATTTCTGATACCCTTTAACACACTTTTTAATTCATTCATATTGATGTCTGCATCTAATGCATTTTCCTCACTTTCTTTGTGAATAAATATATCTCTATTTTCAACTAGTATCTTCTCCATATGCTGTCTATGATTATTATCTAAATGGTCCCCATTATGCACACTAGCAAATTTCTTTCCCAAAGCATTAGCTTTTTCCTTATCTGTTATTGCAATTATTCCATCATCCTCTAATACTGGTATTTTAACAAATACGTTAGTCCCACTCATTTTCTTTAACATTGACCAAACCTCTCCTATTTTAACTTCACCTCCTAATGTAGAACAATAATTTCTCCATGTATCTCGCTTACTGTTCTTTATAACTCTACGAACCTGTGCTCTTTTCCTCTGATAATCAAATTTTCTTGACTCAGATTTTTCTTAAACATTCTCAATGCTTTATTACGTTCTTTAATTGCTTTTGTACATTCATCATTCCACCAAGGTATTGTTTTTTGCTTTCTCCCAACTGATTTATACGGTATACTCTTTAATGCTGCCTTTAAAATTATCTGAGTGATCTCAGAAGAACATTCCTCAACATCTTCCTTTATTGAAATTGATTCTACTGATGTGTTACATATTTCTTTAAATTTTTCCCAATCTGCTTTTTCAAACTTCCATTTCTTATGAATAGGCCTTTCTTGTATATCTATTTTAACATTAACAGAAAATATTATTGGATAATGATCACTTCCAATACATTTGTTTTCCTCAATATTCCACTCACATGAATTTGCCAGACTATTTGATACTATAGTGAGATCGATACATGTGATCGTGTTAGAATATATATCTATCCTAGTCCCTTTTCCATTATTTATACATACTAGTTTTCTAACATCCATTAAACCTTCTACTACTTCTCCATTACTATCAGTATGCTTACTTCCCCAAAGACTATTATGTGCATTGAAATCTCCACACCATATTTCTTTCCCCTTTCCTATTCTTATGTTTTCTAATGTTTCTAACTTTAATGGTTTACAAGGGTTATATAGATTGATTACCGTAATTTTTTTGCTGTTTTATATATTTCAATTATCACACATTCCATTTCTGTTAAATTTACTATTTTTCGAAATGGTATTGCGAGACCCGAAACACCCAATGACCCCAGGATACATCACTGATGATGCGTCCCAGTGCATCCATGAGGTGTATCTTGTATAGTTATCATCTGGCACAGCCAGTGACTCCTAGGAATAGACTAGGTGACAGCCAAGAAGAGTTTGGCCGACTACTGGAGAGACAGTGGACAGCACGGAAAGACGGCACTCGGGGCAGGTTGGGGTAGCATCCCAACCTGTATCTTTCGCGAGAGAGAACCCAAATCAAGCTACGGAAAGCCCTACAGTAAGATACCCCCAGGAGATCCCGAGAGGGGGGGAGGATGAGATCTCCAACCGGACGGACCACACGGTGATGACCCAGGCAAACGGACAAACGACGAATGTGACATGCATTTGCGGAAAGCTGTGCAAGAACCACCGAGGCCTGAAGATCCATCAGGCTAAAATGAAATGCCTGGACAGAGACAATGAGGTACAACGCTCAGGTCTTGTACCTGGTGAGACGCAGGAGGAGCCCGGCCAGGAGGCAACCCACAGAGCCCAGTCCCTCCACGTACCTCAGACTCTCAACCCTAGCAGAGTAATTCCACAGCAGCGGATTAAGTGGCCCCCAGCCAGCAGGAGGAGCGAGTGGCAGCAGTTCGATGAGGATGTGTCCAACATCATCCAGGCCACAGCCAAAGGAGACGTGGACAGCCGCCTTACATCGATGACCACTGTCATTGTCAGCTACGCCCGGGAAAGATTTGGACAGGTGGACAAAGGAAAATCGAAATCCAATCTCCCTACACAATGAGCCGCAGAGCCACCCGGATACACCATCTACGCCAGGAGCTTCGCACCCTGAAGAAGCAGTATAAGGCTGCTACGGAGGAGGAGAAACAACCCTTGGCGGAACTGAAGAACATCCTGTGCAAGAAGCTGATGACGCTTCGTAGAGCAGAGTGGCATCGGAGAAGGGGTAGAGAGAGGGCAAGGAAGCGAGCAGCTTTCATCGCCAATCCCTTTGGCTTTACCAAACGATTCCTTGGGGACAAGCGCAGTGGCCGGCTTGAGTGCTCCATAGAGCAAGTAAATCAGTTCCTCCAGGACACTGTGAGTGATCCGTTAAGAGACCAGGAGCTGGAGCCTAACAAAGCTCTAATCAGCCCAGATCCCCCTACAACGGAGTTCAACCTGAAGGAACCAAGCCTAAAGGAGGTTGAGGAGGTCGTCAAGGCAGCTCGCTCTGCATCAGCACCAGGCCCCAGTGGAACCCCTTACCTGGTCTACAAGCGTTGCCCAGGGATTCTTCGGCACCTGTGGAGGATCATGAAGGTGATCTGGAGAAGGGGAAAAGTGGCCAACCAGTGGAGGCATGCTGAAGGAGTTTGGATCCCCAAAGAGGAGAACTCACAAGACATCAGTCAGTTTAGATCCATCTCACTGTTGAGCGTGGAAGGGAAGGTGTTCTTCAGCATCGTCTCAAGAAGACTGACAGAGTTCCTCCTCAAGAACAGCTACATTGACCCATCTGTACAGAAGGGAGGGATCTCGACTCCTGGCTGCTTGGAACACACTGGGGTCGTCACACAACTCATCAGAGAGGCCCATGAGAACAAAGGCGACCTAGCTGTGTTGTGGTTGGACCTGGCCAACGCCTATGGGTCCATACCACACAAGTTGGTTGAGCTTGCTCTCCACCTCCACCATGTTCCCAGTAAGATCAAGGACCTGATCCTGGATTACTACAATGATTTCAGGATGAGAGTTACTTCTGGGTCAGAGACTTCGGACTGGCATCGTATTGGGAAGGGGATAATTACAGGCTGCACCATCTCTGTTGTCCTCTTCTCTTTAGCCATGAACATGGTGGTAAAGTCAGCTGAGGTGGAATGTAGAGGGCCCCTGACCAAGTCAGGTGTGCGACAGCCTCCCATCAGAGCCTACATGGATGACTTGACCGTAACGACTGCGTCAGTCCCAGGGTGCAGGTGGATCCTGCATGGCCTCGAAAAGCTTATCTCCTGGGCAAGGATGAGTTTTAAGCCCTCCAAGTCAAGATCCATGGTCCTGAAGAAGGGGATGGTGATGGACAAGTTCCGGTTCTCCATCTCAGGAACTGTCATCCCAACCATCACAGAGCAACCCGTGAAGAGCTTGGGGAAACTCTTCGACTCCACCCTGAAGGACTCAGTAGCCATCCAGAAGGCCAGCTTGGAACTTGGAGCCTGGCTTACCAAGGTAGACAAGTCTGGCCTACCCGGTAGGTTTAAAGCCTGGATCTACCAGCACTCAATCCTGCCCCGCATCCTCTGGCCTCTGCTGATTTATGCAGTCCCAATGACAGCAGTGGAGTCCCTAGAGAGGAAGATCAGCAGCTTTCTTCGAAAGTGGCTGGGACTTCCTCGCAGCCTCACCAGCGCTGCCCTGTATGGGACGAGTAACATCCTGCAGCTTCCTCTCAGTGGCCTCACAGAAGAATTCATGGTGGCACGCACCAGAGAAGCGCTGCAGTACAGGGACTCGAAGGACGGCAAAGTTTCAGCAGCTGGCATAGAGGTGAGAACAGGAAGGAAGTGGAAGGCCAGGGAAGCGTTGGAGCTGGCAGAGTCGCGCCTTCGACAGAAGGCACTAGTGGGAACTGTGGCAACAGGCAGAGCAGGCCTGGGATACTTCCCAAAGACCCTCATAAGCCAGTCACGAAGGAAGGAAAGGCACCACCTGATCCAGGAGGAAGTCAGAGCAGGTGTGGAGGAAGAACGTGTGAGTAGGGCAGTAGGACTACGGCAACAGGGGGCCTGGACAAGGTGGGAGAGCGCTTTACAGCGAAGGATTACCTGGACAAACATCTTGCAGCCAGATTTCCAGCGGGTTCGCTTCCTGGTCCAGGCTGTCTACGATGCCCTGCCAAGCCCAGCAAACCTCCATGTGTGGGGAAAAAGTGAGACCCCTTCCTGCCCGCTATGCTCTGGTAGAGGCTCTTTAGAACACCTCCTTAGCGGCTGCCCGAAGGCTCTGGCAGATGGTCGCTATCGCTGGCGCCATGACCAGGTGCTCAAGGCAGTCGCTGAGAGCGTAGCCTCAGCCATCAACTCCAGCAACAAACAACAGGCTCCAAAGAAGGCAATCTCCTTTGTCAGAGCTGGAGAAAAACCCAGAGCAAACCAACGGGCTACAATAGGCCTGCTCTACACAGCATCTGACTGGCAGCTGCAGGTCGACCTGGGTAAGCAACTAAGGTTCCCCCAGCACATCGCAACAACAACCCTCCGCCCAGATATGATCATGACCTCTCAGTCATCAAAACATCTGATCATACTGGAACTGACAGTGCCCTGGGAAGAAAACATCGAGGAAGCCAATGAGAGGAAGAGGGCTAAATACCAGGAACTGGTGGAGGAGTGCAGGGGGGCAGGCTGGAAGACATTCTATGAGCCTATAGAGGTAGGCTGCAGGGGTTTTGCAGGGAGGTCCCTGTGCAAGGTCCTCAGCCGCCTGGGCATCGTAGGAGCGTCTAAGAAGAGGGCCATCAAATCCGCAACTGAAGCCGCTGAAAAGGCCACTAGGTGGCTTTGGATAAGGAGGGCAGATCCGTGGGCAGCTACTGGGACGCAAGTCGGGGCCTGATCACCCCCGGCTGGGTCGCCTGGGTGAGGGTCTATGATGTTGCGAGACCCGAAACACCCAATGACCCCAGGATAAATCACTGATGATGCGTCCCAGTGCATCCATGAGGTGTATCTTGTATAGTTTCTTCCCTTATAAATGTTGCACATCCCCCACCCTGCTTACCATCTCTATCTAATCTAACAGATTCATACCCAGGTAGAATAAAATCAAGATGAAGTTTTAGCCATGTTTCTTGTACACAAATAACATCAGGTTTAACTTCAGAATCTGTTACATACTTTTTAAATTCTTGTCCATTTGCAATCAAACTTCTGGCATTCCATTGTAAGAAGTGGAGTACCGTTATAAGTTTAATTAATACTTTGAGACCCTCCATCATTATTGATACTTAGCATTGCATGAATATCTTCAGCTTTAATGTCTTTGATGTCTAGAAACTCCATGGCAGCTTCTACCATTGTCTTGATTCTATCACTTTTTCTTTGTTGTCTTGATGTAACATTGATGACTTTGCATATGAAAGCTATAAAGCCCTTCTTTTCTACAATCATTGAATTTTCTTCCATTATACACTTATGGCTACGTGTCTGCTGTGGAATCTGTGTTCTTCCTAGTTGAACTCTCCTTCTGTGTATTCTCTGTGGTAGTGCTTCTTCCTGTCTCATACCATCATTTAATTGATATTCTGTTAATCTGTTTTGTTCCATAGCACCAACGTTTCGTACAGCCTCTGCATATGACACCTTGTTTAAGATTTTATACTTCTGCACTTCTTTTGCTTGTTTCTGAACCTCACATCCACCATAAGCAGCACTATGTTCTCCCCCACAATTACAGCATTTTATTTTAGCATCCTTATTACATTTGCCATACTCATGTTCTCCCCCACATTTCGCACATCGTTGTCTCCATTTACATTGTTGCGCTGTGTGTCCCATCCTTTGGCATTTAAAGCATCTTAAAGGTTGAGGAACATATTCCCTAACTTTATAATTTATCCATCCAATTTTCACTTCTGGAGGTATTGTTTTTTCAAAGACTAGCAACACAGATAACTTAAGCTATCTGTTTTAATACCACCTCTGTTTGTTTGGAGTCTTTTGGCCTCTGTTACTTTCCCACCTTTTATTTCTTTCTTCAGTTCTTCCATGGATATTTCTAAAGGGACATTGGAAATTACTCCTCTTAATCTAGCTGCCATTCCTGGTATGTGTACTTTAATTTTTTACTTACTGCTGAGATCAAGATTCTTCTATTATTTAACAGTTTAGCATATTTAATCATTCCTATTTCCTTCTCTATCGCTTTAGTGATTTGAACTGGATGAAAATGTCCCTTCTCGCTGTTAAGCGTAATTATAGCTTTCCATTCTTCCTGTTTTCTTTCCTCGTAGCTACAGCTATCATCGACTTTAGCTTTTATCTTTTTAGCATTTTTCCTTGAGCTACTTTGTTCTTCATTACTCACTTCAGACCATGATTTCTTTCTTGCCATTTTGGTTTGACTTATCTTCATATCGGAAGGCCATTCATCATAATCATCACCATCAGAACTATGGCCCATTGCTACACTCACGGTACAGCTGGTTGCAATCTGCTTCGTCCAAATTACTTCCTTCAAATCTCCCGCCGATGTCTTTCCGCGTCTCTCTCGCTAGCTCCATCTTCACACTCCACCCAGCTCGCCCTGACTCGAAAACGCGTCCGACAACCTCCCTCCCGGCCAGTGACTCACCCACCAGTCATCATCCAGTCAGCTCAGCCATGTACCAGTCACCACTCTGCACCTAATCAGCTCCACCTGCTGCACTAATTAGAGCCAATGCTGCTCACCTGTTCACCTGCCTATCTGTTCCTGCCTCTTTCATCAGTCACAACACATCGGCCGTTTCTCAATATACGTTCTTGAGCGTTCTCGTGTGCTCGTGTACTCGTGACACGTCATCAGCCTCAGCCCGAGCACTGTTCCAATCCAGAGAACGCCAAATCGAGAACGCGCCGAATTCCCCGGATGTTGTTCTCGCCCCGCCCTCTTTATCGAGCATCCATCAGAGCAGACTTGTGCGTTCTTCAGACTGACCGCTTGCCCAGAATGCACCGCGGCCGCAGCTTGATTCCAGACAGCGCAAACAGAGCTCACAGCGGTAAGTAAAAAAATTCTCTTTTCTGCTGCTGTTGTTCTTCAAAAGTACGTTTTCAGATCGTTTGAGGTGAGAACATTATACTTTTAAGCTTCCCTATGTGGCCTGTTTACAGAGTTAGTGCATAATTTAAAAAAGTAGTGTGCATAATACCGCTGGTTATGATTTATTTGTTTTGTGTTTATCTGACTGACGTGTGTTGCTTTATTAACTCAATACTTGCTGGAATAAATTAAAAATCTCTCCCTAGGACGACAGCAGCATATAAAATAAATAAATAAATTCTATAAATGTTTTTCCTATCTAAGTGAGTTTCTTCTGAGTCAGGACACGAATAATTGAGAGGAGAAAGAGGGAAAGAAAACAATAGTAATAATATTATATGAAAAAACAGACATTTATTTTATACAAATGTTTAATCTTTGGAACAGAATGAAGGTGTAATATATTCAACAAATTATTAACAGTTACTAACATGGTTTAAAACAAAGAAATAACTCATATTAAGATCTTATACAAGTAGACAACGCCTATAAACTTACAATTAAAAATAGTTGGAATGGAAATTAATTTAATGATTATTTAATGTATTTTTCCAGGTGGTGAAAAAAAAAAAATGAAGCAGCATGTGAACATGACTAGAACTGATCTACATTAGGTCAGATTTAGTCATGTTCACTTAAACATGCAGCCAGCTGGAGCAGCTCCCTGTCTTCAGCCGCCGGATGGTCATCCTCCTCTGGGTCCACCGTCTCGTCCTCCACGTCCAGCTGGTCCCCTGCCTTTATACTAATATTGTAGAGGATGCAGGCGGTGATTACTTTTGGGGCAAACGTCGGGCAGACCTACAGCGCCTTTAAGAAGATGAAACGCCACCGTGTCTTCAGACCACCAAAGACACGCTCAATGATGTTTATCAGCCTTGGCGTGGTGCCTGTTGTAGCGTGCATCCCCTTGACCTGTACCAAATATAAAATTAACTTGTAATTTAGGTAATATGCTGATATGTCTTAATCTTCTATCCAATTAATATAATCTATGTATCAATATTGTGTCATTGTTGGCTCTATTTAAGGACAAGAAGGTAAGAGATCTTACTGTCAAGCTGTTTCCCTATAGGGTGCACCACAGGCCAGCCAGCAGAGGGTCACCAGCACCTCTATCTCCCGTGGCCATCCATGGACAGCAGCTGAAGGAGGAAGACGATGGTGGCCCTGTTTATCTTGAAGGCTGGTTTCAGGTCCCCTTTATTAAAAAATATTTGGAGGATCGGCACAGAGGTGTTTATGCTCACATAGTTTGTTTCTGTTTCTTCCTGTAACGAACAAATGCCAAATGTTACCATAATTGTTTTTTTTCAGTTGTCACCTTTTCACAGCATAAAACTATACCTGCTTAACATGCAGATTATTATAGTTCTCAAGAAAGAAAAGGTAAAATGTAAAGTAAATGTAGCAAATGGCTTCCCTTCTCTGGTATTTTTACCATTTCACTGAAAAAATGGGCTGAACTAACTGCACATAATTTATAGATTAATCATTGTAAAGGTGGACAGACATAAAAATATGTTTTTTCCTTTCTTAATCAATGCTGTGAAGGTCAGTAGGTGCAATAAAGTAGCTTAACCCTACTGTTATTAATGTTAAAATTGGGTCTTCATTTTAATTATTTATTGAAAAATAGTCACAATTTCAACCTGATCACGTTTTTAATACCATCCTCAATGTTTTTTTAAAGATAAAAGTAGGAAATAGGCTGTCAATCTTAAAATGCCTACCAGTTGGCAATAGATGGGTGAGCAAAGCCTGCCTTCTGAGCCTCCTCTGCTCCATCAATCTTCTTGCTCGGATTTGCCTCCTCAACTGCATCACCTCCTCTTCAGCCTGCTGGTAAAGCTGACCAACGACCGAAGCAACAGCTATATTGCTCGTATCGCTCATTTTGGTTCTATAAAGTGCTGATTTTTAAAGAAGATTCAATCGCCTCTACAACTACAACAATTACAACTCCCAACAAAGAAATTCCCGCTATTGCTGGTTTTAAACCCACAGTTCTGTATTTATTTTAGATATTTTTTATACTTTTTAGAAATTAATAAAAAAACGTTTTCAATAAGATATGATGGTGTAGTGTATAAACAGTTTTGAACGTTAAAGAAATGCTCAAGCGCTGTGGATGTGATGACGTCACGAGTATACTTCTGTTCCAATGCACAATGCGTTCTGCGTGCTCGCGTTCTCGTCAAGTCCGATCTTCCTGTGTTCTTACCGAGAACAGACTTGACGAGAACGCGAGTCCGTTCTCGCGTTCTCGTGAATTGAGAAACGGCCCTCGTCTTGTATCTATGCACTAACCCTAATCCTAGCCAATCAGAGTGAAGTCAAGAAGGTAGAGCTGTACATCATTACCGCACACATTACGCTTTTACTTAGGAGGGACATTTGGCCTGACAAAACAAGCTGACGTTATTTTTTTTTTCTTTGGAGAATTTACATATGCAGCATATGTAATATCAACTACATGAAATGGTTTATACAGTGATGTCATGGCACCTTTAAATCTTTAACACCTTAATTGAGACAAGTGATGCCAACAATGCTGTGGATATTGTTCAATGTTCTTTTGTGACCACCTAGATTTGTTAAAGCCGTGTTCTTGCGGGGATTTGAGTTATACCAGCCACATTTGGGAAATTCACTGCTGTTGCATGTTTTCTCTCTTCTCACTGTGGTTTGCTGGAGTTCTATAGGATTTGTATCCCTTTCTCAACTATGTCTATTTCTTTTTTTTTTCCAAATCTGTTTTTCATTATAGATAGAAGTGTGGAGTGTTTCTATTTATGATATTTTAGCCTATTTCATGTTGTCAGACAAGGTCTTTATTCTGGAGGTCTGGCAGTAATCGGCCTGATAGGTCTAGGAAAATTGAGCTCAGCTTCCCAAAACTATGGTTGATTGAGGTTAATTTGTGATTTAATAAAGGGGGCAAATCATTTTTCACCCTGGGTCAGGTTGATTTGGACTTGTTTTTTCCTTGAAAAATGAAACCTTCTTTTAGAACATTGTAATAGTGTGACAAAAAAAACTAGAACTGCAAGCAGTTATTAACGGGTTCCAAGCCCGTCTACGCTCCGCCCCCTTTGAGCATGTTCCTGGACTACAGCGTTCAACACCCTCATCCCACAGCATCTGGTTGAAAAACTGGAACATCTGGGCTTCAGCACACCCCTCATCACTTCCTCACCTCCTGACCACTGTCGGTCCGGGTCTGACAGACCACCTCTGATGTCATCACCCTCAGCACGGGCTCCCCTCAGGGCTGTGTCCGCAGCCCCCTGCTGTTTACTCTGATGACACACGACTGCACCCCCATGTTCACCCCCAATCACATCATGAAGTTCGCAGTTGACACAAACTCATCAACAGCTCAGCTGTGGAGGTGGTTAGCAGCACCAAATTCCTCGGGGTGCACATCACGGACAACCTCACCTGGTCTGTAAACACCGCATCTGGTGAGGAGGGCACAGAAGCGCTTGTACTTCCTGTGGAGGATGAGGAGAGCCCAACTGCCCCCGCCCATCCTCACAACCCTCCACACAAGTACCATAGACAGCATTCTGACCATAGATATCCATAATAAAGGCTAGATGTCTTACGGCGGAGTCTCAAACGTCATCACCGGCGGCCATCTTGCCTCAGCCAAGCTTTCTGGCGTGCTCTGTGGTACCTAATGTAAGGTGAGTGATCAGCACGAACACAAATACTCTTATCTCATTGAATTCTTGACGGATTTACAAACAGTTTGGTTTCTTACAAACGTCATGAACGTGGCTATAATTCTTGATGCTTGAACATGTCAAAATTGCAGATTTTCTTGTCTAAAAATGACTTAATCATGCAGCATAGTTGTGCATCACGGCTACTTGCGCAAGTTATCAAGCCTGAGACCACTGGTCAATTATATAGGTTTTACTGACACCAATAACGATTGTATGACAATTAATCTTTGGTGTAAATTTGAGGGAAATCAATCTCACAATGGTCCAAAAAGATAAATGTTCCCTTAATTTCCCCATGGTTATTATAAATTATTTTAATATACCAACTCTTATTTCAGGATTTGTTGTGCGATGGGCTCTGAAAAAGCTGTCCTGTGTTGTCTGCCGTGCCAGCTTGGTAACAGATGCTGCATCTGCAATCAAGGACCAGAGCTACCACCTGCTGAAGTTAAAAAACAATAGAGGTCTGGTGATTCCATCAGAAGGCACAGTGATGGTAGTCAGGGCAGCAGAGTGGGTCATTCGTCAGACCTCATGTACCAGACGATCACAGCCCATCAAAGTGCTAGAGGTCGTGTACATTGTAAGGAAGAGGATAGGGTCAGAGGATGTGTTTGTGCTCAGAGAGCACATCGGAGAAACACAGTATGGCATAGACAGCCACCACCATACGCTGTTAACGTTGGCTGTGTCCTTGTTTTTTAAGTTAAGGCTGCACCAAATTGCCAAAATAACTAACCTTAGCTTACAGAGCAACAACATGCAACAGAAGCTCAATTAAAACCGTCCTTTTCAAAGAGCATTAGCCAAGCTATGTTTTTTGGGTCATTTTTTTAAATCTCTGTCTTCCATGTGTATACCATCACAGTAGTGTAGGTGGGGATTTCAACATGCTACATCTATATATACTTGTGAAGGGGACTATTGTACCAATTTTAATAGCAAATAAATTTCACTTTTATAATGGATTAAAAATAGGAACCTTTGTGTAATTACTCCTGATATATAATCCGAATAGTCTACATGAAACTTCAAAGTGTTACCTTTAATTTGAAACCTGGATTATGCTTCTACACCAAGAGGTTGCCACACAATAAGCCTTTTTTGTCAGTATTTCATATTTTATTATAACAGTAATATTCATATTATAAAAGTATGTATGTAAATATAAATAAATTAAGACTGTGAAATAATTAATCACACCCAAATAAAAGTGTTTATATATATATATATATATATAATGAATGTTCTTCATTTAGATTGACCTTTAAACCATTAATGCTATTACTCCTTTTCATATCTATCTATCTATCTATCTATCTATCTATCTATCTATCTATCTATCTATCTATCTATCTATCTATCTATCTATCTATCTATCTATCTATCCATATTATATCATAGTGTTACTTTTGGAATAAGTCTGATCCATATATGAACTATGGATCTTTGCAAATGTTCTTGCCATTACTTCTACTTTTTCCTCATTTGTTACTGCTGTTCCTTCTTCATGTTTTAGAACTGGATATGTTCTCTCTGGTCTATTTCCCTTCATTTTCTTAATCATTCCCCATACCTTAGCTATAGGAGTTGTTCTGCCCATTGAATCACAAAAATCTCTCCATTTTGTCTTCTTTGCCTTCTAAATAACTTTCCTTGCTTCTGCTTGATCTTTTTTACATTCAATATTTTTTTTAAATTATGTGTTCTTTTCAAAACTCTAAAAGCTATCCTCCCTCTTCAAAGTTTCTGCTCCGCTTAGAAAATCACGGGATGTGACGTCACATCCTGTGATGTGCCCATATATGGGCAAAATGGCCGCCCTGTTCACAGTTCTGGATGGTCAGAGCTCTGGATGGTGAGAGCTGTGACCAGATCATAAAATTCATTAAATCGTTAAAATTCAACGGTTTGCTCTAAAATTCTGAAAATATTCAAGTATGTCCAAGAGTGCTTTATCTAACTATGTGATTTTTTTAAACGCCCATTGAAAAAAGCGTTTTAGAGAAACAAAATATTAACCTTTATAGTCTTGCACATGTGAATTTCAAAGTCTTCTAAATAGTTCAAAATCGCCTGGATTTTTACCAAACTGAATTACACATTAAGTCTGAATGTGCTTTACAAATAGTGGCCATTTTTATTGGGATTGAACAATATTTGTGGAAAATACATTGATTTCTCCATTTTACAAACTTTTAAAAAATCAGAGTGTGCAACTTTCAGAAACCTCAATACATGCAGTGAGAGAATTGTTACACCTTATTCAAGGAATACATCCTGAAAATCTGAGATCGTTACACCACAAAATGGATTTTTGGTAATTTTTTGAAGTTTTGAAGGTTTTTTTCACACTTTTGGAAATAGGCCCCGCCCACTTGTTTCAATCAGTACCATATTTAATTCCTGAGTTAAGGGTTATGACTGGAAGGGGATGAAGAAGGTTTTGTAAAAATCCGATCAGCCATTCTTGCGTAGTAGATTTCTTGACATCACAGCGCCCCCTAGTGATGGACGATCCTCAAACGCGGGTCACATGTGCAAAATCTTATTTGGACTATGTGTTATGAAGGACACGTCAAAATCTGTTATGGTTTTAGAATAATCAGCAATTACATTTAGAGCTAGCTAGCTAACAATCACTTATTTTAGCGTTACTTTTCGAAAAAGTCAAAATTCAAAAATCCACCGCGTTCACTTTTTTTATTTGTCCATTACGCTGTTATATATGGAGTTTTGCGTGGATTGCGTAAAAAATGTAGGAGGAGTTTAACAAGAAAGGTTTAACCTTTGTAGCCATGTAGCGCGAAAACTAGCTGGGAAACGAAGGGTGTGCCAATTCCCTTTATTTTGCAGAATCATCCAATAAACAAAGTGATGTGAAGTTTTTGAGTGTGGGACCAGTAGTTTGGTGGTTATAAGCTAAAACGCATTGTCCTTTGTTATAGCGCCCCCTAGTTGTTGAGGGGTCTGAATTTCTGGGTTTGAGTAGAGGCACACATTCTGTACTTAGATACCTGATTCAATAGGTTCGTTATAAATCCGCTTGGGCTGCACAACGCGTTTTAATTCCGTAATAATAATAATAATAACTAGAACTGCAAGCAGTTATTAACGGGTTCCAAGCCCGTCTACGCTGCGTCCCCTTTGAGCATGTTCCTGGACTACAGCGTTCAACACCCTCATCCCACAGCATCTGGGCTTCAGCACACCCCTCATCACTTCCTCACCTCCTGACCACTGTTGGTCCGGGTCTGACAGACCACCTCTGATGTCATTACCCTCAGCACGGGCTCCCCTCAGGGCTGTGTCCGCAGCCCCCTGCTGTTTACTCTGATGACACACAACTGCACCCCCAGGTTCACCCCCAATCACATCATGAAGTTCGCAGTTGACACAAACTCATCAACAGCTCAGCTGTGGAGGTGGTTAGCAGCACCAAATTCCTCGGGGTGCACATCACGGACAACCTCACCTGGTCTGTAAACACCACATCTGGTGAGGAGGTTACAGAAGCGCTTGTATTTCCTGCGGAGGATGAGGAGAGCCCAACTGCCCCCGCCCATCCTCACAACCCTCTACACAAGTACCATAGAGAGCATTCTGACCATAGATATCCATAATAAAGGCTAGATGTCTTACGGCGGAGTCTCAAACGTCATCACCGGCGGCCATCTTGCCTCAGACAAGCTTTCTGGCGTGCTCTGTGGTACCTAATGTAAGGTGAGTGATCAGCACGAACACAAATACTCTTATCTCATTGAATTCTTGACGGATTTACAAACAGTTTGGTTTCTTACAAACGTTATGAACGTGGCTATAATTCTTGATGCTTGAACATGTCGAAATTGCAGATCTTCTTGTCGAAAAATGAATTAATCATGCAGCATAGTTGTGCATCACGGCTACTTGCGCAAGTTATCAAGCCTGAGACCACTGGTCAATTATATAGGTTTTACTGACACCAATAACGATTGTATGACAATTCATCTTTGGTGTAAATTTGAGGGAAATCAATCTCACAATGGTCCAAAAAGATAAATGTTCCCTTAATTTCCCCATGGTTATTATAAATAATTTTAATATACCAACTCTTATTTCAGGATTTGTTGTGCGACGGGCTCTGAAAAAGCTGTCCTGTGATGTCTGCCGTGCCAGCTTGGTAACAGATGCTGCATCTGCCATCAAGGACCAGAGCTACCACCTGCTGAAGTTAAAAAACAATGGAGGTCTGGTGATTCCATCAGAAGGCACAGTGATGGTAGTCAGGGCAGCAGAGTGGGTCATTCGTCAGACCTCATGTACCAGACGATCACAGGCCATCAAAGTGCTAGAGGTCGTGTACATTGTAAGGAAGAGGATAGGGTCAGAGGATGTGTTTGTGCTCAGAGAGCACATCGGAGAAACACAGTATGGCATAGACAGCCACCACCATACGCTGTTAACGTTGGTTGTGTCCTTGTTTTTTAAGTTAAGGCTGCACCAAATTGCCAAAATAACTAACCTTAGCTTACAGAGCAACAACATGCAACAGAAGCTCAATAAAACCGTCTTTTTCAAAGGGCATTAGCCAAGCTATGTTTTTTGGGTCATTTTTTAAATCTCTGTCTTCCATGTGTATACCATCACAGTAGTGTAGGTGGGGATTTCAACATGCTACATCTATATATACTTGTGAAGGGGACTATTGTACCAATTTTAATAGCAAATAAATTTCACTTTTATAATGGATTAAAAATAGGAACCTTTGTGTAATTACTCCTGATATATAATCCGAATAGTCTACATGAAACGTCAAAGTGTTACCTTTAATTTGAAACCTGGATTATGCTTCTACACCAAGAGGTTGCCACACAATAAGCCTTTTTTGTCAGTATTTCATATTTTATTATAACAGTAATATTCCTATTATAAAAGTATGTATGTAAATATAAATAAATTAGGACTGTGAAATAATTAATCACACCCAAATAAAAGTGTTTATATATATATATATAATGAATGTTCTTCATTTAGATTGACCTTTAAACCATTAATGCTATTACTCCTTTTCATATCTATCTATCTATCTATCTATCTATCTATCTATCTATCTATCTATCTATCTATCTATCTATCTATCTATCTATCTATTTATCCATATTATATCATCGTGTTACTTTTGGAATAAGTCTGATCCATATCTGAACTATGGATCTTTGCAAATGTTCTTGCCATTACTTCTACTTTTTCCTCATTTGTTACTGCTGTTCCTTCTTCATGTTTTAGAACTGGATATGTTCTCTCTGGTCTATTTCCCTTCATTTTCTTAATCATTCCCCATACCTTAGCCATAGGAGTTGTTCTGCCCATTGAATCACAAAAATCTCTCCATTTTGTCTTCTTTGCCTTCTAAATAACTTTCCTTGCTTCTGTTTGATCTTTTTTACATTCAATATTTTTTTTTAAATTATATGTTCTTTTCAAAACTCTAAAAGCTATCCTCCCTCTTCAAGTTTCTGCTCTGCTTAGAAAATCACGGGATGTGACGTCACATCCTGTGATGTGCCCATATATGGGCAAAATGGCCGCCCTGTTCACAGTTCTGGATGGTCAGAGCTCTGGATGGTGAAAGCTGTGACCAGATCATAAAATTCATTAAATCGGTAAAAATCAACGGTTTGCTCTAAAATTCTGAAAATATTCACGTAAGTCCAAGAGTGCTTTATCTAACTTTGTGATTTTTTAAACGCCCATTGAAAAAAGCGTTTCAGAGAAAAAAAATATTAACCTTTATAGTCTTGCACATGTGAATTTCAAAGTCTTTTAAATAGTTCAAAATCGCCTGGATTTTTACCAAACTGAAGTACACATTAAGTCTGAATGTGCTTTACAAATAGTGGCCATTTTTATTGGGATTGAACAATATTTGTGGAAAATACATTTATTTCTCCATTTTACAAACTTTTAAAAAATCAGAGTGTGCAACTTTCAGAAACCTCAATACATGCAGTGAGAGAATTGTTACACCTTATTCAAGGAATACATCCTGAAAATCTGAGATCGTTACACCGCAAAATGGATTTTTGGTAATTTTTTGAAGTTTTGAAGGTTTTTTTCACACTTTTGGAAATAGGCCCCGCCCACTTGTTTCAATCAGTACCATATTTAATTCCTGAGTTAAGGGTTATGACTGGAAGGGGATGAAGAAGGTTTTGTAAAAATCCGATCAGCCATTCTTGCGTAGTAGATTTCTTGACATCACAGCGCCCCCTAGTGATGGACGATCCTCAAACGCGGGTCACATGTGCAAAATCTTATTTGGACTATGGGTTATGAAGGACATGTCAAAATCTGTTATGGTTTTAGAATAATCAGCAATTACATTTAGAGCTAGCTAGCTAACAATCACTTATTTTAGCGTTACTTTTCGAAAAAGTCAAAATTCAAAAATCCGGCGCGTTAACTTTTTTTATTTGTCCATGACACGCTTATATATGAAGTTTTGCGCAGATCGCACAAAAAATGTAGGTGGAGTTTAACAAGAAAGGTTTAACCTTTGTAGCCATGTAGCGCGAAAAGTAGCTGGGAAACGAAAGGTGTGCCAATTCCCTTTTTGATGCAGAAACATCCAGTAATCAAAGTGCTATCAAGTTTTTGAGTGTGGGACCAGTAGTTTGGTGGTTACAGGCCGAAACGCATTGTCCTTTGTTATAGCGCCCCCTAGTTGTTGAGGGGTCTGAATTTCTGGGTTTGAGTAGAGGCACACATTCTGTACTTTGATACCTGATTCAATAGGTTCGTTATAAATCTGCTTGGGCTGCACAACGCGTTTTAATTCCGTAATAATAATAATAATAATAATAATAATAATAAATAATTTAAAAACACTAGAAAAACAATAGGGTTCTCTGCTCACAGAGCAGACGAACGGCATAGCCGTTCGCCTGCGCTGCGGGCTTGGAACCCTAATAACTAGAACTGCAAGCAGTTATTAACGGGTTCCAAGCCCGTCTACGCTGCGTCCCCTTTGAGCATGTTCCTGGACTACAGCGTTCAACACCCTCATCCCACAGCATCTGGGCTTCAGCACACCCCTCATCACTTCCTCACCTCCTGACCACTGTTGGTCCGGGTCTGACAGACCACCTCTGATGTCATTACCCTCAGCACGGGCTCCCCTCAGGGCTGTGTCCGCAGCCCCCTGCTGTTTACTCTGATGACACACAACTGCACCCCCAGGTTCACCCCCAATCACATCATGAAGTTCGCAGTTGACACAAACTCATCAACAGCTCAGCTGTGGAGGTGGTTAGCAGCACCAAATTCCTCGGGGTGCACATCACGGACAACCTCACCTGGTCTGTAAACACCACATCTGGTGAGGAGGTTACAGAAGCGCTTGTATTTCCTGCGGAGGATGAGGAGAGCCCAACTGCCCCCGCCCATCCTCACAACCCTCTACACAAGTACCATAGAGAGCATTCTGACCATAGATATCCATAATAAAGGCTAGATGTCTTACGGCGGAGTCTCAAACGTCATCACCGGCGGCCATCTTGCCTCAGACAAGCTTTCTGGCGTGCTCTGTGGTACCTAATGTAAGGTGAGTGATCAGCACGAACACAAATACTCTTATCTCATTGAATTCTTGACGGATTTACAAACAGTTTGGTTTCTAACAAACGTTATGAACGTGGCTATAATTCTTGATGCTTGAACATGTCGAAATTGCAGATCTTCTTGTCGAAAAATGAATTAATCATGCAGCATAGTTGTGCATCACGGCTACTTGCGCAAGTTATCAAGCCTGAGACCACTGGTCAATTATATAGGTTTTACTGACACCAATAACGATTGTATGACAATTCATCTTTGGTGTAAATTTGAGGGAAATCAATCTCACAATGGTCCAAAAAGATAAATGTTCCCTTAATTTCCCCATGGTTATTATAAATAATTTTAATATACCAACTCTTATTTCAGGATTTGTTGTGCGACGGGCTCTGAAAAAGCTGTCCTGTGATGTCTGCCGTGCCAGCTTGGTAACAGATGCTGCATCTGCCATCAAGGACCAGAGCTACCACCTGCTGAAGTTAAAAAACAATGGAGGTCTGGTGATTCCATCAGAAGGCACAGTGATGGTAGTCAGGGCAGCAGAGTGGGTCATTCGTCAGACCTCATGTACCAGACGATCACAGGCCATCAAAGTGCTAGAGGTCGTGTACATTGTAAGGAAGAGGATAGGGTCAGAGGATGTGTTTGTGCTCAGAGAGCACATCGGAGAAACACAGTATGGCATAGACAGCCACCACCATACGCTGTTAACGTTGGTTGTGTCCTTGTTTTTTAAGTTAAGGCTGCACCAAATTGCCAAAATAACTAACCTTAGCTTACAGAGCAACAACATGCAACAGAAGCTCAATAAAACCGTCTTTTTCAAAGGGCATTAGCCAAGCTATGTTTTTTGGGTCATTTTTTAAATCTCTGTCTTCCATGTGTATACCATCACAGTAGTGTAGGTGGGGATTTCAACATGCTACATCTATATATACTTGTGAAGGGGACTATTGTACCAATTTTAATAGCAAATAAATTTCACTTTTATAATGGATTAAAAATAGGAACCTTTGTGTAATTACTCCTGATATATAATCCGAATAGTCTACATGAAACGTCAAAGTGTTACCTTTAATTTGAAACCTGGATTATGCTTCTACACCAAGAGGTTGCCACACAATAAGCCTTTTTTGTCAGTATTTCATATTTTATTATAACAGTAATATTCCTATTATAAAAGTATGTATGTAAATATAAATAAATTAGGACTGTGAAATAATTAATCACACCCAAATAAAAGTGTTTATATATATATATATAATGAATGTTCTTCATTTAGATTGACCTTTAAACCATTAATGCTATTACTCCTTTTCATATCTATCTATCTATCTATCTATCTATCTATCTATCTATCTATCTATCTATCTATCTATCTATCCATATTATATCATAGTGTTACTTTTGGAATAAGTCTGATCCATATCTGAACTATGGATCTTTGCAAATGTTCTTGCCATTACTTCTACTTTTTCCTCATTTGTTACTGCTGTTCATTCTTCATGTTTTAGAACTGGATATGTTCTCTCTGGTCTATTTCCCTTCATTTTCTTAATCATTCCCCATACCTTAGCCATAGGAGTTGTTCTGCCCATTGAATCACAAAAATCTCTCCATTTTGTCTTCTTTGCCTTCTAAATAACTTTCCTTGCTTCTGTTTGATCTTTTTTACATTCAATATTTTTTTTTAAATTATATGTTCTTTTCAAAACTCTAAAAGCTATCCTCCCTCTTCAAGTTTCTGCTCTGCTTAGAAAATCACGGGATGTGACGTCACATCCTGTGATGTGCCCATATATGGGCAAAATGGCCACCCTGTTCACAGTTCTGGATGGTCAGAGCTCTGGATGGTGAAAGCTGTGACCAGATCATAAAATTCATTAAATCGGTAAAAATCAACGGTTTGCTCTAAAATTCTGAAAATATTCACGTATGTCCAAGAGTGCTTTATCTAACTTTGTGATTTTTTAAACGCCCATTGAAAAAAGCGTTTCAGAGAAAAAAAATATTAACCTTTATAGTCTTGCACATGTGAATTTCAAAGTCTTTTAAATAGTTCAAAATCGCCTGGATTTTTACCAAACTGAAGTACACATTAAGTCTGAATGTGCTTTACAAATAGTGGCCATTTTTATTGGGATTGAACAATATTTGTGGAAAATACATTTATTTCTCCATTTTACAAACTTTTAAAAAATCAGAGTGTGCAACTTTCAGAAACCTCAATACATGCAGTGAGAGAATTGTTACACCTTATTCAAGGAATACATCCTGAAAATCTGAGATCGTTACACCGCAAAATGGATTTTTGGTAATTTTTTGAAGTTTTGAAGGTTTTTTTCACACTTTTGGAAATAGGCCCCGCCCACTTGTTTCAATCAGTACCATATTTAATTCCTGAGTTAAGGGTTATGACTGGAAGGGGATGAAGAAGGTTTTGTAAAAATCCGATCAGCCATTCTTGCGTAGTAGATTTCTTGACATCACAGCGCCCCCTAGTGATGGACGATCCTCAAACGCGGGTCACATGTGCAAAATCTTATTTGGACTATGGGTTATGAAGGACATGTCAAAATCTGTTATGGTTTTAGAATAATCAGCAATTACATTTAGAGCTAGCTAGCTAACAATCACTTATTTTAGCGTTACTTTTCGAAAAAGTAAAAATTAAAAAATCCGCTGCGTTAACTTTTTTTATTTGTCCATGACACGCTTATATATGAAGTTTTGCGCAGATCGCACAAAAAATGTAGGTGGAGTTTAACAAGAAAGGTTTAACCTTTGTAGCCATGTAGCGCGAAAAGTAGCTGGGAAACGAAAGGTGTGCCAATTCCCTTTTTGATGCAGAAACATCCAGTAATCAAAGTGCTATCAAGTTTTTGAGTGTGGGACCAGTAGTTTGGTGGTTACAGGCCGAAACGCATTGTCCTTTGTTATAGCGCCCCCTAGTTGTTGAGGGGTCTGAATTTCTGGGTTTGAGTAGAGGCACACATTCTGTACTTTGATACCTGATTCAATAGGTTCGTTATAAATCTGCTTGGGCTGCACAACGCGTTTTAATTCCGTAATAATAATAATAACTAGAACTGCAAGCAGTTATTAACGGGTTCCAAGCCCACCCACGCACCGCCCCCTTGAGCATGTTCCTGGACTTCAGTTCAGCGTTCAACACCATCAAAACTGGAACATCTGGGCTTCAGCACACCTGTTCGCAACTGCCTACTAGACTTCATCACCAACAGACCTCAGTTGGTCTGGGTCGGACAGAAAACCACTGATGTCATCACCCTCAGCACGGGCTTTCCTCAGGGCTGCGTCCTGAGCCCCCTGCTGTTCACCCTGATGACACACGACTGTGTCCCCAGGTTCACCACCAATCACATCGTGAAGTTTGCAGACGACACGACGGTGGTGGGCCTGATTAGAGACAACAACGACCAGGACCAGGACCAGGACTGATCCTGAACGTGGAGAAAACGAAGGAGATCATCATGGACTTCAGGAAGAAATGGCCTCGCCATGCTCCACTTCTCATTAACAGCTCAGCTGTGGAGGTGGCCAGCAGCAATAAATTCCTCGGGGTGCACATAACACACAACCTCAGCTGGTTTGTGAACACCATGTCACTGGAGAAGAGGGAACAGAAGCGCTTGCACTTACTGCGGAGGATGAGGAGAGCCCACCTGTCCCCGCCCATCCTCACGACCTTCTACAGCAGCACCATCTATCTGCTCCCCACTCCCTTCCAATTAAGCATGTCATAATATTTATTACTTTCTTGCATTTGTCTAAAAAAAGTAGATGCAATGCAGTTTTGCATTGCATTACATTGAAAAGACTGTTGTCATTTCAGCTTTTAACTTTTTGCTCTCTCTTTTTTCTTCATAGTAGGTACACCTGATCTGACGTTCTGTTAACTGTGACATCATCCAGAGAAGACAGATCACCCGCTATTACTATCTAATGTAGAACAGATTACTGGATCAATGTGTGCTTCTGTGCATGTTTGTCTCTTGTTGTGTCTCTGCTCTGTATTCTTTAACCCCCAGTCGGTCGAGGCAGATGACCGTTCATACTGAGCCCGGTTCTGCTGGAGGTTTTTCCTTCCCGCTAATGGGTGGGTTTTTTTTTCGACTGTCGCTTCATGCTTGCTCAGTATGAGGGATTGCTGCAAAGCCATGGACAATGCAGACGCCTCTCCCTGTAGCTCTATGCTTCTCCAGGAGTGAATGCTGCTTGTCGGGACTTTGAAGCAATCAACTGGTTCCCTTATATAGGAAATTTTTGACCAATCTGTATAATATGATTGATTTTGACTTTGTAAAGTGCCTCGAGATGACATGTTTCATGAATTGGCGCTATATAAATACAATTGAATTGAATTGAATAGAGTCCATCTGTTAAACCTTTTCTGCGTCGCACAAAGACACGATGGTTGGAACCAAAGATCTCAACTTTGGACTCATCAGACCAAAGCACAGATTTCCACTGGTCTAATGTCCATTCCTTGTGTTCTTTAGCCCAAGCAATTCTCTTCTACTTGTTGCCTGTCCTTAGCAGTGGTTTCCTAGCAGCTGTTTTACCATGAAGGCCTGATTCACACAGTCTCCTAACAGTTGTTCTAGAGATGTGTCTGCTGCTAGAACTCTGTGTGGCATTGACCTGGTCTCTAATCTGAGCTGCTGTCAACCTGCGATTTCTGAGGCTGGTGACTAGGATGAATTTATCCTCCACAGCAGAGGTGACTCTTGGTCTTCCTTTCCTGGGGCGGTCCTCGTGTGAGCCAGTTTCTTTGTAGCGCTTGATGGTTTTTGCGACTGCACTTGGGGACACTTTCAAAGTTTTCCCAATTTTTCCGACTGAATGACCTTCAGTTCTTAAAGTAATTATGGCCACTTGTTTTTCTTTACTTAGCTGCTTTTTTCTTGCCATAATACAAATTCTAACAGTTTATTCAGTAGGACTATAAGCTGTGTATCCACTTGACTTCTGCACAACACAACTGATGGTCCCAACCCCATATAAGAGGCAAGACATCCCACTTATTAAACCTGACAGGGGACACCTGTGAAGGGAAAACCATTTCAGGTGACTATCTCTTGAAGCTCATTAAGAGAATGCCAAGAGTGTACGAAGCAGTAATCAAAGCAAAAGGTGGCTACTTTGAAGAACCTAGAATATAAGACATATTTTCAGTTGTTTCACACTTTTTTGTTAAGTATATAATTCCACATGTGTTAATTCATAGTTTTGATGCCTTTAGTGTGAATCTACAATTGTCATAGTTATGAAAATTAAGAAAACTCTTTGAAGGAGAAGGTGTGTCTAAACCACCTCCTCCATTACCATCTGGTACGCTGGTGCCACCGCCAAAGACAAGAGCAGACTGCAGCGTGTCATCCGGTCTGCAGAGAAGGTGATTGGCTGCAATTTTCCATCTCTCCAGGACCTGTAAGCCTCTAGGACTCTGAGGCGTGCAGGGAAGATTGTGGCCGATTTTGTGACACCCCAGTCACAAAATATTTCAGACACTTCCTTCTGGCAGGAGGCAGCGGTCCATCAGGACCAAAACCTCACGACACAAAAACAGTTTTTTCCCATCCGCTACCAGCCTTATTAACACGGCCCAGAGGCCCCGTGACACTTGACTCTGCCTCTCTCCCCTGTTCAGGTCCTACAAGCTACACCAACGTAGCATCTCCAGACCTTCTGCGTTACATTAACGCACAGTCTACCGTGTATATAGCTTTCTGTGTATATATATATATATATATATATATATATATATATATATATATATATATATATATATATATATATATATATATATAGGTCGGCAATCTGTCACAGGGCAACACAGAGACAGACAGGACAAACAACCATTCTTGCACACACTCACACCTAAGGACAATTTAGAGAAGCCAATTAAACTAACAGTCATGTTTTTGAACTGTGGGAGGAAGCCAGCGTACCCGGAGTGAACCTACGCATGCACAGGTAGAACATTCAAACTTCATGCAGAAAGACCCAGAGGATTTGAAAGACCCAGGAGGATTTGAAAGACCCGGGAGGATTTGAAAGACCCGGGAGGATTTGAAAGACCCAGGTGATTGAACCCAGAAGGCAACAACACTTCTCACTGCTTCACTGTGCAGCCTCTGTTTATGACAGTATCATGTAAATCTTAGGCACAAATAAAGTGTTACCAAAACAAAAGTAATTTGTATAGTAAGTATAACAACCACTGACTTTAAAGTTACCTGTGAAACGTTTTCACACAGCCAAACTGCTTGTTGTTGCAACCAAATGCTATGGGGTTCTGTGTGAGAACGGAGTAGCAAGATGGCGGCCAGTGACCTCCCCTAGTGACTGGCCGCCATCTTGCTACTCCCTACTCTCACACTTTTGCAAATAGGCCCTGCCCACTTGTTTCAATTGTGTTCATAAACAGACACAATAAAAAATGCAAAAAGCATCATGCTAACCTTTACAATTAGGCTTATTGGATTTTACTACTTAATAACTCTCTGTCACAGCCTCTAACCTGCTGGTGATACACTTGGGCCTGGTGTCTCCTGGCTGGCTTCTCCAGGTTGGTCACTGCTGCAGGGTTCTGTCTGGTCCTGGTCTGGCCCTGGTTTTTGCCTCTTTAAGAAGAACTGTGAGATATTCTCTTTTCTCTTCATTTGGGCTCTACACAAAATAAGGCAGCCTGGTATTTAGACTCCATGACTGTATGGCAAAGACAACACTATTTTAAATATTATTTAAACAATAGTTTTTAGTTTTCTGTAGCTAGCTAAAATAATACTAAATTAAAAATAGATTAATTAAATTAATTAATATAACTAGTTAGGTTATAATTCAAAGCTTTCATATGACATAGCCTATTTACATTTCAGTCATTATAAACTTAACAATGGTTTTTCACATATTCTTACCACACACATTTCAAGCAAGAGCTGGGAGATATATCCTGGCCAAATTAATAAAACATTACAGGGCAGCATGTGCACTGAAACATATGTTAAAAGAATCTGTCTAAAGGCGTCTACGTATTCATGTCTGTGTTCTCTATGGTCTGACCTAAGATGGCAGCTTGGTCTGACCTAAGATGGCTGCTTTGACGTCACTTCCTGTGATGTGCCCAAATATGGGCAAAATGGCCGCCCTGTTCAAAGCTCTGCAGTCAGAGCTCTGGATGATGAAAGCTGTGAACTGATCACAAACTTCATAATTCGTTAATAATCAACGGTTGGCTCTAAAATTCTGAAAATATTCATGGATCTCAAAGAGTGCTTTATCTAACCACAGGAGTTTTTTTATGGTCATTAAAAAAATGGATTCAGAGAAATAAAATATTAAACTTTATAGTCTTGTACCATTTATTTTCAAAGTCTTGTAAATTAGTCAAACTCGCCTGGATTTTTACCAAACTGAAATCCATGTTTATTCTGCATGTGCTTTACAAATAGAGGCCATATTTTGGGGGGTTGAACAATATTTGTGGAAAATACATTGATTTCTCCATTTTACAAACTTTTAAAAATTCAGAGTGTAGCACTTCAAAAAAAAACAATACATGCAGTGAGAGAATTGTTACACCTTATTCACAGAATACATCCTGAAAATCTGGGATCAAAAATTTGATTTTAAAGCATTTTTTATTCTTTACTTTATTGTTTTTATTATTCTCCAGGTTTTTTAACACTTTTGGAAATAGGCCCCGCCCACTTGTTTTAATAATTACCATATTTAATACCTGAGTTCAGGGGTATGACTGGAAGGGGATGAAGAAGGTTTTGTAAAAATCCGATCAGCCATTCTTGCGTAGTAGATTTCTTGACATCACAGCGCCCCCTAGTGATGGACGATCCTCAAACGCGGGTCACATGTGCAAAATCTTATTTGGACTATGGGTTATGAAGGACATGTCAAAATCTGTTATGGTTTTACAATAATCAGCAATTACATTTAGAGCTAGCTAGCTAACAATCACTTATTTTAGCGTTACTTTTCGAAAAAGTCAAAATTCAAAAATCCGGCGCGTTCACTTTTTTTATTTGTCCATTACGCTGTTATATGTGGAGTTTTGCGCGGATTGCATAAAAAATGTAGGAGGAGTTAAACAAGAAAGGTTTAACCTTTGTAGCCATGTAGCGCGAAAACTAGCTGGGAAACGAAGGGTGTGCCAATTCCCTTTATTTTGCAGAATCATCCAATAAACAAAGTGATGTGAAGTTTTTGAGTGTGGGACCAGTAGTTTGGTGGTTATAGGCCAAAACGCATTGTCCTTTGTTATAGCGCCCCCTAGTTGTTGAGGGGTCTGAATTTCTGGGTTTGAGTAGCGGTGCACATTCTGTACTTGGATACCTGATTCAATAGGTTCGTTACAAATCCGCTTGGGCCGCCCAACGCGTTTTAGCGGAGAATAATAATTACCCGTAATAATAATAATAATAATAATAAATAATTTAAAAACACTAGAAAAACAATAGGGTTCTCTGCTCACAGAGCAGACGAACGGCATAGCCGTTCGCCTGCGCTGCGGGCTTGGAACCCTAATAATAATAATAATAATAAATAATTTAAAAACACTAGAAAAACAATAGGGTTCTCTGCTCACAGAGCAGACGAACGGCATAGCCGTTCGCCTGCGCTGCGGGCTTGGAACCCTAATAACTAGAACTGCAAGCAGTTATTAACGGGTTCCAAGCCCACCCACGCACCGCCCCCTTGAGCATGTTCCTGGACTTCAGTTCAGCGTTCAACACCATTAAAACTGGAACATCTGGGCTTCAGCACACCTGTTCGCAACTGCCTACTAGACTTCATCACCAACAGACCTCAGTTGGTCTGGGTCGGACAGAAAACCACTGATGTCATCACCCTCAGCACGGGCTTTTCTCAGGGCTGCGTCCTGAGCCCCCTGCTGTTCACCCTGATGACACACGACTGTGTCCCCAGGTTCACCACCAATCACATCGTGAAGTTTGCAGACGACACGACGGTGGTGGGCCTGATTAGAGACAACAACGACCAGGACCAGGACCAGGACTGATCCTGAACGTGGAGAAAACGAAGGAGATCATCATGGACTTCAGGAAGAAATGGCCTCGCCATGCTCCACTTCTCATTAACAGCTCAGCTGTGGAGGTGGCCAGCAGCAATAAATTCCTCGGGGTGCACATAACACACAACCTCAGCTGGTTTGTGAACACCATGTCACTGGAGAAGAGGGAACAGAAGCGCTTGCACTTACTGCGGAGGATGAGGAGAGCCCACCTGTCCCCGCCCATCCTCACGACCTTCTACAGCAGCACCATCTATCTGCTCCCCACTCCCTTCCAATTAAGCATGTCATAATATTTATTACTTTCTTGCATTTGTCTAAAAAAAGTAGATGCAATGCAGTTTTGCATTGCATTACATTGAAATGACTGTTGTCATTTCAGCTTTTAACTTTTTGCTCTCTCTTTTTTCTTCATAGTAGGTACACCTGATCTGACGTTCTGTTAACTGTGACATCATCCAGAGAAGACAGATCACCCGCTATTACTATCTAATGTAGAACAGATTACTGGATCAATGTGTGCTTCTGTGCATGTTTGTCTCTCTTGTTGTGTCTCTGCTCTGTATTCTTTAACCCCCAGTCGGTCGAGGCAGATGACCGTTCATACTGAGCCCGGTTCTGCTGGAGGTTTTTCCTTCCCGCTAATGGGTGTTTTTTTTTTTCGACTGTCGCTTCATGCTTGCTCAGTATGAGGGATTGCTGCAAAGCCATGGACAATGCAGACGTCTCTCCCTGTAGCTCTATGCTTCTCCAGGAGTGAATACTGCTTGTCGGGACTTTGAAGCAATCAACTGGTTCCCTTATATAGGAAATTTTTGACCAATCTGTATAATATGATTGATTTTGACTTTGTAAAGTGCCTCGAGATGACATGTTTCATAAATTGGCGCTATATAAATACAATTGAATTGAATTGAATAGAGTCCATCTGTTAAACCTTTTCTGCGTCGCACAAAGACACGATGGTTGGAACCAAAGATCTCAACTTTGGACTCATCAGACCAAAGCACAGATTTCCACTGGTCTAATGTCCATTCCTTGTGTTCTTTAGCCCAAACAATTCTCTTCTACTTGTTGCCTGTCCTTAGCAGTGGTTTCCTAGCAGCTGTTTTACCATGAAGGCCTGATTCACACAGTCTCCTAACAGTTGTTCTAGAGATGTGTCTGCTGCTAGAACTCTGTGTGGCATTGACCTGGTCTCTAATCTGAGCTGCTGTCAACCTGCGATTTCTGAGGCTGGTGACTAGGATGAATTTATCCTCCACAGCAGAGGTGACTCTTGGTCTTCCTTTCCTGGGGCGGTCCTCGTGTGAGCCAGTTTCTTTGTAGCGCTTGATGGTTTTTGCGACTGCACTTGGGGACACTTTCAAAGTTTTCCCAATTTTTCGGACTGAATGACCTTCAGTTCTTAAAGTAATTATGGCCACTTGTTTTTCTTTACTTAGCTGCTTTTTTCTTGCCATAATACAAATTCTAACAGTTTATTCAGTAGGACTATAAGCTGTGTATCCACTTGACTTCTGCACAACACAACTGATGGTCCCAACCCCATATAAGAGGCAAGACATCCCACTTATTAAACCTGACAGGGGACACCTGTGAAGGGAAAACCATTTCAGGTGACTATCTCTTGAAGCTCATTAAGAGAATGCCAAGAGTGTACGAAGCAGTAATCAAAGCAAAAGGTGGCTACTTTGAAGAACCTAGAATATAAGACATATTTTCAGTTGTTTCACACTTTTTTGTTAAGTATATAATTCCACATGTGTTAATTCATAGTTTTGATGCCTTTAGTGTGAATCTACAATTGTCATAGTTATGAAAATTAAGAAAACTCTTTGAAGGAGAAGGTGTGTCTAAACCACCTCCTCCATTACCATCTGGTACGCTGGTGCCACCGCCAAAGACAAGAGCAGACTGCAGCGTGTCATCCGGTCTGCAGAGAAGGTGATTGGCTGCAATTTTCCATCTCTCCAGGACCTGTAAGCCTCTAGGACTCTGAGGCGTGCAGGGAAGATTGTGGCCGATTTTGTGACACCCCAGTCACAAAATATTTCAGACACTTCCCTCTGGCAGGAGGCAGCGGTCCATCAGGACCAAAACCTCACGACACAAAAACAGTTTTTTCCCATCCGCTACCAGCCTTATTAACACGGCCCAGAGGCCCCGTGACACTTGACTCTGCCTCTCTCCCCTGTTCAGGTCCTACAAGCTACACCAACGTAGCATCTCCAGACCTTCTGCGTTACATTAACGCACAGTCTACCGTGTATATAGCTTTCTGTGTATATATATGTATATATATATATATATATATATATATATATATATATTTAAGCTATATACACAGACACCGATCTACAGACAACAGCAATTATCAACAAAAAGAAATCAACAAAAAACCTAATCACCCTCAGCACGGGCTTCCCCCCCCACTCCCCACAAATCATGTCTATCCAGTAATTTAGGACCATTTTGTTTGTTTTTGGTGTTTAATGTACTTTTCTCTACTTCCATCGCTGTACCCATTAGCACATATTGTGTTTATGCCGGAAAACTGTAACTGTAAAGCATGAGGATGATCTATCATAAAATCTTACTTATGGAAGGTAATTCCCCAGGATCTGGTTCCTAGTGTCCTTTTATTTGCGCACCCATAAGCGGAGTAAAAGTCGGGCTTCCTGGGACGTAGCTCTGGAAGTTTGCTTACTTTCAATACAAAATCGAAATTATTTATTAAGTTAGACAATAATTTAATTCAATCAATTGGTCCCATGTAGCCCCTAAAGGGGTGACGTTTTCAGTCAGTTGATTTATCTGGAAATCGGGTGAGAATTCACCGGATTCAGAGTGTCTGAAAACATAAAGTACATTTTCCTGTAATGACTTGTATTCTGTCTGACTGCAGCTTGGTCTGACCTAAGATGGCCGCTCTGTCGGCACGCCTCTCAACCGAGGACGCGGCGTCTACGTATTCATGTCTGTGTTCTCTATGGTCTGACCTAAGATGGCAGCTTGGTCTGACCTAAGATGGCTGCTTTGACGTCACTTCCTGTGATGTGCCCAAATATGGGCAAAATGGCCGCCCTGTTCAAAGCTCTGCAGTCAGAGCTCTGGATGATGAAAGCTGTGAACTGATCACAAACTTCATAAATTCGTTAATAATCAACGGTTGGCTCTAAAATTCTGGAAATATTCATGGATCTCAAAGAGTGCTTTATCTAACCACAGGATTTTTTTTATGGTCATTAAAAAAATGTATTCAGAGAAATAAAATATTAAACTTTATAGTCTTGTACCATTTATTTTCAAAGTCTTGTAAATTGGTCAAACTCGCCTGGATTTTTACCAAACTGAAATCCATGTTTATTCTGCATGTGCTTTACAAATAGAGGCCATATTTTGGGGGGTTGAACAATATTTGTGGAAAATACATTGATTTCTCCATTTTACAAACTTTTAAAAATTCAGAGTGTAGCACTTCAAAAAAAAACAATACATGCAGTGAGAGAATTGTTACACCTTATTCACAGAATACATCCTGAAAATCTGGGATCAAAAAATTGATTTTAAAGCATTTTTTATTCTTTACTTTATTGTTTTTATTATTCTCCAGGTTTTTTAACACTTTTGGAAATAGGCCCCACCCACTTGTTTTAATAATTACCATATTTAATACCTGAGTTCAGGGGTATGACTGGAAGGGGATGAAGAAGGTTTTGTAAAAATCCGATCAGCCATTCTTGCGTAGTAGATTTCTTGACATCACAGCGCCCCCTAGTGATGGACGATCCTCAAACGCGGGTCACATGTGCAAAATCTTATTTGGACTATGGGTTATGAAGGACATGTCAAAATCTGTTATGGTTTTAGAATAATCAGCAATTACATTTAGAGCTAGCTAGCTAACAATCACTTATTTTAGCGTTACTTTTCGAAAAAGTCAAAATTCAAAAATCCGGCGCGTTCACTTTTTTTATTTGTCCATTACGCTGTTATATGTGGAGTTTTGTGCGGATTGCATAAAAAATGTAGGAGGAGTTAAACAAGAAAGGTTTAACCTTTGTAGCCATGTAGCGCGAAAACTAGCTGGGAAACGAAGGGTGTGCCAATTCCCTTTATTTTGCAGAATCATCCAATAAACAAAGTGATGTGAAGTTTTTGAGTGTGGGACCAGTAGTTTGGTGGTTATAGGCCAAAACGCATTGTCCTTTGTTATAGCGCCCCCTAGTTGTTGAGGGGTCTGAATTTCTGGGTTTGAGTAGCGGTGCACATTCTGTACTTGGATACCTGATTCAATAGGTTCGTTACAAATCCGCATGGGCCGCCCAACGCGTTTTAGCGGAGAATAATAATTACCCGTAATAATAATAATAATAACTAGAACTGCAAGCAGTTATTAACGGGTTCCAAGCCCACCCACGCCCCGCCCCCTTGAGCATGTTCCTGGACTTCAGTTCAGCGTTCAACACCATTATCTTACAGCATCTGGCGGAAAAACTGAAACATCTGGGCTTCAGGACACCCCTTCGCAACTGCCTGCTAGACTTCATCACCAACAGCCCTCAGTTGGTCCGGGTCGGACAGAAAACCTCTGATGTCATCACCCTCAGCACGGGCTTTCCTCAGGGCTGCGTCCTGAGCCCACTGCTGTTCACCCTGATGACACACGACTGTGTCCCCAGGTTCACCACCAATCACATTGTGAAGTTTGCAGACGACACGACGGTGGTGGGCCTGATTAGAGACGACAACGACCAGGACCAGGACCAGGACCAGGACTGATCCTGAACGTAGAGAAAACGAAGGAGATCATCATGGACTTCAGGAAGAAATGGCCTCGCCATGCTCCACTTCTCATTAACAGCTCAGCTGTGGAGGTGGTCAGCAGCAATAAATTCTTCGGGGTGCACATAACACACAACCTCAGCTGGTTTGTGAACACCATGTCACTGGAGAAGAGGGCACAGAAGCGCTTGCACTTACTGCGGAGGATGAGGAGAGCCCACCTGTCCCCGCCCATCCTCACGACCTTCTACAGCAGCACCATCTATCTGCTCCCCACTCCCTTCCAATTAAGCATGTCATAGTATTTATTACTTTCTTGCATTTGTCTAAAAAAAGTAGATGCAATGCAGTTTTGCATTGCATTACATTGAAATGACTGTTGTCATTTCATCTTTTAACTTTTTGCTCTCTCTTTTTTCTTCATAGTAGGCACACCTGATCTGACGTTCTGTTAACTGTGACATCATCCAGAGAAGACAGATCACCCGCTATTACCATCCAATGTAGAACAGATTACTGGATCAATGTGTGCTTCTGTGCTTTTTTGCACGCCTCAGAGTCCTGGAGGCTTACAGGTCCTGGAGAGATGGAAAATTGCAGCCAATCACCTTCTCTGCAGACCGGATGACACGCTGCACTCTGCTCTTGTCTTTGGCGGTGGCACCAGCGTACCAGATGGTAATGGAGGAGGTGGTTTAGACACACCTTCTCCTTCAAAGAGTTTTCTTAATTTTCATAACTATGACAATTGTAGATTCACACTAAAGGCATCAAAACTATGAATTAAAACATGTGGAATTATATACTTAACAAAAAAGTGTGAAACAACTGAAAATATGTCTTATATTCTAGGTTCTTCAAAGTAGCCACCTTTTGCTTTGATTACTGCTTCATACACTCTTGGCATTCTCTTAATGAGCTTCAAGAGATAGTCACCTGAAATGGTTTTCCCTTCACAGGTGTCCCCTGCTTATTGACTGACAGCCGATGCAGCTCTGCCTTCTTTGTTACAGAAAGGCTCAGGTGGAATTTTTTCACTTTTTCTGAATCAGACCCATTAAAATGGGGGACACTGTTTCACATTCCAACCATTGTTAAAAAAAAAAAGAAAAGAAAAAGTGCATCATGCTAAATTAGCCTGAGCTAATAGCAAATCATGAGGATATCCCTGTTTGGTTTATCAGCTAAGTTACTGGCAGTGAGGGAATACACGCTGACAGGTGACGTGGCCACAGGTGGAAATAATTCATTAATTAACTGCAGGAGCAGCGACAGATACACTTACCGATTAAGCTGTTGTCAGTTGTTCATTACTTACAGTTGAGAATAATAAAGGACTGATAATACTTTCCTGTAGAGTTCCATTATCAATTTTATATTTATCAGATTTTGTTACTCCCATCTGTACCTGTATAATTATTAAACAAAAAATCTTCAATCCAATTATAAGCCCTTCCTGTTATGCCCATTTTATATAATTTTATAAGCAACCCATCCTTCCATACCATGTCATATGCTTTCTCATTATCAAAAAATATTGCTACTACTACTTCCCTATTAATCTGAGCTTTTCTAATATCTGATTCCAAACACACAACTGGATCCATTGTACTTCCTTTTCTGAATCCAATTTGACAAGAAGAAAACAGTCTTTTACTTTCTACATGTAACCAAATTTTGTGTAACTTCCGAACGGATGAGTTGAGAATTTTAGATTTCCAAATGTTGTAGTTACAATTTATCTTGCTAAGTTCGAAAAGGAGGATAATAAGCACAAACAACCATATAGTCAAGAAAATGAACAGGCTGTTTAATACAAAGAAATTAAACAGATTCTTATTGTAACGTTTTTTTAACAGAAAGTGTCCACTCTTATTATAACAAGCAGTGTGTTTCTTTTAATCCGGATTCCTTATTGTTCAGTTCCTTTCTTTAGTTCAATACTTTAAATTTAAGTCAGTCAGTCAAGTCTTTGTCAAATGTAATAGTCATGTGTTTCTTTGGATCCAAAAGCTTATCTCAATCCAGTGCAAAGCAGGCAGCGGATCCAGCAGTCCCAGGTCTTGGGTGGAAACCTGGAGCTCAGCACATCCAATCCAGGCCTGCGATGGTAGGCAGCTGGACAATGTTCCAAGTTGAATGTGGTTCTAAAAAAACCAACCGGAGAAAATCACAGCAGAAACACATTGAACTGCAAAAATCCTGGTCACTTCTCTTCTCTTCTGTGAACCGTTACCGAAATTCAACAGAATTTATCATATAATGTGCTTTCTTCTTATTTTTTTCCAGCGTTCTATAGCTCAGCACAACGTGCTGCAGCCAGCTACGGTTTTCTTCTTCTACTCTTTTTTCTCTGCTGTCTAACCCAGAGGTTAAACTCACAAGCCACCTACTGGCCGTTTCGGGTAGCAAAAGAAAACACAAAATTAAAATATAACCCGATTTGCCGGTGCATTAAATTACCAGACAAAACCAATAAAACTAAATATAAAATAATACTGACAATATTACACACATATATGGGGGTTACATCCTCCCCCCCATTAATGTCATGCGTCCCTGCATGTCAGTATCTCCTAAACATCAAACCCAGGGTCATAAAAGTCACTTTCAAGAGCTACTTGTAGTGCTTTGTCTAAGCCACCAAGTAAAGACTGCATAACTACCACAAGGGGGTTTCCTAAGGATGGGTAGGTCAGTCTCTTGGGACGGGTTCTGTCTCTTGCAGATCTCCTTACTTCAACATTCTCTTCATAATCGTCTGTTCCAACAGGGATAGTAGTGGATGTTTCAGGGCTGTCAATATTTATTATTACATGGTCTGGTGGTTGTTTGGACATTTGGGGTACGGGCGACTGTGGTAACTCACTCCTGAGTTGCTTCTCTTCTGAAATGGTTTCTTTTGGCACTTGTGGCTCAAATGGTGAAGCTTCAGGATTAAGTTGTGGCACTGAAACATGTTTGGTTGTCATATCCAGTTCTGAGTTGCCAGTTTCTGTTCTCTCAGTGGCAAGTTCATTTGTGTCCAACATCTGGTTTCCTGGTTCAAGTTGCATGTCCTTGTCCTGTTCTTCATCGTTTCTGGTTCCTCCATCCGTCACCATTTGTATGGGAGGATAGTGGTAATATTCCACATCTTCATCATCACTGTCCGGCAGCAAATCCTCTGGAATTTCATTTCCAGCGTCTCTGTTTGTTGCACTTGACTGTAGTCTTTTAGACTTCCTTGTTTGTTTTTGTGTTATGGGCTCAGGTTGCTCCTTTGTAACTGACAAAAACCCACAGGGCAATAACAAGTCTCTATGCAAGACTCTTTCTGGACCTACAGCATCAAAGGGAGCAACTACATAAACAGGGAGGTTTTCTATCTGTTTGATCACTTTGTAAACCGTGTTAGTCCACCTGTCGGAAATTTTGTGTTTCCCACGGAGACCAACATTTTTTACTAAGACACGATCTCCCACTTCAAGCTTAGACTCCCTGACTTTGTTGTCAAACCTCTGTTTGTTGTAAGAGGCGGCCTTTTCGCTATGTTCAACAGCAAGTTTGTAGCTCTCTGTCAAACTTTCTCTGAGGCCTTTCACATACTGACTATGTGTTTCTCCCCTCCCACTCGGTTTGTTGAGTCCAAATGCAATGTCAATGGGCAAGTTTGGTTGTCTCCCAAACATGAGCTGATAAGGTGAGTATCCTGTAGTGTCATTTTTTGTGCAATTATAGGCATGCACCAATGGCTGCACAAAATCTTTCCACCTTAACTTATCCTCCTCCTGCAAGGTGCCCAACATGGCAAGGAGTGTCCTGTTAAACCTTTCCACAGGGTTGCCACGTGGATGGTAAGGTGTCGTTCTTGTTTTTTTTATCCCAAGCAGATTGCATAGCTCTCTGATCAGTGTGGACTCAAAATCCCGGCCCTGATCACTATGCAATCGCTCTGGCAGGCCATAGTGAATAAAAAAATTACTCCACAAGGCTTTAGCCACGGTTTTTGCTTTTTGGTCAACAGTAGGCACTGCCACTGCATACTTGGTGAAATGGTCAGTGATTACAAGTATATTTTTTGACCCCTTTTCATCAGACTCTAAGGACAGGTAGTCCATGCAGACCAGCTCCAGCGGTCTGCTGGTACAAATGTTCACCAGAGGGGCACTACGTTCAGCTCTGGCTTTTTGTCTGACACACCTCTCACATGTGTGTACTTTGTTGTTTATGTCAGTGAGCATGCGTGGCCAATAAAAGCGTGCACGAACTAGGTCTGTGGTGCGATCCACACCCATATGCCCAATACAGTCATGTAATCCCTCTAAAGCCGCATTTCGAAAAGTCCTCGGCAGAACTAGTTGGAAGGATGGTACACCATTTAGAAGTCTTTTCCGGTAAAGCACCCCATCTCTCATGACTAATTGGTCCCATAGTCGTAACATGAGCTGGACCTCTCTGTCTTCATGTTGCTGTGTTCTGTAAGGTGGTCTCCTCCCCCCCATTAACAAAGATATGACTCTGCTTATGGATGGGTCTTTCTCCTGCTCTAAAGCCCAGCCACGTTGAGACATTTGTGGTAAAGTGCAGGAGCCAGGTAAAACGTCCGTATGGCTGTACTCTGGTGGAATAACATTGGCATCAATAGCAACACACTCAACAAAGCCAAGGAAGGGCGACTCAGACTGTGGTTGAAATTCTGAGTGGGCACTGTGACGTTGGCATATTGCACGTACCACTTCTGGAGAGACAGTTATGTCCTGCTTAATGTCAGACATGAACCGGTCAATCCGGTCATCCTCATCTTTAGCAGAGTTGTCCATTTCATCTTGTACATGAGGCCTGCGGGAAAGACCGTCCGCATCTTGATTTGCCTTTCCAGCCCTGTACTGAATACGAAAATCAAAGGTGGCAAGTGCAGCCAACCATCTGTGACCAGCTGCATCTAATTTGGCAGATGTCAGGACATATGTTAAAGGATTATTGTCCGTCACAACAGTAAACTTGGCACCATAGAGATAATCGAAAAACTTGTCCGTTACTGCCCACTTTAGGGCAAGGAACTCAAGTTTATGTGTTGGATATCTTTTTTCGCAGTTTGACAGACCCCGGCTTGCAAAAGCTATCACTCTCAGATGTCCATCTTGCTCTTGGTAAAGAGCTGCACCAAGTCCATGGATGCTTGCATCCGTATGAAGGATGTAGGGCTGTTTAGCATCTGCAAAGCCTAAGACTGGAGCTGTCGTCAGTTTGTGTATCAGAGTGTTAAAGGATTCGTCACACTTTGCAGTCCACTTATCAGCAAAGGGTCTCTTTGGGTCTATGGTAGAGCTGTGCTTTGCTCCTGCTCTGTTAGTCCTTCTGGGGGGGTAACAACCTGCCGTGAGATCATTTAAGGGCCTTGCGATTTTAGAATAGTCCTTGATGAACCTCCTGTAATAACCTGCAAACCCTAAAAATGACTTGAGCTCTTTTATGTTTCTGGGTTTTGGCCAGGTGGTGAGGGCAGCTATTTTTTCAGGGTCAGTCTCCACGCCCTTCTCTGAGACAATGTGACCGAGATATTTAACGGATGTCTTGAAGAAATGGCACTTATCTGGGGAGAGTTTGAGTCCAAATTCTCTGAGTTTTGACAGAACATGCATGAGACGCTCCTCGTGCTCCTCCAATGTATTTGAGAACACAATGAGGTCATCTAGAAAGACTAGGACCTCTTTGAGGTTAAGACTTCCCATGCACCTTTCCATAACACGTTGAAATGTGCTAGGCGCATTAGTGACTCCCTGGGGCATTCTATTAAACTCCCAAAATCCCATGGGAGTAACAAATGCTGTCTTATGTTTGTCACTTTCTTCAACCTCTACTTGATAATATCCAGACTTTAGGTCCATAACAGAAAACCATTTTGAGCCTGTTAAGGCTGAAAAAGCTTCTTCAATGTTTGGTAGGGCGTATGCATCTTTGATGGTTTGGTTGTTTAATTTTCTGTAATCGATGCATAACCTAATAGCCCCATTCTTTTTTTTAACCACCACAATCGGGGATGCGAATGGACTCTCAGATTCACGAATAATGTTGGCCTCACAAAGTTCTTTTAAATGCTGTCTGACAGCTTCATAGTCCGAGGGGTGTATAGGTCTGGGTCGTTGTTTGAATGGAGTTGCATCCGAAAGTCGTATGTGATGCTTCACAGCAGTTGTGTGTCCAAAATCCAAATCATGCATGGCAAAAACACCTGACATTGAGTTTAGTTTATCTATAATCCTCTGTCTCCACTCTTCAGAGAGTGGGGTGTCAGTTAAGTCAAACTTAAGTGGGCTGGCTGCAGTGGTTTTGACGTTATCAACCTCAGCAGCAGATTTTGGAGACTCTGAGGTAGTCTTTGTGTTAGTACTCAAGCCTGAAGCTAAAGAGCACACTGACAAGGGGGCATACAGCTCAGCCACTGTTTGACCAGCAGGGATTCTGATTGTATGAGCACTCTCGTTCTTGATCAAAATAGGAAGTTTAAAAGAAGCCTTTGAGGGAGCTGTCATAACATAGTTACAAAATAGGAAACCCCCAGGTAAGCTTGATGCTGTGGGTTCTACTAACAGAGGGCTACCTGGGGTTATGTCAACATGTCTGGCATAGCCTGTCAAGACAGCTTTTTCGCCAGCTGGTACTGCGACACATTTTTTGCTCAACAGCTTAACTTTTCCTGTTTTTCCACTCCCCTTATCAACTTTGACCCTATTGTACATGGTTTGGATGACTGGAATGTTGTCATGGCTCATCTGTCTGACAATTGTGTCTGGCTCTTTGTAGGATGTGAATGTTTCATAAAGCACATCCAAAACATTTGTCCCTATGAGAACTGGAACTTCTTGGTTTGATCTACAGTCTGGTACAATGAGTGCTAGGGTATTCACTTCCTCAGGTCTCCCAGTAACTTCTTTTGGAAAGCACAAGTTAAGTTCTATATAACCCAAGTAGGGTACTTGCTGACCCCCTGCACCCTCTATGTCAAGCAAATTGGTCACCGACTGAATCGGGCGTGCAGGTAGGTGTAGTCTGTGAAATGTCTCTGATACTGTGGTCACCTGGGAGCCAGAATCTAAAAGGCACACGCTGGGAACCCCATCAATAGTTAAGCTGACAGTACGTTTTGATCCTACCAGAGCATTCAAAAGGGCCTCCTCTGATAAGGCTGAACAAGAGTGGGTACTGTCACTTATTTGTTTAGGTCTTTTGTTCTTTTGGTTATCTTGTGCTGGCTTTAGACTTTGCTCTGAATTGGGACTAAACCCTGGTAAGGCCTCAGTATGCCCCTCTACTGAAACCCCGTCCAGTTTAAAGCCGGTGCATATTTGGCTTGCCATTCTTGCTGTTTTGCCTTTAATTCTTTGTACTTTTTGTCAACAAGGTCTTTGTTTGGAGTATTGACGCACTCTCGAGCGATGTGATTATTTTCACCACATTTAAAACAAAACCATGCTTTTGGGGCTGACCTGGGTATGGGTTGATGTGCTTGCAGTTCTGCAAAATGTGCTGTTTGGGGTTCTGGGGCCGTGGCATGTTTCTGCTCATGTTTCTTTCGTCTTTGGGCTCTTTTTTCAGTTAACTGTAGTTTAAGTTCAGCCACTTGTTTCCTTAAGTTCTCAGTCTCTGTTATATATTTCTGCATTAGATCTGTGTCCTGATTAGTTGTGGGGGTGGAATCTGGGATGCAATGAAACTGGGCAAGAGGTTTTGCTTTACACCCTCCAAGGTGACGTTGCATTCTGTCTATTTTTAGGGATCTTCTTTCTTCTTCTGTTCTTAATTCAAGAAGCAGCTCTGAAAAATCTGGGGCAGGATCACCTCTCAGTTTCTGTTGTAGGGTCAACAGTAAAGTCTGGTCCCAGCAACCCCGCACAAACTGTTTGTAAAGTTGTCTATTAGCATTGGCCTCACTTACACCACCCCGTCTGACCGCAGTGCTAAGGAGTGTTTGCAGTCTCTGGATGTATTCAGATGCTTTCTCACCTGCATCCTGATGAGTACTGAGGAACTTGGCAAAGATCTCCTCCCCATCGTCGACGAGACCATAGGCTGACTGGAGAAGTTTTACATAATGTTGAGGAGGTGAATGAGAGCCCAGTTGTTTTACAATGTCTGCTGCGGGTGACAGTAAGCTCTCCAGTATCAGTCTTCGCTGCACATCTATTGTATAGCCATCCTGAAACATAAGTTCCACATGTAAACACCATGTTTCAAAATCCACTTCACCAGGAGGTTTAGGCAGTCTGCCTGAGAAGGAACGCAGTCTCTTGGAGCCTAGTCCTGTCGAGGCTTCACTCTTAATGACATGCTCCACTATTATTCGTTGGACATCTGGTGGGTTCAATATGTCAGGGTCTAAGCTTGTGGTATTGCCCTTAGCTTGTTCTTTTGGTCTTACTGCCTTTCCCTTACTTGTCCTCTTAAGCTTTTCTGTTTCACCTTGTGGTTTGGAGACAGATTTTGATGGCTTACTGGGTGGAGGTTGTAATTTTTGAGGACTGAATATAATAGATGATCCACTGCTGTCTGATTCACTTCCAGTACTATCTGAACTACCCTGTTCATTCTGCACAGTTTTAAAGGAACATGTGGCTTCAGTGTTTTCATTAATGGCTGAAGGGGACAGTGTGGGGGTAGTTAAAACCTCAACTCTATCCAAACACCATTTTGAGACTGGGTTCTTAGGACACTGTATCACAGAGGGAAAGCTGATGCGCTTTAGCGACTCTTCTGAGTCAAACTCGACAATTACTTGAAAGTCTTTGAGTCTCACTATTTTGCTGACACTGCCATATACTGATACAACCTCTACAACATCTTTATCGGTATCATCATCAAGTATGCCCTTCAAAAGAATAGATTTTCTGGCATTTACACCATACTCTGTCCCAATGTCAACAACAGAAGCCATATTTTTGGCTGGTTATCATCAAAGTCAAAAGGATTACTTAGCAACTCTTTATATTGGTTGTTTATAGCACAAAATCCTCCTGGCTCTGGCTCGCCACTTATGTAACCAAATTTTGTGTAACTTCCGAACGGATGAGTTGAGAATTTTAGATTTCCAAATGTTGTAGTTACAATTTATCTTGCTAAGTTCGAAAAGGAGGATAATAAGCACAAACAACCATATAGTCAAGAAAATGAACAGGCTGTTTAATACAAAGAAATTAAACAGATTCTTATTGTAACGTTTTTTTAACAGAAAGTGTCCACTCTTATTATAACAAGCAGTGTGTTTCTTTTAATCCGGATTCCTTATTGTTCAGTTCCTTTCTTTAGTTCAATACTTTAAATTTAAGTCAGTCAGTCAAGTCTTTGTCAAATGTAATAGTCATGTGTTTCTTTGGATCCAAAAGCTTATCTCAATCCAGTGCAAAGCAGGCAGCGGATCCAGCAGTCCCAGGTCTTGGGTGGAAACCTGGAGCTCAGCACATCCAATCCAGGCCTGCGATGGTAGGCAGCTGGACAATGTTCCAAGTTGAATGTGGTTCTAAAAAAACCAACCGGAGAAAATCACAGCAGAAACACATTGAACTGCAAAAATCCTGGTCACTTCTCTTCTCTTCTGTGAACCGTTACCGAAATTCAACAGAATTTATCATATAATGTGCTTTCTTCTTATTTTTTTCCAGCGTTCTATAGCTCAGCACAACGTGCTGCAGCCAGCTACGGTTTTCTTCTTCTACTCTTTTTTCTCTGCTGTCTAACCCAGAGGTTAAACTCACAAGCCACCTACTGGCCGTTTCGGGTAGCAAAAGAAAACACAAAATTAAAATATAACCCGATTTGCCGGTGCATTAAATTACCAGACAAAACCAATAAAACTAAATATAAAATAATACTGACAATATTACACACATATATGGGGGTTACATACATAATATGTAATCCTTTCTGTTATCATTCTCTCCATAATCTTTCCTAAACATGAAGTAAGTACAATTGGTCTATAACTTAAAGGGTTTGTTGGATCCTTTCCTGGTTTAATAATTGGCACAATAATTGCTTCCTTCTAATTAGAAGGTAATCTTCCTTCTTTCCAAATCTTATTATATAAACCTAGAAGTTTTTCTTCAGCTTGTTTCCCTAAGTTTTTTTAACATAATATAGCATATCTGATCTTTTCCTGGTGCTGTTAATCCTGATCTAAATATCGCTCTCTTCATTTCTTGCATAGAAAAATAAACATCCATGACATTTCCTGGAGTTGTTTCACCTTCTAAAATAAAATCATTTATCCTTCTTGTCTGCTCTCTCCTAAATTTTCCCGTTTCTGTTAAATTATCTGAACTATGGATCTTTGCAAATGTTCTTGCCATTACTTCTAGTTTTTCTTCATTTCTTACTGCTGTTCCTTCTTCATGTTTTAGAACTGGATATGTTCTCTCTGCTCTATTTCCCTTCATTTTCTTAATCATTCCCCATACCTAAGCTATAGGGGTTGTTCTGCCCATTGAATCACAAAAATGTCTCCGTTTTGTCTTCTTTGCCTTCTAAATAACTTTCCTGTCTTCTGCTTGATCTTTTTTATATTCAATTAAATTTTTTAAATGATGTGTTCTTTAGAAAACCCTAAAAGCTATCCTCCCTCTTCAAGTTTCTGCTCCGCTTAGAAAAAACACGGGATGTGACGTCACTTCCTGTGATGTGCCCAAATATGGGCAAAATGGCCGCCCTGTTCAAAGCTCTGCAGTCAGACCTCTGGATGATGAGAGCTGTGAACTGATCACAAACTTCATAAATTCGTTAATAATCAACGGTTTGCTCTAAAATTCTGAAAATATTCATTGATCTCAAAGAGTGCTTTATCTAACCACAGGATTTTTTCTATGGTCATTAAAAAAATGGATTCAGAGAAATAAAATATTAAACTTTATAGTCTTGTACCATTTATTTTCAAAGTCTTGTAAATTGGTCAAACTCGCCTGGATTTTTACCAAACTGAAATCCATGTTTATTCTGCATGTGCTTTACAAATAGAGGCCATATTTTGGGGGGTTGAACAATATTTGTGGAAAATACATTGATTTCTCCATTTTACAAACTTTTAAAAATTCAGAGTGTAGCACTTCAAAAAAAAACAATACATGCAGTGAGAGAATTGTTACACCTTATTCACTGAATACATCCTGAAAATCTGGGATCAAAAAATTGATTTTAAAGCATTTTTTATTCTTTACTTTATTGCTTTTATTATTCTCCAGGTTTTTTAACACTTTTGGAAATAGGCCCCGCCCACTTGTTGTAATCATTACCATATTTAATACCTGAGTTCAGGGGTATGACTGGAAGGGGATGAAGAAGGTTTTGTAAAAATCCGATCAGCCATTCTTGCGTAGTAGATTTCTTGACATCACAGCGCCCCCTAGTGATGGACGATCCTCAAACGCAGGTCACATGTGCAAAATCTTATTTGGACTATGGGTTTTAAAGGACATGTCAAAATCTGTTATGGTTTTAGAATAATCAGCAATTACATTTAGAGCTAACTAGCTAACAATCACTTATTTTAGCGTTACTTTTCGAAAAAGTCGAAATTCAAAAATCCGCCGTGTTAACTTTTTTTATTTGTCCATTACGCGGTTATATATGGAGTTTTGCGCGGATTGCATAAAAAATGTAGGAGGAGTTTAACAAGAAAGGTTTAACCTTTGTAGCCATGTAGCGCGAAAACTAGCTGGGAAACGAAGGGTGTGCCAATTCCCTTTATTTTGCAGAATCATCCAATAAACAAAGTGATGTGAAGTTTTTGAGTGTGGGACCAGTAGTTTGGTGGTTATAGGCCAAAACGCATTGTCCTTTGTTATAGCGCCCCCTAGATGTTGAGGGGTCTGAATTTCTGGGTTTGAGTAGCGGTGCACATTCTGTACTTGGATACCTGATTCAATAGGTTCGTTACAAATCCGCATGGGCCGCCCAACGCGTTTTAGCGGAGAATAATAATTACCCGTAATAATAATAATAAATAATTTAAAAACAGACGAAAAACAATAGGGTTCTCTGCTCACAGAGCAGACGAACGGCATAGCCGTTCGCCTGCGCTGCGGGCTTGGAACCCTAATAATAATAATAAATAATTTAAAAACACTAGAAAAACAATAGGGTTCTCTGCTCACAGAGCAGACGAACGGCATAGCCGTTCGCCTGCGCTGCGGGCTTGGAACCCTAATAATAATAATAATAAATAATTTAAAAACAGACGAAAAACAATAGGGTTCTCTGCTCACAGAGCAGACGAACGGCATAGCCGTTCGCCTGCGCTGCGGGCTTGGAACCCTAACTATATCAGGGGAATATTCATTGCACTCTATGTGGTTCTTAGCGTTGGGGTAGGCCTATCACTTACAATTACAACACATTGCTTTGAAGAGATAGTCTTAGTTTCATAAGCAAGAACACTAAACAAAAAATGTTGGGTCCTGGGAGTGTATCGAGACAGTAGAATGAAAATTACTTTTAGCTTTTGTAGTTAAAAAAAAAAAAAACACGAACGAATTCTTCCGTGCGCCCCTGACGCAGAACACCCGCCCAGAAACACGACTTCCGGCAGGAGGGGGGAACATTTTTACCTCTTTCTACAAAGTTCCGTTTCGAGCATTTTCTACGTTCGGAGAATAAACGCGGGAGCACCGCCAGAGGTTTCTAGAAGCAGCAGCGTGCCGTACAGCGGAGCGGACATCCACCGGCAGACTGACAGCGAGACCTCCTGTTCTAGGCTGTACTCAGCAGTCGTAAATATTCTCTCTCTGTTCACAAATGGCCAAGTGGGGAGAAGGGGACCCTCGCTGGATCGTGGAGGAGAGAGCCGACGCGACGAATGTCAACAATTGGCACTGGTGAGCCTGCATGAAAGGGGCACCGATAGCCCGCTAGCTTCATGCCGATGCTAAAGCTAACATGAGGTCGTTTTTATTTTGTATCAAGTTGCCTTTGTGTGACATTGTTGTGGACAAGGGCGATGATAAAACACCCGCATTGACAAAAGGGAAATGTGAGTTATCGGTCAAGGTGTTCCTAACGTTGTTCGGGTTAGCGTCACATGTAGCAACCGAGCGGTTACCAAGGCTAACGCTGTGTGCCTGCTGCCATACAGCCAGGTGGATCTCCCTCAGCTCTGCTTACCTCCAGTAGATCATTTCCTCACCCTGGTGATTACCTGGATTTCACATCTTAGCCAAATCCTTCCAACATATTTATGTCTATTAAAAAAACCGCATAGTTGCTTTTCACTTGAAGATTTGGTTCAGGAGAAATTACGTTTATTTTTTTTATTTTTATTTTTTGCTTTTACAAATGGAATGATCGATTGGGATCTGCTTTGTAAGTGGTCCACGAGTAGGAGTGTTAGCACGTTTCATGTAAAACAAGCTGATACGGCATGAAAAAAAAGAGACTTAAAATAACGTTTAAATCCGTGTAGTCAGAACGTTTTTTGTCATGTGGGGCAAAATAGTCAAGTCAAAAGTCCTCATAGGCCAACAGAAAATAGGATTAGATCACAACAAATGGAGAGATTTTATTTAAATGAAGTAGTTGGATTATCGGTCAGAAATAGATGCGTAAATCACCGTGGATCCATGACAGGGTTTGCACGATTGTCTTTCTAACAGAAAGTTATCTGGCATACCAATTAGTTTAGGATAGGAAAAAATGTTTTCGTCCTAATGCAAAAAAAAAAGAAAATATATATATTTTTAAATCATCAAATGAGTGTATTCTCAGCAACAAGAACACGATTTGCATCACACCAATTAAGGCATTATTAGCCAAGTTTGATCAATTAAAAGAAGATTTTGCTGCACCAAAGTCTACTTTTGCGTAATCGTATTTACTATATGATCAAAGAGAATGAAAGTGTGGCATTAAAAGCCGAATACCGAATAAGATTTTAATTTGCTGGTAATAAATGTACCCTAATTAAAAATAAAAAGTCTCCACCCACACCAACAAACCTGTGCTGGTGTATCATTGTTGAATTGGAGTTGGGGGTCCGTGTAAAATCCGTCTAGGCGCTGTGAATGGCCCCCGGGCCGCACTTTGGACAGCCCTGGTTTAAATGACAGCAGGATCATGTTTGTAGGGTAAAAAATGAAAACAGTAACTGCGTGTTCAATACAGAGTAATTTATGGTTCTCAATTTACACTTCATGCTGTGACAAGCGATGACACAAATCACAAAAAAAGCCCGAATTCCTCAGACATTGTCATAAAAAGTTGCACTAATGCTGAATGATCTGCCCTTTACTGGTTAAAATGAATATCTGACAGGTAAACGTCCCTTTCATTGCTGTAGAGGAGGATGGTAGTTTTTAGCATCAGAAACGGCAGCATTTCAAACTGCTGGCCGCTAAGAGATGTGCAGGTGTTGGGCGGGCAGAAAGGATCCGAAGAGCAGGGGAATGGACTCTGCTTTGAATGCCGTCTTATCGTGGTCGTCTCCTCTGACGTTTTCAGGACTGAGAGAGATGCAACCACCTGGTCTTCAGATAAGCTGAAGTCTCTGTTGCTCGGGCTGAGCGTGGAGGACGGAGAGGGACGGTGTGAAGTGACGGAGGTCAGCAAGTTGGAAGGAGAGGCCTCTATTAACAACCGCAAAGGGAAACTTATTTTCTTCTACGAGTGGAACCTAAAAGCAACCTGGACTGGTGAGTGGAAAGCAAGGTTTGAGCTCATTTTGTTCTAGCTGGTAGGAGTTCTAGCTGCGCCTCTCCTTTCCCATTCTGTCAAAAATAATACAAATGAAAGATAACCTGACAATCTCCCCCCCCCCCCCCCCAAGTATTTTGAATCATCTTTAGGAATGAAAATAATTTTTAGGAATGAAAAAAAATAACACATAAAACTACATGAAACCCATAATGTCAGTCAGTGACAAATGCTGCAATCATAAGATTGTACTGTAAATTGAAATATCGGAAATGTCATATCACCTTTATGAGAGAGAGAGAGAATTATTGTTCACCCCTAATCTAAAGTATAAAAAAAAAATTTATCACAGAAACTGCTGCTGATTGTATTTTCAAGAACAATATTGTATTAACAATAATGGCTGCATTTAAGGCATAATGTAGCCATTGATGCATGACGTCCCCTTTAGTGGAAGGAAGATGCATTACAGTTAACGTTAGCACAGTTCATACCTGAGACTGTGTCCAGGCCTGGCAAAATGTTTGCTAGGGTAGATGCTCAGATTTGTGGTGACTCGCGCCTGTTGGCCAATAGGGGGCAGTGTTTGGAGCGACACCATAGAGCAGGGTTGTCTAAAGTGCGGCCCTTGGGACTCATTGTGTGTCGCCCCAGACCACAACTCCAGAACGGCACAGATTTGTCCCTCCTGCAAATTGACACTTAGGCTCCGTCGACTGTGGTCTGTGTGGCAAAAGCCCTATGAAGTAGCCTTACATGCAACTCTAGCTATCCACTTTGGGACCACTAGGGGAGTTCTACCTACAGAAAGCTTATGGAAATGTGCTTTGTGTTTTTAAACAGGGGAGTCAAAAACTGGAGTAAAATACAAAGGTTCAATTGAAGTTCCAAACCTGTCTGACGAGAACGACATGGAGGATCTTGATGTAAGTTCTGCCTACAAACGCGTGCTTTAATGGTCCCGACCGTGCGTCTCACCCGTGTCCCGTCATCCGTTCCTTCAGATTTCCATCGCGTTGAACAAGGATGAGCCCGACACGCCCCTGGTCAACCTGATGAAAACCAAAGGAGCCGAGAAAGTCCGCGAGGCCTTGGGGAGCTACGTTGGCTTTTTGAAAACGGGTTCGTAACGATCAGGGGAAACATGTGACCTCGCCAACGCCATTCCCGACACGTCTAATTTAGAACTATAAATGGATAAACATAAGTTTTGACAGTGAAGTATCTCTACTAACTTGTTGGACAGTTAAGGCTTCTTTTGAAGTGGTGATCCTCTTTATCCGGTGGTGTTGTCCTATAAGTTCTTTGTTACGAGGAGGATGGCCATCTTATGAGTCCATTGTTTTCAAAATTGCAGAATTCACACAAGGCATGATCCTGCCTACCGCTAACGGCGTAGCCAAGCCTCAGTCAGCCTCTCAGTCCAAAGCCAAGCTGGATAAAACTCAGGTTTGTGTTAAAGATGGAGGGATTTAGAGATGAGCCTATTTAGATAAAAGCCGGTGCTTGTGGGAAATGATACAAAGATGTATCGATTAGAATTGTTCTTTTTTTTTACCTGCTGATGGAGCAGGTTTCCTCGGGAAGCAGCACAGTCGCTCCTGTCAACACGGGCGTAAAGATCCCCACCTGCAAGTTCACCATCAAAGACACCTTTCTCACCTCACCGGCTGATCTCTACAGAGTCTTCCTCAGCCAGGAGGTGAGCCCGTCGTGCCGCTGCAGCGTGTTCAGCGCTATCTGGCAGGTTTGAGTGTCGGGCCGTCACGTCTCTGTCTGGGTGTGTTTTGGGCTTGCAGATGGTTCAGGCGTTCACACGCAGCCCTGCGACGGTGGAAGGAGAGAGGGGCGGGAAGTTTCGCCTGCTAGAAGGAAACGTCTTTGGAGAATTCACGGAGCTGGTGAGGGCGACGTTTCTATAAAATATTAACTATATGCTGAAAAGATGAATGAAAACTCTTACATTTTGGTATATTGTTGCTTAATATGTTAGAAAAATGGATGAATGCTAACAATGAAATCGTCTTGCCACCAGGTACCCGATGAAAAAATAGTTATGAAGTGGAGGTTTAACAACTGGCCCTGTGGTATGTATTTCTTTAGCTTAGGGGATGCTTTTTGAGCTGTTGCACATTATAATCAAAACTTGAATGTATTTTATTGGGATCGTTTGTGAGATATCAACATTAAGCAGGAATATGTTTTGTACAAATAAAGATCTTAAAGCTCCCCTGAGTCAGTGCTCTGTAAAACCACTGAAACCTTCTGAAGTACGTCTCCACCAGCTTTGTGCATCTAGAGACTGATATAATTTTGCTCATTCCTTTGCACAACAGCTCAAGCTCAGAGTTAAAGGGGAGCAGCAGTGAACATCAATTTTCAAGGCTTGCATCAGATTCTCAATTGGCTTAAGGTCTGAACTTTGACTAGGCCAATCTTCCACATCAGCGTGCTTTGATCTAAACCAGTGGTTTTCAACCCTGGTCCTCTGGACACGGAGTCCTGCTTCATTTAGGTGTTTCTCTGGTCTTAATATTGCCGGCTCTCGTTGCTCAAAAACAGAGACGCCGGTATCTGCAGGTTTTTTTTTTTTTATAAAGGGTGTGCTGCTGTATGGTCCTAACCCTTCAGTTAGTGGTGTAACCAGGCTTTCTGGGTTTGTTACCGGCACCGCATGTGGTGGAAGGAGACTGGACTCGGAGCTGGGCTTTTGGGTCACTGCGTGGCTCAGTGGGACCCTTAGTCTTTCCAACACATCTGCACGAAACACCCGACAGCTTACCGCCTAATCTATGGCAATCCTCGAGGGACATTTAACCAGCATGTCTAGAATAAGAAAATATGGTTCTACACAGCAAGGATGAAACCGGTTTTTATTTATGCTTTGAAATTCCAGAATAGTGCACATTAAATAAAACATGGAACCTCCAGAAGGCTTCCAGCAGTGTTGCCAGGTCCGCGTATTATCAGCGACTTTGGGTTTGTTCGTTTATACTGTACAAGGTAGAGCTGGTTGCTTGTTCTCTCGTAAGAACTGGCAACACTGACTTCCAGCCCACACTGGGTTTTTTTTTTTTTTTTCTAAAATGCAGCGGTCTGGGCACAGACTGATAGAATATTCTTCTCAAACGCTTTGTTAGTCTATCACATAAAATCCCTGCAGAATCCATCAAAGTTTGTGACTGTAACATGAGAAAATGTAGGAAAAAGGCAAGGGGGACGAACCCCACTGGGCCTGGTCAGTTATGAGTTAAACTGTTTGTGATTTTATTAGAATAAAAAGGAAGAAAATGTCTGTCTTGTTTAATGACACTTCAGGGGACATATCTAGTAGTTAGTAGGGCTGTACCTGTAATGTCTTCGTACTGAAATGCTTTGGTCTGGGTTGCGTACGCTTGGAATGAAGACGGTGTTGGGTTGGACCTGTCCACACGCGGACCGTTCGTGTGGGGAACTAAAGAGCATTCCTCTACGTTCCACCGCGTAACGGCACCTAACGTATGAGCTCCCCCGGCTCTCATTCAAGTCGGCTAAATGGGAGCATTAAAGTTTCAGGTCTTTCTACCGCAGAATAATTTCTAGGAAGCTTCAGACGTGGTTGAAAACTGATCATCTCTCTGCACCACAGAACATTACGCAACCATCACCCTGATGTTCTTGGACCGGAGCAGCGAGACGGAGCTGAAGGTGGAGTGTAGAGGCGTCCCCAACAGCGAAGAGGAACAGACGAAAGGCGGCTGGAAGAGATACTACTTTGAAGCTATTAAACAGACTTTTGGTTATGGAGCGCGACTTTTCTGAAGACGCTGTACTGTAATAACTTTTTTTTTTTTTTTTTTTGCCCCTCTGGCGCAGAAGAGTTTTCCACGAGTTAAAACAGACGACTCTGTCACTGTATGTGTACATGTGTAATTTCTGGAACTATCTAATTCTTGAATTTTCTCCGTCAGTGTTTGGCTCAGTGCTTTAAAAAAGCAGAATTGGACTGTGCCTTTTGGGACAGGATCACAATCTACTGAACCACTGAGAATTGGCATCAATTTCTTTTACAAAGAAGCCAGAAATACTTGAAAACTATTCATTTTGTACTCATGTTAGTCATTTTGAGCCGCTGTAGTAAAGATAATTTTAAACTAAGATGCATGTCTCATTTAAAGATGTTAAGGGGGATGGATTTGGACATGAATTCAAAAGTATTACGACCCCATCCGGCGAGATTATTTCCCTGTCCGTTAAGGACCAGCGACAGTGCGACCTGAAGCTGGAACATTAAAGCAAATGTTTGTCAGTGTCGGGGGTTTTTTAAGTGCTTGTAGGAACTGCAGATGTTTTGCTATATATATGGCTTCAAAATGTAAATATGCAGTAAAATACTCTAAGAACAGAAATTCTCTATTTATTCTTCACTTCAACCCAAAACCATGTTTAAAGAACTGGTTTCTTGGAATAAACAAATTGCTGTAAGCTCTCGCTTAGTTTTATTTACCTTTTTTGCATTGATTGATTTGCACATCACTTCGTTTAGAAAATATTAATTTACAAGCGCTTTAAAAAAAATAGAAACCACAAAGGTTGCCATCACATACCGTAAGCACTCAGTTGGTCTTAAGGATCGCTGCATGTTGCATAATCAGCATTTAAATAATTAAAGGTGCCAAAAGAGAAGAAAAATCAAGCTTTTTCAGCTTGGGATAAACTACAGGGGTTAAAGAAAATATTTCACATCAGTATCAAATCTGAAGATTATGATCTTAAATAAAGAAAATCCTCTCAACAGAAAAGTATTTGTATTTACTTCCATTGCAAACTTTCATAAACAATTCAAAACCCTTTGAGTCGGCTACGACTCCCCCTGTAGCGAAAACCCGTTCTCCAGGGACAATCTGCTCCTAACCAAAGCTTTACATGTCGGCACGGATTGAACCTGCTGACTAGCGTTTGTTTCTGTTTTTCTCCAGAAACCATCAGGTTTGTGTGAACTAGTGTCCCGGTGGTGAGCGGTGTGTCGTCTGCCGATCAGAGAAGCAGCAACGCCAAAAGACGCTTCAACAGAAGTGATGTGCTGCTGGAAGGCCAGGTTATAAGCAGATGTAGAGCTCTGACTCCTGGAGGGGGAAAAAAAAAGAGAGGAAGTGATTACTAATCCTCACTGCTTCACAGATTAATCAGCAATCCTCACTGTTAACAACCCACCCCACCCCCTCCTTGCAGTTCCCCAGCATAACTGCAGAGGGTGCATCTATCCTCAGATTTTATGAATTTAGAGTGCCAGTAAGGTTACATGGGCATAAATATCATTTATTTCGGCCTTTTAATGATTCATTCAAGTCAGTCTTTTTTTTTTTAGGAGTGCATTCTTTTTTGCAAGTTTCAAAACGCTAATTTTGTCTAATCCACACAGACTGCAGGGACAGCTTCTATTCTTTGTAGCCGTAATCAAGTCGCTGGAATACTTCTGGTTGGAAATTTGGCCACTCCTGTTAGAAACGGCAAAGTTTATTTCAATAGTTCTTTTTGTTTTTTTGCTGGCAAGGACACACCTTTTTTTTTTTTTTTTTTTTTAGCAGTCTATAAATGTTGAATGAGATTGAGGTCAGAGCTTTGGGTAGGCCCCTCAGGATGCCTTCCAGAGTGTGCCTGAGATCCTGGTCCTTTTATTGGTATAAAAACTTTTTATACCTGTCTATATGAAGCGAAGTCTACATCAGCCTAGACTGAGAGAGTCCTGGCCAATAGACAGGCCCCTGCTAGAAACTCGGCACCTGCGAGCCTGGCTGGAGTTTGTAGCGCCCCACATGGACAAGCCCTGCTGGAAAACAGTCATTTAAATTTGCTCTTCTATTTCTGAAGAGAGGAGGGGTCAAAGATCCAGACAGAACTCGCCCAGAAGCTCCTTGATGTCTGCTAAAGAGTTTGTGATACAAGTTGCCATGTCCAAATAGCAGTGGAGGGGGGAGGGATATCTGAGCCTGTATGTATAATTTAGACCTTGTTTGGAATAGAGGAAACCCACAATGAGTTGACTAACTTTGAAATTCATCATTCCACAGACCTAACCCTACCCTAAGACCTGTTCAAATGTATCATTAAAAGCCTAAATTAATACAGCAAGGGTGCATCTAAGCTTTTTATGTGTGCTGTATGTCTCCCAAGCGTGTTGGTTGAGTGAGAGGTTCGTGTTCTCAGTAACGAGATACGTACACTTGAGCTGGAGTCACTTTCAAGTGGGAGGAGGCTCCTTTGGGGCACGATCTTTCCTGCTCCAGATGGTTTTGGAACGGAAATGCTGTTCTTTTTGGTCCTTGAAAGACAAGAAACAAACTGTATAATGTTATAATTTATGGTAAAATAGAAACGGGTTGCTTTATTTAAGGGTGTATATTAACCACAAAAAAAAAACTGGATTAAAAACTGAAAAGAAAAAACATGGTGACGTTTACAGACGTCCTCAAGTCTGGAGACAGTAACATGTGGTCACCTGTGTAATAAATTAGGTGTACATCACATCAGATGAGTAACAATCCAAAATACCTAACATTATTAATAAACAAACAAACAAAAAAGAAACTAAGCCAAATGGCAGAAACAGTGATATAAAATAGTCCACCTAATATCTTTTGGTAGCAACAAGTTGAAATAATTGTTCTCTTTTTGACCTCATCCGTCTCTCAAATCACCACAGGGAATTTTTTGCCTGGTTTCTAAAATAGTGCTTTGGTTCAATGAGGTATGCAGACGCAAACTATACAAAGCCCCAGTACTGCCCAACACCTTTTCAGTTTTAGATTCTCTGCAGTATTTAATATCCTTGTCCTGTTGTATGATCAGCAGAACATTCTTACTTTAGAAAGCATTCATGTACAAACGAGTTGATGGTTCACCTCTCGACAGCAAGGTTCCTAAACCCGTTACGGCAAAATAAGCCCAAATCAGCAGACCTCCACCGGCGTACAAAAAGGTTGCTTGAATAAAACATTCTTATTAGTAAGGATGTGAATTTTAGGTTTTTGCTGTGGGTCTGTTTGCAAATGGAACTCAAAATGTCTGTTTGAAGCTGGTAAACATGGAAATGTAACCACACCCTTTTGTCAAAACTCCCACTCAGAAAGAGGTATTTTCCTGGCTAACAAAGACCTCTGAATCCAGCATGGCTGCCATACGTGTAAATTATGTTGCATTCCATTTGCAGTCGGATTCAGAAATCCAGGCCTCCGATTGGAAAAAAAATCTACTGTAACGGCTGCTATAGTTGAACTTTCCACTCGGAAGTCAGAGACACTTTTTAAGGCCGACTGTCGGATCCAACATGGCAGCTCCTCGCATCAACAACTGTAAGCTGTGATAAAACACGTTTATTTTACAAGACAAGTAAGAGTGCATCTAAAATCAATGTTACATGTAGCGGCTGTAACTCTGAACCAAACAAAATAAAAGTGGTGTTAACTTGTGGAAAGTCCAGCTTTAAAGGAAGTTTATAGGAGGTACTGCGAACAAAACAGCTTTCCTGGCCATCGCCATATTGGAATCCTAAGCTTTTGTGTTTTTGTTCTTACTTTGGAATCCCGACTTCTCCAGCTGTGTTAACTGGAACACTTTTTACTCGGGTTTACCCCATTCCCAGCTCCTGTCTTCGTTTCTGAGGCAAATGGAATGCAACTTGATAGCGGCTGACTGGCACTACTGATGGGTTGAACTTCAATACATCTGTCACACACAGCACTGTGCAGACTCTATTAGAAAACATGTTGCTACGGGTTTGAATGTAGAAAGAGACGGGTTAATGCTTGTATTGCTAGTTGCAGCTAGCCTGGTCACAGCTGTGCATTCTATTTGCACCCATGAAGTGGAAAATTCCCAGCTTCAAGTCAAGGAAAACCCAACGAACAGCCTCTGAAGTTGAAATACTAACTTAGGAAATCGGAGGTTTCTCATCAACCATAATATAGAAAATGCAACAAGATAGCCACATGTATAAATATCAACAAAGTTCCCATAATAGGGTTTTTTTGCACTCCTTTTGCATCTCATAAAATCAGTCTGACACGCCGTATTGCATGACATCTATTTTTTTAACACCCTACTGTAGTGTTTCCAAAGAATACAAAGAAATGCAATGCATTTATTGCTAGTCGGCCTGGGCACTGAGCACAACAGTGAGAGAACCACTCCGACTTTCTGACTGGAACACATTTGTGCTTGGTAAAATCTCCTTGACAGATCCAAGCTCCAACTTCCAAGGCAAACAGAAATCCAACGGGCTTTTAGCTTTGCGTCTGGAACGCTGCTAAACTGGGTTGGACATGGTTCTGAAGTCTAAGTTACAACTTCTAAGGTAAATGGGCTTTACAAGCTTAAAACCAATAGGGACAGAGGTTCTCTAAGGTTCCTTGTTGTGCAGTGTGTTAATATAATCTGTTGTCGATCATAAGCACAGTCGGTATATGTGAACTGACAAATCAAATATTTAAGCATATATCAACCGAGATCCAGCAAACCAGCTTGCGTTGATCAACGCCGGGTACATGGACCTCCCAACGGCATTCAAAACAAAGGGCTGTCTTGGAAATTAGATCTGTATCAGCTGACATACCTGTATATGGGCCACACACTCATGCCTTTGTTGTCCATCTGGGTTGCTGTACATGTGGCTGCTTCTGCCAGGTCTTTGAGAAAATGAAAGAGTTTCTCTGACTCTATGCACTGCTTCCTAAAGTTAAAAGAAAAGAAACTTAAAGCCTTTTTTTTGGTATTGCCCCACTTTTTGCGAATTGTACTCCCAAATTCAGATTCAAGCCGAAATCCCCCCAAACTCTTAAACGGGGTTTGGGGTCTTCACTTGCTCTAAGTAAAATGAATAGAAATAAGCTCTCGGCATACATTTGTGAATTGAATTACTGGAATAAATGACCTTTTCAACAATATTCAAATTTATTTATGCATGTATGTTTGTGCATAGAATGACACCTACACATACAAAAATCCGTCAATACACATATAATTCCCTGCTTCTGATAACTATTCCCATTATTTGATTGTGCATCCTCATAAAGAAAGCAAGAAAGTGAATTTGTTAGTGCTCCCCGCTGCAGATTTAAGATAAACATAGATATGCGGAGTGGAACAACAGAGATACTACTTACATGTGAGCCACAGACACGACGTTGCTGAACTTTGCCTGAGTTATCAAACAGGTTTTGGTGAGCAAAGACTTGAGGAACATCTCCAAGGCCCGAGCTGTTCGTGCCAGCTTAGGAATTCACAGCTCCAAGGGAGAGGTCTTTTGTTTTAACACAACTTAACAGGCAATTTACAATTAAATGTAGCACCACTAAATTTTAACCATTATGCAGAACCACTAAACAAAGAAAACCCTGCTCTTAAACCAATAACAAACCAGAGTATAGCATTCAGTGAAAGGAGATAAGTTATGATAGGTTTCTTGTCCTGGACAGATCTTACTGGAAATGGGACCTAGCAACCTGAACGTTGTTTAGCTCTAGTAAGAAGGTGGCCAGTGTCCTAAGAGTTATAATAGCCCAAGCATGTGGAGGTATAGATGTGGATCCCTCTTGTCAAAGAGTGGCTGTTATACATTTCCCCTTAGACAGCAGCCTCAGAGGATAGTTGGAGGTTTTAGCAACAGAACTAGTTAAAATAAATAAATAAAACCATGATTTCTGGCTGTTGGATTGCCAAAAAAGACTCAAGAGGGTTAACGTCATTGGAGACCGCGCCGTAATGGGGGGAAAAGTTAGGACAATTCCAAGGGCCCCAGGCTGAAAATGTATATGTATATATGAGCTTTTGGGATGATTTAGATTTTTTTTTTGTCACACGGCGCAGAACTCTTGGCGGCACTGCTGTTAGAGACGGTTGACTGTGGACCTCAAACTCCATCCGTGACTTTAAATCCCTCTTTGTTCTGTAGCAACTGAACCAAAACAGAACTCAGTGGTTGTCTTGAAAAACAGATCTGTAATTCATCCCCAACAAATAGAAAGAGATATTTTATTTTCTAATTACAGCTCATCGGTTACAGTGATCTGGGGGACAAAAATGGAGCCCTGAGGTACTCCACAATCAAGAGGTGCGCTGGGCTGAATGAATATTTGACAAATAGGAACCATTAAAGTACAGTTACTGCACATATATGACTCCACCCAATAAACAAATGTTATCCTCCGTTGTAGGCCTGGGTCAGTGGTGATATCAAGTCATATTAAAGTTTAAAAAAAAAAGTTATGGCTTCAAAAGAAATCTGTGACACTGTTCAGACTGTTTAAGTTCCTTTGAATAGGATGCCACAGAAAGTAACCGACTGACTGTGGTTTCTCTGGCTGGATGGAGCATAGAGCAATGTAGCAACATGTCTCCCCCATCTGTTGCTATGCAAAACCTGGCTAAAAAAAAGAGGATGAGACATTTAATTTACTTAAACTAATTTTTTACAAACAAAAGTATAAACATTCAGCAGGACAGTTAGGGAGGGAGAAGACCTACTACTATATGTTGTCTCCGTTAACAAATATACACAATATAACAATAAAATGACAGTAGGAAAAAAAAAAGTATAGAAATCTACCCCAGGAGTGCCCCACAGTAAAAAGCTGCTCATTTACTTTGGTTTTGGGTTAACAGCGTCACAAGAGGTACATGAATTGAGCTGATCAGCTGGCATTAGTAACACCTGTGGCCAACGAGCAACTTCTAACAGATTCTGAAGCATTTCAGTTAAATTAGCAAAGGATTTAGCCTTAGTGTTTAATTGACCTTGAAGTCCTGTTTGATGCTGCCGTGGAAGGAGAGACTGAAGGAAGCGCTGATGACTACGGGATGGAAAACTGCTCCATCCCGTAGGAAACATCATGGACCAGTCTGTGTAAGATCTTTCACGGCGAAATATGGCCATTCCGGTTGCCCGATTTTCTGGAAATCCATCAAGTGTTCTCACATGCATATTAAACACTTTCCTGGAGTCTTACAGAATACGTGGGAATGAAGAATACATGACAATAACAAAAAAAAAAATGTATGTAGACAAAAGAAGTCTGATCAATAGCTTTAAGCGTTATGTGAGATTTGGATGTGGAAGTATTTTTAGGGTAGATTTAACCTTAATTAAATAGACATATAATAGAAGAAAATCTGTAAAAGAATGGACATGAATTGTTGCGCTTTTCGGAGAAAGAATATAGTATCTAAAGTGAGTCTGGTTGATTTTACAAATAGTTTGGCCAGTAGTTTTTATCCACATTTTATCACCAGTCAGTTCAATGTCCTATGTTGGATCAGGTTTTTTTTATTTCGGCTTGCTCCCATTAAATTGATTACTCGTATTTTATGGGAAGTAAATATAGTTTTAAGCACCTAATCGTGTTTAAGACAGGTCCAGCAGCTATGTGGATTTGGACTACAACTCCCAGCGCTTAAAGGGGATGCTCGGTTAAAGGACGCCCGGAAGATGAGTAGAACTGACAACTCGGGCAGATCTTTTATTTCGTATTTGTTTATTGCTGCTATTACGTAAAGGATACAGATGATCACGGGAACCGCCATCGCTATCCTCCCAACCTCTGTGTCCTTCTGCATGATTTTTTTGATGCGACCCTATAAACAGTAACAAAGATTTAACAGCCGCTCTTCATACACAACGTGGATTCATCTGTTAAAACTACACCCTTTCATGGTGATACAGTTAAAGTGAATGTGGAAGTTACGTAACGCCCCATGCAACCGCTTTACTGATTTAAACTAAACGTTATCCCTGGGAGCGTTTTATATTGGATTGCGTGCGTCTAAAATACACAGTCGTTAACCATTGATGATAAAATAATGAGTGGATGAATTTGTCGAAACAATTACTGACTCTACAAGCTAAAACTATTGTTCACTGGGGACAATTCATTGTACTATCACAGAGCGGTTTTACCTGCTACCCCGATTTCCGACAGTCCTTAAATACAGCCTGCGCTCCTTGCCCCATGCTGCGAGAGCTAGCTGCTAGCTCGTTTTGTTTGACTCTAAACAGCTCCCATTTAACACGCCCAGAGTTGTACTCACAGGAGGGAACCGTACGCTGTATTTTTTCTTCTGTCCGGGCATTCTCGTCGCTTAAACCCTCGCTGTCTGATCACATTTTTCATGTTTTTACCGCGAAGCGCTGCTGCATCCATTTGTTTACTAGTAGGTAGAAAACTGATGAGGGAAAAAAAAAAGTGATGTCAACATTTGACCCCCAGGAAAAACCATGGCAACACCGTGACATCTCTCCTGTCATCATGAAAACACGAGTTTAAAATGGATAATAATAATAATTATTATTATTATTGCATAAAGTAAATAAGATGTTTTGATTACTCATTAAAGTTTTAAAGTCAAAAAGGTATTTCGTTGTGAATTATTTAAAATACAAAAAAAGAAGAAGTTGGAAGTTTTATTATTGACAAAGACACAAATAATGTGTATTTTATTTGAGCTATCCCAGTAAACTTGCCATATCAGCCATAAGATTGCTGAACTCAATTGAACCCCCAGCGACCCCTCCCCCATTCTTCTTCACCACACAATGATTACTGGCTTGGCCCAGGGGTTTAACATCTGAGCAGAGCTGAGACACAAAAAAAGCAGTTTTCAAATGATAAGTTAATTATTAAATGGCAAAAGAAGTTCAAATCAACCTGGCACCATGTGAAAAAGTAGTCACCCCAGCTTCAAAGGACGCTTATAAGAGGTACTATGAACAAAACAACAGCTTTCTTGGCCGTCGCCATTTTGGAATCCTAACCTTTTGTTTTTTAACTGTATTAACAGGAACGCCGTTTACTGGGGTTTACCCCATTCCCAGATCCTATTTTAGTTTTCCGAGGCAAATGGAATGCAACAAGAAACTGGGCGGAATGGCGTCCATGGAAGAGTTCAAAGGTCAAGACCACTGTCAACCAAAAAGTACACAAAGCCCCAGCTCACATTTACCGAAAAACATAATGAAAAAAAATAATATTATGTGGACTGACGAGACAAAGGTGGATCCTTTTGAAAGGCCCATTTCATGTGGTGTACAACTAATATAACATTTCAGAAAAAGAGCTCCATACCTACAAACACAGTGGTGGTAATGTGGTAGTCACAAAACAAACAACCATGCACACACACTTATACCTAAGCTTAACATAGAGTAATCAGTTAACCTAACAGTCATGTTTTTGGACGAGAGCAGGAAACAGGAGTACCCGAAGAGAACCCACGCATGCACAGGGAGAACATGCATGCATTGGTCTTCTTCTGCTCATAATATCTCATCTGTTGCCATTCCTCTATAAAGGGCAGATTGGAGGACAAGACTAATAGTTTCTTGTCAACATAATGTGCCTGGCTAGTGTTGAATCAATTCAAGTCCCTGAGAGATACCATTGTCACCTTGACCAATTGTCTGATTAATGCACTCCATCTACAGATGAAAGAAATGTGAATGGCCATTTCTTGCTAGGTTCCCCCGAAATGTTTGAACCTTCTGATACTATTTTACACCTAACCTGCTTTAAATTTCTCCACAACTTACTTCGTGACCTTTGCTGTGTTCCTTGCTCATTGTGGTCGTGTTTTTTACTGATTCAATGACATTTATTTCAGCTCAGTTTATTTGTATAGCACCAACTCACTTTAAAAGCTAAACAGACCCAGTTTATGACCAGAAATATATGATCCATTTAATCCAGTCATAGAGACAGAATTGCTCTAAATTACATATGTTTTAAGTTAAACTACTACATCGCAAAGAGTTTCAATATTGCATAAAAATGCAATGTTTTTACCAGCCATTTCAGAAATTGAAACTCATATAGTAGATGGAATCGTTACACATAGAGTGATATTTTTCAAGCATTTGTTTCTTGTGATTTCGATGTTCATGGGTACAGATGAAAACCCAAATTTCAATGTCTCAAAAAACATAAATATTGCGAAAAAGTTCACTATTGGAAACTCATGGTGTCACACCCTAGTTAGCTAATTAACGCCAAAGACCTGCAAAGTTTTCCTGAGCCTTTAAACGGATTTTCCCTCTGTGTCAGTAGGCGACACGATCATAAAGAAGACGGCTGACTGGACAGAAGTCCAGTCAGCGGTCAGTGACACCCTTCACAAGAAGGGGAAGCCACACAAGGTCATTGCTGAAGAAGCTGGTTGTTCTTGGAATTCTGTATCCAAGCATAATAACAGAAAATTAAGTGGAAAGAAGAAGTGTGTTAGGAAAAGGTGCATCACTAATAGGGATAACCACTTCTCAAGGACTGGTCTGACGCTGGAATCGGTGCATCAGGAGGAAATCAAGGTCCCAGAGTCTGGAGGAAGAGTGGAAAGGTACAGATTTCACGTTGCTGGAAGTCCAGAGTGAAGTTTCCAGTCAGTGATGGTTTGGGATGCCACGTCATCTGCTGGTGTTGGTCCACTGTGTTTTCGGAGGTCCATCGTCAATGCAGCAGCTACCAGGAAGTTCTAGAGCCTTTCCCTCTGCAGACAAGCTTTATGGAGATACTGATTCTATTTTCCAGCAGGACTTGGCATAGAAATGGACATACTTTTCAGAAGTTAGACTTTTGTGCTTAAAACATGTTTTTTTGATTGATCTAATATGATATTCTGATTTTCTAAGACAAGGAAATGTTTTCTTTTCTTTAATGTAAGCCATACTCATCAAAATCACATGAAATAAAAGCCTGAAATATTTGACTTTGTGTATAATGAACCTCTAGAAAATAACCATTTCACTTTCGAAAATGACTGGCAAAAACATTACTCTTTTGCACAATATTGTATTTTGTTTTAGATGTACTAGTAAATGCATTCAGGTGCAGTTTATTTTGCCACTAAAAAGCTGTCTATATAAGTAAAAACAGTCCATTGCATCAAGTCACTAACTTTGCAGCAATCTCTCCACCTCAACAAACATGCAGCGATAGTGGACAGTTGATTGTCTCAAGTTGTTAACTTTGCAGCAATCCCTCATACTGGGTATACATGTGGTGACAGTGGAAGGGAAAACTCCCTTTTAACAGGAAAAACATCCAGCAGGAATCAACTTACTGTGAACCCTCATTTCCTGCAACCGACTGAGGGTTTGGGAAGACAGACCAGGCACGTAAAAACCACAGATGCACTGGTCAGGAATACCTTCCTATCTTAAAGAAAATTAGGTTCTCTAACGCTCATCTTCATTTTGAGATAAAATAACAAACAGGTGGAACCCTGTGTGGCAGTGATGCTAATTCTGCGCCCAACTGGGTTGCACTGGATTTTAATTTGATGCATCAGAGTAAAGAGAGTTAAAAACATCTGTTTATTGTTTTGATACACATCGATGACAAAATAACATACTATTAATTTGTCATTGGTTTTACCACTGACCTGAGCTATATTAATATTTATTTATTCTTAACCCCAAGCTGAACATAAAGGTAAAGTTTGAGTAGTAAAAAATAAAGACAGAAAAATTATATTGAATTAAACTATTAATTTTGATGCTTCATTGGATAAAATCATTTGAATCTTAGTTGTACTTTTTTCTTTAATTGCTACAATATACATTTAAAAAAAGAAACATTTGATACAAACACTGCAATATATATAAAAAATCTGCCACTCAACATCAATCAGCAAAATAGTGTAAGATATTTTTAAAAAATTAATCATTTTATTAAAACACAGAAAAAAAGGGCTGGTAATCCAAGAATCAGTAAGGACGTGTTTGTCATTTAATAATTAATTTAAACTATCACATTTTGTTCAAAGCAATTGCTATCAAACATTTCTAACCGTACAATTTATCAACTTTCCATCCTTTTGATGAAACTTGCAGTCTTCTTTTCAATAGAACGTTGCCAACAATTCGTTTTAAATAATAATAAGCAATTGAGCTTAATTATAACCATCAGACAAGTATAATTTACAAAAAATATAAAATACATTTGACCATATTTTACATATTTTTTGTTACTATTACATGTTTCACATCATCAAACAAATTTTAATTAGACAACATATTAAAAAATAGGGACCCTAAAAGCTGTTTTAAAGTCAGGATAAAATTTTTAAGGGAGAAGTCTTTCTAAACAAACCTATATGAAAGTAGATGTATCAACACTGGCAACTGCTACCAACAATTTGTGATAACTGGCAATGTGTGACTTCAATCGCCATGGAGGGATTTGGCCCACTCTCCTTTGCAGAATTGTTTTAATTTGGATTTCTCAATGATTTGGCAACTCCAAACCATTCTTTCTTTTGTCACGAAGATGTGGATTTGTCAGTGTGTTTCGAATCATTTTCCCGCAGCAAAAAACACTTAAGCTTGAGCTTACGGTCACCAACAGATGGCCTAAAATTCTCCTGTAGGATATTCTGCCTCAGAGCAGAACTCGTGGTTGTATAAATTATGCCAACTAAAGCAGACATTGAAATACCATTATATTTGGTATTTCATAACCTAAAACTACGTGGTATTCATGATGCCATTTGTTCACTAACATGGTGTCTAATAAACCTTTGAACACCTCACAGAGCAGGGGAGTCGAGAGATTACATTAAATACTGGAGGTGGACTCTATTTCTTTGCTAAGTACCTTGTTGAGGCAATTGTTGCAATGACTTTAATGTTGGAGCTTAAGAGTAAAGAGCACCAATAGCACAATTTTTTTATTGTAAAGAAATGCAAAAAAAACATGTATCCTCTTTTTTCACCTCATAATTATACATTACTTACAAAGTATATTGAAGTTTGTGATTGCATCAAAGTACAAAGGGTACAAATCCTTTTGCTTTGTAAATATAATGTAATAATCATGAAAGCAGAGTATATACAATATTTTTCACACCAAATACATTTAATCGATTAAAAAATATATATATTCTCAGAACTTGCATATTCAGTTAAAATCAATACAATTTTATTGAATAAATTTAATGATTTATTAATCCCAAAGGGAAGTTAAACAATCATTAAACAAATAATCATTCAATAATATTCAACCTACACGATAAGTTAGTACGATTGGCACTTCAGTCTTTTACCATAAATGGAATAAAAACAGCTTCGGGAAATCTGTTTTATCATGCGTTCAAAAACCTTGAAAATAGTTGCTTTGTAGTTCCCGTGGATGGCCGCTGGGGGCAGCAGAGTCAGTGTTTACAGGATTAGGAGCGCTGGCTGCACGAGCTGGCTGCTGTAGCGTGGAGGTGAAATTAGAGACACTGAGAGGAGGTCGCTGTAGTAGGCTTTTTTTTTTTCTCTAAAGTTATTAAAAGTCCTCAAGAACCAAACAAGGGCTTGTCGCGTTTATGGAAGCTAACTACACACCCGGAGAAAACTGTTAAGTGATATGAAACTGTTCAATATCGCGGGAAAAGGCTTCTGACTCGGGCTCGCTGGCTTCTGCACGGTCCCAGGCTAGCTAACAGTTAGCTGCAGGAGCTTCTTGGCTAGCGGGCTAGCGAGGTCCAGCCCCAAATCTGTTTACCTCGAGTGGATGTGGTCACCCCCGAGCGGCTCCCGACTGTTCTCTGTGCAAAGAAAACAAGAACCAAGACTCCACACTGGCTGCAACACCGCACGCTGTCAGGAAAGCAGCAGGATGTCCACCGAGGTTGAGTGTAGCCAGGTCGACTCGGGTTTGACAGCGAGCAGCTCCAGCGGGGTGCAGGACAACAACCAAAACAACTCGGAGGGGGCTCACCTGCACAAAGAACAAGAGGATCAGGCACAGAGGGGCTCGGAGAAACAGCACGTCGACGGCCACAAACCCGAGGCGACCAAGGGCCAAGCGGACACGCATAAGAAAAGCAGAGAAAACGATAAAGAAAACGAACGGAGCGGCAACGCTGACTCGGCTGTTGAGGCGGTGAAGAAGAAAGTTGTTGAAGCCCCTCCGCCGAAAGTCAACCCGTGGACAAAGAGGACCACGGGCCGGGTACCGGTCAGCAACATCCACTCCAGCCCCCAAGAGACAGGTGAGCTGGCCCCAGAGTTTCTCGCTTACAGATGGGGGGACAAAGTTAACATGTGTCACGCTGTTGCAGCAGATCGAGAGCCTAACTGCGGGGTACCCCTCCATAACATACACCCTAAACATCTGGCACCCCACGTGTACGCGTGTTTAGTAGAATGAAATAAAAAATGTAGGATGTCAGCTAAGACCAGAGGTAGTGTTAGCAGCATATTTGCCCCATCCCCCCGTTCTCGGATTGCTCATGAGCACCACGTGTTGATTGCTGACAACTGCTACTTCTTCAGATACCAACAGCTATCTGCTGCGCTGCTCCCCTCTTTTTTGGGTGTATCGATGACAATAGAGCAGGACTGACTTTTTATAAAAGAGACGAGAGCTTCGGAGCTGCCCGATCTCAATTAAAATCGACTTCGAGCTGCTAGCTCGCCTCGGTGGTTAAAGCTAAGCCGAGGCGAGCTAGCAGCTCCTGCTGCTGCAAAGGCACGTTTCGCATGTCCAATGGCCTGGCAGCCTGCCGTTCCTCCCACTAGTGTGCTGTCACTAGTCAGAGTACACGTATGTGAATAAGGTGGTGAACAGGTGGACCTGCGCAGTTGGGTGGTAAATTAACGCCTACTCGTGATTGTGCTGGCATGGTTTAGATATTTACATTAATAGAAGAATAACTTGTATGAAGCACTTTTAAACAAAGTGCTGAACTGTATCTAGAGGATAAGAAAAATGGATCTATATGTTTTTTTGTTGTTGTTTTTTTTACAATGAATTGAAATGCCTGAACAGGTGGAAAAACCATGTAGGATTTTAAATTAAACCGTACATTGGTTATGTCTGGGTGGTTTTAAGATACATTCTCCGATAGGATCTGGGTTTTCTCTTTAGGGAATATATAAGAATATCGCATAATGTTGAAACATGTGTTGAGAAGGTGCCTGAAGAACTGGAAAGGCAAATTAAGGCTGTAAATAGCCGCCCACGCAGTTTACCTTCAATTTACATCTAATTTCTTTGGTGGGCGGCAATACTGGTTGTTGTTGTTTTGTGGGAAATGTTAAGCAATATCATCAGTGCTTCAAATGTTTCTGAATAAAGTGCTTGAAAAGGTGGGGAAACAAACTAAGAAGTCCTTAAATTACCCTTGATTTTATATATATATATATATATATATATATAGAGAGAGAGAGAGAGATATATATATATAGATAGATAGATAGATAGATTTTAGGAAATTTTATTTATTTTTGTTGGAAATTTCAAAGTCAGTGGCACTTAGAAGTGAGGAAGCAACATGCTTGAAAATGTGGTGGAAACAAATTCTGGCTGTTATCCAGTAAATAATCACAACTCTTCACCACATTTTGCTAAGTCAATTTTCAAAATGGATTAAATTTATTTTTTGCGTTAAACCTCTGCACACACCCCCTCACACCTAGTTAAAGCAGAGAACTTGTGTTCTGCGAAGGCTGGAAGGACCCGGTTCAAACCCTGCAGACTGCCACCATGGGTCCCTGAGCAAGACCCACATCCCCTAATTGCTCTCTGGGTGCTGTAGGAGGAAAAAAGCTGCCTACTGCTCCCTAAGGGATTGGTTAAATGCAGAATTTTGTTGGAATATACCATATTTTTGGACCATAAGGTGCACTGGATTATAAGGGACATTAAATATTCTTCCCAAGTGTGTAACATCACTACACCCCTTCATGTACACAGCTCTCTCCTGAAAGTGAGAGCTGTCTGTCTCTGTTGGGAGGACAGAATAGTTGGACTACACTGCCCTGTTTCTAACATAAGGCCAAAATAAACATAACTTTTATATTAAATTAACTTGTCGCTAGCGGGTACTCCGGGCGCAGGATGCCTTACATGAATGCACTTCTAGTTTCGACATTACAGTCAGGCAGTCTACAAGACAAAAAGTACTAATGTGTCATTTCAGGAATTGTGGGGGAAAACATAATAGTAAATGAAACTTGGTGAGTGTTTAGCACTCAGATGTCCACCGTTTCATAATGCGAGTCCTTCCAGCGGCTCCTTTTTTTTTCCGGGTCATCACAGCAAGTCATTACTGCTTGCAGACAGGCTTGGCAGAGTTTTTACGGTGGATACCCTTCTTGACACAACCAGGATTTGAACCCCGGTCCCCCGTATAAATGACGCAGACCTAGCCCGCTACACCTTAGAGGGACACATCCACCATATCATTAAAACCTTTAAAAGGGAAATGTCATGCTTTCCACATTGAAATCATTCAGCTAAATAAAGTGGAACTGCAACTTCCTCGTTAATTTACCCCCACATTGCCCCTTTAGCCCTGTTCTGAGGTGCGGCCGATCTCGTTTTGGTGCTGTCTCTTTAAATTCCTCCCAGCTCGCAGAGCGTTCCACCCACCCCGTACAGCCATTTTTGTAGTACGCTGGGGAGCGACCTAATGAACATTTTCACTCATCCACTTGTAGCTTCAGTATCCTTAAGCTTGGCCTACAAAATCGCTCTGAGAACTAAAAATGGCGGCTTGGCGAGACTGGTAACCTGGAAGTCCATGACCTTGTTTAGCAGCTCCACAGCAAATACTGTGATGCCATTTTTCAAAAAACGTACCACAGAACAAAGAAATCTGACCAGCTTGAAAAATATGACCCAAACAGAGCATAAAGTTATCTCCGCCGCACCTGGAAAGACTACATTCAAATTTTCTGCATTCCTAGAGACTCCAAGTACACAACAAGATGTATTTAAGGGCTAAAAAAGTGGATTCTGCATGTGTCTCATTTGAAGAAAATTAAAATGGACATTTTGCAAAGACCTGACCTCTAAGATATGCAGCCTAGAGCACTAAACACATCGCCAGGTCAGCGTAAAATGGCAATTCAGGAAGGTCCAAGCAGTAGATAAAGCTGCCCTTTCACACATTTAAAACTACGGCTACAAGGGGGGTTGTCAAAATAAAGTCAAAGACGTAATTAACTGATCTTTACACACCAAATTTGAGAAAGTCCCTTAACGTCTCTGAATGGTGGTTCTGTTTGTATCGGAGCTTTTTCTAAGGCTAGATCCAGAAGCTTTTATTTGCAAGTTAGGATCCGGGGGTGTAATGGATTAGTGGGTGTGCACCTGCTGGGTTGTTCTGTGAGACGAGGTATAGGTAGATCACCTGTCCTGTGAAACACGAACCTAAGGACATCTGAAGCGGTTCTTTTGGAGTTGCTTTTAACTCCGAAGCGATTACCGTTTCCTGTTTGCTTCAGCGGCCCTTTGCATTTGCATGGTTAACATTTTTCTTTGCGTCGCAGTAGCGGGCTCAGGGGGAAAGCAGCGGCCTTGTCTTGCTGAATTCAAACTCCTCAGCTAAACAGCAGTTATGAATGCGCGTCGGAGCAGAGAGCGACCGGCAGGGAGCTAAATTTGAAGCGCCCATCTCTGGCACAGGTATCAGTTTACAGGGTTACTGTACAACTAGCTCTGTGGGTGGACACCGACAGACTCAGGCATACACCCACTCACATGGAAGCCTGTGCCCGGTGTGTCTTATCAATCCAGCCATCCTCTGCTGAGCGATAGGAGCTGTCAGGCAGTGGTGGGCCACTCCCAACCGGCAGAGATGCAGCCGCATACCACTGCTGTGTGCACGCAGAACACCCTTAACAAGTTCGGGCTTTCAGTCCCTTTTAGGGGGATATATTTGTTTCTTTTGTTCTCTCTGTAATTCCCTACGCTGCCCCAAGCTGCACATCAGGCCGTGCAAGAGTGGATGACTTGACTTTTTAACCTCTGCGTTGAGCAACCGTTTTCCACGCAGGGCTCTCGTGGACTTGTTGACTCTGTCTGATTTGGGCTTCTCCTGCCTGCCACTTTTAATGATGTCCATTTCTATTATTGATCATCTGTCCGCAGATCAGCAAAATGCTTTGAAAGTTGTTCGAGCCAGCAAGCCCAGAACGAGAAAATCCAGCAAGGTACAGTTCTCTTTTCATCTTTTACCCCTTTTTAAAAACATTTTTTGAGACGTCCACATTTTCTCCATTACATGTCCAAACACACAGGAATGTAGGATTGACACCGGCGTCTTCTCACGATGAGCGTTTTCCCCAAAATGTAGAATCATCGTGCATCATGTCTCTTCGTTCTGCTTTTAAACGTCTTCTCTTTTGTGCACAGTTTAGCACTTTATCAACACCTGTTAGAAAATCTCAGTGATGGGGATGGTGTTTTGGTGCAATGCACTATTTGAACTTGTAAATAAGCAAATGTTTTCTAAGTCCTCACTTCTTAATTTCCATAATTCTATCTTCAGGTATTGGCACAGAGTGGGAAATTAGCATCTGCTGTCAAATGTTAGCTGGTTTAAACTGCTATCCTCTGGTCTTGTTTGCTTTTCCTTCTAGTTTTTCCACTACAGTCCTTTAATGATAATTACCATGGAGTAATGGCTTAGTATAGAGCTGGAAGCAAATAAATATATGTCCTTAACTTTTTAAAGTGGTGTTTGAGAGTCAATGTATTTGGCTTGTTGGATCTTTAATTTAACCTTTTATTTATATAGTCATGTTAGAAGCCGTCGTGTTTTATTTCTGTCTACATTAGCTTGCTTTAGAAAGCAGTTGACCCAGAATGTAAGTTGCTGACATTCATGGTTGAAGCAATATTTGTGGAAAGGAGGGCATTAGCCGTCGATTTAATGAAATGTTGATTTCATGCTATGAGGCTTCAGCCCTCAGCTACGGCAGTTGGACTAAAGAGTGTTTTTAGTAGCGCTCGGAGAGAAAACAATAGCAATGAATAGCTCAAAATAAATCTTCCTCGATAGACGCACGAGAAAGGGACGATTTTTTTCAGTGTACAGATAAGACGTATAGCCAATGATAATAAGGTTGCTCCACAATGGACCAATCATGAGGCTGGGATAGAGCCACGCAAAGTCAGGTCGAGGCAGAAAGCGTAGTAGCAGTCGGACGCGCTAATGGCTGTTTGTGCAGCTGTAGCCTCTTAATAGGGAGGAGATCACTGGAAAAAAGAAAAGACGGAATAACATCTTCTAACAACTAGAAGATAGTTCGGTCGCGTGGAGGCGTTTTGACTAAGTCAGCCGAAAAACAAAGTAGCGTACGCTAATTATGTTGAACACAGGTTCCAACAAAGAAAACACCTGTACAGCGACAACAACCCACCATAGAGTCTGCTTTCTCTATCGCCATGCCTTTATAGTTTACGCACTACCACAACAAACTATTTACATGAGGTATACAAAAGAGAGGATTTGAGACATTGTATTTCAGTGCCTATTTTATTTATTTACGTCAGCAAAAGATTATCTCCATTTTTGTTCTGTTCTCCTGTAATCCTTAAAGATTTTAGTCTCAAACATGCCTCTTTTATTTAGCAAAACTGCAAATCTTCAACTGTTGAAAATACCTTTTTGAATGAAAAAAGTAACGTTCAGATATCTTCAGATGTGACCTAATAGGACCAGAGAATGTTAAAGATGGACAAAAATAGGGATATGTTTTTATATTTAAAAATTATTACCGTGAAGGTTTTATTACACCTAAATTAGACCGTGAGCGTAACAGTGCTACGTGCTAAGCTAACAGTACGACACGGATGTTTCAGAGCAACATAAAGCTTACGTGCATCAGAGAAGTTGTAAACCACCTGGACAACAGAGCTGTAAGCTAGCGCTAGCTGTTAGCTTCACAGACAGCCCAATAACAGGGTTCTGTGCAGTCAGGGCCCTTTGAGCTGCACCACGCAACGCTCCCCTGCATGAATCCATACTGAAACCGAGAAACTACATACAAACGTGTTCAATCTTTGTTGTCAGTAAGTTACTGTTTTAATTCATTTTTAAGTGGTACAGGAGCAAGATAGTTTTTACAAGCCTAGCGAGTCCTCTTGTGGCTATAGACGGTAATGTTTACTCCTTGGTTCATGCTGGTCAATATGCATTACCATTTAAAGTTGATACATAAGTCGCACCTGAATATAAGTCGCAGGATGGGCCAAACTATGAAAAAAAAGTGCAATTTATAATCCAAAAAATACGGTAGATGCGATTAAAATCCAAACAAGCTGAAAATGTTGATCCTGAAATTACCGCAATGAGCTGAAGGATTTAAAAGGACATTAGCTTCATTCAGCTGCTGCAACAAGTGGAACCCTGTATTGGTTTTACCTCGTTGTGTTTATACAGAGCAATTAAACCTACGCTGACATGATTAGCTTAAAAATGAGCAGTTTACTTTTATTCAGATATGCTATTGTTTCAAACCTAGGTTTCTATTTCACTCAAGACTTTAGTTCTTCTAATGCTTTATTTCTGACCAAGTTAATTCATTCTCACTAATCAGTAAGTAGTGTTTAAAAGACACAGCGGTCTTAAGGATGTAATTTGTTGGTCTCAGTTAGCCCTATTATCCAGACACGTTGTAAAGAGATGCCAGGAGACTGAACGATTGTAACTAAATCGTTTTCTTCCTCGTTGCATATAGTTCAGCAGTAAAGTGCGACTGTACTCTGTCCATTTAACCTTGATCTCACATCAGTTTGCCCAAACTGACAACGTCCACAGTGGTTGGTTTTACCTCAGGACTGTTTAGCGTTGCTGTTTGCCTTTCCTTCGCAGAAAGAGCACTGACCTCCCTTCCTCCAGGCTGGACTCGACCGGTCCCCACACACCATGTTATATGTAGGAGACATTGCTGGTTACTGGGTCAGCCTATCAATGCTGAGATATGCAACTTTTTTTTTTTTTTTACAGTCCAGTGACTTCAGCGATATCACAAACTGGCCCACACCCGGAGAACTCGCTAAAGAGGTACGACACATGGCATCCGTGTTAAAATGTGTTTCAGGCTTCATACACAGTCTTGAAAAGTCTGGGGAAGTAGGGTATTAGATTTTCCAGTTTTCCAAGTTTGGATAAGTATTAAAAAAGAAAATTTAGTTTGTTCCAGACTTTATTTTGTGTCCAGTTACTGAAAATATATTTACATTCATATCTTTGATTTGGCACATAATTTAATGTTATTGTTTTCACCCTGTTAGTTGTTGAATTACATAGAAATGAACACACACATACAAAAATATTTTTTTTTACCCTATTTGTTATTTTTATTGTTATTTATTTATTTATTTTGTTCTCTTGAACCTCTTGGATCATGGTTTTAAACTAAGGGTTCCTAACACCATGTTCCAGTTTAAGTGGGGAAACAATACATTTAAATTCATATTTTTTGGGGGATGTTTATGAACAAAATTAAGGTTTGTAGATGATACTATGCAACTTACTTTAAAATGAAATTGCAGGACCAAATCAGTCTGTGTGATTAATAATAAATAGATGAGAAACACCTAAATAATTCATTTGTATAACGTATACAATCTAAAATATTAAACTCTGAAAATATAGCTTATCATATCTTATCATAACTTTATTTTTTTATTCTTCTTTTCCTTTCTACTTACAATTGGAACGCAAACAATCCTGCACTTCTAAGCATTTACAAAGAGTTGTCACTAAATATTCACACTGATAGTCACAGATTTCCAATTAGTTTATTTGTAAAAGTTTGACCATATAAACCAATTAAATATAAGGAGATCTGAGAAAACATTTTTTAATTGAGCAGGTGTTCATTATTTTTATTAGAAGCACAGGCCGTCTGTCTAATGGAACAGTTGCTGTAATACAGGGTTAGAATAATTTTTTGAAACGGTAATAATTCAATTCAATTCAATTTTATTTATATAGCGCCAAATCATGAAACATGTCATCTCAAGGCACTTTACAAAATCAAGTTCAATCATATTATACAGATTGGGTCAGATTATACAGATTGGTCAAAATGTCCTATATAAGGAAACCAGTTGATTGCATCAAAGTCCCGACAAGCAGCATTCACTCCTGGGGAACCGTAGAGCCACAGGGAGAGTCGTCTGCATTGTACATGGCTTTGCTGCAATCCCTCATACTGAGCAAGCATGAAGCGACAGTGGGAAGAAAAACCACCCATTAACGGGAAAAAAAAACCTCCGGCAGAACCGGGCTCAGTATGAACGGTCATCTGCCTCGACCGACTGGGGTTACAGAAGACAGAGCAGAGACACAACAAGAGAGACAAAAAGCACAGAAGCACACATTGATCTAGTAATCTGTTCTACATTAGAGACAGACAATGTCACACGGTTGACTTTTTAATTGGTAACTTCAAACTGCAGTCGTCAGAGAACATGGGATTTCCAAAAAGCTCAACATTTAAAAGTCCAGCAAACACTTAAAAGAATAAGACATAACTGTTCTAATGACTTTCTTGCTATCTGCCAAACGTCTTGCTCTCTCTCGCCGGTTCGCAGGATGACTGTACCACCACCACGTTCTGAAATCAAGTAGTAAATAGTTTCCTTTGAAAAGCCTTTTGACATCTCTGAGCGTCCTCTGACTGTTAAAAACACGTCACCGACGCTGAAAATGGCTAACTCCACTGGCATCATTTTCTCTCAGCAATGTTAACAAAAGCAGAGAGCAATTACTCCTGCTTTTCTCTTATTTTGGAGTTTTCTATGACAAAGTCACTGTTGAGCTGATAATTGTCCTGTTCGGCTCTCCAGCAAATTTCACAGTGCATCTGTGATTATTGGTAGAAAAGGAGAACAGATTCTGGTCTTTGCATGCTTTGTTGCATGTCCTCCCCTCCTCCTCTCTGCACACAGTTTCTTGTCTGTTAAAGTATAGAGCACCAGTGCTGCAAACACTTGAAAACTAGAGAGGGAGAGAGGCCATGCTGCAAAAGTGTAAATAAAAGCCCGTGTCTCTACTTCAGCAACAGCAAAATGTCCTGAGCAACAATGGAAAGAAGCCCTCCTCTCACAGAGAAAGGGACAAGAGGAGAGAGCGACCCGACAGAAAATCAGAGAGCAGCCATGATGGAGGTGAGAGCAAGGAGAACAAGGAGGCTCACCTGGACCCAATGGAAGAACCCTCTAAAGAAGGAGAATCGAAACCAGGACAGGATTCAAAGAACAGCAGCCTGAAGAAGAGGGGAGGTGAGGGTGAGTGTTTCTCTCCTTTTTCTTTGTGATGCCTGTTTATGCGGTCAAGATTTGGCTTAAATAAGGCTGTGGATGGCTGTGGTGTGTACACGTTTTATAACAAACGGGATTCTGTTACATTCCTGTTCCCAGCGGAGTAAAACCTATTTCAGTGTTCACATTGCAGATGCTGTCAGACGCCTTCCGTCCTCCTTTCAGATTTATAGATGCATGTTTTTTTTTTGTTTTTTTTCCCCCACTTCCTGTAAAGAAGCATGCTAATAACTGTAAGGATCTCTGTAATTACTGAGTGGTGCAGGTTGGTGCATGCTCTGCCTTAATAATCACATCTTTTGTGTTTCTTTAATCTTTTAATCTTAATCTTCAATCGTCAAAGCAGAATAATTTATAGGCACTCACCTCTTGAGGCCAATGCGGCATACTTCATCAGCTTTAACGTGTCTAAAACAACAACATCTAATATAATCTGTGTTGGTTTATCACTTTGGGTGGAATTGTATTAAATTAGATTGTGACTTTGTATACAGTGCATACATCCACACACACAGTTTAGACATTATTATTATTATTATTATTATTATTATTACAATTTAATGAACGCTTAGAAGCTGTTTTCTGGTGTCCAGATCGTCAGACATCTACCACCCCTCTACAAGAAACTTTTTTGTTTGTTTCAGTAATTTCTTTAGTTCTTAAAAGAGCACATTTATATTTATTTAGCATTGGATGGACTTTATAGTCGGTTTTAAGTTTTTGTGCTGAAGTTCTGCACAGATCATCAGCAGGCACCATCTAAAAAAGCTCATATTGAGTCGTGTTCAGCTTGGAGGTCAACATGAAGGAGCAATGCATTATGGGATGGTGTCTCATTTTGTGTAGTAACAAACCATAGTAACAGAATGCTGCCCTTCTTTCTACTCCATACACACTGCTTGCATGAGTTAACAATGACACGCGTTGTTTTATCAAACCATATCAGTGAATTCAAAGAAGTCTTGCTCTGTTCAGGTAAATCCTTGCAAAGTAACAATATGACCTCAGACTAGTTACTAAACAACTTTTGCTGTTGGAAGAAGCAGAACAAGGTCTAGATCTTTGAATGAGCATTTTCTCTCTTCACTGAGGACGTGAAGCTAGGGTTTCCTTCAGATGTTGGACTGTGTTCATGCCTATTCTGAAAAGGTGACCCAGCAGTCCAGACAGGTTTGGGATTTTATGCAGACAGTACAGCGCCATTCATGAAACACAAACTTTGACATTTTGTGATGTTATAGCAACAAACTTCAATGCATTTTGTTTAGATTTAATGCGATAAACCAGCCCGAAGTAATAGGGAATAATTGTGAGATGGAGAGAAAACGTATCTGGCTGTTTGGAATGTTTTACGAGAATAAATCTATAAAATGTGGTCTTTTTGTTTGTATTCAGTCCCCTCCTAACTAGTGTATACTCCTCCTGTGTGTAATCTCAGTCTAAATCTTGGGGGGCATGGTAACTCGGGAGGAGATGCAGAGATCTGCTTCTCAGCTGGGAGAATCTGTTGAGTGGAAAACTCCACAAATCTGGCTTTGAAGGTAGCGTGTCGAGGATAAATCCATAAAAAAGCCATGAAGGAAACACGGTAAACTTATGGAAGAAGGTAGTCTGGCCAGATGAGACCCACGTTAAACCTTTTGTCCTACATGCAAACTGCTGTGAGTGGTGGAAGAGTAAAACTGTGTACTCACTATCCCCACACTGAAAATTGGTGGAGGCAGCAGCATGCGGTAGAGATGTGTTTCTTCAGCAGGGACAGAAAACAGGCTCAGGGTTGATGGAAAGATGAATGTTACAAAGTACAAGGCAAGAAAAAGTGTCTGATCTTCAGGGGTAAAAAGCCCCTTTCAGTAAATAAACACACAACCTAATCCCACTTTAGGAATCCTTTTGTCCTTCCACACTGTACAAGTTCTGTAGGCAATATGACGGGGCCCTGTTTGCTTTCATAGTGTGCTTCTGTAGATTGTGGAACCAAATGGGCGTGGCTTAAAAACGTGCAGCATTCACCTCAGGAGGGCTTAAGCCTTGGGTGGGTTCCCAACTGGAAGATCATATGGTACCTCTGCCTTTACAGCTGTCTTCCCTTTGCCTGATAAAGTTGTTGTCCCGCAATCCTGTATTAGAGCTTAAAGTTCATAGTCATTACGGGTTGTTACTACCTCTCCAGGTGGATGAGTGGCGTAATATTGGTGTGGCAATTTCTACTATGTGTTGAGACCTTTCTGATGATCACAGAGCGAAAGGTTGATCTGAAAGGGTTGTTTAGAATATCTAACAGCAGTAACAAGGCAGTTTCTTTTGTTTCCTGTAAACTGAGCTTTTAGGCAGATAAGCCATTATCAGGCAGCAGTACCGCTGGAAACCAAATGAATGCCCGTGGTTCAAAGAAAAAGCCAAAATCCACTGTAACTTCAGCGCGATCACATATATAAGTACCATTCTCTGTGAGAGAGTGCTTCAGTTTCAGGGGTCCAAACCCAGGAGTCACACTCTCTGTTTACGAACACATCAAACTCTTTTTCATAGGTTTGGGAGAGAGATTGTTTAAACAAGTTGGCTTTTTTTTTTTTTATCATATCAAGGTCCTGTAAATCCGCTGATGAGTGTTTATATAGTGAGATGTTTCTGTGCAAAAAGATGTGTGTAGAAGGGAAGGACATGTTGCGATCTGTCTTAGGAACTCAATCAGCTCACACTCAGTTTATCGTTTTCCTTTTGTCCTAGCTAGATATCTTTTGTTGCCCACCTGGTCCAAAATCTTCAAGCTGTCTTTTCGGTATGCAATCATGGCTAGGTAACAAACGTAAGTGGGTTTCTCTGCCGCTGGAGGAAGTGTCCCTGGATGGTGCAGACAAGACATGCGGTGGGCGCCCAGCTCAGTCGGACACGGAGCCCATCAGCGACGCGTCTGACCCCACGTCGCCCAATCAAATGGTTCATGAAAACAGAGCACGTTATGACAGCCGGAGTAAGTGGCAAGGAGCTCCTTTTTCTTCCTCCCTGCCTCTGTTTGCTTCTTTACTAGGCAGCTTTTTGTTCTTTACCCTCTGCTTCGTGTTTACTCACCACTTTTTCCCAACCGCTGCCTGTTTTTACCCTGATTATGCATGGCTGAATGAAAGCATGGCCTCTGAGCTAATTTAATCTTTGCATGCGATTTGCTTTTTCATTAAACAAAATGTGTCCCACAATCACCTCCCAGTGTTGTACCATGCTTATTTTCTGAGGTTTTAGATAAAATAAACAGTTGGTTTACTGAAGAGTTTTCTTTAACTAGCTTCTCACCGTGTTAGTGGCCTGTGAAAGTATTCACACCCTCTTTGCCATGTTAAAGCTACAACTTTGTGTGTTTAGTTAGGATTTTCTGTGACCGATCAACGCAAAGTGCAGCACAACTAAATCTTGCACAGCTATTTCACCCACCGGTCAGCGGCCCACAAATCTGGCCGCTATAAACCTGCCGCAAGAAGACGGAGATTTTTGAAATAAGGCCGTTAGAAGTCCTGCTTGCAGTAGCTTGTAAGGTGCACAGCTAACATCTGGTCAGATGTTTTGTTTTTTTTGAAGAAATTTCTATGTGGTGGAAAATAAAATATCTTCACAGTGGCTTAGTCACTCTTTCAGGATGTGCTAATGTCGTGCAGCCCTACTTTTTATCTTAACTTACCAGTGTTGGAAGCTGAAGTTCATCAAGTTAGCAAAGGAACTGCAGCGAAATGAAATGAAATGGTGAATGAGAGGAACATGCCTCCTCATCAACAGGTTGGAGATCCGAGCCACGGGACCACGGAGACGATACTGGTAGCATTCGGAGTGACGGTGGCACTGGGCGGGGAGGACTGCGAGGCAGGGGGAAAGGCCGTGGACGTGGGAGAGGTCGCGGACGAGGTGGACATTTTTGCAACATTGATTTTAATACATTAGAATCCTGGCCCGCTTTGTCTTTTTTTTCAGTTTACACTGTAGGAAATGACTTTTGTTGAAGTTTCTCTTTGCAAACATCTCATCTTCCTTTTGAAATCAGTACCAAGAGGTGTTTTTGTATTTTTCTTGCTTCCTCAGGGCGGTATGAATACTCTGTGAATTACAGAGACACTCGCACATCCGATGGCTCGGCTCAGGCCCCTACAGAGTTCGGTACCAACATGGTTTACTACTACGATGACGGCAATAAGGTCCAAATGTATACAGTGGATGAAAAGCTTCTTAAAGAATACATCAAACGGCAAATGTAAGTATTTAACAGCTTTGTCTTTTAAAAAACTTTGTTGGGTGTCTGAGACCTGAAAATGGAAGGAGTTAAAGAAGTGATAAAATACAATATACAATCGCAGCATTTCCCATAGGTTGAGCACTTACTTGTGGTGGTGGACAGTGCAGAGTTAGGGCAGGTGTTGGGGGGACCATGCTCGCCCTGGTCTGGAAGCTGCTATTTTGGTTTTGGGTTTTTTCTCAGAGTGGCCAACTTTCTGTTATTATTATTAAGCCTGGGCGATAGGAACCAAAAATTATATCTCGATATTTTCGATATTTATCTCGATATGTTTTTCTTTTCATAAAGTAATTATAAAAAGTGTCTCTGAATCAAACTTTATCCCAAATATTTCAAAGGAATCATTGGGTTTTTCAAAGATCTGATTAAATTTCAACTATTTTAACTGAAGAAATTGTGGATTTGTTGCCTCTCTATAGTGTTTTCCAGTTATTATTCTCACAGCTCTTTTTTGTGAATTGAAAATTGATAGAATATGTGTTTTACATGCATTTCCTCAAACTTCTACACAATAGGTCAGATATGGAACAATCATAGTGTTATATAAGATATGTAATGCTTTCTTATCTAGTGAATCCTTTACTTTGTGTAATATCGCAATTGCCTTTGATAGTTTTACATTGATGTAATCTGTATGCGATTTCCATCTTAAATTCTCCTCAAGCATGACACCCAAAAATTTAAGTTCCCTTACTCTATTAATTTCAGTACCATCATATTAAGCATAAAATCAGTGCTTTTATCTCTGTTCCTGAATATCATGAATTTCGCTTTATCAAGATTCAATGATAATTTGTTTACATCAAACCATTTCTTTATTCTCTTGAATTCTTTTGTTGCCACATTCAACACCTATGTCAGGTCTTCCCCAGAATAAAATAAGGTAGCATCAACCGCAAATAAAATAGATTTAAGCAGTTTGAACGCATACACAAAATCATTTATATACGAGATAAATAGTTTAGACCCAAGGACAGACCCCTGGGGTACTCCACACTTTATTTCATATAATTCAGATTTTTACATCATTAATCTGTACATACTGCTTTCTATTTTCTAAATAGCTTGAAACCCATTGATGTGCTACCCCTCTTATACCATACTTACTCACTTTGTGAAGAACAACGGTATGATCTATAATGTCAAAAGCCTTTTTGGGGTCCACAAAAATACTCACAAAAAAGTTTCTTTTGTCAATTGCATTGCAAATTTCTTCAGTGAGCTCCATAAGTGCCATTGATGTAGAGTGATTCGCTCTGAATCCATACTGACCATTGCTTAAAATGTTGTATCTGTTTATAAAGTTATCCAACCTACTTACAAATAAGTTTTCGAGTATTTTTGAAGATTGTGGGACCAGGGACACTGGTCTGTAGTTGGAGAACACGTTTGTCTCCATTTTTATAAAGGGGACTTATTCTGGTTGTTTTCATGGGTTCGGGAAAAAACCCTGATGATAAGTTACATATATATATGTAAATGGTTCAATAACCCATTCAATAATTTTTTAACTAGTGTCATATCCATGTCTACATAATCAGTGGATCCTTTATTTGCACAACCGTCAACAACACCTAGAATTTCTTCTTTTTCTACTTTATCAAGAAAAATACTATTCACATTATCCACGATTGTGTTCTCATCTACGTTATCTTTTATTATTGGTAAGTTTGCTGCCAGACTGGGGGCTATATTTACAAAAAATGCTTTACTGGGGATGCACGTCAAAATGTTTCAATACAATGAATTTAACGCAACATTTAATGTAAAAGACTTTGAATGTTTCCTGTTTTTTACTTGACATTATTTGATTTAGGCAATGTTTTGAGATTGATTTGACTTTCTACATTATTTAGCCTGTTGAGAGCCTTAATGTTTTTAAGCTATCAACGATTGTATTACTGATAGCTGGTTGTTCAGTTGTCCTTTTCACTGAATAGTTGCTGAACTGTGCCCACAGGTTAGAGAGAGAGCAGTTTAAAAAGATTAAAAGCCTACTTTGAAATCTCTTTAACGTCACTTTACAGCCACAAACATTGCTCTCGGGTTTAATGTGATAGACAAGGGGAAAGAAAAAGGCCCAGAAGGCAGTTTTGGAGAAGCTGCAGATATGTGCAGCTCAGGTTGGAGAATCCTTTTAGAGGACAAGTGTTAGTCTTGAGCTTGACAAAGCTGGCCTTAATGGAAGAGAAGAAAAAAGACGGCTATTGTTAACAGAAAGCCCTAAGAATTCCCACTTGGGCATTATCCCGAGCCATTTAGGGGAAACGGCAAACATGGCACGTGGAAGATCCTCTGGTCTCATGAGACCAACATTTCCCAACAGTTTGTGTGGAAGAAAACTAACACTGCACATCACACTGGTCACATCATCCCCACTGCAATACATGGGGGTGGTAGCATCATGCAGCAGGGAAACATTGATTGGGATGGATGAAGCACGGTACAGGGCAATCCTGGAAGGAGGAGGGAATAAAACCTGACACCGAGGTGGAGGTTCCCACTTCAGTAGGACAACAACTCTAAACATATTACCAGTTACAATGGGGTACCGCGAGCGAGCTATTTTTAGAAACGTAACGTCACGATGACGTCACATCACGTGGTACGCAGTAGGACAAACTCCCAAATCCGCCGCTGTTTTGCTGTAGAAGAGACGTGCGTTAGCCTAGGTTGTACTGTTTAAAAGACTGCTTTTTCCAAAATCTAAGACCATTGTTTATAAACATTGTTGCTATGGAACGTGCAACAGCGACTCGAGGTACGCTGATCGGCCGCATATGAAGGATGTTTTCTTCATTACTTTCCCGAAATTCAAGAGTGCCAAGGAGAAATGTGTGCGCTTGGTCCATCGGTGCGGTCGGCCTACATATGTAGCAAGGATTTTGTCGGAGGAAAGGGCACAACCGAAGAACATCCTGACCCAATTCCAGCGACATCAAGTAGTGAACAGGTAAGATTATTTTGGTGGCCGAGATGTTAATAATGAAACGCCTGCTACCATGATAGCATATAGGCTATCATGGTAGCAGGCGCTAACATGATGATACCCTGCTACCAGGATAGCTTACTCAAAAACATTTCAAAGGGGACAAACATTAAACATATACCGATCCCTGGACGGTGATAACAAACAAAAAAACGGCCGATGACGCCATGACCACCGCGCAGGAAAAAACAAAACAAAGCTTACCGTTTGATCAACTCGGCCCGTTTTCCGGTCTTTTTAAGCCCTCGACACTCAAGCCATCGTTTGAGCTGAAGGTTGGTGTGTTCTTCGACAGTGCGACCAGTAATCCGTGCGCCTGGGACATCGTTTTGGGAAAGTTTAATGGCTGCAAAGTCGGTCATATCGCTGGTTCTGTTGCTGGTTGCTACGTGCGTTCTCTATCGGTTTGTCCTACCTAAGCGGCAAAAGGGGCGTTGCTGTTGAGGCGGTGACGTCACGTGCGCGGTACCCCATTGAGCTGTTTAGATCGGTGGCTCTCACTCCTGACCCTCAGGGCCCAATTTCCTGCTTGTGGTAGATGCATCTCTGCTCCAGCACACCCGATTTTAATGAAAACATTACCTCCTCAGCATCACAGCAAGGGCTGCAGGGTCCTGGTAATCATCCATTCATTAAGGTGAGCCACTCACGACTGAGAACCCCTGGTTTACAACAGCGCACATTCATGTCCCACTAAGAGTCCAGATCTAAATCCAGCTGGGAAACTGCCAAGACACTGTTTCACAGATCTGTTGAAGTCCTCTGGACTCGGTACTGTAGAGTTTGACATGTAATCATTAGGTCTGAGGCCAGACTGTCTACAAATGAAACATAAATTTTCAAAACCTTTGAGAATTAGTTAATTTGCTCTTATCTGAGTTTGGCCTGCAGGGGGCAGTGTGCTCTTGGTGTCCACTTGACAACGCTAGCCTCAATAAAGATGTGACTCTGGTCAGTTAAGGGTGAGGTGAGCTCCTAAAAATAGACTGAGTGCTTTTAAAGGGACAGGCAAGGAATTACATGCAGGCCTGAGTGATGAATTGGGAGGATAAGGAGCAGGGAGAGAGAAAGCGAGAGAAGGGGGTGAGTGGCATTCCTGTCCCCTCCTCTCCTCATCTCTCTCTCCGTGCAATTCAGGCCGCTCACTATACCGGTGTTTTTCTTCATGAAACTGCACTCTGCTTGCTGACTTGCCGCCTGAGGCTGAGCTCGGCACAAATATTTGAGTGTTGGAGGGTGTGCCATGGTGACATGAACTAATGTGACAAGCAATAGACAAGGAGCTCTTAGGGGAGAGAAAGAAGTCTGCATTTGGTGCTGTAGTCTGAATATTCAGTGTTTGCCGCTGATCATAAAATAATTTCAAACTATTCTAAAAATGTTTCTGCTCTGTTTTTCTGTCTTGCTGATTGCATGCAGTCCAAAATCTTCAATCTTGTTCAACCTGTATCCCAAAAATAAAACTAAATAACTTAGAAATTAGAAGCAACCTGCCTTTCCTCTGGAACATGGATAGCATATTCAGATTTAAAATACAGTTTAAGCCACACTTACTTTTTTGGGGTGAATGTTAGAAACAGTAGCTAGCTGTAAGGGTGCATTGTGACGAAAAGGATAGTTTGTACTAATAGAAATCTGAATTTGTATTCAGCCCCCTTTACTCTGATACTCCTAAATAAAATCCAATGTAAGCAGTTGCTTTTGGATTTCAACTGACTGGTAAAGTCCACCAAAATCCATTTTAGAAGTGTGACAAGACTGGGAAAATGCTGCTCACAGGCGCCCACCATCCAGCGTGACTGAGTTAGAAGTCAATGGCAAAGACGAGTGGGCAGACAATTCTATCAATAGATGTGCAAAGCTAGTATATACAAACCACAGAAGGCTGGCAGCAGGGATTGCAATGAAAGGATGTTCTATAATCACAGAAGCCGAATACAATAGATTTTTATTTAAAACTCTTGAAAACCATTGAACATTTCCTTCCACTTCATGAAGCAGTGTGTCGGTTTCTCATATGAAACACCAACGAAGTCCATTGAAGTCTGTGGAATTATTGCAAGAAAGCTGGAAAAAAAGTTGAATTGGTATGAATAATTTTGCAATGTATAATAACATCTTATTTGATTCTTAAGAAACTTTAGCATTAAACTGAAGGTAATTGTTTTAAACATGACTTTTAGTACTGCAGAGAAATTAAATCTAAAAGTTTTGATGCACCAGATCCTAAATTAATCTGACTGGCTGTGATTTCTATTTGGGGGCGGAAACTCTGAAGCATCATGACACATTTCTTCACCGCCCCACCTGTCCCATTATTTGGAACAGGGAGCTTGACCGGAAGAAGAAACCACTGAGATGGTGTCTAATTAAAGGAAAAAGAAAGGTTTATGGTGGCTGAATCCTGTCATGTCCCCCTCCAGTGAATACTACTTCAGCATCCACAACCTGGAGCGGGATTTCTTCTTGAGGAGAAAAATGGATGCACAGGGCTTCCTTCCCATTTCTCTCATCGCGAGCTTCCACCGAGTGCAGGCTCTTACCACTGATGTCAAACTCATTATGGAGGTAATGTCCCACCCTTGATAAATAACTCAGACGTGAGTATTTTCTGAATTACTCGACACATCCTGATCTTTGGGATCTGAAATCTACTTTCCCCTTGCAGGCTCTGAAAAGCAGCACAGAAGTGGAGCTGGTGGATGACAAGATACGCTGTAAAATCGAGCCTGATCGATGGCCCATCCCCGCCCTTCCCATCGTGGGTTCCCCTCGCACCGACTTCTCCCAGCTCATCAACTGCCCCGAATTTGTTCCTCGGCAGAACCTTAACGCAATCAATGCTGGTCATTATTCATTTTTTTCACATCTATATGAAGCAGTAAAAGTTTTTTTTTATGTTTAGAGATGCACCAATCGAAGATTTTGTTGCCGATTCCTAAAAAGAATTGGCAAAGCCCTATATCTCTGGTACTGGTTTCTAGCCAGTTCTTAAAGAATGGTTAAATGACAACAAAATACTTTACGACTTTCTGGAGAAACTAAAAAACTGAACTAACCCCTGCTTGTATTAAAATCAGGCCTAGTCCACACATAGCCGGATATCTGGGAAGACGGAGAGAGTTTTTTGCGGTTAGGAATTTCATCCACACAAAACGGCGTTTTACATCTCTAAAAACAAATGATTCTCCGGCCAAAGTGAAGACTTCTAAAAACTCTGTTGTTGAGCCTGCGTGTGTACATGACAAGACATAGTTTTAGGGTACGGCGCATCAAACTACCGACGTCACATTGTTAACACTTGACCATACAGTGGAGTAAGAAATTACTGCTGGCCGAGACGTGCCGATTTCTACGTTGGTGTTGTGATTGTTTCCTGTATGTGTCCATTCAACGTTAAACTGGGCAAGCTCACAAACCTTCGCCATCTCTGGTCGTTCATTTCCAACTGTTACCTCGGCAACGCACAGCATTTCCCGTCTTCAAGTCGGTATCGAGACTTCAAAGTAAGAGCGTACATGGAACATTATAAACATGGAATTGTAGGAATTTAGTACAGTCTACTATGAAGGCTAAAACGTCCACGGACTGTCCGCCCAAGTATGTGGGAGCCTTTACAGAGCTGCCTCTGTCAGCAACACTGTAAACATTAATCCAGTATGGGTCAGATGTATATGTTTATGTATATATTTTATATTTACATTTATTTACAACCCAACTAAAAAGAATTACAGCAAATCTCATCCATCTATTTACTGAAAGTATAAGAACTCCATACATTCCAGTTTTAATACATTTCAAAATCAGTATCCTACTTAAAATATTAGAGGAGGTTCTGATCGATATTGTTAAAACATTGCTTCTTTATAGTTATATTAAATATTTAAGCAGCCATTCTGTCAAAATCAGTCAGTATTTCTAAGACAACCAGAGGCGACAGCACCCCGTATGAGAAAGATCGGTTCCTCACACAGCCCAAAAGTTTAACATTTCATTTAAATGACTAGAGTTGACTAGAGTTGACATTTTAAATCTTTAGCATCTCATGTTAGCGTTTTGCACGATTAGCACGGTTGCCTTGGCTAACAGCAACTCCTCTGCATTCTGTTGATGTCGAAGGGATTTCCAAAACTGCCAGCATTTTCAATCCAGCATTTCCCATCATGGACAGAATTGGACTTAAACAAAAGGGTTCAGCTTTCCGCTCTCTGCCGACATCTAACTCCCTGAGGTGGCAGGCTGAATGAACTGCTGACATGCGTCCATAGATGATGCCGTTTCCTGTTGTTAAACATCTTCCAGCTTTTGTGCTTCATCTGACTTCATTGTTGAACGTCTCACTGATAACTGAGGGTTTTTCTCTGCACGAACAACTTTGACACTCAAGGGTATTGATGTTAGCACCACCTGAGAGCTTTGACTTATGATGCATTCAGTGATCAGATTCTGATCAGATTTTTAGTTTCTGATTGACCAAGTGTGAAATTTGCAGATTCTGGGGACAAGAAAGCCTTTCAGTGCATCTCTGCTTTGATAAATAAACACAAAAATGTTCAACATTAATGACAACGGTAATTTACGAACAGTCGTGATTATCTGTAGTTTTACATATAGTCATCCAAAACACCAAAGCAGCAAAGCATACACTTCAGTTTATTCTGTCTCCAAAATGCTACTGCCCTAAATATTCACTTGAGCAGAAAATGTGGATTAATTGAAGCTGGGCGAAGCTTCCATCAGACAACCTTTTTTTTGTAGCACTCATTTCTGTCTTTATGTCTGAGCTTTCCTCCATAAATGTAATGTTATGCTTTATTTCTTAGTTTATTTAATAGTCCATATTTAAACTATAAAACAGACACTCTTAAGACAGGAGCAAATGATTGGTTTTAATCTTAGAAGCTTTTCCTCACAAAGCCCAAAATTATGATGAGTTAACTGGTCCTGATGTCACTAGAAATTATAAGGCAAGAAATGTTTACTGTTCCTCAATTACATTACAGTCTGTTTGTTCTGTGATGGCATGTCTCTGGATTTAAATGTTTGTATATGTGAGAGTTGAAGGTGTGTGTCTGAAGTTGTCTTTATTTTCATTTGTAACTCAGTGCTAACATGTTGCACTTCCCGACTAAAAACACTTCTGCAAAGTGGTTACTGATACTAAGAGTTTAGTCACAGCAAGGAGGACAGGAGGAAAAGAGTTGAGAAGGTACGAATTAGGTTAAAGTGATCAGATTAAAGATGTCTTGGTGTGGTAGAAAAGGAACACAGCTGTAAGGAATGTCTTCAGCGTCTCCACCAGTGTTGTCGGTTCTCGGCTCTACTCTGAAAGCTCGTTGACTAATGTTTTGGGACTTTCAGCTACGTTGCCTGCCAAGGAGCCTCAGCTTGACTCGGCACAGCTCCCGGCATCAGCTGAACCCAGCTCCTCCAAGCAGGACTCTAACCCGGCCACAGACAACTCCAAAGATGCCCCCTCGCCTGCCCCCAAGCCCGACCCCGAGGCCTGGATCCAGGTGGAGAAACGGCACCGTCAGACCTCTGGAAAATCAAAGGTACGTGCAGAGCGGGGACAAAGTCACAAAGGTAATAAAGTCTTTGAAACAGCTTGTAGGTTAATAACCAGCAGTGATACAGAGGAAAACAATCTGGCTTTCCCTGGCCAATAACGATTACTAATATTATTATTATTTACCATAAGTGACACATCGGAGAAAATGTCTTGTAGATCCTTTGATGGAAGTAGTGGCTTTTAAATACCAGGAGATTTACCAGATTATCTCTATTTGTTAAAGGAGACAAATGCTTTTAAAACATTCCTTTTCACATGGAAATCACTCTGGTCTAGAATAGAATAGTCTTTATTGTCATTATACCAAGAGGCACAACAAAATGAAGGGTGCTCCCACCATGCACCACAAAAACAAGAACAGTCTTTAAAAGGACAAATTAACAACACAAGAAGGTAACAAAAGGATAACAGATTATTTCTATTCAGTGGTACATCCCTTACTTTCAGTGTCTAACATATTTCATATAAAGTGCAACTGCAAAGCTTTGGTCTGAATCCCTCGTTATCGTTGTCTCTCTCTTACCCCCGTTCTGAGGTGCGTCTGAGAGCAACTTGTTTTGATGCCGTCTCTTTATTGTCTTCACGGGAATGGGCTGAGAATAGTTCTGGTCCTTTATTATAATAAGACAGAATGAAGCGGCTGTAAACGGGCTTAGTGTATAACATTTACACTATTCTTTAATGTTCCCACAAAGCTCTGCAGCACCACAAATTAGCAAGCTAACAAATAACTTTTTTTTTTTTTGTGGACAGCAATTAAAAATGATCAAAGCACCGCCGTATAGCTCACTGCGCTAGAGACACAGGTTTTGTCCTCCTACAATGTCCTTTTCCTTTCACATGGTAGGGATGAGTGTCTTCACCACTCGGCTTCTTGGTGGGCTTATCTTTGTCCAAACCAGGCATCTGCAACTTCAGTCCTAGAGTGCCACGTTCCTGCGACCTTTATCTCTATCCCTGCTCCAACACGCCTTAATAAAATGGACCCTAGCAGAAGCGGCTGACATACCAATGAGGTAATTCAGGCCTTTGGTTCAGTTGTCCTCGGGCAGGAATGCATCTAAGCGGCGCTCAAGGATGGGGGTTGCAGACGCCTTGTCCAAACTATTCAAAATTTTAGGTGAGGGATTGTTTTATTAGGTGATAAAGAAAAGTAATGTGGGGGGGGGGGGGCGGTGGTGCGGCGCTGGTGGTCAAGACTCTCATCCATCTCTTGCGTCTTTGATTCATCCCTCTTCCCTGTTCCAACTCTCATCACATTTTTCCATGTTTTTCTGTCTCACTCGCCTGTGATCACCCGTTAAATCCTCCCGTCCCTTTCATTCCTGTCGTGGCCGGCAGCACGACTGTGATGATGTGTGTGCTGCTGGCCCCTCTCCTCCCTCAGAGCTCGAACCTGACCTCCTCTCTTCTGCAGTTGAGTACTCCAGCCATGCACTCCTCACTTCCTCTTCTGCTCCCCCTTCCTTTAAATTCCATTTTTTTTGCATGTCTTGTTTTCATCCATTCAAACATTCATTCATTCGGTGACATAGCTAGCTCAATTTATTTTTACCTGAAGATATACTTAGGCTGGAAACGGAGTGAAGTTAAGTACCTTACAAAAGTGTGTGTGTGGGGGGGGGGGGAACACAGGACATCAAACTGAACACCTAATCCTTACAGTGATACATGGTGGTGGCTACAATGTTTGAAAGTAGAAAATTCAGAGAAATTAAGTACATCTGGAAAGAACTTATGGGAAAGACAAGGGAAAACGGATACATGTTACATATGTTTCCCCTCATTTTTTTGTGAGCGCAACACCCACAAAAATAAAAAGGCCACCCCCGACCCACCCACGAAATGTACAAATAAGACTTTCAATATTACCAGCCATCTGTAATATATTAGTGTAATTTAAAGCGAACCACCAAATAGTTTTGCTTGATGGCTTTTCTTAAGGACATGTATGGCAATACAATGTATACAGTTAATTTAATAGGATTGAGAAGGTGTATATAAAAATAAGTCCTATGTTAGAGTGCGAGGGGTAAAACTGGGCCGCCAAAACATCTGTAGCTATGAGCAAGTATAAAAAGTTGGAAATTAGGGCACAAGAACTTCAGTAGGGGACAATAAATAAATAAAATGACTGATGTCTTGATAATTCAACACGTTTATGGTTCATCAAGTTGTTATGGTGAATAGGTGATCTAGATACAGTCACGCAATGTGGGAAGGTTGGCTAGTTGCATAAGGATTTTGTTGCAAGTAGAGTAAAATTTGTCTTTAATGCCTTTCAATTAATATTTAACCTTTTCTAGCTGAATACGATTCATGAGATCACCAAGCCAGATGGATGCATTCAGTGGATTTTTGGACTTCCAGAGCAACAGTATTATTCTACGTGCAATCAGTGTAGCAAAGGCTATTACATTTTTGTGTTTATTTAAAAGAGTAGTGTATTTTTTATCAGTAATACCAAAAAATGGCCATTGCTGCCTTCGGTTGAAGATTGATAGTAAGTGCCCCCGATAGTGTTTTGAAAACTGTGGTCCAGTATGTCATAAAGGCAGGGGTTGACCAAAACATGTAGTTTAGGTTAGCGGGAGAATTATAACCTACATTACACCACATCTATATCTTAATTGGAGTCCATCTGTGGTCAATTCAGATGAATGGACAGGATGTGGAAACTCAAATCTGTCTGTGTGTCCTACAGTTGGTCATGGCTGTAAGAGAAGAGATCACCTGTAGACCTTTGAGACACGATTGTCTCAAGGCACATATCTGGGAAGAGTTTGCTGCTTTAAAGGCCACAGTGAGCATAGTGGCTCTCTAAAACTCTTCCTAGAACTGTAAAGCTAGCAGAGAAGGGCCTTAGGCAGTTTATCAAGAACCCAGAGCGACCTCAGACGGAGGCGGCTGTTCATCTTTCAGCGGGTAGATGACATCAAGCGTACAGCCAAGATGTCACAGTAGTACACTACCAATCAAAAGTTTGAACTCACCTTCTGATTCAGTGGTTTGTCTTTAATTGTATTACTACCTCTGGAAACTCCTTCAATACTGTTGGAAAACCATTTCAGGTGACTAACCCCAAGAAGCTCGTCGAGAGAAGCCCAAGAGTGACCAGAGCAGTAATCAAAAGAAAGAGGGGGTCAGGGGTTAAAGTTCTCCGTCGCTGCGACGGATTTCCGTCATCTGGAAAATGAGCGCAAAAAGTTCTGTCTAGATGTTTTATGCAAGGTATTAAACAGAAGCTGCTTTCATCCAATGAAACCTGGCAGAGCCGGGACATTAGCCAATCAGAAAGAGAGTAGGGCGGGTCTTTGTGAAGCAGACGTCTGTCAGTCAGAGTTTTATCGGTGTTTCATCATTTTAACTTTTGGGAGAGCATTTTAAACTGCCCTCAGATGGCATGAATAAAAGTAGCGATGCTCAAAGTTTTCTTTGGATTTATGCAAACCAGCAGGTCAGAAAGTTCATCGGAATGAACAGCTGACAACAGCTTCATCGGTAAGTGTGTCTGTCGCTGCTCCTGCAGTTAAGTAATGAATTATTTCCACCTGTGGCTACGTCACCTGTCAGCGTTTATTCCCTCGCTGCCAGTAACTTAGCTGATAAACCAACCAGGGATCTCCTCATGATTCGCTATTACGTTTTATTTAAAACTCAAAGAGTTATGCGCTAACTCAGGCTAATTTAGCATGATGCGCTTCTTCTTTTCTTTTTTTTTTTTAAGAACGGTCGGAATGTGAAACAGTGTCCCGCATTTCAATGGGTCTGATTCAGAAAAAGTAAAAAAATCCCACCTGCGCTTCTCTGTAACAAAGAAGGCAGAGCTGCATCGGCTGTCAGTCAATAAGCAGCAGCTCCACCTCAGGAGCAGCTGCTCACCAGGACACTGGTTAAATAAAATCACAAGGATTTTGATGCATGCAGATTATTAAGGAAACTACGTCAATAAATAAACAAATAAACTGCAGCTACAACATGGACTGGAGAACGGGTTCTGACTGGGTGAGGCCAGAGAAAGGCGATTCTCAGAAAGCTTTTATGAAGTTCTTTTTTATTTTTAAACAGAGTGGAGCGCAATGTGAAGCGACACTGTAGAACCAAGTCGCACTAGAACCAGCTGAGAAAGCCTCCTGTGGTTCTATGGACTCATTTTATTCAACCCAAAATCACCTGCCAGAGAGACAAGCTACAGCAGCCAAGATACCTACAGCAATATTTAACTTCATGCTAAGTTTAATAACATTTTTCTAATTAAAGTGTTCATCTTAAAAAGCAAGTTATGTTCTTTTCTGATAAACTTTGAGCAATTTTATTAAACTTTTCAAAAATGTAACATCCCATCCATCCGTGGATTTTCTATACCCGCTTTTCCGTACAGGTGTGACGTCAAGCTCTATCTGATGGGGAAACAGCGTAATGGGGATTGGGGGGGGGGGGGGGAGACGGCAGGTGGCTCTTCCTAGGAGGGGACACAGATTACATCCTGGACAGGTCGCCAGTCACAGGGATAAAATATAACCGTTTTATTAGACTTCAAAAAAGTTAAATAATGCCTTTTTTATAAACTCATGAGTTGTGGTAATTAATTGCTGAGCAATAATAGGAAAAGCAGACTGATTATTGTAATGTGCGATCTGTGTTAAATTAAAATGTATGACCTCATCATAGTGTTGGTTATGTGTCCTGCATTGTCCATGGTTGTGGTCGGCCTTGTATGATCATAGGATTGGTTTATATTGAATGTGACAGGGAGTCAGTGGAGTTAATGTACAGGAGTGAAGTAGATGATGTAATGATGAAGCTGCTGTCTTTGTACTAGCTGCAGTTTATGGAGGTTTTCTGGAGGACAGGGAGGCAAGGGAGCTGAAATTGTAAAGTCAAGAGGTGAGTGGACTGTGAACCAGTTTGGCAAAAGTGTGAACGAAGAACTTGATGCTGCCGAGATGAAAGTTAACCAGGTGATGATGTGGAAAGTGAAGGAGAGGATGGGAGGCTGTCCAGGATGACGCCAAGGCTCTGAAGCTGAAAGGTGGGAGCGATACAGGAATGGTCAATGGATATTGTAGACCTACCAGATTTGGTTAATGTTGACTTTGCACAATAAGCAAGTGAGGTAACTGATGTGGCATGATGTCCACGGCCCGGAAATATATGGGCTGACTTGAAAACATTTTCAGTCAAACTGATTATTTTTGCTTTAACCCAAATATACTAGATGTTTTGATTTATTTCAGAATTTATTGTGTTTGATTGCCATACTTTTGAGTCATGGTTTAGATGTATTTACTACGTTTCTGCATTGCTGAAATTCATAAAAATAAGGAAAAGCCATTGAATGACAACAGTAAGTCAAAACTTTTGACTGCTAATGTAGCTTCAGTACGGTCTGTGAACGTCCTTGAGTGGACCAGCCTGAACTCAGACTTGAATCCAATTGAGCATCTCTGGAGAGACCCAAAAAAACAAAAGTATGCCACACCTTTCAGATTTTATTTGTGAAAAAGTTTGAAAAACCAATCTCTATTGAAGTTTATGGTTGTTTAAAATGTATTAAAGTTCAATGAGTATGAAAACTTTTGCAGGATGCTGCACTTCCCATCTTTCAGTTCAGTTTTGGTCTTTTCACCTCAACTCAATCTTTTCTCTGTTGTTTGACTTCACTCTCTTCACATCGTCTAGGGAGAATCCAAGGCAACTCCTCTGAGCATTCAGCCTCCTCCCCAGGCTGAGCCTGACCAGGAGGAGCTGGACTTCATGTTTGATGAGGAAATGGAGCAGATGGCGCCCAGGAAGAACAAATTCACTGACTGGTCAGACGAGGATGACTCTGACTACGAGCTGGATGACCAAGATGTCAACAAGATCCTTATTGTCACCCAGACTCCTCCCTACCTTCGCAAGCACCCTAGTGGCGATCGTACCGGCAACCATGAGTCCCGAGCCAAGCTCACAGCTGATCTGGCCAAAGCTATCAACGATGGGTTGTACTACTACGAACAAGACCTGTGGAAAGGAGAAGAGCAGATCGAGTGTAGCAAGGTGAGCTGACAAACCTCTGACATTAAGAGAGGCTTTGCTGATTTAGAGTAACAACAAATGAATGCAACACAATCATTTCTTAATGTAATAAATCACCAATGCCACAGTCATTGGAACCCCTACAATGTTTGTAAAATAAATGTAACAGAACAGTTGTTGTTTCTTTTACATTTGTTACTTTTTGAAGTTGACCAGGGTTTCTTGGACTGGTAATAAGCAATTAACCTCGCTTGCAAGCTGAATTCTCACGGTATTTGTGCATTCACAAACACAAGAATTCATCGTCCCGCTACTGTCTCAATCATTTGAGCCCAATGGAAAAGCGGTTCACTGTGTGGATTTTATAGTAAATACAGTTTCTGAACAAGTGTGTGTCTAAACCAGCGATTGTAGATCTCCACATTAACTCAGATTTCCAGGCTTTTTATGTTCGTCCTTGTGGTTTTGTTCGTCTTCTTACCACTTTAAGTCCTGATCCAGTGTGGGAGAGGAGAACTAATTGAACTGGGGTTAAACCCCAAAGCTTAGTGATCGCACCTACCACCAAAACCAGAGTCTATCCCACCTGAATTGCTACAGACAGTAGTGGCTCCGATTCGCCCCAAGGCCACCCCGCCACTGAGGCCCAGACGCAGGCAGAAGCAGAGAAAAAGACATGGCGGTCGCGGTGGCCTTCGCAACAGGCTGAAGGCTAACCCACATAGACTAGCTCTGCCTGGTTTCCTCTGGCTACCGTGTGATCTATCGGCAAGAAACTGGACGAGATCCGGGTTAGGCATAGAGTTAGCCTAACCCTAACATGACTGGCTGCCTTGTCATGTTCCAGCAGACTTCTAGGTCCTGTTGCTCACCTACAAGGCCTTAGACGGACTGGCCCCCTCTTACCTCCCGGACCTTTTGCTCTTGTATGTCCCTTCTCGAGCTCTCAGATCTCAAGGCACTTCTAAAAAATCCCCAAAGTGAGAAGAAAAACTGCTGCCGAGTGTGGTTTCTCTTTTCGAGCCACTTTCCTGTGGAATAACCTTCCTCAGGACAACAGGCAGGCAGGTTCTGTTTTTAAAGTTAACTTAAAGACCCACTCTGTCCTACTCATAGTAAATTTCATCTTCTGTTGGTTTATCTGTACTGTTTTTGTCTTTTATTCACCTCAGAATTGTTCAGCGCTTTATAAATAAAGTTCTTATTATTCTTATTATATTTATAATTTTAAAATAAGTTCATTAGCTGCTAAAGACTGTATGCACGCTTTAGCCCCTCAGAGTGTTGTGGTTGCACAGTGCAGTCAACTTGTTTTTAAAAAATCGTAGAAGATCGTCTCTTTTTGTGGCTGTGTGTAATTTATGTGCCGGTGTCTGCCTCACCAAGAATTTCACAGTGCAAACACATAATGACAATAAAACTTCTTGGTTTGTGATCATTTCCAAAATGCAGTGTTCAGTGAAAGAGACTGAAAGCTCATAAGGACAAAAAGAGCAACCAGGCTGTACTCTGGTTAGCCTGTATTGTCAGCAGAAAGTCTTGCTTCCTCACAGCCTGCAGGAACTGCAGATGTCTTGATATTTTGTTAAAAATCCAGTTTCCTTTTTAAACAACTTGTGAAATCTCTGCGTCCTGAAAATTTATTTTGAATCACAGCAGTCATACTGAACTCTGCTAACTTCATTTCTCCTTTTCTCAGTAACTGACTCTACACAAAAGGGTGTTGTTACTGGGTCCTGGTAGTACTTAGTAAGGTCCGATCCCTGATCAGAATCAGAATTTCTGAAATGCAGTTCACCAGGCCGGGCCAACAAAGTTAAAAAAATGTATGCAACTTACAGTTATTCAAAGAAAAAGTACATTTGTATTTGGAATCCTGCACTGAGCGTTTAATCAAATGTTTTATTTATTTCTTACTTCTATTGAGGCAGTGCGATTGCACTTCATGCTATGTGAAGGGGGACTAAAAGAAATGTTCCTACTGCACAAGCCTTCCAGCTGCTTCCAGAGCTGAGTGACCCGGTTTATAAAAGCTGCAGCATCTGCAGAAACTGTGCATGTAAGAACACTAGATATAGGTCACACAGCATGATGCAATGTAATCTGTGAGTTGGAACGGAGCAGAACAGCAGAAGTTTATGGGATAAAATCAGCATGCTGTCATTTGCAGCAGTTTTAGTGCCATATATAGCCAGACTGTAATTACTCGAACATCAATCCTTAAACCATATTCACTTAAAATCCTTTGATTTCAAGTATTTAGCTGTAAAACCAGAAAACAACGCAAGCACGGATGCCTTTAACTTCATAGAATTTGGCCATTGCAGTTTGGGTCTCCTACTGCTCTGTTCTTGTTTAAGAGAAACACCTCTTGAATTAAAGAGTTCAATTTTAAAAGGGCGAGCCCTTATTGGAGGAGCCCTGCTGCTTTGCTCATGTGCCCCAAAAACAACCTGCTGAAAAGTATCACTTTTCTTTCACCCCTAGTTATGTATTAAACTGAAAATACTACACAGGAACTCTGTAGCTCTTGAAGAAGCATGACGAGTTTTATGTGGAGAGAAAGTGTTGAGTAAGCGGTCTACTAAGGAGAGCCAACGGGCAACAGTTACTGCAGCAGGATTAAGATCATTAACCCCCAACCCACACACCACGTCAGCTTTAAAACCCTTGACTTGGTTTTGTTTTGACTAAGCTAAAAATCACACAAAGAAGTGCATGAAGTGATCTGTACCTGCTACCAAAATAAAGTAGAGAAACTTAAAGGAGCAGTTCATGGTTCCATTATTAGATTGTTGGTTCTAACCAATCTGGCTTTCATTACCGATTTCTGGTTTCCTTTTAGGTCTGACCTTCTGATTCAGATTACAATTGCATTGCAAGATTATCCTGAGTTTTGCATCAGAAATCATGCCCACAACCCTTTTCTGATCTGTCATTATTCCACTCACAAAGGTGCTGTGTGACAAAGCTGTTGGTCTATGTCCAGGATCAGCAACCTTTACCGTCCAAAGAGCCATTTCTGACTCGTCTAACCAAATCAATTTTATCCAGAGCTTCAATGTTACACCACCCTGTGAAAAAGCCCTATGTATCAGTTTGCTCTAAAGTAAAATTATTTAAAATCAAGAAAAAAACTATTTTATATGTTGAAATTTTTAGAAGAAAAAAATGTATCTAACTTTTTTCATGGGAAAATATATAAGGCAGATTGTAATGCATCACTAGTTTCGCTCTGTTGTAGAAATCCAATGCAGAAATCATCTGAAAACACAGAAAAACTGCCAAAGCTAGTAATTTTTCTCAGCTTTTTCTTTAGAAATGTTGCTTACCATAGTTTGAATTTGGCCAAATGTATTAAGGGCCGCAGGATCTAAAGCCCTTCTTTGTTTGTTTTTTTAGCCTGAACATAGTCAGTTCCTAGTTTTGATACATTTGATAAATGGAGAAAAAAAAAATCAAATTTTTCAGTATTTAACCTCCCACCTCCAAGCAGAGCTGATCGGTGGAGAATTGAGCTAAAGTTGAGTGACGCCGTGCAGGATTGTGTAGCGTCCCATCAATTCATTTTGGACTGATTGATTGTACGTTTGATCTGTAATATTGTTCTGTAGATTTTAACCCACAAGGAATTGAACGCTGCCCTCCAGATCAATAATCCACAGTAAATGCAGCGCGTCATGTCCCTGTAAATGTGACTTGTATGCTGAAGTGTTCACCTAATGAGTTTGAAGTCAGGGGCTTTCAGCAGAGTCAGCTCATTCTGGACTCAAAGGTTGTCAATAAAGCCTACCACATGTGAGAAATGCTACACCTGAACACACACACGCGCCAAGGCTAACGGCGATTCTTGTTCGCTATCAGACACCCGGCGCCTACGTGTAAAGTCCAGAGTCCACGCCACATCTGTCGTGTGTCACACTGGCCCGGCGGCTGTGGCCGCTGGCATTATCAGCTGTTTATACCTGCATGTTGTGCTGTTTTCCAACCAAACTGTCCACAAGGTCTCTGAGAGGCCAGTTACTGTCCTGTTGTAGCTAAAGGGAAGTAAGGGAACGGCAAAGAGTACACTGCACAGTTGTTGTAGTGCATTCATTCTAGAGACGAATCAATAAGAGTTATGGCCCGTTTCCGGTGTCTGGTTTCTGTAAAGCGCTGACCTGCTCGTAACTATTTTAGGAACTATGGCTAACAGCATTCAAAACATGTTCTAGCCTTCCTGCTGTGTGCGGCTGATAATGATTAGATGGTGTCACACCTTGTGTTTGTGAGCGAGCAGTCGCTGTAAAAGTTTACTGTCACCGAATCAGAGAAGTGTGCATGGAGTTGACAGCTTAAACTCTAATCATAATGATTAGCCCAGTTTGCATGGTTACCATAACTAGCTTTAACTCTCATCCACTGTGTTGTTGTTGTTTTAGAGAATATGTATACCTGACAAATACTGGAGATGACAAACTTGGAGCCTGAGTAATCAGATCAACTTTAAAGAATGTTGTAGCTGGAGGATGCGGTATCCACATATTGCGTACATTGAGACAGTGACAACCACAGGTTTTGCGATATATTGTGCAGCCTCAACCAGCAGGCAGCCATTGTGCATTTAAAGATGCAAGTTTAACTTGATTTTTATCCCCTAAAGCAGGACGTGGAGAACTTCAAGAAGCTGAACGTCATCAGCAAAGATGAGTTTGACACCCTCACTCCGAAAGTGCCTGTTGAGCCGAACCAGGAAGTCCCACCTCCTCCCATGCCAGGTGGGTTTGTGGAGTTGCAGTGCAGCTCACCACTAATGTGCTACGAGCAGTCAAGCAACACAGGGGCAGCTTTTGTTGAACACAACTTCGATATCTCAGGGAATCAGCACTGGGTATTAAAATATAATAGCTCATATTATGAATTCAATTTGCTATGTGACACCTTCTAGTGGGAATAATGCAAACGAGTCTCGTAACTGCATACAGCAGCATGCTACGAACCTTGTACTGGATGTGTTGCCGTTACCCGTCCCTCAGTCCCATTAATTATTTTCTGTTTCCCTGGATATCAGTTTTGATATTAACTTACCTTGGCACAGACTAGGCAAGAAATCTGACACTTTCATCGTCAGACTAAAAAAGAAATGTGTGTGTGTTCACAGTGGACAGCGGAGCAGAACTGGCTTGCTCTCTCCCTACAACAATCCCCGAGTCCCCCAGCACTTCTCAACCTCGGACCCCCAGAACTCCTCGCACGCCCGGACGCCAGGACCCCAACAAGACTCCACGCTTCTACCCAGTTATGAAGGAGAGTGGCACCATTGATGGACAGGTGAGCACCATTCACATCTGATTACTAACCTTCACAAGGTTTACACAGTATTGTAAAAAAAAAAATGTTGCTGTAGCTTTAATGAAAGCTGTGAGGTGAAAAGCAAAAGCTGCCTGTTGGGGGGGGGGGGAAGGGGACAAAGGTGTGGCCTGCACATGTAGCTCCCCACCCCTCACATGTAAAGGCTTACAGATTTGCACAATCTTAGTAAAATAGCTCAAACTTTGTTTCTCAACATCATCATTTCCGTGCTTTGCCAGATATCCTGAAATAGATATTGGTCTGGGCATTACCAGGGACTTTGAAACACACGATTAGGCTTTCATCTAAACCGTTCCATTGTGGCTCTAGCTGTATGTTGTGCGTGATGATCCCGCTGGATCCTGTATTTAGCTTTATCCATCTACCCATGAACTCTGACCCCATTCCCTGCCCCTGCTGAAGAATAGCTTCCAGACAGCACGATGCTGCCACTACCTGGTGTCACCATGCCTGTTACTGTGTTCTTGGTGCTGTTCAGTAATAACTAGTTCTGCCATACTCTGATGAATGAACAGTGCTTGTTCTGATATGTTTTGTAACCTAGTGCTGCGAGCACCGATCCAGCTTTTTCCGATCCAATCCGATTCGGTACCTGGGCTAAGCGTAACGGCTGATACCAATCCAATACTACTGTTGAATAAACCGTATACCTTACCATGTGAGGGAAGTTATCAGGCTTGAAATAAACGTTGTTTAAAACACTTCTGCATGCTCTTTAGCATGGTGCTGTTGGAGGTGCTTATTTAAGTTTGTGATGTTGAATCGACCAGCCCTCACAACATTAGCGTTGCAGATGCTGCATGTTTGCAGTCGGACTTGTTGCATATGAAGTTTGAAATGTTTCCAAATAACATACTTGGCTCAGTCTGTCCTTTTGCTCCATGTAGCTCTGTGTTTGCTCACCGCTAGCTGCTGTGCGTGCTCTGCGTAACCGCCGGGGCTAACATAGAATAGACGTGACTAGATGGCTGTAACTATTCCTGTGTATGATATTAATAAAAAAAAAAAAAAGAAGAAATGGCTGGATCGGAATGCTAGATCGGCAACAATCAGATATCCGATCCAGTTAATGAATCAATATCGGAGCCTATATCCCATCCGGGTATCTGATCAGTGCATCTCTGGCTGTGGTCCTTGGTCTCCAGGATACTGTTTTTTTTTTTTTTTAATCACTTCTTTTCCCTAAACTCTGAGGCCTTCACACAACAGTATTTATACTGAGAACAAATTAGACATAGGTAGACTTTGTATTTTAGTATTTACTAATTAGGTAACCTCTGAAGGCCCCCCACTTGGCAACAGTCATCAGATCCAAATTATGGAGCTTAATTTTGTTCGCTTTGAATTAAATGATATTCTCTCATGTCTTTCTTAACTAAAACGAAAACACAGGAGTTGGATATATTTAAAAGCACTATATTTGTTCCAGATGCCAAGAAAGAAGAAGACCCGCCACAGTTCAAACCCCCCTCAGGAGGCCCACATTGGTTGGGTGATGGACTCCCGTGAGCACCGACCGCGCTCCGCATCCATCAGGTCAGACTGCTCTCTTTCACTAGCCGTAATATTATTGATGGTGCTGCCTTTCGGGGATTTTTTTGGTTGCAAGTGGCCAAAGGAAAAAAAAAAGGATAATTTCTTTAATTACCAAGGCTGACTTGTCAAACTGTTTTTATTTTTATTTTTACTTTATATAATGGCTTAAGGGATTTTCACATCATCTGATTACTCATTGACCACTTCAGGGGAACAACTGGATGCTCTTGTGACGTTTTGTTGTTGTTTTTTCTGTCCACAGCAAAAAGCTAAATTATAGGAATAATTAGAATTCAGTTAAATTATGCATTGAATTTATTTATTTATTACATTTAAAAGGAGAGACTAAACAAATGTAGCTGAGATTCTTTATGTTAGATTGCATTGCTGCTGCATTTGTTGCACAACGTGACTTTTCTGTGCCATTGATCCACAGCAGCTCCAACGCTTCTCCGTCAGAAGGAGCTCCGCTGTCAGGAAGCTACGGCTGCACTCCCCAGTCTCTACCTAAGTTCTGGCATCCATCCCATGAGCTGCTGAGAGACAACGGCTTTACCCAGCAGGGATATCATAAGTACCGCCGAAGATGCCTTAATGGTAAGGAGCCAAGTGTCTTGTCTTAAGCAGCAGCTCAACTCCACTGTGTTTTGCTTTAATATTGGGTGCTAACGGCCTTATTTTGTTTGGATTTCCCACTAGAGAGGAAACGGTCGGGGGTCGGCCAGTCTCAGGAGATGAACTCTCTGTTCAGGTTTTGGTCCTTCTTTCTCAGGGACAACTTCAACAGAAAGATGTACGAGGAGTTCAAACTGTTTGCACTTGAAGACGCCAAAGAAAATTACAGGTTAGATGTTCTATCATTTCAGACCATGATTCTTAAAGACATCGGAATTACCGAAAATCGATCCCGTTACAAAACTTAGGATTTAAGAGATTGGCCACAACATTCTGATTGCTTCATATCTGTTGCTCAAGCTTGGTGGGTGTCGCCAGGTTGTTTCAGTGTGTGACTTCCCATGTTTCACAGAGTTGAGCTGCGTTTGTGCTTTATCTGCCAGAGGCAACTTCTCACACCTGCCAAACCTACATTCTTGGCTCAATAAGTGACTGGCTCGGCTCTGCATGTTGAACTGAGACTTAGTGCAGCCTGAGGGAGTAGCAAACCTCTCCGCTATTTGAGACTGCTCACATCTACTACATTGCCCAGAAGTCTGTGGACTCATTCTTCTACTGGCTCATATAATGCTCCACTATTATCTTGTGTCGTGATACATTCAGCTCATCAGATGAGGAAATGCACAGCATTAGCTTAGTGAGTTTTTTTTGGTCTAATTCTAATTTGCACGTAATACTTTGAAAGGATTCAAAATGCTCTGCTATGTGTTTTTTAAACGTTTAAATGTTTCTGTATAAATTAACCCCATATAGGTTTGATCTGTCGAAGTATTTTAGAATTTGAAATGAAGATGAACAATTGCAGTCTTGATTCCTTAAATGGTGAAATAGCCCTTTAGTGGCGATTGGAAGCTAATTTTAACATGATTAGCAGCTAATGGGCTAATTTTAGCATGATTAGCAGTTAATGGGCTAATTTTAACATGATTAGCAGCTAATGGTTAGCCAGTTGCTACAATATGTGTTTTCTTCTTGCAGGTATGGGTTGGAATGCCTCTTCAGATACTACAGCTATGGTTTGGAGAAGAGATTCAGGTTAGATCTCTTCAAAGACTTTCAAGAGGAGACCCTGAAGGACTTTGAGAAAGGTAATGAGCATTGATTTAAGAACGCCAACCCAGTTCTACCATTTGGTGATTGGTTCCTACACTGCACTTATAGAAACATCTGAGACACACACAACCAGATAGCAAGATAAAAATTTTAATGAAACGGTTTTGCATAAGCGTTAACATTTGTGAAGACAAGTGATGTGTTGAGATTTATGAGATGCTGGTGTTTTAATAAACACTCATCACATTGTGTCAGCCGTAATTAAATTCAAAATACTAGGAAAAGGAAGCAAGGTTCTTTGCAAAGCACAGCTGGCATACGCCCTCCACTGCAGGACAAGTCACGAACATTTTCATTTGTCTTCCAGGAAGTAAAAGGCTCTGTCTAGTCTGTTACACAGAACCAGCTGGGAATCTTGCTAGAAAATAACATCTCCCCCTCTAAGTGTAAAAAATGGACCTTTAAATATTTCTCTACTTGTTTCAACACACAGTGAAACTCTATGAGGGACTGAGCAGGAAAGGCTTTACAGTGTACTTTCTGTTTATCGTTCAATTTAAAGGTTTCACTTTGACGTTTTCTGCATTTCTGCCTCAACTTTCTGTGTTGAAAATGATCATTAAATGTTGTGAATTCCACATTGAAGAACTATAAATTGGGGAGTTATATATATCTAGGTAATGAATTTGATGTTTTCTAATGTATATGAACCGATCAGCAGGAAGCTTCTTCAAAAATGACACCTAAAAACGTCAATGGGAGGAAAAACTAGGTCCTAAAAGTGGGAAACATAAAGCATGTTGATGTTATACCAGCAAGATAAACGGGTATTTTGGCTTTTCCTAATGCCGTCTGGCATCACCTGTGTGACAAAGCTGGTAAAAATGCTGCCTTCAGTGTTCCCTCTGCATGTATGTACCTGTAGCTGCATCTAGAAAGGCTTTAGTTTCTCACCCTTTGATCAGTGATCTCCTCAATAACTAATCCTGTGTTTTATGGATTCCACTTTATTTCCACAGTTTATTTAACTTCCATAAGATGAAAGGAAATATGCTTTGCCCAGTTGGTCTGCTGCTTTGTTTTCTTGTCTCATTCTCATCATGGACACTTACTTGTGCGTCATTTAATCGCTAACCCGCCCTGTGCTGTGGGTCGTCCCGTCATCAGAAACAACCAGGCTGTTTACATAAAAGCTGTGATGCCTTCATATTTGAAGAAAAGCCACAATACAGTGTCTTACAAACCTATTCGCTCCCTTTAAACTTGTCCACGTGTTTCATTACAATCAAACATTTTAATGTGTTATATTGAGCTTTAATGCGATAGACCAACACCAGGTATAATTTTCAGGTGTGAGGAAAATGAAGCACTGGAACATATCGGAAAGGTCAGGGATAAAAAGGGTCAGAAATAGCAAGTACAATACGCAGAAGTTTGTCATCAATGCGTTTTCTCGCCTGATGTCATCCACAAAGAAGTCTTGTTTCTAAGGTAAACCCCTTAGAAACAAAGGTTTTGGATTTAAGTATACCACATATAATGTTTCCGTGAATGAAACCCTTTTTGTTTGCACGTTGCGTTTGTACGTCCTGCACATCCAGACGTTCTGTTCTGTAACTCTCAGCTGGTGCAAGAAATGCTCCTGTACTGGTTGCCGTACAAAGGCCGATGGGCCAATAGTCCATCAGCGCATGAACAAAGCAGAGCACTGGAATGAATCGACGGTCAAATTCAGAAACGCTGCTTAAAGCGACGTCCCTCCTGCCAGTTGTTTCTGTGTCAGTGTGTACTTAGCTAGTAGCTTCTGCCGTTATTTGGCGGCCTCACCGAGGCAGTGGGTATTGCTTGTAGGCGTGGTGGGCCGGTGGCAAAGACCCCTGGCCCGCGCCAGGACCTTCAGAATTGGACAAAACAGTGAAATCAGACCAACAAGGCATTCATCTCAGACTTTATCCCAGCAGTTTCAGGCGACTGGGACGTGCACCATTATTAACCGGGCTTTGCTTGGTGAGCATTTCCACTGCGGTGCGAGGTCGTCACGTCAGACAAAGCTGAGTGAAAACTCCCACAGCAGCAGTATCTACCAAGGTCTCACTCAGAAATGCTGACGTCATAGACTTAAAAGCATTAAATCTATAACCCATGTCTGTCACGGTTACTAAACTTTAGACACTGTACAGACTCCTTATAAAATCCCGAGGAAATTGAAGTGTAACAAATGTTTAATGAATTGTATTAACGCAGACCTCTTGTGTTCTCCTGCTTTCAAAGCGGCAAGCAAAGGCGAGACTGCTCCGTAGCTGGGATTAAAAGCTCGTGGTCTAGCCATAAATATGGTATCAGGTCACTGCTTTAACACTCCGAGACCGTTTATGATCACCTCAGAGTCAGAAGAAGTTTGTAACTTCACAAATATTGAATTAATAAACCCCGAGAGAGCCACGGCAGTCGATCATAAACCCCCCGCACTCAGCAGTGCCTCATCTCCTCTAACAGTCTGTTAAAGGTCAGCAGGGTTTGTTGCTTTTTGCTACAGAGCAGAAAAGGCTTCAGATCCTAAATATTACTTGTGAATGAAGCATTTACTCCTCCTTCCTCAGGTGGCCGTCAACAGACCCAGACGATTTACCGTCTGTTCTGGTTAAAGTTAGCAGGGCCGTAGACCATTTTTAACTGTTTGCGCTCAATCTTAACAGAATAGAAAGGCAGTCATTTAACATTGATTTCCATTCTATCCTCCGCTGTAGGTCAGCTGTATGGACTGGAAAAGTTCTGGGCCTTCCTGAAGTATTCAAAGATAAAGAACCAGCCCATTGACCCAAAGCTGCAGGAGCACCTCTCAAAGTTCAAGAACCTGGAGGACTTCAGGGTGGTGGTGAGTGCTTGTTAAACCCTCCGTTTGACGCGAGCCCAATTTTTCTGTCTGCGACGATCATTAGAGATGCAGGGACCTCCTTTTTGATTGACGCGAAGCAAAAATGCACCGATCCTTGTCTGCAGCCTCCGATGGGAGAAGAGGGAGGCAGGAGGAGACATCCCTCGTCCTCGGCCGGGGATGAAGGAAGGCGCCGAAGACATCCTTCCAACTCTACCTCAAAGCATATGCAGGCCTCTAAATCCTCTCAGCCTGCTGCCTCCGCACAGAGTTCGGCCAAAGACAGCACCCAGAAAGCAGCAGCGGCTGCGTCTAACCACGGCAAAAAGTCTGACAGCAGAGCCGTGAAGAAAGATGGAGTTTCGCCTAACAAATGAAGCGCTCTCCTCCCGGTGAGAGCGTCGACATTCAAGGCTTGTGGAGAGACGCGGCAGCTGCTCTCAGGTTACTGCTCGCTCTTCTCAGAGGCAAACCCTTTGGGTATTCAGAGGCCGAGCATGGTTGACTTAATTTGATTGTTTTTATCAGTGCATTTCAGTTTAAAGGAAGCAAATGTAGACAGTAAGCTTGAATATGTTTGCCCGACAGCTCATAACGTTTACAAAACAAAACAAAAAAAAAATGCATTCCCCGCATTTTGCCTTTTTTCTCTCAGATGCCAAACTCCTCGAGTACATTGATCGCTGTGAACGGCTCAGATCTTTAAAGAGCTGTTGGACTGTGATTGTAGTTTGCCAAGATAAGAGATACCGCAGATAGTCTCGTGTGCCTTAATCTTATCCATCATGATGTCAAGAGTGTTCAATTTATTTATGGTCTTCCTTATTGTTTGGGGTCGGATGGAGCCTAAAAATGACGCCACTTGCAGGTAGGGTCGTCAAATGAATCGATGCGTCAATATAATCCATACAAAATTATTCAGAGATACTCATCAGCAACCAAATCGATGCAAACTGACCTACTCTCATTTGGCCAGATTGTTGCATCTGTCTCCTTTTAGTTGTAAATGCGTTGAAGGCTCATGTGTCTAAGGACACAGCTTATGTTGGAGCCGGACTCAATCTGACAACAGAAAACCGTAGGAGCCCGCAGCAACCGGCCCGCTGCTGTAGCTGATCACTAAAGAAAACAGAACTTAAACCACAAAGACAAATTGTACGGAGCTGTTGCTAAACACATTTGCATGAACCAGATCCGTGTTTACGTTGCAAGAAATATGTTCTGTATGCGGCAGATCCATGTTTGCTTTGAAACACAATTCATTTTAGTGTAGAAGGGTCCTCCATTTGTCCCTCAGCTGTAACATTTAAACGTGTCTTCAGCAAATTGACAGTCAAATGGAAGCACGCGGTAACACACTAAAGATTATTATGATCAAATAAAAGGATTACATGACTGAATAAAAAGTTACTCACTTCCATAAACGATCTTAACTCTTTTACTATCCGTGTTGTCTTAGCTACTGGTTTGCTAAACAGGGAAGTGACATATGATATATTTCTCTAAACAAGGGCTGAATTTCCCCCAAATAATTGGTCTTGCCTGAATTAAGTGAACATTTTGTCTTATTGTAATTATATCTGTTGCTCTTAACCACAACGAGGCTTGGGCCTGGACAAACAATGTTGCCGCGGTATCTGAGATGGTGTCGGATATCGTTTTTAGTATTTGTATGGTGCTTCAAACGAAATGTCGGCATCGGGACGACCCTGCTTGCGGGCTGCACACACCCAACATCTGCCGTCTTCACGGCGACAATCGGGTGGACGGGTGCAGCCGCGAATTTGTGAAGGACTGCCCCCGAGGCTGCCCCGCTCTAACAGATGTTCCTCCGCCTGACCGCAGCATATCACAGCGAAACTAAAATGTGCCGTTTTAAATTAAGACGCTGCAGAAATCATCCTTTTTATTTTTCCCGGGAAGCTTCAAGTCCCATTTTACACCCAGAGATGGCTTAATTTATTGTTTTATTGGTTTTTATTCTTCCATTGACTTGATTGATATAATAGTCTTAGGTGATCATTGCAGTTTTTATTAGCCTGTGTATTGAATATGATACAAAAACAAATGTGTCTGCTGGAAGTATGGTGTCATAAAACTACAGTATATTTTAGCTTAAGGTTTACTTCCTTATGTTTGAGGCTTGGTGCTCTAGAGCACTTTAAATGTTAACTTTCTTTTACTTCATTGGACAAAAAAAGGTTCGAGTTGAATTATAACAAAAAATGTACATACTATAAAAATCATTTACTATTCCATAATTCATTTGATTTGACGGAAGTGATTTGTTATCTTTAGTGTGTTTGAGTGTTTCAGGATAAAGTATTGCATGTTCTTGAATTGTAAAATGCAAAAAAAAAAAACATTTAAATAAATCTGATTGTATGAACTTGTTTGGTGTGATCTGTCCTGCGACGCCGAGGGCGAGTCGCAGAGCCTGATCAGCAGGTTTCTGTTCCCAGCCGGAGCTCGGTGAAGTCGGTTGAGTCTGATCCCCTCCGCTCCCTGCTACCATCCTAAAGAGGACACACGATCCAAGGGGTAATATTAGACCATGTGAGTGGGTGATGGGCAAACAGAAAAAAGACAACAATGAAAGTCTAGAGACAAATAGCTGTACAGCCATATACGGGAATGAAAAAGAGGGATTCTCCTTCCCATGCATGTGTGCCAAAGCCATCGTCCATTCAGATGGTTTTTCAGCTGAGAAACAGAAAACTCAAATTTCCAGCTTTGATGCGACACTCTAAACTTCAGCTCTGTCACGAAGGCTGATCTTCTTGTCCCAAATTCTTAAACGGGGGAGAAACCTAATGAACAAAATGACTAAATAATATTTGCATGCCATTTAATTGGCTCATGTTCTTTATATTTAAAAAGTGGTCTCCAAATCGTGGTTAAATACTTGTCAGTTGATCCACGAGGGAGCACAGAGCACGGGCTGGTATGTAGTTCTCACTGTATAAAACACCCTGCAACTAAACTAACAAGGTCGTCTTGTCTAACTTTGAATAGTTATTTTGATGCATGAAATAAGACAAAATATTATGAAAAACCGTGATTGGCAGTGCGCAACAACAGGTAGGGGAGGGGCAGCACTGCTCTCAGCTCCATATAGTAGGAGAAAGGTCTTGTGACTTTTTGTTAAAGTGGCTTTAAAACAGGAACATGCTCATTTTTTATTCATTTTGAACTTCTAAGCTACTTAAAACTTACCTTGACCGGTAATCGGCTCATGCCTACTCAGCACTAAAATGAAAACTGTTTTATCTGAAAAATAACATGGATAACAAAAATTCAATCAGCAAGGTATTCAATTATTATGGTTCATTTCTGGTTTGTAGAGAATTTGTCTTATGAAAGCTTACAGATGAGGCATTAACTTTTTTTTTTTTGTCTCAAATCTATCTGAAGGGGAAATTGTCAGGCAGCCTAAATACATTGTGAACATTTAACAAGCAAGAAATGAACATAAAATCAACAACTGAAAGGGAATTCTTAATGGATTGGTTTGATTTGAATCAAATGGTTCTTCTCTTAGGGAGGGTGAATTCACAGTTTATGTGCATGATTTGGATTTATTAACACAGGTCAGGTACCAGAACACGGCCTTTTCACAGGAAAGGAAGGAACCGATTAGAAGAACCGTCCTACGTAAAGATTGAGGAACACTATGACAACAGAACCTAATTTTAACCAAGCTAGTCAGTCATAGTTCATCTGTCTCTCTTCACCTCTGTTTTTGTATCGTTTTCTTTTTCACATGTCCTTTCTTGGAGATGCTGTCTGCTTACATATGCCAGGGCAGCTTTGATTTTTTTATTTTAGTTTTTTTTTTTTGTCTGGAGATGGCAACATAATTGCTCGATTGACTTTATTAGGTCATGGTTCAATGTGACCTCAATATAGACAGGTTCAGTCACTATTGTATGAACCTTTGTCTGCATAGCCTTCAACCTTTGGGGTTATTTGTATGGTTTTGTGAGTGGACTAGGTGTCTGCTTTCTTTGGTCACCAGCTTCACGTCTTTGGTGAAGCTGTTACATTGGTGTAAAGAGTGGAACTGCAAGAAGCTCCCCTGCAGGAAGCCTCGCCTCCCAGACGTCACAGACAGCCCAGCCCAGCCAGACGGGCACCACCGGGACCCAGCTCAGTCTCCGCAGCCCAGAACATCCCAGAGAGCCATGTCCGTATGCCCACCCCACCACACAGTCCTCCCCCCCCTGACCTCACCAGAGCCCCCAAAGTTATCCCCACACCACCAAGAGTCCCCGCTGAGCCAGTGCAGGAACAGAGGAGGGCCTCCAGGGGACCAGATCAATTCATTCTGTCGGTTTGTCACTTCCCATAGAAACATCACCTAATAGCGCTTGGAACTGCAGGAAGCATGTGGGACTTCTTTATTTCCGTGTCAACATTTGTGACGGCGCCAAGCAGCCAGAGTGATGGACAGAACAGGATGGTGTCCATCACTCTGGGCATGAGGAGAAGCCTTCAGAGCCGCTCATTCAAAATTCATGGACAGGCAGCCAGAGTGCATGCAGACAGTGATCAGATGGATCTCCATCTTGTCTTTCCTAACTACCTGCATCCTCATCCTCACCTCTGCCCCAATGAGCTGAAGGCTTCCTCTGCACACAGATGTCAGAGTATTTTTGACATGTCTACGTGGATGCATGTTAAAGCCGGAAGGGGGTTGTTATTCTTTCAAACCAGCCGTCACGAAATCGATGGGCACTGAAATGTTCTCGCCAGGGCTACAGAACAAGGTCGCCTTCGGCTGCCTGAGCTTCAACCTTTGCCGAATGAAAATGAGTATTTTATCAAATGTTTGAAACTTTTTATCATCCCAAATTTGTAGTCACTGCATTTGGAGGAGATCAAGTGCACAGTCCGTGGACTTAAAGGATGATTTAGTGCTAGCCAATATCACAAAGTTCTCGAAATCATCATGATGGCAGGGAATCTTTTTTACAAAGCACCTATAGGTTTAGTTCTGGACTATAGATCAATTTCTTCCCTCGTAGCCATTGTTTTAGTGATTTGGGTGTAACCTCGGAATCGCAGTCATTTTTAGCATTCACACCATAAGGTGTTGGTTTAAAGCCGACTGATCTTTGGAACTGTTCATAATTACATTGAAAACCCCAGTTCCATCTGATGAAAAGCATCTCCCACATGATGACGATGCTGCCGCCGCCGTGGTTCACTGTAGACGTGGTGTTCTTTTAGTGGTCAATTGACGGGATATGTTAAAAGCTTGCTGGTAAGCTTTTAACATATCCCAACTGCATTTGTGACTGCTTTTTGCCCCCATCTCCAAGTCTTTTCGAGGTAGGAGGACCCCCTTGTCTCTGGCCTAAGTTTTAGCTCCCTCCACATCCTCTTATCGGAATCAGACTCTGGCTGGGAATAATTCAAAGCAGCTCCCAATCAGCAGAAACAAGCTGGTAAAACGTCGATCTAAATCGAAATTTGGGCTGCACTGAAGTAAGAAAAAAGCATCCAATCTTGTTTTTTTAAGCTGCACTCATAAGTAGGGAAACTGGTGGTTTTATGATTCACTGGTGGCAGTTTTTCCATCCTTGTGGTCACCTGGGTTTGATGTCGATTGTCTGCTTTCATATTTGAGATGCTTTAAATAATTTTCTTATTGTTTTGTTTCTCAGTGGGCACGTTTTGTTTCATTTGATCATTTTCCTCGTCCAACGGAACTTAGTGCCATTTTTTTAAGTAACTTTATTAGAATATTCTTTATAACATACAAAGAGAAATAGTATAGCATCAAGTATACATAAGTACAATGAACAGTGAACAATCGCCAGGGGATTGAACAAAAAATAAAATAATAGTAATTAGGTAAAGCTACACATAACAGCATGGAAGGAGATTACATAAATATTTTTGAATTTAGGACTTCGTACTATTTTTTTAATAACTATTAGAATATTCTTTATAACATACAAAGGGAAATAGTATAAAATCAAGTGTAAATAAGTACAACAAATAGTGAACAATCGCCAGGGAGTTGAACTAAAAATAAACAAATAAATAAAATAGTAATAAAGTAAAGCTACACATACAGCATGTAAAGAGATTACATAAATATTTTTAATTTAGAAGAACTTCGTGCCAATTATAGGTAATATTTTTTAGGAAGCCTGTCACTTGTCTCGTTCAAGGTCCGCTCATTGCTCTAGTTCCGAGCCGCAGTTCGCGTCGTTTCCGTCTCTCCGCTGTGCCTCCAGCAACAGACCCCCCGCCGTTTCTGCCTCGAGGAACACCGCGCGTTCACGGCCCCCGGTGGCCCCCGATCCCGGGTCAACAGCTCTCGACGCTGAACGCTCGCTCAACTAGTGGTTCTGGCGTTCCCGACGCGACCTGAACGCCTCATCTTGCCAGGGGCGGGTAGGCGCAAACTGTGCAGCATGGCGGACGATGGAGACAGTTCGAGCGGACCAGTTGACACAAACGGCGGGCAGGGGGCGGCGGAGGAGTCGGACGGGCTCGGCTTGGGCGGAATGTTGCTGAACATCAGCGCGTTGGTGCTGGTGGTCGCCGTTTGCTTGGCGGCGTACCGGCGGTGGGGCAGGCGGCTCGTATCCGACGGGGCCCATGGCGCCGAGGCCCCGACGCTTACCAAGATGAGGAGACGGGACTTCACTTTGGAGCAGCTGGGGGAGTACGACGGCGTCCAGAACCCCCGCATCCTCATGGCCGTGAACATGAAAGTTTTCGACGTGACCAGCGGCAAAAAGTTTTACGGAAAAGGTGAAGGGGCTGCGGAGCCAGGCTGTGAAGACGACGGAGTTGGTTGACACGTTGCCGCCTGTAGAGATTCTGGACCCAGAAAATTGGGCGCAAAGCGCTCTAGCTTAGCTCCTTGGCTTTGTGTGCTTTTGAATGGGATGGGAGCCGCTAGCCTGCTAGCGCGTGTCGTGAATTCGCCACTTGTGGGGACGATAACTTCCCCCGGGTTCCCGCCGTGCAGCCAGCTGAGCTGCGGCACGGTTTAGTCCGGGGCTTGTGTGTTAAGGACCAGAGTCTGGAGAGGCGGTCATTTATTATGCTAATGCTAGCCTGCTAGCCTGTTGACATGCTCGGAGACACGGAGCAGCCTTGCTGTCCAGTCTGGCTTGGTTACAGCGATTAAAAACAAAAACTTTAGATTTGGGGCGTTGATGCAGCTTTTCAACACCAACGAGGGGAAGACGTGTGCGGGAAGGGTTTGGTCAGGCTCCACCGCACAAAGGCGGATAAAACGGGATTCCGGCGTCAGATGCTGACCAGAAAGGCCGGTTTGTTGTGCTGGGCGCTCAGAGGAGCCCCTTACCAGGACCAACAGACAGGCAGCGCCTGGTTAGCAATTTTCGGTTCGGTCCTTGTCTTAATGGCTGTTTTCGCTGCATTTAACAAGAAAACGAACAAAAGTTCGACTTCTTTTTAAAGCTTCATCTGGGACGATTGTGTCCGCCTGTGGGAGGTGGGCAGGGTTTGATGAGTCTGGGTTTAGAGTGAGGTTGAGCGTTCAGAGTGTTTTAGGTTTAGAGTTGCTGCCCTGTATTGTCCAACAGGCCCGGATGTGTCACAGTAATCCACAGGGAAACCTGAAGGGCACCAGGGTTTTCATATGAACGTCAGATGATCCTCTCCGTGGAAGATGATGAAAGGTTCTGCAACAGTAACTTTAGTCAGAATCCAACAAAAGGCTAAATTTCTAACCTTTTTCATCGCCATGTTTTGTTTTGGAGGAGCAGGGTTTCACAGTGGCTCCAATGTTTTTGTTTTTTCCTCTTAAACGCTATATACCCTCTGTCACAGCTCTCCCCTCAGGGCTGTGCCTGCATGTCTGCTCTTAGCAGTGGCTGTTTCTAGGCGTGGTCAGCCACTCCCACCTCCACCCATCTCTTGGTGCGCTGAACGCTTTGAAGCGGCCCACAGTTTAAAGTTATCCCCAATTTTACTCAGTAGTCGCGTTTTTTGAAGTTGCGCATCAGAAGGGGTTGATGGAAACGGCAAAATCCCAATTAGCTCATTAAATTTTGCAAAAAAGTTTTTGAGCTCGCTCGATGTGGTTTTGGACTTTTTCGGGAAAAACGCTAAATGCGCTAAAGAGGAGATGGAAACGTTTGTGGAATCAGTTCTGATGTAGCGAACGTTTACCTCACGTGACCGATCAGCTGTTTTGAAAACAGGTCTGGAAGCAACGACCGGGATGTGTGGACCGATGAGACGCGAACATTTCTTAGTCTCGTCCATGGGGGGAAAAAAACCTCACCGCATTCATCAAAGCCTCGCTCCATGACTGATCTGTGGTCTACGTTAGTTAGCAACATCTACTTCCTGTTTATCACAGCCAGCGTCAACGTATGACGACGTTAGGATGGGCGTCTCCTGGTTAATTCACTACAAACCAGTAGATGGAAACGCGTCTGATTCACGTTTTCTTTTTACTATATTTTATAAAAGTTCGCTCAATATTGGCACAAGAACTGGATGGAAACACAGCTGGTGACTCTTGGGTGTTAGTGGACAAAAAAACATGGGGCGTGTTCAGACAGTGGCACGCGTCACATTGGCAGGATAGTAATAATTTTGTTTTTATTTTGGCTATCTGCTGCAGCGGAGCAGGTTAGGGTGAGGGAATGGCTTCAAGAGTCAGACGGCTACACACCTCCAGTGTGTTGTTGCATTATTGTGGATTTCACAAGTAAGACCAGACTGCGTTTTCAGCAGCTTGAAAGTTAGTATGTTGTGATTAAAAGCAGCAGAAAAAAAAGATCAGAGATTTGAGTCTTGAAAAGTAAACCGTGTCTACTATATAAATACAGCAAATTCTCAGTCCAGGCGATGCTAGCTCAGTTCTCCTTGTGGGGTTTTTATTATGAAGCGGGAGGGGTAGTGGTGAGACGGAGGGCTGAGCTGCTGGCTGGACCCACATCTATAGACTCCAGCTCTTCTTCCATGGCTGGGAACCGTGCAAAGTCTTCTGAAACTGTCCGTTTTTAGGTTTTTTTAATCGAGGGATCGACGGAAAGGTTTCCTCACCGCGGCCGTTGTGTTTTCTTCCCCCCAGACGGCCCTTACGGTATCTTCGCTGGCCGGGATGCTTCAAGGGGCCTGGCCACCTTCTGCCTGGAAAAAGACGCCCTGAGGGACGAGTATGACGACTTGTCGGACCTCAGCGCAGTACAGATGGAGAGCGTGAGGGAGTGGGAGATGCAGTTCCAGGGTAGGTTGTTCTAGGTGTCTGCTCAGTTCATCTGACGCCTACATCAAAAGTCGCCACGTCCGCTACACGTGCCTAAACGGTTTTTAGGGGACAAATAAAACCTATTTCACAAGGTTGGATCCCCAGATCACAGCATGCTGAGATGTACATTTACCCACACAGTCCACTACAGACCGTCAGTCTCAGGCTTCCTGGATTGTCAGATATTGGTATCTAGTTTTGGACTGAACTCTTTCTAATTAACACAAGGTTAGTGTGCGATTAAATAACGTCTGTAGTTATTTAACTAATAACTGCAGCTAGAGGTGGATGATCATCACAGCACAACGTTGAACAGAAAGATGTCGGCACGTTTCGGTTTACCTTTTTAAACCACTCTGTAGGCTGCACTGCTGGCCCATTTCATACCTTTGAGATTTGACCGTACTTTATTTATTTCTAGAAGAAACTAGAGGCGTTTGTGTGCAGTTTTATCTGGAACCTCTGAACTCAATTAAATTTAAACTGAAAGAACAATGACAGAAATGTCTTTCAGAATAAGCAGCCAAACGTTGGATGAGTTTGAGAATTGGCAACGTTCCAAAACTGTTCTGCTTAAAAGCTTGGATTTAAAGCCCGACCTCATTAGAAATCCTGCAGTAAGTTCATAGTGAAACTTTAGATTTCTGCTTAAACTGAAAACAGTGTTTTGGGAGCTCAGCTGGTCCATAATGGGACGTGGTCGTGAAAAGGGTGCAGGAACCCAGTAAACAAAGCTGGCCGCTCTGCCTGCTGATGAAAGCCGCGCTCTGATGCTATTTTGGTGAAACTGAGGAACAAAGCCATCTGTTTGGGGCTCTAAGGTTTCCAAATTATTGTCATATCTTAATAAATTATTTTAAACTCTTAATTAAGAAATGTCATTTTCAGGTTGACAATGGAGTAAAAAAACAAACAAAAAAAAACAAGCATTTCCAGTGGTCTCCCAGGATTGCTGAATTAAATCTTTTGCCTAAATATCACAAAAAAAAAAAAAAAATCCACCCAAAAGTATCAATGTGGTCCGTCAGACTAGCAGAGTAATTCCCTCTGTGGTGCTTTCAGAAAAATACGACTACGTTGGGAGGTTGCTGAAGCCTGGAGACGAGCCGTCAGAGTACACAGATGAGGAGGACATCAAGGACCACCTGAAGCACGACTGAGCAGTCCCCATCCCACGTACCAAAGCCAGATGCCCCCCAAACAGCTGTAACTGACCGCCCTGGACCACCAGACGTTCCACCCATCCTCAGGCCCCCGTCCATTTACCCATCGCTCTCTTCTCCAGCCCCTGTCTGTGTACCCAAACTCTGAATGCGTCTGGTGCTGCAGCTGCTTTGGAAGAGAAGGACTAAAGTCTCGGCGACCAGACCTCCTCCGTCTCTCTCTCTCCCTCGTCATCGCGTGAAGACGAGCACCAACAGGAAGCAATCGGGAGCCTCTGAGGAGCTTTTTGCTTTTATTATTTGAAGCCAACACGTCCTGGGGGGAGGCTGTTAGACGTAGTGTGAGACAGAAACCCTGAAGCATCTCGCTGATCTGTTCAGGTGGGGGAAGAGGTGAGCGCGGGGTGGAGGTTAGTCGGGAATCCTCTGGTCAGGGATAACCAGCGGAGTGGGGCGGGAAACACTTCTCTGTCTTTTAATGTTCGGATTGGCCACACAGCAACTGAAACCGCTTCAGCTTCGGAAAGCTCATCAATCAATCGCTCACTTTCTGTTCCGTTCACATCATTTTCCTCCCTTGATACGAGGGCAGTTCTGTGGCCTAACCAAGGCAGTATGGCAGGCTTTGCGTTTATCTGTTGTGTTTGTAGTGTATGCACTACTAGTTTTCTTTGTTTGTCACCATGTGATTGTATTTGTCAAGTAGCATAGAGGGGACAGTGTTCCAGCCACATTATTATTATTATTATTATTTTTTCACGTTTCTTTTTGCGGGGGTGGGGTCAAAGGTCCCTGCTACAGGAAGCTTGTTTTAAATCTCATCAGATGGACTAGATCACCGATTTGGAGGCAATAGGGAAGGTGATAAAGGCAGTCCTAATCAATTGACAAATTGTTTACATGCCTCACAAGCCAGCTGCAAGTCTGTCGATTTTCCCCTGAAAATGGTCCAAGTATTAATCGTGCCTTATTTCGTTTGTCGCGTCGGCGCCGGCGGGTCTGACAGGAGGCGAGCGGAAGGGTGGAGGTGTCGGTTTCTTCCCAGACTCGGTCCCCCAGACTTCACAGAAGGCATTTGTTGCGTCAGTCGTCCCTGCATTGACTGTAATATTTCCCCACTTCAAACTTTGTACATAGACCCAAGAAATTACTCAGTGTTACTGCCATATTTATGTAGTGGATGAACTCCATATACATATAATGCTATGTCGTATTGGCCAAACCCCCCATCGTTTTTTTTTTTTTTCTATTGTTTTTTTTTTTTGTTGTTGTTCTTTTTTGTTCTTTGAATGTGGGTGAATTTTCAAAATAAATCAAAAGTGATTACAAGGTGTTGCAAAAAATGCTGCAGGATTGGACCGGGAGCTGTTCTTGCGAGTTTTGTTCGTAGACATTGCTTACCCTGTAAATATATCTATCGTTTATTAAAGCATGTGCAACAGCAGAGTCCGCTATGCCGAGGTTTCACCACATCATGTATTTAAGTGTCGGGCGTGCGTGCGAGTGTGTGCGTTTGTGTCTGTGTGAAAGAAGCAGGAAGGGATTTGTTCATGCATATTAAATCAATTTGGTTAATAAAGGTACGGTTCGGCTCTTTATTTGCTGTTGGAGACGGTTACCCGGTGATGAAAGTATTGAAGCGGTTGTCCTACCATCTGGCCCGTACGCTCACAAAGTCGACCAAGAGAACACCAACGATAAAAAAAAAAAAAAAAACCTTTATAGAGCATATCATTTATGTTTTAGACAAAATTCAAATGAAATACTACTAAGGAATATTTTATGTGCAGGTGAACATCTTTTGATGAAAACATTGTTAGATGAGGCACCCTAAAACTACTGATGTGATCAAAGCAGAGGTTTTGAAACTTATTTGCTTTACTCACTGGTTTTGTTTCTGTTCAATGAGAGATGGGAAAAGTGACAGCTGTAAATGTGACTCATAAAAAGATGGAGTTACAAAGTGCATTCCTTTTTGTGAGGGTTTCTAAAATCTGAAGCCTTTAAAGGCAAGGCTATAGTAGTTGGTTAACATGATCATCTCTTTAATCACTCAGGTTGAGACGATAAAATAAAGCAGCTGTTCACTGAGGCTTTAGAATGACCTGTTTGTTTAGGGTCCTTGTCCTGAAAAGGGAAGCTTCCAACCTGTTCTCAACTCTTTTTTTTTTTTTATTTATTTAAAATTTTTTTTTACACTCATGAACAGGTTTTCTTTCAGGATTGACCCATGTTTGGTTCCACCCGTCTTACCCTCCACTCTGACCAGCTTTGATGTCCCTGTTGAAGATGAGCATCCACCAGCATGATGTTGCTACCATCGTGCATTACAACAGAATTTTACGGACAGGCCAAAAAACTTTCATTTTGGTCTTGCCACTTTGTGGCAAACTGTTAACAGAAAGTCTAAAGGAATTCTTACTGCTTTGTTTCCACTCTTCCAGAAAAGCCAGACTTTGGCATGACCAAGCAGTAGTTGTCCTGTCAACCGATTTCCCCCCCCCCCCCCTACCTGAAATGCTGATCTCTACCGCTCCTCCAGAGTTACTGTGGACTATGGAGGGAATTTTTGTTCCATTGTTGTTGCAAGGACAGAATGGGTGTTGGAAATGGAAATTTGAAAAAAGAAATAAAAATACAATCCAGACCTTAAACTTTGCAAAAATTCTTAATCAAAAAAGGCTTTGAGAATAAATTTGGTGTTTTCTCAGATTCATTTTTTTTTCAACCATTTAAAAAAAGAAAAAAAATTATATTTTATTTTTTCAAAGGTTTGTTTTTATTTAGTTGCTTTTTTTCTGTTTTGTTACAGATTTAAATTTTTGCGAAATGCATTGTTTTTTTAAATTGCGTTTTACAGATCACATTCTCTTCACTTCTCGCTCTTTGTGCGCACATTGGCCAATAAAAATGTCGTTGCTAACGTCCATGCAGACCAATAGAAATGTCTGCATTAACAAAAAAATCTGTTAAAATTCAATTTGAAAAAACACCAAAATGACTCAATTACTTATTTTTGATTAAAAAGGTTTTCAAATTTTAATTTCTGGGTTGCATTTTTTTCATTTTTTTTCAATATCCATTTACAAAACATGTTCTTTGCCTGCAACAACATTGGAACAAAATTCACTACGTAGTGGGCCACTTTTGGCTGCTTCTCCAATTAATGTTAAGGTTTTAAATGTCACCCAGTATTTAAAAAATGACAACACATCTATCTTGTGCTTTGATTATTCACACAGACCTTTGCCTAATATTACTTTGGCAAGGAATATTTTTCACATGGAACTGTGGACAAATGTGGCTTCTATGAATAATTTTAGAGTTTAGCACAGCCTTGTGGACCTTCAAACGTGTCATAATTTAACAAAAAATAAATTCTATAATGTAAAATGTTATAACATCAATGCATACATCTAAATATTAAATATCTCAAAATAATTATTAAATATGTTATTTAGTTAATAATTACTTAAAATTGCAGAACATCAACTGTCAGCAGTGTAAGTCTGGCGCACTTACTTTGATTGGGTAGCATCAGAGTACATGGGCCAGACTTACACTCAAGTTAAATGCTTTATAGTGGAGTTACAGTGCAGGTTTAGCCAATCAGATGGTAGGATTTTTACTGCTACCTCTTTCCTCAAAAATTGCTTTACAGGCTAATATGATTACACATTCTCTGAAGAACTAAATAAAAACATGAAAAAATAGTAATGCAGTTTCAAAAATGGTAAAGGTAAACATTGTCGCTGAATTGTACAATGTACATTAAAAATTGTATGTGTTTTTAAAATGTTATTATTGACTTATATTTACATGATCACAAACGCCTAACTATTAATTATGACAAACTGACAAAAGCTAGGTATTGTTTCCCAAAATAAGAAACTGATATTTTCTGATAGTTCTTGTGTCAGGCTTAAGTGGGTTATAGATTATTGAAGCATTTTAGAAATTGTCCGTCCGTCCGTCCGTCCGTCCGTCCGTTGTCTTCCGCTTATCCGGGGTCGGGTCGCGGGGGTAGCAGCTTCAGTAGGGAGGCCCAGACGTCCCTCTCCCCAGCCACTTGGGCCAGCTCCTCAGGAGGAATCCCAAGGCGTTCCCAGGCCAGCCGGGAGACATAGGCCCTCCAGCGTGTCCTGGGTCTTCCCCTGGGTCTCCTCCCGGTGGGACGTGCCCGGAACACCTCTCCAGGGAGGCGTCCAGGAGGCATCCTGACCAGATGCCCGAGCCACCTCAACTGGCTCCTCTCGACGTGGAGGAGCAGCGGCTCTACTCTGAGTCCTCCCCGGATGACTGAGCTCCTCACCCTATCTCTAAGGGAGAGCCCAGACACACTACGGAGAAAACTCATTTCAGCCGCTTGTATCCGGGATCTCGTTCTTTCGGTCACGACCCAAAGCTCGTGACCATAGATGAGGGTAGGAACGTAGATCGACCGGTAAATCGAGAGCTTCGCCTTTTGGCTCAGCTCTCTCTTCACCACAACGGATCGGTACAGCGCCCGCTTCACAGCAGACGCTGCACCAATCCGCCTGTCGATCTCCCGCCCCATCTTCCCCTCATTCGTGAACAAGACCCCAAGATACTTGAACTCCTCCACTAGGGGCAGGACATCCTCCCCAACCCGGAGAAGGCACTCTACCCTTTTCCGGTTCAAGACCATGGTCTCGGATTTGGAGGCACTGATTTTCATCCCGGCCGCTTCGCACTCGGCTGCGAACCGCTCCAGTGAGAGCTGTAGATCACGCCCTGATGAAGCCAATAGGACCACGTCATCCGCGAATAGCAGAGACGCAATCCTAAGGCCACCAAAGCGGATCCCCTCAACACCTTGGCTGCGCCTAGAAATTCTGTCCATAAAAGTTATGAACAGAATCGGTGACAAAGGGCAGCCTTGGCGGAGTCCAACTCTCACCGGAAACGAGTCCGACTTACTGCCGGCAATGCGGACCAGACTCTGACACCGGTCGTACAGAGACCTGACAGCCCTTATTAAAGGGTCTGGTACTCCCGGAGTACCCCCCACAGGATCCCTCGGGGGACACGGTCGAATGCCTTCTCCAGATCCACAAAGCACATGTAGACTGGTTGGGCAAACTCCCATGCCCCCTCAAGAATCCTGCTGAGGGTGTAGAGCTGGTCCAGTGTTCCACGGCCAGGACGAAAACCACACTGCTCTTCCTGAATCCGAGATTCGACTATCCGACGGACCCTCCTTTCCAGAACCCCTGAATAGACCTTACCAGGGAGGCTTAAGAGTGTGATCCCTCTGTAATTGGAACACACCCTCCGGTCCCCCTTTTTAAATAGGGGGACCACCACCCCAGTCTGCCAATCCAGGGGAACTGCCCCCGATGTCCACGCAATGTTGCAGAGCCGCGTTAACCAACACAGCCCCACAACATCCAGAGCCTTAAGGTACTCAGGGCGAATCTCATCCACCCCCGGAGCCTTGCCACCGAGGAGCTTTTTAACAACCTCGGCAACCTCAGCACCAGAGATGGGAGAACCCGACCCAGAGTCCTCAGGCTCTGCTTCCTCAATGGAAGACGTGTTGGTGGGATTAAGGAGGTCTTCGAAGTATTCCGCCCACCGACGCACGACGTCCCGAGTCGAGGTCAGCAGCACACCACCCCCACTGTAAACAGTGTTGGTACTGCACTGCTTCCCCCTCCTGAGACGCCGGATGGTGGACCAGAATCGCTTCGAAGCCGTACGGAAGTCTTTCTCCATGGCCTCTCCGAACTCTTCCCACGCCCGAGTTTTTGCCTCGGCGACCAGCCGAGCCGCCTGCCGCTTCGACTGCCGGTACACATCAGCTGCTTCCGGAGTCCCACAGGCCAAAAATTTTAGAAATTGTAAATACATTAATTAAAAAAAAAATCTTTCTATGGTTTAAATTTGACATGCGTTTGCATGTAATTATTTTTTGATTCGTTAACATTTTTACTTCTTTTCTATTTTGGCACTTCATGGATTCCGTACCCTGACTCATCGTTTCTCAACAGAGGGACCCTGCATCTGTACGTAGTGAATTTTGTTCCAATATTCTTGCAAGCAAAAAACACGTTTTGGAAATGGAAATTTGAAAAGAAAAAATCACGTTCTGTAAAAAAAAAAAAAAAAAAAATAATAATAAAATGCAATCTAAAGGTTAAACTTTGAAAAACTTCTTAATTTTTTTTATATATGTATTTTTTATATATATTTTAAAATTTCTCTTTTTCAGGTTAAGTTTTTCGAATTGCATCCTTTTCAACTTGCGTTTTACAGATCACTTTCTCTTCACTTCTGGGGGTGGGTTCTCCTCTGGAGTGAGGAGCGGAGACGCATTTCTATTGGTCTGCATGGACGTTAGCTACGACATTTCTATTGGTCAATGTGCGCATCAAGAGCGAGAAGTGAAGAGAATGTTATGTGCAAACGCAATTTAAAAAATAATGCAATTCGTAAAACAAAAATCTGTAAAAAAAAATATGAAAAAAGAACATTTTAAAAAACATGAAAAAATCTTTAGAATAATTTATATATATATATATATATATATATATATATATATATATATATATATATATATATATATATATATATATATATATATATATATATAATCTGAGAAAACACCAAAGTTACTCTCAACCCCTTTTTTAATTAAGAGGTTTTGCAAAGTTTAATTTCTGGAGTGCAATTTTTTTCTTCAAATTTCCAGTTGCAAAATCTGTTCTTTGCTTGCAGCAATAATTGATCAAAAGTCACTCCATACATCTGCATCACCTATTATCCAGCTGCAGCAATGCTTAAGAAAAGATATACTTTTGCGGTGGAGCCATGTGTTGTTATTTTTTTATCTATCTATCTATCTATCTATCTATCTATCTATCTATCTATCTATCTATCTATCTATCTATCTATCGATATAGATATATCCCATCGAGAGTCTGTATGTAAATATAAAAGTTTGGTCAATTAAAAAAAAGCATCTGCATGAACTACCGCAGCTCCACAGCGCCCTCGCTGTTGCTGCGGTTGAACCCAGTACTACACCGTGTGTTTAACTTGGAGCTATTGCACATCGACCGACGCCGCCTCAAGAAGCCACACAGACTCTCTCGGTAACTTAGAGCTAGATCCGGAGCAGGGGCGCCTCTTCTCAGTCTCCGATCATTTCTTTGCCACCTGTTTCTTCCCGGCTCCTGCTCCTGCTCCAGCACCGACATCTTGCCTGTTTCGCTAGCCAAACTACGCGATTTGATATTATTCTGCGCAGAATAAAACGGTTACCATTTCCCCCTGAATAGCGATCTCTTGTGAGATTTTCCAGGTAAGTGATTTATGATAATGACACGTTTGCCCCGTTTAGTGTTTTTTGTTTCTCCCGGTTTGCCCCGGGTGGACAGACGGGCTTTGTGTGTCTCTCCTCCATCACGGGCGCAGCGATGGCAGAACATCTCTCCCAGAGTGAGCTGGACTACCCATTCAAACTTCTGGAGTATTTCAACGGCTTCAGGGTGTCAAAGGTAACGCCACAGCCTTTAAATCTCCATCTTTTAGTAGCTAAACACATCCCTGTTTAATGTGCTGCAAGAGCCTGAATGTGTGACATTTTCAGTTACTTTGTTTACAAACGCTTGTTACATTTGGAGAGAAAAAAAAGAGGAAGGCTTGGAAGCTGGACACCAACGGTGAAGCATTTGGGATAAAGCTTTGATTCAGAGATGCCTTTTTATAATAACTTTATGAAAAGAAAAACATATCAGCTGTCAGCCTAAACATACAGAGATATTATTTTTGGTCCATATCGCCCTGCCCTAGGAGGGACTGATGCACCTCATGAAACAGATGGCATCAGTCAGATTGTTAAAGTTTGGGCCCAAATGCGTCCTCTGAATGGAAACGGCCTCAAGCATGCTACCAATTTAGTTACAACTAGGCTTAAGGACAACAAAGTCAGTGTGTTACTTTATCCATCACAGAAGTCCTGATCTCAGTTTCATAGAAAATCTGTGGTCAGTGTTGGAAAGGCGTGTGCCAGAAACGTGGCCTGCGAACCCGACTCCAGTTCTGTCAGGAGGAACAGGCCCAGGCTCCAGCAAACTAGTAATCCAAGTTTTAAAAACAATTCTGATTTGGAAAACTGAATTTGAGGAACGTTAGGGTTAAGAATCTAAAAATATCCCTCATTATAATAAAACATAATTTCGGTGAGTGTAACTGGCTGAGAACAAAGGTTTATTTGGATTCGGGGTAAGAAAGCGAAAACAAAAGGTTACGTGTTTTTTTATACGGTGCTCATAAATATTTGTTTTTTTAACTGTAAAAATGTGACCTGAGCTTTATATCTGTGCCCTCAGGTGATATTTTCAGCCTGTGAGCTTGGCGTGTTTGACCTCCTGCTTAAATCCCAGGAGGCCATGAGCGCCCAACGGGTGGCGCAGGAACTGGGCACCAGTGTGGACGGGATGGAGAGACTGCTGGACGCCCTAGTGGGCTTGGAGATCCTGGAGGTGGAGAGGGCGGAAGGGACAGGTCAGGAAGGGGAACACTTTCATCGTCTCTAATAACTGATATATTTATTTCAACATCATTAGAATTACTATTTGAGCTGTTTTAGCTTTTTTTCTCCCTGCATTGTGTTATAAGAAAATTGCCTAAAATATCCAATCTATTACAGTGCCTTGCAAATGTATTGATACCACTTTACCTGAGAACCACAAGGTCCTTCTGTGTGGCAGAAAACTAATAATGCACATAGTTGTGACTGAGTGGCAGCATCATGCTGCGGGGATGGTTTTCTTCATCAGGGACACAGGAAACAGGTCAGAGGTAAGCACAGAGGGAGGGAAAACACTGACGTAGAGTCAGTAGTCGCTTTTGGTTGGTCTATCACATAAAACCCAATAAAGTATTGAACAGTTTCTGAGCGAAGGTAAAACAAAAAGTGTAAAAGTTCAAGTGGTGTGAATACATTTGCAAAGCACTGTACAGCAGCTTTTCTTACCCGTCTTGACTTTAAGTTCAGTTTTTTTAAAAAGAGCTCTAAAGCTTAAGAAATCGTTGAACACAGAGCTGCAAAATCAGCAGATTTCCTGAAATACCTCAAATTCTTTTTTCCGTTATTGAAATCAGAAAAGTGAAGGAATAAAGATTTTACCGTTCATGATTGACTTGGTTTTTCAACAGTTTCTAACGAGACTGTGTGTCTGTTTTGAAAAGGATCATAACTGCGTTGCCTTAGTCAGGCTGCGTGAGACTCCAGAGGTAAAAGCATGCAGATGTTAGGTCAGGTCTTCATGTGTGACATGAACGTGTTGAGATCCAGTTAAAAATGTCCACTGTCGTCGGTTGTGTTTAGCAGCCGGTCTGGGACTTTCTGTGCCACTGATTGCTGATGACTTCATTTGTCAAACCAGCTTTTTACAGCAGCACGGATGTAGCTAACCTCTACCTGGCCAAAGGCAGCGCAAAATCTCTTCACGACATGATCGTCTACCGCTCCCAAACCATCTACCCTCTGTGGAACAACATGGTGGATGCCATCAGGTCAGTGGGTCGCTTCTAGATTACACCGGCCCTGTTGATGGCAGCACGGGGAAGCCCGTACACAAAAAGTATTCATACCCGTTTAACTTTTTCATATTTTATCATGTGACCACTACAAACAACATTCTGTTTTACTGGGATTCAATATGATAAACCGACACAAGGGCAATATATGTGAAGTGAAACGAAACACGGTTTTAAGAAATCTCCCACGGCCACTTCTGGTTCCACCACCTCGTGACTACCTCATGACTGTGCCCCACCCCGGCCCCCTAGGGCATGACCACCTGACCTCTTCCTGACAACCACCTCCACCCCCCTTGTGCATGACCCCTAGTGGCCACGTTATAATCTTATGTCACTGTTGATCACAGCGTATTTGTCTTATATTTAAATGAATTGTTAGTTTTTCTTTCTCTTTATAGTTAAATATCCTGTATTATTTGATTCATTACAATGGTCACTATGGTTCACAGTATATTATTCTAATGTAAAAATTATTATCTTTACGCATTTCTCTATATTTGAATCATTCCAACTATTATTATTTCTATATTTAAATGAATCATTAAAGAAAAGCTTATGGAATATAAGCTGCCAGAGACCAATTATACAATATTCCTCCTGGGTGTGTGGATGTTTTAACATACATTTATCCGAGCATCCATTTCTAGAACACCAATCCCTGTTTTTCTCTGTCAGGTTTTCCTTGAAAATAAAGAGCGGATAGCAGTAAGAATTGTTACGACACATAAAGAAACAGGGATGCTCTAAATAACTTAATTTCTTGTCAAGATCATTAAACCAGCTTTTTTCTAACATCCTTTTTTGTATGCAGACCCATAGGGTGGCTAAAAAAATGCAAATAATGTTCACACTTTCTCATATCAGTATGTTCTCACTCTGCAGCTAAAGTTTCTTCATCTTTATACAATAGAGATTTTCTCATGGACAGAAACATTGACCTAAACCTTTCTCGAGGTTTTCCTTAATAATAAAGATGGCTAACATTTATTTTTCTCATCTGACAGATTACCTAAAGAAAGAAGGGGGAGCTGGTTGAAACAGCTTTATTTCCTTTCAGTGTTGACAAACCAGCTTTTGTAAAATCTTTCTCACACATCCTGAGTCCTGCTGAGGACCGCCCGCTTCAGGTCAACACACACACAGTAACTAGCTACGCGGCCACAACCTCAGGCTACAGCAGGAAGGGACAGAGACAACTTTCAATTTTTTTACACTTCTGTATACTTATCAATGTATGCCAACAATTAGTGCCCACCCATATATTCTCTAAAGAGGCCAGGAACTGCTATCTATCAAGTCATTAAAGTTTAGCAAATAACTTGTCTTATAACGTTAATCTTGATTTACAGAACTTTGACTACCAGTCGGCTGATAACAAAGGAGCAATGTGTTCTATTGCCTTACCTACTAAACTTAGTTCAATTTTTACATTATAGTTTATATTTTCTTTCTCTTTATAGTTAGATTAACTGTAATATTTAAGGGAATACCCTCCAATAGACTTGAAAAAAAATATCGTTTTTAGCTCTAAGTTGACATCTACTGTTTATCTAGCTTTCTAAGTCAAATTTAAAATCCCAAACAGGCATTATCCCCACCAGTAACCACACTGCATCAGACAGTAAAATATTAAAGCACACTGCTTGCAGACGTAAAACAAACTCCACAGACAGACATAAACACCGTCTCAGTCTTTTCCACATGTACAACGGAAGGTTTTCTGTCATATAGGGAGGGGAAGAACCAGTATGAAAAGACCTTTGGCCTTCCATCCGATGACGTTTTCCAAGCGATTTACAGGTCGGTGCTTATCTGTTTGCTTAAAACGCGTCACCGTTTCATTTAAATCTTAAGTTAGTTGGTCATGGTGGGATTCTACCTCACAGGTCTGAGGAGGAGATGCTAAAATTCATGGGGCTGATGAACTCTTCCTGGGTTCTCGATGGACACGACGTCGTGACGGCGTTCAACCTCTCTCGCTTCCAGAGGATAGTTGATCTTGGAGGTGAGGACCTGTACTCATCCACTATCCCTCCCTGCAAACAGTAGAGTGACTATAAACTCTGTGCTTTGACTACAAAACTCCCAGGTTGCACTGGGGCTCTGGCCAATGAAATGGCGAGAGCATATCCTGCATCTTCCATCACCGTGTTTGACCTGCCAGAGGTTGTAGAAGCGGCTCAGAAACATTACTCACAAGAGGACAATCGCGTTGCCTTTCAGTCAGGTGAGCTTTATTGGTCTTTCTCCATTTCAGAGAGAAAAAGATGTGCAATCTAAAAAGTGATTTTTATCTTCACTTAAACTTTTATTTAATCAAGAATGTCAAGAATCCCTTTTTTTTTTCGTCTCAGCACGCATGGTCTGAAAGGTTTGCTAGAAAACATTAATGAACAAGCAGCAGCATGAACACGCCATTCCCATATCCCCATAGTTCCACATGATGGTGGCGTCATCATGCTGTGAGGATGAGTCTCTGCAGCAGGGATAGTTAATCTGCTCAAAACTGATGGGAAGGGTGTTCTCTCTGAAAAGGTGGATGGATGGACAGATGATGCCTAGATGAACAGAAAGGTGGGTGGATGTGTGCGGATAGATGAATGCATGGGCGGACAGACAGGTGTGTTGTTCCATTACTCATGTTTTCAAGTTATTTAATGTTTAATAAATAACTCTCGGTCTGTTGGGTATTGTCCGGTGAATATCAGCCCAAACAGCTGATATTAGGACAACAGTTGAAAGGAATGATTCGGGCACTGTCATACTTTTAACAGCAAACTCTGCACACATATAGAATAAATGAGTGACAACTTCTCTTCAAGTTCAAGAATTTATTAACAGAAATAAAATGAACATCCAGAGAACATCACTATAGAATGCTGTTTATCTGAATTAACACTATATTTCAATCAGAAATCCTCTTTACTAGACTAGTGAAACTTAACTAAAACTACTAAATGCAGTGAAGATAAAAAGAAGCTTAGGAAACATGTACACACAAAAGAAACAAAAGGACAAAATAAAATAGTTGAGAACCATCAGAATGATTCAGTGAATCTTGGTTCACTGCAGATCCAAGCTAGAGAATCACTGTTCATCTTAAATCAACTTCATGGTCAGACTCCCTTATACATTAGAGCCCTGTTGTGTCCGTATATGCCTTCTCGAAGGCTGAGGTCATCGGATCAGAATCTTCTCTTGGTCCATCACACCCGTTTTAAGACTAGAGGAGATCGGTCCTTCCAGGCCGTTGTGGCAAGGCTCTGGAATGATCTCCCAAACTTAAAACTTGTCTTTTTCGCAAATCTTTTTAACGACTCCAGTGTGCCGGTTGTTCTTCTGTGACTATTATATTTAACTCTACCGCTGTAGTGATGGTTTTAGTGATGTTTTATTTTTCCTCTGATGTTCTATTGTTTTATCTCATTGTCTAATTCTGCACTTTTGTAAAGCACTTTGTGATCTTCAATGTCTGTGAAATGTCCTACTATATAAATAAACTTTTACTTACTTAATTAAAGACTGTGGAATGATATTAAATTAGTTTAATTTAGGCCAACATTTGGTATGTGTTCAACCCATTCACAATGCAAATCTTGAGTTAATTAAAGCATTATTTGACAAATAATGAAATGAAATGACATGTTTCAGAGCGTGTCCTGTGGCCATTGTTAACTCTAGCTTGATAAGTTAACCTTAAGTTGCAGGAATAGGGCTGGACGATAATTCAATAACGATGTAAGCTCGGTCTATTTCCTCATTCAAACCTTAAAACAAAACAGTATAATACATTAAAAGTAAACCATTTAAAAATTTCCCAGCTAATTTCTCTGCCAAACCTCTGCCTTTGAGTCTGTTCGTTTCCCTTTGGACGGTCCGGTTGGAAGTTGCTGCTTCAGGGTGGAACTAGGTCAGACCGGGGCGGTGAGCAAGCAGCAAGATCAGGGGGAGCTCCTCGGTAACCCCGGCCTGGGATGCGCTTTACACAGGCCCCCTGCTGTGATTGCAGTTCCTGGGGAGGGAGTGACTCTGCTCCTTCTTATAAAAGAGACCGTCTGATATTATTGTGCTCCCAACTTGGTCTGATTTTGTCTTTCCTGACTGATATCACAGGTGTATGTATGGATGGATGTATGGATGGATGGCGGACAGATGGAACATTTAGACAAGCGGACAGTGAATGTCCTTTATACGTAATTTCCCCCTCTGTCAGGATGGTCTAAGAAATCCAAAACTGTGTCTTTTATTCCTAAAGCTTTTGCTTCAGTGTGCTTCTTCCTCTGCACGCAGGCGATTTCTTCAGAGGTGAAATTCCTAGTGCAGACCTGTATGTCCTGGCCAGAATCGTTCATGACTGGTCTGAGGAGAAGTGCCTGGCGCTACTGAAGAAGATCTACGAGACTTGTCAGCCCGGTGAGTTTCCCCGCACCATGAGTTAAATAGAACCGTTCTGGCCCGCTCAGTGTGTTTGCCGTCCTCTTGCCAGGTGGAGGTGTCCTGCTGGTAGAGGCGCTCCTGTTTGAGAACAAACGAGGGCCCCTCATGGTTCAGATCTTCTCCCTGAACATGCTGGTGCAGGCAGAGGGCAAGGAGCGCTCCCCATCTGAGTACACCAACATGCTCAACAAGTCGGGCTTCCGTGACGTTCAGGTCTGCCGCACCGGCAAGTCCTATGACGCCATCTTGGCTATCAGATGAGCTCAGAAACGCTGGGAGTGTCTGACAGCGAAAAGGAAGACAGCACCGATATAAATGAATTAAATGTTTTGTTGGGGTTAGGAGACAAGCATGAAACTTGAACCTTAAAACCTGTTAAAAGATATCTTGGTTTTTAGAATCTTGTAGGTCTTGCCCAGTACAGTGCCGTGAAAAGGTATTTGCCTCCTTTCAGATTTCTTCTGTTTTTGCTTGTTCCCACACTTAATTGTTCCAGATCAACAAACTAATGTTAATTTCAAGGAAAATAACCAGAGTAAAGCTGTTTTCAAATGATGATTGCATTTATAGAAGGAGCAATAAGCGAAATTTCATTATTTCAGATAGAAGTAACAATACAATTGGGACTCGTTGCTGCCGGTTATCGCGAATACTTGATGCAGGTGTTATGAAGATGGAGCAGCCAGGTATCGGGTTTAGGGGGTAATTACTTTTTCACATAGGGCCAGTTTTGTTTGGATAGCCTTTTTTAACGTACCAAATGAAACCGTGTTAAACTGTCTGTTTTATCTGCTCAGATTATCCTTGTCTGATGTAAATGTTTGCTTGGTTTTGTGAAACCTGTAAGTGTGACGAGGGAAATCCCTGAATGTTCAGGGAGACGGTTGTATCTGCTGCAGATGTAGACATCCAGACAGTTGTGTGGGTGGGATTCTGGGGCGCATTTCCTGTTCACTGTGATGCTTCCTGGTTTCTCCTTATACTGCACATTAACCAAGTCCATTGTTTCCCTCACTCTGTCGGTTGTCTGTTCTAAAAACTATTTGGGTTAGTTTTATGTTTCCTAAAGGAGAATCGGTGTGATACTGTTCAACATCCTCGTTGTGGTGCTTTTATTGGTTCTATTTAGCCGTTTTATTCCGTTTCCTGGCGTCACTTTGTAAAACGAGGCTGCAGCCGTTTATATTTAGAGAATCTGTTTACAGTATCTGAGCCCCAAAATGGCTGCAGGTGAGTTTTCATATTCAATAAATACGATGCAAATAAGTGTTTCAAAAGTGGCGAGAATGGTTTGGGTTTGTATTTTTAAAATCAACATATGGGCCATTTTCTACATCAGCACATTGTACTCCAAGCCTGTTTTGTGTCCTGAAAATTCTCCTCCAGAATAAAAAAAGCTGTGAGATACTTAATGTTTAAGTTATTGACTAATTTCCCTTAATAATTTTGGTTTAATACAAAAGGAGTGTTAACCAGTGGCTTGGTGATGCACTTTATGAATTTCTGTCATAGTTTGTATAACGGTTCTCAAAAACATTGTGGTAACTGAATGTTTAGCTCTGTTTTTCTTTTTCCCCTATTCCAATGGCGCTTTGAGCATTTGGAAACTGGGGAGAACATGCTGTATTTCTGGCAGTAATATATTTTAACTTCCCCTTGATGTATTCCGGTGCTTGTAATTTGTGCTAAATTTTTCATCCATGGCGGATCTTGTTTCAATGTCGGGAAGGAAATCAGTGAGTGCTCCCCTCAGTGTGTTGCCATTTCAGCAGCGCTTGTTCTCAGTTCATTTCGGTCAAAATGAACCAGTTCATGCGCGTAGTTCACCACCAAAACATTTCTTTAAGGGTTCCAATACGAACTGGTTCTCTTTTGTTTATCATACTTTTTCTGATGCAAAGTTTAGAAACATCTTACAGTCATGATGTCATTCACCATTTATAATGATGATGTCCTCACCGTGCATTAATTATAACCTGTGTTTGATTCTCTCCTTTGGGTTTTGCTTAAAATGGCCAAATTCTGAGAACAGCTACTCACATATTCTCTTATTCACATATTTTGATGTTTGGATCGAGGGACAACATGAGGCCGCCGATTTAAACGTTTGTGACAGCAGTCACTTTGTAGCCTTATTATAGTCCTTGCTCTGCAGGCAGGATTTGACATGTTTAGGTTTGACCTTTTAACTATATTGTAAAATCAAAAACATATAACTGCCAAACACTGAAAGCTGTAGCAACCTTGGAAAAAGGGGTTGAAGCACTCCGTCACTGCATGTTTTTTTAGTTTTTTGTCTTTTATAATCATACTACGATAAAGCAAAATAAATTCAGGTGCCCGATGTATATAATCCCGGGTTTTCCCAATTGTGGGACAACAAAGGCAGTTCTATAATTTTGGTCATAAACTAGTTAACACACCACCATGTTCTTCTTTAATAAAATTCTGAATCCGCACACACGAGCTTGGAAAATCTCCATTCATGTGAATTAAAGATAAAGTTGTGCTGTTATTTTACCTGTACTTACATGTATGTTAGTCCAAGAGAAATGCTTTTCGCCTTTCTCAGCTCTTCTCTGCTGTGTCTCTACAAAATCGGTCTGGCAAAAAGAAAAAGATCTTGTTTTCATGGGTAGGGCTTGAGTCTTCAGTTTAAAATCTTCCATTTAAAGCAAACCCAAACGTATTATAATTAAGTTTACAGTGAGGGGAGAAGCAAGGTTTATCAATATGTCCTTAAAAAGGGAATGAAATTGAAAAAAAAACCTGTGGGTGAGCAAAAGCTATATTTTGTTTCTGATGCTGTGCACCCACGGAAACACATTTCCACTATCAAGCTCGCCTTAAAACAAATGTGCCTCTCTTCTGCACGCAATAGCCAAAGTTTGCCCCTGAAAAAAGAAGACAGTCATGTAAAATGGCATTGTTTAGTTCAAAGATAAAAGTTGGCCCCACTCATGAACACCCCACCATGAAAAGAAGCATCTCCACAGCGACACGTGGGTGGCAGTATTATGATGTGTGATGTGCTTTTCCTCAGCAGGTTTAGTGAAGCTGGTAAGAAGTGATGGAGCCAAATACAAGCCAGTGTAAGAAGAAAACCTGTTGGGCTGCAAGAGTTGAAACTGGATTGGTCAGATCTACTCTGAAATGGTTCCGAGCAAGGCCCGATTGTAGACTAGAACCAAAATCAATGAGAAATTGAGGGGGAAATTCTTTTTAGAAAATGATATGTATTTTAATTAAATGATACATGGATGACACGGCAATAAGTAGAACATGATGCAAAGGAAAAACCGATTTAGTCATATTTCTCAGAACTTGTTTTGCTGCTGTTTGTCGTCCAGCACATTTTTAAAGCCGTTCTCTTTTCAAAATAGCTGTTTTAAAATCATTTGAATTAATAAAGAATTTTGATCAATCACAGGATTTAAATTTTACTCACGTGTGCCACATGCAAACAGTGTGAAGTAGTGAGGGGATCCCAAACCAAAATCTGCATAAGACCCCGTTTAACCCGTCTTTAACTACTCATCTAATGAACACATGGAAAATAAAACTGTTGTTTAGGTATTAGAAAATGTTAAGACTTCTTGAAATGAATACAGTTTCAACTGCCGGTTGTCTGTCACTTTAATTGAGCCGCTTGCCATATATGGATAAATCAGTGGTCTGCAAGAGAGAAGTGTCTTACACACAAACGAAAGATCCTTGCTGAGAATCTGTGGCGTGCACAGACATTTTAGGGGGCAGGTGCTCAGGAGGGGGTGGGAGGGCACTTTTTAGCGTGCGCAAGGAGGTGGCTCATTTCGGGGCATTGTTTCAGTGGTTTTTAATGGCTCAGGTTTTCAAAAGATCATTTCAAAACCGACCTCAGTAAAATCTTAATAATATTCAGGGCAGTCAAACGTTTTTACAGTAGCAGGCTACACACTATCAGGTAGGAGGGTGCACTTATATATAGATATATATCTATATATATATATACTTCAGGCTGAACAGTGGCTCTGTGACTACTGTAACGAACAAACAAATAGCAATAGTGTAGTCGGTGTTGCCAAATTAGGCAGGTTTCCAAACAATTAGGCTTTTGAACACATTGAGCTGGAAAAAAATAGCTTATGGGCAGATTGTCAAAAATTTCCGAAGCTTTTCATAACATTTGTTGGGCTTTTAGAAAGAATTACTAACAAAATATATCAAAATAGTCATTATATATTTTTTAAATAAGTTGAATCTGTCGATCTGACATCATCAATGAATAATAGTTATAATGAATAATATTGATTGTTATAATAAAACAAGAAAAGACTAATGGTTAATCAAGTGTTTGGTCAATGTAAACGCCCAAGAGGGGTTGAGTTCTACTTAAAAATATTTCATGACTGCGTGTAAGAGAAATGTTTAATTGAGCTATACTGAGAGAAATTAAGTTTATATTAAGGTAGATTTACAACTCATGTTGGGAAGCTATTTATAATTTATTTTTTCTGGGTGAAATATCCTGATTATTAAAGAGATCTTGTGTGTTATTTGGTTGTCTGATTGTACATTTTGTTTGGAGCCCATATGCGCAGTTTTTTTTCTTTGCTTCAGCTCAGTTGTGTGCTAATGGCATGTTCTTATGTGTTTAATAGTTCTGTGCTTTTAACATGAGAGAGTTTGAGATTTGGCCTTTGGACTAACAGTGACATAGGGTAACCTGTAGCGCTGTGTCTTAACTCAAAAGTCCAGCATAAGCTACACGCTAATAAACATGAGCGCTGGTGTCAGGCTGAACACTGACTGAAGTAACAATTCTGACTAGAACAGGTTCTGTAATTACAGCAGCTATGAGAACAAGGAGCAGAACAAAGCAGAGTTCCCTTCTACCTGCAAGTAACTCAAGTCTCTTCAGTTTGGCAGCTTTAGTGCTTGATTCTGCTCCTTGGGCTCCTAGCTGTCCTAGCTCACCCTGCTAGCTGTCCTAGCTAACCCTCCTAGCGTGAATGTTTACTCCAGTTTAGACTTCAGTGCTGACATTTCAAACAGAAATTAATAGCGCTCCTTCCAGCTCGCTCTCTGCTTTGTTGTCACTTCTTGTAATTGTTTGGTAATCAGACCAAATTTCCATCCCGCTCTACCGACACCAACGGTGACCACACCACAGCCGAACTGCGGCGGCGACTGAAGGCTATGACTCGGTGTCCCGCCCCTCTCCAGCTGTGATTGGCTAGCATGTTGCCTTCAGTCAATGATTTGATTGGTTAAATTGTATGATTGACACATCAAAGATAGTACTAAAAGGTCGATGGCCACTCCGAGGTAAAAAAAAAAAAAAAAAGAAGACGGCTTCCAGTCCAGGGTCTGCTCCGCGCTCAACCAGAAGGCACAAATATCGCTCCATTATATAATCGGAGAAATGTAGGCGGCGGCAAGAGCTGCTATAGACGGCGATTTGCCGCTGTTGACCGGCTACTTTTGACTGCCCTGAATATTAATAATAAAAAAAAAAAAAAAAAAAACGAGTTTCAAAAGGGCATTTTCGTTGATAAAGGGCAAACTTCCTAGTGCTTTAGCACCACCTAGTGTCTATGTATGCACGCCCCTGCTGAGAATAGATTCCTGCTAACTTAAATCGAGAACCTAGTATAGCGGTAGTTAAAATTCAAGGATTTGGGGTCTTGAATTTATCGTCAAATCTGTTGGATACACTGAGCTATATAATACACTGGAGTGCTGATTTTGCCGAAAAACTGAAGTCACTGGCCGCCATCTTGCTACTCCCTACTCTCACAGAATCCCATAGGATTTGGTTGCAACAACAAGCAGTTTTCTGGCTGAGTGAAAACGTTTCACAGGTAATTCTACAGTCAGTGGATGTACTAACACTATCAACTACTAGGAAATTAGGTGCTGAAATATTTTACATGTTATTCATATTAAATATATATATATATGTATATATAAGTATGTGTATATGTATATATATGTATACACATATGTAAATATATGTTTTTGTATATTGTTATTTATATATTTATAAATGTTAAACATATATATTTAAATTAATAAAATGCAAAATATTTCAGCACATGACTTTCTCAGTACTTGATATTTTTAGAACATAACATAAAAGTATATGGCATTTGACATTTTAAAAGTCTTAAGCCCCCCCTGAACATGAGAAAATCCTCGTTATTCGATGCTGTAGCGCACATATTCCTTAGTTACTGGGGGAAAATAGGGAGTACCAATATGGCGGCTGGTGGCTTCAAAGCGACTCGTTCAAACAGACGGTGATTAGCACTCCAGTGTATTATATAGCTCAGTGGTTGGATAACCACCGCGAGCGGTTCAGGGGACTCTGCTGCCATCGTGCGGTGAACATGCGCTCCTGCAGTCCGGGCTGAGTAACCTCCTCCCCGGGCGCCGCTGCTCTGTTTGTGTATGTGGAATGCGGGTCAAGCGGAACTCTCGGCAAAAACTGCGCTTCGCATCAAACTCAAAGACCGGCTTGCATCGCTCAGACGTGCTCTGTATGTACCGTGCTATTTTTTAAGAGCTATACCAATCCGCGTGCGTTTGTTAAAGATGTTTTTATCGGGGCATTTGGGTGAGTTTATATTTCTGTTATGGTCGCATGAGCAGTCCGCTAGGAAAACGCGACGTCGTCATTTAAAATGGCGCCAAAGATTAACCTCAGCCAGTTCATCTTCGATAAACACACCTTACTGTAAGCCGCTGTTTAACCACACAAACAACACAGCCCTGGTCTTCACAGGTACTTCTAGTTCTTGCGCACATGTTAACTTTAGAGAAACGTGTTTGAGTCCAAGTTTGACCCCTAACCTTTGACGGATAGGAGGCTGTTTGGGTTTTTTAATGAGGGGCACCGTGCTATGCTAGCAGGCTGCTGCTAGCATAGCTGGAACTGACGTTTGTTAGCTTCCAGCTAGCAAGCTAGCTGCTGTTGCTAACACCTAGCATCTAGCGTTTACTTTTGAAAACGTTCCTAGTCTGAAGCAGTTTGTTGCACGTCATATTTCCATAGTGATATAGATCAACCAACTGCATATGCATCTGATTTAAAAACGGGGAGAAAAACAAACAGCCAGGCTAATGAGATTTCCACTTGATGCACCGGGTGTGGGTGGGCCCGGTGGTTGCATAACGGCATGGGAAATGGCAACTAAGCTGCAATTCGACATTGTTATTCGTCTGTTTAAAACTTAACACCTTGTGGCTGGCATAAAAGTAACAACAATAGCGATGTTTTTGATTAAAAATGCCCTCTTTGCATGCTTAGACCAAGTACAAAGCAGATGTTTACTATGTGTGGCTGCCACTTAGCTTGGCACCATCGCGTGATGAAGCTAGCATCCGATTCGCACCTTCATATTCTGCGCTTGACTGAAGGAGCTGCGTTGAACAAGCCTGGATTACATCTGACACACGGTGGTTCTGAGATACTCCGAATGGTCAGTGTTTGAACTGGATTGTCACATACCCCTCCTCACATAACCCCGATTCATTTCGTGAAAACAGAAAACAAATGATTCTCAAGTTGTTTTATTCTCACTGAAAAAAAACTCACTGGCCAGGCAAGTTGAAATCTGAACCTAGTTGTTCTACGGTTTGCTAATGTCAGAATGTGTTTGAATTCAATGTTATTCAGGGGCGAACCTGCCCTGAGATGTGTGAAGAGCCTTAAAATCACACTTTTTCTGTTTTCACAAAGTACAGAACAGTACTGAAAACACAGGTAATAAAAGCCAGTATTTTATAGTCTCCCCTAAATTCTGGACAATTCTGTCCAAGTTTCATCTTTCTAATTATAGTTTTAAGCAAGACTCAATTTAAGGTGGTTAAAATACGAAAATGCCTTAATCTCCATGTGTTGTGTTCCCACCAAATTGAATAAATCAAGACAAATCTTTAGTGTAGAATAATTATTGCAACGTTTCGCCTGCCTCTGTAGTCGAGTGCTGTTGATGAACTAAACGTTTCACAGATCACAAACTATATTTTATGGAATGTGCATTTTTTGCAGACCAATCGTGTCCCGGTTAAATGTTTACATTGTCGTTGTTAAGGGGGATGGCTTGTAGGGCGGTCCCCAGCGAGCAAACAATAGCGTTTTGAAAGATCACCGGCTGTTTATCTGAACCTTTCATTTAGAAGAACTTGCCGTGGGTTCGACGTTGTGCTGTTTTTATGGACTCAGATTGTTGCTCGTAAATTGAATTAAGGGTGTGAAGCGAGCACACGGCGACGCGGTTCGCCTTTGATCGTCGTAACGTAACGCGGAGGATGTAAACGCTGCGGGACGGTGAGGAGCAGCGTGTGCGGCGCGGAGGCCAACTTCAGCGCGCCTGCGTGCAGGACGACGGGGCGTCACGCAAACCGGGGCTAGCCTAGCATGCTAACTTAGGGTTAGCACCTCTCCACGGCTGGGCGACCCCCTAGTATTTTTCCACCTTTCGGAGGATATATGGCTCCGTGCTGATTTTTTTTTTTGGCGGCTGTAAGGTTTGTGCGCGAGGGCGGCGCTCCCGTGTTTACGTCGCGCGGGGACTCGCGTGGAAAGTTCCCGTGGTGTGTAAACAGTCGTGACGCGGTGTAATCTCCAAGGAAACATGTGAAGCGGCGGCTTGTTTTTAAGTGTGGGCCCGCTCCGCGCGTCCACGGTAAAACGGCTGCCTTTAGTGAGTAAAAGTGGCCCGGTGCGCCTCGGTGGGAGGCTGTGTCCAGGGGGCGCGTTAGTTTCTAAAACTCCCGATTCTCAGGGCTTCTGGAAGCATCCCGTTGTTGACATGTTCACGTCTTGCAACGTTGCGTAATATCACATACTATCCATTGCATGCTACGGTAAACGTGGAGCTGAGTTAATGTGTAACTGGTCTATGACAGTAATGTGTCCGCTCTAGCCCCCTTATGCGTTTAATTTAGATATTTACGTTTTTGTGGATAATCGGCTGTACTAACTGAGAATAAGCGTTTATTCCCCTGTCGATTGTCCAAAGTGTCATTGTAAGCCGTTCGTGTCCTCTGTCTGTTTCGTAGCTTTCATCACTCCCCTGTGCAGCTTATCATCCTGAGTTTTTTGTGCAGTGTTGTGATGCCGGAGCTCCACAGACAGAAGACGATGAAGAGAAGCAGACACGCCAGCAGCAGCGATGACTCGGATAATGGAAGTGAGTAAATTGCTGCCTGAGCTGACTCACCTCAACAGAGCTAGTGTGATTCTGGCATCTTCTCCTTTGTTAAACTACTGAGACTGCCCATCAGTGTCAGTAATTTAACAAAAGTACATTTATGCAAATATTTAAATTTACTCCTGTGCAAATGAATATTTCATTTGTGTTTTCTATAGAAGCAAAGTAGTTGGATAACAAGGAATACTGCCGCATGTTGCAAAACTCCTTAAAGCTTTTGACTGTTATTAATCTCAATTTAGGAAATAAAATACTAAGTATTACGCTGGTGAAGATTCTCAGTCATCCAGGTCATGGTCATTCCAAAAAAAGTAAAAAACAAGGCAACTGGACTTGTTATCCGTAGTAGAAGACGTTTCGCTTCCTCTCCAGGAAGCTTTCTCAATTCAAAAAGTCTGGAGTAATGTGGAGTAACCAGCTTTATACCAATGCCAAACAAAGGCCTTGTAATGGCTTAGATAACATGCAAATTCAACCAAATTTGAATGAATCGGTTTACAGTATTACATTTATTCAAGCATTGAATCAGAAGGCTTCTTCGTTTATTCCTACTTTCATCAACTTTTTCTTGTGCATTAAGTTCTTCTCCTCCTAAACTGTTTTATTAAAAGCTTAGATTATTACAGACAAAATGATCTTATGTTATCTATTACTGGCTCATAAGCAGATGTATACTTGATATTGTTTTGCTTTTAAACAGATTTAAATAGCTGGTTTGGGTAACAGTTTTTAAACTTACCCTGTGCCGTAAGAAAGCATTCAAGTTAGGTAACCTAGGTGTTGAAGAAAAGATCATGACCATGTGAGATGCAAACGGTATAATAACCAGGACTACATTTTAATGGTATCCACGCTTCAATTAAATAAAAAAATACGTGATCTAATTGCTTTTACTTAGAAATGAAAAGTATAAATTCTTCCCACTGCTGCAGAATAATTATTCTGGTTGTAATGAGTATCTGTAGGATTTATTTATTTGAGATCTGTGGACTTAAGCTAAAATGTAGAATAATCTTCTGCTTAAGATGCTTATTATTGTGTAGAAATTTTGCTCATCAAACGGCATTTTATAACAAGCTGATATGTTGCCTATCAGCTTGGCCAGAGATAGGTTTAAAAACTCTACATTAGTTTTAAAATATCATAAATAGTTTGAAATTTATATTCGATGTAAATGTTAGAGTGATAGGCGGTGCTCCTGTAGTTTCCACACTGCGCCTGTCGTGTTTTTCACAAACTAAAACTTCCCAGAGTTTAGCAAGTGATGCCGGCCCACTGGCTGTACACAGCATCAGGTGGGGAGCTCTGGACTCTTACATTCTTTCTCTGGCATCTCATTAAAATGACTTTAAACTGTAGGAACGCTGTGATGCATAATTTACACGTACATGCATAATAGGTGTGGGTTGGTTAAAGTTCACAGAAACGCACAATAAAATGCTCCCGCGACTCTGAATTGTGGTTTATTGAATGTAGCTAAAAACACGCAGCCAGCCAATCAGCTTTGCTATTATTGTTTTGTCCGTATCCCTTGGTGGTCCATGTGTGAAAGTCACACATGGACCACATTTGGAAAGCGCCGTTACCGCTGAGAATGGACCACAGCTGTCTCAGTGCTGCTGCTCTAGCCTCAGCACCAGTGCTGGTTCTTCCACGCTGCCTCATTAACAACCTCTGTGTCGTCTTTGGATCAGAACCTGCAGTAACGACTTAATGGAGCACATTAAAGTAAATGGTTTTAGCAAGCATGATTCCTGACACATTTCCTGTATTTAAGTATTTGGTGAAGTGGCTACTCGGGCAATAACAGGTTGATCATGGCGTCTGATTCAATAATTAAAAATGAGAAAACCAGGCAGACAAATATAAGGTTGTGTGTACATTCTGGAATCGTAAAGACTGAAACACACGTTTTACAAAAACAACATAATTCCAAAATAAAAAGTGAATGAAGAAGCACTTCTCCAAATCCATTTTTTTTCTACATGAAACTTATGAAACCAATACCTACAGTAGGTCATGTATATTTGTTAAAACGCTGCTAAATCCTTCCTGTGGCAACATCTACTTTTTACAGTTTATTCACTTGACCGGCAAATGGCACAGCAGGCTCAGTAAATGGGAAATAACATTCAAACATCAAAGCTTGGGTATAAACACGAAGTCTAGCTTTAATATAAACTTTAAGTATATGTCGGGATATGGGTCTAAAACTTCATATATAATGGTCTTAAAAAGAGAAGCTAGAGAAATTCAGAGCTTCTCGGCTGTTCCGTGTTTTCTTCTGTGTGCAAATGTCTGAAATGTGGCCTGCTTAAGCTTGCAGAGGTGACGGTAAGTATCCCTGACATTTTTGATCTTGGATCCATTTTACTGGTTTATGTTTCTGTCAGAGTAAGTCTGTACTTGGTGTTCAGGACGTAAACAAAGAGAGAGAGAGAAGGGCAAGAAATGGACAAAGGTAAAAGCAGAGCAAAAGGACAGCGTCAGTGTGAGAAACAGGGCAGGAAGTAGGAACAGGAGGCGTGTTTGGACCGCTGAAGACGCACAGACAGGTCAGGCAGTCAGGCTCCAACCGGACCTCAATGATTGATTTCAAACCACCATGTTTGCTTTTTTTTACCCCATATTTAGTTGTGTTAGGGAATTTAACTTTCTCCGATTATTAGAGAAGACAATTTGCTTTACTGTAAATGATGTCTGCTCAAAAACAAGTAACTTCACTTTATCATAACCTTCTTAAAGAGTTTGTATTACAATGAAAAATTGGATCCTAAATAACATCAATGAAACAATTTGTAACTGATCGGAGTGTTTTCTTGTCCTGAAGTTCATAATTCAGAAGTGAAATTAACTACCAGTTTTAATGTATTAATAATAATGTTTTTAGAGATATCGGTTCAACTGTTTTGCACTTTCAAGTCAACACTTTGCTAAACCACGTCTTCGATCTGTCCTGGAGGAAATACTGATGCTTTTCAAAGCGAAAAAACAGAACCAATAAAACCTTGTTATATTTCAGGTAATTCTACCTGCTGGTCTCTGCATTCATCACAGCACCGGAGGGGAACCGGGCAGAAACCCTCCGAGGTAAGTCTTTTCTTCGCTATATCTGATTTTATGGGCCAGACCAGCACAAAGTCATGCATAACTGCCTGAGATGTCGGTCTGGAGGACCCTCAGAGATCCACAGTTAAGTGGTGAAAGCTTTCCAAAGAAAACCGTTGGTGAAGTCCTGTTTGCAGCGCTGGTACCAGCAAACGTGGAAGAAGTTGCTCTAGTCCGATGAGACCGACATTGGAATATTTTCCTAACATTAAAGCACCCACGCTGCTCCCTATCTTGAACACTCCATCCTGACTGAAACCAATGGTAGTGGCAGCATCATGCTACAGGGGAAGCAGGTCAGAGCTGATGAGAAGATGAATGCAGAGCAATCCTGGTAAAACTAAAAACCTCAGAGGCTTCGGAAGACTTGGGACGGTGGCAGAGGTTCACTGTCAACACAGCCAATGGAAGAACAAAGCATGTTCATGTTAGACTGACACATGAACATGTGACCTAAATCCTACATGAATGTGTTCAGATTCTCTGTCCATTGAGGCTGAACATAAAGCATTTGGCAAAAAGAATGGAGCACATATCAGTCTGGAGATACTAAGAGCTGCTTCACAAGCCTTCCAGCTGTAAATGGATCATAAAGCAGCCCAGGGTTTCAACTACACAGAAATGATCGTGGGGCACTGCCGCGGCAAAATAAAAGCCTCACAATTAAGCTTTTTTTTAAATATATGGTGAAACAATGTAAAGCATATGGGATATATTTACCCTATATTATGTATAGCCTATATTTGCACACTTATACTAGCCATAGTCCAGGGTTGAAATTTAAATATCATGAACGTTAAGATGTGCTTTATTTTGAAAAAAACAACACCGCCTGCTCCTTCCTGTCTGGCTGTGAAGCTGCTAGTGGCTGAGCTGCTCTCAGGAGGGAAGAACAGCTAGAGACGCCAGTCCACTGCTGCCCATTTAGCATCTTTGTTCCTATATTTAGCGACTTTTCAGACCCCTCCAGCAATTTTCTTTCAAAAAACGACTAGCAACAGGCGACTTTTAGCAGCTTTTTTTGTTTTAATGCGACTTTCCTGAAAGCACCAGTCGTTCTGGAATCACTGTATTGAAGCCACACTGGGAGCTGCTATGAGGGTCCCTGGTCCCTCAGCGTTGTCTCACAGGCGCATCACAGCTGCTGCCTCGTCACGTAATAACGTTTCTAAAGTAGTCGTTTTTTTTGCCTCTGAAACTGTTGCACTAAAATATTTCCCTGAATTTGATTCACACACAGCTTCACTCGTTCACTTTGTGTGCCTCTGATAACTGTCTTTGTCTATGTACAGTTTGTTTTATGTAGTGTGGATTCAGGCAGTGTGTTAAAATTCGTTTTGTAAAGGTAATTTTTAGCTCTAAACACACTTAAACGCTATTTTTAATAACTTTTTTTGTCTTGTCAAAAGCTCTCCTGCAAAAAAAAAAAAAAAAGATACCACTACAATCCTAGAGGAAATCCTGCAGCCCTAAATAAAAAAGTTGACTACAAATACAAGCCTATTTTACACTTATAGAAAACATTTAACATTCCACCTTCCAACTATACGCTGGTCTGTGTAAGTCTACCACGCAAGGTCTTCAAAAACTATGTCGAAGTTTGTGGCTGTAAGTTGACGAAATGGAAGAGTTCAAAGGGAGCGAATACTTTTGTACGGCACCGTTTTTGTTCATCATGCTCCAGGGCTCACTATCTAAGGCTTACAGTAGATGGCTGGTCCCAGAAATGGAAACATTTCTCCTGTTATCTGCTCTACAGCCTGTAGACTTGGTCCCTGCAAGCCGCTGCTCACTCCCTCTGACTGGAAGGCCAATTCAATTCAAGCCAAACAATGGCTTTGACGATGCAACGCTCTGATTGGCTAATCCAGTTTCAGTTTATGCTCTAAAAATAACCGTATGAAATAAGAGTGGTTAACAATATTTATGAAATGACTTGGAAATACGTCGTTTATAACCCTCAGGCTTTAGTTTGGAGCAGTTTTGAGGCTGGAAGTTTGTTCAGAGCGGTACTGAATACCGAAGGGAGACATAAAAAACGTCTAAAACTTCTAGAGCCGGCGCTCCCAAACCTTTCAGCCTGCGACCCCCAAAATAACAGTGCTAGAGACTGGGGACCCATTTTGGCCAGGGGGATTGTCTTTCTTTGAAATTAGGAAAATAAAGTTGTAAAATTACGACAAGAAAGAAAGAATTTTGTAAAAAGAGTTGCAGAAAAGTGCATACTACCCCAGCATTAGAATGAGGAATGTGGAACATCTTGTATAGTTATACTTCAGTATCAGTTTCACAAATAAGGAAAAACTAAATCTAATTCGCTACAAACCAGTAGATGGAAACGCATCTGATGCAACTTTTCTTGTGGTGAATTGTTGCAATATTTTAAAAGTTGGCTCAAAATTTGCATGAGAGTTTGATGGAAACATGGCTAGTGATGGGTTTGGCGATAAAAAGAGACTAGAGGACTCATGCGTATCGGGATTTGAACCCTGGACCTTGTCGCTGTTAGCCAGCCACACTGCTGTACTCTTTTTAAAACTAAAAAATATGAAACGGACAATTATCTTCCTTTGTGGCAGGTTTTCAGGACAGACTTGATCACAGCCATGAAATTACACGACTCGTATCAACTGAATCCTGAGGATTACTACGTCCTGGCGGATCCATGGAGGCAGGAGTGGGAGAAGGGCGTCCAGGTCCCCGTCAGCCCCCAGTCCATCCCTCAGCCTCTGACCAGGTAGGAACGCCACAGCTGGCATCCTGTACTCCGCTGTCCCACAGCACCTGTGGGATTTCAGACATTTCAAAAGGAAATCCTTAAAGTGGTTTTCCATGTGCTGGAAGTTTGGAAATGAAAGACGGTGTCACCAGAAGGACTGTAGGTGCAAGACGGTACATCGAGTGTTGTTTGTTGCAGAGTGCTGGCAGAAAAGGGAAAGGAGGTGATGTTCATCAGGCCGAAGAAGTTGATCCGGACGTCGGGCACGGAGGCGCTGGGCTATGTGGACATCCGGACGCTGGCAGAGGGGATGTGCCGCTACGACCTGAACGAAGAAGACGTCGCTTGGCTGCAGATCATAAACGAGGAGTTCGCACAGATGGGTGAGCTACAGATCATGTGTTGTAACTGTGTAGTAGGCTCGTCAGAATTATTGATACTTCGATTCTGAGAAGTGACTCAACCGGAGATAATTATGTGTGTCAAAAACCAAACAAACGGAGCCATTCACGCTGCTTCCGGCAGCAGCACTGCGATAACAGACGCTCAGGCCCCCTCCCTGCAGCTTCACCTGGCTAAAACTACAAGCTGCTGCTACCGTGGCGAGTACAGCTAAAGAAAAACATGTGACCCTTTTTAGCTGACGAGGCCAACACTTGAGTGTTTTTAGAGAGCCTTTCCCTGTGAGGCAGACTGACGGGAACAAATGGAAATATTAAAGGACGCCGCATGCTTGCTGCGCTAACGCTACAAGCTAACGTTGTGACACAGATGTTTGGGGGCAACATGAAAAGGTCGGTAAAGCTCCCGGATCTGGACAGCATAAGCTAACGCTATCTGGTTGGATATTAGCTTCACAGAAACAGACAGCCCTGTGACGGAGGCTCTGTTGGTCTGAGCTACCCCGTCGAGATGCGCTGCCCAGATGTGGAGTTCTGAACAACACAGCTGTCTTCTACAGTCTTCTGTCTGTTCTACCGACGTGTCAGAGGAGCGTTGTGGGCCGTGATGCAGTGCTGCGCAGCTCATAGGGTGGGCTAATGCTATTGCTAGCTTAGCATGGAGCTCCGTTCATCATTGTCCGTCTGCCTGGGAAAGTCTCTCCAAACGACGTATAATACAGCGGGGCAAAGCCTGGGAATTGACATAACCTACGTTAACGTAGAACAGGTGATACAGAACACAGATAATATTTACTTAAATGTGTCCGGCCACGGTTTACACAGGCTCCATATTTAAATCCTGACCACTGCTAAATTCAATGTATTTTTACGATGATGGTTTTCAGCTTTTTAGCAGCTGGATGAACATGTGGTTTGACGGGGATTCCAGGTAGATCAACAGGTTTTGTAGTCTCTAGGGGCTTTATTGATCAAGTTGCTCAGCTGAACTATGTCCGTTGTTTGGGCCGCTGTGTCCAGGAGAAGACTTATGCAACCCCAACAGAAAGCTCTAACAAGGAGAAGCACATTAAGGCCCGCGCATGCCGTTCTTTGCAGCTATGCCGCCGCTGGACGAGAACACCATGGAGCGAGTTATGGAGGAGTTCGAACACTGCTGCCACGAAAACATGACGCACGCCATGGAGACGGAGGAGGGGCTGGGCATCGAGTACGACGAGGACGTGGTGTGTGACGTCTGCCAGTCGCCAGATGGAGAGGACAACAATGAGATGGTGTTCTGCGACAAGTGCAACATCTGTGTTCACCAGGTCAGAAGTGAACACGTGGACTCACTGTCAGGATGAAGTTCACGCCAGGGTTTAACCTCCTGGTTTATTCAGCCAGTTATCGCTAATGTGTTGATGGCGCTTTGCCTTCTGTGCATTTTGTCCACCTCAGAGCTCCGGGTGTTTAACGGGGTCGAACGTGACAGACCAACGCAAAGTGGTGCTTCGTTGTGAAGAAGATGATGGAAAATGAGAAATGGTTCTGAATTCCTGTTCCAGATAAAAATCAATAGTAGCGATGGGAATTTGTCTTTAGCGCCTTTCATCTGATTCACCTAAATCACCCAGTGTTGCCATTTGCTTTCACAAATCTAGCCTTCATAGGAGAGTGGGAGGCAAATAGTTGTTGTTGGTAGAAAGCCTTCAGGAATGTCATGTAGAGCTGCTAGGAACACGCCACCCAGCTGTTAATCCCATCAAAGGTGATTCCCCGTGCCGTATTGACTCAGCGGGGCTGAGTACAAATGCATGTCTGTCTTTTCAGACTTTAAAAACTGTCTAAAGCCATACCTCATTTTTTACTTTCCAACTATGCACTTTGTGTTGGTCTGTCACAACGCCTTCCACGTCCATGTGAAGTTTGAGCTCAGAACGTGGAAACAATCGAGGTGTATTAGTAATTCTGTAACACTGTTGTTAGCAGGCTTAAACCTCTTTTATATGGTTCCTCTTAAGGAAAATGGAGCTATTATTTCCCAGAAATGCCAGTGTAAACGTCAGTACAGAAGCTTTTTCCTGTAATAACTGGACGTTCGTAGCAAAACTGGTAACGTCATTTTATCAAGCAGGGGGGCCATATTTCAGCTTCGGTGAACGTTACCCTAAAATAAATATTGATCTCTCCCTGTTTGCTGGCTCCCTGCGCCGATGTCTCTGATCAGGCATGCTACGGCATCCAGAAGGTCCCAAAAGGCAGCTGGCTGTGTAGGATCTGCGCGCTGGGCATCTTCCCAAAGTGCCAGCTGTGTCCTAAGAAGGGGGGGGCCATGAAGCCGACCCGAAGTGGAACCAAGTGGGTTCATGTCAGCTGTGCCTTGTGGATCCCAGAGGTGAAGACCTGTCAATAGTTTGGTTCATTCTGCTGTGCTCTTTGTGATAACTACTCCTCATTGTTATTCATGCAAAACACAGTGCAGTGTTGACCAAAGACCGACACTGTCGAGCTTACCTGTGCTGCTGTGTGTAATCTCGTTGGGAAGGTGAGCATTGGGAATCCAGAGAAGATGGAGCCGATCACCAATGTGTCCCACATTCCCAGCAATAGATGGGCTCTGATCTGCTGTCTGTGTAAGGAGAAGACGGGAGCCTGCATACAGGTACGGCCATTAAATGCATCACCTCAGACCATGTGACCGGCCCTGCTTGACCCGTTTTAAATGATCTGTCAGCCGTTCTCATCTACATTACAGCAAATCCAGGCGGGGACATATTTAACTCTAAAGGATCTAAATCATATTCTGTATAAGATTCCATGCATAAGTTAATGGTTTTAAAACAGAATTAGCTACGCCTTTAACGAGTGTAATATCTGCGCTACTTATCTCCCGCAGTGCTCCGCAAAAAACTGCAGGACCGCCTTCCATGTGACCTGTGGTCTCCATGCCAACCTGGAAATGAACACCATCCTCACCGAGGACGACGAGGTGAAGTTCAAGTCGTACTGCCCCAAACACTCGGGGATCCAAGGGGCCGAGGCCAACCAGCGCGACTCGGGGGACGAGGAGGAGAAGGAGGGGGCCAGAGACTGGAAAGGACGGGCCAAGAGCGACCAGGAGGAGCTCAGCAGCCGCCAGCAAGAGAAGAGGGTCAACCTCCGCAAGCTGAAGCTGCAGGAGATGGAGGAAGACTTCTTCCAGTTCGTGGACGTGGACGAGGTGGCCAAGACTCTGAAGCTTCCCCCGGAGGTGGTCGACTTCATCTACCAGTACTGGAAGCTGAAACGCAAGGCCAACTTTAACAAGCAGCTGCTCACCCCCAAGAAAGATGAGGAGGAGAGCCTCGCTCGGCGTGAGCAGGAGGTGCTGCTGCGGCGCCTGCAGCTCTTCACCCACCTCAGACAGGACCTGGAGAGGGTAGGTCTCCTCTTACTCCCCACCAAGACTCTCAGGCCACAGAGCAGCGGCAGGGACAGACTTAGAAGCAGGAAGAAGTATCGTACAAGCAGCTGACATTATTCAGAATAAAGGAATATTGCAACACGGTGTGTTCCTTGTAAATTGTAAAGCAGATTCGAGATTGACAGCAGCACCAGAAAACGCAGAGGAGTTGATGTTTCTGGTTTTATTCCAATAGAAGGAGCTACGGTGTGGTAGATGGAAACCATCTTTGCTCTATACTCTGTTTGCAACAATTACCCCGTTTACTCTACCCCTTTTCAACCGAGCCAAGACCAGTCCGAGCTCCATAACTGAGATAACTATCGAGTGTAAATGGATCGCAAACTGAACTGAACCGAGCCAGACACAACCGGACCGCGCTAAATGCAGACCAGTTCCATGTGTGAGCTCGGCCCGGTTTTTCAGTGGCACGGTTCTCAGATAACGAAGAGCGCATGAGCAGACCGCGTCATCTCCTTACAGCCAGCTGACATTTCAGACATTCATAAAAATACTAGCTTCCCTACCGTGACACACGGTTTCCAGTGATGATTCTGCTTAGCAGCGTGATGAACCTCAGCGCCTGTCGTTGTTTCCTGCATCTGTAAATCCTGATTGGACGTTTGTTCATCATTTATCAAACAAAGGTTGCCGTCTTCGCCTGACTCCGCAAACAACGAAATAAAACCAAGCACAACTTCCTGAATGTTACGGGCGCCGCCATTTTGATTTGCTTGAGTCCCTCCTTCAATCCTAGAGAGCAGTAGTACTGTAGATCGTCACTAGGAGGCGAGGAACCGTGCTAGGGTGATGTGTAAACGGTCATAAGAACCAAGCTCGGCATGGATCGGTTTAACAGGCTAAATGTAAATGGGGCTTTAATCACCAGCAGTCGGCTCCTAACAACGACCAGCTGCAGCACCTGAGCTGTCCCTCCCTGGCTTTCCTGCCACCAGCCGTCAGCTCATTACTGCGGTTAGCATTCCTCTCAGCCTCATCTTAAGGCAGACGTGTCCTTAGGGGCTGCCAGCATCTCCTCAGCAGAGGCTGAAAGCTCTGGAGGAAAAAACAGCCCTTCTGCTGTAGTTTACGTCTAAGATCGTTTTCATTCAGCCACCAACCAGACGGGATCTCTCAGCTCATAAATCAACTTCTCAATAATCAAATGTTCGTATTAATAGTATAATAAGACGAAAGCCTTTCCTATAATGGCTGAGCAGCTCCTTGAAGGTCTTCTGGTATGTTGCTGATTTCTCTCTTCTCCATCACCCTCGTCTGTAGCTCCCTCCACAGGTGCCATCAGCCTGGGCCGCCCCAGAATGTGAATGTTGGCTTAAGTCAGGAGGTGCCTGCTGCTCTGATGGAAGAATTATGTAAAGTTAAATCTGAACCGTTTTAGGTGGAACTGAATGACGGGGCGATGCGTTCATCTCGTCGGACCCTGTTGACCCAGTCCTTTTATTACGCCCTGATGTCTAGAACCATAAAATCCAAATGGGGTGTGCTTTCCTTTTACATGAACTGCATCAGTCTGCTCTGAGTCATTGCCCTGGTGACTGACCCGGTTACAGGACAGGGACCGGTTGGTGGCGGATGCTGTTACAATGTGCAATGTTGCCCCTTAGGTCCGTAACCTGACCTACATGGTGACCCGGCGAGAGAAGCTGAAGCGCTCGCTCTGGAAAGTCCAGGAGCAGATCTTCCAGCACCAGGTCCGACTGCTGGACCACGAGCTGCTCAACGGTGAGTCCCCCCCCCCCCCCCCCCCCCCCCCTCCCCTCCGGGGCCATGAACGTCGTTCCCAGTTTCTGGGGACCCGGTGGGAGTTTGCTGTGACGCTGCGCGATTCTGTGTTTCAGGCGAGCCCTCAGCCGCCGACCTGGAGAAACTGTTCTCTCTGGGCTCGTCGCCCTCCACCGGCAGCCAGCCCGGCTCCTCCTGGAGCAGCTCGGGTCAGAAGAGCAGACGCAGCGCGCCCAAGGGGGAGAGGAGGAAAAGCCTGTCGGACTCGGCGAACGTTCAGAAGAAGGACAATCAGTGCAAGCCGGCGGAGAGCAAGGAGAGCAAAGGCTCCCGGGTCAAAGAGGCTGCCGCCACGGAGGCTGCAGGCGATGCCAAAGTCCAGAAGTCTGAGGAGCCTTTCGGTAAGCTCCCAAAGCCCGAGGCCACCCAGGAACGCGCCTCCGTCAAGGCGCACAAGCCCGAGAGCAGGAAGGGCCTCAGAAGAGAGGCTCCAGGACCAGAACACGAAGTTCTGGCTAGCCAGAAACAAGAGCCAGAGCAGGAGGAGCGAGGCAGGAAGAGGAGGAGCGACGTCTCCGAGAGCTTCACCTGCCAGCTCAAGAAGTTCAACTCCAGACACCTGGATAAAACCGTGTCCATCCGGCTGGTGGACATCAGAAACTCTGACTCCGACGAGTATTTCTTTGAAGACGGGATGGCCAGGAGGAGCGGCTCTTCACTCAGTCTGACTCCCAACACTAAGTTCAGAACCAGCGTGCTTTCAGACGCCTCCAAAACCAGCAGCTTGCTTAGAAAGCCGGTGAACGGCGGTTCCCACGGCCCTAACGGCTCCGTGTCCGGACACCTGAAAGGCTGGGGCAAGTTCCGCATCCCAAAGAGGACCGACAAGCCTCCGAGCGCCGCGCCCAAGCAGCAGGAGCTGGAGGGCAGCAACCCTCTGCTCAGGCCGCTCACCAACACGCCGGACCCGGCGTACCCCAGAACGCGGCTGCGCGCGGGCCCGGAGGCGGCCGAGGGCGAGCTGGAGCCCTGCCTCAAACGGTGCCACTCCCACGAGCTGAGGGGCGACTCGTCTCTAGGGCGCCGCTACGGCTCGGACATTATCCGCCGAGGCGTGCTGGCCTCCTGATGGCCAGATAAGCTGCACTGTGCTCGTCCGGACACAACCACCGTCACTCTTTGTACCTTTTTATTTTCTCTAGAAATCATAAAATGGCTAGATGAAATAAAAAAAACCCACAAAAAAACCCAGAGCTGATATTTATTTTTTATTTGTACCATAATGTAAAACTTGGAAATATTTGAATTTATTTTGAGCTTAGTTTTTGTTTGTTTGTTTGTTTTGGGTAGAAACGTGTCAAGTCGCCACTTAAATCGCTTGCTCAGATATTTACAAGCAAAAGCATCAACTAGGAAGATGTTGTGATTGTTGCTTGGGACCATCAGCTTGCAATGTCATTTGTGTTTTAATATAGTATTAGAGCGGGCCGTGGCTCAGGTGGGATTGGCCGGTCCAGCTCAGACGTGTAACCCTGATCCCGTCAGCCAGTAGGACCCTGCAGGTCTTCTTTTTTTTGTTTTTTTTTAACCAGGCACCATCAGATCTTAACAGCCACAACCAGGAAGTCCAGCCGGCCCGGTTATCGCCCTTTAGTCTCGCCCGGCTGTCACCCGGGACCCTACCCAGAGGAAATTTAAAGAGCGATGTTTTCCATGTCATCAGCACTTAAGTGTAATTGAACTGCGACCGTATCCATCATGTGCCTAACTTTTATTTGAAGCGTTTGCACTACGAGAGGATGGCACAGGTGGGAGGCACGACGAGAGATATTTTTACACTGAAAAACGACAGGAGCCTTTTGTACCCTCGGCCGCTGCTGTACTACTGTTATGCAAAAGGAGTGTTGGTGGGGGTGGGGGTGGGGGGGGCTTGAAGAGAAATAAAAAATACTCTGAAGATAAATCTGTGTGCGATGAATGTTTGAACACGTTGTCCGCTGGGCTTCTTATCTTTTCTACTTCTGTCCAATCACTGATAATAAAAGAGTTCTAGTTGGTCCAAAATGTGCCGCTTTGATCATCTTGATTTCAGAAAGCATTCCCATAACGCAGTCAGTGGCAGTCCTGCCTTTTGAACTGTAACGCGTGGGTCAAATGGTGGTGGGGCTGGATCCCAAAACGTCTTTTGGGGGAAGGACTCTGATGCCAAAGCGGAAGTGCGTCAGCGGTCGCCATGGTAAGTGCTGTCCGAATAGTGCCGCTTCACACAGCTCCTTTAGCGTAGAGGAGTTATTTTTATTAAAGATAATTTGGATATTCATGGTGAGCTTTTGGATTTCTCATTTGTTAAGAAATTTAAGATACTGTTGTAAAGATTTTATGAAGGTTTGTGAAGTAATCCCTTTGGAGTTGGTTATTCTAAGATCACCATCCATCCCAATGCCAACCTTAAAGGTAAATGATTCCAGTTTAGTTGACCATAAATGTAATAAGATAAATGAATGTATGAGACAAAGGATTTACTTTGACTATAATGGACTCTCAAGAAATATCCTGAAACAGAAAATAAAACTATGACTTGTGCTCGTTCCAAATTTATAAAATGGCCTATAACTCCTTAAGTGAAGGAGACCTATTTCAAAATCATTAAAATATGTCCTGTTGCCATATTTCTTGAAAGGAGATTTAAATGTGATGTCGACATTTGCATCTTTTGTAAATCAACAGGAATCTCTGGAGCATTTTTTCCCCCATGTTAATATTCACAAAGCTTTTGGATAGACATTGGAAACTGGATTAATCTTAAACTTGTTTGATACTGATGCCATTTTATTGTAAGTAAACAATTTAAATCCAGCTTTCTCGGATGCCATAAATATTGTTATTTTAGCTAAATACCATATTCATTGTAGTAAATGGAGAGGAATATCCATCCTTCCCTTGATTTGTAAACGAATTTAACATACTATTTAGCATTAAATAGGGATAAACAATAAAAACATTGAAAATCATCTCACAACAGATAGCTAAAAACCTTTTGTTTTAAGCTCATTGTATGGCTTTGTTCTATTTTTTTTATTATTTCTTTGTTTTTGTACAGCTTTTGAAAAACTTTGATAATTTGCTGCTGTAACATAGATTTTTCAGAATAAAAAGCTAGCAGATGTGCATAATCCAAAAAATAACAGAAATACAATTATAGAGCATTCAGTATTGTAAGAAAGCCCATACTGTTTCTGGATAAATAGATTATTGTATGAGTCAAGTTCTTCTCCGTTTTATGCCTCTTTCCTTGTAAGTTTGAAATGTCCCATGCTCCTGAATGCACCACAGCTTTCTGACCCTCGCGAATGCATCACACTGGTCTATGAACGCTGTGTCTGCACGTTTGATCTTCCGCTTAAGAAAAAGCTTTTCAGTTTCAAAACTCACGTCGGCTCTCACGGTTTATTGTTGTGTGTGAATAACAAGAGACCACAACAAATAAATCAGCCGTACCTCGGATAAAAACTTTGGAATTAATGTTCATAACACCCGTCATTTTGTAAACGAATCTGCCAAATAAACATAGTTTTTTTTTCCCACAAGAGGTATATTAAGACGTTTTGGTATCATTATTTTAAGAACAAGTAACTGCGTTGGTCATATTTAATCCGTTTTCTTCGTCGATATTCAGTTGTACAGAGCGAGGCGCGCTCCCGCGACAGGGGATGCATATCTCGGCAGGCATGCACTTTTTAGCATAGACGCCACATTGGACGCTGTCGGCCGCTAGGTCCATAGACATCATATACGTAGACGCCCCGTTGTCGGGTGAGAGGCGTGCCGACAGAGCGGCCATCTTAGGTCAGACCACAGTTCAGACAGCTGCTGTCAGAAAGAATAGGAGGCAGCTCAGTTCTCATTTTAATCATATGTTCACAATGCTCGTGACGTTTCAGACAGATTACACATATTTATTTAGAACCAAAAACTTAAAGCTGACAGGAAAGTCAGAGCAGCTTGCCTCATAAACAAATAAAGTATTTGGATTCTGCCTTCCCTTATCAATGTAACCCCTGGATTGTTATGGCTGAGACTGCTCAGAACTCCCCCCCCCCCCGGGACACCTGTGGATGCTTTTCAAAGCTGTTGGCCGGCGGATAACATCAAGGACAATGGCCTCTGGAGAGCCCCACGGACATAAACATTTTCCCCCATACAGAGACACACATACTGATGCTCACAAATACAGATGAACTGCACCCGACCAGCGTTCAAATGTTTACCTTTCTGCATATGTGTCTCGTAATTATTTGTGCTTCTCGTGCAATGAGGTTTTTTGTTGGATGCTTCACATTATATGTGGAAACATAAATTGTGAAGCCCCTGTCTTTTTTATCTCCCTCCACTTCCCCCATGTAAAATCTTTCTTCAACAGATTTCAAGGGCAGCGCCTGTGGACTCCATGTAAGGCGGGGTCTGCGGCAGTTTGGAGGAACGCACCTAACGGCTGCGCAGAAATAGCAGCGGCCGACTGGCTGCGTTCCTTGGCAACGCAAGGCCTCAGTCAATCGTTCCCCCAAAATGTTTAAGTGTATGTGATGGACGGTTGTACTGGAACTGAATTTTCGATTGCAAATTGTAGTTGACAATAAAATTGATTGATTGATTGATTAAACTGAAGTCAAACCGGATGAAAAATGTACACGAACTTACATATTTTTCAGTTACATATTAATCTAATAAACACACAAATTATAGACAGAGAAATCTCTCTCTCTCTCTCTCTTTCAATATATATATATATATATATATATATATACATACATATATACAGACACCGATCTACAGACAACAGCACTGATCTACATAGGGGCAAAACTTTTTAAAAAATTTAGGACCATTTTGTTTGTTTATATATATATATATACAGGGGCGTGCATACATAGACACTAGGTGGTGCTAAAGCACTAGGAAGTTTGCCCTTTATCAACGAAAATGCCCTTTTGAAACTCGTTTTTTTTTTTTTTTTTTTTATTATTAATATTCAGGGCAGTCAAAAGTAGCCGGTCAACAGCGGCAAATCGCCGTCTATAGCAGCTCTTGCCGCCGCCTACATTTCTCCGATTATATAATGGAGCGATATTTGTGCCTTCTGGTTGAGCGCGGAGCAGACCCTGGACTGGAAGCCGTCTTCTTTTTTTTTTTTTTTTTACCTCGGAGTGGCCATCGACCTTTTAGTACTATCTTTGATGTGTCAATCATACAATTTAACCAATCAAATCATTGACTGAAGGCAACATGCTAGCCAATCACAGCTGGAGAGGGGCGGGACACCGAGTCATAGCCTTCAGTCGCCGCCGCAGTTCGGCTGTGGTGTGGTCACCGTTGGTGTCGGTAGAGCGGGATGGAAATTTGGTCTGATTACCAAACAATTACAAGAAGTGACAACAAAGCAGAGAGCGAGCTGGAAGGAGCGCTATTAATTTCTGTTTGAAATGTCAGCACTGAAGTCTAAACTGGAGTAAACATTCACGCTAGGAGGGTTAGCTAGGACAGCTAGCAGGGTGAGCTAGGACAGCTAGGAGCCCAAGGAGCAGAATCAAGCACTAAAGCTGCCAAACTGAAGAGACTTGAGTTACTTGCAGGTAGAAGGGAACTCTGCTTTGTTCTGCTCCTTGTTCTCATAGCTGCTGTAATTACAGAACCTGTTCTAGTCAGAATTGTTACTTCAGTCAGTGTTCAGCCTGACACCAGCGCTCATGTTTATTAGCGTGTAGCTTATGCTGGACTTTTGAGTTAAGACACAGCGCTACAGGTTACCCTATGTCACTGTTAGTCCAAAGGCCAAATCTCAAACTCTCTCATGTTAAAAGCACAGAACTATTAAACACATAAGAACATGCCATTAGCACACAACTGAGCTGAAGCAAAGAAAAAAAACTGCGCATATGGGCTCCAAACAAAATGTACAATCAGACAACCAAATAACACACAAGATCTCTTTAATAATCAGGATATTTCACCCAGAAAAAATAAATTATAAATAGCTTCCCAACATGAGTTGTAAATCTACCTTAATATAAACTTAATTTCTCTCAGTATAGCTCAATTAAACATTTCTCTTACACGCAGTCATGAAATATTTTTAAGTAGAACTCAACCCCTCTTGGGCGTTTACATTGACCAAACACTTGATTAACCATTAGTCTTTTCTTGTTTTATTATAACAATCAATATTATTCATTATAACTATTATTCATTGATGATGTCAGATCGACAGATTCAACTTATTTAAAAAATATATAATGACTATTTTGATATATTTTGTTAGTAATTCTTTCTAAAAGCCCAACAAATGTTATGAAAAGCTTCGGAAATTTTTGACAATCTGCCCATAAGCTATTTTTTTCCAGCTCAATGTGTTCAAAAGCCTAATTGTTTGGAAACCTGCCTAATTTGGCAACACCGACTACACTATTGCTATTTGTTTGTTCGTTACAGTAGTCACAGAGCCACTGTTCAGCCTGAAGTATATATATATATAGATATATATCTATATATAAGTGCACCCTCCTACCTGATAGTGTGTAGCCTGCTACTGTAAAAACGTTTGACTGCCCTGAATATTATTAAGATTTTACTGAGGTCGGTTTTGAAATGATCTTTTGAAAACCTGAGCCATTAAAAACCACTGAAACAATGCCCCGAAATGAGCCACCTCCTTGCGCACGCTAAAAAGTGCCCTCCCACCCCCTCCTGAGCACCTGCCCCCTAAAATGTCTGTGCACGCCACAGTATATATATATATATATATATATATATATATATATATATATATATATATATATATATATATATATATATATATATATATATATATATATATACACACACACACACACATATATATATATATATCCTCAGTCAGATCTTTTAGAAATCAGGGTGTTTAATGCACTTTTCTCTGCTTCCATTCCTGCTACCCATTAGCACATATTGTGTTGCTGCCGGAAAAACTGTAACTGTAAAGCATAATTGAAAGGAGTGACGTTTTCAGTCAGTTGATATATCTGGAAATCGGGTGAGAATTCACCGGATTCAGAGTGTCTGAAAACATAAAGTACCACTTTCCTTGAATTGACGTGTATTCTGTCTGACCGCAGCCTGGTCTGACCTAAGATGGCCGCTCTGTCGGCACGCTTCTCACCCGACGACGCGGTGTCTACGTATACATGTCTGTGCTTCGTGACATCTCAAGAGAGAAGAGAGCGCGCACTTTGTTGTTCATTTCTGGAAGGCTGTAGGCCCGGATATAGACGGACCCAACTCCACGTGTGTTTCCGTCATGTAATGACCTCAGAGTTAAACGCAGTCCAAAACTCCTGTCCTCCACACAACAGAGTTCTTACTGTTGATCCCATGAAAGAGCTAGGAGTTATAATTCAAACATTTTGGATGCACCCAAGTAAGGAAGTGCGTGAGCGGTCGCCATGATAAGTGCTGTACGGTAGTGATGGGTCCGGCAACACCAATGCGTCGGCGCATGTGTCGGTCTCATAGAGCGAAACCCGTGTCGATGTGTGTATTGCTACGGAAAAGTCACGTGACCGATACAGGAACTGTTTCGGTCACGTGACCAATACAGCACCTGTTTCGAACTGACTGACGCGCCAAACTGTTTCTGTTCCCTCCAAGCTGCACGCGTGTGCATTCGCGCACAGCAGCGCGCACAGCAAAGCTATGCTGCGCAGTAAATAAAATCCAAGCTGAACTGTAAACAAAATAACGGTTAATAATGGTTAATTTTTAACCATTTTGCAACTCTGGTGTGATGGTGTACCACAGTCTCGCTCTGTGAGCGCAAGGTGCTGATCGGAGCGCACCACTGATTGATGGGTTGGGCAGACGCCTTTATGGTTGGGCGGGTTGCGCTGTGCGTCTTTGTTCTGAGCGTCGTTTCAGAAAAAACGGCTGATTTACACTGAGTAGAAAGCTGCTACTCTGAGTAGTTCTTCCTCCCTTTGTCATACTCAGCATGTCCGATTTCAGAACAGATGATATCAGTCAGGTAACTAAACACAGCGCCCGATCAACCATTTGTAAAAAATAAAAAAGCCAGTCCACAAGCATCCTCCTTCACATTATTTATTGACTGTATCTAAAAAAAAAATCAAATATATGTTTAATTCAAATGAAAATATAAAATAATACAATGCAACATACAATGATTTAAATTGTATTGTGTATACTTGGTCATCAAATCAGTGTCAGTTAACTCTGTCAACCGGGTTGCCTGTAGGGATTTTTAAGGTCCAGCAGGTGTCAGTATTCAGTGACACAGTATCGGCACAGTATCGGCACAGAGTGGCAATGTGTCGAAACGTTTCATGACGCCTCATCGACCCATCACTACTGTACGGATAGTGCAGTCAGTACGGAAGGAGTTAGGAAAATTAGCCTGAATGACCCCTCCCGCGGCAAGTTTTGCCCCTTTGCCAAGGAAATCAACGAATTGTTTTTTAAATTAAACATTGAACATTTGTACAAAACCGTATGGCATAAAACTAACAGAGAAAATAGCATTGTGTCCACGTTTGAGCACACATGTTGGTATAAATAAAATGAAGCCAATGGTGTCAGACATAAAGGAAAATAATAACCATATATATATATATATATATATATATATATATATATATATATATATATATATATATATATATATATATATATATATATATAAACGTAAACATAAAAAAGGACAGAAGGGCACTAATTCTCATCAAATAACTTCAGTTCTTTATAACAGTCAAGGAGCTGTATTCCATGTTTCTCGTCATCAGTTTTAAGGCTTTCAGGTGGTTGTCTATTAGGAACATTTAAGGTTAAGTTTTCTATTTCCCCATTTACAGGTGTGGATAAAGAATTTGTCAAGAATCAACAAATTATTAAGCATAAAATCAGCATTTCTTAGTATAAATGACGCACCCCAACAGATTCTCACTATTGAGGCGTTTAGCCTCTACAATAGTGCCGGTCATATAACTAGAATATCATAGAAAAAGTAGATTTTTTTTTCCCAGTAATTCCATTCAAAAAGTGAAATGTGTATATTATATGATTTCATTACACAGACTGTGTAATGAAATATTGTATTTCATTACACAGACTGTGCCTGAGGCGAAGGGAAGGAAAAGATGTGGTAGATAAGTGTCCAAGCAATAGGAATGACCGCACCCTGGAGAGGACTGTGAAACAAAACCCATTCAGAAATGTGGGGGTGATTGACAAAGAGTGGACTGCAGCCGGAGTCAGAGCGTCAAGAAGCACCACACACAGACGTATGAAAGTTATGGTTCCAGCTTTTGCATTTCTGGTGTCAAACCACTCTGGAACAAGAGACAGAAGCGTCTCACCTGGACTAAAGACAAAAAGGACTGGACTGCTGCTGTGCTGAGTGCTCCAAAGTTCTGTTCTGATGATAGTAAGTTCTACATTTCCTTTGGAAATCAAGGTCCCAGAGTCTGGAGGAAGGGATGAGAGGCACAGAATCCACGTTGCTTGAGGTCCAGTGTAAAGTTTCCAGTCAGTGATGGTTTGGGTGCCATGTCATCTGCTGGTGTTGGTCCTCTGTGTTTTCTGAGGTCAAAGGTCAATGCAGCCACCTACCAAGAAGTTTTAGAGCACTTCATGCTTCCTGCTGCTGACCAACTTTATGGAGATACAGATTTCTTTTTCCAACAAGATTTAGCACCTGCACACAGTGCCAAAGCTACCAGTACCTGGTTTAAAGACCATGGTGTCCCTGCCTGACCTTAACCCCATAGAAAATCTATGAGGTATTGTGAAGAGGAAGATGAGATACGTCAGACCTAACAATGCAGAAGAGTTGAAAGCCACTATCAGAGCAACCTCGGCTCTCATAACACCTGAGCAATGCCACAGACTGATGGACTCCATGCCACGCCACATTGCTGCAGTAATCCAGGGAAAAGGTTACCTGACAACAGCCAGATGTATGTCTCGTTCCGCCTAGCTACACTCACATACATCTGGGACACCGCCGATAGAGAATGATTTCTCCAACCAATTTTATGGTCTGGCCAATCAGGACGCAGGGCTGGAGTTTCATATATGGCACTTAGTGGAGACGCGACCATGACGTGAGACTGTTTTGATAGCAATGGCGGCTCGTCGAGGAAGCAAGCGTTAGCATTAATGCTGCTATTTCTTCCGTGTTGTCCAATCTACCTAATATTGTTTCATTAAAAGAACATCAGAGAACGGCTCTGAAGGCTTTTGTTGGTGGAAACCATGTTTTCGCCCTTCTCCCGACCGGATTTGGCAAGTTTTGTTTTCCGGGGCCAGCGGACGTGCCGACGCGGAAGCGCCCCGGAGCGGTTAGCGGTTAGCGCTAACCATGTTAGGAGGCCTTTAGTCCTCAACGCGGTCGGCCCGGAATCGACTCCGACCCGCGGCGCTTTGCCGCCTGTCTTCCCCCCTCTTCCTGTCAGCTCACTGTCAATAAAACGCGTGCCACTAGAGCCGCAAACACATTATTATTTTTTTATTTTTTTTCCTGCGTCGCTATCATTAGCGTCACGGGTTAGCTTCGGTGTGAGTGGTTGAAATAGCACGTCAATAAAGATGACAGACAAGTGGCTTATCCAATCATATGCAAGAATTTTTGATAAGGCCCAGCCTTCAGTAAATGCAATTCCTATGGCGGTGTCCCAGATGTATGTGAGTGGAGCTAGGCGGAGCGACATACAGCTGGCTGTTGTCAGGTTAGGGAAAAGGAGCCCCAACTAAGTACTGAGGGCTGTACATGCTCATAGTTTTCAGTTGGCCAACATTTCTGGAAATCCTTTTTTTTGTGTTGGTCTTAAGTAATATTTTAATTTTATGAGATACTGAATTTGGCGTTTTCATTAGTTGTCAGGTATAATCAAAATTAAAACAACACTTGATATACATCAGTCTGTGTTAAATGAATGAATATAATATACAAGTTTCACTTTTTTAAGGGAATTACTGAAAAAAACTCTTTCATGATATTCTAATTACATGACCAGAACCTGTATACATGGTTCTGCCAGATCTCATTTTCTTTTTTAGTGCCACAATATGGTTATACAGAAATTTTATATGTACAATGTTTTTTACCCCCAATGAAATTCGAAAATACTAAAACGTATATAAAAAAACAAACTTTAATCAGTTTTAATGACAGAACAAAAATCCAGAGTGAGGTTATGATTCATGCATGAAATAAACGAGGCAGAGGGGAACGGTTCCATCACTTTATTGCATGACTCACTAACATTTTATCCTGCATAAGTGTTTCAGCACTGCATTAAAAAAAAAAAGTCAAGAAATTGCATGATATTTACAATAGATGAATCACTATTACCACTTATACATTATGTACATATTAGTCTCTGGTTTGCTATGACAGTAGTTATAGTATGAAACACACACACACACACACACGCACACACGCACATACCACCAACTCTACAGGGAATTACAGTGCTTGCAATAAAACAACTGGCTGGACTCCATTCAGTCAACTCAAGGTTAGGATAAATGGACCTGAAAAGGGTTGGAGATGTTCTGCACCAGTGGATCAGTCCCTGTTCGCCTGATAAGGTGAAAAAATAAATACAAGAAAAGGTGCAGTTATTTCAAAAAGGCATCCTTTTAAATCTGGGAAGCACCTAGGGAGAAAAAAAAAAAAAAACACCACCTCAGCAGGATTCTTCGGTACTGGGGGAGAGACTGACTGAAACGATGTGCACTTAGGGATGTGAGACAGTGGCTTGAAGGCCTCCAATCAGCTCTACAGAGCTGGCACAGCAACGGGTCAGAACCCGCTCTACTTCGCTCTGTACAGGAAAGGAGAGGGAACCCCAAAAAAAAAGCCCGACATCCCGAAGCAGCTGAAAGATTCTGCTCCACCACTGGTTCTGATGCTGTTATTGAGTGGAGCAGCCCCTCCCCCCCCCCAGGTCCGCAACATCACGGACGCTGGCGTTAACTAGCGGAGGTAGGTAAGACGGGAGCACCATGTCATCAAACCTGGATGGAGACTCCAGCTCATCAAACGCTGCATTACAAAGGTTCAAAGTTCTGAGCGCATGGAGCCTCAGTCCAATCGGACCAGGGCCGCCTCAAGATGAGAAAAAAAAAAAAAAAAAAACGTTAAACCTCAGGTGGAAATACGTTAATATATATAAAAAAAAAAACACCAGATTTGTACAGGGACTAGTTTTATTTCACTTGTCACGCTCCAAACCCGAAGACTTAGGCGGGGACAGCTTTCGTTCCCTCGCTGCTTCAGATCTGAGCTTCTTTCACCTTGGGGCTGGAAACGGGTCGGGCAGAGAGTGGGTCCGTATAAAACGCCCGGCGAACCCTGCGCTGCTCCGCGTCGGGTCCAGGGCGTAAAGGCGGCGGCCTTGACGCGGGACGCCTGGAGACGGCAGGAGGCTCTGGAGGCGGAACCCAGGAACCGAGGAACCCAGCCATTCTCTTGGTCTGGTCCGACTCCGTGGTGAGCGGCGCCGGCCTGAGGGCCAGTGTTTTACTATTCAACAGCAATCAGAGAGGACGTCTGGCCCCGAGGCCTCCTGAGGTTCAGTGGATCAGCCTAAACCTGACCACGTTGGAACTTGGGCCCCCGGTGGCGGCGGTAAACAGAAATGCTCGCTACCTCGTTCTAAAACGCTACAGGACGATGTAAAGCACCGCGGGTTCTAGCAGAGGCTCCGAGCATCCCTGACTGGACCTCCCTGTAGTGTCGTGCTTTCAGACCAGTTTAACACCACTTGTCTTATTTTTATCACTCTGCTGCGTAATCCCTGCTATTCTGGAAGGGATGCCCCCCCCCCCCCAGTGCTGCTAATAAAACAATAGCTAAAAAAAATTAAAATAAAAAACTGAGCTAAAACGAAGCAACAGGTGGTAAAATAAACAGCCGTCTACATTTACACATGATCTACAGCTACACAGGAAGTCCGGAGGCCCGACCCATAGTGTCCTGGTGGCTCCGCTTCCACGTTTATAGTACATCTAAAAAAAAAAAAAAAAAAAACACTAGCCACTGGCATCCTGCCTGACGTCTTACACTATTACAGTAATCAGCGTTTTGGTATGGGATATAAACAGAACATAATATGGAACTAGGAGCAGCGGCTCAGCTGAACCACGGAGGAGCAGAGCAGAGTCCGGCGTTTGGGCAGCCGCTCCGGCTCTGCTGATTGGTGCTTTGCCACAGACGCTCAGCTCGGTGCGGACTAGTACAAGAACACCTGGCAACGGTACAAGGTAGAAAGGAAAAGTAAAATAGAAGCTAAAGGTCAATGCTAAGCGTGTGAGAGGCCAGCACCGTTCCCTGATGATCGATACATGCAGTGCCCCGGTTTCTGCGCCGTCATGCTGCTGTCTTGCTCTCTTCTGGCCTTTGGGCTCTCTGTAGTCGGTTCAGGCCTCCGGGGCTTTCCTCTTGGAGCCTTTGCTCCTGCTCTCCGCTCCCTCGGCCTTCCTGCAGCCCTTAGGACGGCCGGCGGCGGCGGCTGCCGGGTTGGTCTCGCAGCCTGCCGCGCGGGCCTGGTTGGCGGGGCCCTCCGCGTCGTCGTGCTCGGTGCAGCAGGGCTCTCCCGTCGGGGGCCAGGGCCGCAGCGCCCCCTCCTGGTGAGCCTTGCAGAAGGAGTTGGGGCAGAGCTGGCAGAAGGCCTCCGAGTTTTTGCCGCAGACGTCGCAGTGATGCCAGGGGCAGTCCCAGCGGCCTGTGGGCGACGGGCAGCACAGGTCAGCGCTTCATCCGGTTAAAAAGGAAACATTTGGGCGTCAACGTCTCGCGGTACGTCGGACCCGACTAAAGTAAAGTAAATCAAGGCAGCACGGGTCAGAACCTAACGCCAAACTCCTGAGAAACCACAGAAGAATGGCATTACTCAGTAAATCTAGCTGACGTGGATATAAAGGTACGCTTCACCTGAGGACCGTGAACTCATACGAAGAGGAAACAGGAAGTCTTGTTAGGGACTACAGGGCTGTGACTGCATTCCTTTTACTTCTTCATGGCCCTTTTCAGACATATTCTCTAAATAAAAGTGACGTATGTGTGGTTTTATGTTCCTCCTGTTCGTTATAACGGCCAATTTCTGATTCACATCTTTTGGTGGAGCGTCTGAAACTCCTTCATCCCCACAGCATCACGCTGCCACCACCGTGCTGCGTGCAGGATGACCTCTGCTCCGGAGCCCAGGCTAGTCACAGGCACAGCATCAGGACCGCATCAGGACCGACAGGACCGGAGAACGGCCGCGTGTGGGCGGGGCGACAGCTTAGCTAAACTACTGTCACAGAACCAGTGAAGGGAAATGGTTCCTGTGGACTGGACTGAGGCTGGACATGCCGCACACCGCCAGTAGGTGGCAGTAGTGCTTGTTCTCAAGGTGCCCACAGACTGTATGGAGGTTCTATAAAAAAAAAAAAAAATTAAAAAAAAGAGTGCAATTTAAAGCACATCAGCTTCATTTCAGGTGAATTGGGTCTGGGTTATGCTGACGGGGCTTTTTAGATTCGTGGTGAAATTCTGGAACCTCTTTTTTTTTTCCCCCTCATGTGACGTTCAGGGAGGACTTTCAACGCGGGCTCTAATCAGAAACTCTCTCTTAGACGCTACAGGACTGTACCGGAACAGATTAATGGCGTCTCAATATATTTCGAGGTGGAAAGTTAATTTGGCATGTCATTTAAATCCTGAGTTGTTAAAGTGGTAAGTCAAGGAACATGAATCCATTTGTAGTCCCTGCCTTTTTTTCATTGCAACCCATAAAAGCAGAAATATCTGAACATAGGTGGAAATCTGCCAAACAACCTAAACCTAACCCCCCTCCCCTCCCCCTGCAGGAAGAGGAGGGGGTTTCACGCGGGGCTCACCGAAGGGTCTTTTGGTGAGGTTCAGGCAGGACAGGTGATACGCCTTGGTGCAGGTCTTCTTGTCACAGAGCACCAGCTGCCCTCCGTCTCCGCAGCGGAAACACTCGTCTTCGGACTTCTTCTTCCCCTCGCTTTTCCTCCTCCTGTACCTCCTCTTGGAGCTCTTCCCCTTTGGCTCGGCGTGGCCGTTGGAGTTCTGCCAAGAGGAGCGCAGACATCGTTTAAACATGACGGAGAGCGGCCAGACGGCACGGCTTCAACCCGGACCTGCTGCTTGTAACCCGCTGAACCTTTTCCCCCCAGGTCACATGAGGAGCACAGACTTATCTACTTCACGGGAGGTGTTCTGGCGAGGCGGCAGAACAAAGCCGCACATGGTTGGGGGGGGGGGGAATCCAGGAGAACACGTCTCCATCTAACGGAGAGTCGGGGCTCACCTTGGGCCGATCCCCCAGGAAGCCGCTGCAGTTGGGAGCGCCGCAGCGGCAGATGGTCTTCTCGTTGCCGAGGCAGTCCAGGTTGTAGTTGAAGGTTAGTTCTGTCCCTGGGTTGGGAGAAGATGAAAGCAGGTGATGTGAGGGGGGGATGACAGAGCTGCGATCAGTCCTACGTTCGGCCCGGAGCCGCTCTCACCTGCTGGTATGTCGCAGACCGCAAACAGGCCCACGCGCGTGTCGCCGTTCACCGTCCACTTCTGGGTCTCGCAGTTGGGCTGACAGCTGTGGTTCATGAAGCGAGAGTAGTTCCCTTTGGGACCGGCGTCTATGATGCGGTCCTTGAAGGCCAAGCAGAGGCAAACGGCGGGTTAGCTCGTGTGACGGCGTCCCGGCATCTACAGCTGATGGGGAGCTCAGCTGGAGCTGCCAGTGGAGCCGCTGTAATGTCGCGGCCGCTGCATCAGGAGCGACGCCGCGGTTCCCCGCAGGGCTCAGCGGGCCTTCAGAACACGGCTCGGTCGGGGATCAGAGCACTCACCTTATCGATGGTGAGCATGTAGAAGTCGGTGATGTTGTTCTCGTGGGCGTACTTGATCCTCGCCCTGCACTCCTCCTCGTCGATCAGCTCTCCGATGTACTCATTGACAAACTCGCCCTGTTCAAAGATGAAAATAACACAAGCCGTTATTTAGAAAACAGCAACCTTTATTTATACCGACTGCCGTATTTTTCAGACTATAAGGCGCACTTAAAATCCTTACATTCTCTCAAAAATTGATGGCGCGCCTTATATGTGATCACCGCTGTGCCTACCTGTAAGGTGACCAGATTCGATTCCTCTAATGAAAACTGGGGACGTCTCTGATGTTGTTAAGCACAGAATCTCTGCCTGGGGGTTGGTTTGTTTTGTCTGAACTGCAACGTTGACGGGGCGGGAAGGTGAGTTCGGCAAAGCTCTACTACGTCGGGACAGCGGCAGGACCGAGTAAATACCTCTGGTTGTGCTAAACGGTTTTACTCCATCATGATACACTGAAATCGGGGACGTCTGGTCATCCTACCAGAGGGATGGAGTGATATTACACACTTGGGAAGAATATGTAATGGCCCTTATAATCCGGTGCGCCCTATATGTGGACCTAGACACACAGACACGGAAATTCATGGTGCGCCTTAAGGTCTGAAAAATACGGTAGCTGACCCAATGAGCCGAGCCCGATAATTGTTCTGAGATTTTGAATGGTGCCCAATTTGACAGAGCTTGAGCTACAGTGCAAAGAAGAATGAACATTGGGGGTGGGGTTAGATGGAAGCCTGCTGAAGCCCAGCTGGCTGGATAAAGTCTTCAAGCTCTGGAGCGGCCTGGAGAACAACCGTTTATTGATTAGGTGACACCGGGGGGACCCGTCCGGGTCCTGAATTACCGTCTGCTCACCCGACGACCGCTGAAGTAGGGCTGGACGATAATTCAGTAACGATATCTATCAATCGATAGACGTATATTGATGATAGAAAAAAAAGGTTTAATAAAAAGTTCAACAGAATAACAGTATTCACTCCTTTTGCATTCTAGCCATGTTAATATTACAGTAATTACATCCTCCCAACCAATCACAACGCAGACTCAGGAACTAAGCTCCGCCCCCTTCAAAGAGCTCAAAGAGCACGCCTTCTAAAAAAAAAGGGTTGAGTTTGAATTCAGCGTTTGTGTGTTGTGTATCTAAAAATAGGTTGCTAAGCAACAGCATAAAGTGGCCAGGGCTGCACTTAAAATATATATTTTGAATTTGTTGATAATTATCGATATCGATCAATATGATTTCTATTTTAACGATATTCTTTTTTTCTATACATTCCAGCCATATGCTGAAGATCATAACTATAAAGTGAAATAGTATGAGGGGTGGGAATACTCTAGCAACGCACTGTGTTGGAAATCAAAGTCGTTTCTACAACTGGGAGCTAAAAGAGGCAAAATACAATCAAAGGAGGTCAAGGTGTTCCCATCTTAGAAGTGTTTCAGAAAAGGCCTTACGATCCACATGGATGAAGAAAACAGCTGACAGACGTGTGCTCTGCGCCGTTTAAGCCCATCTCCAGCTCCTCACCTTCTTGATGTCTCTGAGGGCGATCAGGCCCCAGCCCTTGCCGGGGGTCTTGATGATCTTGGTGTCGGGGTAAAGGCGCTTGGTGAAGTCCTGGTTACAGCAGCGCTCCCCGCTGGGACACACCTGGGGGTGGCACTCGTACTGCAGCATGCGGTTCAGGCACTCGGACTCGAAGCCGCACGGGCGCTCGTCTGTGGGCTTGCAGTTGCACTTGGGGATCTCCGACACGTCTGCGGTGTAGACCTGGACCTTGCCGAAAGGTTTGTTGACCTGCGAGCAGAAAGAAAGCGAAAGCTAATCGCCCACACGGCCTAAACGTGATCGACGGGCCGTTTTTAAACGTTCCACGTCCCGCCGGCGTCTGGGTGGAGATCTAGGCGAACGCGGCGCTCGCTCGGACTTCTCTCACCTTGATGAACTTGTATGGCGGCGGTTTGCGGCTGTTCTCCTGAGCCTCCTTGGCTTCTCTTTTGATCTTGATCTCCTTAAATCGAGCCTCGGCCTCCAACAGCGCTGGAGACCAAACAACAGAACCACACGTCAGGCACACTTTATTTGAGCTAATCTACTGAAAACCCCACCCCATGAGATCTAGAACCTTTAGAACCAGTTTAGAACAAAAAACGGAGGCTAAAACATTGAAGCTGGACTAAAGCGCAGATATTTACCGTTCTTGAAGACTCTGCCTATTCCATTCTTCTGGTATTTGCTACCTCTGTCACCCTCCATGTAGGGAAACACTCTGCCCTGGTGGGTCCAGAAGTAATCCTTGGAGCCAAAGAAGAACACGGGGAACTCTCCGATCTCGTGCCTGAGGTGCTGGATGTTTGTGGGGACGTTCTTGGGGTGGTGGATCTCTGCTGGCCACCATCTGAACAGGAACCAGGACCAGAACGGGGCTGATTTCCTTCAGTCGGCATGCATCAGAACAGGGAATGCTCATCAGTCTCACAGACCTGTAAGTGCCCAGCTTGACCCATATGATGTCTCGGTACTTTGGCTTCTTTCCGGCCCGGCAGTCGTTGCAGAACCAGCTTCCGTCGGGCATGGCGATGTTCAGGCAGTCGGGGTGAAAGGCTGCGGGACAAGACTCGCAGCACAGCAGCTGTCCTCCTGCAAAAACACGGAAACGCAGACGGTCCCACCTGGTTAAAGCTGAGCAGAAGCAGGTTTCACACGATGAGCGACTAAACATCCAGTCTTTACTTAAACCGCAGGAAAGATGCTGCAGTTGAACAAGTTAAGCTGAGAAAAAGGACGTAATGTCAGTGGAACCAAAAGAACGAGCCAAAGCAGGCAAATGAAGTCGTTTTAGCTTCCTTAAAGATACAGCGCCTTGCCTTGACCAGGACATATATTAGTTATGGACAGTAGGGCGCACCGAGATAAAACATCTTGGCCGATAATAACACTGCTGTTGTATCCGATAACTGATATTTAATGATAAATATTCATCTATCAGGGTTTCGCCCAGAAACGTGGCTAATCCTGGCGGTAATGGAAGGAGGGGCGCAGCCCACTGAGCGGGTGCTGTAATGTGCGTCAAGCTAATAACAGCTAGCGCGTTAGCTTATGTCGACCGGGAAGTTTTCTCCCGGACGGGAACTTTACTGAACGTTTTATGTTGCTCGAGAACACTTAGCCTAGGCTTACGCGCTGCTTTAATGCCATGTGTTCTTTTGACAGCGTGAAGAACGAGCACGCTGCCGACATCGCACCCTGGCTGCAATGCATCACTGTCACATGCCCAGAAAAAAACCAAAACACATGACCAACTCCTTCCCCCCCTCCTGTAGCACTGGCACAAAGGGCAACTAGATGGAAATAAACATCAATTGTTAATATCGGCCCAGTTTTATTTAACGGACCGATATCGATACGATATCGGCACTGGCCGATACCGATGTTAGTGCCGATATATCGTGCATCACTAGAGTCCCATCAGCAATTCTCCACAAGCCACGTAGGGGAGCCAGCTAACGTGAGAGACGGTGTTCCATCCACTCTGAAACTCAACTAAAATCCCTTCAGTTATTGGAAACGTTGGGATATTGACGCATCATTATCGCTGGTCATGTGCGGCCAAAGCCGACTTTGAGCACCGAAACTGAACACCCCGCCCACATGGGGAGAAATGCTGGTCCATTCCCATCATGCCTTGGGACGGCGAAACTGGTCAGAACCCGGAGGGAGCTAGGTACAGCTGCATCCTGGGTAAAAAAAAAACCTGGGCTGGTGGTTCACTGTAGCTGCTAGCTGAGGTGTTAGCGCAGTAAGCCCTGGTCAGAGCAGCTAGATGAAGAAGATCTGAAGGCGTTTGGTTTTAATTAGTACAACTTGATTACCACCAACACTAAAGCAAAATGTTCCTCAGTGAAACATGAAGAAAGGACTGATCACAGTTCAGGTAAACTTGTCTTTGGTTATACTTGCTGCTGTAGGTAAGAATGTCGAATTCAAGGTAAAGTGGCTTTCCAACTTTAGCTCGTTTTTATTAGGTTGCTTTAAGCTGGACTGACTCATTTTTGCAGCAGAAAGCAGTCAGGATGCAGCCGTCAGCGGCCGTCCTGCCTGCTGAGGACGCGTGGCGTTTCAAACCTTTGGAGCAGACGAAGCACCAGCTGACGTTGACGTGGCTGTGGTGGCTGTAGCCCTTCTTGGCGTTAAAGTGGTTGGTGCAGATGATGGCCGCGTTTGTGATCGTCTCGCTTCCGGCGGCGACACACAGGTCCCCCACGTGGTACGCCACGGGGCATCGGAGGCAGCGCATCAGCCGTCCTGCACAACAGAGAGCGAGGGAGGAGACGGGTTGCAGCAAGCTCGTCGTTTCACGGTCAGATCTGACGGCCAAATCCCTGGCGAGCCTCACCCTTGGTGGCCTTGTGCTTGGTGCGGGAGCCATAGTGGCAGCTGAGGCAGGTGTGAAGTGGGCAGCGGAAGCCCTTGTTGTCGAACACTGTGAGGGGGTTGAGGCGGACGCAAGCTTCGTGGTAAAACTTGCCACAGTGAGGGACGTGGCAGCGACGGAGCTCGGCCTCAGACTGCTTGCAGATAAAACACGAGTGGAGCCCTGGGGAGGCAAAGCAGAAGCTTCATGCTGGAGACGGCTCCTCGGCTGTCATCACCAACTATCATTCAGGTAAAGAGATCAGAGACACTGGAGGGACGTGTGGAGGAGGACTGGACAAACTGACCCGAGGGCAGGAAATGGAGGAAAAACTAATGAAAGGATGGACGGAAGGTAGAAAATACAGATGAATGGATGAACTGATGGGGGAAAGGAAGGAAAAACTGATGACTGGGTGTAGAAATGACTGGAGGGACAAAGAGCGACAGACAAGAGAATAAAGTCTATAAGGCATTAGTTTTTCCCCTTCCCTATCCAGACATGAGGAACCCTTAACCCCGGGCTCACATGAATACGGTTGCGGCGCTGCAAGGAACCCAGATAATTAAACGCGTCCGCTCACATCAGGTGCGGCTGTGGGTCTGGTTACCGAGGCCGTGCGGCGCTGCAAAGAATTCTGCAAGAAGGAAGTTTGACCGGACGCCGCAGCGGTTACCGGATCAAGCTCCTGATTCTCACGAGCAGGAATCGCCAGACAGGATAAAGTTCCCGTGGATTTCAGAATAAAATCACCGCACCAACTTAGCTAGCCTGACTAGAGTAAGCAAAACGCCGACAGAAACACGAGGAAACAGAGGGGCTGTTGGAGGATGAAATGGGATGTTTATGCACATGGATAACGAGATTCGCCCTAAAAATGAAAACCATGGCTGCTTTTAACCATTTATGAGGGACAGCAACAGAAAGGACCACATGAACTTCTGTTCTCGCCAGCGCCGTTTCCACAACCGGAGCCGCAGCTGGCCTCGAAGCAGTTCGGCTTCGCGGGAAACCGGATCAGGACCGCAACTCGCACCGCATTCAACGTGAGCCCAGCGTGACGACATCTAGGCGCTCGCAGAACAGGTAGGCACTCCGGCGTGTTCGTCGGCTACACACCTGTGTTACACTCCTGGCAGAGGAGCTTGTCGTCTGGTTTCAGGGTCAGACCCAGGCAGCGCAGGTGGAACATGCCGCAACACTGACCCTCGCAGGATACCAGGTCCTCGCCAGCCACCTCGCAGATCTGGAGGGAAGACGCAGAGCAAAGCGTGCTCACCTGTCCGCTGCTTCCACGCAGAGCTGAGGTTCTGATCCTAGAATAACCCGAGCCGACATTAAAGACCTACCTGGCAGACGGACTCCTTCTTCCGTTCGCCCTTCTTTATGCCGTCGAGGCTGTCGCTTGGAGAATCGGGACGTTCTTCGCTTGCAGAACCCTGCAAAAAACAGGCAGACGACTTTAAAGGGGACGGCGGCGAGCAGCCTGCAGCCCAGCAGGTATGGCACATCCAAGATAAGAAGCTCTCTAAAGCGCGTACTACAATTAATTAAATACAGGTACAGCACATGAATATCATTTGTGGCCACTGGCTTGAGAAAGTGAAACCGATTAGTCATCTTCAATAAATTATTGACCAACTCGTTTCTTTCAGCAACTTCATCACTAAGTGAAACAATTAAATGGATTAATTACACAGAAACTGCGGTTTTCAAGCTGTGATTTCTCTTAAAATGATTTTCTGCTCCCAGCTAATGAAAACATGTCATTTCAGATTAGAATATTAAATCAGACCAATAATAAAAGGTACAATTGAGCCTAATGGGAAAACATTTTGTAATTCATGGAAATGTTAGGAGTGAAATATATTAAGCCTTTATGTTAAATCTGAGGATTCTGGCATGGAGACAATGAAAACCCAAAGGTCAGTGTCAGAAAATCAGAATATTACATCGGATCAATAGAATATTCTAAGCTTCAGCTCCTCTGCATTGTTGGTTCTGGTGTCTCATCTTCCTCTTGACCACACTCCACAGGTTCATTGGCCAACCAAGCCCGGTACCACCGTGGTTTCACCGGCTTTTGTGGGCGGGCACAAAGTCCTGCTGAAGAATGAAACCAGCATCTCCAGAAGGCTTGTCAGCAGAAGGAAGAGCAATGTGCTTGTGGGTTCAACTGGACCGCCACTCTGGCTCCCCAGGCGCCGCACAGTGGCAGCCCACTGCTCCCCAAGGGTGATGGGTTACATGCAGAGAACACATTTCACTGCAATGACAATATGATGTGCAGACTGTGGAGGCGCTGACTCCAGCCTCAGTCCACTCCTCGTGAAGAACCCCCAAATTCTTGGGCATCTTGGCAATCCTCTCAAGGCTACAGCTATCCCTGTCAACCTCCCATGAATACGCTTGGATACAGACCAGCTTCTTTAGCAACGCCCTTTTGTGGAGGGGCTCAAAGAACGAATGTCAATCTGTCCAGAGACTCAGAACTTTTCATTCTAGGCTTGCAATATTTCACTCTATATAATGTAGAGTTGCACTTTCTGAAATTAGTGACAAAAATATAGAACTTTTTATGCGTTCACAATCTTACACTACGTTGCTTTTAAGACTATCAAAATATGTGTGACAAGCTTTTAAAAGTCATACCAGTTCTGAATAAAATGACTTAGCCCGGTTGGACACACAGTAGTAAAAGCCGTCTATGCTGGAGACGGACAAAAACACTTTAACTATTGTGAAAAAATACCTAAAAATAACCAAAAGCATTAAGGAGGAGCAAAGTTTGTGTGTCTGTCTGTCACGTGGAGTCCTCCTGGCCCGCAGAAGTAGGTGTAACCTACGTCACACTGACTGACCTCGGTGTCGGGACAGGGAGAGGACCTTCTCTTCTTGGCCTTGGAGGCTGCGGCCTGGTTCTCCCCATCCTGTTTTCTTCTCCGTCGGCGCTTTGGTTTCTCCGCGTTTTGCTCGTCTGTTTCAGTTCAAGACAGTTGCTATGGTTATTTCAAAGCAAAAGCCTCAAGCAGGTAAGACAGCAAGCTGATGTTTTAAGAAAACAAAAGCGGGTTGGGTGATCAAATAATAAAGTGAACCTTTTGACTTCTTTGTCCGTTTTCTTGCTTCTTTCAGATCTTTCGTGTCGGTTTTCTTCTTTCTTCTCCGCTTTTTGTTCGTCTCGTCTGAAACCGAGGCCTGGAGAAGGAAACCTTCCGTGAGTGTGATGGTGTTAAACAACAGGACTTTAGTCTCTTCTACTTCATACAAGCTCTGTGGAAAGTGTTCACAGCAAAGGTGCAACTTTATCCCGTTAATGGACCTGTTTTTCAGGATTCTTGGCAGTTCTGCGTCTCTTTTTGGGCTGTGGATCCTTGTCTGCCGCGGAGTCTGTTCGTGGTCTTTTAGGCCTCTTCTTTGGTGCTCTTCTCCCTTATTCGTTAAAAAATAAACCAGAATTGTAAAACCATGCATCCTTTTCCTACCACATCCCGATTATGCGCCACTAAAGGGTTCGTCTTTTCAACTAACCTGGAACAGAACCCTGAGGTGAGACGTCTCCTGGGTCATCTGTGGAAGGAAGCGGCTTAACTGTCCTCCTCCTCGTGGGGTCAAGAACCCCGCTGACTGAAGAGGCTTTCTGTCTCCTTCCTAGCTTGGCAGGACGCTGAGCCATCTTTGGCCTTCTCTTTTTCTTCTGAGGTTCAAACGGTTCAGTTTGTGCATCTGGTGGAAAGGTTAGGGGATTCTGCGAAGAAAATAGATCATCTAATTAACCATTTGATACGCTTTGCTACCTGTTAAAAGTAAAACCAACTCAATTTCTAACAGCTCTTTCATTTCCTTCCAACCCGGACACTACACCTTCACCACAGCTGGATGTAGACGGCATCCCTACATTCCACCTGTGCTCATAGAGAGACGCGCTGCGTCGCAGCAGCCGAGGACTGGTGGGAGAACTCACCGACGAGGACGAGACATCTTGGCCGAGCCTGGATTCTGTCTCCCGGTGCGCATCGCTGCTGGGGTCTGGCTTCAACTTCTCCAGGATGAGCGGGTTCAGGTGAGGCCCGTCGCCGTCATAAATGAAGCCGAAGTTGTCGAGGCGCATGTCCGGCGACATGCTGAGGGCTTCTTTGGCCTGAATGACACCCATGTTCCACTGAACCTGGAGGTTGCGCGGCACGGAGGGAGCCCTCTGCAGGCGAGACAAACATGACATGCCGTCTGGGAACATTCTTCTAATCATCAGGCCTGCTGAAGGGTTTAAACCCTTGAACTTCCTCGTGAGAAGGTCTAGCTGTATTTTCCATTGGATAAAGACTAAAATAAAAACTATAAGACAACAATTATGCAGAATGCGTCGTTTTTCCTTCAGTTTGGAAACAAACGAACTAAAACTAGCATAATATTTCTTGAAAGGTGCTTAGATGTGGGAGGATGTTTAGGGGAAACCGTGTCTGAGAAGCTAGCGTACCTTTCTATGGGCAGAACTGGTGGCTGGTACTTTGTTTCTCTGGCTGAGCTCAAGGTACTGGTCCTCCCCAGTAAAGGACACCATGTTCTTCTCAAAGACGAAGCCTCTCTCTGGAGCATCTCCAAAGTACTGTATGTGGTAGAGGAGGCCTAACCTGCTGTTGGAGGCTACAAACACAAACATCATCATGGTAGGAACAGCACCGACGACTGAACGGCTCACTGCTTCCTGTGATTAATAAACAAGCGTTTCTGGTTCTCACCTTTCTGTTTCGGTTTGAAGTGGCTGTTGAGTTCTGGGTCTGTGGTCACCATGCAAGGCCACCACGGGTACCCCGACACCTTCGTCCAAACCAAATCCCCAACAGAGAAACGCGCAGGGCGCTCCTCTCCAATCGGCTCCATCGGCTCTGACACGGCTGCAGGCTGAAGAGGAGGGAACAAAAAAAACAAAAAAAAAAAGACGTGATCAGTGAACGAAAAACAGAACCTGAGCTGCAGAAACTAATTCACTGCTGGCTCTGGACTCTACCTGAGTCCATCACCTGCCTGAAACTCTATGACCACCGTGTACGCTGCTTTGTTTTGGTTCTCTTCTGGTCAGATGGGCCTTTTACAGATAGAGAAGAAAGCTGCCCGGCTCATCCACTAGCAATGGCCGGCAGACATTGATTTGTTACGCTATTCAGGGCGAAAGTAACACATCTGATGAGATCTGAGGGTTTTTTGGTGATAATAAAACATTTAACTCAGCAATAAGCCTGCAGCCTTTTAATCTCCTGTTTTTAATGGCCTTGATTATCATCACAGCAACACTTGCTGCCTGGCAGCAGTTGGCGCAGAATAAAGACGTCACCTGACTCAGAAACTATATCTAGCAAAGTGTTTTGTACGCATCAAACTGCCTCTGCATGTCTCCAGCCCCTCTTGATTTGTCTCTTCAATATTTATATACATATCCTCTCAGGTGGGCATTTGTATTTTTACTGATTAAACTGGGGAAAAAGAAAAAAGTAAAAAAAAAAAAAAAAAAGATTTTAAGCATAAATGAGTGGAACTTTAGGACCCCTGTTCTTAAAACCTTCTTTTTTCTACGCAATAGAGGACACTTCACAGTGCTGTAGTTGTACCTTTTAACTCATAAAAAAAGAGAAAAAGAAGTGAAACCTCATTTTCTGCTTCCGATTCTTCAACAACCTCTGCGTGGTCGAGCGGCTCCACGTCCAGGACAGAGGAGCTACAGTTTATAGTGGGCTTGGGTTTGTTGGGCCTCCCCCTCCTTTTCTTCCCTTCTTCAGGTCCAGGCAAAGCACCTTCGGTGGCGGTGACCAAGCTGGTCCCGTCTGCACAGGATGGCTCGAACACGGGCTGATCCACCACCTGGGGTATCGTCGCCTTCAGCTCCGGTTCAGCGTGCGGCGTGCAGATGTCCCGGTGGGCGTCGTTAGTAGCCGGGGCTTCGTCGCCTTTCAGCATCGGCGGCTCTGGGGTACAAAGCTTGGGCAGCGTGTCTTGGTCGCCGTTCAGCACCAGGGAAGTGAGGTCCTTCAGCTTCTCGTGGCTATGGTTGTTATGATTTTGGCCGGCCATTTTCTGGAGGACGCCGTCCTGTAGTGTAGCGGCAAGCTGCGCGGCGGCTTTATCCATCAGCAGAGCGGGGCCGCCGCCCAGGTCCCCCCGGCCCTTCCGGATGCTCAAGGACTCGGGCGGCTGCTTCATGCTGATCGGATTGGCTGGTTCTGGCATCGCAGGCAGGGAGCTCCCGATGCCGTCCATCCCATCTAACCTGTCCAGGCTCACTGAGCTGCAGGAGGAAAACAGATGTGCACCAGTTAATAAGCTGAGATCATGCGTGGCTAATTTGATAAGATATTGACGGATGATTGGCAGGTCACCTTTGAAATGGAAGACCCCCCCCCCCCTATCCATTGAACGCATCTAAACCATGGACTCCAATCATTTTCAGCCTATAAATGCACAAACTGATACGCTGTTCAGAGTTTAATAAGAGACAGATTTATGTTTTGATGCAGAAATCTGCAGAGGTGATCTTTTAATTCCCGATGGATTCAAAAGTACAACCACTATATATATATATATATATATATATATATATATATATATATATATATATATATATATATATATATATATATATATAAAAAAAAACGGTGAAACTTTTTACTTGTATGTAATATATATTCTAAATATACGTATCAGTCGATAAGACCTCAAAGAAAACTGGAAATCAGTAGCAGTTAAGAAAAGTCGGATGTATGGAGGAAAAGCTTCACAATCTGAAGATTCATAATTTAAAGAAATTTGGGGAACATCAGGCGTCCTTAAATGGATCAGCCAGCAAACCTTCACTCTTAAATGACTCGTTGCTGGCTTTGCCTTCTAGAAACAGTTTAAATGATCAAAAGGGAATCACATTTCATCTTTACGCACTTTAGAACTTCAGCAACAACAGTCTTAACCAAGGGCCTGGAGCTCTATCCTGTTTGATTTTTAATCGAGCACCCAGGGTTACCTTCTGAGCTCAGATTTAGAGAATTAGATTTCAATTTTATTCATATAGCTTCGATTCACCTAAGGAAACCCAGTAGATTGCATCAAGTCTTGACAAGAAGCATTGACTCCTCCAGAAAGAGCGTAGAGCCACAGTGGACAGTTGTCTGCATTGTTCATGGCTTTGCAGCAATCCCTCATACTGAGCATGCATGAAGCCACAGTGGAGAGGAAAACTCCCCTTTAACAGGAAGGAAAAAACCTAAATTGTTTAACTAGAGCACTTTCTCTGAAACACTATTTATTTATTCAATAAATAATGTGAAGGGACTGATGTGATTATTAGGCACTTTGCCTCTGACTTGAGTCAAATAAAAAAAACTTAAAAACTTGTGCTTAAGAACAGCGCTGCACCGTATTGGGAAACTGGAACGTTTCTTCTAACACAGTCCGCAACCTTTAGCATGTTGGGCAACATCTATGTCAGGTGTGTGCGTCTGCTGCACGGAGCGCAAAGCAAGAAAAACAGGCTGAATATCTTCTTTGCATTCAAAGTGTCTTTTCATGACCACGGGACATTACCTTTAAAACTGCATTCCCACCATTTCTCCGCCAACCGCACACCGTGATAGTGTGAGGATGACATATTGGGCAGTCCTTGCTATGAAATGCATGCGTTCATGCGCTGCATCAGCCTCTCCTTTGACCGTGCACAGCCAGTGGCTCGAAAGGGTTTATGTGGCTGCACCCAAGTGGGAAACATGCCAACAGATTCAAGGTGAAAGCTGACTTTTCAAAAACAGCAGAAGTGTTTTCCGACTTTGCTAGTGAAACTTGAACATCTTAATAGCCAGACGTGCATCTGATTTCATGCACTGCTGTGTCTCTTATCTGTAATAATATGGGAAAATTCTGGACACAAAAATGATCAAGCGAGGGTTATATAAAAGGGAGGCCAGCGGCGCTGTGGTGCCTGGAGGGGCCCCAAATTCAATTTAGTTTAGGGCCTCTTGAGAGTGTTATGAGGCCACACAGTCCCCTCCACCAGTAGCTGAATAACCTCATTTTGGCCATTTTACAACAAAGTGAATTGGTACAGATCTAAAGGAACAGTATTTCATGATGTAAATATATATATATTATTTAAATAAAATTATATAGGGTGAAAAACATAATTAACGAGATCTACATCGATTTATATGAGGTTATATCCAGCATAAACGAGGTCAAACGAAGGCTGAGTGGTCGGAAAGTCGCTCACCAAGACGTGATGGAGTTTCTGCTGGAAGAAGACCGGCTACGATGCTAGCTGCATGCTGCGGCCAGGCAGAGGGAAGCCTCCCCTGTGGTCGGCAGAAAGCCCAACGAGAGGCTGGCGTAGAGTCGCCGCTCACAACCGCTGGAAAAGCCGCGGAAAGTGAGGCAGCTGACAAGCCGGAGCGAAGCGACCGGGGTCCAGATAATTGCTGAAACTCGATGCGTTTCAACAAGTCGACAGGAAAGTAAAAAAGGGAACGAATCCCGTAACCTTAAGTGTAAGCGCGGCTAACATGCGATACCCGACGTCAAAACACCCGCTTTTTACCGGCTAGCAAGAAGCAGCAACTTCGGCCATCATGTCATGCGCGAACGAGGCTCCGACTATAGCCTGGAGAGAAAGGACCGATGCTGGAAATCCAATGGATTCAAGCAACGGAGAAAAACCCCGTTTAGCCGCATCTCTGCATCAATAGTCAGCCATTACGCCGGACTCCAGCAAATAGACAAAGCCGTCTCCAATATGCTACACGAGAACAACTGATAAGGAAGGAGGCTCAAACAACTGCTTGACAAAAAAATACAAGTTGCTACAGCGGGCGGGTTAATGTGTTTGAGTTGTTTAGCCATTGTTTCAGAGATGTGCTTAAACTAAAGGCGCCATGACAGCTTGTTCAAAGAAAGCTAGCAGTGCTAGCCAAAGCTAACAAGCGTCCCATAGAAGCCAAGCCAAACTGCACACCCAACGTTAGCATCGTTAGCCGGCTTGCTAAAATGGAAGCCCGGCCTGAACTAATGTCCCCTTAAAAAACTCATCATCGCAAACATCTTCGGGTTGACAATGTCATAAAAGGCTGCTTCCCCGTGCTTACCTGTTGAATGTCCTCTGCTGTGGTTAAAGGGGAAAATAGCTCGCATTCATCCTGGAAAGCGAACCATTTCATTCAAGACGAGTGAAAAAAGCTTGCGGGAAACTCAAACTCCGGGACCGACCAGCGCGAAAAATACTCACTTCCGATTGGTCGCGAGCAGAGCTGCGAGTATCCAACCGGTTCTTTCAAAAAAAAAAATCCAACCGTAGGAAGGAGCTGACCTCAGTGTCCACTCTGCTTTCACATTCACCCGCAAGTTTTATTGAATTGCTACTGCCTGCAGTCGCCAGATTTACACCTCATGTTAGCCCCCAGCTATCGTTGACACTAAACAATCAGCATCTTGCACAACTGTTTCCTGCTGCAAATATTGACAAAATTCAAAGAAATTAACGTAAAAAGCTAATTTTAATGACGAAAATTAGACCGATCAGTGAAAAGCAAAATTTTGAAATCTGTTATCAACTCCTATCTATCTATCTATCTATCTATCTATCTATCTATCTATCTATCTATCTATCTATCTATCTATCTATCTATCTATCTATCTATCTATCTATCTATCTATCTGTAGTTGCTTTTAGGAATGTGCACGTTTTAAATTAAACAATGAAGGAAGGTCATGCCTATGCTTGGGATAAAATACACATCATTTTAAAAAGTATTTAGGTTGCCGTTATTTAAAGAAGTAAGACTTATGCAATGCAAGCAAACAAAGAATAATCAATCATTTACAAATCCTAAAGCCAGAGCCAAGGAGTTCAGGCCCCACGAAGCAGCCGCCAGGAGTGAGTCACCACACACCCGAGCATCCAGCCCCGGACACCGAGAACCACCAATGGGGTGGGGGGTCGGGGGGGTTCCACACTTAATGGAGACCTAAAATGTTCCACAAGAAGGGGAAGCCCAAATCCCAACCTGACAAAAAGACAAGTACATAAACACAGGCCCCCAGTCACATTCACAATTTCCCAACCCAATGGCATCACAATCAAGCGCTCATTACTACACACAAGAAAAGACACTGTACACACACTTGCACTCATCATACACTGAGGGGCGTACAGCCCCTAGACCCGGTATGTGACCCCCTTTCACCTGAGTGGAGGACAGCAGACCACACAAGCTCAGACCAGGGCCTAGCACTGCCCCAACCTGGGCAAACCCGATCCATACCCCTGTCCCAACCCCCTGCCTCGATCCCGGGCCCTGACGACCACCGATCCCATCCAATCCGGAGCCTTGGCCAGCACAATCTGAATGAGCCAGCCAACCAGAGCCCACCCCATGGGCCCGGAGGTGCCTAGCCCAGCAAGTCATGCCTCCCCCACATGGTACAAGGACCCCCTACCAAGGTATCCCACTGCCCAACCCACCCATTTATGTCAGAACCCCACACTGTATTCCCAGTCCCCAGCCAACACAAAAGATCCAATGCCCAACCCCAGGCCAGACCCCAGTTAGATGGCCTGCTCCTCCTCCAGGCCTCAAACTCTTTATGACAATCTGAGAACAGCAATGTGAAAAGACCCCAAGCCTGTCTCTGTCTGCTCAAATGTTGTGTTGTTGCATGTTGTTCTCAAGTGCATTTAAAACTGGGAGGGCTGAAAGGGGTGCAACCCCCACCCCCCTTCCCCCGCTCCGCCATTGGGTGTTCCCCTAACCTTCCTGCAAGCTGATTTCTCTCGGTATTTGTGCTTCAATGATTTGTGACCAAACCAGAAACGTGTTGGGTCAAACACTTTGAAGTATTAAGGTTTAAGGCGGGTCATATAGCTGTGACAAAAGCAAGAGCTGCCAAGCCCACAGCCGAACCAACATAGCAGCTCAGGAGGACACACGCGCAGCTGCTGCTATCACTTCTGTTTTGTCAGAATCCACGATTTCTACTTTGAAGGAAGAACAGCAAGAGGTGGCTTGACTAGCATAATTTGTTGTGGTTTCTCATGGCCTGACGCTTGCAACATTTTTATTTTATACTATGATTGGCTAAAACCAACCTTTGGTAGGCGGGCACTAGGTTTCACTTCGCCTAATCAGCTTGGTAAGTTCCGCTGAGTGTCCCTCTTTTCCCTGAACGGATTCGATGGGAGCAGTCCCAGACTCATAATGTGCAGAATGTAGAGTGCTGCACATTATCAATCTGGGTGGGCAGGTCGGTGTTCCCCCAGAGCACTTTAAAATCCATCATCTTCAAATGGAAAGTGCAGGGCATTAATCAGACAGGTACAGAGACCAAAAGTAACTGAAAGAGGTCAACAGCAGAAACTGGAGGATCTGTCCATAGGACCACAAATAAGCCATGCATGCCATAGAGCTGGGCTTTATGGACGAACTGCTAGAAAAAAGTCATCACTTAATGTTAAAAATAAAAAGGCACATTTTGAGTTTGCCAAAAGGCATGTGGGCGACTCCCTAAATGTTTGGAGGAAGGTGCTCTGGTCAGTTGAGACTAAAATTTGACTTTTTGGCCACCGAGGAAAACGCTATGTCTGGTGCAAACCCAACACATCCCATCACCCCAAGAACACCATCCTTACAGTAAAACATGGTGGTGGCAGAATCATGCTATGGAGATGTTTTTCCGCTACAGAGACGGGGAAACTGGTCCAAGTTCAGCGAAAGATGGATGGTACTAAATACAGGGATGACCTTGAGTAAAACCCGTTGAGCTCCTCGAGACTGATCCAAAGCCACTAGGAGCTGGAATTACAGCAATATTCTACAAAATACTGACTTTAGGGCTGTGAACAGGTATGCACGCCGAAGTTTTCTGTCATTTTGTCCTGTTTGGTGTTTGCTTCACAATGAAAGAAAAAAAACACATCTTCAAAGTTGTAGACATGTTCTGTGAATAAAATGGTGCAAACTCTCGAACAATTCATTTTACGTCCAGGTTGTGAGACATGAAAAATGGTAAGAGGGGTAAATACCTCTGCAGGCTACTGTATGGATGAGTCATATCTTTGGCATATGATGATTATGCGAGAAGAAAATTTAAAGAAAAATTCAAATTCTATTCTGAGTTTAATACGGAGCCTATGAGAAGAAGCTAAAATAGGATAAATATGATCCTTCTATTTAACTTTCATGAGAAGTCTCGCTGCAGCATTTTCGATAAGGTGAGAGGTAAGGTAAGATAAGGCTTTTAACCAAATCTTTCCTAGTAGTAAAGAATGAAAATAACCTAGATTGAATTAACAAATGCACAGAGTAGTTTTTTGACTCACACCAGATATTTATAATTTATCAATGTCAGGAAGGACAGCTGAAGTTGTAATTCAGAGTATCCAGTAGGGCTGCCTCACTGAGGCTGGCAGTATTCAGTAGGGCTGACTTACATATAAAACACAATGATGGTTGTATACACACACCGAAAGGCAAGCTATGAAGCGTTCAATGCCTTTTGCCCAAGTACCATAATTGGTACTTGAACAATTATCTGATTTGGATTGGCCTTACAAACCCTACTGACCCCATGTCCTCAAATAACTGTCTTCTATTGGTAATGAAACGGATAACTAAAATTTATGATGAGGCTTTGTTTTCTTATTACAACCCTCACCAGTGGAACACCCTTCCTGAAGACTTGAGGGCATCTGAGACTGTTGATGGTTAGAAAAAAAGGAACTTCTCTTCTAGCCTGGTTTTTACTTCAACTTCCTTAATTATTCTCCAAGTCTTATTTTTGTCCATATTTAATTAGTTTATTCTATTTAAGATAAAAAAAAAATATTTTACTTGCAATTAATTGCTCTATTGCAATCGATCGTTCTATTGCAATCAGTGCCTTTTATCGGATTTTAATTCCTATATTTTTCAGCAATTTGTCTTTAATGAATCAAACTCAGGTTCAGGCTTTACTCAGGCTGTTGTCAGATAATTTTTTTCCAATGGCCTAAAACGTTTCAATGTGTCAATAGAGTCAAACAAGAGAAAATACGTTTCCACAACATTGTACTTCAGCTGGAGAACCATGGTTTTATTTTACTATTTACAATTAAATTATATTTATGATTATTAACTTATAAGGAAACAATCCGACTTTTTTGTAATTTTCTTTTTATTTCTTTTGCTGGTGATTTTACCATTTCAAAAGCAAACAGCCCGTTCCAACAAACGGAAAAACTTGAAAACACCATTGAGAAAAGAAACAGGAAAAATATAAAACGAGAAAGTAAACAGTCCGACTTTTATCGGTAAACGTAAAAACAATTCGAGTCAATGCATTGGTCCCTAAATGGCTCCGATTGGGTAAACAAAAAGGCTTTTAATTTTAGATGTACCGGAAGTTGGTGCTCGTAATGAACGTAGGGTCTGACGTCATTCCGAAGCCTGGCCCCGGCTGCGGCGCTGTTGTCATGCGCGTGAAAGCAAAGGAAGGACATGACATGGGGCTCTATTCCCCCCTGACAACATAAACGAGCTCCTTACACCGTTCCAGTCGCCGGACAGTTTGGCTTTCTACGCGCCGCTTGAGCAGGACGGTTCAGTCGACGTCCAGTAGAAGCCGGGGCTAGCGAGCCGAGCAGCTTGCTTTGGAACCCACAGTTTAAGAGGAGCGACTTTAGCCCACAGACTGAGCATGGCGTTAATCCTGTTTACGAGGTCCCGGACACCTTTAATGAAAACGTCCCGGTCGCTGAAGAACGAATTCCGGAAGGGTAAAGGTAAGGGTTTGTGTTTCGGTCCTTTACTTGGTCTTTTTCTGTGTTTTTTGTATTTTTTTTAATCACTGCAGTGAAGCTAACGGTTAGCTTAAACACGTTAGCATCCAGAAGAGTCCCGTCTTTTCAGGGTCCCGTTCGGCTCTTTAGGGGGACACCGAATGTGACAACAGCAGATACCCAGACTGCGCCATTGAATCCAGATTTCGTTGGTTTCTGTCACGGAGCGGATTGGTAATGAATTTGCGCCATTACATTATGGTCACGGTTAAAGGTGTGCCAACCGGGGTGAGAGCAGGGGAACACCTGACCAGGGATCCAGGTTATCTGAGGGCATTCCTCTTTAGCTCTGACCTGAGAGCGCCCCTCGGCCGCCCGAGGCGATGCTGCTGTTGCCATGGCAGACAGGTGCTCTCCTCAGCTTACGCCACCTAGTCATGCTTGGCAAGAACGCATAAGGATGGAAAGGTGACGCGTAACCACACCAGATCTGTTTCCGATCCATTAAATAACTCAAGGCCGAGATACCCCACCATCTACCACCTACCTTGACGAACTTTGTTTTCCGTTTTCCGTTGGATTTCCTGTTGGATTCCATAACCTGCAACACGTTTTCTCTTCTAGCACGGGAAAGAAAAAATGGAACTAGTAGTTCAGACACCAAAGAAAACTGCTAATCTGTCTAGACCACGAAAAGGCTGATCAGTGCGTTATCGGGTGATCTTATGTCCAAGATGAAGGACAGGTTATCTGTGGTTGCTCTTAGTTTATCTTAGTGTTGCCCAACATGCCAGTACTTGGAATATTGTGTAAGAGCAATTATGATGTCTCATATGCAGAAGCCTATGTCTACGACCTACATAGCATCTTTGCAGCAGATGTTATAGTAAGATGTTATTTCTGGCTGGCTGACTGGTTTTGATATGGAATCGTACCCCACCCCCCCACCCCACCCCCCCGTACTTTTGACTAGCATTTTGAGTAAGCTGACGAATATGTATGTAGGTATTAAGATGATGTGTCTGGCGGCACTTCGGTTATGTCATTTCTAAGGGGATCACGGCGAGGTCAGCGAAGGACATTAGTTCACGTGTCTGTCTGTAGTTAAGATAAAAATATCTTCGATGCATGTAATGTGTGTCTGACAACGTGTGATGGGGATCTGTCTGCTCCGTCTAGCCCTGCGGTTTTGGCTGCGGGCCCAATTTGTCAGACCCGTAGCATAGCTTCCACAAGTGAAGGTCAGTGCCTTTTATATCTTCACTTGAGAGACGTAGGATGACGAGTCCTTTCAGCTGCTCCCGTGTTCAGCGAGTAAGTACAACACGCACCTCTGCGAACCTGGCAGAGTCTTTATGCCGGGATTGGGACCCGTGTCTCCCCCACCGTGGCATAGACGCAGACTTACCCCACTCGCTGGACCATGGAGGGACTCTCCACGCAGACGAGATGCAGCTCAGTGTTTCGGTTTTAGCTTTGAAGTTTCCGTTGCCATGGATTGTGTCGTGCCCTCTTTTTGCACCCTACTTTATAGAGTTGCAGACAGTGTTAAATAAGAAGCAATGCACCTCTTGCAATTCACCATTAGTTACATTATTATAACCCAATACCCACATTTCTGTTAATGAAAATATACATCTGTTTTCATTACAGATATGTTTAAATCATCACTAAAATGTTGTTTCTTCAGTTCTGGGTGAAGAATTTCCTGTATTTGCATCCCTTTTTAATAGAGACATTTCAAACTAGACGTTTACACACTGCATACAAAGGCTACCCTTTTTCCTCAATGACTGACATTAAATCAAACTAAACGTTTTCTCGTGCAGGTCAGAAAATAATACAAAAATGACCCGTGTTTGCTAAAGGCCAGAATCAGGAGAGCTCTTTCCTTTAGAGGTTTTTAGTTTAGTTTCAAATTTCTTCAATTCAGAGGTTTGTGGTAAGTTTTGCAAATTCTTTCACAACCTTTTCACGTTATGTTGCTGGAATTGTGGTCCTTTCCTCATGGCAGTGCCGGTGTAGCTCAGTTAGGTTTGTGTACACCTCCTTTTTCCGCTCTGCCCCAAAATCTTTTAGGGGACAGAGCCCAGAGCTTTGTGACGGCTGTCTAAAACATTGACGTTGTTGTCCCTAAAGCCTCTCTGTTCGTAGTTTGGCTCTATGCGTTGGGTCGTTGTCCATTAAAAAGGCGTTACTCCCCGGGCCGATGTCTTGAGAGGTTGCTTCAGTGTTTTCAAAGGTCCATTCCTCATTAATCAAGCTAGTTTTTGACCCCACCCCACCCCCCCAAACACGAACACACACGCACACGCTTGCTTCATAGAAGGGACGATCTTCTGCATGATTTCCCCTTTTTCCTACAAATGTAAAAGTGGTCATTATGGCCAAAGGCTCTCACCAAACCAGAGGACATGTTTCCAGCCATGCCTGTCTTTTTTTTTTTTTTTTTTACCTGAGTGCATTTGCAAACTGTAATCTAGCTTTTTCTGTTGCTTTTGGAAGAATGGCTTCTTCCCTTCTGAGTGGCCTTTGAGTCCATGTTGGGACAGCAGCTACTCGTTTTGCCGTGGAAAACGACACTCTTACCAGCATCATCCAGCTTCTTCAAAGGAAACAAATGTCAAATTCTATCTAATTGGCACTGCCAAGAAGATTGACTTAAATGTATTGTTCCTACCAGCCAACAGTTCAGTTTTCTAGTTTAAAAGGAATAAACTCACCAATACCACCTTTCACTAATGAGTTCAAATGTTTGAAACGTTGTTGTTGCTTCTCTGTGACGTTGGCTGTTTTCTTGCTTCCTCGTGTGTTTTGTGGCACGCTTCCAGTCGCTGAAACCAGCTTCAAAGAAGGTCCGACTTTGAACATCTCTGAAAATGCGTCACGCAAAGCAAAACGCGCCTACCCTCCAGTAGATGGAGAGTAAGGCAGCCACTGTCTTGGGATCTGCCCACCCTTTGTGAGTTTGCGTTTAAGTGGAGAAGAGCTCATTTCTGCATTCATATCTTGACAGCTCTGCGGACCTCGCTCAGCCCAATAGGCTTGCACGGACTCATCAGTCTTTCTCCAATGGACTCTACGGATCATCCACGACCACGGTTACTGCGGGCCAAGATCGCCTCTGGTTCTGGTGGGATCGTGGTGCTGGTTCTAGCAAGGCTTCACTTGGTGGTTTAAAGAAGCCTGTCCGAATTTTATTGACCACCTGCTTGTGGCGTTCCCCTTTTTGTTTCTTTTTCTGCCGCTCCACTGACGGGCCCCCTGTTCTCCGCCATCATGAGAAACAAATCACCGCTGCTCCTCCCCCCAGGGGTAGGAAGCTTCCAACTGGGGCTGGTAATAATCAAGCAACCAAAGCAAATTGCAGCACTTCTCAATGACCCGCTCAAAATCCTCTTTAGCGATAAAGTTGAGGCATTCTTGCACTATTCATTCACAACAATACCAAAACTAGTATTTGGGCCCCTCAGAATGCCGTGGCCCGGGGCTGGTAAGCCGTTGCTAAAGTGCGGGCCTGAACTTCTGTGTTGGCGGTCCGATGTCAGCTCAAACAGTAGCTGTTTTCCTTCTCGAACGCCTCTGGAGATGTGGCGGTGGAGACATTTACGCTGGCTCACATCCACGGTGTTTCCACATCGGCTCGTTTTGCACGCGGCCCGAGAGGTGAGGCGCTCCTCCTGTCGGCGCTTGGGACAAACTGTAACGAATACCACACAGCAGTGTTTGTAGTTTAAAAAAGGTTTCGATCAGCGTTTGCTTTACAAGTTGCTGAAGCCTGTTTTCAGTCTTGTTTAAGGAGCACAGACGCTACACTGACGGACCCCTGGCCTTGTTTATTGGTAAACGGCTCTCAGAGGACAGGGGTTCCAGTTTCATCTCCATACAGCCAGACTGACGGCGGCAGGGCGAGAGTCACGCAGCAGCTAAAGAGTCAGAAAGGCCAGAGAGTAGCAGAACAACATAAACGCGCTATCTACTGTACTTCCAGGCTTTTCTTTTTGTTAGAGCGGGGTTGCCGCGCAGTCACAGAGGGAGGGCACGCCGTTCCTGTAAACTCTGCGTGCCCCCAACTGTCATGTACAAGCAGACGTTGCTGGATTCCCTCCAGCCGGCCATGTGAGAGTCAGAGAAAAGGGCGTGGTCAGGCCCGAGGCCCTCCTACAATTGGCTGGAAGAGACTCGGCACTCCACCTTTGCTCCCATACTTGTCACTTGAGTTAGTGAGTTAGTGAGCTCCACTGTGGGCCTCTGGGTGGGAATATTCTGCTCACCCAAAGAGGAAATAAGTCCACAGGAGGTAACATTGTTTGCTGCTCTGGCCGTTCACACTCGTCATTCACAAATTTGAAACTATAATTAGTAATGAAATGCTCGTCTGAGAGCCTGACTGTCGTTCGTGTGGGTTTCCAGCAGCTGTGCGATGACTTAGTAAAGCCGTCAGCAGAGCAAAGAAACGTTAGCTGAAGATTTCAGCTAGCTTCTGCTAGGCGTTCATTGATAGACGATTGCATAAGAGGCAGGGGAGTGCCCTCCTAGAGTATCTTATTGCATCTCCGGCGGGGATGAGCACCTCCATCTGTTTGTCCCTGATTTTAGAAAGATCAGTGCCGTGGCTTTGAAAAATGATTCCCGCTACTTAGTCACAGCAACAAAACTGAATGGGCTTTGTTTGGGTTTTTCTGTGTAAAGGTCAAAGTATAAAAGTGTGCTAATCTCATAAGGATATTTTTTTTATTTGTTTCAGGGAAGCTACAGGATGGGGCCTGTTTCAACTGCACGCCTCTCACTCTCAGCAGTCAAAGGTAAGCATATCTAAATTCTCCCTCGCCGGGTCTGCATATCAGGAAACAGGCTTGCCCACCATGTAAACTCATGATATTAACTAACTGATAAACTGAGCCTTTTTGGACGTGCAGACTAAGATTTAATTGTCTTTGTTGCACCTTTTAGGCTCGAAGGGCTCCAACTTGGCAGCTTGGCCCGTGTCTTCTCAGTCACTCCCTCCTTCGCCACGTCTGATGAACACGTGGGGCCCTGTCACAATCTAGACGCGCAGCGCCCCTATTGTGCATCGGCCGCGGGTTCCTCTGGCCCCGCCTGGTGCGCCGTAGGACCGCCACAGTACTTCCCGGGTGTCAGGTGGATACACACCTCGCAGAGCAGGTGGGACGACTCAAAGGTGGAGAAATCCCTGCGCTCGTTAAAAGACAAGAAGAAGAAGCTGGAGGAAGGGGGGCCGGTGTACAGCCCCACGCTGGACGCCGAACCAGTCAGAAGGACGCTCCGTCAGTGGGCTGTCGACGAGATCAAGCACTACTACCATGGCTTCAGGCTGCTGTGGATCGATACCACCATCGCCGGCCGCATGCTGTGGAGGGTCCTGAACGGGAACCCTCTGTCTCGTCGGGAACGGAGACAGGTGAGCGTGGAAGCACCCGTACGTCTGAACCATGACCTTTACCTGATGGTCAGGCTCATTTGTACTGATCAGTCAGAACTTAGTAGAATCCCGCTGGGTGCAGTGAGTTGGGTCTGCCATCTTTACACATCTAAAGATGGAAACCGTTGCCTTAAATCAGCTTTCATTTGTAGCCCATTGTCTGATCCTGCTGCAGTTTCTCAGTCAGATTTACGTCTAGACCAGGGGTCAGCAACCCAAAATGTTTGAAGAGCCATATTGGACCAAAAAAACAAAAAACAGATCTGTCTGGAGCCGCAAAAATTGAAAAGTCTGATATAAGCCTTATAATAAAGGCAACATGGGCTGTGTCTATATCAGCTATGTTAGCCTCCTATCAAATTGCTAAGTAGGCTACAAATACACAATGAGCATTCATGTTTCATTTTTATTTTCCCTGCAGCACATCCTGGAGAGAATAAAGCACCACTTGACTATACTGCTCTATGATGAGGCTTTAAATTTAACTTCTATAACAATATTAACATATTATATTTCATTGCGTTGATGAATAATGAAGGAATTAGTTTTTTATGTAATTTTTATTTTGAGGATTCAAAAAAACAACAATGAAACATGTACAATAGGCCTCCTACAACTTCAGACCTTCCCATGGAAATAAAGTGCAGTTATCTTTATTGCTCACTAACACAACAACCCCCCCCCCCCCCCCCATTTATTTAGGCAACAGAGTGCAGTAAAACAGCAGTCCTTTAAAAAGGTAATGTATATAGAATAAAACAATACAGTTTTAGCTTAATTTCTGTGCATTACCCTCTTCTCGTTGGTTTTGTGCAAATTAGGCCGTGGGTCTAAATCTGTAGGATGACTTTCGTATGAACTGTCAGGGGACAACTTTTTTCCACTTGGATCAGTTGCTACACATAGCAGTGATCTCAAAACACCAATGTTCCCACGTCTTCACTTGCAAATTAGTAAGTTATAGCCAATATAAAATATAAACTGTTGTGCTCCGGTCCAAGAGTTCACATGATTCGAGTTTTGCTGCTCAGCCAATCAGATTGCTGTATTGTCAGCCGTGCAAGTTCAACAGTTCCAGACGAAATAGCCCATCCATCCATCCATCCATCCATCCATCCATCCATCCATCCATCCATCCATCCATCCATCCATCCATCCATCCATCCATCCATCCATCCATCCATCCATCCATCCATCCATCCATCCATCCATTTTCAAACACATCTGTCCCTTGTGGGGTCCTGAGGGGTGCCGTTGCCTATCTCCAGCTGTCAATGGGTGAGAGGCAGGGTACAACCTGGACAGGTCGCCAGCAATGTTCCTCCTAATTTTTCATGTGTCTGAGCAAACACACAAACTCCCTGAGTGTTCACTGGACCTCTGTGAGTAACATAACACGAGCACACTGAGGGTACATTACAGCTGTCCAAAACCTGAGGTTATATCAAGCTACATGGTTTAATAAAAGAATCAAGTTACAGCAATAATTTCTTTTAGGTTATTTAGTTTAGATAAAACTGATAGGAAAGTTGTTCCATAGTCAGAGACTCACAAGTTTAATAACAGAACTTTACAGAATTAAAGCAATAATTTATTCTGTGTCAAATTTTGGCACTTCCATTTATATTTTCTATGCATATATTTTAGTTTTCATTCACCCCCCCCCCTCCCTCCCAACACTGTTAGGTCTGCTGCACATTTCTTCACTTAAATATGGAAATATACATATAGCCTATATGATTAATATAAAGTGAGGTTGGAACAAATTAAACGCTTACAAGACAATGTCAACTCATTTTTAGAAGGATGTGTGACCAACGCTTGCAAAAAGATGAACATCTCATTTATTCAATAACTCACACCATCCCAATATTAATTGCATATGTTTAATATAGCCAATTAATGATTTAGTTGAGTATGTTTAAACATAGGAAAACTTAGAACTTAACCATAAATGATTAAACTTCATCAAGATTGGCTGCCATGTCCTTTCAATGCTTTTTGTAATCAATGCGCCCTCCCCACTTCCCTGTTGTGTTGAATTAGTGAAGTGGGAGAAAACAGCTTTAATTCTCCATCAAATAACTATCATATATCAAGCCAACTCGCTTTTTCAGCACCAACAGCATTATTTCCTATGGTTAAATACTCTCTATATGCTTTCATTAAAAATTTCTAATTCCACTCATGCGCACTTTGAGCCTTATTCCTTGTCGTTGTCATGGTGAAGGACATCTGCTTCTTTCATGCTCGTGCTCGCGTTGAAGTCATGGTTGGTTGGACTCTGAGTTTAGTTACCTGGCTGATATCACCTGTTCTGAAACCAAAAACCCGAGTATGACAGAGGGAGGAAGAACTATTCAGAGCAGCAGCTTTCTACTCGGGGTAGATCGGTATTTTTTTCTTTAACGGAGTCCAGAACAAAGACGCACAGCGCAACCTGCCCAACTATAAAGGCGTCTGCCCCACCCACCAATCAGAGGTGCGCTCCGATCAGCACCTGCGCTCACAGAGCGGGCCGCGGAACACCGTGTCACCAGAGTTGCAAAATAGTACAACTTGGTTTAATATTATTTTGTTTACAGTTCAGCTTGGATTTTATTTTCTGCGTAGCATAGATTTGCTGTGTGCGCTGAAGCCAGATGCTGTGCGCGATGGCGCACACGCGCAGCTTAGAGGGTCGCCAGTCCATCGCACGGCAGAAATAGCCGTCTTTTGCCCAATTTACTATATCGCCAATGAAAGCAAATGATTCGGTCCAAGAACTCTGTTCTCCTCAGCTATCTTTCTCCATGGCTCATCAAACACCTACCGGTATTTTTACAACTGCGACCCGCCTTGCGCTACGCCGGACTGCAAGAAACGTGTGCTGCAGCTTATGACGCAAATCTCCGTTGACAGATATTTGAAATGTAACATGTATTCTACACATTTTACATAATTTGAAAACATTGAGAATGTCTGTCTCGGGGTTTCCCTGCTACAGAAATCACACTAAAATGGAAAATATATTTTTCCTCATCTTTTTCCATTTTCATACATTTTTTAAAAAGCTCCAGAGAGCCACAAGGGCTGCGCTAAAGAGCCGCATGCGGCTCTAGAGCCGCGGGTTGCCGACCCCCGGTCTAGACGTTGGCCGGGCCATTCCAAAACACGATGATGCCGCCACCACCACCGTGTTTCACCGTAGGAGGTCTAATTACTCTGATGTGGAGTGTTATTTTTATGGCCGACACAGCATTTAGGAGGTCAGCCAAACGGTTCAGAGCAAGTCACCTTTCTCTTTTGATTTCGGTGGCTTTCTTCCTGGCCCTATTGCATAAGACCGGGTTTGTGGCGTGCTTGATTAATGTGCTGTAAAGAGGTTCTGAGCTGTGGCTCTCTGCAGCTCCTTTGGATTTCCCATGAGTCCCTCTCGCATACGTTTGCGTGCATGAGTATCACTTTGGAGCGCTGCTCATTAAGTTGTGGACGTATGAGCCGCGGGTGTCTCTGTACGTCCAGCTTTTGGTTGCTGTGGCGCTGTGTAGGTGACAGAAAGCTGAAGGTAGAGGAGCAACCACGCAGAGGTAGAACTAGCTCAGGGTGTGATCTGGTGCTGTTTAGAAAGGCTAATAATTTGATAAAATGAACCATGAACACACGGGTTCTTGGAGAATGGTAAGGGAAATGCTGAGTTTGCTTTTAATGGGAGGGAAGAGGTGTCCTACTGGTTGGAGCAGAGCACTCTGATTCTGAGAAGGCTGCAAGAACCCGGTTCCATCCCAGGAGACTGCCTCCATGGTTCCCTGAGCAGAACCCTTAGCTCCAGACATAGGAAATGGGGCTAAATGTGATTGCTAATTTTTCCCTTTTAAAATTTTAAAAACATGTTTTGTTTTCCTCCCACCTCACAGTTGTGCTACTTTGGGACAGTCAGCTGCACTAAAATCCCAGTAAAATAGGCTAAAGTTTAAAGTTGTAAGGTGACACAGTGTAAAACATTTTTAGGAGTGTAAATACTCTTGTAAGCCACTTTATATATATTTTTGTAAGTTGTACTAAAGGCCTGAGTTGAGAGAAAACGGGGTGATATTCAAATGTGTATCATTTTATAGGGATCTCTTTTTCCCTCCAAGTTGAAAAAAGAAAATTTTTACAAGATCTGGACCAAATGGACTGATTATGTAAAACCAATTAGATCCGACTTCATTTGATTGTTCTTGTGAATTATGTGTCTAGTCCTCTTATGTTCTTGTGGTTTTTATTGCTCGAGGTGGTGCAATCCCCATTATTGTTCAATTCTGTTCATTTTTGTTATTGTTTACAACTAAGTTAGTAATAGTCTGTAAAAGAAAATACCAGAAATGGAGCATGGATAAAATCACTTGGACTCTTCGTTTATATCCTCAGATACGATCTTAAATGGATAAAGCTGCAATTAATGAATGTGATGGAAATCTGTCTTTCTAAATAAAAAAATAATAAAGAAAAAAGAAAAATGTCCACCGTATAAATCCTAACAGTGTTGGGGACTGACCTCAGCCACGTGGACAAAAGGACTGAACAGCTCAGGAAAACAAAGAAGTGGTAAAAACAGAGACCATGAATGCATAGCAGTCGACTCCAACGGCCAGGACCTTAGCTTCCATATTGTTTAATCCCCGGCTTTTCTGCCTAATGGGATCAATGACAGAAAGTTACCACAAGCTGCGGGTTTACTCACCTGTGGCTTTGCAGCATCTGGTTGCTCAGTTAAAGCTCTTTAGGTTTCAGTGTTGCCTTGCTCTGAAAACCTTCAGCTTTATAAGATACTCAAATCCCTGAACGGGTTTGATCTGCAGCTTCCTCGACCAAAACGCCAGGAGCAGAGAAAAGGCCAGCCTCACACAGTGTTCAACAAGGCACACATTACAGCGTGTCCTGTGGTTCTTACACTTATAGGAGCATGTAATCTTTGTCATTATCAGGCTGAGCTCTGGTGTGAACGGAAATAATCTGCTGAAGGTGGTGACGTCAGGTTCAGGAAAGCAGAGCGGGTCAGAGCGGGTCGGCTGAGCCCACGCTTGCTGCGGCAGTAAGTCTGGATGGAAGGGATCGAGGTGCCGTGATTGGCTGGTGGCCGCTGCTCCCCTCATCCAGCTCATCGCCAGCCAGGACCGGATCGAGCTGAACACAAACGGGCAGATTCTGTTCAAAGCCGGGTTCCTCTGTGCCTCACTGATATAAAAAAGGAAAGGCACCGTTACATATCAGATCAAGATGCGACGGTTGCGCAGCAAAGGTTAGCAGGCCGGAAAACATTTTAAACCCTACACTTCATGTCGTGAGCAGTTACCGCTCTGTTTGTAAAGTAGAGGAAACAAGGCTTCGCGTCGATGCTGAAAAGCTTCGGTCAGTGCGTGTACTCCTCTCTATAGGCAACACCACCCCCTCTGCCCCTTTTCAAATGCAAGAAACTCCAACAGTGCGCATGTTCCAAGCCCATCTACAGCCCATTCATCTAACCTGGAATGGCTTTGCTTCCTTAATCTCCTCCTTTCACATTCACCTACAATACTCAGCCCTCTGTTAGGGCTCCTTCTATGTTAGCGGGTCACCCTCGCTCCTGCTTTGATGCCAAAACTCTGCGAGATGATATACATGTCAATGGGGCCGCAGACAAAGGCCTTTTCACTCAAGATGGCCTAAATCCTTCGTCCCACTGACCCAGTGATATGCAGGTGGAAGAGGACAGAGAAAGCAGGAATCGGGTTTTGGCGTTTTCGGCCTCTGGACCAGTCAGAAAGCCACGGTTGGACATTTGGACAATGACTCAGAGCGCGGCCGGTCTGGTGCTTCTTTACCCAGAGGGTAGCTGTGCTCTGCGCGTAACTAATGGGCTTCCTGTTGTACGAGCTTTTCGAGCACTGCCAGGTAGAACATCCACTGTGGCCTACAGCTTCGTGCAAGGCAAGCGGCAGTAATTATGCATGTGCACTGGGGGTGAGAGCACAGGACTGAAAGTGCTGCCTCTTCAAATGGTAAATGCAGACCTGCATGGTGCTCTGTCTACAGACAAAAAAAGGCATTCCAAGAATGGAGTCCTGTTTCTGATTGACTCCAGGGGCAAGATGTGCCCTCTGCTGGATGGTTACGTAAACTGCAGCCTGGTTGGACTAAAAGCCATCGGAAAGATAACCTCCTGCGTCCCGTGAACGCTTGTTAAAACATCTACTTCTGTAAATCTATCACGCTTTGTGCTCATTGCCGTTTTATGGATATTCTCCTCAGTTTCTCCGGACGTGTGCAGATGTCTTCAGGCTGCTGCCCTTCCTGGTGTTCATCATCGTCCCATTCATGGAGTTCCTTCTTCCAGTGGCATTGAAGCTCTTCCCCAACATGCTGCCCTCCACCTTTGAAACGCAGTCAAAGAAGGTAGTCGGTAGTTTCCATTAAGGAAATGCTCAAATGTTCGATTCATATATTCTACCAGTGTGTGCCTGTTTTTTTTTTTTTTACACTATCCATATTTTTTCTTATTAGCAAGTCATCGGCAACACATATTTTCACTTTTCAAGTGTTCTGTTTTCCTTGCTGGCAAGGGAAATGTCAGTTTAATCTTTTGACGTGTGTTTAGGAGGAGAGACTGAAAAAGGAGCTCAGAGTCAAACTGGAGATGGCCAAGTTCTTACAGGACACCATCGAAGAGATTGCACTGAGGAACAAGGCTGCCCAGGGCAACGTGACCGAGGAGTTCTCCACCTTCTTCCAAAAGGTCAGTGTCGGTGAGAAATGAGAAGAAGGATCCAGAAGGCTCTCTCCTGGTTGAAACTACGCTTTATCTGTGTATACAAAGAGTATATGTAGTGCATTCTGGAAATAATGACACCAGTTGAGTCTTAAAGTTTTTAAACTTTAAGGCCACAGACTTCTGTGTCTTCTATTTGGATTTTACTTGACAAAACAACACAATGTAGTGCATAATTGTGGAGTGGAAGATTCCCCCTCTCCTTAATCTGATGCTTCTAAATAATACCCAGGGCAACAACTTTCCTTCAGAAGTCACCTTATTAGTAAAGGGTGTCCATCTGTAGATAAAGAACAGCAGCAGGCATGTGGGGATAAAATTGTGGGAATTTTAATGTAGAGTTGAAAACAATATCCCAAGCTTTGAAAATCTCCCAGAGCTCTGCTCTATCCACAATCCATAATATTGAAGGTTTATGGCATAACTGCAAGCTTACCAACATGGCTGTCCTCTTAAAGTGGCAGGCTGAGCAAGAAGAGTAATTATGAGAGAGGCAGCATGGTTCCTTGTGGTGGCGATGGAGGAGGTGCAGAGATGAGCTAAGCACAGCTCAGGGGGAGAATCCATTGATGGGAAAACTACTGTATCATTACACAGATCTCTCCTTTTTGAAAGTGACAAGAAGGAAGTGATTATTGAAGAAAAGCCCAGGAAGTCACATTCTCAGCTTAACTTTAAGCTAGGAAGGGGAAATGGCAAAGGTGGAAGAAGCTGCTTTCTTTGGATGAGAAAGTCAGTCGTGTTGATATTGTTTTATTTGCATGTTAGATTGCTTTTTTTCTACATCAGGACTACAGATGAAAGCGTCCCTGTTGACTAAGGTCCTGACTGTGGTGGTTTTATGATTCAAGTTAACCTGAAGCAACAGTTGAAGCTCGTCGTTTCTTCATAACAACGTCTGACGGTTTATTTAGTGGTGGCGCTTTTTTAAGCAGGAAGTGTTTTTATGCACGTTGTTGACTTTCATAGAGCACACCGCCCACTAGTGGCAAGGCATAAAAATTACACCCTTTTTCAAGTGTCTAGTAGTGTTGTTTGCACAGAGATGGAAAAACAATCCTGTTTTTAATGCATAGTATTCATGTGCATTGGGTTTAATTCTGGTATAGTCGCATTTACCTGATTATTCCTAATTTTTTTTAAATGAATGTTCAGTAGGGCTGTATAATATGTCAAAAACGTGTCTTTATTGCAGTATTAATGTATGCAATTTGAATATCTCAAAGACCTATTTGAAAGTCAATAAATCGTAGCTGCTTATTAAATTACTATTTAATTGCATTCAGGCTCTTTATGCCTGTAATGTATTCTGTGACACTAGGTGTTCAATGCTGAATCAAAACAAACTACAACTGGCAAAACCGCAAACGTTGGTTAGAAGCATCTTTTTCAATAAAGCCTTGCTGTTGAGCTCTTCAGGGAAGCTTGTCCGAGATGATGGGATGATGCATGGAGACAAATGCAGGGCAATCCTGGAGGAAAAGCTGCGAGGGACTACAAAAGACTTACAGTGGGAGGTCACCTTTCAGAAGTAGAATGACATTAAACATACTGTACATCCATTAGCCGTGTTTCCACCAATTTTTTTATGCACATTTTTAAGTATTGCATTAGAAAAGGTTGATGGAAACGGTGGTATTCAAAACAACTTCCTCAATTTTGATACACCGGTTTTACGCTCAATTGAGGTTTTTTTTGGCTTTTCCGAAAAAGTCAATATTTACCTCAGATGACTGATCGGCTGTTTCTGCTGTCAGCGTTTTCCCAGCTATTCCCATAACGCGCACAGAATTGCATTTCTTTCTCTTCGTCTCCAGACAGCCTGTAACATCACTAAAACTAGTTGACATGACAGAACAACTACAACTTGCCCAATAGCAACACATTCCTGAAAACCTCTCTCCATTTTGCTCAGATGTGTGGTCGCTACCTCTACCTCTTGTTTATTACAGCCATTCATAACGTCAACGTTTAATGAAATTATGCTTTTGAATTGCCTGGTTAATTCACTCCAAACCAGTAGATGGAAACGTGTAATTCAGATTTTCTTTTTTGCAAAATTTGAAATGTTTGCTGAAAATTTCCATGACAGTTCATTGAACCTTGGCTACTGTTTCAATATAATGGCTTAGATCAAAACATATTCATGTTTTAAACAACCAGAGTCAAAGTTCAGACCTAACTCCTATTGACAATCTGGTAAGGGTCGAAATTAGCCGTTTACATCCACTCTCGTTTGGGAGATCACGCGTTGGGGCTGGATTTCTGGTTTGTTAAACGTGCAATGCTTCTAGAGACATACACCCAACAGACTGGCAGCTGTACTGTTCACACTTTTTATAAATAATTTTAAGAAACTGGTAAGTATGTACCATGTTATGGTTAATTTCACACTTCAGCACTACTTTGTGTTGGTCTCACCTAAAATCCTAATAAGACGGCTGTAGCGCGACTAAATGTGCAAAGGGTCGGGGGGGTCATGTAGGTTTCTTGGGTTGTTTTTCACAGTTATGTTTTTTATATTCTAGTCTTGCCATATTCAAAATGATTTGATGTGAATCTTTCTGTAGATCCGGGACTCTGGAGAACGTCCCAGTAATGAACAGATCATAAAGTTCTCCAAACTGTTTGAGGATGAGCTGACTCTGGACAACCTGACTCGACCTCAGCTGGTGGCTCTCTGTCGTCTCCTGGAGCTCCAGTCCATTGGAACCAACAACTTCCTCCGCTTTCAGCTCATTATGAAGCTCAGGGCCATCCGAACAGATGACAAGGTATGAAGGTTCTAGCTTCAGCTGAGGTGTTATTTTACAATTATATTTTGGGGTGTTTCTTTTAACTCCTATTTACCCCCATTTCTCCAGCTAATAGCCGAAGAAGGAGTAGAGAGTATGAGCGTGAACGAGGTGCAGGCAGCCTGTCGTGCTAGAGGCATGAGAGCTCTTGGAGTCACAGAGGAACGTCTGAGAGAACAACTCAGCCAGGTAACAAAAATACTGAACAGGACATGGAGGTGTTTTGGAGTTGACACTTTAAATGCAGTGTTTCCCCTAGAAATGTAGTCTTTTTATGTCTCTATCATCTATCTGCATACATGGTTATATTCTGAAGGCTACAGGCCTTTCTTCCTTCCTACTTGTTGATTGAATAACAATCTCTTCAAAGATCTGCCAGAGTTTAGAATATTCTTGAGTGTAACTTCATTGTTTTAATTTTATTACGTTTGGGATCTGTTTCTGATCCATTCATGGGGTCTGCCTAGCAAACAAAAATGGGTTTTCCAAGAATAAAGCAGCCATCTTAGTTCATTGATGGATGCAGGAAGGTGATTCCAACAGAAACCTTTGGTGATTTGTGACAATCAAATCAAATGGTATTTTTATAGGATAACTGAAAATGACCATAAAGCCGTTTACTTGTTGAGAACGTGCTGCATTGAGCATCAATGTTTAGAATACCGTATTTTTCAGACTATAAGACGCACTTAAAATCCTTACATTTTCTCAAATATTGATGGTGCGCCTTATAATCCGGTGCACCTTTATATATGATTACCGTTGTGCCGCTCCGCTCAATGGATATTAGGAGCATTACGATACACTGTGTCACTACCTGCGCCCCCCCTTGTAGAACGGTAGGGGAAACACTGCAAAAGCAATATTTACTTCTGCGAAAGATCCTCAGAGTTTTACTGTCTCGGCTCAAACACCTTTTAAATACTGCAAGAACAGGTTTATAAAGTTCTAGTGTTAAAGTTAAATCCCAGAGTTGTTTAGCTGCTTTTGCTTGACTTTGCAGTGGTTGGAGCTGCATCTGAACCAACAGATTCCCACATCTCTGCTGCTTTTGTCTCGAGCCATGTACCTCCCTGACACTCTGTCACCGGCTGACCAGCTCAAAACTACATTGCAAACCCTTCCTGAAATGGTGGTATGTTATCTAAAACAAACCGTGCAAAACGTAGGCTCTAAAATGTACAGTTATCTACTTTGTAGGGGACTTAGGGTAGCAGTTAATCAAACAGCATTTATTTTTTTCTTTTAGACCAAAGAGGCCCAGTTAAAGGTGGCTGAAATGGAGCTCTCCAAAGTGGACAATAAGACCAAACTGGAGACGATGCTTCTGGAGGAGGCAGCGATACGCCAAGACTCCAAGGACCGGGAGATGGAGAGGCTGGCTGATGCTGCAGAGAAGGCAGCTAGGGTAGGCCCGTCATGTCTTTTCATATACGCTGTTTAAACCTTTATACCAATGTTTGTAAAAGAAGCTTTCCTTTAGTAAATCATGTTCACTTCATCTCTCAATGGTTAAATAGAAACTTTGGTTTGAAAAAAAAAAATGTTCAATCATTTTTGATGAAAGAATCTGAGCATTTTGTTAGTTTAAGCATTTTCAGTTGTGCGTTTCTGGTATCCCATACAGTTTCTCAGGAAAGATTACATTAAATAAATGTGGATTGTCATAATTATTGCTATAACTCCTTCACTTTACAGTGCTGATAATTTCTTTTGTAATTCATTAATATTTACCGTTGCATAACTGTGAACATGCACAGATGTATTATCTGTGGCCTAGTGGTTAGAGCATTGCGCTTGGGTCCCGGAGGATCTAAGTTCAACTCCCACAGACTGCCACTCTGGCTCCCTGAGCAAGACCCTTAACCCCAGACTGCCCCCCGGGCGCCGCACAGTGGCAGCCCACTGCTCCCCAAGGGGATGGGTTAAAATGCAGAAGTGAATTTCTCCATTGTGAGATCAATAAAGTTCAAATTATTATTAATTATTATTTAAACTGTTCTGTGTTCTCCTTTCTGGGTTAAGGGATCATGCAACACATTTATTCAGTGACTTTTGGAAAAAAATAATAATAAAGAATTACTTGTGAATTGTTTTTGATCCACCCAGGGTCTAAATTACACGTGCAGACTCACAAGTAGACGTGTACCCAGACCAATATTTGGTCAAATTTCCCTTAGCAAGTTACATCCCCACCTCACATTTCTAGCTTATTTTCACAGGACATTGGACTAGTCTTTTTACCAGAATTAGAATACATAAAAGTATAATTATAATGCAAAATAAGCCATCTCAATATAAATGATACAGTCTCATCTTATATCTCTTTTAAAAAGATTTCAATATTTTTTTTTATCTCTCTGATTTTACTCTTCTATGGACCAAGTCTGGAATAAAGATTTGAAAAAAAAAAAACTAAATCTATATATTGCTTAACCTTAGTAGGCTTAATTTAATTTGGTTGGTTTACTGGCAGAGGTGAAGCTTTTAGGCTTGGTCCATAAATTTACTCTATAGCTTGGTCAGGGCTTTCCAGAACTGCAGCCTGATTGAGCTATTCCAAACTAGGGCTTAACGATTTTGGAAAATAATCTAATTGTGATTTTTTTTTTATCTTAATATTGCGATTTAATGCAATTTTTTCCCCAGTTTAATTTATCATGTCTTTTTAAACATATACAAACAACAAATCAATTTGTTTCCTCGCCGTGCGGATTAGTTGCTAAAAGACCCACAGCATCTAAACTCGGAGCAGAAATGATTGCGTTCTGCCAACGATTTATTTCAACCAAAATTGCAGTTTTGACTTTTCTCTGTATTAACCACAAGCAACAAAAATGGCCTCTAAATAAAGATGTTTGTAAACAAGGAATATTTAAAACAAGAACTTTTAATGTTTTTATTAATCAGAATATTATTCAAGAGAACAGCTTTTAATTGATTTGGACATCGATCCTTGTTGAACATAAAGTGCAAAGTGCAACCAACAAGCAAGTCTATGTATTAAACTGATTGACCAGTACTTAATGCTATGTATGATTATATAAACTCTAGAACAAGTAATAAAGTTAGATTATCTCACTGCTGCAACTGTCTTCCCTTCCATGTGGAGGTAAACCCACTTTAAACATTTTACCGACACCTAAAGGACGTGTCTAATTCCCTAATTGTTACATAGCCAAAAATTGCAGACCTCTGCGATTTGGAAATTGCATTTTTTTAAATCGCAATTATATTGAAAATGCGATTAATTGTGCAGCCCTATTCCAAACCCAGTTTTGCTCTGTGTTTAGGATTATTGGCGCTCATTGGAACATCCACTTGTGTCTAAGGCGTCGTTCACACAGCAGGGAAATGCGTAATAGTACGAGCGACCACCACAAAAAAAAAAAAAAAAGTTTCACCCATCTATCTACAGGATTTAGTTAAATTTGAAGAAACGGAAGGTGGTACTCAATCTTTTAACATTTCATACACTGTTCAATGGACCTCTGGCAGCAACACACCCTCACAGCATGATGCCACCACCATGCTTGACAGTTGGTATAGTTATAACGTTTGAAGCCTCAACTTAGGACTGCGATAGATGGTAGAAACGATATGAATTTGGTCTACAATAGAGATTTCTATAAGCGGTGTGCCAGAGGCTGTGCTCGGCTCCAACACCTGCACGGTTAAGCAACACGGGACAAACCAAAACATTTTCCCCCACTACCAACAGCAGACGCTTTTTCAGAGTATGGCTTATGACCGAAAGAACAAGCGATGGATTGACGTAACGAGTCATCACAACGTACTTGTGCAAAGATATGGTCCCTTTCCATACAGCGGGGGTAAAGACGGGGTTCTCGGCAGCGCATTTCAGTGCTGAAATTAGACCGTTCCGGTCAGTATGACACGGCTGTTTGAGAGCAACGTAGAAAAGTCAGCAAAGCTCTTCAACGTGCATCAGCACACCTATAAACCTATAGAATAGCTTTTATTAGCTTGACGAACAGCCTCCTTCGGGCTGCACAACAAAACACTCCACTGTGGGAACACATCCAGAGAAGTAGCGGAACGACACAGCAGCGCGCACCAGTCTCCTGAGGACCCTGAAAGAGGTGGTCCTGTGCTATGGACAGTGTTGGGCAAGTTACTTTGAAAAAGTAATTAGTTATAGTTACTAGTTACTTCTCCCAAAAAGTAACTGAGTTACTCCACTATAAAAGTAACTAGTTACAAGTAAAAGTAACTATTGCGTTACTTTTTCGTTTCTGGCTGCTGACATGTCCATTCAATGCACCCCCCCCCCACACACACACACACACACACATACTCCCCCTTTTGTGTTGAACAGTGAAGTGTGGTGAAAGCAGCTTTAATTCTCCGTCACATAACTTTCATATCAAGCATGCATTGACTTTTTCAACAATTTTCTCTTGCGGTTTTCAACAGCAACGGCGTTGTTTCTTATGGTTTAATATTGTCCATATGCCTTCTTTAAATATTTCTAATTCTACATGCGCAATTCCAAACTTATTTCCTGTCATTGCCATGGTGAATCACGTTGTTTGCGTTCCAGTGATCGGGATTTTTTTCATGCTCACGTTCAAAGGTCGGTCGGGCGCTGTGTTTAGTTACCTGACTAATATCATCTGTTCTAAAAAACGGACATGCTGAGGACAGGGCCGGATTATCCATAAGGGCCAGTGGGCCAGTGACCAGGGGCACCAACCATGGGGGGGCACCACATGACACATGCTTTAAAAATATATTTTTCATAAATTGTTATATTATTTACTTGAAATTGTTGAAAGACCATGCATTATTCGTTTTGTGAACACTGATGTCACAATAATAATAAATGATAAATAAATAAGATTTTTTTGATTTCAACATTTTAAAATGAGATATTTGAATATTGCTCACTGCTCATATGCCTACATGTAGTTGTGTAAGTTAGTAAATAGTAAAGAAATCCCCTTGATTATGTCTGATGTTTTTGACCGGAGGACAGCACGGGTAAGGGGGGGGGGGGCTTTGAGGTATAGTGCCCAGGGGCACCACATTGTCTTAATACGGGCCTGGCTGAGAATGACAAAGGGAGGAAGAGCTGCTCAGAGTTGCAGCTTTCTACTCAGTGTAGATCAGCCGTTTTTTCTGAAACGACTGTGCAGCATAGCTTTGCTGTGCGCGCTGAATCCAGATGCTCTGCGCGAATGCACACGTGCGCAGTTTAGAAGAAACATAAACAGTTTGGCGCGTCAGTCAGTTCGCAACAGTTCCTGTATCGGTCACGTAGCGCATAAGCGCGTCGACACAGGTTTACTCTACGAGCTCGACTCTTGCGCCGACGCATCCGTGTTGCCGGACCCATGTTCTTGTGCTTTTCGCTGTTTAACTCAAAATAACGTGCTTACCTCCACGAATCAAACGCTGTCTTCTCGCCCATCTTGGCGGGGTACAAACACAAGTAGCTTACACACACACAGGTGCGCGCGCACACACACACACACAGAGGCAAGGAGCAGGGTACAGACGCAAGCAGCCGCATCTGACTAAATGCAGAAAAGCAGGGACTTCACTTTCCTTATCGAGGGAAATTCTTAAAGTAACGGAGTAACGAGTGCTTATTTTGGAAAATAACGGAGTTACTGATTACTGAATTCGCAAAACTAACGCGTTAGATTACTCGTTACTGAAAAAACTAATAAGAGTACTCTAACGCGTTACTTATAACGCGTTACCCCCAACACTGGCTATGGATTAATCAGTGTTTTAAATATCTATTAAATATCTATTATATCTATTAAATTCTATTACAATAAACACAGTTGATGTTAGTCTCAGTAATAACTCTGATGTGCTTTAGAAGATTTATTGGACTAATCTGCTTAGCTTCCTGCTGGCCTCTTTTGCAGGTTTGCTAGTATAATGAGATTATTTTCTGCAGGATGACGAGTTGGAGCTTGAAGCCAATGGGGTGAAGCACAGCGAGGCAGAGCCGGCATCGCTTCAGGCTAACCGATCAGCTCATTCAGAGACACTGAGGGACACGGCTCCTGTTATCGAGGGAAGCAAGGTAATATCTGTAAATATTCTGGGAAATTGGTAGAATGGCTTTTGGGATGTCTTACAAAACGTTTATTTGCAGTGTTGTTACAGTTTTCCACTCATTACTTCTGTATATCTACTATGAAAATAATAAAGATAAAACAAACACTTTGCCCCAGATAAGTTAACCTTTAGAATCAGAGATGTAGATTTTATTTTATTTGTAAAGTCATTTTTTTAGTTCTGGACACCCTCTCTGATCCGATGCAAAGGTTTTGTCTCTTACTTGTTGTGATCTTTTCGTGTCGTTTTGTTCAACGCAGAGTGAGCAGTGGCAGATGTTTCTGCGTTTCCAGGTTAGGTTTTATGTTGCTCCCCTCCACCTGGCTCCTCCCACTGACCCATGTAGCATTTGGGTTTTCACTGCCCCGTTCCCCATTACGGTTGACCAGAATATGCAAATAATTTTAGCATTTCTGTTGAAACGTCTAGTAAAAGGAAATGAACTCTAAATTTCTAAACTCTAAATGGGTTATGTCAATTCTTATTATTTTATCTTTTAAACTGCCGGTAAATGAAATTGTAAGTGAAATGCTAAATCTTGTTTGCTGTTCTGTTTAGAACGCGTCTATTTGGGCCATCCCCTTCCTTTCCTTTGTCAGTTCATCTGCTGCTGTAACTGGGTGAATGTTCGGTTCATCTTCCCTCATGTGAGAATGTATTGATTGGTTGTGGACAGTAACCCGGTGTCCTAACTGGCCTTCCCCTCCTAGTGTTATTGGTTGATGTCTTATTTGGGGTTAAAATGAATGTTAATCTAAGTGAATGTTCTTGTACAGTGTCCTTGAATCTTTTCACATGTCATGTTTCAACCATTTTTCCTTCTTACAGTTACGATTTGAAACCTTTTAATGCAGTACTTCTCAGCTGGTCAGGGTTTGGGACCCAACATCACACTTTATGATCAGCTACCAAAGTCAAAGAGAGTTTCACTCGTTTTTTATTATTATTCAAAACAATAATCTTAAAACTGACGTCTTACCGACTAACAACAGACTCTGTTGTTGTTTTCATGGAAATACATGAGGGGCGATCAGTTCCAGGTGAATCTACATGTGAACCTAAGCCCTAGGCCTCACCAGCAGGTCTATGGAGCTTAGAACTCCACACTACTCCAGACATTTTGAATTGAGAAAGCTTCCTGGATGGGAAGTGAAATGTCTTCAGCTTTAGAATAGAAGTCCAGTTGTTTTATTTTTTTATCTTTTTTTGGATTGATCATGACCTGAATAACTTTGAATCTTCACCAACATGCAAATACATGAACTTAAAAAGTGCAGTCACCAGTTTTTAAAACTGAAAAATTGGTTTCCTCAGCAGCAGTTATTAATCCACAAATTCACGTGGACTGAATTCAGTTTTCTTATACATTAAAAAAAGTAAAAGTAAAATGCTACGAAGTTCTACTTTGGATTCAAGACTGAATATGTAAGAGTTTATGGGAGAACTGATTATGTTCTTTGCTCCTTATTAAAGCCTCACAGTTTGGAGTTATAGTAGACAGAACAATTATGCCATCATTCTTATTGCTGAATTTCAGGGTGTGGTCACATGATCAGCTCCTTGTACTTCCTTTGCTTTAGTTTGATTCAATACTAGTACATTTAAGAAGTATTCTGAAGCACAGTTTTCTACCTTTGTCTTATTTTCTTTGGAATAAAACATTGAAATTGGTCAAAATCACAATTAGCAGGTCAGTCCTCAAAGAAAATGGAAATATGTGGATAGATTAGAGCCTCCACTGAATTCAAATGCCATTTCAGATGGACTTCTTTAGAAGGGTCCATCATTTATTATCTTGAGGTGGAGCTCATAATGCTTGGTCTAAACGTTATGCTGAACTCCAGTTTTCACCACAATATTCACCACAGATCAACTGATTGGCGGTCAGATGGTGGGAAAAGCAAACCAGTTCTTCTCCAGAAGCAGTAAAGAACTGTCTCTAGCACCAAGAACCAAAACCTCTTAGGTAGAAAAGCCCTGCATGAGGATGGTGTGTTCAGGGTGATGTGCAGTGTTAGTTTTCTGCCTCCCCAGAGAATCTGTATATATACTGAGACAAAGGTGGACTCTATCTACTTATTATAGGGACGTCTGAAGGCAATTAGCAGGAATGGATTTCATTTCAGGGGAATCAGAGTAAAAGGAGCTGAGTAGCATTTCAGTAATAAAACGTAGAATTATACCAGCAAGCAACTCTGGAAAGAAATTTAAGACCATTACAAGCACCAAACTAAGTTTGCGTTCATCTGTCACATACAACACAATAAAGAAACAGCTTTAATCCATAATTCTCTCACTTTGTTCACTGAACTTGATCTTTTTTCAGCTAACAGATAAGCAGCAAATGACAAAACAAAAACACCAATCATTCACTGTCAGCTGGCTTAAATGCCTCAGTACATAAGTCAGTGAAAGAAATGCTGAACCATTTGTCAGATCAGCCTCCTTTCATGATACAATAACTTGTCAATGTGTTAAATACTTCATCAAGTTTTGTGCTTTCAGTTTTAGGTCAATGAATCCTTAAAGCTATAGTTGGTTATCCTGTTCAGAAACACGTTTTATTATACTGGGTAGAATTGTCCTTCCATCCTGAAAGTAATCAATACATTATGTATTCAGAAAAAGGAGGTTTTAAAAAATTAATCTCTGTAAAAGCTGCAGGTCTGTAAAAACTCTGACCAATCACTGCCCTTCACCTAAGAGCAGTGATTGGTCAGTTTTATCAGAGTTTTGTTCCTGCTCTCTCCCCCTCTGGGGTATCACCTTATCTATTGGTTGTCCCACATGCCAATTGTTCTGACGCGCTCACCTTACGCCAGTGTGCGTCCACACTCCTTGTTAGTTTCAGCTTGCTGCTCTCACCGTATACTTTGAACATGGCTGAGAGTCGCAAGAAGCAAACCGCATACATGTTTATGAGAAGAGGAAGGCCTCAGTAGAAAGAAATAAGACCAGAGTGGATTTGGGAGATTTTTTTTCATGCGATCCCCCTGAAGAAGGCAACAGGTAAAAAAGGGACTTGGGGAAACTTCCGGAAAAATCGGCCAGATGCACAGAAAATTGTGATATTAGTTGATTTGGTTGTAAATAAACATTAATCTTAGCAGTGAAATACCTCACCGTAACAGGCAGCAGTTATTTTTTCTAAATCTAATCTTCTAGGTTTTATTGATGTTCCATAGCAGAATATTATTTCAGCCTTTTCCAACATAATTTCTTTTTGTTCAAGGATGAGGAGATAACCAAAGAAGAGATCGACCTTCTGAGTGATGCCTGCTCTAAGCTGAAGGAGCAGAAGAAACTGCTAACTCTGGAGAAAGAGGAACTTGAGGACCTGAAGGACGATGTCCAGGAGTACAACGAGGTGCCTTTAGTTGTCTGGAAATGGACAAAAAAACTTTATTCACTTTCACTTCTGCTGTTTCATGATATTTTACAATTGGTCATACATAAATGGAGAGGATTGTTTTGTGCTTTGATCAGCTGGAGTTCCTTTGTGTGCCTATGTGTGCTCTCCAGGATCTGGAGGAGATGAAAAAGGAGTTTTCTATGACCGGTCAAGACAAGGTTTTAGAAGAATCCAAGGCCAGCCAGCGTCTGTCTAAGAGAGTCACTCGCATGATTGGTCGCATTGATAAAATCATTCTGGAGCTGGAGAAGGACAAAGTCATCCTGGACGGGCAGGTGGATAGTGGAGCCACTCCGCCTGTTGGGTAAGAGTTGGATTTGTTGTTTTAATAAAGCGGTGTGAAGAGCTCCAGCTCTGAAAGTTACTCCACATCCAGTTTCTTCTACCTGTTTAATATTGGCTAAGTTAAATTGACACTTTGTCTGAAAGAAATGTCTACGTTATAAAACATTTTTAGCTTCATTTGTTTTCTCCATTTCCTATTGATTTTAGTTTTAATAGGTTTTTGCACTTTGTATTAGTCAATATGATAATTCTCTTGATTATTAATCCATCATTAATAAACATCTTAATCATCATCCTCCACATAAGGTGCATTTCGACTGCAGGGACCCATTTCTTGAAACCTGGGTAGATTTCTAAGGCCATGCATTTCCTACCCTGTCGTTTCTGATACCGGAACCAGGCCCAAATCAGAGTACCAGGGTAGAGGTCTGCTCCTGAAAAGGGAGAGGTAGAGGCGTAGCTACACCCTCCACCTTAGCTATAGGCTGGAGGCCGCTAAACATTTCAGACTGGTCGAATATTCCCAGCGTTTTGTTGCCGTCCTCTACCATTTTAAATTCCACTGTAGTTTGTTTTCTATTAACTTTATACAACAGGAGTTATTGGTATTATTGTTTCCAAACACAACATTTAAAGCCTTTTACAGTGAATCCATTCAAATATGTCATTAGAATTACCTAACCTTATTGAAAATACAGGAAAATGAATTAGGTGAATTGTCGACTTCCACTTTAAGTTGTCTTGAGTAAATGTTTTTTTAACGAATTTAAAGGCATACTATGCAACATTTTTCAGTTAATGAATGTGTTCCATACCGTTTTGGATGATTAAATGAGTCATTTCAGGTCGAACAAAGGTTTTCTCGGCCGCCCTGGGGGTCTGTGGGGGAAATACCGCACTTGCAATGCAAGAGCCCTCGGCTCGCACACACAGAAGTCTCGCTTTACGGCGAGAACTCCATGTGTTTTTGCCCTGCCATTCACTATATGCACGCGCGAAAGCAACAACAAAGAACCGCGTGTTAACGTCAAATAAACATGCAAGCATATCGAGTTTTATTATTATTATTATTATTATTATTATTTTTTTTTTTTTATGTTGGCGAGACGCTACCGCGGCGGCCGCGGCGAGGTGGCGGCCGCGGCTGCGGCTTGGCGAGGCGGCGGCTGCGGCTTGGCGAGGCGGCGGCGGTGGCGTCTCGCCAACATAAAAAAAAAAAAAAAAAAAAAAAAAAAATAATAATAAAACTGGCGAGGCGGCGGCGGCAGCCGCGGCTTGGCGAGGCGGCAGCGGCGGCGGCAGCCGCGGCTTGGCGAGGCGGCAGCGGCGGCGGCAGCCGCGGCTTGGCGAGGCGGCGGCTTGGCGAGGCGGCCGCCGCGACCGCCTCGCCTAGATAGCGCTGCGGGAAGCTTGATGTTCATACCTTCACTGTGTTAGTCATTGTTTGTACTGCTGTTTTTTCCACTTTTCGTTGCGTTCGCCTGTCTGCTAAGCTCAAAACAACCGCGCCTGTCTTGACGGAGAAACCAGAACAGCTGAGCATCTTTACGACAGTGCACTTTTACTTTCGCCCTCTGGGGGGAGCCTCGCTGGAAAATCAACCCCGGTTGCATAGTATACCTTTAAGCCAGTAATGTTGCCGTATTTTTACAGGATCAATTTTTCAAACTGCAACATAAAACAATCATAACACCCCAAGAGTGTATTATTCCAGGTTTAACCTAAACAGGCCCCTAACTGCTGTGGCGAGTGTGCACGTGTTTAACGCCCCTTTACAAAATGGAGGGGACACTTGTAAAATTCATATACCAGGTAGTAACACCAAAAATCTTCTTTCCTCTGCTATACCATAAGCAAACAAACAGGAAGTGTGTCTAGTTGGATTGGTGAACGTCACAACTTTTTATTTAGCAACGGCAGCCTTTTTTTCCCCAAGCTCTCTGGATCTACAAAATATATTTAAAATTGATTACAGTACTACATTTATAAAAGGTGTTTTTCTTTAGCTTTTAAACCTCATCATACATGAAAGACTCTGAAGATAATGCAGATTAGGTCTGACTTCTCTGTTGTGGTGGCTGGGATCTCTCTTTTCACATCTCTATGGATGCTTTAATGACCAAGGTTGAAGCTTGTGTTTGTGAACAATAATAATAATTCACTCTGTAAAGTTCAACGGGGGAGTAACCCACTCACCCTCAGTGGCCATGATTTACATAACCAGCCTGTTTCAGGAACCCATAGTCGAAAGGCACCTTTTAATATCAGTAGATTTCTTGTAAAATGGTGGTGGAGATGACAAAATATAAAATCGATCAATTAATATTGTTTGCAATCAAAACGCCAAATCCAGTCCCTAATTGATTTTAAATTTTACAGCTTATTCTTTACTAAGTATAGCGACACTGCAAGGTAAGCTGAGCTGTGTTAGACCACTGCTGCATTTCATACTCTGATGTTGCATCATGGGTTTTTCACGCGCTGAAATAGTTCTGCTGAGAATCAATCTTTGATCCTGTTCTTAACTTCAGAACTACACCAGAGTGCTGCCAGCAGCTTGCTGTGTTTGCAATGGGCTTAACAGCATTGGGCTGTCGAATCAAAACAAATTCAATCATTTCAAACTTACTGCTTGACATGTACAATTTGGGCACATGGTTGTTCAAAAGCATGAAAGTTTCTCCATATTGTATTATCGTATGCAGTGTTGCATCCTATGCTTGCCTTGTGCTAATATGGCATTGAAACCATTATAGCAGCACACAAGGCTAAAAAGGCTAAGACCATGTTCTGCATTTATTTGTCAGCATGGATTCAATTACTTACCAAATCAGCAAATCACATAGATCATTTGGATTGGTGTGATGTGGGATACCCTAATGAAATGCAACCCGTTGATTTCGAATCTCTCCACCACATTTTACACCGTGTCAAAGCCGGTAACCGTTTCCTGTATGCAGTCTGTTCTACGCCTTCAGGGAGAACCTGATTGGCATCGACGAGCTCATCAACGTCATGCGGCAGATCCAGAACATTCCAGAGGAGAAGCTGCAGAGGATTGCAGAATCCCTGGATGACAACAAAGATGGAAAGATCGACATTGATGACGTCATTAAAGTAACTTTAACAATGCATCTTTCTTTAACGCTGTATATAGTGTCTTGCAAAAGTATTCATACCCCATGCAATTTTTTCTAATTCTGTCACCTTACAACCACAAACTTCATTGTATATTAAAAGGGGAGCCTTTTTAGGAGTACTCTCGGAAACGAAAGGGTAAATAGGATGTAAGTTGTTAAAAACATTTTCAAAGAACCAGTGTAGAAAGGAGAAAAAAAGGAGTAAATTTCTGCCAAAAAACTCAGAAATTTTCAGAATAAATGCACTTTTTCAATGAAAAACGTGGAAAATCTCTCATGTTGAAAGGTCGCAAATTTGTCAAAAAACAAATTTAATCATCCTAAATTGAAAGTATTCACTGAAAACACATGCTTGGTTTAATAACCATGGAAATAAATGAGCATTCTGAAATAAGGAGCATCCGATTAACCATGTAAAACGGTGACTAAAATAAGATAAAAACATTAAAATCATTCTCATATATCCATATTCACAGGAGGACATAAATATTTTGTAGAACAGAAGGGTAAGAATGATAACTGGCTCCAGTTAATAATTGGTAAACATATTTTTTATTTTGAAAGGTTCAAGCCAGCGTTGCTACTGTACATCCTGGTTTATGTGTGACCTACAAAAACCCAGTGATGGCTGGCTTCAAATTGGAGACCGGCATGTCTTCAGTCAGCAGACCGTGTACAGAGCACCATGTTATTAGCGTTAGCTAAAATACGGGCTAAATGAGTTGCTTGTCTGCCAGAAAAAATCACATCTAACTTGTAACTCTTGAGCAGTAGTTACTGCAGCATAATAACATCTACTTGATGCAGCCATTTTTGAAGCCATTTTAATTTAGAGACAGGTGTACTAAGGAAGAGACAGGAGGCACAGACATGAAGATGTTGGCATTCCCTTTGGGAGTGATGAGGATGGATAGGATCATAAATGAGTACATCGGAGCTCATGTTAGATGTATTAAAGATAAAGCCAGATAGGCCAGACTGAGATGGTTTGGACATGTACAGAGGAGGGATAGTGAGTAGTTGAAGAATGCAGAGGCTGAAACTGCAAGGAGGAGTTCTAGAGGAAGAACAAAGAGGAGATTTATGGGTGGAGTGAAAGAGGACATGAAGATAGTTGCTGTCAGAGAAGAAGATACAGAAAATGGGGTTAGATGGAGATGGATGACTGGCTGTGGTGAGCCCTGAAAGTGAAAAGCATTACAATTATGCACTCCTTTGTGTTTGTGGTTGTAACATGGCAAAATGCTTTTATGATTACAAAGTATAAAAGATCTTAACATTTTTCCAACAACACTTACTCTGTCTCCTTTGAGCTCTTTTGGGGCATCTTCAGTTTGTTTATTGCACAATGTGATAAGTCTGAGTTGGGCCATTGGAAATTTATAAAAACATATTTCTTTGGAAACCATGCGTTTGTTTTAGTTCTTAAAAAAATGAAAAAAATCTTTGTCTAAATGATGTTCATCTGGACCATGTTTTGTTCAGGTGGTGGAACTGATTGACAAGGAGGACATCGACATCTCTACGTCGCAGGTGGCTGACATCATGGTCATGCTGCAGAAGGAAGAGAGGCTGATAGAGAAGGAGAAGGCCAAAGAGAAAGCTGAAAAGGAACAGGCAGCCAAACTCAACAGTTAACTCCTCTTCGTTCAAAGACACAGAGAGCATTTGTAAAAAAAAAAAAAAAAGAAAAAAAGAAAGAAAGAAACGAGCACAGGGTAGTTTAATTTGGTATCGGCTCTCAGAATACTGCAGACAACAAGTCAAGGGAGAATTGCAAGGTAACAGCTGCCTTGTGGCAATAACTGGTAAATTAAAAATGTCAAAAAGAAGGCATACTTCCTTTTCAATGCACAAAATTAATTTGCAAGCTATTACGTAAAACTCTTTGGGGTGATCTTATGTATTATGTGGATAGTTGAGTTTTTGTAATTTTACCTAATTTATTGATACAGGGAACACAGTGACATGGAAACATGGTTGCTTTACAAACTGAAAGCTTTGAGGAAAAAATTGATCAAAATCATCTTTGAAAATTGCATTAGATGTGGTATTTTAGGTTTGGGACGAAACATCTTGCCTTTCATTTCAGTCATGTCATCTCACAGAAATGACATCATTTCTGGACTTGCACAGTAAACTTTATAGTCATCATTGCCATTCCACCAAGTTTGTTCTTGTTTATGTTCTTACACCATCCTCCTCCATTATATAGGTCCTTCCCTTTTTCTCAGTCGGATTTGTTTTGGGTTGGTTGGTGCTTGCTACTAAATCCCTAACTGGCTGCTACCAAAGACATTATTAGACACAAAGCTTAGATTTTGAATGTGAAACTAGTGTCAAGATAGCATTTTAAAAGTGCTTCAGACCAATTTAATTAGGAAATAAAGCCGATTTAGACCAATTCTATTTCGAATGAAGCCACACAGATGGTAGTGTACAGAAACTGATATTAATAGACACAACGATGCACATAAATTTGCAGCAACATTTATAAATATATATGTCTATGTCCCTTATGTCCTGTAGATAACATGCTCAGATTGAGATTGCAGTTTAGAGGCCACGTTGGTGCTTTACACTCTGTTGGGCCTAGGCATGGGCCAGTTACCGTGTAGCAAAGTAACGGCTACAACACAAAACTGGCTGTTTGCTTTAGCTGCCTGCTGGTGATATACCAGAGAGATTGACTGGAGTTTTCTCGTCCTGTATGGAGCATACAGGGCTTCAGCAATGCCTCCCACCTACCTATTGCTACACACTGCCGGACAGATGGCTGAAAGAAAGCAACTACACCTTTTCCTCACTTACAAGAACAATGAGTTGGATTGTCTGAAAATATTAACAGTTTAAAAAAAAACATTGACAGATAGCAGCTGCCTCTCTTTTAATTGATATCTGTAATTAGGACACTAGAAGCAGCATTTCTGTGAAGCAGCTGACTGCAGGCTGGTAACCTGGGCAGATAGCCTGACTAATTAACCAGCGTGTTATTCTGTAAAGGACAAAAAGGCAAAGTTCAGCTTGTTAATTGAAAATTATAGCTAAATTGCTTATTATGTATTTTTGCTCTGTAACTCAAAATAGGAATAAATAAACAATAAACAGTTGTTATAATCCATACATCATTTCAGCAGCTGTCGGAAAATTTGTTGTTTTTCTGTTTAATGAAAAGCAATTAGATCATGTTTTACATTGGTGTTTAAAAGGTTCTTGTAAATTCTGTGAAACTGTGGTGTTTTTACTCAACGTTATCACTCTATGAGAACATCACACTGGCCCATGCCTAGTGTCTCTTTGGCCGTTTCAGGGCGGTTTTGGTTGCTTTGCACGGTGCTCTCCTGTTAGAGGAGTCCATCATGTTGAGAAGCATGATTACGTTTTTCCTTTCCAAGCAAAGCATGTGCAACAGCACGACCAGTTTCGGCACCATCCGTAGTTGTGGCATGATTTCTGAATTCACTCTTACCTCCTTGCAAAGTGGCCAAGTCGTGCTGCAGTATGCAATACATCAAATCTTGGCTGCTTGTAAAAAAAAAAAAAAGAACAGAAACCCAGAGATACTGATATGTATTAAGTCAGGATTATGTTTAGTTGCAGAAACACTAAATGCATCACTAACCCAATATTTGTCCAAGCTAGTTTGTGGAAAAGTGGAAGTTTGTGTAGGTAGAGGGTGAACTTGAAGCTTGAATGCTTTGTACTTTTGTCCATATAAGTTCTGTTAGAATTCTGGTAGAACCGGCCTTTATAGGATAAATACAAAGTGACCTTCTCTTGACACATGTACTACTATATGTACTATTTGTATATATACATATATATTTTTTAGATTTTTAAGCAGATTATGGGATTTTCGTCTTGGAATAGATCAGATTGTTTTGAATTGTATCCTCAAACCAGGATCTTTTTTTGCACTGCAGCTATGAATGTGTTTTGGTTGTTTTTTTGTGCTTCATGTACAGTGCCTCGCAAAAGTATTCGTACCCCTTAAAATTGTCCACATTTTGTCACCATACAACCACATCTTTTATTGTATTTTTGGGGTCAGACCCAGTCCAAGTGGTTCATAGTTGTAAAGTGGAAAATAAATCCCTCGAAGAATCGGTACCCTGAGGGCCTCAGGTTTTGCTCAGAGCTTGTTTTTTTTTTTTGTTGTTTTTTATTACCTCCCTACCAACATTGCACATCAGGACACTGATTGCATCTTTGCAAAAATAGCTCAAGCTCAGTCAGATTGGATGGGGAGTCTGTGAACAGTAGTTTTCAAGTCTTTCTACAGATTCTGTACTTTGACTGGGCCATTCTAACATAATGCAGCCTTCATCGCATTTAATCCCTCGCTTTATGTTTAGGGTCTTTGTCCTGCTGGAAGATGAACCTCCTCCCCAGTCTCTAGTCTTTTGTAGCCTCTAACAGGTTTTCTACCAGGACCTTACTGTGTTCATTTCCTTCCATCTTTCCATTAACTCTGCCTAGCTTCCTGTCCATACTGAAGAAGGATATCCCTCACTGCACGATGCCATCAGCCTTGGTTTTCACAGTGAGGATGGTGTCTTGAGGGTGATGTGCAATGGTAGTTATGGGGCATAAAGGACCATTTGTGTCTGATTTTCAGATGATAGATCAGTGCTCTGTGAGATATTCGAATCTCGGGATGTAGTTTTATCCCTGACTTGCTGTGTTCTTTGCTCTTCATCAAGATATCTATTACATAAAATCCCAACAGAATACATTAAAGTTGGCGACTGGCCAAAATGTGGAAAAGTTCAGCAGTCGAAAAACCTTTTGCAAAGTACTGTAAGTGAAACGTATCTGTGTCTGCAAATACTACAAGCAGCTTAGCAGGGAAATATGTCACCTGATTTAGTTGCTCAGATCTCCGAGTAAATGTTACTCTGAAGAAATCATGTTCTCTTTATCAGAAAAAGGAAATCTAGAATATAATATCAAATGTATACCTAATACAGCAGTAAGTGTAACACCTCTGTCATGTTTTACTGACTGGAACAAATGTTTAGCTATTTCGCTAGGTTAGTTACTTGAATAAAATATTTATAAAATATATTGATTGTAGTTAGCACTTAGAATATAGCAGCACAGATTTTAGCTGAAGTACGTTTTGACCAAGAGTTTTGTTTTATCTGCTTCTCATGAGTTTTAAGGCTTAAATTAATCAGTTTAAACGAAAAGAAATGATCATTCGAAACACCAGTGATTGGGGTTTCTGAACACTGCTGCTGTATGTCCTTACTCTCACTGTTAAGATGTTAGTCTCAGCTTAATTTAACTAACATTGGACTGTTTGTCCTCACTGCCAGTTTTCTAGTATCCCTCTTTGGGATTCTTTGGCAGTGCCCAGTGTAACTAGACATGACAGAACGATACTGCAGGTGACCCCGAGTGGATGACGCTCCCTTTAATGCGTTCTCTGAGACTGTTGTTATGAATGATTAAGAGCTTGTTCATCCTCCGTGTTCAGAGCCAGTCCTGCCTCACGGCGCCAGGGCTAAGCTTCGCCTGGGACCAGTCAGACGGATGGCTGACACTCGGCCCATATGTGGGCCAAGGCCCGCTCTGCTGGTGGATTGTTTAGGTTTCAGAGGCTGGGCAGGGACATGGCACGATCCTTGCAGCATCAATCAGCAGCCAGTGTAAACGCGTCCTCTGCTTTATTGACAACACGGCCGCTGTTGTAAGTATGGAGCGCAAATGATGGAGGTCCAGGGAAAGTTTGGAAATTCTGAAAATGGAAGAATTTCTATCAGCTGCTGTGATCAAGAAGAATGGATACTTGGATCAAATGTTTAATTCTGCTGCTTTTGCTGAAAAACCGTTGTTGGATTAAAAATAAAACACCTACCATACAACAGAAAAAACAAAATCCCCAAACTCATGAAACCCAGCAGCTTGACTCAGAAATGTCATATTCCCGTTTATAAACTATATTTTTTCAGCAAGTCATTAATTGGATCACAATATCTGTATTACCTAGATGCACCAAGAAAAATGTTGAAGCGGATTTAACAGGAGAGCTATTAGTGAGGTACCGCTGGTGGAGAGAGAGCGTTGTAGCATTAAGTTAAAATCCAACTCAAAGTCATTGTTTGCCTCACCTCCTCCTTCTTAAATGCTTCCTGTTTTATGCAAAGGAAGACAAAAGCTGCAGTGATTGAGGCTGTTGTCTGCAAAGAAATACCACTGTGGAAAGCACTGTGGAGCTTGGTAGCTTCGTAGGAAAAGATTGTCTCAGGGTGTAAGTGTTCAGTCTGATGTGGAAGAAGCATCAGCGTCGGGGAGATTAAATCCAAGATACAAACCGTCCGTTAAGGTTGCTGCTGAGTTTGACAGACTACTGAACTGTGGATGTAACAGTAGGTTATATCTATGATTATAGAATCTTTTGTCCCCCTTTGTGGGTAGAACAAACACATCTGCAGAGCAAAAACTTGAACAAGCCGTTGGACCCAGAAAGAAGCCGCAAGTGCAGGGATCTTCCTGCCGGACCTCTTCTTACCTAGGTTAGGTTAGGTTAGGTTTTGACTGAATACACCAGCACTTTTTCCCTTTTGCCATATTAGGAAATAGTTTAAAAATCCACCTGGGTGTGTTCAAGAGCAGCTGGGTCTATGTTGTTAATTGAAAATTAAACTCAAATAACTAAATGAGACTGAAATCATTTATAGTTATAAAATATTATAACTCATGGAAGCTGAGGCTAGAGTAGCAATAGCAGTGTGATATCAGATTACATTCAGTGAGCTGGTACAGATACAGTCGATGCGACATGCTTAAATGTTTAATTTAAGGACATTTTTCCTTTGCTTTAATGTGGAGATCTGATAAGGTTTAGGTCTTGATATAACAGCCCACTTTTTAAATCAACTTGAATGTCAGATATCTAGCAAGCATATGTTTTTTACTTGTACTATTATTATTTTTTTGCTAAAGTGCATCTGGAGTGTTTGGAGTGCTTCACTTTTTCCACATTTCATATTATAGTGTTATTCCAAAATGGACTTTACATTTAATACATTTTACCCCCCCCCCCCCAAAAAAATAAATAAAACTCAATATAAAACATTGAATATTGACGATGTGAAAAAACATTATTTTAACTTTTTTTGCAAATATATGTAAAAAAAAACTAAGACAATCATGTAAAATGTAGACAAATTGGAAAAAGTGAAATGCTTTCAATTCCAGACGCACTATATATTGTCTTGAGTTTCTGTAAAGGAAGGATCATTAACAAAATGCACCATAAGTGTTAAATAAATTGTAAGGAGTCTTGTTTTTTGTTTAATCTGTTTTTCTTTATTTCTTTGTTGTCCATTTATTTTTTGTCACTAAACACATGCACAGCACAACTTTAGGTTATGTGTGTCATTTTCGAACTCATCCATAAAGACACCTCTCATTTTTCATCCTAAATCCCATTTTTGATTTCTCATGTCATTCCACTTCCTGAGGTCCTGCACCTGAAATTCAACCAGAAATAGTTTTTCACTACGTTTTAGTGCCTGTGGGTTAAGTGGATAATTTAACAGACTGAAGTGGGATGCTTAAAGCATGAAAAGATCACGTGGAAATTTAAGGGAAAAAAATTGTTCATGTTTTATTATGGAGCACATAGAAATATTGTTTTTTTTCCCCGTCCTAAACAAACTGACAAAAACTGTTTTCCAGATGGGGTCCTGGTAAAGCTGTGTAAAAAGCTTTAAAAGAGATTTATAATTTATCACAGTAGCATAATCTCACTCTAAAAGGAAAAACAAGCTGGCGTTCTGTTTGAGAACATGCAGTCAGAGGGGGAAAACAATCCCATGTGAAAATAGCTGCACTCCTTTTCTGAATCAACACTAAACTTAATCAAGGTTTTTAATTACTGCCCGACATAGTGGGCAAGACCAAAACTTTCTTTAAAACCAGATATCCCGAAATTCAGGAACTAATGAAAAATAAATTTAAATCTATCAGTGAATCACAGTTAGCGGCATTATCCACAAAGCAAAAATACGAGACTGCGGAAAACCTTCCCAGGAGTGACCTGCCGACAAAAATGACCTCAAGAGTGTAACGACGACTCATCCAAGAGGTCACAAAAGACCCCAGAGCAACATCCAAAAAACTGCAGGTCAGTGTTCATAAGTCCACCTTAAGAAAGAATCTAAAAATGGCCAGCATGACAGAGGTCCTGCTGAGCAAAAGAACCATAAAGGGCTAATCTCAGTTCTAGAAAACATCTTGGTGATCCTCAAAGTCTTTGGGAAAATACTCCGTGGCCTGATAAGACGAGAGTGGAATATTTCAGAAGGTGTGTCCCCCTTTACATCTGGTGTAAAAGTAACAGTTTTTCAGAACAGGAACATCATACAGACAGTAAAATATGGTGGTACTACAATGATTTTTATGAGCTTTTGCTGCCTTAACACCTGGAAATCTGCTGTCTACCAAAGACATTGTTAAGGAGAGTGTCTGGCCATTTTTTTTATAACACCAAGCTGAAGTATGCTAGGGCTTTGCACCAGGGAACTGGTCTAAAACACACATGTCACCTCTAAATGGTGTAAAAAATAATAATAAAAAAAGACAACTTTTCAGTGGCCTAGTCAAATTCCTGACCCGAATCAGAATGAGATGCTGTAGCTTTACCTTAAAGGAGCAGTTCCTGCTTGAAAACCCTCCAGCATGGTTGAATTATAACAATTCTGTAAAGATGAGTGGGCTGTAAAGTATCACAAATGTTTGATTGCAGTTGTTGCTGCTAAGGGTGGCTCAAAATAGTTAAGTAGGGGGCAGTTGGTTCTTTTAGACCAGGCCTTGTAAGTTTGGATTTTCTCCTCCATTTTTCCCTCTGATGTGATTTTTAGTTACTCCACTAATATTCATACTAATAAACTTTCAGTCTCCTTCACTTAACAACAGTGTCCACACAGAAGATTGATATGCTCAGTAACTCTTAGCAATAGGGCATTCCTCAAATGACGTCAAATTACTAAATTTAGACACATGCGTCGCAGCCATCTTGTGGTCGTACAAGCAGAGCGGTAACGCTTGAATAGTTTTACTTGTTTGATTCAAATAGTGAATAAATCTGTCCTGAATACCGTCTCAACAGAAATATTATGGCAACAACAAAACACGGCGGCTGCGTTGGTGACTAGCGATATGGTGATTGTGATCCTATAAAGGGAGCTTTTTTCCCATTGATTTTCCAAAACCCAAAAGGATTAATGAGAAATGTCAGTGTTTAATACGAGCTTGTAACTGGGAGGACTTTACTGTGGAATCTGACCAAAGACACCTAAATGTGGTCTCTACATTTCTTTGGTCATAAGGAGCCAACATTTGAACGTCTAGAGCAGGGGTGGCCAACTCCGGTCCTCGAGAGCCCGTGTCCTGAAACTTTTAGAGGTTTCCCTGGCCCCACACACCTGAATCAAATAGCACAATTAGCTCCTCAGTATGCAGTCAGGTTCTTCAGAGTCCTGCTAATTAACTGATTATTTGACTCAGGCGTGTCAGACCAGGGACACATCTAAAGGTTTCAGGACACCGGCTCTCGAGGATCGGAGTTGGCCACCCCTGGTCTAGACCTTTAGCTATCAGGCTCCTCTCCTGTGGAACCAACTCCCAGTTTTGGTCCGTGAAGCAGACACCCTGTCTACTTTTAAGACTAATCTTAAAACTTTCATTTTTTACAAAGCTTATGGTTAGAGTGGCTAATGTTTCCCTGAGCTACCTCTATAGTTATGCTGCTATAGGCTTAGGCTACTGGAGGACATCAGGGCCTATTTCTCTCACTCTACTGATTTCTACTGTTCTCTAGTTTTGCATTGCATTGAAATCACTGTTGTCATTTCAGCTTTTAACTTTTTGTTCTCTCTCTTTTTTCTTCATAGTAGGTACACCTGGTCTGGCGTTCTGTTAGCTGTGACATTATCCAGGGAGGACAGATCACCACTATTACCATCTAATATAGAACAGATTACTGGATCAATGTTTGCTTCTGTGCTTTTTTGTCTGTCTTGTTGTGTCTCTGCTCTGTCTTCTCTAACCCCCAGTCGGTCGAGGCAGATGACCGTTCATACTGAGCCTGGTTCTGCCGGAGGTTTTTCCTTCCCGCCAATGGGTGGTTTTTCTTTCCACTGTTGCTTCATGCTTGCTCAGTATGAGGGATTGCTGCAAAGCCATGCACAATGCAGACGACTCTCCCTGTAGCTCTACGCTTCTCCAGGAGTGAATGCTGCTTGTCGGGACTTTGATGCAATCAACTGGTTCCCTTATATAGGACATTTTTGACCAATCTGTATAATATGATTGATGTGACTTTGTAAAGTGCCTCGAGATGACATGTTTCATGAATTGGCGCTATATAAATAAAATTGAATTGAATTGAATTGAAACCAGCGACTGCAGCATCTGGGCAGGTAGGCAACGTTTATTTGGCTTTTTCTCAGCAGCTTTAGAACTTCATACAATCCAAGAGGGGCGTTCATGTGAGCTTCAGTGTTGCATTTAGTTATGCTTAATAAAGTTGTTATCAACAACATTGGGTTTGTTTTTCTCTAAAGTCACTTGTAATTTTCGTGAGTTGGTGGTTGCAGTTTCTTGGGGTTGTTTCTGAACGTGCAGTCACTTTTTTGGGATTCGTTTTTTTCAGACAGAACGCCCCCTCCCCCGTGACAACTTTTTTACGAGCAGTAAAAGTCCCGGTGTGTATAAATACTAGCTAAATAAGTGCATTTGTAATGATTAGATGTGGCGTGTGGTGGTTTTCTTGCTGGTCTTACGGTTCTTTTCATGGAAACGTTGGAACAAGGCTTCCAACGTTTCCAGATCCAGCGTGCTACCTGACAAAAGTTAACAGCTTGACAGATTAAAACAGCGCAACCTTGCTGTTATCTGCTAAAACTCTCACACTCACTGCCTGGTGAGCCACATACATGGCTGATGGTGGAAAGTACAGGTGCCTTTTTGATGACTCCCTACATCTCTGTCTGTCCTCTGACTTCATTTTAAACTCCTCAGTGATGCTTGGAACAGTAAATGTTGCCAAAGCTGTTCAGAAAGATTCTGGCGTTCCGATCCCTTCCATGGCCCGGGCGCATAAATTCAAACCACTCGGCAAATGTGTGTGAAAGAATGGCTCACTCTCAGGAGCTCGGTGAATTCCAGCATCGAACTGTGATAGGAAGCCGCCTGTGCAACTAAATATTCCAGCCAACTGTCAGCGGTATTGCAACCAAGTGTAAAGACTAGGAACGACAGCAACTCCACCTCAAAAAGCAGATGCTAAAGAACAGAGAGTTCATGGTCAATGGTTACAGAACTCCAAATGTTATATTGCTTTCAGATCAAGAATCATGCAGACAGGTTAGTAGAAAGAGGTTTCCAGGTCCAGCGGCTGCATCTAACCCTTGCATCACCAAAGCCATTGCAAAGCTTCCCATGCTGTTGTGTAAAGCAGGCCCCAGCTAGACTCCAGAGCAATGGAGCCATGATCTCTGGAGTGATTAATCATGCCTTTTTACTGGCAATCCAACAGAAAGTCTTCAGTTTGACAGTTTCCATGAGAACAACATTTTTTTTTTACCACAGGAGTGTCAAGTGCAGAGAGGGGGGGGGGGGGGGGAGTTCTGGTGTGGGGCTGCTTTTCAGGAGATGGTCTAAGCACCCTCAGTGCCAGTGAAAGGAAGCATGCAATTTCATACTCCCAGCTTTGTAGGAACAGTCTGCTCTTTCAGTTCTAACATCACTGTGCACCAGTGCACAAAGCAAGGTCCACAGAAGCATGGATGAGAGAGTTTGGCCTGGAAGTACATAACTGACTTGCAGAGAGTCCTGGCCTCAACCCGACGGGACACTTTTAGGATCATTTAGAGGAGAGACTGCTAGTCTCATCCTACATCAGTGTCTGACCTCACACATGGTCTTCTGGACCAGGAGCACACTTTGGCCTTCCCAAAAGAGTTAAAGCTGTTATAGGTCCACAGGGTGGGGCCAACATCATATGAAGCCCTGTTGTTTAAGAACGGTAAGTCACTTGGGTCCATATTTGTGTGAAGGAAGAAGAGCAAATATTTTTTTGCAACACAATGTATGAGTCTGCTACCCTCAGTAAATTTGTCCATATTGACAAATGCCGTTGTCTAGGTGACCAAGTAGCGTTTATGTTGAGTTTACTGATCAGAAAAATATCAGATGTTTCCAACGCATATAGTATGCTGAACTCGGGACTAATCAGGTTCTAAATCAGGGGTGTCAAACATACGGCCTGCAGGCCGGTTCCAGCCCGCCGAACAGTGTAGTCCGGCCCCGTGGCTAAATGCATTGTCATTATTCAAAAAACAGTGTCCTGTATGGCAATGTGGCAATAAGAATTGTTGTCTCAATGCCAAAAAGAGCTCATCACATTTGACTTTCACAAGTGGAGCAGTGCTGCTTTTGCCATAGTTCTCCGCTTGATTTATGAATGTGAATAGTTTTATTATGATTCATGCGGGGAATAGCTCAAATGATATGGACACTACAATAGGAAAGTAGGAGATGAAAGGAAGAAAAAAAGAAAGTGAAAGAAAGAGGAGATAAAAGGAAGAGAATGATAAAACAATTATTGAAAAAAACATGTACTTCGTTTAATTGAAAATCTGCAGTTCCTATATTGTCCACGAGGGGCGCTGTGTTTTAATCAGCAGATGGTAGCACTGAGCTTCAGATGTGGAAAATTGATTTTAAATCATTTCTTAATTTTTATCTGTTTGATGTATTTTGTCATGCAGGACAGTGTTTTTAAGTTCCAAAAAATGTGAATAAATGTTTTTCAACATTGTACAATCACTGTGATCAGTTCTTATGCATAATGCACTTAAGTAAATGTTTAACTAAGGAAAAGTATTGTTGAAATTGCACATACTTTTCTTAAAAACGCTGAGCTTATTCATAATATATTGTGTAAAAGTGAAATTAATTTAATATAAAAATCAACAACACGTCCACTTTTATTAATTCTATTTAATCTTGCAATGAGTTTACTCGTGTGGCCCTCTTGACATCAGATTAAGCTGTATGCGGCCCTTTAAACCAAAATGAGTTTGACACCCCTGTTCTAAATGCTCGCCCTAAACCGTAGAAGCTTTACCAAACCTAACTGCTGAGTAGTCTCTGGATTTTTACAATTTTCTTGTTCAGTTGTCATATTCTAACTTTTTACAACTAGCTTAGTGTTTTTTTTTTGTCTTGTTTTGGTATGCATATTGTGATGTTTGATCATGTTCCACATCTTGTGACATGAAGGTTGTACATACGAAGAAATAGACTTGCTGGTTTTCCCAAAGATGGGTTAAAGTGGATCTTAGATCCCATGAACTTAGCTTGCCTGTTTGTATGTGAAGTTTTAAAACACGGTGATCATTTCAGAACACGTAGTGTTTTGTTATTTCAGAAATGCTTAAGAAGAAGCTGGGGGGGGGGGTTCTGCCGCGTTGGACCTCTGCTGCTCTGATTTATGGATGGTTATTCTGTTTGTTTAGGAGTCCCCTTGCAGCTCCTGCATAAATCCTACTGCTGTAAAACTGTCCTGAATATTTAATATGGTTCTGATAGGACAAACCCACTAGTTCTTTTCATGCACCGTTACAAGACAAGACGATGAGACTGTTGGACTGTTCACATACAGTACTCTCTGCATGTAACAAGTTATTATCACTCTGCAGCGCTTCAAACCTGAACACCCCCCACAAACATCTTCAGATACTTTCATGTTTTTTATTTAATTATTTTTATTGTTTGGTGAGTAAGAATTCAGTGAAATAACATCATGTTTTGCTTTGATTTACCCTATACATTATATTTTTGTTTTCAGATTTGCTTACAGTGCCTAAAGCATGTTGTTCTCTCACGTTTTTTTGTTTCGGAGTCAGTAAACAGCAACGTTCAGTTTGAAAGGGAAGGTTGTGTTTAATCTAAATTTTTACGTTCGATTTCTAATTCCCCCCGATGCTGATGTTTTTTATTTTTATTTCATTATTTCATAGCAAGCTTAGATTACGACAATGGTGTATGACTATCCATCTGTAGTTTCAGTTTCATCACAGAGAACTACCTGACTGAATAGATTGGTGGATAAAACATTAGGGTCTTTTTTTATCAGTGACATTTTTGGACATGAATAAAATCAGGTATATTAAGATAGCCAATAACTATTTAGCAAATTTAGAAATGCACCATTGAGAGGTTTGTGGTTTGTTTTTACGATCCATTCATAATCCATTTATTTCTGACCTCAAGATCCTAATAATTTTTTTCTTTTTACTTGACTTCCACCATGGATTGGTCATTATTTATTTCTATTAGGACCAAAGACAATGTGGTATTGAAAGTATTAGAATGAAGCTTCTGTCAAAGAATATTTTACCAATAAATAAACAAAAAGAAAACAAGACAAAAATGATGATGGGGTTGACATACTGAAATGCCTTGAGATGATGTTACTGATTAGTGGTTAGAATCTCCAGTAACAACCTCAACGCAGCAGGGTGCTGCTGTTAGGGCAACCAGCCAGTGCTTTGTTGGGATGAACAGAAAAAGATGTGATTGTTGACTTTCCGACAGGTGGATTACCGTTCAGAGCCGATCAGTCTGAAAATGGTCCAATTCTGGTCATCAGCCAGCTTCTCAGTGCATCTTTACTCAGAACCTAAACGATAATTCCGCATCCTTTTTCCTAATCGTAACAATGCAAAGAAATGTCCTTTAGATTCTTTTGCTCAATTTTCAGGTATGGTATTACTTTTCATTTATTTTTACCATCATTAAGCTTGTTTGGCCTTACGGTGGCGAACCTTTCTGAAAATCAGCATTCATGTCTGGATTTAAAGTCAGATTACTTGCTCCGTCAGTCACGACAGATGAATGTTTATTCACCCTGCAGGCTTACTCCACCACCACAGAGCACCAGGAAAAAATGTAACATAAGAACTATGAAATGCATGTTCATTGACTTTGCAGATGTAAGAAGTTTTTAATAGTCTCAAATATTGATGAAAATCTTCACAAAGCCTGCCCTGTTGTCTGCAGCTATGTAAAGCACATGGTGCTGTCTGCTCATCCGTTATAGTGAGAACTGTTCTGCAGTGGCCTACTGGACGTATCCAGCAAGTCTGGATGGATCCTAAGCTGCTGTCATCGCTTAAAACTTGCAATAAATCTTTCAGCACCGCTTGTCTCAGACTATTTCTTCTCTTTTCATTAATATAAACCAGTTTGAACAGGGCCTTTACCAACACAGAAAGCAATTAACTGAGTTTACCATCTCTAAGTGAAGGATTTTAGTGCTCTTTTCAAGGGAAATTCTTTCAGGAGAAAAAAGAAGAAGCTTATTCTTAGTCACTTCCTTTGGGATTTATTTCTTAATCTTTTCACGAGTTTGTGGACTGAACTCCTTATCGTCCTATTCGTGGTTTTTGTGAAATATTGAGTACAGAGCACGTTTTAATGCCAACTAGAATGAATGACTCTCCTGTTATTTGCATTAAGACCGCTAGGTGGCAGGCTGCAACAAGGTTAAGGTGTAGAGGCGCGCTTTACAAACAGGAACAGCATCAAAACGGTCTTTTTTTGGCTGTTAAAATAAATAACAAGTAACTCTCATAGTTAAGATATATATATATATATATATATATATATATATATATATATATATATATATATATATATATATATATATATATATATATATATATATATATTTATTTATAATGTCCTTTCATTCCCTAACAGGGCTGTTACCCACCTCTTGTTCTATTAGCTCAGTGACAGACATGCCCAAGGCCTACAATATTCTCCACTCAGTGTAGCAGTAAAGCTCTACAGCGTAAAGAGGATATGGATGGCAAGGTTGTGTTCCTTCAAATCATGAGTCATGTTTAAGAAATAGTTCCTTTTTTTCTTTTTATTAAGTAATTCACTTAAAAAATTACATGTAATATTCATTACACAGAGGTTTATTAGACAAATGCTGCACTTTATATTGTAATGTTAACTTATTCCAACTGCAATCTCATAACACTGTCGTAAGCTGTATGCACTCTGTACATACAAAATGACAATAAAGTTGTCTAAGTCTAAAAAGTCAAATTCTATATGTCAATGTTTTATTTTGCTTGTTAGTTTTTTATGTTTATGATTCACAGCAGCAAAACCCCAAAATAAAGTTTATCTGTAAATTAGAATATTACAGAACTCGACTGATAATTAAAAAAAGGATTTTTAATTCAGAAATGTTGAGATACTGTTAAGCATGTCCCTTTGCTGTAGGCTACATGATATACACTCGATACTTAAAGATGGGCTGAGAAAGGTTGCGTCGATGGTGGTGTCTCTAATCCACCTCTTGACAACGTCTCATAGGTTCTATGGTGTTTAGGTCAGGCCAGCTTGCGGGCCAACCAAGCAACGTGATATCATGGTCATTAAAGCAGATCTGTGTATCACTGGCAATGTGGGCAGGTACCAGGTCCCACTGGAAAATGGCATCAGCATAAGGTGTCAGCATTGAAAAAACAGCCCACATAAGATGTTTCTGATGTTGTTTCTGGATCAGGAGAAGCTTAGCGCGTTTTCCACACGTTTTTCCTTCCACTCAACTTTCCCAAATCTCTGAATGCAGCCCTCTTGAACAGCCCACTTCTTTAGCATTGAGCTTTTTTGGTTTACCCTCCTTGTGAAGGGTGTCAATAACTGCATGCTGAACAACTGTCAAGTCAGCAGTCTATCTCACGGTTTTATGGGCCTTAACATGACATTAACATTACATACACAACATGCATCTCTGTAAAATAAAATTAATATTCATTATGTAATAGTCATATTTTTAGAGGAACTAAATTTTAGGTTTTCATTAGGTATGAAAGAATGATTCAAACTGGTGTGCTCTTTTATTTTTGCCAAGTTGACCACTCCTGTTTTCTCATTTGTGAATAATCGTGTCAGTGCGGCTTGCTGGAGTCCCAAAGCCTTAGGAATGGTTCTGTAAACCTTTCTTGGCAAACTGATGTCATAGACTCACATGTTCTTGAATTTCTTTAGACTTGGACATGCTTTACTGATTTATATCTTCATGTTGTCACACTATTCTATTGAAGTGTTTTCTTAGTTGGTTAGTTACCAAAAAACGCATTGATCATGATTATTAATTGGGAAATTGTATTTTCACTAAGGGCTGTGTTGGTTTGAATAACTTTTTTTCCTGATAAAGTCTGACAACAGAGCAAAAAAGGAGAAATCTCTGAGTGGCTAGGTAGTACCTCTTCCTTTCACTGTCAGATTATGCTTTTTAATTGAGCTGCTGAAATAAATGAGCTTTTTGATGATGTTCTAGCTTTAGAGAAACATTTGTACTTTAACCTTCTTCTGCCTTTATCCTCTGAAGGTCTGAAGGTCTGCAGGTTTGAGAGAACAGAACTGCAGCATTTGATGCAGTGGGAATTAGTCTTGTGAAGAAAAGGGAGGTCTGTTCCATCTCCAACAGCTACTGCCACTGAAACCAGCCCAGATCAAGATGAAGCAAGTTCACAGAGTGGACCAGTGATTTCCATCTTCTTTATGCTGTGCATTGATCAAGTGTTCCCTTGATGCAAAATGTCACGGAGCTGAAAGTCGAAACAACAGCTGACTTTCAGACACCACCTCTAAAAACACAGTGCCCGATTTAAAGGTATACAGTCGTTTTCTGCTCTCCCGTTTGGGAAGGTCCCACTTCAAGCTTTATTTGTGCATTAGTGGCTGAGCCGCACTGAGCTCCCCAGGCCTGTCTCCCTTCCAGACCAAACACACATCCATCTCTGTCTCCCCCGGCTGCTGGTGACCCCTGCGTTCTGGCGTCGTGTTAACCTTCACTCCGGCATCCATAAACAGCCCGGCTCCTCGCCGAAGGCCACCCAGCCTCTGTGGTCACTCTCAGAGATCAGTATTAGTGGGAGCTGATGAACACCCTTGAACCAACAAGCCTCTCAGTCACCAGGAGTACACACAGACATCTTTTACGAGTAAAATAAAACTGCCCAAAGCTCCCTCCGCAGTGCAGCTTCTTGTCTCTGCTTGAGCTTTATTATATTTTACACTCTGTGGGAGATTCCACTCGAGAGCTTCTCAGAGTTTTTGTACTTGAAACTTTGAACAGCGACACAGCTGTTCAATAGCTTGTTATTGTTTCTTTGTTGATCAGTCATTTTATGGTTTTCGTTCCTTGCATCAATTCTCTGTCTGACTGTTTTTCAGTGTTTGTGCCATGGGTAATGAGGCTGGACATTTTCAGTAGCTAAGACTCCATAAAACACTGAAGTACAGTGCCGTCCAAAATGCATACTCCTTAAACCACTATGCATTTGTCACATTATAGCCAAAGACACCCAATCGCCTTAGAGCAGCTTTCTCATCCCTGCCAAAGAACAGCATCCCCATAACGTGATGCTGCCACCACCACATTTCACGGTCGGTTCCTGTTTTTATGCCTATGTGCAAGGCTAGGTTTCTGACACACCTAGCCTTTTGCACGGAGACCAAAAGTACACTGACCACACCACCTTACCCCACAAGTTTGCTGCTTCCCCCACATGGCTTGAGAAAAGCTGGAAACAGGTTTTCTATGGTTAGGTTTTGTTTTAACCAGTGGCTTTCCTCTTACATTTCCTTGTTGAAGGTTAAGGGGTGCTCCCACCTGAGCTTTGGATCTCTGTAGCTCCTGCAGGGTTGGCATGGCCCTCTTGGCTGCTAATTTGATTGATGCTGTCGTGGTCCAGCCTTTCAGTGTAGCTGAACATCCAGGTCTTGGTAGGTTGGGACTTTTGCTGCGCTCTTCCCATTTTTGGTTGTAGCAGTGGACAGTGCTCTGGGAGCCGTTTAAAGCTCGGTGTAGATTTAAACGATTTAAAACTCTCCACAGCTTCACCTGTGAGCTGTCTGGTGGGTTCCTCGGAAGTTCGTGTTCTCCAATGATCCCTAACAATCCTGTGAGGCCTTCACAGACGGTTACATGAGGGTGTAAAGTAGGCTTAACACACGTGCATGCCACTCTTTTCAGGTTACTATTTATAAAGAATATCGAAAACCAGGCATGGTTTTCCATCTGCTCCCAGCAGTGTGCTACTTTGTGTTGGTTTAGCATATGCATTCTTAATAAAATACTTCTTAGCATGTGGTCATAAAGTGAGAAATGTAAAAAAACAAAGCAGACATTGTAGAATGCAGCAAGCAGAACGGCTTCAGGATGTGACAGGATGAGGAATCTGGCAATGTTCAGGTCTTCAGAAGCGTAAGTAATTAAAAGCACATCAAATGTAAAATAGCTTTGCTATAATCCCACCTTGAATTATTACCGACTCTGCAATTTCCCAGCTTTACAGAGTGTTTTAGTCAATTTGACATATTTTACTTATATAGACTTCATCAGTCTTGCTAGAGTTGTTCTTGTTACCGGCAGCAGCTGCAGAGAAAATGATTTATAACCTTTAATAGACCCTCTCTGACAACTTCCGTGCTTAAAATACTCCTAAAGTCATAACTCAGCATGCGAATGATCATTATCCACAATAAACACATCTTATGGCTGACAGCAAATGCTTGAGAAGTCATTGGCTCTTATTTGGACATGGAAATAAAGGATGGGGCTTCAATTCATTCTGAGGAAGACACACAATTATCTTCAATTGATCTTCTGTTGTCAGACTTCCCGCCATGTCCGTTAACTCACAATATGTTTTGTGGTGAACGTTGTCATGAGTAGTGAAACTGCAGTGCTTTAGTCATTTCTGATAATTTAGAGATGGGCTTAACTCACGTTGTGTTTGGCAGCTTTACTGAAGTGTTCCCTTTCGTCGTTTTGAATGCAGGAGTTTGGAATTTAGAAACTGTTTTTGTTTTTTTAGAGCCGCAGCGCTGGTTCTTGCAAAGTTTTGACCTTCAGCTAGAGGTTTCAACCAATTCCCAAGAACTATGTTATAAGAACAACAGGGAAAATATTTTTTCCAGCCTTCCTGTTAGCTACTGAAAGTCTTGCTCTCTTTCGTAGCCTGAAGGAACAGCAGACATCCCCATTAGGATGTATGAAATTTTGCTACCTTCACAATCACTTCTTCTGCTTCCTCTGACGTAATTTTAATTGCGAACGTTTGTTTTCATACACTAGTAACCTCCAGACAGCAAACTGCTTGTTTTTGCTTAGTATGGTGAATTTATTGAATAGAAAAAGATAGAACTTGTGATCTTTCAACCTGACCAAATCTCCAACTCCAGTTACAGAATCGCAGTCCCAAACTTGCATGGCTATGCTTCATTGTTACCTGCAGACACTCGTTATTGAATGGCTCTCCAGCCCTTTGGTGACAGAACTGCCTTCTGCTGGAGCCAAAGACTACAAATTGTGACTCATCAGTCCAGAGCTCCTGTTGCCATTTTCTGCACCGCGTTTCCTATGTTTTCATGCACAGCCGAGTCACTTGCCCATGTTTCCACGTTGGAGATATGGCTTTTTGGCAGCAACTAGTTCATGAAGACCACTTCTGGCCACACTTCTCCAGACAGTGGAGGGGTGTACCCGGGTCCCGTTGATTTCTGCCAGTTGCAAGTTGATGGCACTGCTGGACATCTTCGAAAGGCAATAAGCTTGATGTGTTTTTCCTCTGCTGCACTAGGTTTCCTTGGCCCTTCACTGTGTCTAAGATCTTCGACGCTGCCTGTTTGTTCATGCTTCTTCAAAAGAGCCTGAACAGCATTTTTAATGGCAGCCTGTTTTGAACCATTTGTCTGGGGGTGATCTTGCTGATGCGGTATAACTACCTTGTGTCTTGTTGCTGTGTTTTGTCACAGTGCGTGACCTCTGACCTGAAACTGTCTTCCTCAAACTCACCCTAGTAGCGGAGTTTGGTTCTTCCTCTCCCAGTTTTAAGTCTCCTCCACATCTCTTTCTCTTTCAGTTTATGACTTTGTTGCAACACACTTGACTACAATCCTACAGAATCCCTGCCGTTTAGCAAGAGCACCTACAGTATAAGAAGCGATGCTGGCTTGAAGGCAAAGGGTTGTTGCACCAAATATCGACGTGATTTCGATTTTTCTTTCGTTTTCTCTCTTTGTATTTTGTAAAGAGATAAAAATAAGCAATCGTTATTATTTGCACTCCTCAAAGACATGTTATGTTACAACCCAACCCATTTTGTTGGGATTTTATTCCTTTGGCCAACACAAAACAGGATATCATTGTGAGGTGGAAGAAAAATGATTAATGGTTTGTCCAATTTGTACAAAACTGTGGCGCGTGTTTACATCTGTGTTCAGCCCTCCTTGCTCCAAAGACAAATAACAACAAGCAAATGCATATTATGGTAATGAGATGAGGTGTATACATTGAGCCTATTATAAAACGTCTTACATTAAGGCTTTTATTAAGAATCCGTCTAAAAAGTCCAGGTTTTTGGGCTTTTAGAAAAACAGGAAATAATCAAATTTAGCTTTGCCGACACCGGCCGACTTTTCCGTCTAGCCTTGACTGATAGCCTTGGCATGCTGGTCGCAAACCTTGGCGAGGTAGTGCCCAGTGGGAGGCAGTAGCTGGTGCAAATAAATCACTGTGACTGCAACATGTTTACCCTGAGCCCCTACTGACTATCCAACATGCAAATGCACTGAATTAAGCATCCTGAGCCCCAACAGCTAAACGGAGTCAGAAAAGTGAGATTTTCATTTAAATGCAGATGGTGTTCAGGGGTGACTGGAGGCCAAGTGCTTGGATGACTGCTCAGGCTCCCAGTTTAGTGCAGCGAGATGCAGGGAAACTGCAGGTGGTGCGAGCTGATGCAGACTGTAGCGTTGTCCTCCCTGGAAAGGAAGCAGGCAAGCATCAGCAATAAACTGGGAGTTTTTAACCAGGGTTTTCTGGCTGACACGTTGCTGGCTGCTGGACAGGAACTCATTAAAAGTTTCACTGGGTCTTGATGTCTGAAGTTCAGCTGACAAATATCATGGAAACAAATCCAGTCCTTGATTGCTGCAACTTTCCACTGAGCAACAGACATCATTTCCATATTGAGACTAGATAGACTTCATTCAGGCTCAGGTCATGAAGTGTGTATGTTGGCCAGAACTTTGAATTTCATCTAAGTTTAGAGAACATTTACTGCTGACCTTATCAGCGTGTTGCCATGAATGTTACGTGTATTACAAATAATTTCATTTATAAAGCGATTACTGAGGGTTGCAGAGGTCGGATGCTCTAGAGCACAGTAGTGGTGAGCTTTATACCGCTGCCTCCAGAGCTTTGCGCTGTACATTGTGATGTTAGGCTTGGATGGAGCCATGGAAACCTGCTACACAAAGCTCTTTACTCACTGTTGTTCTCCTGATCTAAAGGCCACACGAAGCTTAGAGGTGTCCAAATACTAATGTTGCAGAAAGTCGATTAAAAGTCTTCAAACAGGTTATAGAGAGGAATGAAATGCCTGACTCCACTTTTCCACAGCTAAAGGCCTTAATGCAGTCAGGAAGAAGGTGTTCACGGTGATGCTCCTTCATCTTCTAACACAGACGTGAGCTGTCTGCAGCCAGGGAAAAGATGTCTTCACTTGTAAAGTGTCAGTAGGCAAAACCCAAATCAGCTTTAATTCAGTCAAGTTTATGCACACAGAGGTGAAGTTTGTTTTAAATATAAACACAAGAGAAGGGGGGAGGGTTTTTGTTTTGGTAAAACCTCACCTGTAATCCAGTAGAGTCCGGAATATGCCGCAGCACTTATTCGCCTTCCCTCTACTCCCTTTCATCTATATGCAGAACGTCTCACAACATTGCCCAAAAGGCCTAGTCCAGGCAATTTGCAACAGTTTCCCAGTGTTATGAGATCCTTCGCACTTTTTTTCTCCGTTGCAAATGGAGTTTCATCATCTGAGAGAAAGAGAGAGAGAGAGAGCGAGAGAGAGGGAACTTTAAGAGCGTGAGCATCTTGGAGACCGCTCCCCGAGCTATCAGGGCAGATGTGATGGGGTTTCACACAGAGGAGGATTCTGTTAGCCACATGCAAGGTTCAGTTACTGTCTGACACGCTGCTCCTACACACCTTCCACCGCGATTCCATCTCCCTCTTTTCAAACCACATCACAGATGTGGAGGGCATGGAGGAGTGGAGCTTTACCAGCCAAATAAGATCGCTGTAGAAGGGCAGAGCATAGAAACGCTCTGCCAAAACTAGATTTCCATCTTTCATCAAAGAGTCTCTGTTAAATGGAAAACAAATGTGTGATTGATGTGTTTGACTTTGGCCATGACGATAGACACGAGAGAAGGCAGGCGTTCCCCATCGCTAAACGTTCCCTTTGAAATTAGAGGCCGACAACAGGAAAGTGAGAGGGGGGGGGGGAAGTTTGACGGAGTAACAGTGGGATGCTAAAGAATGCGGGGTTGCTTTGATGCTGAAATAGTTGGATTTGCTCTAAAGCTTGTAATCTAAAATGCATGAGACACAAATAAAAGGTGTGAAACTGAGACAAGAAAGATTTAATTAGTGCACTCAGCCTCAGCAGAGGAGCACTTAAAGTACTTTGAGAGTAAACACACAATAATTCCCTGTGAGAGAATTTTAACCGAGGGATTTACAGAGCAAACAGGACTGCAGTCTGACTCCACCAATTAACTGCTTACATTCAGAAATCAGCAAGCACTCAACGGTACACAAAGGCATAAGACGTCACTTTTAATGCATTTTTTTTCACACATGATAATCTTTTGAGTCAAATCTCTTTGACTACGTACATGTGTTCAGTAAAAGCTCATGTCTTCATGTTGTCCTTCACATCGTTTACCTGACAGAGGGTGAACACTAATATGAGAAATGTGAAACCCTCTCACACTCAGATCACACTACCTTTTCTGAAGCATAAAATATGGAGAAGCACCAGTCAGATTTGTGGCCACTTCTCAGTCTCTGCTTCTGCAAGGCTTTGACCCGCCCATGTCAACTTTAGCGGATTCCAATTCGTCCAAGAACAAATATCTTGCTGCATTTTATTTATTCAGGTATGTATAAATAACTTGTGTTTGCTTTCAAGTAAAGTTAAAATTAAGCAGTAATTATTTAATTAAATTTAGCACATACTATAGAATAACATTTGGTATAATGCAATTTAGAGACATAAGGCATAACTGAACATGATCTAAAAAATAAAATGATTTTTCCTGTGTCTGGAATATCTTTATTGATGCTGTTATTGAGAGAGACAGAGACAGAGACAGAGAGAGAGAGAGAGAGAGAGAGAAAGAAAGAGAGAGAGAGAGAGAGAAAGAGACTTAATTGTCATTCAACTCAACAACTGACATTCACAATGTACATTTGAGTGAAATTTTGTTGCAAGGCTGCGAGTAAAAAACAGAAGACAAACGAGAAACATTATAAACATAAGTATTTGTAATTTGTCAGGAATGTAGTAGGAAACCAAAAAAAGATTTCTTTACAATCCAATCTGTTCCATCATTACATTATTTTAAATACAGCTTAAAGAGGACATGTCATGCTTTTAAATTCTTCCTTTTCACATTTAAATCACTCAGTTGAGGTCCATGTACAGTGGAACTGCAAGGCTTTGGTCTGAATTCATCATTGTTGTGGCTCCACAGCTCCTTTTTCGCCCCTGTTCTGAGGTGTGTCTGAGAGCAACTCGTTTTGGTGCTGTTTCTTTAAATCTAAAGGAGGCCCTTGACACTGCAGGTTGCAGAGTGTTCCACTCCACCCCGTTCGACCATTTTTGTAGCAAGCTGGAGGATGATGTAATGAATTGTGTGGGTTAATACAGCCAACAACTGAACATTTTGAATTATACACTTGTAGCTTTGGCATCCTTCTGCTTGGACTACCAAATAGCAGCAAGAAATAAAAATGGCGGGTTTGCAAAAGTGGAAAGCCAGAAGTCAATGACCTTATTTAGCAGCTCCGTAGGATATAGAGTGACATAAGTCACTCTTAAAAAACAGATTTTTAGTCTCAATGAGCTCTACCTGGATAATTAAAGATAACTTAGATACATGCGATTGATCATAAATTATAATAGTACAGAGAGAAAACTGAACAGCTTGAAAAATAAGACCCAAACAGAGTATAAAGACATATATGCAGTAGCTGGATAGACTAAATTCAACTTTGCTGATTTCTTAGAGACTCCAAGTAGATGACAAAATGTATTTAAAAAGTGGATTTTGCAAGATATGTCCCCTTTAAAGCTATAGTTGGTTATCCTGTTCAGAAATGTTTTTTATTATACTGGGTAAAATTGTCCTTTCATCCTAAAAGTAGTCAATACATTATGTGTTCAGAAAAAGGAGGTTAAAAAATTGATCTATGTGGGAGCTACAGGTCTGTAAAAACTTCATACCGAAGAGCAGTGTTTATGTATCTGGTTAGCTTAGCGGTTAGCTTCAGTGTTAGCCGTTCATTGTAGCGCTGCTGCTCTCACCGTATACTTTGAACATGGCTGAGAGTCGCAAGAAGCGAACCATGTTTATGTTTATGAGCAGAAGAGGTAGGCCTCAGTAGAAATAAATAAAACCAGAGTGGATTTTTTTGGGAGATTTTATTTTATGCTCTGAAGAGCGGAAGAGCAAGGTAAGTTGGTTTTACGCATGTGCAGTTATTCAAAAAGGGACTTGGGAAAACTAGTTCGTCCTAGAGATCCAGAGCTCATGTGGGAAAACCTGTCGACAGGATAACTGTTAGTTAGTACTCCACAGCCTTTCAGGAGGAGAGTCAAGAAGAATGTACTGGAAGGGTAGTCACGTGAAATCCTGTCCGTTTGCTACAAGCCATTTACAGAGCACAGCAAACATGTAGATGAAGATGGTCAGGTCAAATGAGAACAAAGTAGAAGGGTAAAGTAAGCACTGCACATCCCCCTAACCACAAAATCTCCATGTTAATGGCAGCATGATGGCGTGGGGATGCTTTCCCTCTGCAGAGACAGGGAAGTTGGTCAAGCTGAATGATGGGAAGATGGATGGAGCTCAAGCCTGGGAAATCCAAGAAGAAAACCTGTTAGAGGGTGAGAAAAACTTGATACCTGGGCCGGCAAGACGATAACACCTTCATTTTACTCCCACTTCTCAATTAGACAAGGTAAGGCCAGGCAAATGTATTTGTATAGCACATTTCAGTACAAGGACAACGCAAAGTGCTTTATATGATTAAAACATATGAAAATAAAAACAGAATTAAAGCAAGTTGGAATAAAATGTAGAAAAAGTGAAGCAAAATAAAACATGGGAAAATGGAAACTAAAAGCAAATATTAATGATTTTAACAACAGTTGGACTACAAACTTAAACTAATGATGTTTCAGTTAACAGTTTAACTAGAACAGTCGAAGGCAATCCTAAACAAATGTGTTTTTAATCTTGATTTAAAAGAACTCAGGCTTTCAGCACTTTTACAGTTTTCTGGCGGTTTGTTCCAGATGAGTGGAGCATAGGAACTGAAAACTGCTTATCCATGTTTGGTTCTGGTTCTAGGTGTGCAGCGTAGAACAAAGTAGGCATACACTACTTTGTGCTGGTCTATCACAAAATACCTAGTAAAACTCTAGGACTGGTAAAGGAGGAGTAGGATCTCCGCATCATGATATTATCACCATCATCTTACCTTGTGGAAAAAAATGTAAATTCTTCACCAGTTTCACAGTTATACATTATTTTGTGCTGGTCTACAGTAGTAGTACTCTAGTCATAGTTGGAAGGTAATAAAATGTAAAATAAGATCAAGATGTGTTATTTTTGGAGCACATTGTAAAACTAATACACAAAATAAATACATACATAAATAAATACACAGTGGTGTATTTGCTGTGAAATCCCATGTTTCATCATGTCAAAGTCAAAACTTACAATGTCTGATCCACAAATAGAAGTCTGACAATTTTGCACCACTGCAATGAGAGAGGAAGATGGAAAGGACGATATCCTTTATCATCTAGCCCATTGTAATCTTGTATACAAATAAAAAGAAGTCCATCTCTCTTTCATCCAGTCATTTAGGAGATTAGCGAGATGGATACTGAAGGGGATACCCCCCGACTGTCCTTCTCAGGAGGTTGGAGGACAGGTGGAGCTCCTTCCACCTTCTGTTTCTCTGTGAAACTGTCTTTTTCTTTGTTATGCGAGTTTGAAGGGCACACACCCATGCACCCACCTATATGCTGGAGAGCTGCCAGGCTGCTGCTGTGGCTCTTGATGGCGACTAGAAAGAAGACTTTATAGTGACTGATGCGGTCTGGAGCTGGCTCTGATCCCCACCCACCGGCAGCAACAGCAGTCCTGCTCTTTGTTTACCTCCTTTAACTTGAAGAAGAACAAAAGAATCCAGCTTCAATTTAATCCTATGAAGGCTGGATGAGAAAGGGAGAAATGAAAAGCACGCTCTGCACCAAAGAACGCAGAAACAATGACAGGGTGTGTCTTTGTTTTGAAAGTGTCGACATGTTTTGGGTTTTTTGCATCTTTTATTTTTGTGCTCTCTGTGAAGCATGCTGCGTTGCTTTCTGCCTTCTTTCTAACATCAGATCTATTAAAATGAATTTTATTATTAGCAAAACAAGACACGTAGTGAATGAAAGTGGTTAAATAATTGTGTGCCACAAAGAAAAACGAAGCATACAAATGCATTCAACTGTAACGTTAAATGCGCAAATAAACTTAAACATTACTATTTTGTGTTTGTTGAATATCTTGTTTCACAGCTTGATGTCTAAACTGTAAATGTACGGTAAAACTGCATACATTGCTGTGTGAAAGCATTTGGTAACTTACAGATTTTATCTCTTTATGCTTTTTTTGTCCCACTTAAATGTTTCAGCTCAACAATTTTAATATCAAGCTAAATAAAAACTTGTTGGAGGAAATTTTCAAATGATGGTTTCTTGTATCAAGGGAGAGAAGCTATCGAAATAAACGTTGTGCGAACTGCATACCTGGCTATGCCGCCCTTGCTGTGCGCTACTGTCATCTCTGCGAGGCAAGGCAAATTTATTTGTGTAGCACATTTCAGCACAAGGATAACGCAAAGTGCTTTACATGATTAAAACATCGCAAAATAAAAACAGAATGAAAGCAAGTTGGAATAAAATGTAGAAAAATTAAAGCAAAATAAAACATGGGAAAATGGAAACTAAAAGCAAACATTAATTATTTTAAAAACATGTTGGATACAAACTTAAACTAATGATGTTTCAGTAAAACAGTTTAATCTTTCTTATTGCTTAATCGGGAACACTGACCTGAACAAAGGTATGTGAGCTGTGCAGTGCTTTCGATTGTTTTAGATGATGTCACTGACTTTGTTTCTCCTCTGTTCTTGATTTATTTTAGATGGGGACATGAAGTGTGTTTTTTTTAGATCCTTTGCAGGTTGTCAGACAGGTTTTTCCTTCTATAGGCTGGACTGGGTGGTTATAAACTTTGAACTTTACTTTCAGAGTTAATTATTATTAAACAAAGGACTTTACTTTTTTTTAAACATAGGGCCAGGTGGGTTTGTTTAGCTTTTTCTACCTTAATAAATTAATTCAGCATTTTTAAAGGTGCATTTTGCATTTTTTAAAGTTATCTTTGTCTGATATAAAAATCTGTCTGATGATCTCAAACATAGTGTGATAAAATAGAACATATATGTGAGTGGGAAATACCTTTTTATAGGACTGGAGATAGAAGACAGAAAGAAAGCAAATGAAAAACAATTTCAGAATTTCAAAACAGACTTGACATCAGTCATGAAAAACATTGCTCCTGCAGTTTTATGTCACGATTTCTTATAACATTCAATCCATTGTGAGTATCTATGTTGTAATACATGAGGCTTTGGATAGATGAGCCCATCAGTCATTTGATTGGTAGCTTCAACATCCCAGAGGGTGATGTCTTCCTCATAAACAACAGACAGATTTGTTCCTCACAGGCTGCTGTACACTCAGATCAGCATGAGATATAGTATTTGTGGAATGTATCTTCAACATCGTTAATAAACTTCAGTGATCCAAACTGTGCGGGTAAATCTTCTTTTTATGTTACTGAATTTTTACCAATACATTAAGATAAAATAAAAAACATATATTTCCTTCTTTTCTAAGTGGCAAAATGTCCCTTTAGGAAATGCACATATTACGTTGTGAAAAACTGTGAAAAACTTTAGTGTTGTGTAAGATGTTTGCTTGCTGAACGTTTCGAAAGTGGCCAGGAAAGCTAGAACAGAATGATGTTACAACAATGGACTTCATTGTATTTTGTTGGTTTTTCAGAACGGCACCTAATTATAAAGTAGACGGATGTTTTTCCATATAAATAAAGCAAGTAGCTGATGGTAGGGCAACCATTAGTCTTGCCCTCCACAATAAGGTCTTTGTTGAAGAGTGGCAACAATAAAGCCCTAGGAGCTCCATTTCAACTTTCTAGCCTACATGCAGATACTATAAGTGGCCGGAAACAATACCCTCAACACACCATCTCTGCCGTGGCAGTATCATGCTTTGTGAATTGGTGGGAAGATGGCTCCAGCTAAATAAATGGCATTTGTCGAAAAGAACATCAGAGATGGTTGGCCTTGCTTCCAAAGAATGACCCTAAGCATACAACCCCAGGGATGGTTTGGATCAGAGCATATCAATGCATTAAAACAGTCTAAAACCCAATTAGGAATTTGTCAGGGTTCAGTTTTTGCCCTGCATCACCATGGACAGTTCCACCATTCACTCAGCCCAGTTCCACTCCACTCTAATCACCTACAACTGTCAGCTCACTCCACCTGCAAGCCTCTATATAAACTCCCCTCAGTCAGCTCTTCCCCGCCGGATTGTCTTCATCCAAACCTCGTCTGCCAGTCAGAGTTTCCCACGTCGGCCAGTCAGATATTTTCCCACGTCTGCCTGACAGAGTTTCCTACGTCTCTCTGACAGAGTTTCTCGCATCTACGCCTGCCTGCCGGCCAGCAAATACTTTCTCTGCTGTGCTGCTGGTTCTACTGCAGCCCCTGCGTCCTAAGAACTCTCTCTGCCGTACTGCTCGCTCAACTGCTACCCCAGCGCTCCAAGAACTCTCTCACCTGCTCTAAGGGCTTCCTGTTTCTGCAGCGCAGCACCCGCAGCTCTCCAGCGCTCTCCCGTCCTCCAGCTCTCTCCAGTCCTCCAGCTCCTGCACTCATTATTCACCAGCCTGGTAAAGACTCTGGTTCTCATCCTCCAAAATTCACCTTCTTCAATAAACTCTCTAAATAGAGCTCTGTGTGTGTGTCTGTGTTCGGGTTCATCAGGACAAATCCTGACAGGATTTAGGAATCCTCTTTCAATCTGACTGTGCTGGAGCTCTTTTGTAAAGCAGGATAGGGAAAAAGTTCAGTCTCTACATGTGCATTGCTGGTAGAGACCCCAAATTATTTGCACATGTTGTGTATTGGGGTTTGGTCATCTTCAAGCTGCAGATGTGAGAATGCTGCAGGAAAACCACTCTGTTAATACAGACTAAGTTGAACATTGGAAGATTTTATTTCAACCAGGCCCTCATGAAAAAGGACATGTCTGTCAAACATGAAAATATGTGGAGCATATTAAGCTGAATGTAGAAGACTTCCCAAAGAACACAAGGAAAGTTTATTTGTATGTCACATTTCAGCAACAAGACAATTCAAAGTATTTTAGACAATGAAAACATAATGAAACACATAAAAAACATTTTAGTGGCTAATAAAAGTAAAGACAATTTGGACTACAGACTGAAATCAGTTTTGTTTCAGTTAATAGTTTAAATAGAGCAGTCACAGGCAGCTTTAAACAGGTGTTTTCTTTGTCACTGAATATTTAAAGTAACAATCACAGAGTGTATATACTCAAAAGCCACTAATGCCAAATCACACATGGTATTTCATACTCTATCTTCAGTGAAGAAAAAGATGCATCCTTTATCACCAACTACATCAAAATCTCATACTACTTCAATGAGCTCAGATAAACATAGCCCTTTTTTAGAACAACATGCAACTCTGCACATTATCTCCACATCACTTACAGAAAAGGCTGCAAGATTATTTGTTTCATTTTAACTATAGCCATTAAGTTGTTTAATGACTATAGTTAAAATAAAACTTTAACTTAAACTTAAATAGTACGAGGAAACACTTAAGGGGGTCTTTGTGAGCAAGTAAATGGCTATAGAGTTATAGTACATTGATCATTTATTTATTTATTGTGTTCTGTCTGGCAATGTAGCATTAAGCATTGTTGTCTTAATGCCAAAAAGAGCCCAACAGATTTTACTTTTACAAGTGGAGTATTACTGGCTATATATATATATATATATATATATATATATATATATATATATATATATATATATATATATATATGTATATATATATACACACTCTGTGCAGTAACCCCCACTCTGGAGAAGTGGCTCCAACACATACCTGAAGAAAAATTAGACATCTCAGTCCAGGAAAGCACAATCTTAGGAACAGCTAAGATACTAAAAGAACCCTCAAGCTCCCAGGCCTCTGATAGTGGACCTGAGATTGAGAAACGGAGAGCCTCCCACCTTGCTCAGGAGTATAAGGGGTGGGTGAGAGAGCAGTTTTTTTTATGAAAAGGGGTACTAATACTTTTATTTGTACAAAGCAGTGTAAAGTATGGAGTTCATCGAGCCGTCATTCTGAGTTTTGGAAGAGAGGTTTCAGGATAATGTCATGAAGAGGAGCTGACACTGGGGACATATTTAGAGACAAAACTTCGACCTTTCCTCCCCCTCACACCTGGGGTTGCAGAAAATATGGAAGTGTCAAATGTTTTTTCTGAATTGACTTAGTGGCTAAATCGATTTAGGAACATATACCTGGTCTAAGGCTGTGACTTCAAGGACAGTTCGGGGGCACCTCTGCAAGTAGTTCTTTTTCAGAAGAGGATGGATGAGGCTGAGATCATACCTGCAGCTGCACGGTTTCTTCGCTATTTATTTTCATTATGCAGCTGGAACAATCCTAACGGCTGGCCACAGCGGTCAGCCCCACGATGGATTTTGCACAGTTCGATTGGGCAAAGAAAAAAAACTAAACTGAGGAAACATTGCCACAGTTGGAGTTCTGTCCACAATTTCTGAAGTTGCAGCTTGCTGATTCATGGGAACACAATGCTTGAAAGATTTAGCCGTACACCACTTGTTTATATGTTCAAGATAAAGTTAGACAGAGAAGAAGAATGACAGACATACCTTCCCGCCCACCCCACTTGCAGAGAGTCAAGCTTAAAACAGCTTTTTTAATTTCCCAGCTGTCAAGTTTTCCTCAGTTGATTTGAGACAGCTTGATGTTGGCAGCAGCCCACCTTTTCTCACCTTAGAGAAATGCATTTTTTCTCTCTGGACAAGCATTACAATACTTATGGGGTTGAATTAAATTTCTTATCCTGGGGCAGACAACTCAACACAATAGTAAAAAAAAAAAACATGAAAACAAATGCTGCGAATAAAATGTATTATTATTATCTTATTTTCCAGACATTTTACTGAGGTGTATTTGAGAAGATTTAAAGTAATCCTCAGGGACGAGTCCTTCGATTTAAATTATGGATGTGACATACAATCCCTCTCAGCTGCACGCCTGCTCCAAAACACGGGTATAAACAAGATGTTTTGGGATCAGATCCAGCGACATCGAAATGCCAGGATATTTCTTGTTGAAGTCAAATATATCTCACTCATCTCGGATGTGAAGGTGAGATATTTAGGCTTGACACCCAGTAGGTTAAAGACTGATTTTAAAATAAAGGAAATGATTTTTGACTTGTTGCCCAGTTTTAATGACAGAATCAGTTGATAAATACATATGTGGGATGGCTGATTGGTTCTGATGTTTACACACCCATAACCACTGGCGATTTGGGGACCAATAATGCTGTATGCCATTTGCCTCAGATCATGACACTAACAAGTCACAGATTATATCATCTCCGACTTGTCAGACAGCAGGAAAAAAACATGGATGCTGAGCTGTTCCACTGATCATGAAACTTTAAACGACATTATCAGCTTTCAGTGTGTGTAAGAGAGAAAGCCTTGGTGAATCCTTGGATCACCACATAGGAGTCACATAGGTGTAATTGTTATATCATATTTTTATGCCTGGACTAGCTTCTGGAATCCAGGCCATTAAAGTTAGGGCTTCAAAACCAGAAAAAAATCAGTTGAAGCAAAGAGTAATGCAGCACTGCCTCTGACCCACATTTTCCGGGCACTCCTGATCAGCTGACTGAAGGCAAAGGCAAGGCAAATGTATTTGTATGGCACATTTCAGTACAAGGACAACGCAAAGTGCTTTACATGATTAAAACATGGGAAATTAATAACAGAATAAAAGCAAGTAAAACAAAACAAAATGAAATATAGGGAAATGGATGCTAAAAGCAAATATTAATGATTTTAAAAACAGTTGGACAACGAACTTAAACTAAAGATGTTTCCGTTAACAGTTCAACTAAAACAGTAAAAGGCAAGCCTAAACAAGTAGGGTTTTAATCTTGATTTAAAAGAACTGAAAGGTAGTATACCTTAATAAAAGATGTAGAGTTTGTTTGTTGAGGAGCTGGCCCAAGTGGCCGGGGAGAGGGACGTCTGGGCCTCCCTACTGAAGCTGCTACCCCCGCGACCCGACCCCGGATAAGCGGAAGAAGACTGACGGAGTTTGTTTAGTTATCTACTTTTACATTGCTTTAAAAAAGTTATGCTGGACATCCTGTCCATTGTGCACCACCATCAAATACAGTGTGTCCCTGGGCTTTTCTGGGTTTAGTGGTTGAAAAATATCTTGGCAAAGTAAAAACTGATTGGTAGGTTAGTGTCTACTGTTAAAATGTAAGACAAAGCAGCTTCATTATTATTCAAAGTACTTGAAAGAAAAAAAACGAAGAATATTATATTAAAAACTAGAAATACTTTATAGCACATTACATCACATATATCAAACAAACAACAGATAATAAAATCGAATCAGTCAAGTCTAAACCACAATCCATTAATACCCAGTTAATGGGTATTAATGGCATTTAGGCTTCCTCCACCCTAAAGATGCTTCCTGGGCGGAGTGGTCCCCTAGTGGTTAGAGCATTGCGCTTTTGTCCGGGAGGTTCTGGGTTCAACTGCCACTCTGTGGCAGAATGCTCCCCGGGTGCCGCAAAGTGCAAAGAAATTGCAATGACAAATAAAAATTATTAATATAGTCACTGTGATATCACAAGCTTTGTAGTACAGGTAAGCTAAGCCTTATACATACTACTCTGTAGCCCTCTTGCGTTCTGGTTCAGTGGGGCATTTTATATCAGCACAGTAAACCTGCATTGAAAACTGCAAGCTGGAGGCTCTGCACATGCACCCTCGGTTGAGAAAATCTCAGTTCCTAACTTAGTCCAACAGTTCCAGTGAAGTCTTTCCCAGCATTCAGATAATTTAAATAAAATAACTGTTGATTCAAATCTGACTATTTATTATTAATGTGAATAGTCATTGATTTACAACACTCTTGCAAGGCATACAAAAGTAGTACTTTGATGAACTGAGGATGGATGGGTTAACTTGAAAGATCTCAGCTCCTGTAAAAAATAATCCAAACAACAAATAATTTATGCACCTCAGTACCATCCAATTTATGCTCAGAAGAAATCAATTCAAGTGGGAACAACTTCTGTCGCGACTTAAACAGTCTAATTCCTTCTTCTCTATTTATTATATTCTTTTTGTTCATTATTCTGTAAATCTGTCAAATGTATCCAGTGTTTGATGTGCAAAAATATGGTCAAATCTGCCCCCTTCTTTAGTCACATAACAAAATTCCAGAACAATTTGCCATGATCAACTTAGAACGATTAATAGTATTTTAAAAACGAAACAACACGCTGTTGACTATGCTCTAAAGGTTCAAGAGATCTTGTATCCTGCTTTGAGCTGATAAATGAAATTAATTTTGCGCTTTAAATCTGACATCACCATGAGCCAAAGTAAGTTCAATGTAGTAAAATCAACATTGGTTGGTGAACATTAAAATAATAGTTCATGGCTCTTAAACTGAGATTCTGTGAAAAGGTTGTAAACAGTTAATATCTTACCTGCTGTGGAAAACTCACTTGACATTTTGTCTTTGTAGAATGGTCCATTCTGTTTGTACCCAGATGTCCGAGCTCTCAGCCAGGAAAACTCAGAACGCTCCTTCAAAATGCCAACTTAGAAGGTTAAAGGTCGCAAGCAGCCTCATGTTGAGTATCCAAAATGGATGTTGAGCATATAAAATATAATAAAGGTTGGCAGTATAAACTTTTTATTAGCACTCCAGGTTTTTTCTCATTAAATCCGTAACGCACAGAACCGTAAAACATCCATTTTCTAAACAGAGTTTTCACTTAAAGTTTCAACCCATAAGATAGAAACAAACCTGTTACCAGCTTGTTTTGCTAGTAGTAGTCAGCGCCACTGCAAAACAGCAAACGCCACTGGTTTTATAGAAAAAATAATTCCTTTACAGTCCCACAGAGGGGAAATCCATCTCTGTTTTAACCCATCCTTTAGGGAGCAGTTTGCTGCCAACGCTGAGTGGTGTCTGGAGAGCAACCTGTGGTCTTGCTCTGGGGTCCAGAGTAAAAGAATGAGTTTTGAACCACCAACCTTTGGTGCCTCATCAATGCCCAGCTCTCTAACCACTACACCAACACTCCCGCTAAGACTTGCAAACAGAAGGCACTCAGCTCACCTGCAACATCCTTCCCAGATCCAAAAGCTCCTTCAATGGAGACCAGCCGAACACATTTATCCAAATGATTTGATTCTGGAGGCTGAACAAAGAGGATCGGTTTTTGTTTCCAATATTAAAAATATTAAAAATTTCATTAAGGTTCATGTAAACACTGTTTTATGAACCTGTAAACCGTCTTCCTGTTTCTGTTGGGTGGTTATGTACAAAGAAGACGATGATTATTTACACCACAAAAGGAGGTGGAGGGTGGACACCTTCGGTGATCTTCCTGTGTGACACAGAAATAGAACATGTGAAGTGCTTCTGATTATAGTTAGTTCCTCATGGAAAAGTAAAGCTCTATCCGCATGGGGTAAGCATTATCTGAGGACCCCATGTAATAAATAAACCACCCCTCTACGTCCACTTTTTATGTGCCACGTTCGCACAGGGTAACCGAGGCCTGAGATTTTGCTGAAATTTACCAACATCTCCTGGATATGATGTTGGATATTGCGTAAGATCCTCTCACATTGTGTATGTGAGTGGCTCTATAACAGAAGGTTACAAACAGAAGAAATTTATTCTTACCGCACAGTGCAACGCATGATATGATCCATTTGCATCTGATATCGCTCCGTCTCTTTCAGCCTTTTGTTTTTGATGCTGTACGTAAGGGCAGATCGGGTTTTGCTGACCCAAAAGGTTTTCTAGCTTTCATTCTTCGCCAAAAGCGAATGAAAATGCGCCCAGGAAACAGAAACTGCCTAATCACGTATCACATCCCACCCATTTCTGTCCGCATCACAGAGATGTCTATTCGCATTGGATTAGCATTATCATAGGACCTCGGAGTTCAGAAAAAAAAATAGTAGGTAATGTGCACAGGATTAATAACACAGACAATCTCTGCAATTATTACACACCCGTGTGGTCCCTAGGTAAAACTAATAGGGTTGGGAATTGATAAGATTTTCACGATTCCGATTCCCTTATCGATTCTGTGAAACGATTCGATTCCTTATCGATTCTCTTATCGATTCCAATTTGGGGAATTTTTTTTAACCTCAAACAAAAATAGACATGGTATTAAGCATTTAAATTTAAAGTAATACTAATTTAACATTCTAGAGACATAAAAAGACAACAAATAAGCATTAAAGTACGGTTTATAGGTTGGGTTCTGCAATGTTATAAGATGAGTATAAAACTCATCTTTAGAACCAATCTTTGCTCTAAATGGTGATCTTCACCGCCTAATCTACTTTCAGCAGTTATCATCAGTTATTGAAACCGTAAACTGCAGATAATAAGGGCAGAGCGGCTCATTCTGAGTTTACTCTCTGCTGCTGTCAGGATGAGCTGCAGTGCGTTATGAGGGATATTTCAGCATCACTTAGTTTAGAGCCCAAACAAACTAACTCTGTCAGAACAGGAATTAAGGCTTTATGAAACTCAATAAAATAGCGTCTAGGTAAACTGCTGTGCTGTTTTACCTTTTTACTCTGCTTTGATTTTATTTCAGAGAGTTACAGATATGTAAGGCTTTAAATGTTCTGTTTTCAGGATGTGCTTAACGCAGGAAGATCATTGGTGGTGCATTTCGTCCTACCTCTATTTTCTATTCTACCTCACAATACAAACAAGGTTGCTATATTTTAAAGATTGGAGTTGTTAAGTTGGCGCAGTGACGGTCTTCTTGAATTCACTCATCTGGATTTATACTAAATGAAGATGCCAAATGTCTTATCTGCTGCTCATTTTAACTTTTTACCACCACCTCCAGATTTCTGAACTCTCCCTTTAATGAAGCCATCTCAAGTAACAGCACAGGTAGGAATCCAGTACAGTAGATTTATTCCCTTGATACACTTGACCCAAATACTCACAAGGACTCATGAAAATCTCAACATATTATGGCTGGAATAAGAATTAAACCCGGAGGCTTAATTTATTTGCCATGGCATTATGCAGAACTCCTGGAATAGATGTGACTGATCGACTCGGGCTCCCCCGTTTCAAGGGTTTGAGCACTTATGAATCTTAAATATTGGTTGATTTCACGGATAACCGGCGCTCTGGCTTCACGTCATGCTCAGTTTTCTCTTCCTCTTGAATTGTGCCACCGTCGGCCAGAAAAACCTCAAGGAGCTGTTGATGAAATTTGATGAAAGAGCAACAAAGAGTTAGCCACACTGCTACACATGGGACATGTGGGAAAGTAGATGTGTTCCCCCTCAACTCACTCTGTTTCACTGTTTGTGTGTGAGAGAGAGTGAGAACCCCCCCCACCCCAGATGTCTCATTAGCTATACCATTAGGGAGACAGCTGGAAGGGGGCTCAGGCAGCTGACAGGGGTCTGTAGTGGCAGGATTAGCCATGACTGTAGGATGGCTGAGTGTTTTGGGGTGTGGGGATGTGTTCAGATCCCATGTCCACTGTTTAAGTGTCTAGAGCCAGCACACAATTTGCTCTTAAAGCTTTCGCTCCAACATTATCTTTGTAACTTTAAGCTCTTTCAGCCCCCTTTAAGGAGCATGATAAGGTTCTTAGAAATCATACAGATCTCTTAAGGTTACTGGGTTACATCACAAACATCCTCCGCAAACAAGAATGGCTCCAGGTCAGTTTGCCATCTGCCTCCTTCCACGTTGTATCCTTAATCAAACCAATATGTACCAATTCACTCATACCATTGCACATTACTTTATCTCTCTTTTGATCATTATCAGGAATTATCCATATGAATAGGCACAATAGCGTTCAAATGTTACATTTATATTTTCTCAAAACGTTGTATTACACATTATTTCCATTTTTTAGGCCCCTGATTAAACCAAACCGACTACAAGTCGCCTCCAGCTGATAGATTATTGTTAACAGGAGTCATGTCATGCCCCACTCATAAAATCAGATTTTATTCCAGTAGGAAAAGTAACAAGCCAAAAACTACTTCAAGTCCTTGGTTGTCAAAGGGTAACAAAACGTCTGGCAATGGAGGTAAATCTATAGCAGTTGGCTGCTATAGAGACTAATGATGGACAGAGACTGGTGATGCCGGAGTTGAACGGATTTTTGAGGCTTTAGTATCTTAACATAATGTTCTTTCCTCATAATGTGTGTCTGTTTTGTAAAATGCACCAGTCCCTCCAGCAGCAAAACTCTCCCACAACATGATGCTGCCATCTTTGTATTTCACAGTGGGAATGGCGTAAGCCTTAAAGACCTACAAGCTCCAACCCTTTTCCGCCAAATGAAGAGATGTCCCTGGGTGCATTTCCAAACTGTTATCTGGCCTATTATGTTGGTTTTGGACTAATGGCTTTCAGCCCATGTAAGTACACAAGCTGTTTGCCTGCACAATGATTACGGTCTCTTATCAGATTTAGCCAACCCTTCACAAGGTCTTTCACTATAGTTCAGGGATTTATACACACATTTTGCACCAGAACACATTCATCACTTGGACACAATCTGCCTCCTTCCTGAACAGTATGAGGGCTTGACATTCCCATGATTTTCATAATTGCATTTAATTGTTTGAACAGATGAGTATGGCAGATCAGACTTCTGGACCTTGTATGTTTAGTCTGGTTTAAAAGCCGTCTGTGAGAAAGAGAGATACTTCTTTGAATATATAGGGTTATCTGTCTTTTTATAGTGTATCAAATTATCTGGTTACAACTGTATTTTGCTGTTAATTAATCATATTGAGAAATTTAAATCCAGTTTACTTGGCCTTACACATATCAACAAACCTACTACCTACATTAGGGTATGTCTTATTCTAATGCAGCCTAAACCTGCTGGTCAATGTGAAGTCAGACAGAGCATTACATCAAAAACAAGGTCAATGTAGTGCATGTTGTATACAGTTGAAACCAGAACTTCACATGCACTACATCAAAAGACACAAAAGCTTTTTTTTTCTCACTGTCAGACATGAAATCTGGATAATTTTTTCCATTTTAGATCTGTTAGAATTACCAAAATTATTTTTATTTGCTAAATGCCAGAATAATGAGAGAAGGATTACTTTTTTTGAGAATAATTAATTACTTTCTTCATATTCAGAAGTTTACATACTATAAAGATCACTATGCGTTTCAACAGTTTGGGAACGCCCAGATGATGATGTCATGTCTTTGGAAGCGTCTAATAGGTTTATTGACACCATTTGAGTTGATCTGAGACACACCTGTGGATGTTTTAAATCAAAACCTAAAACACTGCCTCTTGCGGTAACATAATGGGAATATTGAAAGAAATCAGCCAAGATATCAGGTATTGTTTGCAATTTCTTAAAAACCTGACGGTGCCCCGTTCATCTGTTCAAACTGCTAACAGGCTTAAATCGGAGGCAACCAGACTTTCGCTCAGTTCTTTCTGAAAATGTTTTGACACCTATCAGTCTTTGTCAACCTGCAGTTGGCGCGCTGCTGTTTTTTAAAGGACATGGAGGCTCATCCTCCTAGGCGCATTCTAAGTCAGTACATTTTCAAACCTAATAACACCCTCAGACAAAAACTGGTTCATCCCAAAGACAGAACACCCAAACCACAGCTGAGTGGTAAGTACTGTACCGATATGGGCTGAAAGACTACTCTGCTAGGAAGCCATTACTCGAACAGAAATGCATAAAAGCCAGATTACCGTTTGCAAATACACACAGGGACATGGAAATGTATTTTTGGAGACAAGTCCTGTAGTTTGACAAAACTAAAATCGAACTGTTTGGCCTTAACGACCATTTTTACATTTGAAGGAAGAAGGGGGAAGCTTTTAAGCCTGAGAACACCATCCCAATTGTGAAATACGGGAGTGGCAGCATCATGTTTTGGAATTGTTTTGCTGCAGGAGAAACTGGTGCACTTTACAAAATAGACGGCATCATGAGAAAAGAACATTCTGTGGAAATTCTGACGCAACATCTCAAGACATCAACAACAAAGTTGAAGCTTGGGTGCAAATGAGTCTTCCAAATGAACAATGACCAGAAGCATACCGCCAAACTGTTTACAAAGTGGCTTAAGGATAACAAAGTCAGTGTTTTGGAGTGGCCATCACAAAGCTCTGATCTCAGTCTTATACACAATTTATGGGCAGAGCTAAAAAGGTGTGTGCGAGCAAGGCGGCTTACAAACTTGGCTCAGTTGCTCCAGTTCTATTAGGAGGAATGAGTCAAAGTTCCTGGCAAATTTGTTAGAAGCTTGTCATACAGTTTAAAGGCAGCGGTACCAAATATTAACAAAAATGTATGTGAACTTCTGACTTTCAAGAAAGTAATAAAACAATGTATAAAAATTACCACTCTCATTATTCTGGCAGTTACAAATAATTTTGTTAATCCTAAGGGTGTCATGATTTGTTTTCTGAACCCAAACACAACCACAACATAGTAAGTTTTAACAGTTTATTGAAGTTTGTGGATAGTGGAGGAAGGAACCAAGAGTCAGTACTGAGCTGAAGCAGGAGGATGGTGAAGGCAGGAACTGGCAAGCAGGACGGAACCAGAGCATGGAGGCAGCAGAACCAGAAGCACAGCAGAACGGAGACTTGGGGACCAGACTTGATAAGCAGCACGGCGGAGTGGAGAATACTTGCAGAACCGGAGTGGAACAGAACCAGATCCACAGCAGGCAGGCGGAGATGATGGGCCTTCGGGCTGGACGAGACTGCATGAGGTGAGCAACGGTGACAGGAGTTGGCAGAGGTAGCAGGAATAAGCAGAACGAACCGACGAGGAATGACAGAATGCAGTGAGCTTAAATAGTGAGGCTGACAGGTGTGCTGAATGCTGGCTGATTAGTAGCTGACAGGTGTGGATGATTACTGAACTGGAGACTGGAGCTGTATGGAAGGTGGGAAGTGCCCTGAGTATGTGCATGGTGCAGCAGACAAAGCTGCATCATGACATCACCCCCCCCTTAAGGTCGGCTCCCAGACGGCCAAAAGGAAACAGACAACAAAAGAAAACAAGGCGGAGGGAGGCATAGGACGGGGGGCTAGAGTCTCTATATACAAAAACAAAAAACGACCCACCCAGGGTGGGCGGAGGTAGGCACTGGACGGTGGGCAACAGTAAAAACAAAAATCAAAGAAACAAAACACAAATTTACCCCAACGGGGCGAACGAAGGAAGGCATGGGACGGTGACAGATGACCAGGAAGAGGGGTCTCTGGTGGGTGACCTCGGCGGGGAAGCTGCAGAGTCTGAAACAGGGGTCGCGGAGGGCGACCCTGACGTGGCAGAGTTTGCTGCGGGTGTCGCAATGGGCGACCCCGACTAGGCAGAGCCGGACGTGGGCGTCGCCTGGCTACGGGCTTCAGGAAACGCCTGGCTACGGGCTTTGGGAAACGCCTGGCTACAGGCTTCAACAGCCTCCGGGCTACAGGCTTCAACAGCCTCCGGGCTACAGGCTTCAACAGCCTCCGGGCTACAGGCTTCAACAGCCTCCGGGCTACAGGCTACAAGAGGCCCCGGGCTACAGGCTACAAGAGGCCCCAGGCTACAGGCTACAAGAGGCCCCGGGCTACTGGCTACAAGAGGCCCCGGGCTACTGGCTACAAGAAGCCCCGGGCTACAGGCTACAAAAGGTCCCGGGCTACAGGCTACAAGAGGCCCCAGGCTACAGGCTACAAGAGGCCCCAGGCTACTGGCTACAAGAGGCCCCGGGCTACAGGCCACAAGAGGCCCCGGGCTACAGGCCACAAGAGGCCCCGGGCTACAGGCCACAAGAGGCCCCGGGCTACAGGCCACAAGAGGCCCCGGGCTATAGGCCACAAGAGGCCCCGGGCTACAGGCCACAAGAGGCCCCGGGCTACAGGCCACAAGAGGCCCCGGGCTACAGGCCACAAGAGGCCCCGGGCTACAGGCCACAAGAGGACCCGGGCTACAGGCCACAAGAGGCCCCGGGCTACAGGCCACAAGAGGCCCCGGGCTACAGGCTACAAAAGGCCCCGGGCTACAGGCTACAAGAGGCCCCGGGCTACTGGCCACAAGAGGCCCCAGGCTACTGGCTACAAGAGGCCCCGGGCTACAGGCTACAAGAGGCACCGGGCTACAGATTACAAGAGGCCCCGGGCTACAGGCTACAAAAGGCCCCGGGCTACAGGCCACAAGAGGCCCCGGGCTACAGATTACAAGAGGCCCTGGGCTACAGATTACAAGAGGCCCTGGGCTACAGGCTACAAGAGGCCCCAGGCTACAGGCTACAAGAGGCCCCAGGCTACAGGCTACAAGAGGCCCCGGGCTACAGGCCACAAGAGGCCCCGGGCTACAGGCTACAAAAGGCCCCGGGCTACAGGCCACAAGAGGCCCCGGGCTACAGATTACAAGAGGCCCTGGGCTACAGATTACAAGAGGCCCTGGGCTACAGGCTACAAGAGGCCCCAGGCTACAGGCTACAAGAGGCCCCAGGCTACAGGCCACAAGAGGCCCCGGGCTACAGGCTACAAGAGGCCCCGGGCTACAGGCCACAAGAGGCCCCGGGCTACAGGCCACAAGAGGCCCCGGGCTACAGGCTACAAAAGGCCCTGGGCTACAGGCCACAAGAGGCCCCGGGCTACAGGCCACAAGAGGCAGCGGACCCCCCTGGGTCCCAGCGTCTCTGACGGGCGGTGGACCCTCCTGGGTCCCCGCATTTCTGGCAGGCGGTGGACCCTCCTGGGTCCCCACATCGCTGGCAGACGGTGGACCCTCCTGGGTCCCCGCGTCGACGGTGGACGGTGGACCCTCCTGGGTCCTCGCGTCGATGGCAGGTGGTGGACCCTTCTGGGTCCCTGCGTCAACGATGAACGGTGGACCCGCCTGGGTCCCCGCGTCGATGGCAGGCGGCGGACCCTCCTGGGTCCCCGCGTCGGATGGCAGACTGGCGTGCTCATCACCCGTGTCGGACGGCAGACTGGGAACCAAATTCTTGGCTGCGGACTGAGCAGGAACAGAGTCCTTGGCTGCGGGCTGAGCTGGAAACGGGTCTTCTGCTGAAACCGGTGGTGGGGAACTGAAAATCTCGCAGACTGATTGGGAAGCAGGTCATCCCTATCTCCATAAAAGAAGTCCCACAGCTGGGTCCCATGGATCTGGGGCGCTTTAGTCTGACGAGACGTGGACCTCCGAGCAACGACTGAAGACTTTACCCGGTGAGCCAGCTGAGTGTCGTGGAGGTGATGACAGAGATGGCGGGGAATGAGACGGCTTCTGCTCTGGCTCGCTGGGGCAGCCGCAACGGCGTCGGACCGACTCACCAGGGACGTGGAGGTGACGTCAGCTCCAGGCGGAGGGATCGCAGCAGTGCTAACCAGCTTAGCCTCAGGTTGAGCAGTCGGCGTGTTCCGGCATCGACGAGCCCGGCGTCTGCGTCGAGAGGAGCCGGACGGTGAGAGAGTGGCTGCAGCTGGCGATGGGGAAGTGGGAACAGCATCGGCAGGAGCAGTAGCAGCGGCAGGAGTAAGATGAACTGAGGCGGGATCCGTTGTGGGAGCTGCAGCGGTGAAAGTGGCAGGAGTGGAGGAGGCAGCAGCGGCAGAGAACGAGGGTCTGGGAGGAGACGCTTGGCCGAAAAGCTGAGCCACAGCAGCCTTGTGGTTCCACTCCAGCTCCTCCATCAGCCCCGTCTCCTCGAAGAGAGGAAGGAGCTCGGCTTGACTCTTCCACAGCTTGCGAAACTGATTGGCCGCACCTACCCGCCTCCAAGGTGGACTGAGCGAGGCGAGGATCTTCAAACCTTTCCGGGACTGGGCTATTAGTTGCTCCGCTGCGCTGTTGCCCGAGAGCGGAGCAACATCCCTCTCGCCAGCTCCTGCATGGTGGCTCTGTGTGGGTGTCGGGTTCATGTGGTCGGTTCGTTCTGTCATGATTTGTTTTCTGAACCCAAACACAACCACAACAGAGTAAGTTTTAACAGTTTATTGAAGTTTGTGAATAGTGGAGGAAGGAACCAAGAGTCAGTACTGAGCTGGAGCAGTAGGAGGGTGAAGGCAGGAACTGGCAAGCAGGACGGAACCAGAGCATGGAGGCAGCAGAACCAGAAGCACAGCAGAATGGAGACTTGGAATCAGACTTGACCAGCAGCACGGCAGAATGGAGACTTGGGGACCAGACTTGATAAGTAGTTATGGGTCCGGCAACACCGATGCGTCGGCGCATGTGTCGAGCTCACAGAGCGAAACCTGTGTCGATGCGTGTCGAAGCGCGTATCGCAATGGAAAAGTCACGTGACCGATACAGGAACTGTTTCGAACTGACTGACTAAATAAAATCCAAGCTGAACTGTAAACACAATAATAATAAACCATAATAATAAACCAAGTTATTTGTTTTTTACCATTTTGCAACTCTGGTGAGATTGTATACCACGGCCCGACTCTGTGAGCGCCAGGTGCTGATTGGAGCGCAGCACTGATTGATGGGTTGGGCAGACGCCTTTATGGTTGGGCAGGTTGCGCTGTGCGTCTTTGTTCCGAGCCTCGTTTCATAAAAAACGGCTGATCTACACTGAATAGAAAGCTGCTACCCTGAGTAGTTCTACTTCACTCTGTCATGCTCAGCGTTTCTGGTTTCAGAACAGATGCATGAGCATGAAAAAAAGTCCAAACAATGGAACGCAAATAACGTGATTCACCATGGCAACGGCAGGAAATAAGCTTGGAAGTGCGCATGTCCTGCGAGTAGAATTAGAAATCTTTAAAGAAGGCATATGGACAATATTAAACCATAAGAAACAATGCTGTTGCTGCTGAAAACCGCAAGAGAGAATTGTTGAAAAAGTCAATGCATGCGCAATATGACAGTTATGTGATGGAGAATTAAAGCTGTTTTCTCACACTTCACTCGTTCAACACAAAAGGGGGAGTATATGTATGTGTGTGTGTGTGTGTGTGTGTGTGTGTGTGTGTGTGGGGGTGGGGGCATTGATTACTAAAAGCATTGAAAGGACATGGCAGCAAATCATGATGAAGTGCAGTTTAACCAGGTAAGGTTAAGTTAAAAGTTTTCTTATGTTTAACGGTACTCAACTAAAGCATTAATTGGCTATATTCAACATATGCAATTAATGATGGGATGGTGTGTGTTGTTGAAATAACTGATATGTTCATCTTTTTGCCATTGTTCACCAATCCTTCTAAAAAATGAGTTGACACTGATTGTCTTGTAGGTGTTTAATTTGTGCCAGCCTCACTTTATATTAACCACTTAGGCTATATAGAATGGAAAATTAGAGCTGGATGTGCCAAAATTTGATACAGAATAAATTATTGCTTTCATTCTGGAACACCGTGACCTTTAAACTATAAAAGAGTAACATTTCTGACAGCACAACATACAGTTGCCTCTGAAAGATTTTCTGCGTCTCCTACGTTATTAAAAACCTGCCGTTGGCATAAAAATGAAGAGCAGCACAAAGAAATTGTTCAGAACTGAGAGCGTTCCTTCGTTATCTTAGAAAAGCGATGTGCGGCTGAGGATATTGAAATAAATCATCTGACGAACAAATTATTTTTTTGAATAAAAATTTGTAAAAAAAAAAATGCCTGTCCACAATCATCCTCATTCACAACAGGTTTACTTAGAGGTTATTACATTAGGATACAGGTTCACATTATTTATTGGCTGTATCTAAAAAAAAAATCAAAGATATTTCAAATTCAAATGAAAATATAAAATAATACATGCAACATACAATGACTTAAATTGTATTATTGTGTATACTGGGTCATCAAATCAGTGTCAGTTAAGTCTGTCAACTAGGTTGCCTGTAGTGATTTTTAAGGTCCAGCAGGTGTCAGTATTCAGTGACACAGTATCGGCGCAGTATCAATACATTTTGCCAATGTGTCGAAACGCTTCATGACGCCTCATCGACCCATCACTATTGATAAGCAGCATTATTATTATTAATTAATAATTATTAAAATAATGGCATTGTTTGACAGCAAAGTAAAAACCTACACATTTCAATAAAATGTTGCTTCCTTGCACGTAAATCATTTGTTCATTTATTTTGAAATGTAGAGTCCTCTGCCCCGGGGATTAGGGACCATTGGTATGGACCACATAGGCAGTTGCTGGAGCACCTGGTTTCCAAAGGGGGGGGCTGCTGCGACAACTCATAAAGGAAGACAGGAAAACAGAATGAAAGAACAACAGCAAAATGTGCAGCTCTGACTGGCGCCCCTTTCTCATCCTCTGTTGAAAATGAGGATACAAAAACTATAAACAACAGTCCTGTCCCCTGTTGTTCCCCATTTAGATGGACCTCCCACGACTGTCAGTCAAATGCTCTGAAAAGGAAAACTGAACCTACCTACAGATGTGTGCGATCAGCTGATCCAAAGGAAGCAGGGAAACACACATTTAAGTGAATTAGTTTGTGTTAAAATTAATTTGCAGAATGGTGTTGGAACACCTTTAAATGAGTTCACATGGTTGTTAAACTGTGTTTCCCCCTGTACACAGGCAATGGAGAGGCCATACCAGGTTGGAAATAGATTCATTACAAAAGAAAATTTACTTCGTATCAGGCACACTATTATTTATAATTTGCATTTTCTTGTTGCCCCAAAAGTCCAAAAGTTTTTTATTATTTTAACTTTTAATTCACAAGGAGACTTCAGGTGTGAACAGTATGTAGGTCTGCTTAGTTTTTCTGTAATTTAACTTCCTTTTATGTGTTCCTTTTACATAGAAATGGTAAGTGCTAGTAAAGAAAATAAGACCGATGTATCGCTGTTTTAAATGATTGGAAAGGGTACCATGAAGCTTTTGACCTTCTCTTATCTATTGTTATCTTAAATATATTTAAAGAAATAATCTTATTGTTGCATTCACTGTGTTAACAGAGCAGAGCAACAACGCGTTGAATGAAAGAGTAAAGAACATTATAGAATAGTAGAATTGAATAGAAGAGAGTAGAATAGGATAGAATAAAATAGAATATTCCTTTACTGTTTCACATAGAGGTCAGTCAGTTGTATCAGCAGCAAAGAGCAAATTAAAAACAAAAAAAAAACGCAGTACTAAAGAATCAAGCAAAACCTGTATGAATATTTATACATGTAGAATGACAATAAATACTGTACAACAAACACCAGCGAGGATAAACCCTTATTGAGTTTGTTGGGAGCAGCCTTGGACAGAGCTGGTCCTCCCGATGAGCTTATCTAACTATCCACTGACTCATGGATCACTCATGGCTAAATTATTGCTTCGCTTTTGTTACAGTTTTGGGGGGAGGTTATGTTCTAGCAAGCCACAGCTAAGTCTTTTTCAAAATGTTGATTCATTTACACGGTGAAATGGTTTTCATTCTAAAATATAAAAATGATCTTCAGTCCACCTACGGATGCAAAACACACCCAAAGCCTTGTTATTTTTTTGTTTTTGTTTGTACGAGCTACCATAGGGAGTGTTTTATGTCTCAGCATAACTGTGTGGTATGGGAGCTGCACAGTCCAGGAGACCAAGGACTTAGCACAGGTGGTGAGAACAGCGCAGGGGATTGTGGGATGCCGTCTACGAGATCTAGACTCAATTTATGCAGAACGAGTCCAAAGAAGGGCCAGACGCATCTCCCCTGATCACACCCACCCAGGCAATGCACAATGCACTATTAAAAATAGCTTCTTCCCAAGAGCTGTGAGGGCAATCGCCCCCTAATAGGAGAATGCAGTCCAACATGTTAAAATCACCCCACTGTTACTAGCCTATCACACGTTAAAATCACCTTAATGTCACTGCCTACTTCACACTATTATCTCAGAATATCCAAATGCACATTGCTATAAACGAAGCCTTAAATCATCATTGTTCAATAAGGACCTTATTACCTCATTATCTTTATCTGTGACTTTCCTGAATGCTAAAAAAAAGTAACCATTGATCATTGGCTGTTTGCTTGTCAGTTTATTTTCCGTCATTATGTGTAATGTGAACCAAAGTAGCCGAAGAGAAATTTCACACGGTGACAAATAAAATATTCTTGATTCGTCTTGAATCTTGTGCATTAGTTACTGTAATCCCTACTTTCACAAAAGCTGAGATACTGGTTTGTAATATCTAAAATCCATCTGGTAAAACAAATTAGGGAGAGACGGTGCTGGTTCCCATCATCTTGATTAACGAGATGATCGGGACCCAGCTCTAACTTTTTTCTTCTCGGCCGCTCCTGAAGAAAAGCCTGTGTGTAACTGAATACTCTAAACCTAGGAGATCCGTTTAACGATGGCTCTGCTGGAGTGGGGATGGGTGTAACATTTTTTTGTTGTTGCATTCTACTTTACTCATGCCCCCCACCACCAATCTTGTGCCCCATCGGGGCTGCAATCCATAGTGACCGAGCGGCTGAGCGGGTGACAGCTGCCATGCTAGAAAAACAACGGCTGCCATTTTACTCCATGTGAACTCACAAGAAATTCCAGGAATGGCCGGGATTCAACTTCGGCCCTATAATGTTACATAATGAGTGCGCTTTATAAACATAATCTCTGCTTCCTTTTTTGTTCCTCTTCGCTCAATGTCACCTTCTCATCTTCTGCCGGAGCACAGGCTCACTTTCTCGCAGAGCTGGATCTGTTTCCCACCCCTCGCTGTCTTTTGCATTTTTCACATTATGCATTTGGAGGCACACAGCTGCACTTCCACAGCTGTTATTTAATTGCAGTTGAGATTTACTTTTGCACGTTGTGGTGATTTGCTTTATTCTAACCTCTTGACATCAGCTCTCTCTTCGGGCAACACGACCTCTACAGAGCTACTAAGACGTTTACATCCATTCAACAAAGGAATGAATATCATACGTTGTGGAGTTTTCCTGATGCATTTGAACCATACAACAATCTAAAATGTTTTTTTTTTTAATTTCCTTTTTTGTCCAGGTTAAAACCAGTTTTGATGTGTGTTTGACACGTCCATGTTTCAACCCTCTAACTGTTACAGGAAAAAGTTAAAGAACTGGGGGTAGTCCTCCTTCGTTATTCCTCTTGCTTATTGCATCTGTGGGAAAACAGACCATCAGTATGATGCTAGCACCATCCTGATTGATAGTTGGTATAGTGTTCTTAGGTTTGAAAACCCCACCTTGACTCCTCCAAAAGTGTAATTGTTGCCAAACGGCTCAATCTTCATGTTGCCCGGATGCGAACCTTTCCTGCAGAATGTGGCTCATCCGTGAGGGTCGCTCCAAATTTTCCACATGCTTGAAGGTGTTCATTTTCTGCATCCTCTAAGTCTAAGTTGATGTGTCACTTGTGTTCCATCATTTTACGTTTAATGATGACCTACAGGTTTTGGGGATCTCTGGGTTTTTATCATCACTATCATCGGAGGTGACGGTTTAGGTCAGGTGGTTCAAACTTGGACACAGTTGAATGTTCCAACATGACGGTGACTTAAGCACATATCAAACCAGGGTTTAGAATGGATGGATCAGGCTTTTAGAATTAGAGCCTAGCACTGCTCGTTATATGAAATCGGTTTGTAACACTATGCTCACATTCACTTTTAATCTATATACGTAAAAACTCCTTGAGTTGCTATGCTGTCATCCTAAAATAACAAGTGAGTAACTGGAAGAACCAATTAAAGACATTTCTTCCACGACAGAGAGAAGCCCCGTTTGTGACACAAACAAGCGGATCAGCTTCCATACGCTGGGTTCTGTTTAAAGTGCACCCATCCACATCTTTGGCAGGCCCCGCTCCATTGTCTTTGCTTTTTGGGCAGCTGTGCCTCCACTCAGCTGCCCCCACTTGCCCCCCCAACTGTTCACCTAACAGCAGAAACGTGTGAAACAGCACTAGCATCTACTGTACAGCTCTGACCAAACGCCCCCCCCCCCCCCCCCCCCAATTCTCTCAGGGTGATGTAAGAGTACAGTTTGGATCTGCGTGAGACAACTTCTACTCCTAAAAATACACTTTGACAACTTCAGACTGCTGCTAAGAAATTCGAAAGAGGTCTGAGTGTGATGTAATGTCATCTGCTGTGAATGTTAATCAGCGGATCAAAAAACCACCTTCCATATCAGACAGATTAACCATGATTTAATGCCACCCTGACTTTCTCACCCTGGATGCATTTTGTCCCTCGTCCTGCTTTACCCTTGAGATGCCCATTCCCCCCCCCCCCCACGCCCCTCACCCTCCCCATCTTCTTTCCTCAGGCTGGAGCAGCAGATGAAAGGAAGCCAGAGCTAGCATTAAAGGCCGTGTCTTGGCAGTCAAGTTGACCTCTGGGCTTTGCTCTTCTGCTGCGTGTTAATCCACCTCCCCCTACTACTTACCTGTAAAACCCTCCATGTCTGCTCCCTTCACAATCCTTCAACCCTCTCCTCCAAACCCCTGGGTGGAATGGAATAACTTTAAAGGAAGTGTCATCATGCTGTTTTATGCTGCTCCAGACCGACATTAATTTCATTTTTTTTAAAGTCCTAAAACATTGTGCCTTTAAAACTAAGGTTTTAAAGGCACAGATTAGAAAAACATTGCTTTTTTTTATTGTTTTATGGTGGTGGCTGCCTCCTTTGGAAGCAGGACTTGAGAAGGTCAGGGAACAGCAGCCAAAAAGTCTGTGAGACTTTTCCTGCAACCCATGGTTTGAAAAGGCAGTGGGCAGCTTTGATTACAGAGGCAAACCATCACGGACATCTAAGCCCTCACTAAGTGCCGAATAAAATGTAGATTTTTTTTTTTAAATTTACCTAATAATAGTAAGAAATATGTTATATCTATTTTATCAGAATATTATTCATCTAAATCATTCAACTATTCTTTATAGAAACAAAGTAACGCAAACCAACTTTTCCTAATGGTTTTTGATTATTCAGGGGTTTTTCTTTCTATCCAATCAGAAGTCATCTAGCTCTGTTGCTAGGTAGCCACGTGGACTCTGTCAGCTCTATGATTGGTAGTTTGATTCTGATTTGGACGGAAATTCAGAATCATCTTTTAAATTTAGAAGTAGTCTGAGTAAAAGTTCAGAACATTCAACATTTTATGCCTTTACTTTCTTTATAGTGTAACTCAAGCCGATAATAGCTAATGAGTCAGGCCATCTGACTGCCAAGTGCATTTTGATTCTCAGTTTATTTGAATTCATTTCTTTTATTATTTTTCATAGTTCAACAGTAATTAAACATCAGTAGCTTAATAAGAGTTTTTTTGTGATTAGCCCAGTATTTGTACACCATGGCTCTCAATGTCTTTGGTGACTTTGTCTTTCTTGAAAGTGATGGAAAGGTGTAGGAGCCTTCTTTCAGCCAGCTGAACCAGCAAGAGGCAGGGACAGCAAAAGGAGTTACTCTGTGCTCCATATATTCAGAAAAAACTCAGGAAACTCCAGGATCTTCTGTACCTTAAAACAGACTTTAAACTTTTGGAATGGAATAAAAATTTTAATCAGTGTGTTGAAATTTTTACTTTTTACAATTTTACTAAAAGGTAACTGACCCATGCCTTGTAGGAAGACATGGAGATCATAATAAAAAAAAAATCCAGATCAGCTAATGTCAATATCAATGCCAAGGTAGTACCTTAGATGAGGGAAACCAGCTATTGCATATCTGTCTTGTGTTGCAATGCTGCTGGAAGATATGCTGCTTTAAGCAACTAATGCTCCAGCATTGCCTTTCTATGCATTTGACATAGGTGTTGTTTGATCACCAGTGGGGGTGGAGACAGAGGGCTCGCCAGTGTTTACCTCCAACCCCTTGGTACAGCTGTGATCTATAAAGTTCAATTCAATTTTATTTATATAGCACCAATTCATGAAACATGTCATCTCAAGGCACTTTCCAAAGTCAAATTCAATCAGATTATACAGATTGGAAAGGAAAACTGAAATGGCTTTAGAAATCGGATTTTTGTTTTTTTGTTTTTTGGGCATACGTACATCTTTAATATGGATTCTATGCAATGTTTTAGAAATGAGACGGCTGAATATTAGTCTACTCTGTAAAATTATTTCCCATGGATCAAATCTAAATGGGGAAAAAACTGTATTAGAATAGAATAATTCTTTATGTGTCTCTGCGGGAAAAGTTTTGGGTTTCAGAAAGGCCTCACTCAGTTTACAGTAGTTGGCTGGTTCAGTTCAAAGCTAAATAAATGGGATCTATGGTTTAAAATTCTACCTAACACAATCTTGACATGTCTTATAATATATCTTTAATGTAGGGACATTTAATGACATGACAATCTTAAGTATGCATGTTCTTTGGTACCAGATTAGAAAAACTGAATATTTGCATTGATTAGTATATGGACCTTCTGATTGAGCCTTATCCACCCTCTTGATGTAAAAGTCAGGTTCCACCGCTAAGCCAAGCTGCTGCATACAATTTTCCAGCATAGGCGCTGCAACCCTGAAACTTCATGCACTGTTTTTCAAGAACTCTCCTCTCGGCCCTTGAAATTATTGACCTCAAATTTGGAGAGGTGTGATGATCTCGGCGCTGGTGTCAGTCTAAGTCACGACTCAGCACACCTGTCACTCTGGTTTTCCTGCAATCATCCTTCATGGATCCCACCTGCATCTGTTCCTATATAACCTGCTTACTGATCTGACACCAGTGCCAGAGTGTCTGGTGCCAAGTCCGATTCCTCCAGCCTGTGAAATATCTGCCTGTCAAACTGTTACCAGTCCTGATCCGTTTTTTCCTCTGACTCCGAGCTAGCCCGACCCTCGTCTGATTCTGTCTGCCGATTTTTGACTGACCTTTGGTTTTGGACCCTGGACCTGTCTTCGACTGGATTCTCCGCCTTGGCCCCTCTGTACTGCCACTTCGACCGTCTGTGGACCTCGCCTCTGGAAGGATCAAGGAGGACCGCCTGTCTGGATATTCGGCCGCTGAACGGCCCAGAGCCCGCAGACTCCCTCCGCAGCCGGACCTCCTCCTTCGAATCTGTTTCCACCAAACCCCGCCATCAGGTTAGTGATCTGGCCGTCCTCTTCTTAACCTCTCATTACCCGCCGATCACTAACCTGTTGCCTCTGCCCAGGAACTTACGGCCGCGCAGGAGGCTCCGCGTCCCGAAAACGCAGAAACCACTTCCTGCTTTCAATAAATAACTTGCCGCCACAGTCCTGTCTCCGACTGAATCTTGAGTCCAGTTCTCGTACGTCACAAGAGGTCACCAATTTTCTGCAAGGTCAATAACTATAGACCTCTAAACTTCATGCAGCCTTCTCATTAGCTCAACAACACGGGGCAGAGAGCTTCATGGAAAGGATTTCCATGGCTGAGCGGCTGCCTCCAAGCCTTACACCCCCAAATCTGGTCCAAAGCAACAGATGCAGTGTTGTCAAGTACAACCCTGTACAGCAGATGAGACGTGATCTCTGTAGTAACAAATCATGCCTCTCTCTGGTAATCTGGAGGATAGGACAGGGTTAGATGGATTGCTGCAAAGCCGTGGACAATGCAGATGACTGTCCACTGTGGCTCTACCCTCTTTCCTGAGGAGTAAAGGCTGCTTATCAAGACTTGATGCAATCTACTGGGTTTCCCTAGATAGGACACTTTTTGACCAATCTGTATAATCTGATTGAATTTGACTTTGGAAAGTGCCTCGAGATGACATGTGCCATGAATTGACGCTATATAAATAAAACTGAATTAAACTGAATTGATGATGGGCAGGAGAACGGCACTTGCCACGATGCACTGTGTTGAGTGTAAAGTTTGCATTAGTACATAAAGCAAGATCCATAATACGATGGATGAGCTGTTTTGGTGTAGAAGAACTTGAACTGATTTAATTTTTTCAATTCAATTTTATTTATATAGCACCATTTCATGAAACATGTCATCTCAAGGCACTTTACAAAGTGAAATTCAATCAAATTATACAGATTGGGTCATATTATACAGATTGGTCAAACATTTCCTATATAAGGGAACCCAGTTAATTGCATCAAAGTCCCGACAAGCAGCATTCACTCCTGGAGAAGCATAGAGCTACAGGGAGAGTCGTCTGCATTGTCCATGGCTTTGCAGCAATCCCTCATACTGAGCAAGCATGAAGCGACAGTGGAGAGAAAAACTCCCCATTAACGGGAAGGAAAACCTCTGGCAGAACCAGGCTCAGTATGAACGGTCATCTGCCTCGACCGACTGGGGTTACAGAAGACAGAGCAGAGACACAACAAGAGAGACAAACAAGCACAGAAGCAAACATTGATCCAGTAATCTGTTGTACATTAGATGGTAATAGTGGTGATCTGTCTTCTCTGGATGATGTCACAGGAGAGGAGCCTGATAGCTAAAGGATCTGCCTCCCATTCTACTTTTAGAGACTCTAGGAACCACCAGCAGACCTGCAGTCTGAGAGCGAAGTGCTCTGTTAGGAACATACGGCGTAATCAGAGCTCTGATATATGATGGAGCTTGATTATTAAGGGCTTTATATGTTAGAAGGAGAATTTTAATTTCTATTCTTGATTTAACAGGAAGCCAATGAAGGGAAGCTAAAATTGGAGAAATATGATCCCTCTTGTTGATTTTCATCAGAACTCTTGCCGCAGCATTTTGGATCAGCTGAAGACTTTGAACTGTATTTTGTGGACTTCCTGATAGTAAAGAATTACAATAGTCCAGCCTTGAAGTAACAAATGCATGGACTAGTTTTTCAGCATCACTCCTGGACAGAATGTTTCTAATTTTGGCGATATTCCGGAGGTGAAAAAAGGTGATGAAACAGCTTTCCGATGAATAAGCTGTGATTGAGAGTCAAGCGTTCTTGTCCAACATCTGGGTCTGATCTCACAAATGAGCTTCTGGAAGAATGGTCAACTATCCACAGAAGCACCCTCTTAATGTGATGATTATGGGCGGACCCAAAGACAACCCGAAACAGGTCAGTGGCTCTTGAGCAGATTTTATTGAAAAACGGGGAAGCGCAGGCTTTCGGGACGCGCTGCTCGTGCTTACGGGCCGGCAACTCCTGGAGGGATAGAGACGGGTTAGTGACCAGCGGAGGCAGTAGAGAGAATGAGCTAGAGGCTTGGTCACTAACCTGACAGGGAGTTGACTTGTTTAGGTGTCCTTGCTCCAGAGCGAGGCGGAAGCCGAGCGACAGGGAAATCCAGGGGCGTAGTCCAGGGGCAGTCAGAGTCCGATCACGGGGAGGCCAATACATCCAGCGACAAATCCAAGGGGAAATCCAAAGAAGGGTCCAAGTCCAGTTCCAAGGTCCAGTATCCACAAAACACAGACTGATTGAAGGGACAGGCAGGTTCCAGTACTCACGGGCTAGCAGGGTCAGAAACACAGGAGGGCAATCCGGGGTCCAGAGGCTGACACAGCAGGGCTCAGGCAGGCAGACAGAATCCAGAAGAGGGCAAGGCTGGCTCAGAAACGAAGGCAAAGACAGGTCGGGCAACAGACAGGCAGGCAGTTTGATATTAATTGCTGGAAGTTCTCACCGGGTTGGCTCGAGACGTTCTGGCACTGGAGACTGATTTGTGAGGAGCTTATATGCAGGTGGAGACAGGTGGAACCAGTGGAGGCGATTGCAGGCAGGGTGGAGTCTGAACAGATGTGCTAAATTGAGAGTCGAGTCAGTCCCAGTACCTGGGTCGTCACACTTAAAGGGTGGGACATCATATTTTCAAATGACATTGATTTAGAATGGGATGTCAACCAAGGTAGGGCTGCACAGTGGCACAGTGGGTAGCGCTGTTGCCTTGCAGCAAGAAGGTCCTGGGTTCAAGTACACCCCTGGGTCTTTCTGCATGGAGTTTGCATGTTCTCCCTGTGCATGCGTGGGTTCTCTCCGGGTACTCCGGCTTCCTCCCACAGTCCAAAAACATGACTGTTAGGTTAATTGGCTTCTCCAAATTGTCCTTAGGGTGTGAGTCTGTGTGTGAATGGTTGTTTGTCCTGTTTGTCTCTCTGTGTTGCCCTGCGACAGACTGGCGACCTGTCCAGGGTGTACCCCGCCTCCCGCCCAGTGAACGCTGGATATAGGCACCAGCAACCCCCGCGACCCCATGAGGGATAAAGCGGTTTGGAAAATGGATGGAAAAATGGATGGATGTCAACCAAGGTCATGTGCGTGAAAGCGAACAAATACTTTTGTCAATACACACTAGTATGCCTCTTACATGGAATATTGCAACCGTTGTAGCAAGTAGCCACTAATATCAATTAATCTCATTGTAAATTCTACATCCTTCATTCTAACGCACATGCACTATACACAAGATGTGTATCTTGATGTTCACTAAAAAGCACGCTACTTATTCTCGTTTAGACCCACGTAGCACGCATTTTTCCTATCTTGCAAGTATACATAGTGAAATAGAAAACAGTGTGACCGCAGCTAAACTTATTGTCTTAACAAAGTCTTTTTTCAGAGATCATGCCTAAGTGCTCCTTGTTTCTCTCTCTCCTTTGGATTAATTTTCAACGTTTGTTACTTCTTTGCTCCAGAATCTTCCGCGTCAGCTCCCCTAACCTCGCTGGCATTCTGTTTGCTAAGTTTCTGGAAACGAGTGTAAGTCAAACAGGTGTGGCAGTGGGTTCACCATCAATGGAAAGTTATTTGTTAATACTGAACGTTTGGTGTTTTCTCCACTGCTGAAATGCTTCTGCACTCCTTGGCCTCGAGACAAAATGTCTCAATGAGCGCAGCAGATGCCTTTACATGTGCTGAACACAAGAAGAACAAGAACAACTGGATGAACTCAACATCCCTTCAAAGCACCTGTCAGGCCCACTGGTTGCTAGGCAACAGCTCCCCCTGCCTCCCTCCTTCACTCTACTTCATTCTCATAGCCTCTTTTCTTCCTCTTGCTTTGTACTGAGCTAAACCCGGTTTTCTGCTTAGTGAAGAGGTTCTTATTACCCTGGGGGAGGGCATCATTTCATCACGCTGAGCTGGAGAGCTGCGTCGGCTGTTGAGGTGTGGACAGCTTTTGCACTGGGGCTAACTAGGTCTGAGACCAAAAAAATGTACGTCTTTTCCCCCCTGGTTTTCTCCCTGCTTTCATAATGATAAACAGCAAGGTGCTAACAGCCATAAAAATTCAGGCATGGAATTATTCAAAAAGCATGGAATTATTCAAAAAGCAATTTAGTCCAAACAGTGGGAAAGAAATGGAGCTAACAATGGAGCTCAGTCTCTGACTGAGGTAGGATGCTGGCAGAGAACACTCACAAGAGCCATTTACTTCACCCGTAGAATGATCTAAATGTTGAAGCAACAGGCCTGAACACTCTGCCTGTAACTTTACAGCATAATTACTTGGAGACAGATGTCTCCATTCAGTAAACAGAGGGGCAGATTTTTTTAGTACTTCAGTAATTTTTATTCATCAAACTGTTATGGTGGGTTGACAACATCAAAACTTCACAGAATCAACAAGCAAAGCAAGCAAGTTACTGAAGTTATTTTTGCTTTTGTTTTGTTTTGTTTCCAGACAACGTTTTTTGGTGCTGCTCTTCTGGAATGTCACACTTTTCTTTGGACAGATGTGCAATATGTATTTATATTTATACCTTATTCTTATTATTTATTGTTTCATTGTTTGCGTTAAAGTACAGGGTCCTTTGTTATTTTTTCAGCAACCATGACCACCAGGAGCAGCAACTAAAGCTGGGAAGTCAGACAAAAGATGAAGAAAGCTGGGACAGCGAAGGCAGTTTGACAACTCTTGGTGCAAAGGGCTGTCTTCATGCATCCAAGCTGATGAGCCAACACAGAACAGGTAACCAGGTAGTGGATAATCATCTGATACAGGCCTGCTACCTGCTTGCAGATTTTACTGTCTTCCTGCACAGTATCTGGTTTCTTGATTTTCAATTCTGCCCAACTTAGACTTCTGTCCTTGAAATCAATAGCAACATGGATGTCCTGTCATGACTAATTTAAATTTTTGTTTTATTTGACGGGATTGTTTTAAATCAAAATGCCTTACAGCAGTAATCATCCATTCTAAAATCTGTTCACATTTCTTTATATTACAATCTCCAACTTTTATTAGCATCCTATGCAACAGATCAACACAAAGCAGTGCATAGAGTCTGCGTAGCTTTCATCCAGGTGCTCCGGTTTCCCCTACCACTAAAGACATGCTGGTCAGGTCGGCCATTAGCGGCGGCGTGCTCAGTTGCAGCAGCTCCAGGCTAACCCTCCATCTGAGCTACGAAATTCCGTTGTATCTACCTTGTATGTATAATGACAAATAAAAGCATCTTATCTTATAACAGTGAAGTGGAGGGGAATGGCTACACGATTTTCAGGTGTGATGTTCCTTAGCATTGAGCCCTCCTGAATCAATACTTTATAAAACAACATTTCAATGGGATGATGGCTTTGGGATATGTATCCACTAGCTGTGTATATCTGCGGTCTGAAACGTTTGACCGATTCCCCTTTAAAATACCTCAGCCTCAGTCAGCCTGGATGGACGGTGTCTATTAAGAGCAAGTCTTGTCACAGATTTAGAACATTATTTCAGGTCTGGACTTTGTCTGTTCCAACACATGAATGCGCTTTGATCTGAAACACTACATTGCAGCTCTTACTGTCATTGTCCAGCTAGAAGGTAAACCACTAAAACATTTTATACCACAATTACCATGTATGTAGTGCCACCTGTCTTCCTGCCAACCCAGTCCAGGTTTCCAATCCCTGCTGAGGAATGACATACCCACAGCATGATGCTGCCATCACAGGGGGAGGGTGTGTTCAAGGTGATGTTAAGTCCAATATTAAACCTGTTTCTAATCCATGATTCAGACAGGAAGAGAGACACGTTGGCAAAGTAAAACACGTTCGCTTTGGGGAAAATATAAAATAAAATCTTCCAACCCCAAGGTGAGTGGTGCAGATTTCTGGCCAAGCTCATCCCTGTTTAGGCTCATCCTGGAAAACACAAAGCTCAATAAATAATAAATAAAACGCTTCAATGAATGAACAGTGTACTTACCCATGGTAGGAGCTCAGACGTTCAGAAAACAGATAAGAAAATAAAAAAGCAATCTACTTAGAGCTGGTTCAAGCAGTAACTGCAGCTTTACATTTATTATCCGGAATTTCTGGAATTTGTGGTACGTATTCTCACTTAAATGCTTGATCTCGCAAGCCTGGTGCTCCGTAGAGGTGAGGAAAAAATCCGTACAAATCTGACCGTCGGATTGGATGCTTTGGTGTATTTCAGCCTTTAACAGAGTACTTTGCTCTTGGACTGCAGATCTACTGGTGGTTTCTAGAGGGTCTAAAAGTAGAATGGGAGGCAGATCCTTTAGTTATCAGGCTCCTCTCCCGTGGAACCAACTCCCAGTTTTAGTCTGTGAGGCAGACACCCCGTCTACTTTTAAGACTAATCTTAAAACTTTCCTTTTTGACAAAGCTTATAGTTAGAGTGGCTCATGTTACCCAGAGCTACCTCTATAGTTATGCTGCTATAGGCTTAGGCTACTGGAGGACATCAGGGCCTATTTTTCTCACTCTACTGATTTCTACTTTTCTCCAGTTTTGCATTGCTTGTCGTCATTTCAGCTTTTAACTTTTTTTTTTAACTACACCTGGTCTGGCGTTCTGTTAACTGAGACATCATCCAGGGAAGACAGATCACCCGCTATTACCATCTAATGTAGAACAAATTACTGGATCAATGTGAGCTTCTGTGCTTGTTTGTCTCTCTTGTTGTGTCTCTGCTCTGTCTTCTGTAACCCCCAGTCGGTCGAGGCAGATATAGTTAGAGTGGCTTAGGTTACCCTGAGCTATCTTTGTAGTTACGCTGCTGGAGGACATGATGACCACTTCAGTCTGCTTCAATCTACCACTGTAGCGCTCTCCAGTTTTGGATTATTTGCTGTTATTTTATCTTTGAACTTTATATAATTTCTCTATTAATTGTTCATAGTAACTTCATCTGGCCTGTCAAGCCCCAGCAGGTCGTGGCAGATGGCCGTTCACTGAGCCTCGTTCTGGTTCTGGTGGAGGTTTCTCCCTGTTAAAGGGCAGCTTTCCTCTCCACTGTCGTTACATGCATGCTCGGTGTGAGGGATTGCTGCAAAGCCATCAACAATGCAGGTGACTGTTGATTGTGCCCACATGCTCACCTAGGAGGAGTGAATGCTGCAAGTCAATTACTCAATGCAACCTGTTAGGTTTCCTTAGATAGAAAACTTTTGACCAATTTGAAAAACAAATAAAAAAATAAAAACAGAGGTTGACTACAATGTTTGATAACTAGAACGAATGATTTGATGGACTGACGTTTAATTTTGGTAAGTGCCTTGAGACAACTTGTGTTGTGAATTGGCACTATATAGATACATTTAATTTAACTGCAATCAGTTTTACTGCATGGATACATTGAATGAAGACCAAAAATGATCATTTTGTTCTGACATGACTAGAGCCCCCTCCTTCTACTTGAGTCCTTCACAGAACTTCTGGCAAGCTGGACTTCTTATGACATTCTTTCAATCGTGTCTTTCTTCTCGCTACTTTTCCAAAAAGGCCAGCTTTGTATAGTGCACAAATAGCAATTTTCCTGTAAATAGTATTACTCACCTGAGTTGCGGATATTTGCAGCTTCCCCGAGTCACCAAGAGCTGATTATTGCTCTCCTTGCTCAGCCTGGTTCTTGTTTCATAATCAAACCCAGTTTAAACATCTCCAAAACTTTATTCTTGACCTTAAAGTAGGCTAAAATGTAACCTTGTGTTAATGGATATCCAATTCTCACCAAAACTGTTATCCAACTAGGTTTTTTCTTTTTTTTGTGCCAGTTTTCAAAATTCTTACCAAAGGTTATGAAACATGATTTTGTTGTCTACTTTAGCCAACAATCTAAGGGGATTATCTTTATTTTCTGACATACAAACACATGTTTCACATAGAAGCACATTCTTCAGTAGCACTAGAGTATGGTGGAACATAGGAAAATAGTAAACAGAGCCTTGAGGGTAAGCAATTCTATGAAATGCACACTCATGGTGGATGTTACAGATTATTACCCAAAGTGTTCCTGCTCCATTTAAATGAGCATGTAAAAGTTCCAGATGCTCACTTAACGGTGACCCGGTCATCTCTGGTCAGATGAAAGGTTGAGCAGGTGGTGAATGTTTGTTGATACAGGAGCGACAAAGTCAGGAAGAATGTTCCACATGTGATAATTGTTCACAGTTGAACTGGGGGGAAAAAGATGGAGGGGATAAAGAGAGACAATAAGAAGAAGTGAAAAAAGATCAAAAAGAGATCAGAAGGGAGATGATAGAATAGTCTCCTCTGCACACAAAGCAGAGGCTAAGGAAATCAATTATAGTAGACAGGGACAGAAATGTGTGTGTGTGTGTGGGGGGGTCTTCCACATAGTAACAATCGCCCAAATTCTCAAAAATCACTTCTTATCGTTAAATATTTTCTCCTTATTTTAATTTTAATCACCTGTATCAGCCATAGCCCCAACTTTTCCAGTAAAATACAAATTGCATTTAAAATAATAATAATAATCTGTAAATGTTGGCAGGTACATGTACTCTGCCCACCTTTGTTATCAATTGTAGAACCAACTTTCATAGCAATTGTGTTGTTTGTTGGCTCTACCAGCTTTGCACATCAGAAGACTGAATTTTTTTTCATATTCTTCTTTTCAATATAGCCTAAGCTAATAGTTAGATTGCATCTACTGATCCATTTTTTTTTTACTGTTGCCAAAGGGGTGGGTTGGGTGGTGGTGGGGGGTTGACAGGGCATGACAGTGACACAGACAGGATACACCACACTTAAACACTGGAGTAAATAACCTGAATAAAAAGTTAATTGAAAGTTAATCTGTAAAGCAGAAGAGAGAGAACTTGTCAAAAGAAAGAGATCACTGCACAATTATTTATAGATAATATGGCATACTCGGGTAAAAACGCAATATTTGAGTTAAAATACAGGACAGACAGTAACCTATTTACAGAACGATATAGGAAAACTGTGCAGTATGCATGATTGCACAAACAGAGCTGGCCCTCCTAACGAGCTTATCCAGCCGCTTCCCCTCAGCTGCAGATCAGCTGCTGCTCCAACATACCACACCATACAAGTTGGCTGACGGCACCACAGAGTCTGCATTTAACATGAGATGGTCGGTTGGCTGATGGAGAAGTCTCCATTTAGGGGGGCTGGCTGGTCAAACCTCAGAAAGTTCAACTTAGTCACCCGGTTCAAGTCGCCTACAGCCTTGCCGTTCTGTTCGTGCCCTGATGTTGTTTTCACTCTCTTCCAAACCTCATTGATGTTGTTTTTCTGTAGCTGATCCAGTAGCTTCGGGGATGGGGTGTAGAGGGTGATGTGAGGTGTTTTGTATGTAGGCAAAAAAGTTTGCTTTCATCTGACAAGACTACCTTCTCCTACATGTCTGCCAGTATGACTCCTGGTAAACTGGACACAGGCCTTATTCAGGTTTCTTGTTAAGATGAGAACATTTTCAGGGTGTGTGAATACTTTTGCTAAACATTGCATGGTGCTGAAGCGAGAAAGTTAGTTTTCATGTTTTAGCGCATGACGCACCACACTGTGTTATGTTTATAGACCTCACCAACTTAGGACCTAAAGAAATAATTAATGTAACCTCTAATTGTAGACCATGGGCCTTAATTTATTGTACTGTTTCAAAGTAAAAGCGTCCCCAATCAGCTCATTGTTCTGTGCATCTACTGACAGTATCATGACATACAGTTATGGTAAACTTGTGTGTTTGAGGGATCTCTGCTCAAAATGAATATAACATTGTGAGGCTGTTGCCATGTTAGTGTTAGCATTCAACCTCAACAAATGCTAAGTTATGTCCTTGTACATCTTTTTTCCCCCTCCTATTTCCTCTGTCCTTCTTTCTACTTTGAATTCTCCTCGTCCGTTTTTTGTTGGTTTCTTCCTGAACTTCCCTCGTTCGTTTTTTTTCTCATTTGTCCTGTTGACATCTCTCCTCCATGTCTTCCTTTCCCTCTCATCCCGGCCTTTCTCCTCTTTTCCTTGTTTCCTCTGTCATTCTTTTTCTGTGCTTATTTCCCTGCCTTCAGGAAGTGGTTTATCAATGGAAACCATTCAGTGTTTGGGACTTTGGCCCGGTTAGGCCCTGCTGGCTTGTCAGCAGTTGTCTTGGAGAGGCGCTGCACTCGCCAGGGCTGGCTGTGCTCCCACTGCGCCTCTTTGACCCGCCCCGGCCCGATGCTGCTACGCCTGGCCCCAATCAGTCTGTCCAGAGCCAGCGCTGGTGCTGTTAGGGTATGTGGGTTTGTTTAAGTTTGTTCGTGTGCACAGGTCCTGGTGGGTTGGTTAATTTGCGGGCAGAGTGACAGCAACATAACTGTCTAATGTCACTGGTCTGATATCATAAAAAAGAAATTAGGTTGGGAAATACTGGTGGGTTTTACATAATTGTAAACCATGTACCCCTAAAACTGTGTAAATCAGATAAAATTACTCAGTGTACATCCTTTGCTATGCCAGTGAATTGTTAAATGTAATGCAACTTGGAGTTAAAAGTCTTGCCCAAGGGCACATCAAGATGATGGGAGGAAGCTGGAATCAAACCAACAACTTTCTGATTGCAAGACAACTGCTCTTTCAGTGAGCTACATCCCACTTTTCTTTGCTAAGTAGATCAAACTCGATTTGTACGAGTGAAAAAAGAGCTTTTGTAAACATTCATGTTCAAATCTTCAGCTATAGATCCTGAATGTTGAGGGTTTTGTCCTGCTAGGACGTATTCAGCTTAATTCATCTTCCCTTCATCTCTGGCCAGCTTCCCCCTTCCCTGCTGAAGAAAAAGCATTCCCACAACATAATGCTGCCACCACCATGTTTTACAGTGCTGTGGGTGGTCAACATGAGTGGAAAAGCGCTATATAAGTTCAGTCCATTTACCATTTTACAATTTACAGTGTGTGTGTGTGTGTGTGTGTGTGTGTGTGTGTGTGTGTGTGGGGGGGGGGTCCTGATGTGATGTGTTTTTCAACACATTTAGTCCTCACGTGTTGGCCAAAAAGTCAACCTTTAGTTGCTCCTAGTTTGAGCAACTAAGCCATATACTTGTATACCATATGTGTGCTGTTGTCAAACTTCAAACAAATAGTTCTAATGGCTTTTCAACACTAATTTTCTTTTTTTTATTACTCTTCTATCAACTTGTTGATGATTGTTGCCACACAGCTTTGGTGGCCATTCTATGCCATTAATTCCTGTTGATGCATCTAGTTGACAAAGTCATACACAGTTATTCCTAATTTTGCTAAAGTAGTTAAATTTATTAAGTAATTAGATTTTTATTTACTGCATGTGCTGTATAGAAGTAAACCGTCTCTATAATCTGTTTGCCAGCACAAACACAAATGATGTTTTAATGCAATTCCAAGAAATTCAGACAGTAAGTGGATTTATGAAGTCCAGAATTGTTGAGTGGCAACAAATCCCGTCAACAGAATCTCCAACTTGACTTTTGAAGGTCTTCAGAGTTACAACTTGCCTCTTGGCTGCTTCTCTGCTGAATATTTCCCTTGTCAGTTTAGCCTTAATCTTATCATTTTGGGGTGATGGACTGAGCAGTGGTCTAAGAGATGTTCAAAGTTTAAACATCAAAGAATCTTGTAACCTAACCTAGCTTTAAATTTCTCCACAACTTTACCCCTGACCTGCTTGCTGGGGAATCCAGCTGCGAAACTCTTCCTCCCTGGGAGCTGTCATGAAAATGGTTGAATGCTGTGCATTCTGGGATTCAGTGTTTTTATCAGTCCCGTTTGTTTTCTTTGTACATTTCAGTGCATGGTCTCCATCAATGGCCGGGCCCAACACAATCTATTTCTTAGGGGACTTCAGAAGGCAATTGGTTGACCTGGATGTTATGTAGAGGTTTCGGAGTGAAGGGAGCTGAATATAAATGCAATAGTAGATTATCATTAAAAGAAATATTTTAAAACCATTTACCATTTTCTTTCCACCTTCCAGTCAATTTGTGCTGCTCTGTTACATAATCTCCCAATAGAAAAACATTTAGGCTTATTGTTGTACCTTAAAACCTCAGACTTTGTTCTCAGCTTTCTTCATGTGACGGGACACGCATGCAGAACTACAAGCATCACATCCCTGCTGTATTTATATGCCGCCAAGCTTTAGGAATAAGCTTGACTTCTGAACTCCATCCCTCTGTGAGGTTGAAAAGCCCTTGGAGTTTGTACATCATATAATTATGAGGTGCAGTGCATGTTTATAAAAAGAGCGTAGTCTGAAATCTGGGACTCATGTAATTATACATCAGCTTGAAGAGAGCAGGGTATATTTGTATAAATACTTTAAATACTATAGCAACTAATGTAAGCCACATTTGTTGCCTGTGTTGTGGGGACTTTATGTTTTTCCTCCATTGCACAATGGAGGAACACTTTATGCAATTAAATGTGTTCATACAACGCTATATTTATCCAATGTGCATATCTAACTCAACTATAAACCACAAGTGGTGGTTTTTGCTCAAAAGAGAGCCTGTTGCTGAGAGGTAATCTTAACCGACAAAGCTGTGAATAGAAATTGCTCACTTCAGTCTGAGCAAGTCACATATTGCTGCCTGGTAACACTTAGTTGCTACATATAGATATATGTATTTATTCAAAGAGGTCATAACACAGGGTCACGCCACCAAGGTTCGCTCAAAGATAAGTAGACCAAAATGCCGGCATTGTAGAGCTATATCTGGTTTCCCAGCAGGGAAACGCTGAGACAGTTTTTGTTCAATCAAACTTTCACTTCCCCTCTTCCCCTTTAAGAAGACACCCTGGTTCCTGCTTTTTATTTAGACCCCAAAAAACTCTGGTGGAGTAAAAAAATAGAAGCGACAAAACCCCCCAAAAACAAACAAAAAACATGAACAGATTTAAAAAAACAGTTATTTTCTTATAGTCCTAAACAACATAAGGAAAAGCAAACTATCTGTCTGTCTGTCTGTCTGTCTTCTCTCGCCTTGTACTGTACTGTAGTCTCACTATAGATAGGCCAAGTTATTTCTGTTCCTACAAATTAGGAGCCACTCTGCTGTAATCCTTTTTGCTCGCAGCTCTCCTGAGGATCTTCCTGGAAGCACTCCGATCACAACCATTCAATAAACCTTTTGAACTTACCTGTTTCATCTCTCAGTGTTCTTGCCTGTGGGTCAGCTGAGATCGTGACAGATCTTCAAACTGAAAATTGCTGCTGGTGATAATGGTGTCTAGGCTAAGCACCATATCTGGCCCCCAAAAGGAACAGCCCAATGTGGTTTTGTACATTAATGCTTTCTGTACATCCTAAGCCAGTATTTGCCTCAAAGGCAATTTCAGCATTGTGACACATGGTGACAATAAAGGATTCTTGATTCTTGACTGTGAATACACAGCCAAATCCAGGATTGTGAAACTGTGTATGAGAATCCGACCAGAGGTGATGCGCATCAGGGGAGTTCAACTAAGGCCAATTAGATGAATTTATCACTAAGGAGTAACCCAGCCCTCACTGTATCAGCCTGTAGTCTGTCCAAATTACACTGTTCATTAGAATGAGTGAATCTCGTCCTGAACCAAGCCCCCTTGCCCCAAAGTGGGTTTGCCACATTTGCACATTCAAATCGTACGATAACAAAAATGGTTCTTGTTAACAAAAACAAATTCAGCCCCTGCCTGTGCTTTTAGCAATGTATGTGCTGTTGTCAGCTCTGGCTACATAAGGAAAACTGCCTCTTGATGAAAACTGGGGTTTTAATTGTGGCCTGATCCACTTGCATGGTAAAGGATTTGTCAGGGTTCTCTGTGTTGTCCTGCTCTAACTCTGCTCCTCAGGTGTGTCTAGTTGGCTGAGGGGGCGTGACCCACACCTGCAGCTTGTTACAGGCGGCTTCCTCTGGCTTCTTAAGCAGAGCTCTGACAGACGGAAGACGCCAGAGCCTTAAACCAGTCGTGGTACGACATGGCCTCTGACCAAGCTCTTGGAAACCTGCTCGTGAGTTTTTTTTCTACATTCAACTTTGACTAATTCGCGTCTCCTGTTTTTGTCATAGTTATGGTGCTGATAGCACTCGCCCGTCTTGACGTCCCGTCCGAAGAATCTCCTCCAGAATCACAAGGCTCAGATTTTGCTCTGGCGCTCCCCCTCTTGCTCCCTGGAAGTTACCCAGCCGGGCTTGAGGTCCCCTTCCCGGATTCTGGTGGTCCCGCTTCAACTCTGGTCAATCCATCTGTCACTCAACCTAGCGGAGGCTCGCTCCGGATCCCTCGTCACCCGCTGCTGCTACCCTCCAGCCTCTAGTCGCCTATTCCATCTCGAGCAGGCTCACAGTTCCCTCGGCACTCCTTTCCGCCCTGGCTAATGGTAAGCAGAGCACGTTCTGACCTATTTGAGGGTTCTAGCCATCAATCTAATTATCCTGTTCTCTTGCAGTCCCTCCCGCTTCAACGTTCAGACCTCTCTGCGAAGATTCCTTGTTTCGCTCTTGTAATTTGCACATCTCTCAAATAAATTACTTAAAACCATCCTTTGTCGCCTGTTCGTATCTGCATGTGGGCAAAACATCTGAAATCCATGACAGGATTATGATTAACTCAGCTGAGATCAGTGTTGTGCCAGTTCATCCATGAACTGCTTTTAAATGCTGTCCAGTCAGATAAAATGAATTTATTTGTGTTCATAGTTCACCACCTAAACATATGGAATTAGGTTCACAACTCCAACCTGAACTAGCTCGTTTGTCTGAAACAAAGCAAACAAATACAGGTCAGGAGGTCATTCACAAATGATTATACTCTGTCATGCTGCCTATCTGTATATTACAATGGTTAAAGTTATAAAACAACTGCTGCAATTCCACTATTTTAACAGCTTATCAAGAGATAAGAACTTTGACTGAAATGTGACCCTCTTATCTAGTCAGCACAAGATTCACCTGCACCCCCCCCCCTTAATTTGCAGTCAAAAAGCCATAGTAATACTAAATAAAGGCCAAATACTGAAAGCTTAAGACTTGTCTTGGACAAAGGCAACCCCCCCCTCCATTGCATATTTTTGATAATTCTACAACCATAAACTCAGAATAAGTTCATGCCATCTTTATATCATTTTGGCCATGGGGTAGTTAACCCACCAGTATGCCCCTTAATAATTCTTGCTCTGTTCAAGCACATCAGCGGACTAAATCTTCCGTCATGTAAGTACGCCCCTTTTTATTCTTTACCCGCAGCATGTTTCAGAGCGAGAAGGTCCAACTGCAGATTCTCTGCGGCCCATCTCCCGTCCATAAACAAAAAGCCAATAATAAAAATTAAGTAAATGGTATATAACAAAAAACCTTAGTGTAACTGCTGTATTTGCCCTGCTCCAGGCGTGACATCCTTTAATTAGGCTGATGCATTAATTACTCCTTTGTCACCTGATGTGTTCAGTAACTGTTTTCACATCATCAGCAGTTTCCCAGCGTACCGATATCCAACAAAGCAATAACTGTAAAAGGTTTCACATGCTCGCCTTTGGATTTCCATTATTTCGTTCATTATTGATCCCTCTGGAGTTTGGCGTGGAAAAGGCGTTTTCACTTGCTGCACTTCAAGGCCCCAGACAGTGGGTCGGTCAGTGGAACGGATTTGCAGGCCGCTAGCACATCTAAAATGGGCACCAGAGGGAATTGGAGGCTGGATTAGGAGTCGAGCGATTGGACTGTTCGACAGTTGCTGGTGCATCTGGCAGTCGGCAATTACCAGCAGTTGTAAGAGTTTATTTGGCGTCATGCTATTTTTCAGCCTGCTGTGCTTAGTCTTTACAGCACATTGCAGGGATGACATGACGTGTGTGGGTGTTCTCACATACCCACTGCTTTCTGTGACATCTGTAGAGTCCAGGTTGCACATTTGGACCAACTGGCCTCGTGCAAGCCCTCAATGCTGCGTCTATCAAACTTCAAGTGCTGGTGATGTTGTTAGTTATGGTCCACGAGTGAAGGCAATGAGGGAAAGATAACCGGTGTTATTCGCTTGCTAGTGGTCACAATGTTATGCCTGATCAGTATATATCACCTTTAGTTTTTGCCTCACCGGGTTTTTGCTGCTGCAAGCGTAAACTTTTCCTTATCCTCCTTCGCTGGTAATCGCTGAAGCAAAGGCCTCCTCCTTGATGTGCTATCTTTCAGCATCATTTTAATTAAACTTCCTGAAGAGTGCTCGGGGTGCCTTTGAATGCTGTACTTCCATATTGATCAAGGTGAACAATAGAGACCTGGATGGGCTTTTAGTCTAGCTCTTAAAAAAAAAAAAAACCTTGTGAAGACAGTCACAAAATGTGGCATGCGGTGCAGAGCTGCTGGACTCAACTGTCACGGCGCACTGAGGAGCGTTTAATCTTCACCAGAGCTCATCCATCACACACTGACAGCACAGGAGACAGCCGCTATGTTTACATGCACATAGTATTCGATTCTGAGTAACCCACTTATCCGACCATGACCAATCTGTGGTTCTCAGCCAAAGTAAAGGACGACTGCAGTAAATGTGAGCTAAAACATTAGTCATAAAAATAACAAAGCTGCAGACTTTATGCATGTTTAGAAGTGTTTCCATCCCCCCTCCCAATCTGGATGCTTCGTTTCTAGTCACTGAAGCAACCTAGTTTTGATCAGTGAATATCAATGGCATGACTTTGAACAACCTTCACAAGCTTCTGATTTAATTATGGGTCACAGGTAGATGTGAATGTCAATAAAACGACATGGCAAGCCAGTGGTACTGACAATCGCAGCTGCCATGGGAAACCTCATTTACAACCCCCCTGCGGGCTGTTAGAGGAAGCCTCTCTGCCTCACCCAGGGAACTGGCAGCCAAAGCCTTTCATATGGCCTGTGAAGAAGCATGTTGGGAGCCGACAGGAATATTCTATTAACTTGTTTTTAATACAAGGAAAATTCAATCGCAGCGTATCAAATGTTTCTGTCAAGGTCCGGCACTTAACCCGAATAAGGTTTTTTTTTTTCAGGATGACCAATACTGCTGTGTGTGCCTGAAATTCGGGGCCAGCATGGACAATATTACATTAGCATGTTATTACCCTGGATAGACCTTTTGAAAAAAGTTTCTAATGTTGTTCGAAGCAGTTTAATCGCTTGCGTTACAGTGCTGTTTGCATTTCATGGCAGGAAGCAGAACAGCCTGACTTTTTTTCATCTCAGCTCGATGCCTAGAAGGAAAACCCGATGCCACTATATTCTATGGAGGGACCCTCCGTGTCCTCCGAGTGACTCCTAATGGTTCAGCTTGCTTCTTTTTTGCTCAAACTTTATCAGAACCAAACAGTGAGCTTCCAAAAGGGGATGTATTTGTCGAGTTCATGCAACGTATTCCAACCCACAGGTAGCAGGTAACATGAAGCCCCTCCCTGTGTTTTGTCTGAGCTAAGTGTTAGCAGACATGTATACTTCTAAGAAAAGATGCACCCATCAGACTTTTTCCTGAACGATACCAGTTTCCGTTTGTCTTCGAGGTCTTAACAACTGATTCCGATCCCCCTTATTTACCCAATGTACTGTAACAAATAAATAAAAAAGTGATCGTGTAGCTTTGAATCTATTAGATAGTGAAGTAATAAAGGAATATCTTATCTATGCATGAAACCATGTCCCTGTTAGTTATTAGTTAGTTATTGTGACTGTGTCAAATTTCATGCTGCTGAATCTTATGTTGATGGACTGAAAACGGTGGGAGTTCTGAGTTTCTCTGCCTGATTGATTGATGAGTCTCTGTCAGAGTGTCATTTCAGCTTTTATCTACGAGTCAGCACAGCGAGCTATTACAACCTGCACAGAAACCCGGTGGAGTTTTTACACCGGATGTCCTCCCTGACACATCCCAGGTGCCCCCCGCAGCAAAGACACAGACTTGGACTGCTACATCAGCACAAAAGGACATTTTCTCAGAGTAACTGCCTGATATAAAACTAAAGCAACATAAAAAGCAAAAATATTGTAGTGGTGCAAGGAAAAACTGTTTTGTTCGTTTTTCTTCCTTAGCCTTCCTTCGCCTCTGTGTAATTAAACACCCGATTTAAATGGGATGATTTTACTAAAGGCTCATAAAACATTTTCCCCATGAACCGGCATGACTGATGGAGATTGCCATCATTTTAAGATGGTAGGAGTCTTATCTAGTCTTCTCTGCCCTCCTGCCAAGTCATTAGCTTCAGCCTCCAGGACCAATATTCTGAATTTATACTGAATGAAGTTGGTGGGAGAATCTTCTACCGCGGCTGTAGGTATTAACTCATATAGATGGACGGATCGCAGCCATGTCTGCCATAATGTTGACGTTGGTCTGGTCTGTCAGGGTCAGTTCACAATGGATTTACTGGTTTGTCTGCATTTCAATCGTCGCAAGTGGTGATGAAATCTGGATCATGATCGAAAGAACGAGATCCCAACTTCAAGCAACCAAAATCCGACGTTGGAGGGGCTCTCCAGGGCTCTCTGGCCTGGTAACAACTTGGGATTTCCTGAATGAACTAGATATATCACTGAAGAGAGCAAGGCCTGGGTTTCTCCCTTAGATCTGTTACTACCATCACATAAACTTCAATGGATGGGTGGATGGATGGATGGATGGATGAATGAATCAGAGCTGGCGTTTCCCATTTTGCTGCCCTCGTCACAATTATTGTTTGAGAAATATCTTTAAGATAACAGCAGAGAAGCGAGAAGGTGAAAAGCCTCGTCTTGACCACATTATTCTTTCCAGTCACTTAAAATTGGGATACAGAGGTCCCATTTTCTACTGTGACAGACTTCATTCTTTGTAAAAGGAGCGAATAACGGAAAATAAGCTGGCAGAAAAATATTGGCAAATGTTCCCAAAGCATTTCTTTACCTGCCTCCTTTGTATGAGCTGATTGTGCGCATCTGTGGGCTCAATTTTCCCTTCTCGGAGCATTGGGCTGGCAGCAGTTGGAGGTCCATCAGCGTGAGGAAAAACAGGTTGCAGGATTGTTGCTTATATTTTGTATTTTCTTATATGTTAAATCTTCAGAATTTTTATTTTCAATACAGAGGATTAGAAAATGGCACCAGTCAGAGCGGCACATTGCTGCTAGTCGTTATTTAATTCTGTTTTTTTTTTTTTTTTTTTTTACTTTTGGGGTTTTTGGAGGTTGTCCCCTTCAGTAGTTGGTTAGCCTATGTGGCCAACACCAAGATCCAACACTGAGATGAACAGATGGATTTATGGAAAATCTGTATGATATATCTGAGATGCCTTTTAGCTTGCACATTTTCTGCCACAAAATCAAGTTTGACGATTTGTTTTTACCACTTTTTGCAGGATGGTGTCAAAAGTGAAGCCCACATGGAAATCTCCAACATGAACGTCGTGGTATTTAACCCGCTGGTGTCATATTGCGTCACACTCTGTGGAAATTTCCTCCATCGCTGCCTGAAAGACGTCCAAACTTCCTGCTCACACCTTCTATTCATCACGCTCCCCCTGGTGCTGCGTAAATGGGCTTCATGAGTTCTGTCTTGATGGAAGCAGCGGAGTTTAGCAGGGCCACTCGAAATTCCACACAGGCAGCACAGAGCCACCTTTGTGCTGTGAGTCATGATCATTTTTTGAAAAGAAAGAAGTCATGAAGTTTTTCTTCGTCCGTGGGGATTATAAACCCTGCGCAAAGACAAGCAAATATGGGAAACCTGTGGGGGGAATGAAGATGCACAGATGGTGCTGTTGGGTTTCTCACTGATGGAACTTTTTGGGGTCAGACGTACGGTGGTGGTGGTGGTCGGGTGTGGGTGGGTGAGGGGGGGGATTCAGTCTCTGCAGGGCTACCTGCAACCAGCTAAGGTTCTAAAAATAAAGAGCGAGCGATAAGGCTCCCTTTCTTTTCTGGTTGTTTATCTTAAATGTTAGAGGGAAGGTGGTTTCTGCATGTGGAACCATTTTTGCCTAGCCTTAATGACTCCTAATTTCATGGCAAATGAACTAAACAATGATGCCTTTGAGTCTCTCTTCATTTGCGGAGCATTGCAAGACAAATTCACATTCTTTTCCAGTCAAAGTCCCGCTTAAATGCTCCTTCCTTATCTTCCAATCGACCTGTAAGTGCACCCAGACTGTTTGTTTTCAGGCAGATTTGAAGTCTGATTCCACAATACTCTTTAAAAAGAAACAACAATAACAATGTCAAGGTTGAATTTTTAATACATTCATATGCCTAAATAGTATTTTAGGAATATTGTGATGAATCAAAATGTGTACTTATTTACGAAACAAATTTCTTTCTGTGTCATTCTTACAAGTTTGAATATGTCATTTCCGTGTCAGATATACAGACTCTGATGATGGTTCAGAAGTTAGGAATACTTTTGCAGGGCACTGTAATTCTCATCAATAGAGAACAATGCATTCTCTAAAATGTTGCTAGAGATGGGAAACAAATCCCATAATAATAACAGTGCCAATAACTTGTCTCTGCTGCTACAATGGGATCATTTTCACACTATGCACTATTAGGTATTCATTTCACATTACCCTGCTCTTTGTGCACCTCTGTGAGCAGTTAGGGGAAATTGCCCCGAAGAAAGCAACAACGACCTTCTTTCCCTTAAATCATCCCAAAAATGCAATTGAACACGGCGACATTATGACCTACACAGACATTTTTCCTCTCATGATCGCACCTCATAGTGGAACATGTCAAAACAGCTCAGGGGCAACTCTCAGCAGCCACGGGCTTCCTGTCACTTTCTAATCCAGCAATTAGGGGAAAAGTCCAAAGGGTCAGAACAGATGTTCCATAAATGGGAATGGCAGAAGGAGTCCTGGCTGGTGTTACTATTCTAATGTGCCCGAGAACAATGACCAAGGAGACGAAGAAAATCGTTACCATGCTTCTGCTGCAAAGAATTCACAGCACCTGGTCTTAGGGTCAGGGTTTGCCAGAAGGACAGACTTCTTTCATTATTAGGAAGTGACAATGTTGCAAATAATGTGCATCTGCAACATTTTAATTAGACTTACATTCAGTTCACTTCATTTATAGAGCCGCAATTCCCAACCATTTCACTCTCAAGGCGCTTAACAAAACAAAAAGGTCAAATTTATACACAGAAATATATAATCAATTCAATCAAATCAGATGGTCAGATTCAAATGGAATTAAATACATTCCTGTAATGATCCTGTTCTGCCAGATCCTGTCTGCAGTGACTGTGACGTCACTTCCTGCCTGCTCAGCTCTGCTCTGGCTATCAGGTCTGAGCTGTTACACCTGCAGCGGCTCTAACTGAGCAGTACTGCACCTGGGGAGATTACTATATATACCTGCCTCTCCCAGTGTGTAGCTGCCAGATCATTGAAAGTCTTCGTTTGAGTAGACCATCTACCATTCCTTGTTTACCTGCCTGTGAACCATCTCTTGACTTTGTCTGCCTGCCTTTGCCCCAGCCTGATTCTGCTGCTTCTCGTTGCAGACTCTAAGGCTACGTTCACACTGCAGGCCTTGATGATCAATTCCGATTTTTTTGTGAAATCGGATTTTTTTGCGTGTCCGTTCACATTTCCAAATATATGCGACTTGTGTGTGATCTCCTGTGTGAACTGCATTGATACACCTAAGTGTCCCGCATGCGCAGTAGAGGACGCGATGACGTCATACGTAGCAAGCGTGCTCATTGTTTGCGGAAGTAAACATGGATCGTAATGCTGCAGCGTATCTTGCGTTCTTCACGTTATTCTCCAACCGGAGCCAGCACATTACCAATGCAATCTTTTTAAGAAGATCGAAAAGGAAGAGAGCCAAATTTTAGTGGTGTGAGCGGTTTTACTGATACGGACTTCATTCATAATTTTCGAATGACAAAGGCAACCTTTATGTGCGTCTGAACCATGGACCGCGGAACGGGTAGGGCCAGTAGGGCCGCGGCCCTACCTACTTTTGATGATCAAACATGTAAAATAATATATATAAATAAAATTAAAATATTCAATAGCTATTTTTTTTCAAATGCACAGTAGTCTATGGCAGCAGCATCATTCTCCAATGAGAAAGCGATAAATCATCCCATCTAAAAATGTATTGGCTGATTGTGTCATGTGATGTAAACAAAAGTTTTCCCACCTCTGCGCTGCTTATGACCGCTACTTCGTTAGCTTCGTTTGCTTCGTTAGCTTAGTTAGCTGTGTCCACTGCAAGTGCCGAGAGGTGTTTCTCGTCCCTCCGTCGTATCAAGACCTATCTGAGATCGACAATGAACCAGAAAAGACTAAATAGCTTGATGTGCGCCCACACACACAGGGATCTTTTGACCACAGTGGATGCTTGGAGGATAGCCAGGGACTTCATCCAGCATAATGACAGATGGAGACACTTTTTCGGGAATATTTAGAGCAGGGGTGAGTTTGACTTTTCTTTTTAAAGTATTTTTATTCTGTAAATATTGTGTTAGCTGTAATATAATGATTGTAAGTGGAAATAAATCCGGGGCGTGTGTGCTGGAACGTCAGAAAAAAAGTTAAATAAAAATTCGGTGCCGATTTTAATTATAACATGGCAGACACATTTATCATGCTCAGGGACCACAGCCTATGAGAAAGCAATAAATTCTGGTGTCTAAAAATGGATTGGCTTGTCTTGTGTCATGTGACGCAAATCAGTTGCGTGATCAAAGGGATGCTGGTGTTTTATGTGTATGCGGGCGCGTGCGTATGTGATGGGTAGTGATGGTATTGTGAGTATTGCCTGATGGGCCCGACCAATTTGAAATGCGTTCCGCGGTCCATGGTCTGAACGGATCTCTTTAGCGCTCTCACGTAAAAACACACATCTTTGGCGGCCATAGCAGCAAGTAAACGCGTTGCCGTGGGGCTGTATTGACTTGCAACAGGTGCTTGTTACCACACAATAGCCAACCTTTTTTTTTTTTTTAGCCAACCTCTTTGGCATAGCCAGGTCCACCGTTAGTGACGTTTGTCAAGTGTCAATGACGTGTAGGTCGGATTAATGCGACCTGACCGTACAGACACAGGTCGCATTTGAAAAGATCAGATACGTATCGGATTCAGGACCACATATCCAAGCGACCTGGGTCGCATTTGAAAAAATCCGATCTGTGTTGTTCAGACTGTCATGAAAAGATCAGATACAGGTCGCAAATGGGCAAAAAAATCGGAATTGGGTCACTTCAGGCTGCAGTGTGAACGTAGCCTAAGTCTGGACCTTGGATTTGTCTCCTGTCTGGAAACCTCTGCCCGGAGTGTGCCATCCATTACCGATGCGCCTCATGCCTGCACTCTCTTGGAGATCTCAGGAAGTTCCCCCGATCACCTGTGTTTGACCCAAACCTGGACACTGGATTTCCCGACTGCCTCTGTCCCACAGTCAGTCAGCATAAAGTGGATCATTCAATCACTGATTCAGATCATTCCCGTGGAGCCCACAGACCTACTTATCTGGACCAGCGCAACCTCCCGGTCATTGAAAAGGTTTTATTCAGTGCTCGTTTCTCACTGAGTTGGTCTCAGCCACTAACCTGTTTCTCCTCTTTGCAGTGGTCTGTACCTGGTTCAGATACCGTTTTAATTTTTATCTTAAATAAATCTGTTAATGCTACCATGGTTAATGCTACCATGGTGTCTTACTGAATCATCGGATCTCCAGTTTCTAAGTCGTCACATATTCCATTTGATTAAACGCCTTCTAATTCATTCCTAGTTATAATACGATGCAGTCAAGTTCTGTTTGTGACACCAATTAGTATAAAAGACATTTATTTACGGAAACGAGGAACTTGTATCAAGTCATGGACTTTTAACCACTCCCTTCTCCTGCACGAGCATGTAACAGCTGCAGGCGGTTGATTTTGGATGTTAACTTTACAGCAATCCCTCATACTTAGCATGCATGTGGCGAAAGTGCGAGGAAGAGTAATCTCTAAGCTAACAAAAAAGAGTTGCGTAGTTCTTTTAGTAAAATGGCAAAGCAAAATCACCATCAAAGACTCTGACCATAACAGAGACAGGGTTAAACACAGGAAAACATACAGGATCCTCTACTGAGAGATTAAAAATAAGCAAGGACAATAATTTATCTGATAGCTGTATCCAGGACAGAGCCACAACTAAACACGGATGCCGGGAGTGAAAACTGAGGAATAACATAATGTTAATGGCAGTAGTAATTGCATGATGAAAGAGTAGGAGAGGCAGGAAAAAGGACCAGTATGTCCTCCAGCAAGTCTTTGTTGGGGACGCCGAATGTTTGTAACTGAAATCATTAATATGACCCATATACTCCGTGACTGGCTAGGTGCTTTGAGATGACACAGTTAGCATCACCTCTGTTTGATGGGTTAGGGTTGAGCAAGCTAGTATGCTTGCCATACTTAACTACTCTCTTCTCTGGATAGACTGAACTGAATTGTTTAACATTTGCTCTTTGAGCAAAGGTCTGGTCATGAAATCTGTATAGGTAAGCAATATTTCCCTTAGTGTTACATGTTGGTTATTAATTTTGTTATCTTAAATTGTTTGCCAAAGAAATGTCTAATATTAGAATGTTCCATTGAATCATTTTGGGATTTGTAATGAAGAACCAAACTAAAAATGATGAACTTTCAACTTAACCCAAATATTACTTGTGTTGTAATCCATGTTTAAGGGTTATGCTTCTCAGCTCAGTCTTTGGTAACTTTGATGTTAGCTTTGATGTTCTAGGGTAGAAACCCCTAACCCGGTGTATTAATTCAATTCAATTCAATTTTATTTATATAGCGCCAATTCATGAAACATGTCATCTCAAGGCACTTTACAAGTTAGGTTCAATCATATTATACAGATTGGGTCAGATTATACAGATTGGTCAAAAAATGTTCCTATATAAGGAAACCAGTTGATTGTATCAAAGTCTCGACAAGCAGCATTCACTCCTGGAGAAGCGTAGAGCCATAGGGAGAGTCGTCTGCATTGTACATGGCTTTGCTGCAATCCCTCATACTGAGCAAGCATGAAGCGACAGTGGAAAGAAAAAACACCCGTTAGCGGGAAGGAAAAACCTCTAGCAGAACTGGGCTCAGTATGAACGGTCATCTGCCTCGACCGACTGGGGTTACAGAAGACAGAGCAGAGACACAACAAGACAGACAAAAAGCACAGAAGCACACATTGATCTAGTAATCTGTTCTACATTAGATGGTAATAGTCAGTGATCTGTCCTCCCTGGATGAATTCACAGTCAACAGAACGTCAGACCAGGTGTACCTACTATGAAGAAAAAGAGAGAGAACAAAAAGTTAAAAGCTGAAATGACAACAGTCATTTCAATGTAATGCAATGCAAATCTGGAGAACAGTAGACTGGAGAACAGTAGAAATCAGTAGAGTGATTAGATCGCAGGCGAGTGCTGTTCCCAATCAGGAAGAAATACATGATGGACGGCGTTAAAGCCACCATATCGGTTGACAGACTTTATATTAATGGACAGTTGTTCAGGGATCAGAAGATCACCCCCTGGCTTTATTAGTTACACCACAGGTGGACTTAAAGCATGTTTCAATGATTTAAAATAAATAAATAAAATAAATAAATAAATAAGACGCACAGATCGGTACACGGTGATAAATTAAATACACGCACAGCTCAAGAGCACGTTGGTATGGTTAGTGTTCACGGTTGGGTACAGAAGGCACGGGCTATGGTTTATCCCTTTACACACTCTCTTACTCTTTGCACTTTTTTATTTTTTTGTGTATTTCTATCTTATTTGTCTGCTTCTTTCCTTATCATCAGTCAATCACAAGCACATCATATGATGCTACCTGGGTCTATGTATGACTATTTTCTCAAGGGCATGCACCTTCTAACTTCTCACTCACATCTATGGCGAATGTAAAGTTTGTGACATGGAATGTGCATGGGGCTGGCACCAGAGAGAAAAAAATGAAGATCATTAACCAGCTTACTAGATTAAAGGCAGATGTTGTCTTATTGCAAGAAACCCACAAATCAGCTACAAATGCACGTGAGCTTAATTCACCTGAGTTCCCTAATGTGTTTGCGGCCTGCTATAACTCTAGACAGAGAGGTGTAGCAATCTTAATCCACAAAAACGTTAGTTTTAAAATATTAGATAAAACTATAGATCCTGAAGGTAGATACATAATAATTAAAATAGCTATCCATAACCAGAAGCTATGTATTGTCAGTATATATGGTCCAAATGTTGATGACCCCTCTTTTTTCCACCAATTCTTCCTTGCACTTTCAAAACACGGGGATTGTTCACTAATTATAGGAGGTGACTTCAACTTTGGTTTAAATAACGATATAGACAGGTTGAATAAAACAGGGACTCAGCGTAGTTGGCAGTCAGTAAGTGTAGTCAAACAATACATGAGTGATTTTGGTCTTTGCGATGCATGGCGTTCTCTTCATCCTAATAGTAAAGAATACACTTTTTTCTCAAATGTTCTCCATTCGTACTCTCGTCTGGACTACTTTCTAATAAGTAGCTCACTGCTGTCGGTTGTTTCAGAGACGGTAATTCAGCCTATTGCTATCAGTGATCACGCTCCTGTTACTCTCACCTTAATTAATAAAAAAATAACCACACAAAACAAAAGCTGGAGATTTAATACATCACTGCTTAAAGATGAAGAATTTATAAAATTCATTAAAGAACAGTGGGCCTCATACTTAGAATACAATGATCAACCAGGTACATCGGCATCGATATTGTGGGAAGCTGGAAAAGCAGTGATGAGAGGTAAAATAATTTCTTTCTCATCTCATAAAAAGAAAAAAGAAAACAAAAAGATTCAGGAATTAGAAGAAAAACTTAAGTTACTAGAATCCTCTCAAGAAGAAGGAAAGTTAGGTAAAATCCGTGAAGTAAAATTAGAACTAAACCACTATATTGAAAAGCAAAATAGATTTCTAATACAAAGACTCCGAATAGAAAATTTTGAACATGGCAATAAGTCAGGAAGCTTTCTAGCTAATCAGCTTAAAATAAATAAGGAGAAAACTACTATATTTGCAGTTACAGATTCATCTGGTAATACAGTAAGTGAACCAGAGTGTATAAATAATACCTTCCGCGATTTCTACAAATCTTTATACACACCACAGATAAATCCATCAGAGAAGGATATTAAGCAATTTCTGGATAAAATTATGCTTCCTAAATTATCAGATAACCAAAGAATGACACTGGATTCCCCGCTGACAACAGCTGAAACCCAGGAAGCTCTTAAAAGCGTGCCTAATAAAAAGGCTCCAGGTCCAGATGGATTCCCCACTGAGATTTATAAAGAGTTCTGGAATATTCTAGCCCCAACGTTCCACAGAATGTTGCAGGAAATACAGGAAAAAGGTAGATTTCCAGCTAATATGAATTCTGCCACCATCAGCCTTCTGCTCAAGCCAGACAAAGATCCTGTGTTGCCCACTAGTTATCGTCCCATATCCTTAATTAATGTGGATATTAAGATAATCTGTAAAGCTTTTGCAAAAAGATTAGACAAAGTAACTCCTCTCATAATACATCCAGATCAAACTGGTTTCATCAGAGGAAGGCAGTCATCCACAAATACACGCCGATTACTTAATTTAATTGATTATTCCTACAGTAAAAACATTAAAACCAATATATTGTCTTTAGACGCAGAAAAAGCTTTTGATAGAGTAAATTGGAAATTTTTATTCGCTACTCTTCATAAATTCGGTTTTGGCGATTTATTCATAAATTGGTTAAAAATTCTATATAATTCTCCAACAGCCTGTGTCAGGACAAATAATCAAATATCTTCCAGTTTTTGTCTACAGAGGGGCACCAGGCAAGGATGCCCTCTTTCTCCATCACTTTTTGCCATCTTTATAGAACCTCTAGCAGCAACAATCAGACAAACAAAAGCTGTAAAAGGTATAAAGTGCATGAAAATAGAGCACAAGATTAGTCTGTACGCGGATGATGTATTACTTTATCTCCAGCATTCAAATAATTATCTTTTACAAGTAATTAGAATACTAGAATCTTTCTCTAAAGTATCAGATTACTCGTTAAACTGGTCTAAATCTACGGTACTGTCAATTAATTGCTCTCTCGAAAACTCCCTAAATTTACAAATGCAATCAGGAAATATTAAATATTTAGGTATTACTGTGTCGAATAAATTAACAGATTTACTTAAACTTAACCATGCCCCACTTTTAAACAGGATAGAAGAGGACCTTGAAAGATGGAAATCGCTTCCAATCACACTTATGGGTAGGGTAGCTTCAATGAAAATGATGGTCCTACCTAGAATTAATTATTTATTTTCAATGATCCCCAATAAACCATCATCTGACTGGTTTAAATCTCTAGACTCTGCCATTTCTAAATTTCTTTGGAAAGATAAACCCCCACGTATTAGCTTAAAGACAATACAGAAGACTAAAGACAGGGGAGGACTAGATCTGCCTAACTTCCATAACTATTACTTAGCAAATAGGCTACAATACATCTCTAAATGGATAAAAAATAGTCTTTTAGATGAGCCTTGGTTAGATATAGAACAGGAAATGTGCAATAATATCATGATTTCAGATCTGCCGTTTATTAGCTCAAATATAAAACGGCATACATGCTTCAAAAATATCAACATTAGTTCTACTCTGACAGCATGGTGGGAGTTCCTCAAAATGACAAAGTCATCCCTTATCCCATGCAGTCGTACACCTATCTGGAATAATCCTGATATCCTACAAAATAATAAAATGATAAACTTTACATACTGGAAGAATAAAGGTATTAAATATCTGGAACATCTACTTGATGGAACCGAGTTCATCAATTTTGCTAAACTAAATATGCAATATGGCATTAGTAAAAATAAATTCTTGGAATATGAACAACTTAAATCTATAATTAAAAATAAATATAAGCATATTAATGGTGGTTTACAAGTCCCAACTAATATAATAGAGTTCTTAGATTTAACCCCCCCCAAACTACTGTCTAAATCATACAGGACACTGACTAAAATAGATGATTCGATATCTCTTCCTATAATGAAGTGGGAAAAAGATTTATCAGGGACCTTTGAACAAAATTTCTGGGCTCAGACATGTCTAAGAACTTTCAAATTGACTAGAAACACCAACTTACAACTAATACAATACAAAATCCTTCACAGAGTACATTACACAGGACAAAGATTATTCAAGATGGGTCTGGCACAATCTAATATCTGTCCACACTGCATAGGCAATCATCCTGATAATTATTTTCATGCGTTATGGTTATGCACACCAGTCCAGAGGTTCTGGACACAGATATGTAAGGACTTATCAAAGTGCTTGAGCTGTAAAATTACACCTTCCCCATCAGTTTGCCTGCTCGGTAATTTTGAGGAAAGTCCTCTGAAAAAAGAAATAGTTTACATGGTTTTTACTGCTTTATGCATCGCAAAGAAAACTATCCTCATGAATTGGAAAAGTAAACAAAATCTCAGTATCAATCAGTATAGAGATCTTTTGTTGGATCATATTAATCTAGAGACAGCATCTGCTTCCACATCTGATTGGTCTCTTTGGGCTCCTCTGATCAACACCATCACTTAGTGGAATAGGGGGCGGTGGGTTGCTTCCTGCAGGGCGCAGTGGCTGGATGGAGGGGTTCCTGGGGCCCTGGGGGCACTTGGAGTAGGGCGCCTGGTGGATCCGGCTCCGGGGTCTGTTGCCCCCATCTGGGAGGAGTTTGGGAGGCCTACGGGTGGCCTACAGCAGCCGCTTGCGGCGCTCTTTGGGAGCTGCGTGTTGACGGACGTGGGTTACTGACCTGGTAGCTGTGCTGCCGCTGGGTGGGGCCGGGGTGGGTCTGGGGTCCCTGGGGCGCGCCGCCCTAGGGCGCGGGCCCCGGCGGGGCCTCGGGGGTTCCGGTTCCGGGGGGTGTGCCGCTTTTGGTGTGGGCCGGCGCGCGCCCGGGTGTCCGCCCCTGCACGGGGCCTCTGGTGCGCTGGGGGGCCTCGGGGCCCATTGAGCTGGTAGGGGGGCATGGTCATTAACACCTCTGGGCAGATGCTCTTCTCCTTCATTGGATAGGCACTCTGCCAGTGGGGGGAGGGGGAAAGGAGGGGGAGTAGGGACCTACCCAGCCTGGATGTCTACTGTCGAATGTATGGTGAGTTGTTTGAACGTTAGTGTTGGGGAGGGATTAAATCTACGGGTGGGGGGGGGGGGGGGGGGGGGGGGGTTGGGGGGGGGTTGACGTTCTGGTGGGCTTGTGTCCGGCCCCCTGTCCCGGTCCTGGTCCGTGTCGTCTTCCGGTGCGGGTTTCACCTGGGGGGTGGGGTTTGGGATGGCTCGTGCGGGCCGGCTGGCCAGTGTCCCCCCCTCTTATTATTATTATTATTATTATTTATTTATTTTTTTTTTTATTTATTTAGTTTAAGTAGGCTTGGTGGGTGGGCTGGGGGGGTTGAGGTGTTGGTCCTGGTGGGTGGTTGGCTGGCGGGCCCTGCGGCCTCTCCCTGTCCCCCGGGCTACGGTGGTGCCGCTGGCGAGGCCCCCTTCTCTGGGTGGGGCTTTCGGGGAGCGGGGGTGCCTATTGGAGTCAGTAGGGGAGTTGGCTCCCTGGGTTGGCTTCCCAGTCATTTGCTCCCCATCCCCGGACTCCTCCCTCTGCCTGCTCCATCACGCCGCCACACATGTAGGTCATGAGGGAGGGGGCGTTACTGGAGGTTGCCACTTTCTGGTGACGCCCCTCTCCCCAATTTTATCATGCATCTTAGACACTTTCACTTCAAACATTTTTCACATCGCACACTCATATAGGCCATGGTAGGGGGGGTGGGGGGAAGACGTCTGGGGGGGGGGCTTATGTTGTGTGGGCCTCACCTCGGACGGCTCCCTTCACCTCCTCTCCCACTTAGACATTGAGGGTTCTGGGCAGTCACACGGAGGGGGTGCGCTGGCAACAGCTACCTTCCGGAAGGGGGGTGGGCTGTGCCGTGCATCCCCTTCGGCGCTCCCAGTTTTTAAACGCACTTGAGAACAACATGCAACAACACAACATTTGAGCAGGCGTAGGGAGGGTCGGGGTCTTCTGCACACCCCCGTTCTCCGATGGCGGCAAGGAGTCTGGGGCCTGGAGGAGGTGCGGGCCACTGTGTCCGGGGTCTTGGCGGGGGGCTGTGGTGTGCAGTCAGCGGCTTGTCAGGTCTGGGGCTGATGCCTCTGCTCCCCCCAGGGGGCGGGGGGCAGGGATGGCAAGGGTAAGGTGGGGGGAGGGAGGGAGTTTATTAGGTATTTAGGGGGAGGGGGGGGCTCTGGCCGGGTGGCTCGTGCGGGTCGTGTTGGCCCGCCCTCTTGGGGGGGCCCGGTCCGGGGGGCGTCTGGTCTGGGGCCGGGGCCGGGGGTCGGGCACAAGCAGTCGTATAGTCGATTTGGGGTGACCCCCCCCCTTTGGTCAGTGTTGGATGTGAGTGTTATGTGGGAATGTGTGTACAGCGTCTTTATTTTTTTTTCTCTGTGTGTGGTGAGTGGGGCACAAGGGAGGGACGGGGTGAATGAGTTTTTTTTTTTTTTTTTTTTTTTTTTTTTCCCAGGTATGGGTGTGGTCCGCTCCCTCTCCCAAGAACATCTCAAGTCTCCGCTAGGTGCGGAGCCCATCCCCCCACGTCCTGCCCTCCTCCACTCCGTTGGCGGGCGCCTTGGCCCCCTGGCGCATTGGTTGGCTTCGGGTTTGGGGCGGGTTCCCGGGCGTGCGCCGGCCCACTCCCGGCGGCCTCTTCGCGGGGCCTGGCCCCCCGGGGGGCGGCCGGGGCCCTCGTCGCGGGGGCGGGGTGCCCCTGGGGCCTCTGGCCCTCAGGGCCCATGGCCGGGACCACTTCAGCGGGGCTAGCCGCCGGCGGAGCCCACGGGCTCGTCTCCGCGGCTCTTAAGGGCGTCGGCATTGCGGTGGCTGGGGGATTTCCTCGGGGTCGTCTCTGCTCCTTCCTTGGGGGGGGGGTTGCAGATATCCTGTGTCGGCCCCTCCTGGGCGACCTGCTTTGGGGACCCCTTTGGGAGTCCGGGGTTACGGGTCCCCTGACGCCTGCCTCTGTGCTCGGGGAAGGTGGGTCTTCGGTTCTCCACAATCACTATCAAGCTATTTCTGGATAATCTTCACCTAAACTAGTGCACTTTCACATCTCCCACAGGTGCTGGGTCCCAGGTATTAAGTGTTCACTTATATACAGTAATCTTATAATTTATTTATTTATTTATTTGTTTTTTCACTTTCTTTTTTCAAATATCACATTACACATGTCAGCTTACATAATAATATATATGATTTAGCAATGGCATCTAGGTGTTATTCGAGTGTATCTGTTGCTTTATGTCTGTTGGTTGTGCTGTTCTTTTTGTGTCTCTTTCCAGGTGATGGAGCAGACAAAGAAGGTTTTATCATTCTCTCCCTTTTATCTCCTCTTTCATTCACCTCTACTCTTTTTTTTCCCTTTTCTTTCACTTTTTGTTCTTCCTTTACTCTCCCATTGTCATGTCCATATAATTTGAAATTCTCCTTGCAGGAATCATAATAAAGCTATTTACAAGCATAAATCAAGTGGAGCACTATGGCGAAAGCTGTTTGCTCCACTTGTAAAAGCAAAATCTGTCGAGCTCTATCTGGCATTGAGACATCAATTCCTATTGCCATATTGCTAGACAGGACACTGGAAAAAAAAGAAAAAAAAAAAAAAAAAAAAAAGAAATCAGTAGAGTGAAAAAAATAGGCCCTGATGTCCTCCAGTAGCCTAAGCCTATAGCAGCATAACTATAGAGGTAGCTCAGGATAACATGAGCCACTCTAACTATAAGCTTTGTCAAAAAGGAAAGTTTTAAGATTAGTCTTAAAAGTAGACAGGGTGTCTGCCTCACGGACCAAAACTGGGAGTTGGTTCCACAGGAGAGGAGCCTGATAGCTAAAGGATCTGCCTCCCATTCTACTTTTAGAGACTCTAGGAACCACCAGCAGACCTGCAGTCTGAGAGCGAAGAGCTCTGTTAGGAAAATACGGGGTAATCAGAGCTCTGATATATGATGGAGCTTGATTATTAAGGGCTTTATACGTTAGAAGAAGAATTTTAAATTCTATTCTTGATTTAACAGGAAGCCAATGAAGGGAAGCTAAAATTGGAGAAATATGATCCCTCTTGTTGATTTTCATCAGAACTCTCGCTGCAGCATTTTGGATCAGCTGAAGACTTTGAACTGCATTTTGTGGACTTCCTGATAGTAAAGAATTACAATAGTCCAGCCTTGAAGTAACAAATGCATGGACTAGTTTTTCAGCATCACCCCTGGACAGAATGTTTCTAATTTTGGCGATATTCCGGAGGTGAAAAAAGGAAACTCTGGAAACCTGTTTAATATGGGATTTAAATGACATGTCTTGGTCAAAAATAACACCAAGATTTTTTACTTTACCACCAGAGACCAAGTTAATGCCATCCAGATTCAGTGAATGATTAAGAAGTTTATTTTTTGAGGACTCTGGTCCAAAGATTATAACTTCTGTCTTGTCAGAATTTAAGTGCAGGAAATTTAAAGTCATCCAGCTTTTGATGTCATCAAGACATGACTGCAGTCGAAGTAATTGATTGGATTCATCAGGATTTATGGATAAATATAGCTGAGTGTCATCAGCATAACAGTGGAAATTAATCCCATGCTGTCTGATAATTTTGCCAATCGGAAGCATATATATAGTAAAGAGAATTGGTCCAAGGACTGAACCCTGTGGTACTCCACAAGTGACCCTAGAGCTTGAAGAAGATTTATTATTAACATGAACAAACTGGAATCTGTCCGACAGATAAGATTTAAAGCAGCCTAATGCTTTCCCCTTAATCCCTACAGTATGCTCAAGTCTTTGTAGGAGAATATTGTGATCAACTGTATCAAATGCAGCACTGAGATCTAGCAGGACAAGTATAGAGACAAGTCCATTATCTGAGGCCATGAGAATATCATTAGTGACCTTCACCAGAGCCGTTTCAGTGCTATGATGAGCTCTGAAGCCTGACTGAAACTCCTCAAGTAGGTCATTGCTTTGTAAATGTTCACAAAGTTGATTAGCAACTACTTTCTCGAGAATTTTAGATAAGAAAAGAAGATTAGATATAGGTCTGTAATTTACTAACTCATCTTGATCAAGAGATGGTTTCTTAAGTAAAGGTTTAATAACAGCTACTTTAAAAGCCTGTGGCACATATCCATTTACTAAGGATAGATCAATAATGTCTAAAATAGGACCACTGATCAAGGGGAATATCTCCTTAAACAACTTGGTTGGGATTGGGTCTAACATACAGGTAGAAGGTTTAGATGAAGCTAATATTTTAGATAGCTCAGAAAGCTCTACTGCTTCTAGACAGTTCAGACACAGCGCAGTTTCTAAAGATTCCTCCAACGCTGCCTCACTTACTGAGGACGAGGTAATCATGGTTGGGAGGATGCCAATTATTTTATTTTTAATGGAATCAATTTTATTTATGAAGAATCCCATAAAATCATTACTGCTAAGAGCTAAGGGAATGGATGGATCAACGGAGCTATGACTCTGTGTAAGTTTGGCAACTGTACTAAAGAGAAATCTAGGATTATTTTTATTCTCTTCAATTAATAATGAAAAATATGCTGCTCTAACTCTGCGAATGGTCTTGTTATACAACAATAGACTGTCCCTCCAGATTAGGTAGGATTCCTCTTGGTGTGTAGAGCGCCATTTTCTCTCCAATTTCCTAACATTGTGCTTCAAGGAACGCAGCTCTGAATTAAACCAGGGAGCCAGCTTCCAATGCAGAACGCAATGACGAAGTCACATTGTTAGCAAAGGTATCGATTTGTGAATGGGAAGAAACAGCACTGCTGCCATCTACAGGGCATTTCTGCAATAATGAGGATATTAAAAGGGGGACAGACTCTTTAAAGTTTGATGCAGCATTGTCCGATAGAGATCTACTATAATGGAACCCTCTTTTGGGGGTGGAGAACTCAGTTAGATTAAACTCAAATGTTATTAAAAAATGATCAGATAGGACAGGGTTGTGAGGAAATACTGTTAATACCTCACAATCAATGCCATATGTCAGTACAAGGTCTAAAGTATGGAGCCAAGAGTGCGTCGGTTTATGCACATTTTGAGCAAAACCAATTGAATCTAGGATAGTTTTAAAGGCTACACTAAGGTTATCACATTCAGTGTCAACATGGATGTTAAAATCACCCACTATAATAACCTTGTCAGTGTTTATCACCAAATCAGATAAGAAGTCTGACAGCTGATCCAAAAACTGAGTGTAAGGGCCTGGTGGACGATACAAAACAACAAACAGAAGAGGTTTTATTGCTTTGCAGTTTGGATGAGGGAAACTGAGGGTTAAATGCTCAAAAGAACTGTAGTTATTAATTGGCCTGGGACAAATTAATAAATCAGACTGAAAGATGGTTGCCACTCCTCCTCCTCTTCCCACAGATCTAGGAATGTGGAAATTTGAATAATTGGAGGGAGTTGACTCATTTATACTAACGTAGTCCTCTTGTAGCCAGGTTTCTGTGAGACAAAACAAATCAATCTGATTATCAGAAATCAATTCATTAACTAACAAAGTCTTTGGAGGGAGAGACCTTATATTTAATAGACCACATTTAATTCTTTTATTTTTTGGTTCAAGGTGAGCCGTATTGATTTTTATTAGATTTTTATGGTTTGTTCCTTTTAGATCAGTTTTTGATCTGTTAAGTTTTGGCCGTGAGAAAGACACCGTCTCATTAGGGTATTAGATCAATCCCATGACCCAAGCCTGTTTTTAATTGGTCTATATTTAACCCTGTTCTTGTCAGAACCTTGTCAGCAGGGCTGTGCAGCCTGGTGATGGTTCTGCTAGTTTTCTCCACAGGTGTTCGTGGTTGACGGGTGGGCGGAGCCCACACACCTGCGGGCTGTTGAGCAGCACCAGACAGCACTATAAGAACTGTGCTCAGACAGCGGGAGGATGCCAGAGTGTTACCGTCGTGGTATGAAAGCCAGCCTCGGATATCTAGCCTTGTTATCCTTATATGCGACTAAGAGTTCCTACCTTTGTGTCTCCCAGGTTCCACCTTTGCATCCGGACGATCATCTCTCGTGTTGACAACTGTCAAGATCCATCGGTCATCTCACCTGTTGCTCACCTCGTGGTCTCCTCTCGTTTCCTCCGGACAACTCAAGAACCCAGCCATCTTCAGGCAAGCAACTGGTTCCTCCCGCTGATCTGGATTCCTGGAATTTACGGTGCTGCTCGGACCCGCTTCCGCATCCACCCACCGTTTTCTCCGGACACCTGTGGTTTCATCATCAGCTCCACACCTAGTTCACATCGCCACCTCCCCGGTCTGAGTCCTCCACCGTGTGGTAAGCTTACGTCCACGTCCAGCAGCATCCTCCCAGTTACCTCTGCCAAAGATAACAGATCCTCTCGTCTTTTAGATCACACCGGCTTCCCGTCCTCCTGGTCCCAGTCCGAGTTCCATCCTGCTGAACAATCCGCTCTCGTGTATTGACTTCAGTAAACCCATTTTTCTATCTACCTGTATTCCCGAGTGTATTCTGCATGTGGGCAAAACATATAAAGCCAAACATGACAGTTCTGGGTTAGAAAAACCAAATGGAGATGTGATAAATCCAGGAGTTTTGCAGGCATTTTGAGCAGATAGGAGTTATGAAGTAAACTGAGCAGTGTTCAATTTATATTAACTCTAAGAGGAATTATCTGCTGTATAACAGCGTGGCCATAACTGTTTGTAGAAGGGCAGAGGCAGTTTTGCTGTTTGTCTTGTCTAATTTTTAAACAATAATGTAAAGAATATTGTTTTAATTGCCAATCGTTTCATCAGTTTTTACATGTTTGGACATTAAGCCGCCTGTGGTACATGGTGTTGTGGTTTACTGCTGCTGTTGGCTTTCTCTATTTATTTGTTGTAATAAATATTTAGTTTTTTATGTTTATTTTTTAAAATCTTCTTTATTCAAGGCTGACTCTCTGACCTCGTTCAGACTAGGCACTGACAACCATTCTAGGTAATCCAGTCATGTCCAGATAACACTAAACGCAGGTGTAAATGCACTCAAAACACTTTAAGGATACTGTAGGACTCTTCTGTCGGCATTATTTTGGCCATCTGAACAGAATCTGATCAAAGCCCACTGGAGCTGTTTTCAGCTAAAGTTTTTTTTTTTTTTTTTTTTTAATTCCCATCAATTGACCATACAATACTATGGTGTTGGCTATTTTTTCTCTGCAGTGCATTTTTGGAGCCGATTACTTACTGTGGTCACCATGTAGTAAAATGTTCCCTATCAATCATACGAATATGCACTCAACAGTAATCTGCTGCCACTTTTGTGCAGTAAAGGTCAGCAGCAGCGGCTGCCATGTTGCCAGCAAGTCAATCCTTGGGTGGAGGTGAATGGAGCTGACATATTTATGAAAAAATGGATTTTGCATGATATTTCACTTGTAATGTACATTTATCAGACATACTTTAATACTTTAATCGTTGAGCTAATCACATTTCCATGGTTTATTTGGTTGAAAAACAGCAACAAGCCCTGATTCAGTTGTGACTGACACCAAAAAAAACAAAACAAAAAAAGCTCAATAGGCCATTCTCAAGCAAACATAGGTCCAGTGTGTTGGTCTGAAACTATCATCGGGTCTATTCCTGCTGCTTGGTGTGGTTGGTTCTCCAAGGAGTCCTGAAAAGCAGATAGTTTTAGATGCACCTGCTCCTGGATGTCACTCAACTACACGGCTGTCTCACCGGAGCGCAGTTAATCGCTGATTTGGCACACTTACACTGGCAAAATACCGAGGTCCAGTTTCAGGAACACAGTACCCACACATGCACATTAGAAAACACCCTTTCATTCTTGTTCTCACTCACACATCGCAGGCACGGATCACTTTAGAAAGATTTACACAAAGCAGAAATAGCGTACTTTTTACCTCAGTCACACGTTGCTTGTGTAAAAGACATGGAGAACGACTGTGTCTGACTTTCATCTGACTGCTGATTCACCAAAACTGCTTCAGTGTGCAAAGCAGCATCTTCAAAGCAGGCCTGAAATGTACAATTATTCCAGTCTGGCGACAGTTTGTATATACTGGAACAGTTCAAGTTTCGTGGCTTTGCCTGAATGGGAAACAATTAAAGAGGCTTTTGGCACACATGAAGCTAGACAGATTACAAATGGCTGAGTTTCTCAGTACGGAGGAGAAAACTCAGAGAGGGAGGCCTGTGTCGAGTCATGAGAATCTTATTGCAAACTTTATTTCTGCACTCGATCGGTCTGTATTTTCACCGATATAATCACCTGACACAAACCTTTTCATGAACCAAACTGGTCTTTATGGAAAAGTGGTTAAGATGAAAGCAGCTGTTTAAAGAAAGCCATGAAAAATCCCTTTTTCAGCTAAGTTGCTCTATACATTAGCTTGTCAATATTTTAGAAAATAATTCTTTGGTATTTCTAAGGACATCGTGTTAATATTCTATAAAAAATAGTATCCATTATTGGTATGGTAACACCAGCTGGTTTGGAAATCTAAAAGTTAAAGCCATATCACAGATAAATACTCTGGTTAAGACCGCACGCAAAATCCTTGGCACGCTGGCTCTCAGGTCACCTCAGGAACCTTTTTTATATACATACATACATACATTATTATATCACTATATTCATTCATTACGCACAGGCTGATATATTTCAAATGTTTATTTCTTTTAATTTTGATGATTATAACTGACAACTAATGAAAACCCCAAATTCAGTATCTCAGAAAATTAGAATATTACTTAAGACCAACACAAAAAAGGATTTCCAGAAATGTTGGCCAACTGAAAAGTGTGAACATGAAAACTATGAGCATGTAAATGGACCGACAGAAAACGTTTGGTGACAAGATATGAGGCGCACCCCCCATTTCACCTGCAGCTGGAACTGCAGCACTATGTGGTTCTACAAAAAAATGCAAGCCACACTTTTCAGATTTTTGTTTATGAAGACCATGTATCGCTTTTCTTACCTTCACAGTTCAGCACGACTTTGTGTTGGTTTATCACATAAAATGCCATTCTAATACACTGCAGTCTGTTGTTGTAAAGCAGTGGTAGTGACCAAAATTGTCAAGGTGCAAAAAAACTTCACTGAAATGCAAGATCAATTTCATTTAGCATTTTTTTTATCTCGATTCTTTTTTACCTGCCTCAAAAATAATCTAAATACTGACTATTTAAATGAAGCAAACTCAATCGGATTGTTGTATGTAAATCATTAAAGACACAATTGCCTCATTTAAAGAAAGGAATTCAATTAATTTTCTTGGGCTCAATTTGTTCTAGCTCCTTGGTGTAGAAATATCTTTTGGTTTTCTCCCAGCAACAGGAACAGGACACGGATCACCCTTTTCTTTTGCTGTATTTAGCCCGGCTTAAATAAATGATTCGGCCGGTTCTTTAAATTTTTTTTAAAGAAGATTTTAATTTGCAGATTAAAGACTGGGCCAAAGTGTGCATCTGCATCATTCGGTTGTGTTACCTGGCCAAGTTTGTACCATTATTGAGTTGCAGGCAGGGGCTGCGACTGTAAGTGAGAAAGTGCAAAAAAAGGTCAGGGGTTATGACGACTTTGGCGAGGCTCTGTGTGTGGCTCCCTTACAGTCGCCTTCCCCGGAAACGATCATATTTACTTTACATCACCACCTCATGCTCCTCCTCTCCAGGAGATTTAACGGTTGCACAGAGGCCCAAGGAGCTGATAGGTGCAGTTAGCAGAAAGGGAAGTAGGCAGGAGGACAGAGGAGAAAAAAAGGAGGTATGGTAGAGGAGGAGGAAAAGAAGAGGGGGACGGGAGGCTGGGTCTGTGGAAACCAGCCACTGCAGCAAGCCTCTCTGAAACAGAAACATCCATTTAGCAGCGAAAACAAGCTCCCCTCACAAGACGTCCATGAATGGGCCACTTCAGCCGGCTGAGGAAGTTCCAACGAGGGGCAGGATGTTCTCCTCAGGACGCTCTTGAGACGGGCTGTGGGCCAAAAGTGTGTTTACATAGACCCGTCTCTCTCTCCTTCTGTCACTGTCTAGCTTTGCCCTCCTTCTCTGGCCGAGTAGAAAAGACAGAAAAAGAACCTCACACTCTACCCTGCCTGCTTGCCCACTCCATCCCCTCCTACCAACCGTTTACAGAGCTGCAGCCAGCGAGGCGGCAAGGGAGGGCGTGGAGCTGTACTCGGCAAACAAAGACAGGGAGGCAAAGACTTTCTGTGATTAAAGAGCAGTTAAGATGCTATGAGAGACTAATTTGTTCACCTTCTGACAGAATCAACAGGAACTGGGTGCAAAATAGTCTGGGGCTTGAATTTTCTGCACTGGTTTAAAGTGAAATACTAGTTATTTAGCCCTGGAACAAAACTTTTGATTTCTAAATTCTACACACAACCTATGATGTAATACCGTTTGGGTTATCATTCTTGCACGGTTAAATATCCCAGATTAATAACATCAACACAGTGTGGATGCTGTTACCAAGTGAGGAAGATCCAAATGTAGCCATGTATCAATGAGGCGTTTAAAAATTAAGTGAGCAAGAGGAAAGACTTTACGGTTTTCTCCCAAAGTTTGGACTTGTGCAGAAACCTTGTCCTGCTGAGTTTTGTGCGACCACTGAAAAATGGTGTCAATATACACCGACCGAGCAGCGTCTCTCACAGCTCTTGATGTCAAGGCAGCACCGCTACGCTTTCACTCCTGTTTCTGGTTTGAGCTCAGAGATGCCCAACAAATCCATGTTGTACAGAAAAACGTGGGTCCCTGGACACCTCCCTCTGCCTGCTCCATCACGCTACCACACATGTAGGACCTGGTGGGGTCATCGCTGGGAGAGGGGAGGATTTCCCAGCCCTGCTGCCTGGTGATGTCGTTGACCCCAACATTATTATAAATCTTAGACACTTTCATTTATAACTTTCCCACAACACACATATATATGGGGGGGGGGGGCTTCCTCTGCCCCCATTTACATTTAGACATTGAAGGTTCTGGGTAGGGTGCATGGGGGAGGGGGGTGTGCTGGCACCTGCTACCTTACAGAGAGGGGAGGTGGACTGTGCTGGGTACCCCCCTTTTTGGCCCATGACATTTGAGCAGGCGGAGGCAGACTTGGGGTCTTTTTCATTTGCCACCCGGAGTCCGGGGCCTGGAGGAGGAGCGTGCCACCTCTCCCCTGGAATAGGGGGGGGGGGGGGGGATGGCTTAGGCATGGAGGGCAGGGTGTGAGGGAGGAAGCACCTCAGGATTTGTGGGGTGGGCTCTGGTTGGCTGGCCCGTTTGGTTCATGTTGGCCCCATCTCCGGGTAGATGAGCCCATGGGGCGTCTGGTCTGCGATCGGGGTGGGGGGTTGGACTGGAGCATGGACCGGGTAGGTCTGGTTGTGATGGTCCCCCCCCCCCCCCATCTTGATGTTGGGCTCACCTCCCGGGTCCGGGGCCTAGATACCCCTCTGAGATGCAAGTGCCTGGACCTGGGAATATAGGATGTGCGTGGTGAGTGCGAGTGTGTATAATGCGTTCCCCTTTTTTTGTGGTAGGAATGTTCACGTGTGGGGGCACTAGGGTGGGAACATGTGAATTTGACTGCTTACCTGGTTTTCTGTTTGTCTATTTGTGAACTGCCCCCTCTCCTGGGACATCTCATGTCTCCACTAAATGTGGAGCATCCCTCCGTCCTGCTCTCCTCCGTTGGCTAGCGCCTTGACCTGCTGGTGTGTTGGTGGTTCTCTGTGTCCAGGGCTGTGTGCTCGGGTGGGTGCCGGCTCGCTCCAGGTGGCTCACTCTCACAAACAACCTGTAGGTGTTTGGATTCAGGTACTTAGAGATTCAGTTCTACACAGAAAACCCCTATTATTAGCTTCAGCTGTCACTTTATACATTTCATATTAAATCATACTGTACATTCTTCTGTGATGGTATCAAGGTGTTGTTTGTTTGTACCTGTAATACTTTATTGGTTGGTTTTAATGTTTTTTGCAGGTGAAGTAGCAGACTCAGAGGATGTTGAATTGCTCTCTCCCTTTCCTCTCCTCTTTTCTCCCTTTTAGCATTCCGTCTAATCTGTTTCTGTCCTTTTTCCCCTCTTATACCCTCCTGTTTCAGTGTCCATTGAATGTTAAAAAGTTCCAGCATAAAATCTAATAAAGCTTCTTGCACATACAATTCAAGCGGAGCACTATGGTGAAAGCAGTAAGGATCCACTTGCGAAAGTGAAATCTGATGAGCTCTTTTTGGCATTAAGACAACAATTCTTATTGCCACATTGCCAGACAGGACACACAAAAAAGAAAAAAAAGAAGAAAATAGAAAAACGCGAGTTGAATTTTACTTCCTCTGTAGGGTCGTAGGGGCAAGTTGGTCTGAGCCACAATAGAGGTAAGGGAGAAGCTGTGCTTTAGCTATTCTGTGGTCTAAGCTGCACCTTGTGATCAGCTATGCTATCCAGTAGATTGTTTACATTTTCCTGAGTTATATGTATTATTGAGCTAATATCTGACTAATGACAAGAGTGATTCTCACCCTGTTCCTCTTAGATGTGTAGTCAGACCATGCTGTGAACACCACTGCTGCTCTGGAGGACCCACAGCTGTTAGTTTACTTAACCATGCGCTGGAAAATGATAAGTTAAAATGATCAATTATTAAATCACAAAGCTACAACAGAAAATTGCTGCTTTTTCTCTCTCTCACATATTAACAACTATGGCAACAAATGACTGTCAAAGTACCAATCTGGGTCCCCCAGATAGGTCAGCTAAATGTTTCCATTGTTGCTGCTTGCTCTTATGAGTCCTGACAACTGACTGCTCTCTATCTGTCCCCTGTAAAGGCCTTTCAGTGTTTTAGCTGTACTTTTCCTACTATCTGTCTTTATGGCAGCCGTTATGCTGCAGTTTTGACTACTGGGATGTCAGGTCTTCATTATTTTGCTCCCCTTCTGTGACCTAGGGCGACGTAGCTATTTTCATAGCCAGGTCATCGTTTTATTATTTTTTAAAAACCCACGTACCAACTTAGACAGCTATAACACAATATTATTCTAAGAAACATAAAACATCAAAAAGATGTGCGTAGGGCGAGATAAGGTCTATAAAGATGTATTTTGTGCAACAAATTTGCCTTGTCTGGAGTTCATTTAGGCTATGGGAGAGAGCTAGACTATCAGCAGATAACAGGAAGGCAGAACATATTGGAGCAAAGCTGCTCTGATTTATCCTTTTAAAGGAGTAAAATGTAAAATTTCATTATTTTAGATAGAAACAGCTAAAAATAGTTTTGTGAAGAACTAAAGGTATGTTTTTAGATGGACTACGGTATGACACACCATCTCTCTGTGTTGTTCTCCAGTCTCTTGCATATGCGTCCATGCCACTCAGGTCTTAGCCCATCCCTGTCTGTAAAATGTCACGGTCAGAGCAATGTAGCGTAGGAGCAAAATGGCGGCCAGCAGATTGAAATGTTCTCTTGCTAACAATTTTATAAAGTTATGAGTTAATTACTTCTTCACTACAAATGTTCCTCCAAAAGGTGATGCTGTTTTGCTGTGTCTTTATTCATTGCAAATATGCGCATACAAGGCAATGCTTTGGTTTGCAGACAGTGCTCAACAGCACACCTAGTGGTGAAATCTTCCTCAAAGCCCCTTTAAGGTTTCAATAATGGTAATATAATATGGTAATATCATCTTTATTTTCATTGATACATTACAACGAAATTTGTTCTCTGCTTTTAACCCATCACCCTTGGGGAGCAGTGGGCTGCCATGTGCGGCGCCCGGGGAGCAATCTGGGGTTAAGGGTCTTGCTCAGGGAGCCAGAATGCAGGCGCTGGGGATCAAACCGGGATCTTGCATCCTTCTCTGAGTGCAAGCGCACTGCTCTAACCACTAGGCCACCACTCCCCGAAGTAAGAGTCTCCCGTACCTTAATCAAGAATGAAAGCTTATATAAAGGGCATACACCCAACGTGGGGATCGAACCACGACCCTGAGATTAAGAGTCTCATGCTCTACCGACTGAGCTAGCCAGGCAACTTTTATGAGCTAGCCGGGCAAATATCTGTCTGATGAGTAACATGCTGGATTTGCAAATGTCGACGACCCTTTAGAAATCTCTATGATAAAAGCTATGGTAAGGATTTACATTATTCAGGAATACAGAGAGGAGGCTGCTGTTTTTGTAATGCTGACCATGCCGTGTTTATTGCTAAATAAGAGTCTGAAATGCCAATTCTGTAACTATTTTGTCTTAAATGTATATTTCTTCTCATCTAAATAATGATGGACCTATTACTGCAAAAAGTCTTTTTTAAATGCTGTTGTCAGATTAGCTCATATTTAAACTTTATAAGACGAATCAGAATTGGCTAACATTGTTATATGCAGATGAAAGCTTTACAAAATTCATAATTTGTTTTGTTTTAATCTCTAATCTTATGACTAGATATAAAGAAGGTATCGGTCCTGTCTGTCCTTCCTGTCCCTCAGTAAGCTACTTTTTACTGTTTCTAAAACCCACAGTAATCCACTCCTACCAACGGTTTGTGTCGAGCAAAAACAAACCCTGTTGCAGCTTTACCGAGACAAAACATACTCGGACAAGCCGGCTAACATTTGTACTCTGTGGTATTTTTGGTTCCAGTTCATATAAATATTCTTCTTAACTTCAGGATGGCATCTTCTGCCAGAGTTTTGTTTTTTGCCTACAGACCAGAAGTGTTTGCTTTGCAAATACACTGAAATAGAAACTCTGCTGAAAGAAAGTTCTGTTATAACGTGTTTATTCAGAGCGGGGTTCAACAGCACCGTCTGTCAGGCACAGACAGAACGATGGAGACTGAGAGCTGTTGTGAAATTGCTCCTTTTTTGTGTCTCCCCCCCACCTCCCATGTGGGAAAATGTCTGCCCAGAGGGGATTGTTGTGGTGGAATGTTACATCGTGTAGATTGCAGCAAACAAGCTGTGAACGCAGACAAAATAATCAAATAATGGCAAACAGTTGGTTCCACCTTTCTATGTTAGAGATCCGAATACAAGCGGAGAGAAATAAATCAAATGGGTGCGAGGACAATAACAGAAAACACAAGGAAACAAAACAAAAGAAACAAAACAAAAATGACAAAACAGCTCACATAACGGCATGAATATCCGCTGACGTGCAGCAGACACATTAATGTGTCAAACTACAGGTAAATCCATACCTGACTGTTGTGGGGAGCAAACAGATGAAGAGTTGTGTGAAAGCTGTTTCAGCCCGGAATTAAGAGTTAAAAGCAAAACTTAAAGAATATGTGTACATATTTTAATCTCCTAGTTCCATTGTCTCCCGATCAACAGGTGGCTGAACACAACAGAGAAAGAAGAAATCATCCACAAAGCTGGTTTAAGGTCAGTTCAGGCCTGAACGTACTGTCTCTGCAGAATACGTGGGGGTGTGTTTATCCCCAAGGAATCGAAAGCTGATGATTTTTTGGAAGTATTTGTATTCAAACAACATGAAATACTGCCACAAAAAAAAAAGCCTCGTAGCTGAATCGGATGTTTTGTTTAAAGGGGTAGTTGCCATGCAGAAGTTATGAATAGTCAGGGGGTTTTTCAGCTAAGGTTTTATAGAGCATCACCACGACAACACTTTTACTCAAAGCTTAAAGATGTCAAGCTTTCAAATTAGAGATGCACCGATCCAGGTTTATTTTTCTGGCCGATACCGATCTCTTTGATTTCTGCTTTTTTTTTTTTTTTTTTTTTTTTAAGACAAAAAAACAGCTGCAGGCTCTTTGATGCAGGTAGCAGTTTTAAATTCTAAAGAGAACGAGGGAATTACAAGATTATCCCTATTTGTTTAGCACAAATATTTATCTATAACTTTGGACAGATTGTTGTGGAACTAAAAGTATATAATGGGACACGGTGCTGGCTGATGCATTTAAAGACTGCAAATGGTGGGAATTCTTAGGTGTGAGGCCTTTAATGAACAGCAGAAAAACGGGGCACGGGGCAAAAAGATTTTTCAATCCTGCTGATTGAACGTCCCACAGCCACCCCCATCTGAATACTGGTTTAGAAAAAGATGGGAATTATCTACCGGAATTTGTACATGTGATTTCTGAAACCATTACTGTGAATTTCCTGCGATTGGATTTATCCTAACATGTTTGGACAGAGGTCTGCTTATGTCTCAGCCCCTAATCTCCGTTTCATCAAAATAAAGACATCAAGAGAGTTAATAACTGGGGCTAAGATACTTCCTGCTGGTGGTGACCTCTTGACAGACCTCTCTCTTTTTAAGAGCTGGCACAGAAACGTGGGTGTTTGAATAACGTTGTTAACTAATTGAAGATGTGAGCCAATCGCAGCGTTACTGATCACGGCCTTTTCTAAATGATTGATGTCCAAAGTCCCTGATGAAACTCAAGTCCCCAAACCTGTTGGTGGTTTACAGTCTGTGATCATGCACGTGCAGCAAGACCCGAGCGCAGCCAGTTTATAACAACGACATCCCTATTTTTTATGTGCACGGCGTACAGAACTGGACCACATCTCCTCCGAATGCTTTTGATTCTTCGTTGTGACGTCCACAGTGCGAGCTCCCGGTCTTGTCTGTGACAGAGACCGGCTCCAACACCAGTCACTGAATGTTGGACCTTTTGGTTTCTGATTGGAACATCCCTATCTAAAACAATTAATACAACTCATAAATGAATAATGTGAAACATCATGAGAACTTTACCAAACTAGACAGGCGGGAATATTATTTTCATTTGATTTTAATGGAAAGAGAACAATGTAAGTCACAAAAAGTACGGTCGATGTCTAATGAAATGCATTTATTTCCAACCCTGCTGCATAAATAAAACTACGCATTTGGAGTCATTTCTAATGTTAGTAAGCTAGGTCAATGCTTTCCCATTTAAAACATAAAATAATGATAAAAAAGACAAAAAAAAAATATGAGTGAGGAAAGTCTGAACATTTGCTGCCAGAACAAAAATAAAATCCATTTCAAAAGAGATCTGACAAAGAGGAGGAGGACAGAACAGAAACTAAACCAGAAGGAAAGCTTTTTGAGTGTCTAACAGAATTCCGACTCAACATCACAATTCTCTTCTTCTGGCTCTTAATAAAAACACAGAAAAGCAAACAGCTCTGAATAAAATACTCTCACCATAGGGAAAGCTTTTACCCAACATGGAAGAATAAATAAGAACAAAACAAACATCTGTTTCATTATCTCCATCCGTTCTTTACAGAAGTGCTTTTTTGTCCGTTTGGCTCACTTAATAATATTAATAACATTAGTGAACAAAGCAGGCCAATTAGACCTAGAATCCATCATTTAAGGTCTACACTTTTTAAACACTTTTTTTAAATGTATTTATAAATTCATAATGTGATAAAATCAAAAATCAAACCCCCTCCTACTGATTTATGTTATCGAGGCACAAATGACGTCTCCAATAAAAGCTTTCTGATTGATCTCATTAACTATGGACAGAATTTGGTGCCAATGACAAAACAAGCTTTCACTGTGGCAAAGTTATAGTCCAGGTTTTTATCACTTTAAGTCCTTCAAATATAAAATTGTCTAAATAAGTACTGGCACAAACTTGTTGGTGAATTCATGCTCATTTCTCATTGCACAGCAACTTGTTCCCTCGGTTCCCATTTAGCAGCGAGTGAATCTGGGAACCCTTCAATGCCGTAAAAGTCCTTTCCCTTCTGAGACTTTGCTAAAAACAGATTCGGCCAACATTTCAGACTGAATGCTTTTCTATCGAGGGGTCAGTTGGAAAAAGAAAAAAAAAAACCTCAAATACTAAGATGCTCGTGTTGTTATTCTCACCCCACTCCGTGCACGCGTGTCTTCTGGCCGCCTACGTTTACCAGCGCAGCATTTGGTTCAGAGATTGGATGGATTCAGGCTTTTAAGACTAACTTGGCACTTTTCTCCACACAGTCGAAGGACATACCACATACTTCCAATTCTCTCATATAGATATACATATATATTTTATTTCTTGGCTGTGTGGTCTGAGTCACACAACACACCTTCATTTCATACAGTAATAACACTATAGAGAGGCAATAAAATGGGTATTTCCTTAGTTCCTCTTTTGTTTCACCAGCAGAAAACAGCTGGGCAGTACATTTACCCCTGAAGCTAAATCTTTCACCAATGAGTACCGAAACGAGTGCTTAGCAGCATCACCTCTTTAATGCAAACTTTTTTGAAAACCACTCTAACTCGGATGCTTTGTGTCAAATACTTAAGGGCTCTGACAGTATCCTAATTGGGCTTATAGGTGGACTGCACTGAATAGAAACCTCAAAACAATGCCCTAGCCCTGAAAAAGACTTATGAATTACATTTCTATTTTCTGACTGCTGCTGCTAAACGTGCAGGAAACCGAAGTGTACAGCCCATTATAGTCATTTTATCTGAATATTTGAATAAACTACAGGGTACCTCAGAGGTATAGGAGGAGCAGTGTGGACTGAGGCGACACGAAAAGGTGCGGAAGGGTTTGTGTGCTGTTAAGCAAATGGCACAGCTCCAAAAGCTGAATAAAATTACTCTTTTTTTAATATATATATATATATATTTAAAGAGATGCACCGATCTTATGGTGACTGGAATCGGCTGAGCCTCAGTGAGCGGCCAGGCAGATTTTCAACAATCCTCTTTTGATGGAAATCAGAAATCCGATCATTGGGTTGGATTTTCAAAGTTTGTGACTGACCAGCAGGTCGGAAATGATTTACTGACGGAGTACTACTCAAAGTAGGCTATTTCCAGCATTATTGAGGAGTTTGACCAGAAATCAGAGGAAGCAAGAAACGTTTAAAAAGCTATTTAAAAGGAAACCGTGTTGGATCTGTACTCGCTTAGACATAAATCAATAAAAGTACGTACACAGACACTGATTTATAGGCAGGTATTGTGTCTTTGTTTAGACCAAGACAAACTAGTTGATCTAATGGCGTCTGATCTGAGATATTTATGTAGGATATTTGTGTTTCATTCCAAAATACAAAATGTTAAACAGACACTCAGAAACCACTTCAGTAGATTCAGTATCTGATGTATTTTGTCTGTTTTTCTGTTGTAAAATTGCGGTAATAATATTAACATAATTAAAATACCATCTTTGTTTTTTTGCAAACTAAAAAACAGGAATAAAAATTAAGAATAGTGACCAGTGTGATATTTAATGAAAAATATTAATAACTAACCACTGAAACTGTGCACTGACAACAGGATGGTTTCTTGATATCATCCGAGACGATGTTCGGTTTGTTCCCATAAAAGTCAAATTTAGGTTTGATTTCCCAACACAACTAACACAGACTCATAAAGACGCAGTGGCTCGTTGCACCGGAATGACTGCTTTCTCAGACCATCTTGAAGGCAGATTAAGGACAGAGTTTAATTTGTATCTGTAGAAAATAAATATGTCAGAAGGTAGAGTTAAATAATCACTAGTGCACATAAAAAGTCATTTGCACACTAGAAAGTGTGCCGACGTGTAGCGCTTCTGCTAAAGATTTATTGGTACCTGAGAGGTCCTGGTTCCAATCTCAGGCCTCTTTTTTTATTTTTTAATGCCTATTAATCTGAGCTGACCCAGTTCTACGTTTAGACTCATAATAAAATCACTAAAACCCCACATTAGACTTTAAAACGTTCACTCTTAGACCAAATGTTTTAAAACAGTTTCAATGTGACTGCCGTCTCTCACACACACACACACACACGGTGTGAATTCGCTTGTTCCCCTTCATAAAATACAAAACACAGCATGGAGGCTAGACAAATACTTTCACCTGCTGCTCTTAGATATTTACTTCTGTTGTCGCTCTAAACTGGAATTTGGTTAAAATCGTGTTGGCGCAGTCGGAACAATGAAAAAAATAAAAAAAAATAAAAACATAAACAGGATTGGAAGTTGACCAAAGACATTCTGATCGGTGCATCTCTAATTTCGTTGTCATTGAAAAACAGACTAGGTTCTCTGAAGGCTTCTTATTTTTCACAGCTCACTGTTGATGCTTAAAGCGTAGACGCAGTTAAAGTGGAACGCACGTCTGCTTTAAATGCAAAAATTTAACACAGTTTGTACGTATGTTGGATTTTTGGGATGTTATATTTTTCACAAATCCTCTATTTTGACTCCATCTTTGTTCAATAAATAAAGACATGATGTGATCTGCGGTGTGTCTTTTTTGTAAGTTTAGACTGAAGTACTTTTACCATCTGGTTTTGTATGTCAAACCTTTCGGACTGACAGAAGGTGCACGTTGTTTTTACCACGTCTGTAGAAATGAAAGGTCTCCGTGACACGCTGCTATTTCTTGCCCAGCAAGAGTTAATCATTCCTTTCATAATGCAAACGGCAACATTTGAGACCAACACAACGGAAACCCCAACCTTTACAAAGTCCTTCTCCGGCCATTGCCCTCATAAACATCACTCTCTGTTATACATTCGGATTTTTCTCTTTCAAACTGTAAACAAACCAAAAAAAAAAAAAAGGTGGATCAAAACAAACCAGCAAAGAAAAAAAGACAAAAAAAGACTGCCAGTTTGTGACAAAAATGTCTAATTTCTGTTGTAGAATAAGTTACAAAAACCTGAAATAAAAATCTTTGTGTACAGTACTAAAATCCTAAACTAGACCTTTTCAAACTTAAGAACCACATGTTAAGTCTATAAATACCTTTACAAATATACATGTTAATTATTCAAATAAAACTTCTCTGCAGGACCCAAAATGATTCGATGCTTTTAACGCTCAGACAGTGTCGTCTGTCCTCAAATAAAAATTTTAACATGTTTTTTTTTTTTTTTGTCTTTTACATACATGGCTGTGGACAGCGTTATGATACATATTTGCATTTATATATTTACAATAAACCACTTTCTAGATATAGAAACAAAAGTCCTCCAAACACCACCGCTCTCATTACTGAAAGGCCCTGAAACTCCCCACATGTTCGCAGACTCTTACAAAACTGTTCTTAGGATGCAAAAGCGTGGAAAGCGAACGCTGATGAAATCCACTCTGTGGCTGCAGGCCTCCTGTACAATCGTACTCAGCGGGAGTTCCTTCTCCGACTTCGAGTCCGGTTTTGCGAGCAACGTCTTGCCGGATAACTTTTAAAACGGAGCATTTGGTTGTGATCTATGGGCGCCGTGCAGATCAGAGGATAAAAATCCCACGTCATTAACTGGTCGCTTTTAAAATACCCTTCATGTCCGCATCTAATGTTTCTGAATTCGGTCCCTGGAGCTTTAAATCCCAGGAGGCACGGAATGGTTTCACCACACAACCGTTTGTAGCAAAAGACTGGCCAGAGTATAAAAATATAATTTCATTCCTGAAAAGAGCACGAATATGGTTCAACAGCAAAAAGAAAAAGGAAGAAAAACAAAATCCTTCAACGTCAAAAACGTCTCTTGGGGAACTGGAGAAGACAAACCCAGAGAGAATGCCAAACCAAGAGTTTAAGACGGGCTGATGAGCTGCAGAAGTATTGCATGAAGTCTTTATTTCCATATCTTGAGGAATCTTGAGTCACTGAGAGGTGACGGTTTGTCACAAACCGTGAGAGGAGGTCCAGACGTGACGTGACCTCCCCAAGTTCAGGGTTTATGTCCTTATCACCCCGTTGCTGGGAAGCTGTTTGGGAAGACAGGGCTCGTCAGGCAGCGGGTCGTGGGCGAACACGGAGTCGTCTCCGGAGGAGCAGGTGCTGTTAGAGTCCTGACAGGTCGGAGAGTACTGCTCGAAAGGCACCGACAGGTCCAGGTACTCCTGTCAGAGGAAGGCTCAAAGGTTACACTCGGATGGCATTATTTCATCCCTTCTATGTTCACATAATTAAGAGAAAAAATTAGATCTTAGCTTAGACATTCTGCATAGAAACAATTGGATCATCCGCCCTGTTTGAACATGTGAATTCCATTCCTACAGTGCCTTGCAAAAGTAATCGCACCCTTTGAACCTTTTCCCATTGTGCTAGGTTAAATCCACAGACAGCAATGTAATTTTTTATTTACGCTTTAATTTTAGGTGATTGAACAACAGAAAGTAGTGCCTATTGACAACATGGTGGGGGTAGCGTCATGCTGTGGGATACTTTTCTTCAGCCAGCGTATAAATGCTGGTTAGAGTTTACAGGAAGATGGATGAACCCAAAGAAAGGGCAACAGAGATGTGTGCAGTAATGAATTTTCTGTTTTATTTGTAAATGTTATGAAAACCAGGTACGATTTCATTCCCCCTCATATTTATGAACTACAATTTGATGATATAGTATAGTATAAGTTCCAATGAGGGAGACTGGAGTTTGTAGTTGTAAGCTGACAAAATAGGAAAAAAGACATTTGCAAGGCACTAAAAGTCACGTCCTGTATTAATTTGACACTGTAAATGGTTTAACATATTTCACCATGATGTACATTTTAGTTTTGATATAAAATTGGATTTTAATATGTTTAAAGGAGCAGGAAGCAATAATAACTTATTTTAGATAGAAAAAAACAACAAAAAAATGTTTTGTGAAGAACTAAAGGTATCTCTTTAGATTAAATATGGTATGATGTCAACAACTCTACGTGTTGTTCTCCAGTGTCAAAGTACAAAGCTGGGCCAACTACGCGTGCATGTACATCCATGTGAACAGCCCCTCTCTGCCCATAAAATGCCACCGCCATGTTCGACTAAGACCCATTATTACCACAAAAAAACAGGATCTTTGGCAAAGAATTTGTCAGATAAAGAAAGAGTCAAAATAAGGATTAACACTGGCCTCATGTCTCCAAGGTGGAGAGCATTTGGAGAGCAGAAGCAGCTCCAGTTTGACTCGGAGCTAGCTTATCTCCTCTGGACAGGTGACAGCATGCAGTCAAATGTTGGTGTTACAGTCTTGTTAGACTTGTGTTGCTATGGTGATTTGATTTAATGTAATGCTGCAGTTGTGGCATGGGGGTTAACTGTTGGTTTGACAAGCAATGGGCCAGGTTTTACTGTTATGTGAGGTGAGTAGCCGGTAGCCCAGCTAACACAGTTAGCATTGTTTAACGCAGCCCTGCAGGCGTGTGAGCTGCCTACCATGATCCTCGTATACATTCAGGGCATTCTTGTCTTGACAGTAAATGTAAGATTGAAGAGGATAACTGGTGTGGTGCTTAGATTTTGGAAGTAGAGAGAAGCGTTGCTTGCCACACATCTTGTTTTGGTCTACAAACAGTGCTCAAGAGCGCACCTAGTGGTGAAATTTCGCTTATTGCTCCTTTAATCTCTTTCGGCAAAAAAAATAAATAAATATTGTGATGAAGGACTTTCTAGGTCTCATTTCCCTGTGATCAAGCTTAGCAAAACCAAAAATTACACAAAACCACCAACAGACCATTTTGTTTTTTCAGAAAGCAAAAATACTACAACTTTTATAGCTTGGGGTGAAAATATAATGGCATTTTCCTGAATGAAGCTTTTGAAGTTTTTTTTTTTCTTATGTAAAAAGGAAAAGTTTATGATGACATTTGGTTTTATTCAGTGATACCTTTTACTTTGATAAAACTGTTTTTTGGAACTAGAACTAGGGGCTATTACTCATGCAATATTTTTTGTAGCAATAATAAGTCTTCGGTGAAACCGACAGTTTCATGTATGCCTTGACTCTGCATGAACAGCAGCTTGGAAGCCCAACTTACGTCTGTGGAGGTCATCGATAAAATCCGGTCCAGATCTTCGACCAGCTGTCTGAACGTCGGCCTCTGAGACGGGACCGCATGCCAGCACTCCCTCATGATCATGTACCTGAAAGGTCGTAGGTTAAAGCCCCATTACTCTGCAGCCACTAAACCCAAGTTACTCAAAACCCAAAATCCTGGCGCTGATGACATCCTGCCACAGTCTAATTATTTAGGAATCATGATGAATTTAGCTTCTTATTAACATTGTGATAAAACAGCGCCATCTTTGTTTTAGACACGTACAATTCGTGCGTGCAGTTTGCAGGTTTGTCCATCCGATGACCTTCTTTCAACAGTTTGAAGAGTTCCTCCACCGGGATTCCTGGGTACGGTGAACCTCCCAGGGTGAATATCTCCCATAGCAAAACCCCGTAAGACCACCTGAGCAACACAAAACACACAGGTACATAATAAACACTGATTAGTAGGGGTGTAACTTGTGGCAGGGTATATTTGAGTTATTAAAACACCTCCATTAAGCATGGATAGGTAACCCGGTTTTAAAGGTAGACTATGGTTTTTAAAACTTATGGTTTCAAAACCACTCGTTTTTTTCTTCAAACTGTCCCTATGGCTTAAAGTCCATTTAATGCTGACAGACTCTAATCCTATGATTTCAGAGATAATTGTTTTATCTTAAATACTATAATGGACCATGAACAACGTTTAGAAAATCAGTTTGATATTCTTCTTGCTTCTGGATTTTTTGAAGGTCATAATTGTCTTTACCCTGGAGCGAGCAAGGGTAAAAAAAAAGTTAAATAACAAAAAAACATCAGAAACATAGAACCAAGGGTAGGTTGTGTTTGTTCTGTTCTGCACCCTGACACAAACACTGATTGACTGTTAGTTACATAAATTACATCATCCTCATGAGGCATGAAAAAAACTGAGTGCACAGAATTTTAAAGAGTGATTCTTTTAAAATGTTCTTCACAAAAAACAAGGTCCAAAATACTAATCTGGAATAAAGTCATTAAGCAGGTGATTTAGTGGTAGCTGATCGCTACGGATGGGGCATTTTTATGGAGCGTTTCCAGCTGTGAACTGATCTATTTTTTGCGCTCCACTGAGAATTGTCTGCAGGTGGACCAGTCGAGTGTTTTGCTTGTTATTATGCTACGTTTTATTATTCTAAGAGCGAATCGAAGACTTCCAGTCTTGCGAAGGACATTAGAACCCAAGAGAGGCCCACTTACAACTAGGATCTAACACCGACGTTATTGGGAGGAGGTGATATGGATTAACAGAGGCTGAACATTTCCATCCCAGCTGCAGTCCGATCTGTTATCTATTATGCCTCTAAACCAAGCCATCATCTCTCTTTCTTTCTCTCTCTGTGGCAGCGGTTTCATAAAACTGTTGAGTTACTCCAAAAAAAAAAAAGAGGGGAGGTAATCGCATAATGGCCAGTCAATTAACCCAGTCTACTATTGTTGGGCCGTTCATCCTGTGAATCACAATAAGATGCCCTCCTCCCTTTAATCTAATTATCCATGCTCTGGTCCGCTGGGTGGAAAACAGCCGTCGCTGGCCGACCCGGCTGGTCCACCATCTGAGTGCAGAGCTGGACAGAAGCCTGCAGGAGGGCTGGGATGAGGCAAAAATAGTGATGGACAGCTTCAACCGACCATATCTTCTTAGAGAGACGACATTCGGCAACAAAGTTTGCTCATTTTAATGAACTTTAAGAAATGTTTTCAGCCAGGGGTTGAAAGCCACCAACATTGCATGAAGAACATATACAAGAACAATATATCTAAAAACAACTGTTAGATCCTATTTGAAAATAAGGATTTGTTTGATCTACTTTGGTTTTTTGAGCCCAAATCAAGCCTGCATTGCTAACTAAAGTAGCTTTTGTTCCAGATCAGCAAAATTTGGCAATGGCTGCCAGATAGGATTGACGTGCAGCAGGGTTTGAGATAGGGTGTTCAAAATGCTCAAAGAAAAATATCAGTCTAACCAAGACACTGTACTCGCCTTGTTCAGCTCTGGGAGTGTTGAACATGCCACCTGTTTTCACTTGTTTTCCCCATTTCCTCAGCAATCGTAAATAGCGACAAGGTGTGTCGGATTGAAACGTGTTTTTTTTTTTAACTCCGTATGCTGATCATCTGTTCTTTGTAGTTTGGCGTTTTTGACAGGTTTGTTTTAACGTTTATAACTGTTTTCCTATCAGACTGTATGCCCAGACGTCAAAGGCCCTCCACGGTGCAAGAGGATAAACTGGCTCAGAGTGACTACTGTATAAAGGGAGGGGGAGATTTGGAGTCTGTAATCCAGACCTGCTGAAATAACAGAGCGGACTGATTCTCCCCTCAGCCCGTTCCCAGTCTGCAGTAATCACACGGCCCGGCAGTGTTGACAGGGGCCCTTGTTTGGCTTGGATGGCTGTGCTGGGGACACAGCGTCTGGCTGTAGCTGGCGGGGAGAAAGGAGCAGTTTAGGCTGTTGGAGCTACTGCAGGATAGATTGACTTTGTGACCTCCCCGTCTGAAAAGGCCCGTCTCCTTTAGACCAGAGCCAACACAAATGCAGGCTGAGGCGGCGCAAGGTGTGTTTATCGTGAAGAAAAGCGACCTGACGGAGAACGTTGCAATGAAGCCGCTGGCTTTCTTATCTCCCCATCTGTCAGATTCAGCCTGATAAAATGTTTCTGTCTCTGTCTGATGTCATTTTAGGGATTTAAGAAGAAATTTCACCAGAAAGGTGGAGTCGCCGATCCACAAGAAGATCAGGGTAACCAGGCGAGGGCAGCTGACAGGAGATATTTGGCACTGGTAGCCATCGGTTTAGTATTCACAAGCACAAGTCCGGTGCTTGATGCTAAGACGCTCCGTCACAACATTTCAACACCCACATTCCTCCGCTGTACAGCAGCTCCACATGAGCGGGCGGTCGACATGTGACGGTTAGTTTGTGCAAACTCACACATCGCTCTGGTGCGTGTAGACCCGGTCGAACAGGGCCTCCGGAGCCATCCATTTCACGGGCAGACGGCCCTGAAACAAAAGAGGTACAACAGAACCGCGTTTGTCAGCAGAACCTTTCTGCACGGGTCAGACAGACAATGTTCAGCCGTATCCTACTGTAAGCTAATGGCTGCTAACACACAGCGGCTCGTTTGTTACAATGCATCAGCCTGGAGATTTTCAGCGACATCTATTTGGAGTAGAACTGTAGAAAAGTGTTGCTTTTGCAAAATTTAATTCTATTTCTACTTAAAGTGACATTTTCACGTGTCTGCCTTAGGAGGTTGCACAGTTTGTCCAACAGCATCATGCTGTGGGAGGGCTTCACTTCACGGAGAGGCAAGTTTCTTCAGGTTTGATGAGAAGATAAATGGCCTCACCCTAACCTTATACATTTCCTGTCAGAGGCTGCAGGAGACTCAAGACAATGAAGGAGGACGTGTTAAAAATGATTTGCTACATTATATGGGGTATCATGTAAAGTTCCAATAAAATATTTTAGCTTGTGGTTGCAAAATGACAAAATGTAACAAAAATCTAAGACATGTGAATTTTGCAAGGTCCTCTATTAGTCTTTATCATAACTGCCATAATAATGCAGGAATTCATTTAAGCTACTAAATTAAATGACACCAAACATTAAATAACTGGGGTTTATTCCAGAATAATAAAAAAATAAGTTAATGTAAGATTGTCAAATATGTTTTGCATTTCTTTTACTATAGATTTTCCATACTGTCCTGAGTTTTTCCTGCCTCTTCTTGACAGCATCGTACTCACATTTGTGGTCTTTTTGTAGTAGTCTATGTTGTGCACGTCTCTGGCGAGGCCGAAGTCGGCAATCTTCATGACGTTGTCTTCGGTCACAAGAACATTTCTGGCTGCCAGATCTCTGTGGATACACTGCAGGAAAAAAAAAAAACACAAACCCAGATTTAACAGAGTTTACTGGCATTTGTGCTCCTTCATCTTTTTAGATTTTTGCAGTTTTAGTTGTTTCGTACCTGAACTTTTCTAAGAAAAGAGGAGCTGTCTGCTACTTGACAGCAACGTGTTGCAGCATAGGTGATATTTTGTCACATGGACAAAGAGGTGAATTTACCCAGAACCGAATTTAATCAGAATTTGACCAAACAGTGTGGTGGATTTACATGTAGAAAAGAATTAGATTTTCTACTCCTGAAAATTCAATTTTTGAGAATACGTGATTTTTGTTTGACAGGAAGGACTTTTGAGGGTTCAAACTCAAAAGTCATGTTAAGGATCAACACGCGTAAATCGTGCTAATTGCCAGTATAAGATGCTAAAATACATTTAAAATGCCAAATCCAAATCATTCTATCTTTGCTTTAAATGAGTAAAATCCTATTTTACAGCCACAACTTTAGAAATAATAAGGCTGTCTGCCTTTAGGAAACGTTTTGATTACTGTTATTATTCTTCTGTAGTTCTTTAAAAAACCTGGAAATGACTTAAACTGGTATTAGTAGCTCAAAACTTTACAAAAATCTGAACTTGATCTCAAATCCTAATTTTTGCTTCTATTCTTCCTGCTTTTAAAATGAAGTAGGAAACATAAAGGTCTTAGGAAATACTAATGTCTAAATGTTTTTCTAAGATTTAAAACCTTAGGTTACTATCACTCTACCTCATTCTGATCAAAACTCAAGCTTCTGCCATTTGAATGCAATTATCTATTTGCATCCACCTAAAAGCACAATTTAAATTCCTATCACTTCCATGCAGCCTTCTTTTAGCTGTAAAACAGAAACCTATACATTAACAAAAACATACAGCATAAAAAACATTAATTATATATCTTTCTTGATTGAAAAAAAAAGAGAGAGAGAGAGAGAGAGAGAGTCGAGTGTCTGACCTTCTGCGAGGCCAGATACTCCATGCCTCGGGCGACCTGGTAGGCGCAGGACAGCAGGTCTTTAAATGTTAGCTGCTCGTCAGGGATTTTGCAGGTGTCAAAGGAGTAATCCATGCCTGGAGGACGCCGGGCCCTGAGGTACTCCCTCAGGTTCCCTTTTGAAGCATATTCCACCAAGACATACAGAGGACCTGTAGGCAGAGGACAGCCTCTCTTTTAAGACATGTCTTCATTGTGTTCATCTGCTCCTTCTCGGCGTTTTCTTCAAGGCTCACCATCCTGAGTGCATGCTCCCAGCAGGTTGATGATGTTTTTGTGTTTGCCTATCATCTTCATCATCTCCATCTCTGACACCAAGTCTGACAAATCTTTATCTGTTGCATCATCTTGGGAAAAAAAAAAAAGCAAAGCCAAATTAGAAATGGTGCTGATATATTTCTGATGATTAAAAAACAACAACAGTATCCCTACTGTTGATATCAAAGATGGTACATAGAATATTCTGTAAAGGTCGGGGTATGGTGACAGCTGACCTTTTAGCATTTTCACAGCCACGGTGAGAGGTTTGTTGGGCTTCTCCTTGTCAATGCCGACTGCCTCCGCCATCACCACCTGACCGAAGCAACCCTCCCCCAGAGGTTTACCCAGAGTTAACCTGCAAACACAAAGCCGTTTAAACCCCGAGCTCTTGACTACTTTTTTAAAATTCCCCGGGAGCTTCAGCTAATGGCCACCCCCGCAGCAGGTTTCAGGAGTATCCCCACCTCCTGACATTTTCCATTTTTTCACTGTGAACAACTGTGACGTTCAATGTTTTATCAGTAGCTTATGTGAAAAGCCATCACTAAGTAGAACAAAGAAGTGCAAAAGAAAAAAAATGCAGTTTTTCAAAAATATTTCACACAATCTGAAAAGTGTGGCGTGCTTTTTTTATTCACCCCCATGTACTCCAATACCACCGAATAAAATCCAATGCAGCCCAAACCTACACGTCAGCCTAAACGGGCAGACTGGCCAAAGAGAACATGATTCAGAGAAGCTGCCAATAGGTCCACAGTAACTCTGGAGGAGCTGCAGCGCTCAGGTGGGAGAATCTACCAACAGGACAACTTTTAGTCATATGCTTCACATATTCTGGCTTTGGAAAACTAAAACAGCACATATCCCCTAACAAACCATGATTGTGTTGAAACACGGCGGTGGCAACATCATGCTCTGGGGGAGCTTTTCTTCAGCAGGCTGCAACGGCGTTTGTGTGGAGGTTATATTCAGTAAGTATTAACTGAAAACCTATGCACCCATAAATGTTTATTTGTACAGAACTTGAAAACCACATATCCTCTTCCTTCCACTTCACAATCATGCAGAAGCTGAAACACATTGAGCTTTGTGGTTGTAACGCGGCAAAATGTCAAACAGATCAGTGATTTTCTGCATTCACTGTTTGAGCCTGCCTGTGCTAAAACATGCCCTTTGGGGCGGTGGGGAGGAGGGTCTGCTCCTTCTTACCTCGTCCGAGGAAACTCCCATTTGGGGTCGGAGGGCAGCTCCAGCTCCGAGACGTTGGCCAACATGGGCCCGTCACTGGATGACAGCCGAGCAATCCGGACCAGGGGTGTGTTTGAGTTCATGGAGGAGTTAGAATCCAAGGAAACCTGCTTGGGTGCAAAGGGAAAAAAAATCTGTTATAGTCTCTGAAAAAAGTAAGGCGAAATCTGCTTAAGAAGGAGATAGAGGGAAAAGTGTAATACATACAGTCATAAATCTGCATTTTCTGTTTAAATGTTGCGTTTGATTATAAAAATCATACTGCATTCATTAAAGGAACTGAAATGAATACTGATGCTGTCTACTAATACTCCAAAGACACTCCAAATATTATCTTCTAGAGCATCGCCAGCTGGTCTGTCAGGACTCTTACAGTGCTGACCATGGCTACTACAGACTGCGGAGTGCAAGACGAAGCAGAAGGCAATAGAGACAAAGGAAGCAGGATGCAGAAGAGAAAAGGGTCTGGAGACTGGACAGCCATCACCATCCATCAATAATGTCCAGCTCCAGATTTTCGGTCCTGTCTCTGACCCGGGTTTCTCGGCATCCTTCCACCATTTATCTAACCGCTCGGGGGAGCTGAGGGCCCTCTCCTGCTTTTTATAGATATGTACCTGTCAACCTGCAGGATTGGCGCCTTCAGGTGGGGCTTTGCAACACCAAGTCTATTTACAACAAGTCATGACTTTAAGAAAATGAGAAATATGATGTTAGGAAAAAAAAAGAGGAAAAAAAGCCTAATTTGAAAAGCATGAAAGTAATATCTGACAGAACATGCCTGGAGGTTTACAGGAGATTTACTTTGAGTTATGAAAAGGAGACGAGAGAACTGGGAGATTAGCCTTACAAAATTGAAGCAGAGATTATAGAAAAATGCAATAAGAACTTCTCCCTCCGCTACCTTATAAGACCGTGTACGTGGAGGTGGAAAAAAATTAGACAAATCTTAGAAGCTCCAGTTTGTGGATCTACTTGAACCAGGACAGACTTCATTATGTTTCAAAAAGACAATGTTTCCAGCTACAAGTCTACTTTGTTGTTTTCCAAGAACTGAATCATGACGGCCAAGCTTGTGCTTCCAGAAATATGTGTTTTGAAGAGAACCGCCTTTGAATTACAAAGCTGGAAAGCTGGATTTTGCACAGAATAGCCTCACAATGACTTTTCCCAACACACAGAGTCCAGCTGGGTGTGACGGCTAAATGAAGCAGTCACATTGGGAGTTTCTATGAGCTGAAACGTTCATGTTTTACAGATTCTCGTGCTTTTTAAAAATAAAGAACCCTCAACTCAGTTGATTAGGAATTAATTGAAAAACTGCATCCTGCTTTGAGACAGATTCTGGCTGTGATATGCAACTTCCTCTTTGATATCGAACCTGGTTTCAAAATGGTCCAATTGTGCCTTCTTTCTGTAAGACCTGCTCCTCGTAAGTTTGAACAGGGCCGTGGACTCAACTCCTGCTTGTTTTCAATGGAGCCCCAGCAGAAAAAGACATAAAGGGTCCCTCCAACTGCAGGTTGCAGCGGAGCAGCTGCTCCACTTGGTGTTTCTCTCCAAACAGTTGAGTGTGAGAGAGAGTGCTACGCACACAGTGAAATTTAAAACTGACACTGACAGTCGGAGGACGGCATAAATATCCCTGTGCTGAATCTGCTCCAAGATAAATGTGAACACATGTCCCCAGAGTGATGCCTTACAGTATCCCAGCAAGACAAGGGGAAGATCAATGACAGACAGGTGTGTGATCCCTACCGGGTCCATTTGGGCCTTATGTAGTATCCCTAACTTTGACAAAACTCAGGGATTTGATGTGATAGACTAAAACAAAGCTGTACATACTTGTGATGTCAAAGGAAAAAGGTGCGGGGTTTTCAGATGTTTTACAATTAAAAGAAGGAAAACTGTGAAGCATCCCTAAACTTTGTAGATCTTCCTTTTGCTGCGACCACAGCTGCAGGTCTTTTGGCGTGTTTCCACCAGCTTTTCCCGTGCAGAAACTGATCGTTTGGCCTGCTTCTCTTCGCAAAATAACTCAAGCTGATTGGATGAGGAGCCTCTGTGAATGGCAGTACACAAGTCTGGCAGCAGAATTTCAATTAGATTTGACATGGTTCACTTCAGGATCTAGCGTCATACATCTTCCCATCAACTCTGAAGAAACGTATCCCCACAGCATGAAGCCGCCGCCGCCATGTAACACAGTGGGGATTGTGTTTTCATGATGCTGCTTTTACATTAATTAACCCATAAATTATTTATGGCAATCAGATTGAATCTAGCAAAATAGAAATGTATGCCATGCGCTTTCCTACTCTTTCATATAAAATGCCAATGAAACGTTTGTGGTGAAAAACATGTGACAGTCTTGGGATGTGAACACTTTTGCAAGTTGTCGTAACATCAATCGGGACTGAATTCTGCTCGACTTGGACAGTTATAACCTCAGACGGTGTTACCATTTGACAGTTTCTTTGCCCACTGCCACATAATCCCCCCCCCCCCCCGATTATCTGCGTCCAACTAGGCCTGTTAGGAGTTTTAGTGCCAAAACCGAGCAGCCGTGTAGAGAGGAAAGGAGGCAGAAGTGTTGTGCAAATCTTGTATCTACTTTCTGTTACCTGTCTCTTGAGGGGGAACTTTGACAGTTTTTGCACAGGAGGCGTGGGGAGAGTCTTCTGCGTGGTCATCCTCATGCGGCAGAGGAAGACAATGACCACGGCGAAGACGAAGAGCACGCAGCCCGTCAGGTAGATGAGGATGTCGGCGTAGTAGTCGTCTTTGCCTGAGTTAACTGCTTCCGAAGGAGGAGGTTGGAACACAAAGAAGACACAGTTTAGTTCCCATTAAAGAAAATGGTTTTATTAGCTGCACAATCAAATCCGAAAGACGTTTTAGCTGAGTAAAGAAGCATGCATCACTCCTGATTTAGACCTGCAGCATGTAACTGTAGCCGTTCCCATTCATGGAAGCAATTATAGTCTTTAACATCCAGCACAGGGAGGTTTTAGACTGTCTCATACCCTGAAGATGTTTGAACAGATGATTTAAACTGATCAAAGAGCGGGGAAGGCTTTCAATTTCATGCCTCGTCCTTTTAAATAAAGACAAAATGACATAACCGCAACAAATTCAAAGTGTTGCTAATGATCCACTAAGAATGCACAGTAATCAGACTAAAGCACATCGCAAAACATCACACTGTATAAATACTTGAGTAAACATTTGCATGAGAGAGAGAGATGAAAGAGATGAAGAGGGATCAACGGGAGTCCCGTGTGGAGGGGAGGAATATACCTGGAAGCACCGTGAGCCAAGCGGAGTGGTGAGTATAGCCGATAGAGTTCCCCGCCAGACAAGTGTACTCGCCCGCATCCTCAAAAGACACATTGGTCAAGAAGAGAACCTCTAGCTCCTTATACGTTGTGTTAATACCGGCCGTCTGTGGAGGATGAAAGAGAGACAGAGATAGAAGAGGAGGACGGGGAGGGGAGAGTCCATGAGCCCAGAGGTTTTTAAAGTAAATGCCCTACTACACAACCTGAAGGAAAGGAGAGGACTGAGGAGTCAGCTTCGCCACCACCAACAGCCAGCTGAAAGAAGCACCGTTACCCCGCTGCGAGGAAGAGATGTGTTTTAATCTGAGTTCAACAGAATGATATTCTTCCTTTAGTGTGTCAGTGGGGCTTTTTCGACAACAACATTCAGATGTTGATTTAGCGGTCAATCCGAAGAAATGCGCAATCTCTCAGCAGCATTTGTCTGTATAAGGTAAAGGGTGCATGTATCTGTGATGTGGTGACAGCAGAACCTTTAACGGGATTTAAAAGTTATCCATTCCCCATTCAATCAGGATACATAGTGGGGAGGAAAAAAATTGGGAGTGAAGGAAATACGGCAGCAAAGTAATCCTCAAATCCTGGGCACTTTGGTTTAAAGGTTCTAAGTGTTGAATTTCTTACATGCTGTAGAGTTCTCTTTTGGTGTCTTCGGAATAGATTTTCATTCGTTTGTCCTGTAAGCTGATTCTAACAAGCTCGTTTGAAAGCAGCTAAAACAAATCCAACCACAAAAATGTCATTGGGAATGGGAAATGCTATTGTTTGGACCTTGCATTAGACAGCTATCTACATCCAAGCTGGTGCTTATTGATGCAAGCAACCAACTATCTCTCCTGTGTCCCTGTAAACAGCCTTCCCGTGGTGACACCTGGTGGTGGAAGCATCATTCTGTGGGCATAAAGCCCTATTTTTCTATTAGGACGTAACTACGGCCAGAACATGCCGTGGCGTTCTCAGTGTGTGCTTCACACGTCCCATTTACAGCCTAAAAAAGCCTCTCTTCAAAAATCCTGAGCTGTCCCTTTAAAAGTAGCTTGCTAGGCTGTACTTTTAGCACACTTTATTATGGAACATATCAAAAATATGCATCACTGCAGTCCTGATTTGTCTGCTTTAGCTAATGTTGTAGCAGCAAGGACCAGTCAAAGTGCCTCAGTAATGAACACTGCTATCACAGGCCGACGCTGCATGCTTTGATAAAAAAGCCCATTAATATTTCGGGAGAATGCCCTCCCTGGGAAATCAATACTAATCTGTGTGTGTTTGAGGGAGGTTTGGTCAGTGAGGGTTTATTGCTGGCTTTTAGATTTATGGTGTATTTGTGTGTGAGGGAGAGACTTTTGAAGCGATAGTGGCAATTAAGAATGCAATGTTGTGTTTGCTATTGATCTGGGTCAACGTGGCACTCCCGAGTTAAAATGAGTGATAGCTACTCACTAGCAAGATGTGATTACTTGAACTCAGTGGAGGGATGTGCGTGTCTGTGTGCGCATGTTTGTCCTATCAGCAAGTCAAGCAGACCCACAACCAAGAGGAACACCGCAGGGGAGGGCAGGCGGCGGAGAGCTTTAGAGGTGATGAAGGCGGTTCCTGCAAGGAGCTCCGTATTTACCTGGTTTGTGTACCATGAGAAAGAAAGCTTTTTCCGACTTGCCTACAAAGTTTGAGGCACGACACCAGTACTTCCCGGCATCTTTCTCTGTCACGTTGGACAGTTTCAGCATACTGTGAGCCACCGTGTGTTTACTGACATTACTCTGTGAAGGGAAAGTTGAGAGGCACAGTGAGGCCTTAGAAAGTCTGGCGAGAACCTACTGTCACAAAAACCTGCAGCAGCTCCAGAAAAGCTACAATTTTCTTATTTATATGAGTCGAATACATGGAACAGCAGAAGCACATGGAAAATCAAGGCTTTAGTGGTGAAGTCTTTACCGAGATGGTGACTCCGAGTCTCAGACTAAGACTTGAGTTACTCCAGGCGTGTCCAGAGTGCAGTAAGGCGGCCATTTGCAGACCCCGTACTGATTTTATGCTGCCCCTCCAACTCCATTTTAAGACAGATTTCCCCGGAATGAATTAGGACAAAATTATTCCAGATCAGTTAAAATCTTAATGTTGAATTGAATGTTAGGTACAACACGAAACATTTGTCTTTTAGTAAGTAATTAGGACCACATCTAGCCCACAGCTTTTACTCCAATGCAGACTGGTGATGAAATTCATTTATTAAAATTGGCTAAAACCAAATAGTCTAATTTGTTTATTTAAAATTGTCATATTTTGTAAAGCAGGTGAAAAAAAATCACATCAAATACTTGGCAATGTTATTTAATGTTCATTTATTTTTTTTGCCCTCAAGTGCTTTTGACATGACAATTTTGGCCCACGAGCCAAAAAGGTTGGACACCCCTGAGTTACACTTAAGCGCAAGAACCACTTCAGATTTGACTTTGACTCTCACTCTAAAGTGATGGGACTTGACTTGGACTCATAGTCTGACACTAGAGGTTTGACTTAGACTTGCACACTTGAGCCTGGAAAGTTGTGAACATCTCTGGTATAAAAGCTCATGCACACCTAGGAGCTGCCCTAGACACACCTCAATTATTAACCTACCAAAGCCCGTAAAAAGAGAAAGCAAGCCATGTTTTATTGTCATTAAACGAACATCCAGGGCTTGACTCCTCTTCTTCACCATGCAGAGGCAGTGCCTCATCGTTGAGTCTTTTTCCAGGCACCGGAGATCAATTCAGGCGGATCTCGCAGAAACAGAGAGACACTCCTCCCACCCCCGAGCTGAGCTTAAACGCTATGGTCTATGCCACACATGGGAAAATATATCATGGCTGAATGAGCTGTGGTGAGTCCAGATAGAAAGGCACACATAAGTTTCTGTAAATACTGTTTCAATTATGCGGTAGTCGAAAATAGAGCCTGGAGCCACAGTCTGGTCCGACAGACCCGCTTTCCCCCTCTTTCTCTTTCTTTCCTTCACACTCTCTCTGCCCATCTGAGTTCAACTTGGTGTTTTTATAATCAATCAGTTTCTCACACACACTCTCCCCAAGTCTGCCGGATGATTTATACACTAACTTGTGTTTCATTGAGTGCTCAAATAATCTTTCCATTAAACTTATGGTTGTATATTAAAATTGATTGTAAAAGAACAAGCAACTGCAATCATGATTATGCAAAGCTAGGATAAACAGTAGAGGTGGCATCAGTATCTTGTTATATTTATGTTACTCTATAAAGAGCAGAACATCAGAATGGTACAAATATTTAAAAACAACTATATTTAGAGGGTATTCCTTCCACATATTTGTTTTTATTATTAATATAAAAATAAAATAGGGGTTACAGATAAAATTGCAATAACTGTGATATGTTCTGTGATATTTTTTAGCTACAGAAGGGACAATTCTTGCTTCTATCCTTTCAGTCATGTCAAGCACATCAAGCCTTTGTTCAAAATTGCTAAATTTGTGTTAATACAGTAATAGCGTGAAAATATATACTTTTTAATCAATTTCATAGTTTGAGAAGACGTACTGGCCCAAGTCTAGTGAGAATGAATAAAAGAGAGGATTTTAAATGCTTCTCTGGTGTTATGGCCACCTTGGAATTACACAAATATAATAACTGCTACAAATGGGCCAGGACTGGAATCTTCCACACTGCTTGCAGTTTCTTTAAAACGGTGTTTGGTATTACTTCCTTGGGGGAAAATTTTAATTCTTAGTTTTCAGAACAAATATTGCTAACATTTCATCCCATCTCAATCTCTAGATAAATGAATAAATAAAAATAAACCAAATAGATTTGTCTCAAGTGATCTGGATGTATCATTATGACAAATTGTTTGGAGGAATCACAAGTGATTCCGACAAATTTTTTGACACATAAGCAAAATAATTGATGACTACAGCTGAAGAAGATCTTTTCTTCTTTTATGTTGCTACTTTGAATTTTGTTGTTGAAGGAATATGTCTGGAAAGTTGCAGGGAAAACAGCCCATGACCTTTCCTCCTCATGTCTTCGTTCCATTCGCTACGTTTCTATCTCTAACTCTTTGGTCTAATACCCTTTTTGCCTCTTTTTTTCACACAAGCCTTCATCTAACCCCAGCACTCTGTCACACGTTCTCTCTCTCCCTGCTGACTTTGCCCTTCCTTCAGTTCCCCCACTCATTTTTTCCATGGCTTTTTTTGGGTGCCTCTCTGCTCTCTCATTCTCTCCTCCTCCTCCTCAAACCACGCGACGCAGCACATCTGACGGCAGCGGCGGTTAGCTGAACCCGTCTCCCTCCCTGTGTTGCCGCCACCACAGCAGTTAACTTAGTCCAAACCAGATGTTTGTTTTTATTCCTGCTCTCCAGAGGGAAAGACAAAAAAAAAAAAAAAAGAAGCTTGGCGGGGCAAAAGCCCTGTTGGTTTGCGACAGAAGTCTTCCTCTGATGAACCCCATAACATAAAGAAATCGGGTTATTAGTGGGTTTAAGGTGTTTTCGAGTCTTGGCAGAATATTTTCTGCTCCATTCTTGAGAACCAAACTTCCATGGGATGAGATGAGACCTTTTAATAATGGGGAACTCTGAGAGGAAACTCTTTCCAAACAGCAACAAGATGCTTCATCAGACTAAGTGCACATGCCACATTCACAGTAAGAGCAGAAAAATCTGATTTGATTTGCTGTGATATCATTAGCTTAATGGGTTTACACTTCCATACGCTCCAGTATCTTGTAATGATGCTTCAGTGTTCGAGAAATGAGCTCTTCAATTAAATGCAGCGAAGCAAGCCTGTGGGCCCTGCAGAACCACCTTCTGCAAAGGCTCATTAAACAAGACATTTAGGAAAGATTAACTGTGAATAAAATTATCACGAGCTGAGCCTGGCTCCAGGCAGGCCCATTAGATACATAGAAATAAAAAACGCGGTCTGGAGGCCCAGAACCCACCTTCAGAACGTTGACGTAGGGAGCGCCATCAGGCCCGTAGCGGCTGCCGTTCACCTCGATGTGTTTGAGCCATTGGATGTGCGGCTGGGCGTCGCTATAAACCTTACAGTGAAACTCCACGTTGCTGCCCACCACTACCGTCTGATTGGCTGGTAAGCCCGCCTGGAGAATTGGCCGGTGAGGTGAACGCTCTGAGGGAAACATGGAGGCATTAGTTTTTCAGGAAAATATCTGCTGCAGGAAATGTACACAATAGTTTAAATCATTTTAACCAGATTAGACAGATGAGCCATTCCCCGAAAATATACTGCTTTAAATGCGAGACGTAATAATTCAAAATGAATTCTAAACTCCACGGGAACCATGCGTAGAAAACAGAGGGTGTATGAGCACTCTTGTTAGAACCAGTTAATAACCTAGCAACAGAATTTAACAATACTTAAATGTTTACCGTAAATGTTTAAGTAAACGTTATGCTTAGTCCAGTAAACAAGGTGTTGCAGTAGTCTAAGCACGAAACACAGTTATGAGCAATTTTGTCTCGTTTAGTAGACAACACAAATGGTCTGAGTTTAGCAATGCTCCTCATTGTAAGTATCAACAAAATGAGATGAATTTTCCATGTACATCTAAAGGAGGTCTGACTCAAAAAGTCCCAAGTTATGGAATTTAAATAGTAGTGGCAGATATAAAGGTGACTCACTTTACAAACTGGAGTTGTTTAAAACATATGTACAACAGAATATCATCGGCATAAAATGTAGATAAAAGACCAAAAATACCCACAACAGAAAGTACATAAAATAATACAAACAATTTACCACTTATCGAGCTTTGGGGAGCCCCACAGTTAAAAAAAAGTTAACAAAAGGTTACTCATGAGCTTTTATGAATTAAAGAAAAAGTAAAAGTTTACCTAAAACATCCAGCTGGTAGGTGTGACTAATAGTGCCGTACTTGTTCCTCACCACGCAGGTGTAGTTACCCCGGTCCGATGGCACAGCACTTTCCATAACCAAGCTCCACTGCTGATGTCTCAGCTGATGAGAGAAGGGGAGGAGAAGGAATGTATCATTACAACATATTCAAATGAGAAAGACCCAAAGTCCATTTGAACAAATCTAAGGGATTGGTGTCTTTTAAGAAGGAGTAACGAATAATAAATAAACAAGCAAACAACAGGTACAGGCATAACAACGTTAAGTATACAATGAAAGTGCTTTTTTACAGCATATAGTACAGTTTGGTTCTGACTTTGAATCACTATGAGACTTTATGACTGGTCTTTGATTCTAAACCTGATTACAAAGCAAAGTATTTATAAACAATGATGGTTAGGTTATTATCATTATTATCATATCCCTGTAAGACAAGCTGTTTTCACATTGGATTACTTTCAAAGGAGATTGTTCTGCCGGCTGAGAGGGCAGACAGAGGTTTTTTCTTTTGCACCTCTGAAATTGGTTCCACTGTACAACTCAAGAGCAATCCGTCGGCAGAGTCTCAAAGGCTATATTTTGCTCAGTAATTTAAACCAGGTTCAGCTGGACAGCACGACAGACAGATACTAACTTGACAGGCTCTGCAGGCAAACGAAAGGGGGAGTTAGCAATCCTGGCGTAGTACGGCGAGAGCAGAAAAGCTGCTATGCATCGACAGGCAGAGTCTCCACGGGCCAGCGGGGATGACCTGCGCGGTTTAAGGGGGAAACGTGCACCACAGATGCCACTGCTGGACAAGAGCAGGGTGAACCTCTCTGGAGGAGAACAGAATTACTAATGAGGGGAATGAGTGATGTCAACAAGGTGACTTCTCGGGGGTGGAACACTTAACCTCACCTATGTAGGAAAATGTGCCGACCCGAAGAGGACTTGGTGTTTTCACAAACATTTCATTCCACATGCTTGGGGGGGACAGGCAGCCACGGTACAAGCATGCGTTTTGACCGTTCTTCTTCCCTCTACTTCTTAGAGTACACACTTCTTCACCCTCTCTCTTGGAGGTTTATTCGGAAAATAAAGCAACAGTGTAAATATTATGCCTGAGTGTGCTTTTTTTTTTTGCTGTTGCGTGGTAACATAAACCAGGCCGCCCACTCAGCGTTGGCAAATGGTTTTTTTGTGGAATGGCTGGCTCCACCCCGTCTACCCCCTCTCAGAAATGAGGAGTCAAACTCAAGTCAATGGCTGCTCTCATGAGCAGATGAGTGACGCCTTGTGCTGTGGTCGCTGAGGGGAGGGAAAAAAAAGCGGTGCATGAGAAGGGAGGAGGCTAAAATGTGGTAAAATATGAGCTGAAGCTGATATTCAGTAAAAGCCAGGACCACCAACAGAACCAGGGAGACTATAATCACAGTTATGCCATACATTTACCATACTTTCTCTAGTTCTGGGTCTTTGATGTGCAAAGTTTCATTTTAGATGTTACATTTTGATTGATGCCCTGGGTCTGAAATACTGTATTGCTTTTAAATGTGGCATTTCATGACTTTTTCACATTTTGTCATGTGTTTTATCAGGGTTGTATATAATTTACCAACATAAAATATAAAATAATTGGGATTTGGAAGGAAAGGAATACACGATTCAAAAGATTCAGAACTACAAACCTGAAAAAATGGGGTATATTTTCTATATAGCTCCCTCTACTTGACTACCCTTAAATACCCTTAAATAAAGTCAACCAGTTACATTAAAAAGATACTTAATTAGTAAATCGAATCTACTGGTGTGAAATAGATAAAGTTCAAAGACAGCCAGTTCTCCACAAGCCATTTTGACTTACTCTGGTTGGATGAAGTCATAATTTTACTTAGCTGGCAGTAATTACAGTGAAAGCGGGATAAACAATGTAATGACTCAATTTTACGCCACACTTTTCAGCTATTTATTTGTAAAGAAAAAAACTGAAAACAACTTTGTTTTGGTATTTAACAGGCCTATTCATGTAGAATACCACCCTTTTAAAACTTCTTGTGCCCCCCCAATAGAAAATTGCCAGAAATTTTGACTAGATTGCAGAACAGTGGTTCTAAAATCATTAAATACATCCACTAGCAGTCAAACGTTTGGAGACAACTTCTAGATTCATCTGTCTCTCTTTATTTTTATTACTAACTTTGAGAACTCCTTCAAGGCTGTTGGAAAACCATTTCAGGCCACTACCTTTTGAAACCCAATGCCAAGACTGCATAACGCAGTAATCAAAATAAAGGGAAGAATCTAAAATACAAAATTACACAGTTTTTGCTCTGAAAGCGCTGCTGTGATGATAAAAGACACTACAACACAAGCCCTGACTCATTTTCCACTGAGACTGAAACTGTGAGAGATATCTGTCCTCGATGACGTTGTGGTTGACACAAACGTTAAGGAGATCATCGTTTCATCTACCAAAAAAGTGCTCCATTGGACACGACAGCCCTGCGCAGAGTGGAGTTACATGCAGAAAATGTCTCAAAAACGCTATTTGAAGAATTCAGAAAGTCATGCCTGTTGGAGTGGATAAATCGACAGATCGCACTGACACAGCCCATCTTTGCATCTGTGTTAAGATTTTTTGGTGCAGTTTATTTTCGGAAATAACTTGTTATTCTGTTTGAAGGATAGGTGACATAATTTTTAAAAATATTGTGACTTTTTTCTAATGAACACGATACTGAATTGCAAAAGGTTTGTCCGCTGTTTGCTGATGATGCTCCCGCTATGATCGGTTGGGTGCTTACAAGACTGGCTGTTTCATAAGCAGCTAGCTGATCCGTTTGCATAACCTGCTGGCTCATAATGATTTCAGATGGCTCAGCAAAGGGAGGGTTCTGGACCGTTTCTGTGAACCCCGTCAAGAGATCGTGTCATTTCTCCGAGAATGTGAAAACAAGAGAGCAGCAACTTTTTTTGGACTGCATGCCGGATGAAGAGTTTATGGCAGAAGTGCCCTTTCCGAATGACATTTTTTGACATATGAACACAACGGACCTGGATGTGCAAGGATGGGAAAGGTCCATAGCTCATTTGGTGGAGATACTTTTAGGAAAAATCTGACTTCTAAAAACAGATTCCATGTCTGATACAATGTTGCACTTTTCTGTGCAGTTACAAATTTATAGCAGATGAAATATAAATGGCAGATTTCATTACAAAAGTGAACCAGAAGTTTATTGAGCATTCCCAGGAATTCAATCTATTAAGGTGCTGCAGTTTGTTCGTCACCCATTCTCCATTTGAGACCGATTTTGCTGTCAAAGCCAAAGAGGTAGTGCCGTGCACGATGAAGGAACCTTTCAGATGGAGATGGTGGATTTGCAGTCGTCCATTGCTTTAAAACAGCGCTTTCAGTCAAGTTGTGCAGAGGACAGTTGGGTTAGGAATGTTAGCCACTGTCAGCACCCCTCGGCAAGAAAAGCAGCCTTGCCGACACTCACAATGTTTGCATCCACTGTGAATCAAGCCTTTCTCATATCAATGCCAACAAAACATCATTCCTCTTATTCCAGTTATGAGAAGTGAGGATCACTCTCCCTAGTAATCAGCCAAATTACAGAGATATAGCCAAATCAAAGCAGCGTTATTCTGTTTTCACTGACAACTGTGTGACACGCACTGCCAAAAATCCCTAAAAACTGTTATTTTAACCAAAATATAATACTTGCACAGCCTTGTTGAGATGGTTCAAATATTTTGTTGTTAGATAAACAGTTTAGCATCTAAAATGTGTAAAATATGGAACGGACATAACGCTTTTGTATGAGAGAGATTTGTTTTGCTGTCTTTGTGAAAGAACAGCTTAAGACTACTTGTAAATGTAAGGACCACTGTTATGTTTGCAGTCCATTTTGCATCAGGATAAGTGGTCTCGAAACTTTGTCATACATGTTTGCAGGAGTTGGTCATGTTGTGTTAAGGTCCGTGCATTTCTAGCACCCAGCTGTTGTTTCTAAACCACCTGTCAGTTTGGACAGATCAGGGTTGACTGGATCTTGTTTTCTGCATTTGCGGAGGAATACTCTTAACATATAAATCTCAAGAATTGAATCTGTGTTTGTGCTAAAACTTAAACCTCTTAGTACACTTCATTTAGAAGCCGTTCATAACCTACCATGTTGACAATATAATGACAACACAGTAGTGGTTTTAGGTCTTTTATCACCTCTTGGAAATTATCCTCTGTAGCTCTCAAACAAACAAAGACCGTTTTTTTATTTTTTTTTATTTGCCCCTCTTAAAACTAAATTTCAACAATAACGTTGAAGTTTCTGTTTGTGACAAAAGGGGTTCAAAAACTTTGCAAGACACTGTAACCAGCTGCCTTTTACCACTCGCTTTATGAAATTGAATTTATGCTACTCATTAAAAATGAACTTTCAGCGATTCTCAACTTTAACATTCCTCTGCCTTTCATTGGTCACTTTAATTATTTCCTACGTGCATGCCGTGTGTTTTTATTAATGTGTCACACTGGCTAAACCCTGGTGAAGCTGTAGCATTAGTCCCTAAACGTGATAATCCCATCCAGCTTCATCATGCCAGATTCCAAGCAGAATTAAATTATTAAGCAGCTTATGTTCCGAGTCATACGAGGCTTTAAAGGTTTTAGGGCTTTGGCCGTGGATGTACAGGGGGAGCGTGGGCCATGGGAATGGACAGGGAGCCTCACCCTGCAAAAAGTCTGCATCTAAAGGAGGCAAAAACTGTCACGGTCTTGGGAGGGATGCTAAACGGGGCGTTCGAGGACACCAATCCATCTCATTTGAATGTTTTGCTGTTTCCCTTACAGAGTGAAGCCACTGAAGTACACTTCAGTTAGCTCATCCCAGCGGCTGGCTAGTTCCTGCACTTCCACAGACAAAAGGAATTATCCTTGATGGATGTAAAAAGCGACGCATTTTTTGGTAGTGCAGTAGTTGTCTGAGAAAACACAGGAAGCGCTGTTCCCTTTATAGTCCAAACCCCTCTGTCTTCACCTCGCAAAACAGCCCTGTCAGAACAAGTGGGGCCAGTTAGCAGAATTTATGGCTGTGTCAGAGCGGACCAGCAGCCTGGATCCACGCTACCGTCTAATTTGACCCACAGAGAGAGGGCGGAAGCAGAAAGATGTGGCCCCGCGGGCTTGCTATTAAAATTGGGAAAGTTTTGTTAGTATGCTGCCCGACTTTGGCTCAGCTTGACACTGTATCGACAAAGAGGACGGGGCTGTAAACACCGGATGTGTGAGTGACAAAAAGGGAAATAAAAGCCCATAAACACAGAGACCTGTCTTTTAACATAATCGGTGCATCTTGATAAAACAACAGGTGAGCAAAGTGAATGTTGTGGTGCTGGGAGGTCTAAAATTAGACTGGGAAGGGAAAAAAAGGGTCTAAAAATACTCTTACAAGCGGAGAAATTCCTGAGCGCCCAGCAGAGACTGTGCTAAAAACTGCAGCGGAAAACTCAAGGATTTTTGAAGTGCTTAAAGTCTTAAAAAGTAACAGCGCGGAGCCAGTTTAAGAGCCCCTCCCATGCAAACCTGTCAAAACAGGGATTGAAAGTTCTGGATGTAAAAAAAATCTCCAGTAATAACACTGTCAAGAACACAATGAAACCCCCTCCTCCGCCTTATGTGGCTGCACACAGCAGCATTGGCTTTATGTGTCGAAGACCCGGGATGGCTCAATAGGCTAATGGCACGCCTATCTCCTGCCATGTCCATGTGACAGCTCAATAGAGGGTTCAACTCTGACCTTCAGGCCCTGGCCTTCCATAATGGAGAGCTCCACAGTTGTCTGGGAAGGCGCATGGCGCTCTATCACAGCGCTCTGCTGGAATCTTCTTTTCCGTTTTAACAAATGAGCCACGCATCTTATCCACCATCCTATTTAGTTTACGCTTTCATTCTGCAAAGTGCTTGTGTGTGAGAGTTAAACGCCTGAAAGGACACACTTGGCTTAGGAAAAGAATAAAAAAAAACCTTTTAGTAGAAAAACGTGAACCTAACGGACGGGAAACGACTGATAATTCTGAAGCTGTGTTGAAAAGTGCTTTCCTATTAAAGCAGAACATAACCATTTGACGGCAACATGGTCAGCATTTTTCTAGACAAATGTAGAGCGTCCAGCTGACCTGCCCAACTCACCCACAAAGGTTTTGTCAGCAGCTTTTAAATGGAGTTGCTGACCAACAAGCTCACGTTTTGGACCATTGCAGCTGAAAAAAAAGAGTGATCTGTGTTTCAAATAGAAATAAATAAACAGATTATTTTTATATGTTGCTTTCCATGACGAGACTCTCCTAATGTTTACTACAGTACATGTTCTTTTAAAATCTGTTATCACAAAAGTTGAATTCCAAGAACCTACTGAGCAAAAAACTTGCATTGTCTGAAAAATTGTTTCACCTTTAAAAAAGGTAAAAATATGTTTTGATTGGAATAGTAATTCCAGCACCAGTGGCATATCTTGAATGTGCTGCAGGTAAAAAGTACAGGCTTGGATCTCATGATCGAGCCGACAACCCACCGTCTGACCAAACTCACGCCTACCTCGATGCTGCTAGCTTTTACCGTTGAAAACGTTTGGGTGTTCATAGCAGGTCTGGCTGCCTACTGCAGACCCCTGTTTTATTTTGTTGCCTTTCATCTGAACTGGGCCAACGGTCGAGGTTGAAAGTTGTGGGGATTCATTAAGGTGCAATTGTGGGACCAGCATAAGACAGACAGGAGTGAAAGCATTCGAGTATAATTAGCTGAGAGCAATTCAGTTCTGGATCAAGTATGGTTTCAAAGTTGACAACTGACGGTATCTTATCTCTAAAACACTGGTTTGCAGACTGCAGGTCTTTTTGTAGCTGGGCTAATGGGCCATTATGACGTGGTCACTCAAGGGCTTTTTGTCACACTTCTGCGCTCTGAAAGAACTCAGAAGACACAATAAATTGTCTGCTAGGCGCCGATAACTGGATGAAACTCCACCGGGCCTGTCAGCATGGCTCGGTTAGCTGGCCGTCTACAGTCCGACAAACACACCCCTCACTCCGAGAGTAATGCAGTCCTCCTATAAACCGGTCCAAAGGGTAGAAATCAGCATGGCTGTGATTCGTTCAGCCAAAATTAACCATGGCTGTCAGTATAAAGATGATGTTGTCAAGCCATCTTCCTCCTGCAGGAGGCTTCACCTTGAGGACCTCGATGGGGCAATAGAGTCTTTAGAGTGCCATTGTTGTGCTGTCAGGACTGAGCCGCCCCCTGGCTTCTACTCACGCAACCCCAGCCTTCCGAGATGAACTCATCACGTCCACATTGAAGATGTGGTTATAAGGTCTGTGACACATGGTGACAGAATGCCGTCAAAATCTGTCCATTGCTCATGCCGACACGTAGACAATTCAATCTGTGGCGGCTCTGTTTCAAATAACTCATTATTTATTTCTGTATTTATTTATTTAATTTCACTATTGATAAGAAAACCGTTTCACCCAGAGATCTTCAATTACTAATTAGGTGACTTTTGACTTTAAATGTTTGTTTTTATTTAGAGGTATTAGAGTAAATGGGGTGAATCATGATTGTTTGGTTGTCGCTTTAGCCTTGGACTTTCTAGACAGTTGTTTTTATTCCAATACAGGGATCAAGTGTCCTTTCTAAATGAACAATTCTCATGTTTTAAACTTTAAAATGCACCTCTTAGGTGTCATGACATGGATTTTGTTGTGTGGGAAACGTAAAAACTATTCATTTCTGTTTTCTTGCGAAAAACAACTTCATCGACCCTCTATGACCCTATCAATTGAAACGTATCGAAAACAGCATGTGACTTTTTAGCAAGCGGCATGAACTGAGATTTAAAAGAAAGTTATTTTTTCATTTCAAGAAAAGTTTGATTTTTTAGACAGTTTTTGGCTGACAGCTTCGACATGTAGAAGACTGGAAAGAACAAAAACAATGTCACACAACTGCTGCATTTGTATTGTTATTCTTCACCATTTAAAGCTAAAGTTTAGACTTTAGTTGTTTTTAATATCTGATAGTTGACAGCATTAACACAGACGTCTGAGAACAAAGAGAACAAAAACAGAAGACCAGAGGGAGAAGCTAGGAATGAGGATGTAGGACATTTGTTAAAATGCGTCCGACCAAAAGGAACTTTTGCATGTCTAGATCTTCCTCAATAATTAGACCCCAAAAAAGGGAAATACAATCAAAAGTTCTATTAATTCCCAACAAATGTAAAATGTAAAAAAACATTCCCCAGGTTGGAGTCAGGACACCGTGATGTGGTCAGCAGACATTTTGAAATTTCGATGGGTCAAAGCTGTTACGCCTGATGCCCCCGAGGACTGGCCGTGTCACATTGGGGTCTGTCACCCATCACCACGGTTCTGTAGAGGATGACCTCTCCCTTCCCCTCTGTGAGGGCCGACACTGGCCACATGGTGATTAGCTAACTGGTTCTGGGACAGAAGGGAGGAGGGGAGCGTGTGAATATTACTCAATAAAGACACATGGGAGGAAAGTCTTAATTACCATACACGGACGTAAAAGAAGATGTGCCACTTTTTTGGGCAAGAACAGAGGGACATCTTAATAAGTCATGAGTCACCTCTGAAGATCTAAATTTGAATTATGGCGAAATAGGAGTAACATGGCTGTGATATATGAGTTTGAAAAGTAAGCTAGTTAGTAAAACAGTAATTACATGTCCTACAGAAATAATTAACAATTAGGGGAATATGTTAAATATGAATAAACACAAGCTGCTATTGCTATAGCTATAGCCTAGAAGCGCTTTAGGCACGTTCAGAATCAAATTTGAATTCTTAAGCCAATTTCCAAGTTATCCCCACCTGCTGGGGGAGGATAGGTAATACAATGGTAATACAATTTCAACTCCGCCAAACAAAAAAATACTATCATAAAACAGTTGAACATGATTTTATTTACATACATTTTCAGAAATAGAAGCTATTTGACAAAAAAAAGAAGCTTTTTGTGAAGGGGGGGAGACTTTTCCACAGCCTTGCAATGGGAGCTTTTCCCAAGAACAGACTCTCAGGGGGGTTTGACGGAGAAGCTGAAGATTGGATGAACAGGTGGGATAAACATGTACGTACTCTGAGCAGTCATCTGGGGATTAATCTGCTGCTAACAACGTGGAACCAACCTTATCATCAGCAAATCATCATGTATACTACATACGCTAAAAGCTGCTGTCGGGGAGCCACTCCAGTCAAAGTTAGGGTGTCCTGAGAGCTGCTGACAGGTGTTTGTGGATCTGCGTGTGTGTGAGAGGGAGAGATAGAGCAACGGAGAGTGGGGACAGAGCGAGGGAGACAACTGCTGTTGGTCTGCTGGGAGCAGATGTTGGAGATCTCTGTAAACTGTTAATAGCTGCAGGATCTCGTTACATTTAACTCTTTAAAGGCCAAAGTTCCACTTGGGGAAAAAATGTGTTTCAGGGCTTCGCTGCCCCCGTGAGACATCTTTACTGCGCTGAGATTAGAAGACGCAAATATACAACCAATGTTTCTTTCACCAGTTGCCCCAGATCTGAACTTCACGACATTTAGTTTTAAAATGAAATGAAAGTGTCCTCCCACAACTTTGTGTTCATGTGTGACTGGGTAATGAAGTCTTCAAAACAAATCCAAAAACTCTAAACATCTGACCGTTATCCTGAAACTATGGATTTTTTTTAATTTCGATATCATGGCTCATTACGAGCAAAACAGGAACATGTTTAGCAGGACTTTGTTTCTGCACATATTTGGACTCTGCGTTACTTGTGAGTAGGTAGCCTGGTAATGGTGAGCGGAGCCGTTCCACACGAGAGCCCAGCTTGAAGTGAATCTGATGACAAAACCGAACACAGCAGCTGTTTGCTGCAGCGCTTCACTGTCAACGCTGAACTATCATGCAAGCATGCATGTGTCCCGCTCTGGTTTCAGGATTGCAGTTTAAACCCACTCCCCCCTCCCAAATGTATTTTGGTCGTTAGTTGGCCGAGTATGACTCTGTGGCGTCCTTCCCGACCTTTATTCACCGTGAGAAGATTCGCTGGGCACGGCTTTCTTTCAGCACTCACGCCTCACACTCCTTCAGTTACGGAAATTCACGTCGAGGAGCATCGCAGCGCTCCCCCACAGACGGACAGACAGCGGCTTTGATACCCTCCCTGGGGATTAAAATGCCCTGCTAAAGGACATTCTGGTAGCACCTTAAGCAGGCAGACTGTGACCTCTGTCTGGCAGAGTTGTGAGTGTGAAGGTTGGAATCTATAAATCACAGTCTCGCTCCTATACCCTTTACGTGCCAACATGCTCTTCCCCTCACCTTGATGCCGCCCATTCTCTGCTCGCCCTTGAACTCTTTGCCGTTCTTAAGCCAGCTGATGGTCGGCATCGGCTTTCCGTCCGCGGCGCAGCGGAACTTGACGGTGTTGGCAGCGGGGACGGCCAGGAGCTTCTTGTCCATCCGTTCAGGCCTGGTCCAATATGGAGCTGTGGATCCAAACAGGAAACAGTGTTAAAGATCTGATTAAGCTCGATCTTTAAAAATAAAGAGATTCAAATTTCACACTAGAACTGAAAGGATTTTAATGAATTATGCAACAGGGAAGCTGGTCATTTTCTGCTCATTGTTTTCAATTTTCTTTTTGGATCATAGAACATCTGAGGAATGACCCTTTGGGGGGTACCCTTTATATACATACATACATGCTGCTATAATTACAAAAAGATGGCCCAGATGGGGAAACTTGCTCTCTTGCCCTGTTTTGAAAGTGATGCAGCTTGGATGGGTTACGTATGCGCTTTGCCAGAACAAATGTGAAATTCTGGATTCCAAAAGATTTTCCATCACAACAATGTAAAGAGCAGTGGCAGGAAATCAAAAATCATTCTAAGAACAAAAGAAAACCTGCTTTAGGTGGTTTTGAGTGCTTTGCAAAAGTAATCACACCCCTTCTGAACTCAGATTTTGTGACAGTACAACCACAACCTTAAAGCGGATTTAAAGCGACAGGTCAACACAAAGCAGTGCATAGACTTGTGAAGCGATATGTGGTTTTCAAAATGTCATGCCTGCATGCATTTGTATGCTGTTCTGTGAAGGCATCAGAGGTTTGTTGGAGAATATCAGTGGACAGAAGGACTACGAAACACAGCAGACAGGTCAGGCAGAACGTCGTGGAGAAGTTTAAAGCAGAGTTAGGATATAAAATGGCAAGAGGCCCATGGTAACTAATGGAGCTCCACAGATACCAGCCCCTGTCACAGATTGGAAAAGACTTCTGACTGGGCAGGAGGTTCACCTTCCAGAGAGACAACAACCCACAGCCTACAGTCTGAGCTCCAATAGCATACTTGAACCCAAAGCCTAGTTAGGTTAGACTGGCCCAGTCAAAGTCCAGAACTAAATTTTGCTGGTGGCAAGACTTGTAAAATTGCTGTTCGCAGACGCTCCACACCAATCAAACCCAACTTGACTTATTTTGCCCGAGAAGAATGACAAGGCACCGAACTGTGTTTTGCAACACACTGCATGGAAAACAGTGATTTGTTGCTGTTGGTAGTTACAGGAACCTGTGGATAAAGTTCTCATCTATTCCCATTTTATCCCATTTCAAGCCCCACTTGCTTTACAAAGGGATGTTTTTCAGTTCCTAACGCAGACAAACGCAGAAACAGTTTGACAGAAATTGAAAAAGCATAAAACTGGTGCCTGAAGCGCTCCGAGCTCTGAACAAAACGCATCTCCTTCACCTCCGAAACAATACAAGAGTCCATCTGAATTGTGCGATCCCGGGAGTTTGGAAACCTGTCAGCGCGATTTATTGAGCTGTATTGAGAAGACGGCGGACAAAGAGAGTGCAGTCAGTGCGACCAGCTCTTTGTCCCATCTGCGAGGGTGAGAGCACTGAGGCATGGTCCGCTCCCTCTCTTTATCGGTGTGTGTGTGTGTGTGTGTGTGTGTGTTTTCCTGAACAAAAGCTGGGGAGGTGGCTGACCGGTCATCAGATGTCTCTTTTACTTTTCCAAACGCAGGAGGGGAGAGAGGAGCTAATTACCATCTGAATGGTAGGACTTCTGTCCGTGTGTGTTCTCTATCGGGCTCGGATGAGATAATTGTTAAAAAGTAATCCAACCCCTGGACAGAAAAGGAGATGGTTTTACTTCAGGTGGGATGACAGTCACTGCCAAATGATGATCTCCACGTCAGATCAGCTCCATGTGCTTTTATCGCGATGCCTGCGGTCTTCTGATACATTTCTGACACACATTTTTTGGCGTCGGCTTTCAAACACTGGCATCAGCTTCACAGAGTAATTGCAACCAGACTGAGAGAGACATTCAGCGTTGAGAGACACAGACGTATTCGCTGAGAAAGCAAACAGTAGGTTACTAAAGTCTATCAGACAGACAGTAATCTGTGTGTGTGTGTGTGTGTGTGTGGAGCACAGCCTTCTATCCTCCTCAGCTTGCGAAGACAAACACCCTCCCACATAAGACCGCTCACAAACCACCTTCCACAATGAAGTAAAGAAACGGTTAGGCTTCATGACTTCCCTCCCCATCGTCTCCCCTCTATCTCGCCGTAGCTGTAGCAAATCGCCGCTCCCTCTCCGCGTGGGACAACCCTCTGAGGAGTCTGAACACATTGTTTTCTTGGCATCACGCGCATTCGGTCAAAAAAGAAAAGAAAAGAAAAGAAAAGGAAAGTAATGCACACACACACACACACACAGAGTTTTTAAACAGTTGCTTTCCTAATGTGTGGTCCTTCTGCTCCTGAACGCATCTGAGCCTGAACACTCTTTCCTGCTGCTGATCCCTCAGCCACAGTGATGTCTCGGACCCAGAATAGATGTGGATTCAATACGTTGGAGGAGTCTCCGTGGTTTCCTCCTCAAGTTGTTTTTTTTTCTCTTATAACTTCTTGTTCAGTCATGGAAATGTCCGTTATAGTAATACAGTTCATACTTTCCAATCGATTCTAGCCCAAAAATAACATCCTTGTGGATTCTACCCCTAAAAGTTTTTTCTCCGACAGTGATATGCAGCAGGAGGTTGACTGGTGATGAGAATTTGCAGATTTTCAGTCTGACCCAGCTCCACTAGTGACCAGCACTTGGCTCTTTATCTAATACTCTTTCTGTGACGCTACCAGCAGCACAACCAGGTACCTTAATAGCTGTTGTTGTGGGCAACTTTTTTTCTCATTCATAAATTGCTGAAACCTGGGACTTTTCTGGGGACAGCTTTTGCCAGGGAATATCAGGGACGTTTGGTCACCCTAATTGAACCTCTGCCTGTCATGGAACACGCAAGCTTGGAAATCCCAGAGTTAAAAGAAAAATCTACATTCTCTTGAATATACAACCTGAGATTGCTGCATTTCTTTTTATTTAACTCTTTTTCTGGGTTTTTCACAGCACTAGTGGCTCATTTTTGCACAGTAGGCTGACAGGAAAGGGGTTTTGAGAGAGAAGGGGGAAGACATGCGGCAGCTGAACCCAGGTCGGCCGCGTTGGGGACTAAGGGCTCCATACGTGGGTCGTGCACACTACCCCTTGTTCATTTAAGATGCTAAAATGTCACTTCTGTTGTTTTCTTTGTTTAAATAGTGAAACCAACTTTTAGTGTATTCTTTAACACGGGTGTGTGATATCAACTCTACTTTTATTATAAATAATTCATAACAACTAATGGAAAGATGGGCAGAACTTTTTCCCCTTATATGTATTTATTGTTGTTAAAGCGAAATCAGAATCAGCTTAAGCTGGCATTATATAGAAAGAGAAAATATACAAAAATAGAGATAAAGTGGGACTTACCACATCGACTAGAATGGCTCCTATTTGCGACGGAGGGACAAATACACGAGTGACGGAGTCAGCATGAATGAGGGTGAAGTGAATCTAAGTCACAGCAGACTCAAGACACGCACTAAAATGTTAAAATTATTCGTATACGGAGAGACAATTTGCCAGCTTTAAATTACTCATCTTTTGGTCAGCCTCGCTAGAACAGAATGTGTCCGACGCAGATTCTCAGTAGTTTTTATCAAGGGGTGGAGAACAACTTTCAGGCACTGCTTCAGTATAAAAGCAGTTGGTATTTTGATTCCAATATGGTTTTCCTTTTACAGTGTTTTCCTGCTTTATGTGCTCTGCAACACACAGGAATTATATCCCATGTCTTATTGGCAGGATGGCATTTCCTCAGCAGAGGCAGGTTCTTCTTGAGATGACGAAGGGGGCTGAGGAGGGAGGAGGGCACCTCCAAAGAGGCACGAGACCCACAGAAGCCTTTCCTATGTGCACATTTGATGGAGTGGAAACTCCTTCAATATAACAGGCGGTTTCAGCGCTGCATCTGCAGAAACATGTCCACCTGACAGCTGCGGAGGAGGGAAAGCGCTCCCAAAGCCTAAAACTACACAACTGAGTTTCAATTTGTTTTTGTTTTTTATTAGAAAACTTATTCCGAAGCGTGGCAGCGGGAATTTCTGAATACAGAACGGAGAACGGCCAGTTAGTGGGAGGGGTCTTGGGTGGTTTTACAAAGATTTATCGCTCCATTTAACAAAACCCAAGAAATGACAAAGTACATATACATTTCAGTTGTTTTAATATATATAACAACAACTTCTCCAAATCTCATCAAATCTACTGTTTTCACAACCATGGTAACTCTTGAGGAGCTGTAGAGATCCATGACTCTAGACACGTCATAGATCCTAAACCCGACTCTCTACGTTGAAACAGTGATGGTGCAAACCTGCCATGGCTATGCCTTTCGTCAGCAGGGACAGGGGAGCTGGTCAGGGTTAATGGGAGGATGAATGGAGGTAATTACAGGTGCAGCAGCAATGCAGGGAAACCTACTAAAGGCCGCAAAAGAAAAGCAGTGAGCCAGAATACATCAGATTCTTATTTGCTAACATTTTTGGAAAACTATGCACTTCCCTTCCTTTTTGAAGAAAATATGTAATGCTGCTCCGCTGCTAGATGAGCACTTTTTACATATCAAATATAATTAAAATACAAAGACTGGGGGATTGTGCAACCTTATCAGGCTGTTCTAACTGTCCTACCCTATACAACGTCCATCCCTGCATCCCTATCTTCCCTTTCCCTCTGGCTTCTGGCTGCGTGCTCCAGGTCAGAGAGGCGTGACTCTGGCACTGTCGACCTAGCTTCAGCGCAACAACAATTAGATGGAGCAGGGTGCGGAGAGCGGCCGCCGGCTGGGGCTCACGGTCCGCCGTAGCGGAGACACCGCTCCGGGTGAAAGCAAAGAGGGTGTTTTAATTGCGTAATTGTATAATTTGCCCTCACTGACGCCTGCGAGCACACAGGCAGATTTCATTACAGATTACACTGGGGCTCTTTGAAGGCACGCTGCGCTAGAGGGCCTGCAGGGACTCAAGGAAAACAGAGCTGGAGGAATGGCGGCTGTGGGGCAGCGTTGCGTGGCCCGGCGTCCGGCTCTCTGCTCTCCTGCCAGGGTAAACAAGGAGGCTGCATAGCTCAGGAGCACAGCACAGATTAGGCTCTGTTAACATTCTGGCCTCCAATGCACACACACACACACACACACACACACACACACACACACACACACACTGCGCTGTACTTTTACTCTACGCAAGCTTGGAGCGTGGGCACTGCCTGGCCACTAAAATAAAACAGGACCCTTTTACATGTCCTGTTCATTGTGTGAGTGTGGACAATCACCAAATCTTTTTATTTTATTTTTTTATTTTAAAAGAACATTGGTTCGCTTTCGACACCTCAATCACTGAGGTATTTCAAGACTTCAAAGGGTGAAACAACAGCAAACATGGAAACATTGAATCCTAATCTTGAATTCTGTCTTTATTACATGTAGCCTTCAGTCTTCCAGAGGTTTGAGTTGCTACAGGGCCTGACAAGAATATTCTCGCGCTTTGAACCCTTCCCCATTTTGAGACGTTATGACAAACAAACTCCTGTATTTTATTTACATTAGACGTTATGGCCAACAGCAAAATGCTTCACAGGGAGGGAAACTAAATCCCATCCCGCCCTCCCTGAAAAATCCATCTTTTTGGCTAAAGCGCAAGAACTGTGCCAGATTGTTTTGGTCTTTAATGATTACGTCTTCTTTCAGATTCTTCCACCAAGTGGGTTAATCATCCGCATCCTCAGTAAAGTTTACTGTGCGCGGATGTCCTTCCGCTCACCATCGGGGACTCTCCGGCTGGCCGTGCGGCTCGTCACATGGCTCCTTCCTGCTGCAGCCTGCTAATTAGCGGAGGCTTAGCGGACATTAAGCTGTGATAGGGGTTTAATGTTTCTGAGCTAATCCCTCTCCTTTTGGCCGGGAAATCGGAGCCTCATATGTCATGAGGTGGACTTACACCCAGAGATTAAGTCTGGCAGTCAGAGGGTATTTACCGGCGTGCAGGATGTCTGCCGAAAGCTGTTGCCTTTGCTGCCACTTACGTCCGTTTGGAAGACAGTCCAGGCTTTCACCGCTAAGCGAGGCGGTTTGTTCAGCACATTCAGGCTCAACACTGAAGGTGTTCGGCTTGCTCACTCAGACATGCAACAGAGACAACAGGAAGGTTTCGGCAGAGCTTTGGGCAATGAAAGCAGCGACTGCATTCTGATACGGCAAGATCACTCTCAAAATTACAACAGAGGTGAGGAGACTACAACGGTTACAATTTCAAAGTGATATCAGCAATAATAGAAACACTTTCACACAGATGCAGTGCATATTGACTTTACAACAAAAAAAAGTATCGATCAGTGAATGCGCCATAACTGAACTCTTCCATGTTGAGCTCGCAACAACACTCTTCGGTGTGGGATTTGTTACTGAATGATTATGACACTAAGTGAGTTATTAGTTAGCAGTGCAGTGTTCAGAGTCAGAGAGAAGACGTTTGGATGGTGTTCTTATATCGTCTCGTGTGATACTTCTTAAAGAAAAATCCAAATAGGTCCAAATAGAAATAACCAGGTGAAAACTTTACGTTTCATGAGCATTGTAGCAGGATATTTTTCCAGAAACAATTCTATTTCATACTTTTTCTTCTAGAGATTTCCCGTGCTGCATCGGCACACGTTTAAACATCCGTCTCTCCCCATACAACGACTGTGATGAAACGACAACAGAGTATTTGCAACATTAACGATGACCACGAGGCACTCAGGCTTTTACGGCAGCAGTGCATCGTAAAGTCACTGTTTTGGCATTCTGCTTTGAGTCAAGTGTGACGATGCTGTTAGGAGGTTTGAAAAGCCAGGAAGGGAACTTTGATTTCATCTCAGCGTCCGCCTCTCGCTCTGTCATCAGAACAGTGCCAGTATCTGCTTCTAGCACTTATCTCTTTCACTTTTCAAGCAACGCGTTGTTTTCTAGTTTGGATTCACTGTAAAAACGTCAGATTAAATTCTGACATTCCTACTTTGGCCCTGCCAGAACCTTTTCAGTACAGAGTCTAGAATGCACACATCCGCTCACGTCTCTCTCTTTCACCCCTTTATTTCTTTATTTCTCTCCCTTTGTCTCTGGTCCTTCACAGTAGTTCTATGATACCAATTCTCTTCTCTGAGTCCGCTACACCTGTCTGTGCCTCACCTTCCTCTGTCTCCCTCCATATGGTAGAATAAAGGCAGCGCAGTGTGTCGTCTGGCTGGTCGAGGGCTGTCGGAGGGGAGGAGACGCTTTCAGTCTCTCTGCAGCCGTGCTTGCTGACAGAAAGGAGTGTGTGAAGTCTGCGAAGTCGGCAGAAGCCAGCCCTCATTGTTCTTTGTTACCCTACGCCTGAACCCGGCGCGCTCCTGAATGCCAAATCAGCTCACATCCCAGCAGAGCACTTAGCGGGCTGTTACCTGCCTAAAAAACCTCAGAGCTTTTGATCTGTGCAACAGTGGTATTTAGTTGAGTGCTGTGGGGTAAAGGTTTAATATGACCCCAGCAAGATAGTTAGAGGTTATTGGAGCCATTTGATGCCATGCTCAGGTGTAAAACTCCGGATTAGACAACCATCAGACACGCCATAAAATCTTTCACTAAACATGGTTTTGCTCCTGAAGAAAAGAAACTTGTATAATTAGGTCCTGAAACATAACGGTACAAACATATAATAGAGAGTTGTTTAAACAGGGAAGAAGAAGAAAGTGAAGGAACCAGTTGCTGTATACTGGGTACGCTAGATATTTACTCCCCTTTTTAACAGAACTGTTAGTTTATTTCAACAGGTTGCAGTCAGAAGTTTTCCGGTCTTGATTTGAGGTGTGGACCGTCCGAACGCCTTTTGTTAACGCGGTTTATCCTTTTCCCTCTTGGAATCACATTCTAATGTTTGCCTCGGTACGTTTTTGGGTTCTCTGACCTGCTGAAAACCCCCCAACTGTGTCCGAGTTTCAATCTTGTCAATAACAGTCCAGCGACCCAACGGACCTGCCTTGGTCTGCAAACTGCTGGAACCCCAAGGCTACACATCACCATGCCCCGAGAGGGCACCAACCAAAATCAACAACTCCAGTGGACCACATGGACAAGCCACATACTTTCCCAAGATAAGCTTTCTGGTCAGACAACATTTTCTATATTATATTCTAAACTAAATGAATTACATTTGGTGCACCCTACCCGATGTCATTCATGCCAGGGAGCAGTTGCTGCCAGAGATACAGGGGGACTGCACAAAGCGGAGGGAAGAATAAAGCTGTTGCTGCATTGTTTCTTCCCATGCTTTATATGCTGGCATGTTGAAAAGTACATTTTACACAAATCTATACTGGAGAAAATGAAAGGCATTTTGTGGAACCTCAAGTTGTTTTAGTTAAAGTACGTAAATCACATTTGATGTTCTCTCGTTTGGAATAGTGTACGTTTACCTGGATCAGGGGTGTGCTTTGGGGGTATGTTATGTGTGCTACGACGCCATCATCTTGGTTTATATATTTCTTTATGTATAAGGATCAACTGATCATTTAGGAATCGTACTTCAATGCACTCTGATTGCCTTCAAGTGGTCAGGTAATCATCAGGCAGCTTGATCATGAAGTAGCAAATGTCAGATTCACTTTCCGTCTTGGGCATCCAGCCGAAAGTTCATCATCCAGACTTTTCATCAGGCAGGGATCAGACAACATAGTGTAGCATGAATCTAAGTAATCTAATTCAAATGGTCAGTGGTGCGATATTTGAGTTGCGGTTGCATCAATTCTAAGACGCACTGATGCAGTACACAGGGTGTGTGCTAATCGCAGCATTTATGTGGCAGACTCAGGTCCAAAATTTGTGGCAGCTTGGCTTAGATGGAGATCAATTTGTGAAAGCTACAGTGTCAAATGTGTACTAAGGTGATGGTGGAGGGTTATGTTTCCTATGGATTGGGTATTCCTACATCAATGACATGAATATATGCAGGTGAAGATATCCAAATGGTACTTAAAGGATAAAAAGAAGGAACTACCTTCTAATCTCTGAACTTTATCTGAATCAATGACAGATAAACTTGGAACAAGGTGTTCTAACAGAACTGAGATGCTCATAATTAAAAAACAAACATAAAAAACAGATTAAATGCATCATTTTCATCAAGCCCAACACTTCTAGCTATGGCCATGAAGAACAATTGTGAACTTCCACTGCAATGGTTCATCCAAAGTGTTTTTGTCAGTGAGTATGTTTCAGAAAACTATGGTTGCGTTCAGGACCGTTGCAGGTAGGGTGCGAGGCCCTGTGCGAACTTGAAATGTGAGGCCCTGCTCTTTGACATGGATGCGTACAGATCGCACATTACCTTAATCTATCTCTAGATAGATTAAAAGATAGAACATGGATGGGATATTAAGCTTTGAAACAGTTTATTAAAATTGTTCTAGGTTTATCTGAAAAAAGCATTGCCTGCTTTTAAAGATCAACACTTTTTAAAAGCTCATCAGAAACACGTCATTTAACTTTCACGCAAAGTTAAATATTGTTGAAGGGTTTCTGAACATTAGGTAAACTTCCCAAAAAGCTCTCAGAGAATCTCCGTTCTCTGGCCTCGCCCGTTTAGAAACTCTTCCCCAGTATTTGTAGAAGCATTTTCTTTACTTTGACGCAGTTTTGTGCATGCATCAAAATCATTTTTCGCTTCATTTTACGAGCGTCCTGGCGCACAGCAGCTCATGAGGTGACACGCTGCTAAAAAATGATTGGCAGCCAACGCAGCTTTTATTGACGATTTCAGAAAAGTGCCTGTCCATTAAGTTTTTGACTTTTTCGAATCTGACCCAGTCAAACATCGTTTCAGTTTGTGGGACAGCAGGACTAGAAAAATGCGGCACAGTCCCGCACAAATCGGGACGTCTGGTCAGTCTAGCCTCATCATAAAATATTTAAGTACAGCTATTTCTTTTTCATTTTTCCTCACCTCGGAATTTGTCGTGATCCTCGGTGCCCACGCTCCGGTCCTTCAGTTGCTGAACCCCGCTAGGCTCTTCTGCTGTGTCGGTAAAGGTGAAGATAGTTGGTTTCACCACAATTAGCATATTCACCGCAGTGCATATTCATCAGACGCGCTATGGGCATCAGCTCAACCACCGCATCTCTGGAAGTATCCAGCAAACCCCGTAGTGACCTATTGAATTACTCCTTTTTCTTTTTTCCCTTTTCTCTCGAAATCAGATAGGTGCTTGCAAAATCGGTCTAGTTCTCTTGTAGCTGGCATTTTGGCTTCCCCCCCTCTACCGTCCTCAGGGAGGCGTAATGACAGCAATCATTCATCAATGATAGCAACAATAAAAACCCGCAAAATTTGTCCGATTTTCTTTTACATTTTTTTATGCTTCCTTGACAGAAACTGACACAATCATATATAACAAATGCATTTATTTAAAAAAAATGAAGAAAAATAATTGCAGGCATGAGGCCCCCTAGTATCGTGAGGCCCTGTGCGGTTGCACAATTCGCACAGCCCAAGCAACGGCCCCGTTTGCGCTTATTACAAAATGCATGAGTGCAGTGCAACTCCACCTTGACAAATAATCTAAAAGCATGTAAAACGCAAAGAGAATGGGGGTGTACATGGAAATGAAGAGCAGTTTCTGGTGCTGTTTTGTCCACACATAAGTGGCTGAGGAGGAGCAAAGGTTTTGGGCATGAAACTATATTTGTTTTCTCCCTGATGAAGTTTCCTGCCAGATGAGAGTAGAAAATAATTCACTATTTCCATTACCTGCATCTTCTGGATCTTCATCATAATCTTCATCATCACCAGATGACAGAGAATCTGAAAAATCAGAAACACAGGAGGTTCAGAATAACATCAATCATATATATATAGACCCAATACTACATTTGGGAACCTAATTTTTACAGTTTGGACTGTTACTTAAAAACACATACATTTCATGAATCACATCTATAAAGTCTGCAGCCCAGAAATGTGCGTGAGTTAAAGATGAAACGATGTGTGTCCAAAAACTCTCGTGATTGTGCAAATGTTCCTCCGTACAGATTCACAGATGCATGAATGCACATTACAGCTAGCTGTTCATTGAGAAAGTCCTGAATGAGTCTACAGTTCTGCGGAGCGTGTCGACTCTCAGGTATTACAACCTAAACATGTTATGATCGTGAATCAGGCAAACCCAGTATTCAAACCCAACAAGTGAGGTTAAGGCAAAAAACAGGATTTTAATAATGAAAACAGGAACAGGCGGGCTCAATAGTCAAAAGGGCAGTCCAAAATCCGGTACACAAAAAGCAGTCCAAAATAGGCAGAGGTACAGACAGGGCAAAGCAAGCTCGGATAACCATAGGACAGAAACTAGTCGGTAAACCGGTAAATCAGTCAGACAGGGCAGGAAAAACAGATCAGGGAACAGGCTGGCTCAGAATCAAAAAGGCTCTCGGGTTATCGTCAACAGGTCAATCAGAATAAAGAATGCTGGAACTAAACTCACCGTGGCTCGTTAAATGATCTGGCAGATAGCAGAGGTTTGTGGCAGGACTATATAGGGGAGTGAGCAGGTGAACAGGAGTGAAGGCTAATTATAAGTGAGCAGGTGGATCTAATCAAGGCAAAAAAGCTGACAGATTGCTGAGGGGAGACCGAACAGAGCTGATAAAGTGACAGGTGGAAAACAGGTAACCTAAACAGAAAAACATGTCTAAATCAAAACCAAACAAGACCCCAAAATCAGAAACTTAACTAATAAATCTGATAACATAAACCAAGACAAAACCCAAATCGTGACAGAACCCCCTCCTCAAGGCCGGATTCCAGACGGCCTCAGAAACAAAACAGACTAGCTCGGGTGGGTGGAGGGAGGTACAGGATGGAGGGCTAGAATCAAATAAATGTCCAAATAAAAACTCAAACAAAACAAGACGAGTCAAGTTCTTAGGCGGGCGTCCAGGAGGACGGCCCCGACGAGTCAGGTTCTCAGGCGGTCGTCCAGGAGGACGGCCCCGACGAGTCAGGTTCTCAGGCGGTCGTCCAGGAGGACGGCCCCGACGAGTCAGGTTCTCAGGCGGTCGTCCAGGAGGACGGCCCCGACGAGTCAGGTTCTCAGGCGGTCGTCCAGGAGGACGGCCCCGACGAGTCAGGTTGTCCGGCGGACGTCCCGAAGGACGGCCTCGGTGTGTCAGGTTGTTCGGCGGACGTCCCGAAGGACGGCCTCGGCGTGTCAGGTTGTCCGGCGGATGTCCCGAAGGACGGTCTCGGCGTGTCAGGTTCTCCGGCGGACGTCCCGAAGGACGGTCTCGGCGTGTCAGGTTCTCCGGCGGACGTCCTCGGCGTGTCAGGTTCTCCGGCGGACGTCCTCGGCGTGTCAGGTTCTCCGGCGGACGTCCTCGGCGTGTCAGGTTCTCCGGCGGACGTCCTCGGCGTGTCAGGTTCTCCGGCGGACGTCCTAGGCGTGTCAGGTTCTCCGGCGGACGTCCTAGGCGTGTCAGGTTCTCCGGCGGACGTCCTAGGCGTGTCAGGTTCTCCGGCGGACGACCCCTGTGAGACAGGTAATCCGGCGGGTGTCCTGAAGGACGGCCCCGGTTAGCAAAGATGTCCGGCGGCCGGTGGCGGAGCAGGTCTCTCATAGGCCGGCGGCGGAGCAGGTCTCTCATAGGCCGGCGGCCGAGCAGCAACCTCGGGGACCGTCGGTAGAACCGGACCCTCAGGAACCGACGTCTGGAGAGAGAAAGAACAGAACCTGCCGCCGGACTAAAGGCTGGAGACAACGCCGGACTAAGAGCTAGAAGAGAGGCCTGGCTAAAGAGTTCAGGAGGAGCCTGGCTACAGAGTTCAGGAGGAGCCTGGCTACAGAGTTCAGGAGGAGCCTGGCTACAGAGTTCAGGAGGAGCCTGGCTACAGAGTTCAGGAGGAGCCTGGCTACAGAGTTCAGGTTCAGTCGGCCCCTGGCTACTGGCTTCAGGTTCAGTCGGCCCCTGGCTACTGGCTTCAGGTTCAGACGGCCCCTGGCTACAGGCTACAGGTTCAGACGGGGCCTGGCTACAGGCTACAGGTTCAGACGGGGCCTGGCTACAGGCTACAGGTTCAGACGGGGCCTGGCTACAGGCTACAGGTTCAGACGGGGCCTGGCTACAGGCTTCAGGTTCAGACGGCCCCTGGCTACTGGCTTCAGGTTCAGTCGGCCCCTGGCTACTGGCTTCAGGTTCAGACGGCCCCTGGCTACAGGCTACAGGTTCAGACGGGGCCTGGCTACAGGCTACAGGTTCAGACGGGGCCTGGCTACAGGCTACAGGTTCAGACGGGGCCTGGCTACAGGCTTCAGGTTCAGACGGGGCTTGGCTACAGGCTTCAGGTTCAGACGGGGCCTGGCTACAGGCTTCCGGTTCAGGAGACCCCGGGCTACAGGCTTCAGGTTCAGGAGGCCCCGGACTACAGACTTCAGGTTCAGGAGGCCCCGGGCTACAGACTTCAGATGCTCCCAGACCCTTTAACACCCAGAACCTCATCAATAACCCTTCCAGAACCTCCGACAAAGATAGTTTGGTCAGCCACTTGGGAAATTGGCTGTCAAGCCAAAGATGAGGGGGTAAGAGCTTCCGAAGAGGTCCAGGGGCCTCTAAGTCTCCATGGGGCTCTGGGTGCTTGTCTTCTCGGCGAGGCCCCCGACGGAGCTTGTCGTTCGGGCGAGGGCCACGACGCCGCTTGTCGTCTGGGCGAGGGCCACGGCGCCGTTTGTCGTCTGGGCGAGGGCCACGGCGCCGCTTGTCGTCTGGGCGAGGGCCACGGCGCCGCTTGTCGTCTGGGCGAGGGCCACGGCGCCCAGTGTCCCGATGAGCCCCCGAGTTGCGGCCTGAAAGAGGGCTCGTCTGAACCCCCTCATCGTGGGCCTGTGGTAGACCCTCCTGGGTTCCCACGTCGCATACTGGCGGCGGACCCTCCTGGGTTCCCACGTCGCAGACTGGCGGCGGACCCTCCTGGGTTCCCACGTCGCAGACTGGCGGCGGACCCTCCTGGGTTCCCACGTCGCAGACTGGCGGCGGACCCTCCTGGGTTCCCACGTCGCAGACTGGCGGCGGACCCTCCTGGGTTCCCACGTCGCAGACCGGCGGCGGACCCTCCTGGGTTCCCACGTCGCGGGCCGGCGGCGGACCCCCCTGGGTTGCAGCGTCTCGGGCCGGCTGCGGACCCTCCTGGGTTGCAGCGTCTCGGGCCGTCTGCGGACCCTCCGGGGTTGCAGCGTCTCGGACCGGCTGCGGACCCTCCGGGGTTGCAGCGTCTCGGACCGGCTGCGGAGCCTCCGGGGTTGCAGCGTCTTGGACCGGCTGCGGAGCCTCCGGGGTTGCAGCGTCTTGGGCCGGCTGCGGACCCTCCGGGGTTACAGCGTCTTGGGCCGGCTGCGCAGACAGTGCTGCCTTATAGCTGCCGGAGGCCGGCTCTGGAGTTGAGGTAGGAGGCGGGTCCTCTGGGACAGGTGCAGGTGCCGGGGCGTCGGCTGGACCCTTAGGGACAGGATTGAGTCCACTATAGAAACCTTGGAGAGCCGCTCTATAGTGCCCCTCGACCTCCTTTAATCTTGCCTCCAGCTCCTCTGAATAATGGCAGAAAAGAGCCTCCCTAAGGTCTTTAATAATAGGGGCAAAAGCTCTTAACTGGTCCTCCAGAGCCAGATCCTCAGCATCACGGGCGCCAACAGGAGGCGCTGTGGGCTGCTCAGCTCTGGGAAGCACCGGACTCCGATCCACTGGGCAGGAAGTGGCAACGGACGGGCGCGGTACTGACTCGCCTGTCGGCCGAACAGAACGGGTGAAGGAGCGACCCACAGGTTTCCGTCCCCTCCTCCGACGGCGGGACGGCAGGACTTGCTGGAGGTTTGATCCTGTCGGTAGAGCCGGGATCGGTGGAGCCCACAGCGTTCCCTGCATCTCCTCCTCTGGAGGGAGAGAGAAAAAAAGATCCGGGCGAAGATCCCGCACCACCTCCGCTTCGACCTCCATAAACAAAGTTGGTTCTGGATAAAACCCATGGGCAGAGCCGACAGCGGTGTCGCTGGGTGAGTGATCCCTTCTATTCTGAGTTGAATCTGAATTTGTGACAAAGAGCCCTCCCAATCGTAAACTCGGAGCAGGCAGCGGGTTACTGCTGCTGCGGCTGCTGGAGAGATGGCGTCTGGGACCGATACCAGGGGGACAGAACGCCAATCTGGAACCCTCCCAAGCCATAGCGTGTGGAGGGGAAAAAAAAAAACCTCTAAAAACTTGTTGGGCGATAGGTTTTAGTTGGGCCAGATCATTCTGTTATGATCGTGAATCAGGCAAACCCAGTATTCAAACCCAACAAGTGAGGTTAAGGCAAAAAACAGGATTTTAATAATGAAAACAGGAACAGGCGGGCTCAATAGTCAAAAGGGCAGTCCAAAATCCGGTACACAAAAAGCAGTCCAAAATAGGCAGAGGTACAGACAGGGCAAAGCAAGCTCGGATAACCATAGGACAGAAACTAGTCGGTAAACCGGTAAATCAGTCAGACAGGGCAGGAAAAACAGATCAGGGAACAGGCTGGCTCAGAATCAAAAAGGCTCTCGGGTTATCGTCAACAGGTCAATCAGAATAAAGAATGCTGGAACTAAACTCACCGTGGCTCGTTAAATGATCTGGCAGATAGCAGAGGTTTGTGGCAGGACTATATAGGGGAGTGAGCAGGTGAACAGGAGTGAAGGCTAATTATAAGTGAGCAGGTGGATCTAATCAAGGCAAAAAAGCTGACAGATTGCTGAGGGGAGACCGAACAGAGCTGATAAAGTGACAGGTGGAAAACAGGTAACCTAAACAGAAAAACATGTCTAAATCAAAACCAAACAAGACCCCAAAATCAGAAACTTAACTAATAAATCTGATAACATAAACCAAGACAAAACCCAAATCGTGACAAAACATTCCCATAGACGATAGAAATCAGGGGGTCATTAAGTGCTGCGGCGTCACACGTCCACGAGTGGATCCACAAACACACACCACATCCCCGCTATGGCTGCAGCATACACTAACATTCTGCTGGAAGCCTTGCATGTCAGACTAATCATTTTGCAGCCTCAGATTCTGTTAAGATTTGCCGTAGCGCCTCATTTTCTTTGCCAGCAGCGTGGTAACTGTTTTCCATGTGACCTTGGACTTCTGCAGATCAGGTCTACAGGCCTGGTTAATGAGAGCCAGCTGTTACCTCGACAGCCCCGGCGAGCTAAAAATGCTCCTGAAATTCCTGACTAGCAGGTTTTTGTTTCTATTATTTGACACCTGAGCCCAGAACGTGGTACCACTGCCGTCGACTCAGCAGAGAAAATGCTCCCGGAGCAGTAGCAGGAACATGATTGGTATTGCACCTGAAAACAAGTTAATGATATTTCAGGATGACATACTTTAAATGAGCAGAGATGAAAGGTTAAAAAAAGGAAAATACTCTAATAATATAGTCTGTCTGTTTACTAGTTGGTGTATGACTTGGGAACTCCTCGTCTACAAAATGTGTACATTTGTTTGAAGAACATCATTCAACCTCCTTCTCAAGCTTGAATGTCTCCGGTTGCCAAATCTAACACATCATAAGTCACGATATTAAAACGCCACAATCCTCCTGCACCAACAAAAGTCAAGCTGGGATTAAGGCAACTTTTTTGCCATCTATGTGTTTTGTGAAAGGACATGTTACGCCTCTGACACACCAAGCGAGGTAGTAACAGGTCTGCACGGACTGACTCGGACGAGGGCAAGCAGTCCTCGCTGGTCGAGGGAGTGATGCACCGATGATGTGTGTGTGATCAGCTGGCAGCAGGATTTAGCAAACAAGACGTGGAAATCAATTCTGGGGAGAAGCGCCAGAAGCAGAGATATGATTGAAATTTGAAGCCTTTGCGGAGCCAAGGACAGGATCGCTGCACTGAGTTTGTCACGTTGCCATTAATGAAAAGAATGATACAGAGAGGATCCCACAGCAGACAGTACGCGTAGCGCTCATGGTGTCATGGGCCGATGCTGCCCGACAGCTCCTCTCGTCTCTTACTACCAGCTTCGTTTTCGAATACGAACAGCTGTGGGGGAAATGACTTACTTCACTTGGGATTTTTTATTTTTTTTTGAATGGATCTGTTGTGAAGTATAAACAATGAACCGTGAGAGATTTGAGCCTGACCTTAGGGGTCGGTGACCAATATCGAGATATAACGAAGATTTCAAAAGTTACAAAAGCCTAAGAAAAGCGGAAATGTTCCGCCATTGTGTTCCAATAGTTTCAGGTCCACTGAATGAGATCTCAAAGAAAGTGTTTTAAGGACAAAAGTTTGCTCTAGGTTGTGTAGAGCATAGAGTGTCACCACCGCCTAGTTCTGCACACTGCCAGTCCGCTGGCTGAAAAAAGCCTACTACTTTTCCCTTGTTCGCAAGAAAGATGAAACAAGCTGTTTTTGATTGAGGGAAAACATGGGAAGTCATAGTGTGGAAACTAACCATCACTACCCACCAACCATCATTGGAGTTAGTTCAGATTTTGGGAGATGAGGGCAGCAAAAATCAGTAATTATTCCCTTACTTGTACTACAATTATGTCATATCACCATGAGCTTGTTGTAAAAGTAAGTATATCATCAGAGTGTTGGTCGGGGATAAAAAAGATAAGCAAGCCACCGCATTTAGTCCATCATCTGATCATGGGTCTCCTGAGTTCAAACCACTCCAAGATGTGGAAGGTTCAGTAACATACCAGCTTTGATACCGGTACACAACTAACGGTCTAATAAAAAGTATATGTTCCCTCCACACTTGGTGGAGGTAAAGTGGACTGACAGCTTACAGTGGATCTGGGGTTTTACATACAGTCACCTTAATTCTGGAAAGGATCAGAGGTTGCTTGGCTGAAGAAAACAGTACTAAAGTTAACAACCATCTCTTAAGAATCCGTAGACTGTTTATACCCGCTACTGCAGTCTTCTACCCATAACTCAATAACAGACTTCAATAATAACTTCACTGCTATACTCCCAGTATTCTTTGCAAAAAAGCCCAACAATCAGCAGGTGTTTATTGTAAATCATACCTTTCTACACATTAATATCCAAATATTATCAACATAAATTTCATTGATTATTTTATTGCATTATTGTTATATCTTTCTGCAATAGGAATAAACATTCCTATTCTGTTTAAAATAAATGAAAAAGATTATCTTACATATTTTTGTTAAAAGATTTTGCTGCCAGCACCATTATAATGTCAAACCGTGTTGTTTTTTAATCACAGGAATTTCCCTGCTTGACACCCTACTTACTGTCTAAATGTTTGAGACTGTTTTTTCAAAGCAAGAAATGAAAATAGTTCTTGAATAGTTCCCTTTGTGTTGACTTTCGGTTAAATTGGCTGAAAACACTTGGTTACAAAGGCACTGAAGCAGCCCCCAGAACTTTTAAATCACTCATGTGCCGGCCTGTTAGCTGCCATTACTCGAAGGTCAGCCTCCACCTAGGAGCTTAATATCGCAGAGAAGCTCAGGGCTCTATCTAAGGTTTCTTCACGTGGGGATTAAAATCTAAAATAACACGACTCGTCAAACCTGAACTGGATTATTGTGAAAATATCAGGTTCTTTATAACGCTGCTTGTGATTAATGAACCTTTTCTCTGTACTGGGTGCTACAGGAAAACATGGGGGTTCTTAATTATCTAAAAAATCTTCTAAAGTCTCATCTCATTTCCATAAACCCAACATCGTGCGTCATCATGCCTCCTAAGCTTGAGGTATCGGTGCAGCCCTGGTTCCGGGGTGTCTGCACCTTGCTCAAATATTTGAGAACCAATACAATAGTGCCATGTGTATTTTCAGCTAGACTTAAGGTGGAGTGTTTAAAGTAGCGGGAGAGGAACCGACAGCACTGCAGGGGAAAACAGGATATTGTTGCCACATGCTGTTCAATGTCAAACTTCTCAGGTGATTCAAGCAGGCATGGGAGCATTCAAATTATTCACTTCACAGCAGCTTGCAACGAAATTGAATCAAATATCATCTTAATCCTCGAGACATGCTGAGTGGAGCTGGAAGCTAATGTGCTTATTTTGTTTTATTTAAGAAAGTAATTTAGGGAAAATAGTATTATAGCAAGCACTTTTTGCTTAGGCGTCAACTGAGTGGAAAGTGTGATAAAACATATTTATCTGGAACAGATATTTTAGACATAAAGGAGAAGCTGTGCCACACACACTCATATATGCGGGTTTATAAGGAGGTAAGAGGGTGAATTAAGAGGAAGTACACTTGTCCATTTACTGCCACCCCATCTGTTTTCAATGTCGAAATGTTTCAAGGCAATTGCTTTCTAATTAGTTGTCAATAGCAGACTCAGCTGGTGTCCCGAGTTTTACGGTAAAACGCTTCCTGGCTTTTAAGCTGCTGCTCGCCGCCTTCTGACCCCTCCACACCGCCACCCACAGTCCCACCCTCACATCCTCTTCTCCTTGCATTCCTATTAGCTCTCTGCTTTCACCGCAGAGCTATGGTAATGAATTTCACCTTTGACTGCGCATCAGGAGGGGAGATCTGTGTGAAACTTGGCCGGGTATTTACAGCTGAACGCCCGTGCCAGCGCGAGGTGCATCTACAGTACACGTTACTGTGTGTGTCTGTGTGGACGGTCTGTAAAGCGACAAAAAACAACAACAACCGAGCTCTCCACCTCAGCGTTCTGCGAGCCGTAACAAGGAGCTGCCATCATGGGACATTGCTGCTGTGATCGATGGACGACATTCACCTGTCACCCTGACTGTGTAGTTTCTGAGCAGCGTGTTGGTACGGGCGAGCCGGCAGGTGTAGACTCCGGAGTCCTCGTACGACACATTGATGATGCGTAACATCCGCTGGCCCACTCGCGTCCGGTTGCCCGACACGAGCCCAGCGCCGTCTTTGGACCAGACGATGGGCTCTGAGGGATCCTCCGGGTTGCAGGTCCTCTCCAGTGTGTCCCCCACGGCCAAAACAAAGTCTTCCAGGAATGCGCTTTCGCTTGACACAGAGTCTGGAAACAGAAATGAACACACAGACAAAAAAAGCCTTTTTAAAAACAAACCAGCAACGCTTGATTAAAAACATCATGGAATATAGCAGTTGACATGGCCGTTCACCGCTGTCAAGGTTTACCAAAGCTTTAAAAAGTTCCAGTTTAAAAAGGGCTGATATTTTCCTTCATACTGCTTCTCTGTTTATAGTCTATTTAATGAGATGCCGGAGCGTGGCTGGACTTTTCTCCAGGTGTCTGGAGCACAATGTTGTGCAGTGTTGCTCCTCTCCCTCCTGTTCCTGCAGACTGTCTGTCAGTTTCCCTTAGTTACAATAATATCAATTATATTTTAGCAGCAGTAGGAGAAGTGGGAGAATCTATATTCTGTTTTGAATAACATAAATTCAATCACCTCATACAGCTGTAGCGTAAGGTGAAAGAAAAGTAATTTGGAAGCCGATCTCAAATATCACCTTCGACTGAAGAGATTTTTCAATGCAAAGTGCCCGATCAACTCAGATCCTGTTACCTCTTGCAGCACTGCTGTCTGACATCCACAGTTTGCTTCACCGATGCAGCCTCTGTTTGCTTGGCCAATTTTTAACAATCAGTCTATGTTCTTGTGCACAGCTCGCAGAACTGTATTATAGGCCGGACAAATTCTTTTGTTGATCTAATAACTCTGGGGGTTTTCCCCAACAAAGGGTTCTTCACCCTATACAATGATGCTTGATGGTTAAAAAGAAACTATATTGGCTGCTGCACATTCTGGTCTGTCTGTGTCAGCTGTAGGTGTAGTCAGGATAAGAGAAATCTGTTGAATGCCGTGCTTATATCTTCTATGCTCTAGCTCGCAAACAGAAACAGGCCAAAGGCTACATTTAAAGTCATATCTGAATTCAGCCATAAACGTCTGACCGGTGGATCCCTAGGTGATTGAGTTAAACGGGACACAATATCAATAAAAATGTTTATCACCAATTATTTTTTTTTAACCACACTTTAATACCAATGAGTTTGAAAGCATCCATTTAGATGATGCTTCAGACTGGGATCTAGCATTGACAAATGCTGATTCTTTAATGATTCCCAGCATAGCAATGCTCCTTGTGACATTCCTAGTTTTTACTATTTTACATAAATGTTCCTTTTGCATTTTCCAAATCCTCTTTCAGAAAGAAAAACAGAGTCGTACTGTTTGGTACAAACAGGAAAAGCTGCTGTCAAGCCATCAGGCAAAGTGCAGCTTTTAAAAGAAGACAGATCTTGGCTGTGAGGAAAGCTTCCTCTGTCAAAAACACCAACTCATTTATTCCTGCCTGGAAAAATAAAACATGTTTACCAGCTTCGCTAAGGATGCAGACTAGCACCGAGGATGGAGGAGAAAGATAGGCTTGGATATGACACTGAGGCTCTTTGTTCATTCATCAGAGGTGTGTCGTCTTATTTATATTTCACGTACATATTCGTGCAATCATAAAGATTTACCGTAGCCTAATGGGAACAATTGAGCTGAATGTTCTGCTGTGCACATGGACACAAGGCCACTTGTAAGGCTACTGTGATTGCATACTTTCCCACAAGCATGTCTTTAACAGCTTTTGCAACAAATTACTCAACACGCACCTGTTTGCAAACACAAAACACAGAAAACCGTCCACCCCCAGCCACCCTCCACCAGCACTCAAAGTATTGAGTGTGTGATTTACGATGGCAAAGACCACCACTACCAAAAATGGCAGAAAGGACAAAAACGTCCTTGAGCAACGACTGAGCAAGCAGACAACCAAAAGATGACCTCAAAGCAAGAGCAGGGCACAGGAGAGGAGAGGAGAGGCGAGACACAGACAACCACATACAACGCCTTGAAAACGTTTCGATACACAAACAGCACGTATTAGACAAGCACAAAGTATTGCACGGTTGTAAAGGGGAAGGAAATGGATTCATGGTTTCCAACATTTACTCTGACGCCCCAAAATAAACTTCACTGTGACCAATTGTCTCCTAAGGTCCCCCAATTAATAATTACAGTCCACCTGTGTGTACTTTAGTCTCAGTGTGAGTCCCGGCGTTCTGTGAAGGCCTCAGAGGGTTGTTAAAGAACGTCAGAGAGCAAACAGCATCACGAGGACCAAGGAGATCGCTTAGACTTTAAAGCAGGGCTAGGTTATAAAACAGTAATGTAATTGTTCAGTCCATAAATATTTAGAGATATAAGAGGAAAGAGGAAAGGTGAGTACAAATGAACACCACTCTTAAAAAAAAAACATCCAAAATTACAGGCCACTATGTCTGTCTGTCATATAAAATCCCAATAAATCCCAAATAGGTTAGGATTGGAGACATCCATCCATTTTCTAACACACCTATGTCCAGCTGTCAATGGGCGAGAGGCGGGGTGGATTGGAGACATATAAACAATTAAAAAGTCCAAAGGGTGTGAATACTTTTGCACTGCACACAACATTCAAACCTTATAGAGGAGTTAGTTCTGTGTGATGGTAATAGGTAATGCTGCCTCAGCGACTGTAGGATAAGAGCCTATAACATTTATACAAACCCAAAATGTTTCTTCAAAGCGTCCCAAGGATGTAAAAGAAAATAGTGTTTTGTCTCTATCCACGGTAGAGATGCTAAGTCAATAATATACCAACTGGGGTCGTTCAGTGGCCTCTGGCTTCGACAGCCAGATTTACAACAGTTTTCTTGTTAAAAGAAAAAGCTCCATTCAGGAGAAGAAAAAAAAAACACTGAGGCAACAGTGCACAGCACATAAATTCAAGCCCAGCATGAATGACTCTCTACCTTTGTATATGTTTGAGAAAGAAACCTGAGAAAATGGGCTGCAGAGGATTTTCAGGTCCTAAACATGCAGAACTGGGCTTTATGAAGTAGATATAAAATTCTCCCAAGAGTCCTTGCTCATATTGGACTTTATGGAGCTAAACCCCTCCAACAGAGCCTCTTCTGAGTAGATTGCAGCATTCTATGTATTCAGCATGCATTTTCTTTCTAAACGCATGGCTCAACCAGGCTCGTATAAAAGATTTCCAATCGTGACAGTTTTAGCAGCAGAAAATATCCAATTAGCATTTGTTAACAGCAAGTCAGGATGGTGCAACGCATACGTGAACCTTTTGCTTTGATCTTGGGAAAATACTTAAGAAGAATATTCATTAAACACTGTGATGTTTACACTGCCAGAAGCTGAGCAAAAGCAATGTACAGAGAAAGCAAAGAAAAACAAAAAACATGGTCTAAAGAATGCAATTTTTCAGGTGTTATACGAAAACAAAGCAAAACCCACTTTTCTGGTTCGGCATCAAGGCTGAAATATCTGTTGCCGCTTCGGGTTCCGAACTTCGAAATGCAGATTCTTCGTTGCTGTGCATTAAAGTGTCTCGGGTTTTGAAAGACTACACATTTAGCAAAATCTCAACCGTTCCGCGTCAGATGTACGACTCACGGAGCTTTGGTCCAGACTCCCTCATGGTGAATATCGTGTAGTGTGAGGCCGGAGGTCTGAAAAGTGGCTGATCTTTGAGCGAGCCACAGCGACGTAGGCATAAAGGAATTCCTAATTAGCATCTGGGCATTTTCAGTCCCTATAGGAAAACAAACACAAAAAACAAAATCTGCAGCTGTGTGGCCAGCTGCGCCGATCTGTGTTTGTACTGAGAAGATCCCAGGTGGGAATTTATGGAAGAGAATGAATTTGAATGAGATTTTTAATCCGACACCCTCGTGTGGCTAAATAAAAAAATGTTGAAATCAAACTGCCATATAGTTTTAAAGTGGCTAAACTGAGCTAGGAAATTAGGACTCCTGTCTAGCAAGCAGCTGGAAACATAGCAAAAAAAATGGCTGATGACTGAAACTGGAAGAATGTCACAAGTGATTGACCCGTTGGAAATTCAAAAATCCAATCTTTTTCTGAAAAGTGAGTGCGCCACACAAATGAAGCAACAACACTCTTTGTTTCCAAAAGTTACTACTAAGTGAAAATTACCTAAAGTTATGCACATATTTTTAAAATCAGATGTTTACAAAGGACACCAGTAAGAGCAGAGACCTAAGAGGCTGTTTCTTTTTGTTTGTCAAGAAATTTCTGCAGATCTTTCGAGATGCAACACAGCAAAAGAGAGTAAGACTTAAAGAAGCTACCAGGAAGGCTGGAAGGAGACCACTTTTCCTCCTCAGTCTGTCATGGAGCAATCTGGATTAATGTTGGAAGCCTTTTGGGAGTCTCAGGAAACACACCAGAGTTCTCGAGGGAATACATGTGGTGACTGCTCATTTAATAATGCTAGCCACAATAGAAATGCTAGTCGCTAATATGAGATGCTAAAGACCGTTTAACATGTCTGCAATCATTTGGCATTTGCTGCAAAATACTTATCCCTGATTTTCAGTGACTGCCATAAAACACCGTGTGACAACACCTAGAAAAATATTTTGTTTGCTGCTCTTATTTTATAATTTCTAAACAGAAATCATAACGGTCTGAAATCAGTATTGGCAGGTAAAAGGTTTTACAGAAAATTATGATTGAGACAGATTTTTTATAGGTGCATTTCTACCTTCAGTTAGGATTTCCTTAATTTTTTACAAACTCAAAGCAGAATAACCTTTTTTTCTACTAAAGGATCAAGGAACCTTACTGCAAAACAATTGAAAGTAAACCTATTTTTTGTTTTACAACAGAACGCTGGAACTTTGTCGTTTAAGTTGTCTTGAGCCCAAAGCTCTCCTGATAATTCAGTCTACAGACACTGTATGTATTAACTATGGTGGAAGGTACTGTGCTGAAGATTTTGTTTCCGACTATTAGCACAGTTTAAACTGTAAACGCAAGATGCTAAAGACGCCTGATAGAGAAACCAAAGCGCACAAGGCAGATTAACCAAAGTTGGGTTCTGGCTTTCTGGTGACGTCCAGCTTCATATCAACATCTCGACATTCCCGCTGCTTTCCCGTCCGGCGCAGCATGTGTAAGCTGTTTGAGCAGAGGGTTGCAGCACTATCGCCGGAAAAGAGCACCAGCTGGAAGCAATGTGTGAGATCTACTTTTCAGTGTGTGTGCTAACGTGGATGGGGGCTCAGACATGTGCGTGTATATACGATTGTAAACGAGGTACTGCGTGTTAGTGTGTGTAGTCCTGTGGCCCTGGTTGGACAGTCACTCCATAAATCAAGAGGCCCTCGCCCTCCTGGCCCTTCTTACCCTTTCAGAGCAATATCATAACAAATAGCCCCTCAGAATAATATAAAGTCTGTCTCTGAGATACTGGGGTGCGTTGTCTGTTAAAGTGCTGTTCAGAGCCTCCATCTTTTCTGTGTGCCTGAAGAGGTTTATTTATCCTCGACAAACTTCTCCAGGGGCCAGTGGGCAGGCCATGGCCCCAGGGATAAAAAGGTCTTTTTATGTGGGAAGTCTTATCCTTCTCTAACACCCCCCCCCCCCCCCCCCCACACACACACACACACACACAATCACACACACACACCATGGAAGAACAGGAAGAAGTATAGACTAGACTACAGAGCCGTCTCTGTGATGTCAGTCACATCACGTTGATTTAACAGCTAAAGTTTGAAGGATTTTAAATGAAACTGACTATATGAAAGACTGTAGTCTGTTCGGTGTTCTGCATAAGCTTTCGCACGTAGGAAATGTTTTACATTTTCTCACAACCACAAACAGTAACATGTTTTAAATGGATTTTATTTACCAGAGCAGCACAAAGTAGTCCATAATTGTTAGGTGAAAGGCAAATGAGAGATGGCTTGAAAAAAAATAATAATCCAAATCTAAAATATTAATCCCATCAGGACGTCACCCATCGACCTATACTGCCAGGTCAAGCAAATAGAACTTTTATCGCAGAATTTGGTGACTCTGTGGGAGCTGCAGGGATTAAGAGTTCAGGTGGGATCTGGAGCCCGGACAGCTATTTCACGTTCTGCCATGAAACCTGTCCTCTATGGAAAAGTGGTAAGAAGGAAGCCATTATTAAAAGAGAGCAATAAGAACTTCTGTTTATTGTTGTGCCAAACACTGCTGGACTCACACCATCCCCGCCATGAAACACGATGGGGGCAGCATTATACTGGGGGGACATTTTTTTTTTGTGCAGGGACAGGGAAGCTGCTCAGAGTTGATGGGAAGGTGGATGGGGCTGGTGGAGACGCTTGCAGTTGTAATGTGATATAATACGATGTGAAAGGTGGTAAAATAAATAGTACTGACTTCACAATATCTAACTGCGTTGTGTTGGTCTATAACATGAGATCCCAATAAAATCCATTGAAGTCTGTGGTTGGAATGTGACAGAATATGAAACCGACACTGTAAATAATGTTGTCCGTTTCTATGTCATTTACATTGAGGTAGAAGCTCCCTCTGCTGTTGTTTTAATAGCAGATGGATGTACGAGACATGCTGATATGCTTCTCTTTCAGATTAGAGAGTAGAAGATCTTTGTCCCCCCCAATCATCTACACAGGCTCAAAAAGGCTGGCAATCCGAATCGTAAACAGTAACAGATAACAGGACTGGCTTTCCTAACAGGTACTTTGCCTGAGTCGAGTAGAAAAGCAGCAGCACATACCTTATTTAAAGCCATATCTGGGTTTAAACTGCTTTTGAAAGCGATGGATTCCAGATGCTCCGGGGAGACATTTATCTTTATCAGGCCTCCTGTTTTCCTCCTCCTCACTACATTTAACTAATCATACGACAAGGCCGTGTTTCCCCACATGTGCAGAGCAGGCTGCTCCTAAAGCAGCAGCAAACAATTCAGCAACAAATGGCCTGTTGCAGGTAATTAGTTTGCTTCTACTACTGTACTAAGCTGGATTCCCTCTATCTGAGTGGGGTGAGGGGGTGGGTCTTCATTCCAGATGTCTGCGGAGCTGGCACTGGGGACGATATGTGCATTTACAGATGAATGTGATTTGCATGTTCTGACTCATTAACCCTCGCAGCTGTACTTGAGGTCAAATGTTCCACCTCAGATGCAACAGACATGGACTTTCTGCAAATATAATAATAACTCACAGCTAATCAGCTAACAGTGTTTAATATAGCGAGGTTCCCAAAAGGGCTGCCATAATTATTTGAGCTTATGTTTCACATAACCTAGATCACTGACAAATGTTTGAGTCCATGGACATCTCTCCACAGCTTTTTCTGTCACAACAAGAGTCGATTAAGCGCTTGATTAACGTTGCTCTTCTGTTTAACTTTTATTTTTATTTTTTTAGCGTTAATCGCAACTTCCCTTTGTGACATTGTTCTGTAAAATAGGAATAAAATCTAGTAAAAATCCTGAACATTTTGGTCATCCTTGTTTAGAGGCTAATTAATGCATATTATTCAGACATTAGCTATATAGTCCATATAGACGTGTAGACTCAAGGCTGTGTCCTAAGACCCCTACTCTGCACCCTCTACACCCATGACTGTGCCCCCATCCACCCGAACAATACCAGAGACTGATTGGATGCCCTCTTCCATCTCTAGAGGAGATTTATAGGACTCGCTGCCTCTGGAGAGCCGAGAGCATCATCAGGGACTCCTCACACCCCGGCCACCGCCACTTCAAACCCTTACCCTCAGGGAGGTGTTTCAGGGCAATAGAGTCAAAAACAAACAGACTGAAAAACAGTTTCTACCCAAGGGCTGTTGTTGCCCTGAACACCGCAAATTCATCAAAACCCCGATCATCATTTTCTTAACATCCTGTTTTTAATTATACTAATTATTTATTTATTTTCATATTTATTTAAATGTATTTATTCATTTACTTATTAATATTCCCTGTTTTTGAGTGTTGCTATTTTTAAAATTGTGTTGTGCATTCTTGCACAATGACAATAAAGGATTCTGATTCTGCCTCACGTTAAGTGGTCCTCCTATATTTCATGTTTATATTATTGGTGCTTCTGAGAATTTCATTTAGGAGCACCAGAAAAGCATTAATGAGCCCCATGGTAACTCTGAAGGAGCTGCATAGAGCCACTGCTCAGGTCAGATAATCTGTTGACAGGACAACTGCTGGTCATGCTCTCCACGGGTATGGAGAAGAGGTACAAGAAGGTTTTCTGCTTGCAGCTTGACACAAGCCATGTAGGAAACATATAGAGTAGACGCTCTGTTCAGATGAGACCAAAACTGGTGGGGATGCTTTTCTTCAGCCAGGACAGGGAAACTGGGATGACAGGTCGAGTCCACAAATCACGGACAAGAACCAGATAGACACTCCAAAAACGCTTGATAGCAGGACAACGGCTATAAACTCACAGCTAGAGCCACAGTGAAATGCCTTATCAAAGCATAGTCATGTGTATGACTGTGCCATAAAGGTCTAGAGCTCTCAACAATAGAGAATCGGGGACAAGATGTGAAATGTGATGTTAAACAGGAGGTCTACATTCAATCTGATGGATCTTGAGCTTTTTTACAAATAAAAATGGGTAAATGTTTCACTTTTCAGTCTGAAAGCTGTTAATAACATTGACAAGAATACTAGAACATTGATTTTACATATAAAGGTGAAAAAAGGTTTTCATGTAATAGCCCCAAATGATTTACACTACAGAACTAATTGGATACGAAGAAAAGCTTTTTATTAGACTACAAGCTGTGTCCTTTTTTGTCATTGTTCACAAAATATGAAATGTTTTATTTCATTTGTTCTCTTCTTGTACAAGTGTCATGTTCCATTTTGTTCTGAAAACCTTGTCAATAGCAACTTTACTTTTACAGCACTTTTTAACAGTATGAACTGTTAAAAAATAAAACTGGTGTCGATAAAACTTGAAATGTTACCTTCAATGAAAAGGGTTTGTAGTTTTTTTTTTTTTTTGGCTGTACAGGAACCTTATTTATTAGCAGTGAAGGCAGAGCTGCTCTTTGGACTGTAAATGTTGCTGACCCAACCTCTAGATGTCCTAAGCAGGTACAATGTTCTAGTGGTGCACGGCACACTTTTCAGATTTTTATTTTCAAGATAAAGCTTCATAATTATGCACTCCCTTGGGTCAGACAAACAAACAAAATCCCAATTACAGAAAATATGAAAACGTTCAAGGGGTGTGAATACATTTGCAAGGTTTGGAATGAATTTTATCACATTTCTACTTTATCTGTCCCTACAAAACCCATCGGAAATTCACTATAAATGTCTTTTATACAAAACGTTCCAAAGTGCTGAAGCCTTCTAGACAGACAGCCTGCATCAGACTGTGATGTCCTCAGCAGCAGCAGCCCGTCTACTCGCTGCTCCCGCCAACAGATTCTTTAGCTTCTACTTCCTATGCCGAAAAAACTGCACCGGCTGCCAACTGTTTGGCACGCTCAACAACCCGTCAGACTAGCCAGTATCATATGACCTTCAAACAGGATCTATAGAGCCCTGGCCCTCCCCCCCCCCCTCCAGATCGCACCACCCGCCACCAACAACAACAACCATCTCCACCCCCCTCAATAAAGAGCAAATTCTTCTTCCTCCATTTCAAAACTACTCCAATTGTAAATCCTGCTCCTCTGGAAAGTTTCCCTCTCCTTTCACTCCTTTCTCTTTTCTCCTCTCCTTTCTCAAATGTGCAGTGAAAACCCCTAATCTCTGTTTAATATGGTTTGGCCGGATGTAAATACCTTTGGACAATGCCTTTAATCTGGGCCGGCCTGACAACCTCACACCGATGGAGGGAAGCCTGCCAAAGAGGAGAGCGGCTACAGGAGAGACGAGGGATGGCTCGGCGGAGATCAAGGAGGAGAGGGGAAAGGAGATGGGAGGAGGAAGGGGGAAGGGTGTCTCCACCAAGCTGTGCTGCTTCATCAAAAGAGCCTTCAAAATCAAGTTAAAGATAGACATTGCCTCCAAACATCCCGACCCAGCCTGTGCCAGCATGAACCCCCCCGTCCTCCCCCCTCTCCCGCTCAAGCCTGGACCTCTGCTCAGCGGCTCTAACGAGCATCGGAAGCGACTGTACATCCAGGGCTTTTTGGGCCGAGACCAATCGTCTTCGGCCCTTTCAGACCCTCACCGTCAACCCCTACTCCCCTCCATCGCTCCTGCCTCAGAACGGGGCGTGGGTCTGGCCCATGGTAATTGTCATTCCGAAGACGAACTGGCCTAGTTTCAATTCAGCACACAAGAGTAAGAAGCTGGGCCCACAAAACGCCAAGATGTCTGCGAAGTGAGCGTGGGGCCACCGGACAACATAATCACACGTCTCAAAACAACAAGAAGGAACCAATGTGATTACAAGGTGGCTTTATGAGGTATGAATGTAAAGTACGGAGCCTCTCATTTAAGCAGCGGGATCACTTCATGTTCAGGGAGCAGAGGTGATTTTACAGCATTCTGATTGTGATTTGCAGGACCGCATCTAATGAAAGCCAAGATGAACTGGGAATGTCATTGGAAAAGTCAAATGACTAACAACTCCAGATGATTGGGGGGGGGGACTGATAGCGACTGGCAACGTTGATGGAATGTTTGTAACAACTTTTGGAAAGCTGTTTGAAGGTTATAAAAGTGAGTTATAAAATTGTCACAGTGTAGAATTTGGACGCCGGGTGATCGGAACTAATAAGAAAGAAAATAACTTTTCAAAGTTCAAAGTAAAGTTAGAAGGCCTCTTATCCAGAGCTCCAGAGACAAGAAACATCTGCTGGAAACCGTCTTCAAACACACTGACACAGCATGAGGAGCTGGCTGATTGAAATGTTCAACTCTGACCTCACATGACCTCAACTAGAACCCTGCCCTGACCTCCTAAGGTACCAAGCGGGAACCCCTCAAAGCATACACATGCACAGGGACCTTCTAAAGTACCCACAGATAACGGCAGAGATAGCGGCGTGCATCTGAGTGGAAGGTGAAAGAGATCACAGGTTTATGAAGTGTGATCGGAGGCCAGATGAGCTTGCATGTAGAACACACACACACACACACACACACACACACACACGGATAAAATGTGAAAACTTGAGTCGAGTTCACATCTCCTCTCTATAACAATGACTGTCTGACAGGAAGTTGACAACAATTCAGAAGTTAAAACTCAACAGCCCTTAGTTAATTAATCCGTCAGGAACGACAGATTATACTCACCTGTCACCTGCTTTTTATTAATTTAAATAAAGCTAAAAGCATGCTGCTGAAGGTTTTTAAGTATATTAAACTTATTCTCTCATTGGTGCTGGTGACAATGTTAGAATTTTCTGTTAGAATTCCACTAGTATATCTATCTATCTATCTATCTATCTATCTATCTATCTATCTATCTATCTATCTATATATATATATATATATATATATATATATATATATAACAGTATACATTCTAGCCTACCTTGAATGCAAACACGGCAAGTCCTTAAAGCCGTGTTTCACAATATAACTGAGGGGAAGCTTTGTAATTAAAAACCTGCCAGGTGTCACCACTACTTTCAGTTTGCCACCAGCCAGCCATGTAGGGGACACAGATAACATTCGGAAGAAGTGCGAGCCACCAGAATTGACAGACTCCTGGATAGGTGTCGGAACGTTTTCAGAAAGAAGTGAAATCAGGTTGCCTGTGATTTAAGCCTGTTTGCTGTGGCGATGACCCGGATAACTGAGAGTTTGCACAGGCATTTGGAAGAAGGCACTTCCATCAGATGACATAAGAAGTTTGGGCTGAGAGGCAAAATGCTGGATGTGGTGGAAAACTACCAATGTGAATCACTCTGAACTCACCCTTCCTCTGTGAAACATTTTAGTGACAACGCTATGCTGTGGGGATACTTTTCCGCAGCAGGAACAAGGAAGATATTTGGCGTTGATGAGAGGATGGAGAGTGCTAAATACAGGGCAAACCAGGAAGACAACCTGCAAATGACTGGGGAGGAAGTCCACCTTCCAGCTGGATGATGGCCCTAAACATGCAGCCAGAGCTACTATAGAACGGTTAAGATCAAAGCATATTCTTGTGCAAGACTGGCCAAGTTAAAGTCCAGACCTAAATCCAATTGTGAATCTGTGGCAGGGTTTGAAAATTGCTGTTCACAGACAGTCTCCATCCAATCTTGCTGAGACTGAGTTATTATGCAAATAAGAATCTGCAAAAGTTCTGGCTGGTACAATTACAAAGTTGGTAGTGACATAGGATACCCCAAAAACCTGCAGCTGTAACCACAACTTCTACAGTGTTGGTTCAGTGAAAGGTAATACAACTAAATGCTGCACTTCACAGATTTTTATATGAAGAACAGGAAACAATGTTTTTCCTTTCACCTCTAAGTAACACTTTACTCTGCCTTGATCTGTTTTCAAATCCAAATAAGTCTGAATTATTGTAGTGTGTCCAACAACAGGTACCGTCAGTCACTGTCAGAAATTAATGGGACTTTCCAAGGAGTGAGTTTCCCCAAACAACACCTCAGGCTTAAAAAGAAACGTTCAATTATTTCCTCATTCCAAAATGCCACCAAGCAAAACATTTGAGTTAAACAATTCACTTTTTAAAACTACAATTTTAGCTAACAATTTAAATGAGAATGGCCAAATTCCTTAAGTGTACATGATCTATGAAGCTTTCATTAAAACTCTCAAGCCCGAGGGTCTATTTTCCAAAAATATGTATAATCATACTTTATAAGGCATTTCTCAACTTGTACAATGCCTGAACTGCTAATCTTGTTATCAACTAACATAGAGTTCCTGGAGGATGATGTGGATGCAAAAATTTGAGAGTAAATTTTTCTGTGCCTGAGAAAATGAGATTTAAATGTCCAAATATTTAATTTGGCCTAAAAACAAAAACATGTTTGCATACAAAACGTCTTACTTTTTCTGTAAAGAAGGAAATAAACACAATAAATTGTAATTACATCCTGGTTACATCTGTAGCCAGTGTGGTGTCCACACAACCAGCAATTGAGAAGGTATACATGTTTTTGAGCCATTTTGGAACAGTTTTGGCACAATTTCTGAAATTTGGAATTTATTCTTGAAATTGAAAATGTGGGATGCTATTATATATTTGGTAGATACCTTTGTAGAGGAGTTTCAGATGAAGATCTGGACATATGATAAGTGTGTGTTGGTTAGTTAGCTACAAGCATGTTATTGTTGATAAAGAGCTCAAGCCCCCTGAGAGATAGCTCGCGGGCTTAAAGCATTCTGGACATTCTGTTGTATTCAGCCTGATCTTTAGTCATTACTTTGTAGAACCCCTTTCATCAAAATTACAGCTGGAAGGTGACTAATTAATGGAAGCAAAACTGAAATTTTTGACAGTTTTTCTTTGAATATTGATATTCTAAGTAGTATTGGATGGGAAATGTGTGTGTACATTTTTCAAGTCTTGTCACTTGTTCTGAACTGAACGTAGAGGAGGACTTTAAAGCCCTTTGAACAAAATAAATATGCTTTAATGTAAACTGTATAATTGTAGCTCTGGCTGTGTCCTAAGTCGTGAGGATGGGCGGGGGCCCATCCTCACTTCTACAGAAGCTCCATAGAGAGCATTCTGACCAGCTATCTCTCTGTGTGGTGTGGAGACTGCAATGCCTCCGACTGGAAGAACGTGAGGAGAGTGGTGAGGACAGCAGAAGGGATCATCGGGGCTCCTCTTCCCTCCATCAAGGACATCTCATCTCAGCGCTGTGTGTCCCGAGCCCGTAACATCATCAGGGACCCCTCACACCCCCACCATGGACTGTTCTCCCTGCTGCCCTCTGGGAAGAGGTTCCGCAGCATCCGCTGCAGGTCCACCAGGTTCTGCAATAGCTTTTTCCATGTTGCCATCAGACTGTTGAACTGCTGAGGCCACAAAATGGACTCTGTACCACATTCTTACATTTGCACATATGCCATCGGACTGTTGAACAGCCACAAAATGGACTCTGTACAACATTTGTATATTTGCACATTCCATCATTGCATCCTTATCTAGCACTAAAAATGCTGCCGAACTCTCAGTTACCACTGTCGATTTCTCCTGCACTGTTTACATTGTTTACACTTCAATGGTTTACTAGGAAATCACTGCTGCACCTTATCCTGTAATTCACTGCTATTTACTGTGACTTTTCAAGCTGTATGCGAAACAAAATTTCATTCTGTACGCACTCTGTGCATACAAAATGACAAATAAAGTCTAAGTCTAAGTCTAAGGATCGTCAAAGCTCTGCCCGGGTCTCGAGTCTTATGCAGCCTCTAAACAGATTCTTCTTCAGGATTGTTCTGTATTTAGCTCCAACCTTCCATCTACTCTGCGTTCTCAGCATCCCACAGCATGATGGCACCACCACCATGTTCCATCATCTAGATTCTTAGGGCTGAAAACAAAGGCAAGGACTCACATTTTAGATTTTTGTTTTATATTTGGAAAAGAAATTGATTACCGTGTATCATTTCCTTCCATTTAAATGGAGGGCACTATGTGATGTAACATAAAATCCCAAGAAAATCCACAGATGTTTGTGCTTATCACATGAAAAATGTGAAAAAGTTGAAGGAGTATAAATCCGGGGGGTATTCAGCTTTAATTGCAGTCTTGTCTGGTATCGTAGCTTTGCTTCTGTGTCGCTATCAGTTATATCTGTGCTTTCTTTCCTGTGGAGGACTGGTTCCATCGTTTCTGTCGGTTAGAGCCCGCATTATCAGCGGGCTGTCAGAAAACAAACCAGCTCCATCACAGTTGTTTAAGTTGCTCATTCAAGATAGACACCAGCATCGGCCTTCGTCTTGAGGCCCTTGAGCGCTCCGATCGCTACCCCAGCCTGAAACGAGCTTTGTGAATTATAAAAAGTGAGCAGGCTTTTGTCCAGTGATTTTTTTTTTTTATTATACACATCATCACAGACTCTTGTTTAGGGTGATGAGGAAAAACCCTTCACATTAGTGGGGGAAAATGTAGCTAATGGAAAAATACCACAGGGAACAACAACAACAAAAAAAAAAATAAAAAAACAAAACTCTTCAGATGTAAGTTATTCAAAAAGAAAAGAAAAATCCAGTCAGCTCTACTGTCACTGCGCCGCTGTTAGCCAACACAACATCACGCTCTCTCTTTTCTTTCCAGGGTGAAGAAGGCTTCCATTACACTCTGCAGACGGCACAAGGGTTTATTATTTTAGCTCTCCTGGCAAAATAACATAAGGGAATACCGGGGGGCTGAGGGAGGGAATTTGGTTTCAATATTAGATGTGTCAGCTGTGCTGGATGTGGGGGAGCTTTAAACAGAAGCACATATGAGGGTGAGAGCACAGGCCTCTGGACCTTTACAGCAGCGAACAAAGATAGATGGATGAAGCACCAGAGAAAGAAAGGAAAGGAAATAAAGACAGAGAGAGAACTAGGTGACCTAATTAGACTGTATTAAGGAGAGGGGTGAAGGCACAGTGAGCAGATGTGTGGGAGCATGCATGGGGGAAGAGGAGACAAGAGAGAGGGAAGGAAAAGAGGGAGGAAAGGGAAGGGAAGTTGTGGGAGACAAAGAGGATGAAGATGAAAGAGAGCGGCCACACTTACAGGCGAGGAAGTACACACACATCGTTGCCTCCCTGCCTCACCCTCTGACACTTACTTAGCCCTTGTCAGTTGGCTCTAAGTTTTCATTCACAGAAAGGTAAATGGAGCACAGCAGAGCATGAGCATGTTTCCCTGGTTAGGGGTCAGTGAGACAGAGAGACACAGGGAGAACCATCCTCTGCAGCTCATTTTTACAACAGCCTTTCACACTGAGCCTGACACGCCTTCTTGCAGTCTCGGCGTAAAGACAGAGGAATATAAAAAACACAATAGGCAATTTGTGGATGGATGGATGGATTACACAACATTAAAACCACTTTAAAGTAGTCAATGCTGTTCAGGAATGTTTGACAAGATTGTGCAGACATTTGAAAATAGAAAACGTTAAATCACTTCAGAGTTCTATTGATATTTAGACAATCCCGTGTAGCAGATGAACTTGAACGCACCATAAAAGTGCAGCTGTTGAGAAATTCCCTCTGGTCACAGGGACTCCCCGTGTCAGTACCAGTGTGTTGTTGCATCATATATGCTGTGCAGCGTTTTGCACTGGCTGAACGCTCCAGGCGGCTGGATTTGGACCCGAGCTGATTTTCCTCCAGTACCTGGGGTGTTTATATTCACCTCGATGCTGTTACAGGTGAGTAAATCCATTCAGTGAGGAGTGACCGTCATACCTCATTGCTGCTGAAAAATGTGTACGCTGCCCCAAAAGGGCAGTAAATGCAAATCCTATATGTGTAAATATAGCAAAAGTTAGCTCCAAGCATGGAAACACGCCGTCTCAAACTAGTTTAAACATGCACAAGATTTATTGGCTGCTTTATGCAACTGCAAATCCATTCAGACCATTCATTGAAAAACATGCAGCTCAATAAACGGTGGCCGTAAATCTAGATGACAGTGGGACAGATGCAAACAACGATAAAGACAGGGTGAGAAGACAGATAACTTTTAATAAAAGACAGAAGTGAAACAGCAAGATTTAACTCCAGTTTCAGCTGCTAAAAAGAAAAAAAAAGGGACTGATGCGCCGATTCTAAAATAGTCTGATAGGACAAGAGACCTTCTTTTCCCCGTGTTGCCTGCTTGATCTGTTAAGTGTCTCAACAATTGCCTTAAAGGGGAGCTTTGTAATTAAAAACCCGCCGTATGTCAGCCCTACTGTCAGCCTGCGGGCCAAGAGCTGCCCTGAACCGCAGCCAGGGGTAGAGCAGAGGGGAAACACAGGTGTGTATGAAACAGTGAAGTGCGTGTACATGCCTCAAAGACATTATTACGCTGCAACACAGTACATGCAGCTACGAGAGGCGCTTGAAAGCTGATAGGAACTTCAAAACATATCAAAAAAGAGAAAGTAAGCGGATTTCTGGGAAGATTTAAGCCTTACAATATGTTTCATATTCAATATATGTGCATTGAAAGTACACACACACACACACACACACACACACACACACACGCACACACACACACACACACACACACACACACACACACACACACACACACACACACACACACACAAAAAAAGGCACAAAGAGGAATATGAAGATGGCACGGTTTAAACACGTGCAGAGCACACAGATAGAGCTGTTTTTTTCATCCATAATTCATCGAATGGCTCGTGGAGAAGATTTCAAAGGGCATTAATGAGGTACAATAATACACAGACAGGTGAGAGCAGCAGTCAGGGTCTGTATGAGGCCCGCTGGCTGAAAGTGACCCGCTGTTCTGCAGCTGCCAGCTCAGATTTAATAAAGAAGGTTTTCCTAAGTGGACATTTAAAGCCAGAGAGTTATTTGCAGTGATTTTCTACTACAAATAAAAATTAAACCAAATCTATCCCCATCCTGGGCCGCAGCTTAGATTTGTGAATGAATGACCAGGAACGATTCAACTTCCAGAGCAGTCAAAAAGTATTCTTCCCCTTGAAGATTCAGCCACAACACAGGGTTTTCAAGGCCTGTTTAATGTCATGCTACAGCCTCTCAATCAGATTAAAATCCAGGCTTTGACTAGGTCAACCCAAACTTTCATTTAGTTTGTTGTTGTTGTTGTTGTTTTGCCTTCTTTTAGGTGCACTTTGTGTGCTTTCGATCATTGTCCTGCTGCAAACCCAAGGAGAGCCTAAGTTTAAAGCTATGAACTGATGACGGGACAATCTCCTTCAGAGTTTTTCAGGTAGAGAACATTATTTATGGTTCCATCAATCACCGCAGGTCATCCAGCTCCTCCAGCAGCAAAGCAACCCTACCCCTTCAGAATCCCATCACCACGTTTGACTCTCTGCATAGTGCACAAAGTTGTTGGACACACTTTTCCAAAGGTTTCACTTTGATTTCAATCGATTATTGAGATGGTTTTATATATATCGCAACGCTTGAAGAAAGAAGCTTGTCCACTCCAGATTAAGCAAATTAGTGAATAATTAGTCTGATGAGACAACATTTATTTAAAAACAGAACACACTCAACATAATATTACTGCATAAGAATATTTTGCCTCAAGCTCTTTTCACCTGAACTATAGGCGTTTAAGAACTTGTCTTTGATCCTGTGCTAAACGAGGACAGTGTTCACAGTTTGATTCCTTTACTGAAAAGTGTCCCAAGTTTCTACTGGATTACTTGCATCACAGAGTCAACACAAAGCAGCCATTGTTTGAGAAAATCAGTGTTCGCTAAAGCTTGTTTGACCTGTATGCTTCCCACGCTTGCCAAATGATTTCCTGATAACGTTGCCAGGGAAATGTACATAACGCAGGGAGTGAAAAAGCTAACGTCTTTTTACTGAAGAGGAGGACCCGCTTAGAGCGACATTAAGCCTAAATTGTGACGAATGGCCAGATTTCTGGTGGCTGTTTTTAAGCCCACACATGGAGCTCATAGAGTGGTGATTACAGGGAAGTGATGTAGGGTACTTCATAATACATACATGAATGATGATACTCTGGAAAACAGCCCACCACATGCATAGAGGAAAGGAAGAAGAATCCCATGAATCCAAAAAACAAGCAGCTGTAAAAGAGCAAACTAACATTTTCTGACAAACAGAGCTGCCCCTCTCCTATTTGCTGCTGCACACTGCTGTTCAGCTGGCTAAAAAGGCTACTACTGTCTCCCTTACTAAAAAGAAAGACTGAGTTCTTGGTTTGGAAATAGTTCTGATCAGATGTGTTACACTTATTTCACTTTAAGTCACATGGATAGCTGTGTTTGCGACCTAAAGGACAGGAGTGCCACCTATCACTAATGCTGTTTTATAACTAGAGTCAGCAAGCTATGAGCGAAAGTCTGGCTAACTGAGCAAATAAAACATCTTGAAAATCAGCACTCACAGGTTCTCCATAAATTTAATCAAGGGCAAGAGAACGTGTTTCGGCTACAAAACTCGTTCTTTTGCCCCTGATTAAATGAAGTAAGCCGGAGTGCTGGTGTTTAAGATCTTTTTGTGTTATTCCAGAACCAAGCACCCATCTACCCATCTGCCTTCACAGTAGAAATTTAGGTAATTATTTTTCTTAGAAATTAGAAACAGCTAAATTTTGTATCGGCAGGCCACAGCTTTACAAAAACTGGACACCAAAAATTGCCTTCAAATCACTGATCGGTGCATGTCTACTCTTTATCCAGTATTTTACTGGATGTTTTGAAACTGCCTCTGTACTAGTATTCAATTCAATTCAATTCAATTTTATTTATATAGCGCCAATTCATGAAACATCTCATCTCAAGGCACTTTACAAAGTCAAATTCAATCAGATTATACAGATTGGTCAAAATCTAATTAGTAGTGTGAAAACAACTGCAGAATAGGTCCTCAGAGGTGGTTATAGGAGGTTCCCCTGTCTCATTATTCGTCTTGGTCTGAAAACTTCTGGACACATTCAAGTCTGTTGTCTGGAATCGTCGCTCAGCAACTAAATCCGGAATGGTTTCCTCTCTGTACTTAAAAAAGGCCTACAGAAGAAGACCAATACCTGTGACTCTGGGTTGAGTTGCATCTTCATACAAGAGCATTAAATCAACTCATATGAAGTGATGACGTTTCTCAAGCTTTTTCTAATGGTGTGCTAAAGATGGTGAATCTTAAAACAAGCTGATAAAAAAACAAGCAGGAGGAAAAACACATCAAATCTTTTTGAAATTGAGAGCTAAAGGAAAGAATCGTGTTTTTACTGTGAAGGACTTCAGCAAAACTGCACACACACACACACACACACACACACACACACACACACACACACACACACACACACACACACACACACACACACACACACACACACACACACACACACACACACACACACACACACACAGAGTGATCATCAAAGACTTTGTCAGTGCAGCAGAGGCTTTCTACCGGCTAGAGCGCACAAATGTCCATGTGCTGGCCAGAGGAGAAAAAGATATGCAGGAAAAAATTTATTTGACAGAAAAGAAGGAAGAAGAGGGTATGAGACAATGACAGCAAGGGAATTGGCGGTGGGTGTATGTGAGGGTGTGTGAAAACAAATTTCTTGTTGACCCAAGCTGACATCTACTGTACTTAGAGGTGTCACTGATCTCACACACATCTCCATCTGAGTTATGTATTCCACTATCTCTGCTCTAAAACCACTAAATAAAATCTAGTGGAAGCAGCTACAGCTCGGTGATACAGAAGGGAAGTTGAAACCAGGGTTGATTAATAAAACTCCAAACCAAACAGGAGATGGCCATCAAGAACCAACTGGCTCGAGCTGAGGGATATTGTGATCTCGGAAAATACAGAAACTTGTGAAGAAAATCTGGATTAAACTGATATCAATACAACAAAATTCAATATTGATATTGCAATGGTCCATCTATAAAATATCCTGCAGCCCTGAAAATAAAACTTCAAGGAGATTGCCATAGCCCATGTTGATGGCACGGCAAACACGCAGCAGCATAATGCTGTGGGGATGCTTTTCTACAGCAGGGACACGAGACCTTGGCAGAAATGAAAGGGTGATGGGTGAAGTTAATGCAGGCCAATCCTGAAAAGTGCAAAATAAGGGAGACTGGTGAACTTTCCAGCACTTTCTATGAGGAAGAATGGGCAAAATCTACTTAGTAGAGCTGGTAGAGATATACCCTAAAGGCTTCCAACAGTAATTGCTGTTTCACTGTCACAGAAATGCTACAGAAATACATCATAGTTTGTGGTCGTGACAAAGTGTAATATTATAACCACAAAAGGCCACCAGCAGGAGATGTGTGTGTGTGTGTGTGTGTGTGGTCAGTGAATAAAGGTGGGAGAATGACCCACACGTACATACAGCCTCTGTTCTTTGTCAGTAGTCTCTCACGTCAGTTAACCCGGCTTTCAAAAATGCTTTTTTCCCTTCTTTTCCAACATTTAGGAATACCACCAGCTTTTGGAGAAATAAACAGCGGCACAGACTTAATGGAAACGGGGGACTGCACGTCACACTCCCTCACAGACAGACCACAGAACCGCCTTACTTTACTAATGCACACGTATAAAAAGCAGGGAATAGGTCTGGAAATGACTCTAGAAGGCTTTTTAAAGCTCATTTCATGATTATTTTTTAATGGGCAGTTTTGTTCTTTGGGTGAGTTTTTTTTTATAAATGAAATTACATGCTTTCAGGGCCTTCAGTGGAGTGAACCCCGCATCTAAATAATTACAGGTTTTATATTTAAAATCTTCCATAAGTGAAAGGCGGCCATTATGGTTTTTAAGCCGTTTCACTTCTAGCCAAAATATTCATCACCCACGCTCAGTGGTCAAAAGTGAATATAATCAAGCTAAGAAAAAAACTTACAAGACAACATTTTTAAAGCTGCTGTGTAGCTTGCAGCCCGTTACCTTCATGTTAATACTCACAACCCGTAAGCTTTCAAGGACATTTCAGTCCTCGGCCCCCTTTTGATTGCTGTGCCTGACACACACACCCCCTTGTTTAAAATACAAAGTGAGGACCATGCCTTGACTTCCATAGCCTTCCATTCATTTTCAAGCCTTTCTATGGCCTAACCCAGACCCTAGCCCTAACCGTGACCTTTACCAGTATAACCCTAACCCTAACCTAAACCTAACTGACACCTTAGTGCTAAACCTAGCGCAGAAAAAAGTGATGACCAAAAAAAAGGTCGTCATTTACACCAGAGTCTTCACTTTACTCGTTAAATGAGCAAAACTACTTCTCGCTCAGCTGCAAGTACAACAACACACACATTTATACATATTGATCCAACACCCACCTCCTCACACAGTAATACATGCAAAGTCACAGACAGAAAGCACGGACCTAAGGAACACCTTCGCAGCTCGGGGATGTGGTGGCTGAGGGGAAATCATGCCATCTGCCATTAAACGACAGTCATTTTACCCCCACTGCTCATCCATCTGTGGACGTGGGGAACTCTGCTGGAGGCCAGGGGGCCGAGAGGGAGGCGGGCCGATGGCCAGCCATGCCTAGCAGGCTCGGGGGAATCCTAGTCTCTCCATGACAAGCAAAACACTGCAGCAATGCCGCAGCTGGACAACTGGTAGTAAGTTATGAAGTTAACCCTGAAAGTTACGGTTAATGTAACCATCAAGAATATCTTTAGTAGAGTGAATGAAAGTCTGCAGTTCATTCAGGCTGTGAGAGAGAGCAGGAGTTGCATCAGATAAGAATGAAGGCTGGATGTATTGGAGTAAAGTTATTTTTTGTTTTCTCCTTTTGAGGTTTCAACATCTGTCTGTCGGGGGAACCTGCTGGATTGTAAAAGCGAATACACACTCATACTGCTATTTTATTAATTCAAACCAACTAACTACACTAACCACCAACTAATGTCATCTCAGCTCCTAATATAAATAATGCTCACTGGCAAAAAGGCTACATAAAAAATAATTTAAATCAAGTTGTTAAAGACCGCTCAGAATTGGCTAAAAGATTTTGTTGGCAGGTGAAACCCTACAAAATCAGAAGATCAGTAATCCGACAGAGTTCTAGTCAGTGCATCGCTAATTATAAGTACTAATACCAAACAATTCCTCCTGACGGCGTGAAACATGAGACTTCTGATTAGAGTGGATGGGAAGAAATAACTTCTAAACTTGCAATATAGCTTAAAATAATATAAAAAATGTAAGAATAAGTAAGCAAATTTAGGCAGTTCTGCAGCTGTATTCTTGTGTTCTCCTAAACTTTGGGACCTCGGACCACAACATACATTCAAATCATTTGCACTAAAGTGCCTCGCAGACGTACCCATGATGTGACAGATCAACACAAAGTAGTGTGGAATTGTGAGGTGGAAGGAAAATGAAACAAGGTTTTCAAAAGTTTTCACAAATAAAAATCTGAGAAAGTGCCATAGATTTGTGCATTCCAACCCCGACCCTTAATGTACACCCCTTTAACAGAATCCCATGCAACTAACTGCCTTGAGAAGTCCTGTAATGCCTAAATAAAGTCCACCTACATTTAATCTAACCTCAGGAGGTGGGTTAGAGAACATGGTGGCAGCATCATGCTGTGGGGAATATGCTCTTCAGTCAGTAGTTGTAGCTGAAAATATTAAACGTGTCTGCATAATTTGTTAACGTATTTTGAAGTTTTATTTATTTGAAGTTTTTATTATTTACGTATTTTGAAGTGTTAACGTAACATTTAGGCAGTATTGTTGTAAAAGTAGCTTATTTCTGCATTTACATCTCTAATCTATTTTGTGTTTTCTCTTAGACAAATACAGACATATATTGACTCTAAAAAGGCTCCTTTAAGTTCTTTTGCTTGCGTATTTAGTCTCCATGGGGGATTACTTCACTTTATCTGTGGGATAACATTTTCGATTTAAGTTGTGTCTGTCATTTCAACACAGGTGAAAGTAACTAACAATGCCAACATTGACGACAGCGAGATAAAACCCTGTTGTTTTAGCAGAAAACATGGTTCCATCCCTTGCACATCAACCGAACCATCACACAGTCATGCGTGGACCCTGCAGCGACGTGAAGCAGTCTGCTCCTCGGAGACGTGTGCCTCCACTGCGCCTCTGCAAGTATATGAAGCGGTTAAAGAAAGCAGAAAACAAAAACACGGCCTCGGCTTCTGGGACCGCGCTCGATACGCCACGAGGGCTCCCAGCAGGGACGGCAATCGGATGCACAGAATCGCAACAGCTCTGTCGCAAACGTCGGGGTCTCCGACTGAGAGAGGGCAGAGGCCTCGGGCAGCCTTTTCACTCCTCTCTGTCTGCAACCTCTGAGTGAGCTGCAGCGATGGAATTCTTCAGATTACATCACATTTAAGAAATGTCCTTCCAACGCTGAGTTTATCAGGGTTTTTCACTCTACGATCGCACGTTTTAAAAGCACGGGGGGTTGCAGTCCATATCCCTCCACTGAGCTGGGTTATCTGGAAGATAGCCCCGACGCGTTCTTACACACACACACACACACACACACGAACAACCTGCCTTACACAACACATCTGGATCCTCTCCAGAAAACACACAGCCCCTCATCATTCTTAATGCAACTACAGCATCTAGAGTGTGTCAAAAGATCGTTTCAAATGGCTTTTGACTTAAAGAGAGAGAGAAAAAAAAGGGGGAGGGGAAAAAATAACTCTTGGCTAATGCCTCAGAAAAAAAGATTACCGTGCTCTTCGTGTTTTTCTTTTCTGCGCAATATGGAGAGATTAAAGAAAACATAGTTGACGTTTGCTTTGGATTGATCTTTGGGCATGCCTCCGCCTCAAGAACAAAGGGGGAAGAAAAAAAAAATCACGCTAAGCTCAGCAAACCAAGAGCTGTCCAATTAAATCCTCTTTGTAAAGAGGGGGAAAAAACGACATTTACATTAACAATAAGTGTCTTATAAAACACTTCTTTTATTTGAAGTGATGAACGCAGAAAAACAGCGCAGCGCTGAGATGTTGCCTGCATGGAAAATGATGCAAATGAAGACGATAGTCAAGTGTGAGGCCAAGCTGAGCTGCACAGGAACTGCTGCTGTGTGGTAACGTCTCACCACACCTCTTCATCCTTTCTCTCCCCGTTTTGTCACATTACAACCTCGACCAACGTAACGTAGAGCAAGAAATCACCCAAAGCAGCACAAGGTTGTGGAAACAGTTTTCTAACTTTTTTTACATGCCCGTACGCTTTTCAAGACGGCCGGACCAGATGGAGAGTCTTTGTCACCTTGCAACAGATTCTTAATTAGATTTACAGCTGGACTTTCAAGGGGTCCTTCCAGACTGGTTATGTACCAACGACTGGTTTTGTAGGACTTCACGCTCACAGCATGATGCTGCCACCACCGTGTATGGCAATATGGATGCCATATTCAGGGCGAAATTACTTTTCTGCTACATATAACTTTTTACTCGTAGGCCAAAATAATCCAGCACCTTCAGTCAGATGAGGGGGCTTCTGGTAACCTTTAAACAGGCCCTCCACCTGCGCTGCGGATCACTTAAGTCTCCAGATTGAGGTATGTGGTCATTTTAACCTGACCGGCTCTCTCACCCCCACTAAAGAAAACAATTTCCTAGCATGATACTCCCACCATCCTCTTTCACCGTGGAGGTGAAGAAATTACACTGACCTCTGTGATTTTATCGTGAAAAAGACGTGGAGAGGTTCAAGTGCTATGAACAATGTTGCAAGTCACCGTATTAACAGGTGTTTGCCATTCCCTCACTAGACTCACCCAGACAGTTGTCTTGGCATTTTAGCACAAACAGTAACTAAAATGTAATTTTTTGAGTGCTTTTCTGCTCTCCCCAAAGTGTTTGAACAGTTGTAACAGTAAGAAGAAAAAAAGACAACAACACACGAGTCAAGGTGGGAAACGGTGTCCTACCTGTGGGCTGAGCGGTGGGCAGTCTGGCCGGTGAGACGCAGAGAGGTAGCAGGAGGGAAAGCCAGAGTGAGCGCCACAAAGCCGTCATTCCTCTGGACGGAGAGGTCCGACGCAGATCAGCAAGGACCGACTCCAACTCAGGCACCATCCTCCACCATCCGCATGCTGTCCCGCTGAACGCCGGCCACAGACGCCGCAAAAAGACAAAGGAGGGTCCAACAACGCCCCCGCCTTGCACCTTCAAACAACAAACACAAAGTTAGGAAACGAATCAGTTTGGAGAGAACACGGTATGTAAACTTCTGGGTGTGCTCTATGAGAGAAATACACGTCAACCTGAACATAAACGGAGAAAGGCCTTAGGCTCTGTGCACATAATCGAATATTTTGACATGACATTCCGCACAGATTTCAAAGATTAGGGTGGAAATCCCTCTTGGCTGTTTTGCTCAGAAACTCTCTCAGCACCCCTGGATGCTAAGGTGGGTTGAAAACGGTTCTGCTCAGAACAAAGACCCGTGTGCCAAATCCCAAATCTACAACGAAAGTTTATTAAGTCACCTCAGAGCTGCGTTAACGGAAAACAGAGCGGAGTTGTGTATTTTCAGAACCAAATAACCTTTCACAGGGCTCACTTCTGCTGGGGAAGTTCCTCTGCGTGGTCAGGCAGCTGATTGATGCAAATTTAGTGCTCCTCCAGCAGGAATCCCCAAGTTTAGAAGTGAGTATGAGCTAAGCGTGAGTAGCAGGAGGGAGGCAGAGACACAGCAGGTACAGAGCGAGATGGTGAAGAGCTCTGCCCTGTGTTTGCCTAAGCTGGGAGAGGCTGGAATGTACTGAAGGCTCTGAGTGAAGTGCCCAAAAAAAAAAACAAAGTACAAACCGTCCAAGGCAAACACTCTTACTACCACTGGTAGCTTTAACCTTAGCAGGTCTCCCCGTGCTTAGTATGCTTTAGACTAGTGGTTCTGAAATGTTTTCTACCAAGTCCCACCTGAGTTAAATACCAAGTTTCCGAGTACAGAAAACGAGGGGTGGAACAGGAATTATTCAGGTTGTTGTGTTATAATAACTCACTTTTTCTGCATGATTCCAATGTGTGTTCGTTTTTTTACTCATAGGATTCCCAAGTTTCAATATGGGGAAAAATGAACAGACAGATTCTGCTGAGTTGGAATTCCAAGAGCAAAAGCATTCATACCCCTTACAATTTTCCATATTATGAAGAGAGACAAAAAGAGAGGCATATTTAAAAGAAAGCATTAAGAGGCTCTGCTCAAAGTTTGCCACAAGTCATGAAGCGAAAACAGCAGGTCTGATCAGTCGAAGTCTAAATTTGACTCTCTGGCCCGCAAGTCAAATGCTTTGTGTGCCCCCACCCTGAGACACGGCGGCAGCGAGACAATGCTGCGGGGATGCTTGTCTTTGGCAGGAACAAGGAAGCTGGACGGAGGTGATGGGATGGAAGAAGGAGGTGAGTACTGGAGTTTTTAAAGAAAACCTGTTACAGGCTGAAAACAAACTAGAGACTGGAGCAAAGGTTTTCCTTCCAGCAGGACAACGACTCAAAAGATTAAAGCCAGAGCTACACTGGAATGCTTTGGGTCGAAGCATATTTAGGATTCAGAACGGCCAGGTCAAAGTCCAAACCTAAATCCAACCGGGAATCTGTCAAGACTTAAGTGTCCATCCAATCTGACTGACCTTAAGCTTTTTTTTTTTTTTTTTTTTGCAAAGAATTGGCAAAAATGCCAGACTCTAGATGTGCACAGCTGCCAAAGACACACCCCAGATCACTTGCAGCGCAGCTCGCAGTGAAAGGTGGCTCTAAAAGCAATGCATACAAGACAACGCACCTACTTCACAGTTAACAACTAATCTATCTATCACGAGAAAATGCCAAGAAGATTCTGGTTTTAACGTAACAAGTTGTGGACATCTCAGCGTGGACTTTAGTCTCACACACACACACACACACACACACACACACACACACACACACACACACACACACACACTGAGGTGTGTTTACTGCGCACACACAGTCCAGAAAAAGGCTGTGTTGTCTTTACTCCCAACAGTGCTGTTTTTCTTTCCCTTTGGAGGACTTGTGACACATTCCTTGCTCAGCACAAACTGTGAGACTTTGGTTGCACCTTATCAGTTTTCTGCACAGAAAACACCAACTTAAAGCCACTTAACAAGACACACACACACACACACACACACACACACACACACACACACACACACACACACACACACACACACACACGGTCCTAATCTAAACACTGCACCTTTCATGCTTCCACGTCCTGCAGCTTTTCATATTTTTCTGCAGTTACTACAGGGAGCTCTTCTTCTCCTCTCAGAGCCCGGCCTCGGTGTCTTGCAGCCAGGGATGCCTATACGCTGTTGTGGTTTGTTTATACAGCGCGATAAGACCCGCGTACTCCAGGCGCTCATTAAAGGCCCATCTAAATCGAAGCTTTTGTTTGCCTTGGCAAGCACAGAAACACATACACACAGCAATAATAATAAAAACAGAATAATCTTAGCTTTCTTTTTCACTCTGGAGCCGACTCCGACGTGACTCTTGTCAAAGTGCAGATCTGTTTGGACAAGTTGCATGACAGCCTCTCAGCCATGTGAGAAGAAACTGGGAGACAATAACAGCTCTGATTGACTAATCATGTGTCGGGACAGGTAGTTTAGACGGCGAAACTGAGGAGAAGCCAAGTGTTGCAGTATGACAGATAGCATTACACTGAGATGAATGATCGTTCCCTGTAAGAGGAGCAGGTCATTTAAGCCTTCCTTTGACAAAACGGGAGCTTTTTAACAAACATGGAGAGATAAATAGAGACGCATCGATCAACTGCACAGAGAACCGGTTTGTCTTTTGTCAGCTTTCATTTTTGATTGGCAGGTCAAACACTAACAAAGTCTGATTTTTATTACTATTAATAAATGCTTTACAACGGAGTACCACGTTTTCATTCAATGAATGCATCAACAAACAGTATTCATTCACTTTGAGGCACTCTTTGTGAGTTTAATAAAAAAAAAAAAAAATCCAATAGAGGTGACATGGAATATGAAGTCCTTATAGAAAAATATCAGAATCAGTCCAAATCTGACATCTGCAATGGGCAGAGAAAAACCTGCAAGTCTAGAGATAATCTCAATTAACTCATCAAATTCTAAAAAAAGGAACCCACACTGACTCAGTGAGGAGTTCAAAAGCTCAAAAGTGTTTTTATGCTAATATTTTCGTGAAGCATGAAAAGAAAACAGAACCAAAGCTGTGAATAAAACATGAACATTAATCATGCAGAACTATTTTCACACTGTTAAGGCTCAAGGGCAGAAAAAGGGGCTCAGAGCACGGTTCAGATCCCAGTTAGCACCCCCCCCCACCCCTCCCACCTCCTCAGTGAGGATCAATCCCAAAAAGTTACACTTCTCCACAGATGGAGTAAAATTCAATAATTAGGCTGAACGATCATCAGCAGAACAGTGGTCGACTTTGCCCCTTTGGTGCTTAAAGGTTTTTGGGGCAGCCAAACAGAAGAGAAACAGAGTCAGGCGCATCTCAGCCTAACATCAGACCTGGTTCATCCTACATTTCCTTCTATTATGCACAGCTCTTTTCCTTTCTTGTCACCTCGCTGCGTCTTCAAGCCCCAACCGCTCAGCCACCCTCACATCAGAGCGGCAGCCTGAAGTGAGAAGAGATATTGATCAGCTGGGAGGCGGGGGGAGCGTTCTACTTCAATCTGCAGAGACCTCCGACTGAGGAGACTCAGGCTCACCTCTGGCTGACGCTCCTCTACACGTTCACACGCCCGACAGTTATCCTCATCTTTTATTTGGCATAGAACAACTAATAGTAAAACCTAATAGGACCACAATCAGAAGTACCTTTGGGTAAACCTGTGGAAGAAGGCTCTCTGGTCAAAAGTTCATGCAGAACTTTTTGGCCTGCATGAAAAACTCAGTACGGGATGGAAATGTCACAGGTTGCTTTTCTTTAGGAAAGAAAGGGCTGCAGAAGACCTGAGACTAGGGCGGAGGTTCACCTTCCAGCAGGACAATAACCCTGAATTTACAGCCAGAGTAACACTGCAATCCTTTAGATTAAAACAGATTTGTATGATCAGAATGGCCTAATCAAAGCTCAAACTTAAATCCAATGAAAAACAATTGGACAACACTTAGAAACTGATGTTTAAAGAAGCTATCTATCCAATCTGACCAAGCCTGAGGTATGTCGCAAAACACTAGACAAGAATGCAAACACGCTGCTCGCCTTTCAGATTTTCATGTGTAAAAAAACTTTGAAGACCGTTTTCCTCCCAGTTCAGTTATTCACTACTTTGTGCTGGTCTGTCACATAAAACACAGAAAAATACAGCATTGAGGTTTGTGGTTGTAATGTGACAAAAATAATAAATCTTCCAACGGGGCATTGTATTTATTATAAGATGACAGTGTAATAAAAATCCTGAAGGGCTGTCATAGCTCTTGGTTTTGGTCTGCAGAAGTTAGAGTTAGTGACAGAGTTCAGCCTTTTCTCTTGTGAATAAGAAAAGTTGAGGCCACCTAATTCATAAATGAAAGGAAGAAACAAGGAGGCACCATAACTACAAGCTGAACGACAATCTTAAAGCAATTTCAGTAATAAAAAGAGGCAATTAGTTTCTCATTTGGAAGCGAAATGTGTCTGAGCATACTGGCAGGCGGTACTCCTTGGGTCAATACGTGCAATTAATTTACAGCATTAGTTAAACTGTTATCATCTGCACGCTCGTTCTGCAGCTGCAGCATACCGCTCTCACATGGACGCGACAGTCCTCTTACTTTCTGCGGCTGGGATTTGCTCTGATTCGGAACCAATCTGAGCGGTGAGAGTCCCACAGAAAGCAGTATACACAGTAAAAGGGACTTTTTGAGGGGCTTGGACTTTAGTCCCTAAAATTCTTTACATTTTAACCAAGCATTTGATTAACATAATGTTCAGCAATGGTTCTAATGACATTTTCTTCATTTTGGGAAGAAATCCTGATTAGAATTTATCGCTAGATATTGGCTTAGTCGGGGGTTAGGTGAATGGTGAGGTTGATATGTTTATTAAGAATGGAATTATCAACTTTGAAAAAGCTAAGAGCTGTCATATGACTTGTGGCTGAGCAAGTTTCTGTGCTAGAGTGAGAATTTGGGTTTGCATCCAGCTTTAGATGCTTTGATGACAGAGAAAATACTGAAGTCAAGCCGGCTAGCAAGCTGAGCCTCCTAACCCTGTGGCAGTCGGATCTGTGGTTCCCTGAGAAAAGCCCACAGATTTAACAAATTTAACACTCTTTCACTAACATTTTATGCCCTAAGACCAACACAATCTTATCTTGTTCAAAATGGGATTACAAATCAGATAAAAAGTTCAGAGGAACGACCATAATGGAGAGATTTTAACTCATTTAGATGAGCAAGAACATTTTAGAAATGACTTAGGACTTTTGGTAAAATATTTTCACTGATAAACTTTCAAACTTTACTCGGAGATGTTGATTCAAATGCAATCAAACGCAAACTGCAGCGCAATCAATACTGTTTTAGCCACATTTTTAGCCTTAATCACAACCAGCAGTTATTTTTGCTCCCTTTTAACATGGATGAGAAAATAAAGCTCTTGCTGGTCATGATCCTCTTATCAAGCAGGACCCAGCAGGAGTCAGTGGGAATAAAGGGATGCTCTGCATCCATAAAACATTGTTCTGTGCACTACTGACTGCAGCTACGAAACTGGCTGCTTGATCTGGCATGTGTATGTTTTAAAGTCATATTAAGTAAAATGAGAAATTTGTAATGTATGCTGTCATCCTGTTAAACTGTCGATTCTGCAGATTCTGTACTTCCAATTGAATATTAAAAATGCCAAACTGGTAAACAATTCCTGTAAGTATATATATATATATATATATATATATATATATATATATATATATATATATATATATATATATATATTTATATATATATATATATACTTTTCTTTGGTCCTTTAGCTGTTAAAGTTCAAAAGATATTGCCCAAAGTCTACCCGGATTAAATAAATGCAAATTGTTACTGCAGTTTTATTGGTGAATTTCTAACATTGTTTTATCAGTGCATGTAGGGAGAGAAGGATCAAAGAGCTGGGGAAAAAACGGGGAAAATTGCTGCTTTCTGAAGAAACTTCAGACAGGATCAAGGAGCATCGGAGAACATGAGGGGGGAGTGGGGGCGAGGGGCTCCTGTAAGCCGGGGAAGACGTCACCGCTGCAGAGGAGACCGCTTCACCCACCCAGCGGAGGATGCCATGGCGTTTTACACTTCTGAAAATCATCACTGGATATTTATTTTTAACAGAGATATGATTTATCTTTTGCGAATGGACTTAATCCTTAACGCATATTAGGATATTTGAGGATATGTCCTGACTGGAATGGAAGAGTGCGTAATAAACTTCCACATTCCCATATACCTGCATCCGTGGTTCATGCGTCTTCCAGGATTTTTCTGGAACCAAACGCTGACTTTGAAGTAATTTCCCGGAATTATTAAAGAAAGCAGCTTTTAAACTCGAATCAAACATCATAAAAGATACACCTTTTCGTCCGAATCTTCCAACCCATGGCGACATAACGACGATCAAAACGCGCACGGACTGCGAAGAAAACGAGCCTCTGCTTTGGCCCATTACGCAGCGCCGATCCCGTAAAATTCAATTTGGAATCGGAATTGCGCAGGGCCACTTGCACCAAGAGGTCCAACCTGTCACAGTCCTAGTACAAGGAAGTGGCTGTATTTCACTCTCTAACTCGCAAAACTGCAATAATAATAATAATAATAATAATAATAATAATAATAATAATAATAATAATAATAATAATAATAACATTCTTACCCAAATGATTCAGCTTTGACAGAAACTCAGACTTTGGGCTCCAGATGTCCCCCAGCTTTCATAAGAAGAAGATCAACCTTTATTGACCAGTAAGCTTTAGAAAAATCCACCAATCTGTTGTCAGTGTCTGCCAATCTCAGAACAGACTCTAGAACCCCACAAAGCAGAGTCCGAAACTCTCCTCGCGACTTTACTGAAAGCGTGCTCGCGCTGTGCCACTGCCACAGCCAGCAGCTCGGCTTCGCGCGCTGCCTGCTGCTCACATAGTCCAAACGGTCCGAAATAAGCTCATCTACTCCTGCACGTGCAGCGGACTCGAAGACTGGAAAGGGCGCACGAGGAGAGGTGAAGGCGGCTCTCCAGAGGGGGGTGACTCTGGCGCGCTTCGTCGCCGTTGAGCAATCCACTCGGACTGGTAGTCTCCACTGACTGCTCCTCTGTCAAGTAGTGGTGGGAGTTGGCAAGGTGTTGTCGTAAAGTCGGCTCCGTTCAGACACGTCAGACACATCCGCGGTTTTATTTTCAGAATAAATCCCTGGTACTGAAACCTTCACTCGTGCGTTCCGACCGTGCGCTGATGAGGTGCTCGCCCAGGATCGACCAGTGAGCAGCTATTCGATCCAGAAAAGTTTAGGCTGATTCTGGAAACATGTAGGCTATATGGATGAAGGGCAATCGTGGATGAGAAACACTTTCGAGACTAAAGGAGCTGAAACTGGGGTGGGGATTCACTTTGCAACGGGACATGTACATCCAGACCTGCAGTGGTTTAGATACGAGCATACTCGTGTGCTAGAATTGACCAGAACATTTTAGTTAATTTTTGTTCTCTCCTCACTCCACTCTTTTAAAATATAAATACTACTACTGATGATGATGATGATAATAATAATAATAATAATAATAATAATAATAATAATAATAATAATAATAATAATAATAATAATAATAATAATTATTATTATTATTATTATTATTATTATTATTATTATTATTATTATTATTATTATTATTATAAGTCAGAAGGACCGAAGTGAAGTCATCTTTGGAATCCCTTCTCAGGGTTTGGGCTTTTATTTTTGAAAACGCACTACGTTTACGTCAGCGGGTTTCTTGCGGGCTTGACGCACCTCGCGCTCGCCGCGGTCCGCAGCACCTCCCGCTTTCAGCAGGACACACGCGCGCTGCTGAGCAGGACCGTTAGAGCCCGACTTGGCTCCGCTGAGAGAATGAAGTGAAGAAGGGATCTTTTTCTTTAATTCGAGACCTCCCAAGGCTCAGAACCCAGAGGTGTGGGGTGAGCCTGATATCATGTCTGGCTCCGGTGGGCTCGGGGGATAATTGATCATTATTTTGGGGTTGATGCAAAACAGCCCGTTTCACTACTTTAGTATATCTGCAAAGGTAAAAAAAACCCAAAAAACTTTCGATTTGTGACAGTTGAAAAACAGTTAATGGGCTAATTGTTGAAAAGCTTTACAGATGTTTTAGTTTAATCTATTCATTGGAAAAATCACGTATCCAGTGTCATTGAAAAAAGCTTGCACCCTGTGATTAGATAGCTTATACAACCACCTTCCCATGGACGGAATTCACAGGGGTCTGAAAAAACACGAATTTGTCCCTCCCCTGTCACACTTGCTCATGATCATTCATCAATCAAGCAGCTGGATGTTATTTTTAATCTTAAACCCTGCATAAACAGTCAGGTTGAAGTCCCACAGTTCTATCTGAGTTAGCTAACGCAAACCCTAACCCTATGCTTCAATTTAATTGGTCTGGTTGAACTAATTATACACAAAACTACACGCTGAACGAACCAGTGAAAAGTTTTGCCATGTTTACTCATGCTGGATTTGTCATGTCAATTAGATCTCACAACTCGTGAAAATAAAAAGGACCCCCATACACCTCAGGGTTCTGATTTATTTCACTGAAATATTTCATTCATGTAGACAAAAAAAAATTCTATGATGTCCTGCAGAAGGAAAAACATTTCCATGGCTCTGCAAAATTATTTTCTACAAGCATAATTGTTGACAAAGAAAACCTCTAACATGTGGTATGCATTTGAGCTCACCCCTGCGTTATTTATTCTCTGTATAAATACAATTTATATGAGGAGGTCTGAGGGATTTTTTTGAGAATCTGGTGGCGGAAGCATCTTAAACAGTGACGGGGAATCTGGTCACCGAGGATAGGAGAACAGATGGAACATAATAAAGGGCAAATCCTTGAAGGAAGAAGCTGCTAAAGACATGAGGCTGTGTGAGAGGTTCACCTTCCAGGAAGACAATCATCCTAATCATGCAGTCGGAGCACCAAGACATTGCTTTAGGTTGAAGCATGTTAATAAATCAGCATCATCCTGGTCAAAACGCCAGATCAGAATCCAACTGCAAATCCGTGGTGTTGCTCACATGCAAATCTGCCTGAGCTTTTAAAATTTTTGGGAAAAAAATAGAATTGGGCTAAATTTCAGTCTACGTGACAATCTTGTACATTCCTGCCAATGTGAAATAGTTTAAGAAGTACTTTTGAAGGAAAAAAAACTTTACCAAGGTGGATTTAGTTACTACAACATGACTCCCTTCTGTTTGTTTTGCCGCTGTGTGTACAACTCTGCTTGCCTTTAACACTCATTTAATCTGCAGTCTTCTGCAGCTGCTGGGCTAATTTCGCTGCCATCAGTGATGGCACCCAGCAAACCTTTAAACGACATGCTAATTACTGTCATCTAATGAAACTGTTGTGCGTAACCTGCTTTTATGGCACCATAAAGCGAAGCAGCACACTGCTAAGTGACCATCAGGAGGCTGAAGGAGTGTGCCGCTGTCGCCCAGGTTGTAGTGGTGTGTCCTTTTACACGATTTATGACAAGTTCTGTCAAGGCATCATGAATGAAGTAGAAAAGGATGGCCAGTGCACCTGCATCGTCAGATAGACGTTGCAGCATCAAATATCTCTATGACTCTTAGCGGCAGACGCAATATTATTTAGCATTTACCAGCAACACGACACATATGGAATAAGCTCCAGGTCAGAAATCTCTACATTCACTTTCAAGAATATCAAATCAAAAATCATAACAGTGTTGAAAATGTTGAAAGCAGCTCTAAATTGCTCTTTCTCAGCCTTTCAAATACAGAAATGAATGGTACGCATTTATTCTAAATGGGGCTTTTCCTCCATTTACCATCAACATCATAGAGTAAATTGTTAATTTACATGACTGGTTAGGTGAGCGCTTGTATTTTCTGTCAATTAGTCTAATAGGCAAGGCAAATTTATTTGTATAGCACATTTCAGTACAAAGACAATGCAAAGTGCTATACATGATTAAAATATAGGAAAATAAAAACAGAACAAAAGCAAGTTGGAATAAAATGTAGGAAAAAAATGAAACAAAATAAAACATGGGAAAATGGAAACGAAAAGCAAATATTAAAAACAGTTGGACTACAAACTTCAACTAATGATGTTTCAGTAAAATAGTTTACCTAGAACAGCCAAAGGCTAATCCTAAACAAATGTGTTTTTAATAGGGCTTCTTTTGATAAGTCATGTTCGATTTAAAAAGCAACCAAAAAACAAAACCCAAAACATCAGAAGATGTCAATGATTAAAAGAAAATTATAAGGTTTTTATGTTTTCTGGTAGGACCGACAGTCCAAAATACTTAATACTGGATTCTAAAGCTTTTGTATGAGAATTTATTTTAAACAACTTTTTTTTTAAGTGGCCTGGATTTATCCCTGTGGCTTCGTTTTGCCAGGCTTGCAAAAAAAGAAAAGAAAAACGGCTTCCAACTAAGTCCTGGCATATTGCATCGGTGCTCAGCATCATGTTAGGGAGAAAAAACACAAGCTGCATTAGGAGGAGAGCAGACTGATGATGATGAAGACCGGGCTCGGCGACCCTTTGGACTACAGTGCTGCATGAGAGATGTTGGTGGGAGGGAACTGAGCCCGGGAACAAAAGCCAGCCGGTCAGGAGGAGAGGTCATGCAGATGGTGAGAATGCTCACTCAGACAGCTCGAGTACTGATGGGCAAACTGACCAAATGACCCCTTCACACACACACACACACACACACACACACACACACACACACACACACACACACACACACACACACACACACACACACACACACAACACAACAACACTCTCCCGACACCCCGATGACACCCTAACTTCTAATGAATTCTCACAGCACAGACAAACATGTTTAGTCTTTCTCTCTCTCACACACACACTCCCATCCCCTCCCCTCCACTTGCATTCCTCCCCCCCCTCCCCCCCCCCCCTCCAAGCCCCCCAGGGAAGTGATCAGCAGGAGATGAAAGGTGAAGCCTTTTCATTTAAAATGGAGTTAAAAATTAAACACGAAGAAGAAAGGCACTGAGTTTAGTTTGATTATGCAGGACGGAGACGTCCAGAGGAAAAATGTGAAAACCCGAATAGAGCCGTCGGTGCTCAGCAGATTGCGTGGCTGCTGATATCGAGGTGCATGTTTTTCTGATAACCCCACAGAGCTGGTGGCGTGGAGTGTTTTCCCTTCCAGCTCTCTGTGCACGCGGCTTGTGTGGGCAACTGCCAATTGACTCACACTGGGGTGGACAAAAGCACAGGAGCTAATCATTAACACGAGACAAAGATGCAGCACAAAGGGAGCGAGATGATCGCTGAGGGAACTTTGCACTCAGCTACATGTTGCTCTCTCCTCTGCCAGAGGTAGAGTGCCGGTCAGAGCTTTACATCCACTCATCAACAGCATGAGTTTGTATTAAGGATGCTTTTCCTTTCTCATTCCAGAGAGCAATGATGATATCATGAAGAGAATCGAATGAAGGAAACAAGTGTATAAAAAAAACCTTTTGCCTACAAAAGTTGCAATCTATGGCAGATTTTCTTCAAACCCACAAAGGCTCACGTGTATACGCCTCAACTAATAGTTGGGAAAATCTTCATATATTAACTTGCAGAGAAACAAAACCATTTGTTTAGCCCTCAGCAAACATCTGTCATTATTTTTGGCTGGACTCTTCTTATCAAAACCGGAGACTCTCAGATTGGTTGGATTTCTGGTTTGGACTGAGCTTCTCAACGTAGTCCATTAACTTTCAACAGGCTGAGGTTGGGTACATTCCAGAAGCTTAGTGTTTGCCTGCCTTATCCCTCCCAAAAAAAGGATGTTTGGGATCCTTGTCCAGTTGGAGCACCCAACAGTCCTCAAGTTTCACTCATCTGACCCAGTCGCCCTGAGATGATGGCCATGATGTTTAGAAACAAACCAGCAACCACTGAGGATTCAAACCTACCATAACCTTGAATGGGCTGGAGCACCGGTTTCACTGTCCACTCTGCAATGGTTGTAAAATCACTGTGGACTTAGAGGGACCTGAGAGAGGAAGAAGTGCTGCTTCAAAATAGACACTTTCTAGCATGACGGAAATCTACTGCTCCCAACGTGGACAAGCAAAATGTTTTTTTGGAGATACATTCTAGGCAGATGAGACAAAGATTGAGCTAGTTAGCCATAGTGTATTTGGAGGGGTCCAAGGGAGGCTGTGAAATAAAAAAATACTGTACCAACTGTTAAGCATGATGTTGACAGCATGATACTGATGGGCAGTTTTTCTGCCAGTGGTGGCAATAATGGGTGGAATAGTGAAGGTAGAGGGCAACTTGTGGGCGCGCAGGTTGTGCAGGAGTAGCATGAGCAATCCATGTACGGAGGCTTTAGTCCTCGACACGGCTGACCCAAGTTCGTTTGCCGCATGTCTTCCCCCTCTCTCAATCCACCTTTCCTGTCAGCCTACTTTCAGTAAAAGGGCCACTAGTGCCACAAAAATCCCCCTCAAAATCAATATTTAAAAAAGGTATAGGACTACTGCTAGCTTCTTCAGCATCACAACACATCAACAAGTAGAAGATCGAATACACGACAGAATCGAAACAAATATAAGTAAAAGTGCAGAAATGTGTGGCAATGAAGTAATTAATAATATAGTTTTAAACTGAGAGGAATGCACTCGGAACCAGTGACAATGGAACTCGTGAATCCATGCAAGGTTTCCCGCAGAAGACATTGGTTGCCTAAAATGATTTGTTACAATAACTTGTGTGATGAATGAAATGGTTTCCCCACGATGTCAGGGGTATTTTTGAAATGTCAAGGCAACAAAGCACCATTGCTAATACATCATTTCCTGGCATTTGATGACCTTTGGAAACTAAAGACAAAAGAAAGAAAACGATCCCAACACAACTGCAAATAAATTCTTTCATAAACGCTACATCCAACCCAACCTCTTTGCTAAATATGTCAGTCACACAATTATGCCCTACAAAGTCAGAACAGCTGACTTAGCCCAGCAGACTGAAGGCCTGCTACATCCTTTGATCAATAGTTTTCAACCATCATTCTAAGCGACGGTTGTCCTGTACTATTAAGGCCAAGATGCGCTGCTGGTGCACGAACCTCCACGCTCTGTGCAGATTTTACTTTCTGACATACAGGCTGCGTAGAGGGTCCCTCTATGGACTACCAGGTTCACAAGATCAAGTATTCATGCGAAAGTATGTACTGAAAATTCCGGAAATTACGCCACCTTAAAGTCTAACTCTTGGACTGAATGTATTTTAACGCAGATGCATTCAAATAGTCACCAGAGTAAAGAAATGTATATTATATGTGAATTATGTGCGCCGTTTGGAGGTAATTTCGATAAAACTTGCTGTATAAGCGAAAGAGCCCGAACATTCCTCAATCGGGCTGCTCCGGAATGTGACGTCACAAACAGAACTAGTACCGTGCATCCGGCTGCTAACACTACGACTTTCGCTACCGATTTATTAAATTTAATTAATAACTCGTACTCTACGTACAAAAAATTTATAAAAAAAATGTCTGATACATCTTCAAACTCCACCTCAAGCATCGGCGACTCAGATACCGAATATATATATACGAAGAAACGGAGTTTGAACAAGGTGAACCTGAGGAGACTATATCTAACGCTGCCCAAGACATAGAGCCCATGCTCCATTCTAAGTACCCCTCAAAATCCTAGCTCGTGAAGTGTGAATTGCATAACACACTTTTGTCACTGCCGGCAATCCAGTCCTTTCGCATTTCTTTTACGAATTTATCCCATTTCTTTTGGACCTTTTGATCCTTCGGCCAAGTATGTAGCGCTACTTTCTGGCCCGCACTAGACCGCGGTGAAGTTGGTGTGACATTGGACAATCAAGCTCAGCGGAGTCAGCGGAGCACTCTTGAGAAACAAAAATCAAATCAGATTTGTTGACGGTCCCACCGCGTATGGGAGAAGGGAGCAGCTGAGAGACGCTGGCCGAAATCGGAGTCCTTCAACCGGATCAACCGTGAGCTAGATCCCGCTGACTCCGCGGAGCTTGAATGTCCAATATCAAACCAACTTCACCGCGGTCTGCACTACAGCCACCAACTACGCACCTAGAAGGCATTTTATCTTGTAATTAGTTTGGCGATTTTTTTTAAAAGCGCTTGCTCAAAGTAGACGTGGATCAGCAGATTTGGTGTGTGAAAGAAGATACTGGAAAACATGCATATATATCCTTGTTCGCCGTACCGTTTGTACAACGTAAACGCCTGTGTGTTTCTATGCAAGTTCGCTTCGAGCATTCTCTGTGTTCTTGAACTGACGTCACACGTCGGAAATGGCCGATCGTAAACGGAGGCAGCACTCAAACGCGGAATACCATAATTGGTGTAAAAAATGCGCGATATTTCATATTTAAACTTAATTTGAACACTTTTGATACATGAATATTCAAAGTTTACCTTGTTCTGGAAGTTATTCAATGGTTTTCAGGATTTTTTTCAGTCCAAGAGTTAGACTTTAAACAAGCTGTAAATAGTAAATATAAAGCTGAAGTAGCTGTTCGAACAAGCTCAACAAAGGTTGCTGTTTCACTTTCTTATCTGTTTTCTGTACTCCTGAGCTCCTACCATGGGTACACTGTTTATGGAAAAACATTTTGAGCTGTGTGTTTCCGCGATGAACTTACTTACATGGGGACGAACCTGGCTGGATATTGCGTACCATTTACTTTGCGGTTCGTAGATTTATTTTTTATTTCTTTAATTTTCCCCAAAGCGGATGTGTTTGACTTTGCTAAGGTTTATCCCTTCCTGTCTGACTCATGACTTTCCCATCAAATTGCTGCGTAGCTCCAACCACTCATACACAGCGGCGTAGAACTTCACACGGTCTGACAGGCATGACACTGGCCCAATTCACTTCAACCTGATGTAATTGCGTACTATGTGTGGCAGTATGCCCTGTGGGCTCTGAAAGCACCACACAAGTGCCTGAATTTGATTGGTTGTGGCACTGTCTGTATATAAAGGGCCCTCCCTCACCTGGCGGACATGTTTTCCTTCCGGTTCAGACCTCGGTGTTTGCTGGTGCTGCACGCCAGCTGCATACTAATGCATGCTTGAATGGTGCGCTTAAGGACACTAATCCCTGATCATTCCTTCTTGTGGTAAGAAGCTTCTCACACCCTTAATGTCCGTTAGCCTAGCTTTAGCTCAGCTTTACCTGTGTACCCAGGTGGCCCCTACAAACTTCCTGATTTCCCCTCCCTGCCTGAGGCACTACATAGAGCTCAGTGGTAAGCGAAAAGCTCATTCTTTGTATGCTTCCAGATTCTATTTTTGACATGTATGTTTGATAGACGCTGCTGTTTGTCCTTGGCCGGCTGTTTGCCTGCCTGTTGTTCCCGGCTGGCGGTCCGCCTGCTACTTGGTTATCTGTCGTCGGCTGCCTACCTGGGCTGTTACTCTGGTGGTCGGCTTCGTACCCGCCGTCCTGGTCGGCGTAAAGCTGGCTCCTGGCCCTCGTTCAGTGTGGCTGATTCAGGCTGGGTTGCGACCAGCTCGCACGGATCGTTCTGATGCTGCTCTGGGCGGCGTCTGCTGCGGCCTGGCGGCTCGTCCCTGGGAGGATTCTTAATTGGAACTGTTGCTGCTTGAGTTGTCGTGGACTGAACTGTATAATTATGAAATGTATGTAATTTTAATGTCTCCTGTATTTTGACAGGAACGGCCAGCTCGTGGTGTTGGTGGTGGACTTTCTGGGTGGTGGTACCCTTTCTGGTTTGGTGCACGATTTTCTTTTATTTTTGTTTGCTGTGTTTCTTTTGCAGGTCACTACCCTGATTTGCACTGCCATCTTTGAGTTGAGCCAAACTGTTATTTTAATGTGAGTGGTTTTAAAGTAGTATGAAAACAATTGTGCTATAAATAAAATTATTGAACTGGGTGAGATTGCCTCAAGCCTCATCTGTAGCGGGCCTGTGTACCTTAAGGGTAATTTGAAGTAGAATTATTGCAACCTTTATATTAAATTAGTGGTCTTAAATTGAAATTACCAATTTGGATCACACTGGTAACGCCACATATGTATTCATACGATCCGTTTTTCTGTACCCGAGGTTCCGGCCTTTACAGAACACTCTTTAACCATCAGCATGAGACTTCCAAACCACATGAAGGCTGCTGACACCTACACACCTGTGCTATAATTCTGGCTGAACGTTTGAGTTTCAAAATATTTGGTGTCCTTTGGTGTCCTGACACAATCTTTTCTACAGGGCTAACGTCAGGACTTATTTTGACTCCTCTAAAAAACTTGTCATTGTGGTGTGGGTATCCTCTGAGCATTAGCACGGGGCAGAGACTTCTTTCTGCACAGCATCTGAATCGATGAGGATGTAAAAATCCCTTCGCTGTGGACAGTTACTCTGGTGTTCTAGCAGTTTCCAGGCAATGGGAAGCTTGACTAATTTCCTTTTATTTAAGGATCACAGATTGGGTTAAATAGTTAATGTTAAGACATAACTGGGAGTCACATCGCTATGAGATACTGTTCAAAACCCAGGACTTTATTTTTCTTTACTTGATTTTCTTTTAATTACTGTACATTATGGTGTAATATAACAATATAATGACGAAAGTGAGAATAGAAAAAAATTGGTGGATGCATAGCAATACGTCTAACACAATAAATGTATTGGAGATTATTTCTTTTTCTTTTTAAATGAATCGCCATAATTTGACTTTTAAACTCTTGACTGAGGTTCTGCAGGGTTCCAGCACACAGCGTGTCTCCCAAAGAGCTGCAGGACTTCAGCAGCGGGAGATGTTTGGTGGGGGTGGCAGAGAAGTGTTTCTGTTCAGCTGCACAGTCACTTTCATTTGACCCTTTCTGAAAACCAATGAGCCGCAAGACACTTTCACTTTGCAGTTGTGAGTGGGCACAGGTAGTTGGTGATGTGACAAAACTCTGACTTGACTGTGAGATCATGAGTGGCTGACTAAATAAAATAAAAAGCGGAGGCTAAAAATGATAAAGAAGGTAAGTAATTCTGCTCTCAAACTAACAGTGATGGCATGTTGGACACTGGGGGGGAAGAAACATACAGCACAGCTCAGGAGTTTACAGAAACTATGAATGTAATTTTAATATGAATGTAATTTTAATGTTTGGCTTGTGGTGATTTAATGGCACAATTAGTTTAAACTGAAATACCCTGCAAGTCTTCGTAGAGCTGTGGTCAGGTCAAATCCAGGAGCACAATGTATTCTTTCAGTCCAAAATCAGTTTTGATTTTTGTTTGAAATAATTTTTGGTTAAAAATTGCAAGCAATTAATTTGAGATGAGCTTAAAGCAGCACTGTGTAACTTTTGGCAACTGGGGGTGCTAGACTTATAACTTCCAGATTTAGTGCCCCCAAAAGGCCACTAGCAACATTGCACTGTTGCAAAATTAAGGAGTCTTTTTCTGGGTTTTCGAATCTAATAGCATGTGTCATGACCCATTCAGTGACGGATCCGATCCTCTCTATTTACATAGACCAGTTTTTGAGAAGGGCGATGTGCTAAATGCTATATCTTGACCTGAAAAATAAGTTAATATATTTCAAATTAAGCCGATACCTGGGTCAAAACGTACACGGTGTAAGTGCTGCTTTAAGGACTTTGGAGGTACTCTTTCTCTTTCATCATTCCATCCACTTTGTGCACTGGCAGCAAAACAGACTCTCAGCTTGATGCTTCTATCACTATTCTACATAGTTGGTAGAGTGGTCCTTCATTTGAAAGTCTTATATTGACATTTCTTGTGATTGCTGAATCAAAGTACATATTTTCTCCAGAAGAAACTTGGCTTGTCCATGTGGGTAGCTAGGCTTATGACCTTTGAGCAGGCTCTTCTTTCTTGGTCAGCTGTGTCTCATTTCATGTTACTGTTAAGCTGGCTTTAAACTGTGTACAGCGGCACTGCAAATAGGGTGACCACCTGCTAATAAGACCAAGGGGGGACAAGGGGTATGTTTCTGAGGGACAAAGTGGGACACTGCTTGGCGCGGCGGTGCCCCCACCTCACGGGCAGACTCACTGATAGTGGTTTACACATTTCTAGCACATACCACCTTACATGGTATATTAATAATGCCCTATTCCCATAAACATGTGTAATTGCTGATGTATGCTCATGAATAGGCCAACCAATGTGTATTTCTTTCTAAATAAAGATTCATAATACGTTGAACATTCAATGAACAGATGCACTTCCAATTCCGATTTACTTTAGCTGTTTAATTTTATTTATTTTTCATTACAATTTATTCACATTAAATAGATTATAATTTAAAATTAAAGGATTAACAGGAATTGTAGTTGCTCTACACCACAGGAACTGTACAAAAGTCTTAACTCACGACTCCAGAGGTTCACAGAAAGAGAAGGGGGAGGAAGGATGGTGAACTTGGATGTTGGTAAAGGCAGGCGCAGGAAAAAAAAAAACTGTTCAGTGTTCTGGGGACACCTTTAGGACTTTGGGGTCACCTTTAGGACTCAAACCTTTTCAAGCCAAAACATGAAGTGGGCAGAATGTTTAGATGTCCACTTATAACATCAGTTTAATCCAAAACATTACAAAATTAACTGACCAGCAATCTAATCACAACGAGCCAACAGCCAGGATGTTTCTGAATCAGATGATTCATCAGCCTACCTTCCATAAGGTCGCCGCTGCATCACTGAAGGCTTCCCCTGGAGCCGCAGCACCAGAGCGCTTCGGCCGTCTCGGTAGAGTCGGTTGATGCAGTCAGGATCCAGCAGCGTGAACGTCGGACTAGTTTTGACTTGAACGGCCATCAGCCTCCATGAATACCAGGTTATCCTTGTTGATATTTATTAACACCGATTCAACTCTTTCACTGCGGAGGTTCGCTTCGGTAAAGTCGCACTGCAGAGCCATCCGCACCAAGTGACGACACGAAACAGGTTAAAATGTCCTCGTACGTTATGAGGCACTTCTTCATGTCATCCTCTCAGTCATGAATAGTTTGAAGCTTTGGCCATAGTTACTTCGTCGTTCGAAAATAAGGTGGATAGAGCGACCAACTTTTTTTTTGAGAAAGCATTGATTATGCGTGACACGGTCTCAATTTGCGGGACGCATGAATTGGGCTTCAAACGCTGTGCGCGCACGCGCTACGCGGGACGGGTGGTCACCCTAACTGCAAATCAATCATCATGACAGGCTTGAGCCCTGATGGTTCTTGTACCAGAAACTCCTAAACCAAATTTTTTTTTACCTTATATTGGCAGTTTGGGGCAGATGGTTGAAACTTTGTTAAACCTGGGGTATTCTAGCAGGAAAGTATTCTCTAAACAAATATCGAAACTGGTTTTGGGATCTGTAAAAATGCAACCTTTCAAGCTTCTCCTGTGGCATTAACTTCAATTGTACTGAAAATTTATGGGCAATCTTAAAAAGGGGGTCTGAGCCAGCAATCCTTCCAATTTGAGCCATTTCAGAAGAAGAAAAGTGGCAAAATACCATACCAGAAATTTTGCAAAAGAGTTTTTAAATGTTAGATAATGTCCGGGGTGCACATACTTTCATATGTCTACTTTGGAGCCTGCTTGTTAAAGCAATACCAAACAAACTCAAACATGTGCACTCAGTTCTCGTTTTACGGCTCTATTGAAGTTGTTTGTTGCATAAATATTTCAGCCCCAAATAACATTGGTTCCATTGCATCACTGAAAAACAAATGTGGACCTAACATTCATGCTGATAAAGGTGTATCTAAACATCTGTAGGCACCTGTGGCTATTCGCCGCTAATGCAAATCTTCCTGATGTTTGAACAGGATTTGTATGATCCAGGTGCGGCTCAGAAACAATCTGTAAATGTAAAGAACTATCCCAAGCTGTTTTGGCACAGAGGCTTAGCAACTTCAGATCTTCTCTCCTTTGTGCCAGCACACAGTGGCTAGTTGTTCCATGTCTCAGCCTTGGCACTCTTTGTGTGTCTGTCTTTTTCTAATTTTGCCTTTACCTCCCATCTGCTCTGATTATAAGCTGAGGAAAGAAAGCAGGGAGTAAACAGAACCCCTCTCCCCCCCACCCCCGAAAACACAACTCTCAGCTGCATTTGAATTGGAACTCTGTCAAAATATAATTAAAACAATTCTGCAAGTCAATAAAGAGTTTCATTAATCTCCCCTTAATTCAGTGAGGAAGAAAAGTTGGTGTTTAGAAGGAAATGAAAACAGACTTACTGCACCACATATTCAGATAACACATCAACAACTTTTAGCTTTCACGGATCCTTGCTGCTAGCATTAAAGCCAAGATGTTAAAATCTGATCAAGTGAAATCAGAAATCCTGTTAAAAAGCAACACGTTCAGAAAGACTGCCTTTTTTTCATTTGTTTAACAGATCAGCGTAGTCAGTTTGCCAGCTGCCTCCATGACAGCTAGGCTGTGAGAGGAAAATCTGTCCTGTGGTCTACTGAGACAGGTTGGGGATGCTTCAGACAGTGATCTGTGTTAGGATTAAAGAAGAATATGGAAGAGTCTTTATATTCACACAGAGTACAGGAAGCGCTAACTTTGTTTTATCATATACAGATTCTTACGGTTTCTCTGGTCAAAGTACGTTAAAGTACTGGCAGCACGGTTGCCCACTAGTTAGTGAAGTCTTCATTAAACCGACTAACTGAAATTACGGTTGTTATTGTAATTTAAATATAATTGTTACTGCAATAACAGAATTCAGAAAAGGCTATATTTCTAATCGTTAATAGTAGTTTAATATGTAAGTAAAAGCCAGTCGTGTACTGTGATTTCTACAGCAATCTATCCTACTAAAAGCTGTAGCCGCTATTGCTGTCTGATTCCAAACCAATGTGAAGACTGCATTCACCCTAACAATCTAGCTTCACGAAAAACCCACCCGATAGGTTGTGTTTTAGACGACACTGCGCTGAAAATAAAGCTGAGTAATCGAGACTCTGCTGTTGAGCCGGTGGAGTTTCCAAGGGTTGCTAGAATGTATATACAAAGGTCTGACATTGGGTTACTTATCAGATAGACAGAATTAGTTCTGTGTGGGGTCAAACAGGGATCTGACATAAATAAAGCCAGTCTGGCTGGCAGTCTCTGTCTTTCAGAGTAAGTCCTTTGTCTCTGACACAGACAGACAGGACGATGGCAGATACAGTGGGGGGGGGGGGGGGGGGGGGTAGTGGGGTGGGGTGGGGGGGGGGGGGGCAAGAAGGTGCTATCCCATTAAAATCAGAGTTGTTCTAAGGAGCTGCACTGACAAAGCAGTTCTAAGGGTCATCTACTTTCTACTGGCATTAAATCCCTTCTACAATCCCAATATCAGTTCTGCTTTATTTTAACGTCTTTTCCTTTGTTGTCATTAAGTTCTTTGTTCCTTTTTATGGGTCCCTAACATTTTTATTCCTTTTCAAACCATCACTTCAACTCTGGAATTCGTCATGTTATTTTTCTTCAAGTTATTTTTCAATTGTATTAATATTTTTAGCCTGAGGTCTTTTTGGATTGACTTGCCTTGCAAAAGTTCTCAGACCTCTTGAACTTCACAAACTGAATTTTACGGAGAGGTTAAAGGTAAAAGATCCCCTGCTTCTTATTTTTTCACAAGTAGAAACCTAAAAATGTGGTGTGAATATTCATCCTCCCTGAGTCAATATGTTGTAGAAACACCTTTGACTGCAATTATAGCTGTGCAAAATAGCTCAAGCTCAGTCAAACCAGATAGAAAGTATCGGTGAATACCAATCTTCAATAGCGAGCCTTGCCCCAGATTTACATTTGGGTTTAAGTTTGCATTTTGGCAGGGCCATTCTAACATGGATTTGCTTTTATCTAAATCCCTACCTGGTAGCTCAGGCTGTATGATTAGAGCCACTGGATCTGCAAGAAGACACATTTGTAATGTGCCAAAATGTAAAAAAAAAAAAAAAAAGTATTCTATAGGTATGAATACTTTTACAACTCATTGTGTGTCCACATTATGATTTATTAATATATGTTCCCATTCATGGTCAATCAGTTTACTAACTGGTTTGCTTATGAATTGGATGTCAGGCTCAGCCCCAGAGAACAGCAGCCAGCGGACTATCTACTTCACCAACAAACATACACGTTGAAGCCAGAGTCGAAAGGGCATCGAGCCAAAACTCCACACTAGCCCTTCTTGTGAGGTTACACAAACTCAGCTGTCTTCCTCGTCTCACAGAACCACAGCCTCTGAGCTTTTTCTCAAACGCGCTCTGATCACCCCACAGTGGGGATGAGACGGAGGATGGGGGTGCTGCTGAGACAGTGACAGGGAAGAGGAACAAAGGAATGGATGCCCAGTTAAAGGAATTTAAAGGACAGAGAGAGAGATGAAAGGAATGTGAGGAACATCATGCAAAAACTTTGATCATGTAAGAAAAATAATGAAAATACAACCCCTTCCACTGGTGATGTAATTTCTGGTTAGTATATTTTCATAAAAACCCTGTATACACTGTATGACTATGGGTGCCTGATGGCTAAGAAGCTCAGCTAGCTAGCAAGTTTGACTTTAGCATTAGTGCTGTGGTTAAACTAGTTAACACTGGAAACAAACTCCTTTCTATAGTTTACCACCAAAGGGTGCAAAACGTACCTGGAGTGAAATTTGAACAGTTTTTGTTAACATGATACATCTTTATACTCCCAGTATGAACAAACTGTAGAATATTACATTGCGCCAATGTAACTAGACAGTTTCTGTCAGACAAATTCAAAAAGTTCAGAAAATATTTCTTGTGTCAAAAGTTTGGTTAAAAAGAAGAGTTTGCTTATATTGTGTGTGACAGAAAGTCAATTAGCAGGCAGTTCAAAAAATGTCTCTCTCTTTTTCAGTTGAGCAACCCGTAAATTATCCCCGCCAATGATCTTCCTGTGTCACTGGAACACGTAAAGCATGTCCCGAAGGGCTTATTGTCTTATAACCAAGCAGAGGGGCAGTTACTCTGACCAGAAATGCTTTACATGTTCTCAAAATGTGTTGCACACAAGAGGATTGTGTTCCTGTGTTTTGAAATTTAGCTTCTTTATAAATTACTGGGTAATAAAATCATAGGTACAATTCAATGATTCATTTGACGTTCCATGATGTTTTTGAGATTGGGTTATTTTAAGAAGAAGGAGAAGAAGAAGACGGCTTTGGCCTTAGCCTAGCTGTTAGTTTCGGCCTCAGAGATCAGTGAATGAGAATTTTTGCTGAAGACAACTGAAGATAAGATATTAACTGCTCATAACCGGTCAACAAAGCCCCAGATTCACAAATCTTGAACTATCTGTTTACAATCAGCTGCTCTGAACTGTGCTTTTGTAAAACGGTTGAGATAATTTTCCAATCTACTGAGGCTGTTTGTCATTGCCATATTTTGACTTACCTACACTGTAATTAATCAATCAAGGCCACAGGAGTGTTTGACAGAAGATATAAGCAACCTCCTTTTTATCCAATAAATTAAAAAAAGCTAAAAACAAAGAAAGTGTCATGGCTCTATGAGGCAATAACGATGGAACCTGCTCAATGTATTTTGGACCCTGTTTACATTATCGACTATCATTTAGGTGATTATGGTTGACTTTGTGTCAGTAAAGAAGAAAGGCAAAGTGAGATCCATGCCACAAAGACAGATGAACGGCTATTTTCTGCCTGCTTCTCATCCACGGCCTATATTTAGCCTGATATTTTATTCATAACCCCTCCCTCAGTTACTGACATCAAAAAGCTGCTGCTACAGCCAAGAGTTTTGGAGACCGATACATTTATGAGTTACAGAGGATGTGCTTTTAGGTGTGTGTGTGTGTGTGTGTGTGTGTGTGTGTGTTCACACTAACCCAGCTGTGCTGCAGCTCACAGGTGAACAAACGGGAGGGGGATGGGTGCAGGTCAGTGTGTTTCTGTTCATATATGTGTGACGTAGGAGAAGTTAACAATGAAAAGGAAATGCTGGTTCCATGGCGCTATAGGTTTGTCCCATAATTCAGTGGCGCTGCAGTGGGGGGGCCCTTTTAACTACTGCCAGTTCTTATCGCAGGAAGACATCAGAAGCCACGTTGCCTTCATCTGACAAGAGTGAGATATTTTTTTCTCTTTGGCTGCATGAGGCACTTTTAATAACTGTGTGGGAGGGCAGAGAGGCACAACTCTGAACTCATTTTTTTTTACACAGAAGCGCAGGGTTTGGTCGGCGGATCGCAGGATTGTCAGAGCAGCAGCGTAGGTGGAGAGGTGCAGGTGGAGGAGAAACTCACATAGCCAGTCAGACCTGTTGGTAAAGACCAGGTCACAGCAGCGCATGGAGCGCCTCAATGACTAACTACGCCAGACTTGGTTTAATGTCAGACAAGAGGCTATTTCATGCGTAGTGATGGTGTGTAAGTCCTTTGATTCTTTAAATGCACAAACCATCTTCACTGAACTGTTCACTGTCATCGAACAGTGGTTGTAAATGTTATGTTTTTAAGCAGTTGCCCTTTTGAAATATTGAATTTGGAGAGGGTATGTCCAGGGGTGCCTCAAGTAAGTTTTGTAAAGGGTGGTCGCATGGAAGCGACCAGGAGTTTATTGGAAATATAGCTATGCCGTAACGTCAAATATATAGGTGCAATAAAAAAAAATTCCTTGGGAATTGTTTAAACAACCCACTGCTCTGTCAGTCGCTGTTTTACACACAAAAGCAAGAAATTAGAATAACCATTCCGATGAGGCTCATTTATCAGATTAATGCGAACTTTTCAAAATTTCCTTAAGAAGGGATTTAACATACTTTAACCGGTCCCATATTTCTCTACTAAGATGTTTTTTTTGAGCCAACGCACACTTACAAGCCCACCTGTGAATCACTCAAAAATAATTACAAAAACAAAAAAAACCTAAATTGTTTTAATGTGGCCTAGTCAAAGACTGAACTTGAATTGGATTGAGATGATGAAGCATGGCTTCAAACAGTCCATTCATACACAGAAAAACTTTCATGTGACATAAATCTGTTCTTTGTAAAAAATAAAAATTAAAAATAAATAAATAAAATGAATCACAAGTTAACACAAACTCTTAAAGGCAGTTGTTGTAACAACAGAGCAAAAACAAATACAATTTCACAGCACTACATTAATATGCTGGAAAGCGCCAGACAAAGTCCAGATTTAAATCCAATTGAGTCAATGCGGTAAAATTTGAAAACTGCTTTTCACAAACATTCCCCATCCAGTATGACCATCCAGCTTGAACGATTTTGTTCAAAGCTGCAAGAGACATACCTCACAATATCTGCAGTTCTAACTGCAACAAGTGGTGGTTCTACATAGTATTGACTTAAGGGGTCTGAATTCAAACACATGACACGCTTTTCAGATTTCTATTCCTAAAGCATTTTGCAAACCATGTTGAATTTCCTTCCACCTTCCCGTTTAACACTTCTTCGTATTGGTCTATCACATAAAGTCTCTAAAAAAAATACATGTAAATTTATGGTTACAATATGACAAAATATGAAATATGAGTATTTTCTTAATAGCAGAGGCGAGAAAGTGAGAAAGGGCTCATGTTAACTTTTTGGTAGAAGTAATTTTGGATTAACTTTGGAGCCAAAATTTTGTAAAAACCAATGTATAGGAGAAAATGAAACAGAAATCTGTATATTTTGTTCTTTCTTCTCACAAAGGGGCAACAGCTAAACAACATTTGCAGCACTCTCAGCGTAATCTCATGTTATCTCAGTGTTGGCCAATAGCACAATAAAAAACCTTTTGTAGATTTTCATTAGAGTAAATCCAAAAGGGTCAGGTTTCATTCAGCACGGGAATGACTGTGTCAATATGTTGTTTTCTGTTCAAACATATCCATTATGTTGCATATCTCATTGCTGACAGAGGGTGTGAGCAAAAGTATAGGTAAAAATCCAAATGCCCAGGCTCCCTGTAACTTTAGTGTTTGCATGTAGAGGGATAAAGATGGTGCATAGATGTTCTGAGCTGCCTGCTGTCAGCAGTGTGCAGGCTTGTGAAGAAGTGTTGTCGGCAGACTTCAGGTGTGTCACAGCACGTATCTGTCATCGCTGTTCTTCCGCTGGCCCCCATCCACCATAAAAACAGAGAAATTCCTGCTGTGGAATTTCAGCTAGGTCACTGGCAGTGAAGTTAGAGCTTCAGTGTTTGACAAGCTATGCTTACGAAATAGTGAACTCTCCCCTGAGTAAGCATTTCAAGAATTCAGGCATGTTTTTTAGCATCAATGTGTTGTTTCTGTTCAGGTGTTGCATTGTGATACTTATCCCAAAAAGTAAGGACGTTTGGGTTTGATTTGTTATTTCGTTGTTGCACCTATGCTTCTTAGCAGTAAATCTTCATTTGGAAAGCCTACTCAAAAAAATGCATCTGTTGGTTTGAGGGTTTTGCCTATCCGGGCGCTGTGATAGCTGCCCACTGCTCCCTTAGGATGGGTTAAATGCAGAGACAAATTTCATTAGAATGTACAATTGCAATGAGGAGTCAATGCTGCTTGTCAAGACTTGATGCAATCTGCTGGGTTTCCTTAGATAGGAACCTTTTTGACCAAACTGTCTGGATGATTTGATTGAATTCACTTTGTAAGGTACGTTGAAATGACATGTGTTGGGAATTGGCACTATATAAATGAATTGAACTGAATCACATTTGCCCTTCCACTTAATAAATGGAGTAAAACATAGGCACCCTCAACCCTCCTTAAACTAATTAATGGATGGGGATGGATGTTGCCTTCAGAATTTTGGAGTTAAGATGATGTAGTGGGCCCCCTGCAGGCCTGACCTCATCCCCCCACTGAAATCTTGTGAGATCAGCTTGGGAGTGCTGTTTGTTCCAGAGCAACCAGCACAAGAACATCCGCTGGCTTGTAACCGAAGCTCGTTGAAGAATGGGACACTGTCATTCAGTAGCGTGTTACCAAGCTGGTGACCTGATGAATGCCTGGCTATTGCAATTGTGCATGTTTCTACCTAGCACTGTTCAAAACCCCCCTTTTATTTTGTTAAATTAGTAATTTTCAGATTGACAATATATCTTGTGGCTTAAAATCTCAATCATCCAATTCAATAAACATCACCAAACAAGAGACAATAGCCAAATAAGCTGTTTAGCATTGGCAGAGATTTTATAAATTTATCATTGAAACAACCAACATTCTCAACTCTGTTGGTCAACCCACAAATGCATTTTTTTGTGGGTTGCACCATTCGAAGGACTTCATGCTCTACCAACAGCAAGACAGCAATTCACAGTGCTAACAAGACTGACCAAGATTCACAAAGACTGCACCAAGATGCTGAAATTTAGCTGATAAAAACAAAACAAACACACAAACAAAAAGAAAAAAAATGAAATACCTCAATCTGTTGAGTCAAAAACGGCACAAGGGACAGAAACATTACGGAATATATGTCAGTTTTAAAAGTTTCCAGAGAAGGAACAGCAAGGAGCAAAGCACCAGGATGCTTATTGATTGTTTAGAGTCTAGCTGTCCCTCTTTATTGTTACAAGGACGCTAATGATAAACAGCTCTTATCTGCCTTGCGGGCGAGTGCTGAAATCACATTTTGCACAACTGTTTGCTTGCACACACGCACGCACGCACGGACGCACGCAGGGACGCACGCACATGCTGGCTCAGCTGCTCACGCTGTCGTTTAGTGACACAGAGAACTCATGCAGATTATGATCTCAGCTCTCTGATGGGGGTTGCTTGCCTGAAGCTGTTGAGCAGAAGTCTTGCAAAAATACACAGCCTTAAAAAAAGTATTCACACCCCTTAAACTTTGATGATAACACATTTGACGGCGTTGCCCCGCCCCAACCCCCCAAGTTTTGCCTGTTTTGAGCTCCTTTCAGAGTTGGCTGTTTTTAGGGCTCTGTCACTTTTATGTTTACACTCGCACTTTATACACGGGAAAATGGTTGCAAACAGGTGTAAAACCGTACATCTTTGACCCTGAGTCAGACTCAGAAGCTGAAGAAGTTGAGCCTCCTGCACAACCAGCAAGGATACAGCAAGAGGTTTCTGAATGCTAACTTTCTAGATGGACAGAGGGCTATCAGTAGTCTATTGTTAGTGTTAGCTTGTGGTAAGTGATAAATCCAATTCATACTGAACAACAGCTATACAAAACACACAAGACACATCACTAAGTACTTACATATCTATAATCTGCAGTTTTGCACCAAACGGTAGGGACAGAACTTTCTGTCCGTCAAAAAAGTGTTTTGGCAAATCCTGCGTGCAAAGCTTTGGTTGCTAGGTGAGGGGTTGGACTCGACTGGGATTGCTAGGTGCCTGCCGATTGTGATGTAATAATTGGGAGGTTTTTGAAACAGCTCATTTTCCAGACATAAAAACAGCAGATGTTTTGCTTGGACTGTTTCTAGAAGTAGTAGAGACCCAAATGGAAGAATAAAAAAATGTGCAAAAGATAGACCTTTCCATAATAGGTTCCCTTTAAGCTTAACTGTTTTCCTATGGACAGATCCCCACAGCACGATGCGGCCTCCCGTGTTCTCTAAGAGACCTCAGAGTGTTTCACAGAACCTCTGTATTCATACTGAGATTAGATTACAAACAGAAAAACTCTTTTTCTTAATTGCGCAACTTTCAAAGGTAATTGGTCGCTTTGGGTTTTATTCAGATATATACAAGTCAGACCAAAGAAGGATGAATACAAATCCATACCACACATTTCAGTTTTTTACATGTAAAAAAATTGCATCATCTGAGTTATAATGCGAAGAAGTTTGAAACATTTCAGGGTGTATGCAAACTTTTTTAAGCCACTGTAGTGGAAAATGTCTTTCTGTGGCTATGAAAGAAGGTAAAAAAAGTTGTGATGTGATGAATTTGCCTAATTTTGATCAGCCTCCTGCTGGGCTGCTTTTAAGTTGGTCAGTGGGGAGTGAGATTGAATCAGTTGTTTCTTAAATCTGTGAATGGAATGGGAGACGTTGGAGAATGGAGACTCCAATGGGTTTAGCTCGCTCTCTTTCCACCTGTCACATTTTGGTAACTTTATTTGGACTTGGCAGAACCCCCCTCAGACGTATCAGACACATCACTTCCATCTCAAGCTAAACGACTCCAACATGCGTCACAGCCCTCCACTTTTGTCCCCCTTGACCTCTTGGCACCATGAGTGGTCTCAGGAGCAGAGGTCTGAGTCCCGGAGAGGCGGTGCAGCCATGAGAAGAACTGGAGATTGGTTTAAATGAGCTCTGTCATGCAGAACACTGTGGGAGGGGAGGAGGTGACAAATGCTAACTCCCACCCCCCCACAGATATGCACACACAGGTGGGACAAAGAGTGAAATGCACTCCTGTAGACTTTTTCATCTGGTTTGGCGATGGACCGGTTTAACCATTTTTCTCCATCTCCGATGCGTCTTTCCATTAAACCCCCCTTTCTCTTTCTTTTCCCTTTCCCTCTGTTGCACACAAGCAAATACACAGTAGCAGCTGCAACAAAGGCCACTGCAGGATAATCCAGCCTTTGTTGGCAAAATACAAATTACAAGTCTTTTAGTGCTGGCTCCTCCTTCCGTGTGTGCAGACTGGGCTGAGAAAAAGAAAGTGTGTGTATCTGCATTGGGGTGTCTGTGCATCTCCTTCAATATGATCATGCTGTGTGCAGACAAGCGAAGCCAAGTTTGTGAATGTGTGTTTTTGATAGTGGGTGTGGAGTGATTGCTGCAGAGAAAACAGGCGGAACGGAATAGAACCCTCTGCGAGACGCCATCCCGAACCCCAGGGAGGGGCAAAATGTCAATTAGAGACGTGTCTTTATAAACAGCGCCTCTGCTGAGGTTGCACTTTGTCTCCTTCATTAGAGTTCAGAACCTCAAACATCTGCGAGCGTTTTTTTTTTTTTGTGTATGGACAGTTACTTCTGCAGCATATGCTTCAAACATATCGATATCAATAGTTTTTAGATTGGATAGTTTCCTTGAAGTTTCAAAATACGGGCTGTACCTGTTGCAGACGTTCTGCTGTTGATGGATAGTCCGCTGCTGCAGAGTGAAATATCTGCTGCTCAACATTAACCTTTCCTCAGATTTTTGAATGAAATAAATGCATTTGTTTGGTGTTTTTTAAATAAACATTTAGAAAAGTGGATGTTTTGTCAGACTGTTACATTTGTAATGATCTAACCCCTTCCTATGTTTCTGAAATGCTCACAGAGTGTATTCCAGACAAATCTTATAAGTCTATAAGTAAAGGTCTTGCTACACCCAGAATCAACTCTAGATCCTGGTCCTGTTCCCTGGAATTTTCTTCAAAATGATCTCAGATCAGTAACAACAGCATTTTGCTCTAATAGCAAACGTAAAACACAGCAATTTTTTTTATCTTCTTGATTTTATGCTATCTTATGTCTGTATTTTAAACCTCTATAAAGAAAATAAAAAATTTAGATTGCAAAGCAACATACAATCTTGCCCCAAAACTTTGGCAATTAAATAAATATATATGTTGCAAATCATGCAGCTTCAGTTTTTGCAGCAAAGACTAACACTGCTTTTCTGCAGAGTGGTTTAAATGCATACTAACTTACAGCAAAGATCATTACATAAAAAAAGTTGTTTAACAAAAGTCAATTTTGTTTGTATTTTAGCCCTGGCACAAAGAAATCCTCAACAATCCTTTTAATGTTGTGTAAGCATAAAACGTTTTGCAGCAACCTAGTGAAAATTGATAATCCACCCTTCTTATTGTTTTGGGACAGTGTAAAACCATTGGTGTATGGAAGATAAGGTGGGAGTGACATTTAGTCTACTCTCATTCTAGAGGGAAGCATCCCAACAGAATGTATGTGTGTGTCCTTCTTCATCTCCTAGGGAATGGGCCCGATTTTATTATTGTCTTGAAAGAAGAGTGGGCTCTACATGTCCTCCAAGAGAAACTACCTAACGGCCAGGTACAATTTTGGTGACCTTCTGTGGTTTGTTTCAGCATTAGGGAGCACTGTGTCATGTGAAAAAGTGATAATGATTTGTCTTATACACCATCACTTAAAGCTGTAGCTGGTAATCCTGTTCAGAAACACTTTTTACTTAGACTTGGTCAGGCCTCAAACTTAGAATGAAATTTTTGAAAAATGTATTCTACTTGTAAGAACATGCACTTGCAATGTTTGTCTGGGCATCAGGACCACATTAGAAACTCACTAGCATTAAAACAGCACAAGGGTCAGGGGTCAGGATATAGGGTTATGGAATACCCAAACTTGGACTGTAATATTCCACACTGTTTGCAGATTACATTAATTAAACTAAGTTTAGTCCGAAAATGTTTCCTTGTTTAGAAAAACAGAAAAAGATTTTTAATTTCCCCCCATATATTGCTAAAATGTTGTCTCATTCTCTGCAACCAAATATTGTGTATTATCTCACCTAGTCTGATGGATGCATTGTTATACCCTGTTAATTACTACTGGATGAAAGCTTTCTTTTCTGATTGACATTTTTCCCTGCAACCGTTTCTCTAAAACCTGCTAGAAGAATTCAAAGCCAGGCTCCAAATTTTTGAGAAAACCCACTGTTGGTGGCTAGGTGGGCTTCTGGTAGGTAAACATCTGTGAGATGTTACTGGCCTTAATCAGTTTAGCAATAAAGTCAGCCATGTCAATATTTTCCCAGATCTGCTGAACATTGTCTCCTTTATTTACCTTCCAGCTGCCCTTTGGGAATGACCTTTCACTTAGATCTTAAGATGGCTCTAGAACACTTAAGCCACTGACCATATGTCATAACTCTGGACAGGATTAGGCACATTCTCAGCTTTATAAGCTATGTTGTGGGAAAGTGTGCTTAGTGAAGAACTACCAGTATTACTTGGAGAGGGTCAATATCAAATAAGGATCAGATGGGAATTCATTCGAACCTTTTCCAAATACAAAATTATAAATGCATTTTTTACTAAAAAAATCAATTGAGAAAATATTGCAAAATAGGATCAGTAACGCCAACCAAAGCATTCAGCTCCTTTCTGTTTTTGCATGGTATGCAGTAAATAAATACATTAACAAACTTCTTAAGGCTCTTTTCTTACGCAGTTTTAATGATTGACATACGGTATCCAGTGCTAACGATGTACTGATAGTTCCAAATTCACATCATTTTCCTGGTAATTCATTGTCTAGTAAAACTTTGTGTATTCCTGTTTCGTTTGGTCTCCATCTTTGTTGCTAAGAGCTAATCCCTGTGATGTTTTTGTGCTTTATTAAGATGTCAGTCAAACAGATTGGGTGCTTCAGTGAAGTCTTACCATTGTGCTCTTAGATAAATGAAACACTTCTTTTCTAAAGCGAAGATTACTTTTCGTCTGAGAAGTTTACAAAGAGTTATTATCATCAGCTGAAAACACCACTTTGACTTGGATAATAACAGGATTTTTGCTGTCTGTTGTTGACTGGCAGAGAAGGCTGGGTTAATGGATTAACTTCAACGAAATAATAATGGGACAGAGTGGGAAAGAAAAAAAAAAAACTGTTAAAGCTACTTTGACCTTGACACGGTTAAGAAAACACAGTGTTATGCACAATGTTATAGTGTACTGTAGTTATCTAAACATAAATATACATGATTCCTTCATTTGCCAATAGAAAATTTCCAATCAATCTTGCCCCATTACAAGGACATCAAAGAAACACTCGACCATTCACTCACAACTAAGGTATATATATTAGCATGAGATAGATGTGGCGGAGATGTGTGGTAGGAAGTTGGCGTACCCGGAAAAAAATACTCGGAATGAACGTTGAACTTGTAGGCAGTCTACAGTAGTTTTCTAAATGATATGGATGGTCTGATCAAGGCCCTTAATGTTGAAGAAAAAAGTGAAAATAATAAAATATACAAACAATTATTTGCAACCCACCCTGCTATTCCAACCAAACTAGTGTTTAACCAAATCAACTAAGTACACACAGTAGGACATGGGATGACAGTCAGCTCCACTATGCCTGAGGCTGGGGTTCTCGACTGGAAAAAGTCGGACCGTCCCCCCTGGGTTTGAGAGCAGGTTGAGGGTTTAAGAGCAGGCAGGAAGACAATGACAGGGGATTTTGGAGCTGAAGTAGACGACCGTGAAGTGAATACGTTCCTGGAGAATACTGTTGGGGAGAGCGTTGTAGGCAGAATGCAGAGTTTGACGTGGAAGCCGGTGGCAATCTCAACCAAGGAAGCACAGAGTGTACGCAGAGGGAGCTGAGAGGAAATAAGCTGGTGACAAGACTAACTCCTCTTCGAGAGAAACAGAAAAACTCAAAGAACAGAAGCAAGGAATAACACATGGAGGCACACAGATTCTTGAAAGATCTTGTTTTAAATTAACTTTTTAAAATTATAACTTTAATGTTATAATATCCATATCCATCACTTACACGTATCAATTGTCCTATATCCAAGAGAATCTACATACAATCTATGCACATGAGTTCGATCCTTGGTATCCTTTACATTTCTCATCATCTACAAATCCACAAACACAAAAGAGGATTTCCTGTCCTTTCATTTTCTTTTGAGATATTTTCAACTGTTCAATCTCTTCTGAAAGTGGTGTTACAAAATCCATCCAATTTTTCCAGAAAATTCTTAAATTTGCCAGATTCTAATCGGGCAGGAAAAGTCAACCTTTCCATCAAATAAATATCGTGCATTACTTTCACCCAATCTTCCCTATTAGGGATCTCTGTCTTCAGCCATTTCCTAGTAATGGCTCTTTTGCTCGCTACCAACATGACGCTAAACATACATTTATAAGATGAACTTTTTAACCTTATGATCCCTCTTCCCATATATAGAATGTCAAAAGCCAATGGAAAATTCACCCTCAAGACTTTCTTTGTTCAGTTCTTCAAATACTGCCAATATGGGACTGCACCATATAGGTGCCACTGTTGCCTACAGATTTCCTCCCGGTTCTATGCTGATAGCGACCCTCTAGCCTGTTTTTCCCATTTCACTTTTGAATATGCTGTGTTGCTTCCCGGCAAAGCTCTTTTACCCAACTGAGACATTTACCAAGGAGGCTACGAGAACGGAAAAAGACATGGACATTGGATATACCACTTCAAGAACGAATCGAGATTACTCTTAGAACAAGAAACGCGCGCAAGGAACGTTGTATCATCCAGATGGATCCAAATATGTAGGATCTTGGGTAGAATACCTGAGAGGCTATATTGTCTACACCTATCCCAACGGAGACACATATCATGGAGAATGGCTGCACAACAAGAGACATGGCCAGGACCTTTACCACTAGAGGGGAAACAGCTGTAAAGTTCATGGGCACAAGGGTGCATGGCAAGATGGAGTTGGCTGGGGAATACATCTTCACTAATCACAGATACCAGAGCATCTTTTTCAACAACAGTCCTCCTGGACCTGGAAAGTATGCATTTGACACTGGCTGTGAGCAACATGGAGAATACCACCAAACTAGAGCAGCAGCGACCTGAGCAGACGTTGGTCAGTGGTATGGCATTGCTGGTGAGTTGAATAGAGTTAAATACAGTGTGGGGAATGGTAACACATAAAACATGTAAAAAAGGGCAATGGCAACATGTAAAAAGCGGCTCAACAATTATAAAAAGGGATTGACTGTTGTAGTGACAGTACGAGCTAATTGATTTCATTTGATTATTGAGAAGGGTAAAATTCATTTTCAACCTAATAATCATAATCTGTCAAATTGTATCTTTTGAGAAACTTTAAATCTTTTAAATCCAAGTCTGTCAGGAATATGAATGAGTTTGGGTTCAGTTGCTGCTGTGATTAGAAAAATTGGTAATGTTTTGGGACTGAACATAAATATACATGTAATAACCTGATTATTTACTGTATCAGTATATTTGTCTTTATTTCATTTCTAACAAGAATTTTCATTTTTTTGTCAAGGTACGTTCATGCATTTGTAATTTCATTTTCTGTGAGAAATGTATATTCTGTTAAAAGGTTTGATATGTTAAAATATGCATTTCGCATCGATCCATTGTCTTCCGCTTATCCGGGGTCGGGTTGCGGGGGCAGCAGCTTCAGGGAGACCCAGACGTCCCTCTCCCCAGCCACTTGGGCCAGCTCCTCCGGGGGAATCCCAAGGCATTCCCAGGCCAGCTGAGAGACATATAGTCCCTCCAGCGTGTCCTGGGTCTTCCCCTGGGTCTCCTCCCGGTGGGACGTGCCCGGAACACCTCACCAGGGAGGCATCCAGGAGGCATCCTGACCAGATGCCTGAGCCACCTCAACTGGCTCCTCTCGACGTGGAGGAGCAGCGGCTCTACTCTGAGTCCTCCCCGGATGACTGAGCTCCTCACCCTATCTCTAAGGGAGAGACCAGACACACTACGGAGAAAACTCATTTCGGCCGCTTGTATCTGGGATCTCGTTCTTTCGGTCACGACCCAAAGCTCGTGACCATAGATGAGGGTAGGAACGTAGATCGACCGGTAAATCGAGAGCTTCACCTTTTGGCTCAGCTCTCTCTTCACCACAACGGATCGGTACAGCGCCCGCTTCACAGCAGACGCCGCACCAATCCGCCTGTTGATCTTCCGCTCCATCTTCCCCTCATTCGTGAACAAGACCCCAAGATACTTGAACTCCTCCACTAGGGGCAGCACATCCTCCCCAACCCGGAGAAGGCACTCTACCCTTTTCCGGTTCAAGACCATGGTCTCAGATTTGGAGGCACTGATTTTCATCCCGGCCGTTTCTCACTCGGCTGCGAACCGCTCCAGTGAGAGCTGTAGATCACGCCCTGATGAAGCCAATATGACCACGTCATCCGCGAATAGCACAGACGCAATCCTAAGGCCACCAAATCGGATCCCCTCAACACCTTGGCTGTGCCTAGAAATTCTGTTCATAAAAGTTAGGAACAGAATCAGTGACGATTCTGCATTTTGCATAATGTTAAGAAATGTTAGAAATGCAGAGAAATCCGCTGTTGGGTTACATACTAAAGAAAGAGGAAAACAAAACCCTGCTGTGTAGTTAAGCTTTGCACTGGCGTCTACCACGCACAACTGTGACACAGGGCACTCACACTCACACTCAGACGGGGGAGAGACGGTGTGGCCTCTGGAGATCTGCACTCACCTCTATTGAGGACGATCCAGGAGAGGGGATCCATGGTGCCTGCTCATCTTTGCTCTCTTTTGCCTGCTTGTACTGTGAGTTTTTTTGTCCTGGAGACTGGTAGGAATATTCAAAGCCTCTTCCTTTGGATATGATCTTCAACACACCTTGCAAGCTTGCTTCTAAAACCGAGCACACTTGTGATAAAGCCTACTTTTGACTCTCAGGGGGAATAATAATATTTTTTGTGTGTTTATTACATGTAAAATTTCAATACAAAGAACAAAAAGTGTTTGCTGTGTGTCTTTTTTCTTTGTCAGTAATACTTAACACTTAATAAAATTCAAAAGGTGATTATTTAGGGTACATATTTTGATTTCTACTAATATTAATATTTCTGGGAAGCTTAATTCTTTGCAATTTTACTGGTGAGGATCATATTTTACCCTAGACACAGTTCACATACACCAGTATGTCACTTTTTTAGTGATATTTGGAGTTTGGAGGGTTCCTATACTAAATAGCTCTGACTTAATTACAACGAGCTGGGTGATAAAAAGTTATATACACACTTTTTAGATTTTTGTGTGTAAGAAATTCCAGAAACCATGCATATTTTTCCTTCAGCTAGTTGGTGTTTGACTGTCACAATAAATGGGTAAAATTCAAGGGTATCACTGCTTTCGCAAGGCATTGTGCATTTTTTCCTTTCAATACACTTTATGATATTTTACCTGGGAGGTAACAATTCATTCTTTAAAACAATGTTTCCCACAGTATGGGTTAGTATGCCACTAGAGCTCACAGGGGCCCTTGAAATGCCCTTTAATAAGTAAAACAAACAAGAAAAATTAAAGTAATAAAAGTACAATTTGTACCATATTAACAACAAGAAATAAAAATAATAGTTACAAATGAATAAAAGCTAATACTGGTTGTCTCCCCCTGCTTACAAAACACAGTAATCCTTGTATACTTAACTGATAGTTAGGGTCAAAATTTTCTTTGATTGTTAGTTTGTGGGTTAGACGGGTGGATTCGGGAAAATTCCTGGACTGCATCATATACATTGCCTATGTGAAATGAGCTCCAGACCCACAGAAACCGTGTCAGGGCTTTTCTTGCAATCATGAGCGCAACGCTCAGATCAGTAGTCCTCACATTAAAATCTCGATGAAATCAATTTCACCTCAGGAAGAATTTGTGGAATTGAAATGAAGGAGGTAGAGAAAGTTAAAGGGCAGCTTTGTGTGTGGTATATATAAATTGGGTCACACTCTGACTAACGACTTGATTTTTTTTTTTTTGTAACCAGTCAGTCCTACAAATGACTTGTGCTGTAAGAAGCGCCCACTGTAAAAATTTGACTTTTAATTGATAAGATTGGGGTACCAAAAATAATTAAAGCAAAATATCCTGTCAATTCAAACACAAATAAACAAGCCTCCCACGCCAGCATCTAACATTAGAAGCATCATAGTATGGATTCCAAGACCTTTTGTCTCGCAGAGGTGGAGAACTACTTCACAGATAAACCGGATATGTGACAATCTTTAGATTCTTGATGTGCTTTCTTTCTGTTCCAGGCAACACGCTGCCTGGATCCCCGTGACGACAAATCAAGAGAAAGTTTACCCATCTGAACGTGCAGGAGAATGACTTCCCCATAAATGTGGTTTTTATTCAGATATTTTTTGTTCCGATATTTCCTGCCAGCACATCTGCATGTGCTTCAAAAGGCCTTTACCACTCAGTAGCAGTGTTTAAATAACAATGTATTATTTTGTATTTCTAGAATGCTTCAGCAAGCAGTCCTCGTAAGCCGATAGCCCATCTCATTAACAAAATCACAACAACAATAATCACAACCAATTCCATGGACTCCCAGGGGGAATAGTGTGATTAATGGTGGATTTTCCTCAATTGGAAATCCATATAGAACATGTAAGAATCTTTATATTGCATTGTTTTAGAGGTTTTGTTGGATGGCAGCTGCTGGTTACCTTGGAAACAGAAGGATTGGTTCTTTAATGGGCTGGAAATTGGACTTTAATGTGCCTGGAGACAAAGAAAATATACAAGCATATCAAAAAGAACAGTATTTCATAGTGGAATTTTTTAAAAACAAATTTTAGATCTGTATTTGCAAGTAACAACAAATTACAGTGCCTTTCTTAATTATGAATAGCTCTTAGGTTTTTACCCACATAGTTTACATTTTGTCCTTTCACTACCACATACTGTATGTTAAGCTCTGATCAGCAGAGAACCCCATATTCGAACCGGAAATGGTGTTGTGCTTAAAATGTTTATTGTAAAATAAAACACACAAACTTAGAGTAGTGATGGACGGGCTGAATGGGCTGGAGACTGAAAGCAGGTACAATAGACAAACTGGGTCATGAACAGAAAGGGGAGCATCAGACAAGCAGACAGATCCAGAGGGTAGAGCAGAACTCGTGGTTGAGAAAACAGTCCAGGTCATGACCAGATTCAGAAGTCGATGTGAGGGCAGGGTGAACAGAGAATCCAGCATGGGAAAACAGGACCCGACAACAAACACTGGAAGGTAGCTCACACAAGGCAATAAGACAATCTGGCAGAGGCTGGCTGTCAGTGGCAGGTATTTGTAGGTCGGGTAACAGGTGGAACACCTTGCAGATAATGAGCACAGGTGAATCTTTTCCACTAATTAGCAGGGTGGAGCAGCGCAGAGAGTGGAGAACATCCGATCAGCCCAAAAAGACAAAACAAAACACAAACATAAAAGACAGCCAGGAAGCATGACACTGTACCCCTATGCTATATTGCAGTTTTATGTAATGGACCAGTACAAAGCAGAGCATGCATACGAAATGGAAGGAAAAGTAGACACAGCTTTCAACGTTTTAAGAATACAAATCTGAAAAGTGAGTTGTGTATTTTTATTCAGTTCCCTCTGCTCTAATCCATTTGATTTTTGTCTCTAATTTGGGTTCCATAAACCAAATTTGATAAAACATCCATGATGAAAAAGTCAGACAGGGTTCAACATTTTAAACTAGGATGAAAAACTTTCTGAGTATCAATACATACATTTTCCTTTTACTGCCTCTGCTGCCTGGGTTTTAAGATTTAATGACCTGATAGTTAAATATATATATATAGGGATGAATAAGGGAGGGTAACACTGATTTTCTTTTGTCAAAGTAAGCAGTATAATCCCACCCGAGTGCAGGCTACATTGTGTTCTGCCAGAAGAAGCTGTATGACAGAGCAAAAACTATAAAGCTTCTAATGTTTAGGCTAATTCATATTTTCTCTTGCTATAATGTAGAACCGAACCTGTGGAATCATTTTGAATTCAAATCTAGAAATGCATAGTGATACTGCATTTCACATTTTCTTTTGTGGGTCAATACACACATTTCTGCTTGCCCACAAATGGCACAGCTCTGCTGATTAAAAGCTGGGACAGAACCAGCATGTCTCCAGCATCATCCATCATCAGCTAACAACCCAGTCTGCCCTGACAAAGTAATAACACCTCAGCGGACCCTGCCTGATGGGCTGCAGGAAAAAAAAGCATCTGGCTGGACTGGAACTCGTGCTGATCGGCTCTGTTGCCCCCGTTTGCTCCTGTTAACTCTGTCCTCTCGCTGCTGTCTGTTTCTCATTCCAACCATGCGTCTTCACGTCTCTGCCTGCTTTTATGTCTCGCTGCCTTTCTGTTTTTCCGCTGATGTTTGTCGGTCTGCCTTTGGAAATCTTAAAAGTGATAAACAATGCTCAAAAGCGTTCTTTGAGGGCAAGTTCAAAGTCAGTCTTTGCAGGACTCTTTTTTCTTCCTCTCCCTCTCCGCCTGCATCTTATATACCAATATATTTATCTTCTCGCTGCAACTGTTTTATTGTCTCTCAAGAGTTTATAGTAGTCCATTTCTTGCTCCCTCCTGCTGTTAGTGAGGGCATACTGCAGCCCTGGCCAGTTGCTCTAGTTAAACATGGCTGCACCATGTCTGCTTAGCGGTTTTGTTCAGTGTGACCACCTCTGCTGTCCTCCTGGAGCCAAACCATCTTCTGTTATGACAGCTAAAAGCAAGGGAGCGTAATTATGGCAGCATAGTAACCTGAGTGTTTCTGTGGGGGCGACAGCAAATACATGCACGCACACTTAAATAGACTCCATCCAAAATAGAAGACCACAACTAACACACTAATAGAAAGAGCTTAGAGAGCCCTTCTGGATGAACAACGCTGGTTGCAGTATTTCAGAAACCAAGCAAAATGGGATTGGAGAGCCTCCGCTTTTCTTTAGACTCTCTATGATAATCTATTTTATATCACTGAAAAACACGCCTTAGATGCTAGAACCTGGCTAAGAATGTTTTAGGTGGACCCACTGGATTTGGTGAACAGCTGCATTAAAGCAACAATCAAATGTTTAAATACAGGTAACGTAAAAAAAAAAAAAGGTTCAGATGATTAAACTTTGGAATTTTGTGTGCTTTCTTATTTTGTTGATGTTAATCTTTCTGAGTTATCAAAAATATGAGCTCCATCTAAACCCTTCAACTTGTGTTTTAGACATTATAAATTATTTAAGAAGGTGTTCCCTTTGACTATACCGACCCCGTTTTTGTAGACGGATATGTACGACAGGTTTTTAAGGTACCTATAATTAAACCTTTTCTTGATAGATCTCTTCTCAATCAAGATGACTTAATAAATTACAGACCTATATCTAATCTTCATCTCTGATCTTAAATATTTGAAGTAATATCTGCTAATGAAGTGTGTGGACATTTACACAGTAAAGAACTGTTTGAAGAGTTTCAGACAGTTTTCAGAGCTCATCCTAGCACTGAAATAGCTCTGGTTAAAGTCATTCTAAATATTTCTCTTGGCCTCAGTAAATGGACTTAAGTGTGTACTTGTGCTGTTAAATTTCAAACAGTTGATCACAGAGTTCTCTTAGAAAAGCATATACATGCTGTTGGAAAAATAAAGCAACCTTAACGACATGGTTTGATATAGGATCAAATTAGAATGTATGGAATTGACTTGGAATTTGTCTGTATGACTGGATTGAATTGACTTTTTTATTTTCTAAGGTGCCTTAAAATGATATTTGTTCTGAATTGAAGTTGTATAAATGAACACAATTGAACTGTTTCCTTGACAATAAAATAATTAATCAGTTTAAATGTGAAAATGTTTAAAAGGCTTAAGTTATTTGTTCAATGTATGCAGCTTTATCTGCCAGACTCAAATGAGCTCAAGATCTTTTTGTGGGTTCTTACACATTTAGTTTAGTTTATTGGTTTATTCCAAGCCATTACAAACAATATTATCTCCATATAATGTACAACAGAATACAGAAGAGAGAAAAAATAATAGCTTGGAAAGGAGTGGAATTAATTTTCCAGCAATGCATCTAAACAGGCAAACTATAATGTGCTCGTCATCTCTGTGTTTTTTCTGTTTCAACCGTATTAAATATCAATTAATTTTTATTCTATATGAATAACGCTAATGTTATAGCATAATTTCTTCTTCCTTTTATAGCTAGGCCTTCCATTCTCACGATAGTCTGTTTGGACAAGAGTTCTGCACTCCACACCTAAACCTTTAAAGACGGCAAGTCTTACTTCAGATGGTCCGTTAAGCCCTGGACCATAATCTTCTCCAGTATTAACTCCCTCATCTTCACTCTCACCACTCCACCACCCCTATTCCTGCCTCAGTGTCATCCAAAATTTCTAAGTTTTGATTGAAAAAAGCTCTGAGAGATCACCAGCACCCAGGTCTACGTGTTTTCACAACTGCATTTTGAGCACTTGGCGCAGCCTGTTAGCTCCACTCTGTCTGCCACAGAATGTGTAAAACAAAAAAACAACTTTGAGGAAGGGGTGTTAAAGTCAGTCAGACCATTCCTCTTAAAGCCCTTGCAGTATTATGATTGAGTCTGGGTGGATTTAGTGGTCCTGCCTGACTACTGTTGTTCAAAGACATACCCCAATCTGCCTCTGAAGTGTCTTTCTATTTTGATTTGTCAGCACCCATCTTTGCCTTTATTTAGTAATAATTTGCCCAGGCTCGGTGTGCTCTTTCAGTAACACATCTTGCTTAAAATATATCAGCATCATGACACCTGTTTTGAAATTTAAATTACAGATCAGAGATTTCAATAACAAGGGATTCAGGAATCCTTCAGGTAATTATTGTTTTTGTAGAATTAAGTGATGATGTGTTAGAATAGAAAAACACCCACTTTAATACAGTAACTTGCCGAAGCATTCATGAATTTCAATAAAAATTAAATGTCTTTTATTAAATAGACCAGCCAAAAAATCGCACATAATTGTGAAGTGGATGTAAATTTAAATCTCATAAGTGAACTATTGTGCAGATCGCATTGTACCCTTAATAAAATCCCCTAATGACCTTGAAAAGTTTGCTAATTAATAAATAGAGTCCAACAGAGTGTGTGTAATCCATTCTTTATATAAATAAAACTGTTATTTGAAGCTTAGAGAAAATTAGGCATAGCAAGGAAAGTTCAATTGTATAGCAACAGTCATACAAAGGGTAATTCAAAGTGCTTTAAAAGCAAACAAAAGAACAATGATAACAGCCACTAAAACACCAAATTAATCAAAAACACGGAATAGACATTAAAAACATATTAGTGAACAGACAGCATCAGGAAGACTTAGGGACATAGCACATAGCTGAGGGATAAAATTGTTGAGAATTTTAAATTAAGTTTAGATTATAACACAAATACTCACACTTTAACATCTCACAGAAGTAAGTAAATTACCAGAATTAATGTAGAACCATTTGAAGGTCCTAAACAAGCTGCTTTACAATAAGATGGGCAAGAAGAGCGTTAATCACAGAAGCAAATAAGAGGACCATAGAGAGCTCTGTAGCTCCTCCAGCAGCTTAGGTGACAGGGTCTAGTGAGAGGATAACTACCACTGGTAAACTCCCAAATTAAAATTTTATGGACTTAAGACAAGAAGGAATCAGTTGTAGAAAAAAATTGTTCAGAAATGATCTCAATCAACTGTTCATGTATCCGGACCAAACAGCCGGACCAAGACCCACATTTTTGACATGGTGTCGGTCTACTTCCAAATAGACTGTTGTGGTTTGCTTCTGATCTGAACACAAACCGGCCTCAGTCCAACCCTATTAGATGAAACATATGCCTTTTTGGGCCTAACGAGCCATTGTTGCGGGACATCTGCCAAAGATTAGCCCTTAGTATCACTAACGCTACTACAGTGGGTTAAGGAATACAGACCTCTTCGTCCGTCCGTCCGTCCGTCCGTCCGTCCGTCCGTCCGTCCATCCATCTTCTTCCGCTTATCCGGGGTCGGGTCGTGGGGGTGGCAGCTTCAGTAGGGAGGCCCAAACATCCCTCTCCCCAGCCACTTGGGCCAGCTCCTCCGGGGGAATCCCAAGGCGTTCCCAGGCCAGCCGAGAGACATAGTCCCTCGAGCAAGTCCTGGGTTTCCCTCTGGGTCTCCTCCCAGTGGGACGTGCCGGGAACACCTCACCAGGGAGGTGTCCAGGAGGCATCCTAACCAGATGCCCGAGCCACCTCAACTGGCTCCTCTCGACGTGGAGGAGCAGCGGCTCTACTCTGAGTCCCCCCCGGATGACTGAGCTCCTCACCCTATCTCTAAGGGAGAGCCCAGAAAACACTACGGAGAAAACTCTTTTCAGCCGCTTGTATCCGGGATCTCGTTCTTTCGGTCACGACCCAAAGATCGTGACCATAGATGAGGGTAGGAACGTAGATCGACCGGTAAATCGAGAGCTTCACCTTTTGGCTCAGTTCTCTCTTCACCACAACGGACCGGCACAGCGCCCGCTTCACAGCAGACGCCGCACCAATCCGCCTGTTGATCTTCCGCTCCGTCTTCCCCTCATTCATGAACAAGACCCCAAGATACTTAAACTCCTCCACTAGGGGTAGCACATCCTCCCCAACCCGGAGGAGGCACTCTACCCTTTTCCAGTTCAAGACCATGGTCTCGGATTTGGAGGCACTGATTCTCATCCCGGCCGCTTCGCACTCGGCTGCAAACCGCTCTAGTGAGAGCTGTAGATACAGCCCTGATGAAGCCAATAGGACCACTTCATCTGCGAATAGCAGAGACACAATCCTAAGGCCACCAAAACGGATCCCCTCAACACCTTGGCTGCGCCCAGGGTCCGAAATTAACACTCGCCAGTCGCCAAATGCGAGTAAATTTACCGTTTGGCGAGTGAATTTCAGAGGGCTAGCTGCCACATGGCGAGTAAATGTTTGTACCAAAAAAAATAAAAATAACAAAACCCATCTGGGCTGCGTATGATCCGTTCACAGCTCTGTCCATCCAGAGCTCAGTCTAGACCTGCCTTCTACGGAGCTGGTTCAGCTTCTTTCACATTCAGAACCAGTCATGGCTGCAAGCTGGATCAGAAAGCTGATCTGCTAACCAGATGCAGTCTAAAACGCCAATTAGTCTGTTTATAAGTTTCGTTCTTATTTATTCTGCATTTTTTTTAACTGCGTGCGCTGTGTTTCTGTGCTTAAAAGCCACTGCTCATCTGTCCTCCCTTCCCTCGGAGCCAGGTGCTTTTATCAGCGGCCAGCCTTCAAAACGTGAATCACTACGTTTAATGTCCTTCCACTCGTACCAAAATGTCCCAATTAAAATCAGTAGGAGAGTCAGTAGCTGGTTTTCATGCTCTTTTGTTTTTAACGACACAGAACCAGCGGTGCTTCGGTGGGCGTGGTGCCTTGCACTTGAGTTCAGGTGCGCAAAATTACGTTACATGTGATTTAGGTACGCACTTTTAAGGGTCATTTTAAGGAACTTGTAACATCGGGGGCATCAGCTCAGACCCATTATTCAATTCAATTCAATTTTATTTATATAGCGCCAATTCATGAAACATGTAATCTCAAGGCACTTTACAAAGTCAAATCATTTTACGAGGGTAAAATCTCGCAGCTCGATCATGCGTAAAGACGCAGCGTGAACCCCTGCGTGCTTTAAGTGTTGCAGCTGAGGGGAAAATGTTGGACTGTATAGGCTTGATGAAACTCTGCCTCATTCACAAATAAGACCAACATGGATAGAATAATGATTATCTGTAGTGTTTTTTATTGCCTGGATATGAATCTGATCATTCATATTGTGTCTTTTATAATCAACTACAATATTTTCTTATCAAAGTCAGGAAACAAAGATTTCTCTTCCAGGGTCCAGTCAACCACGCCCCCGAAAATTAACATAATCTCACAATTTTTACAAAAGTTTAGGTCTGGTCAGGATTAATATTTTGGCCGGTAAAAAATATGCCTGGCCGGTTGATTTTTACATCTACCGGCCAACTTGGCCGGTGAATCAGGAAGTTAATTTCGGACACTGGCTGCGCCTAGAAATTCTGTCCATAAAAGTTATGAACAGAATTGGTGACAAAGGACAACCTTGGCGGAGTCCAACTCTCACCGGAAACGAGTCCGACTTACTGCCGGCAATGCGGACCAGACTCTGACACCGGTCATACAGAGACCTGACAGCCCTTATTAAAGGGCCCGATACTGCATACTCCCTGAGTACCCCCCACAGGATCCCTCGAGGGACACGGTCGAATGCCTTCTCCAGATCCACGAAGCACACGTAGACTGGTTGGGCAAACTTCCATGCCCCCTCCAGGATCCTGCTGAGGGTGTAGAGCTGATCCAGTGTTCCACGGCCAGGACGAAAACCACACTGCTCTTCCTGAATCCGAGATTCAACTATCCGACGGACCCTCCTTTCCACGCAATGCTGCAGAGCCGCGTTAACCAACACAGCCCCACAACATCCAGAGCCTTAAGGTACTCAGGGCGAATCTCATCCATCCCCGGGGCCTTGCCACCGAGGAGCTTTTTAACAAGCTCGGCAACCTCAGCACCAGAGATCGCAGGACCTGACCCAGAGTCTTCAGGCTCTGCTTCCGCAATGGAACACGTGTTGGTGGGATTAAGGAGGTCTTCGAAGTATTCCGCCCACTGACACGGCGTCCCGAGTCGAGGTCAGCATCACACCACCCCCACTATAAACAGTGTTGGTACTGCACTGCTTCCCCCTCCTGAGACGCCGGATAGTGGACCAGAATCGCTTCAAAGGCGTACGGAAGTCTTTCTCCATGGCCTCTCCGAACTCTTCCCACACCCGAGTTTTTGCCTCGGCAACCAGCCGATCTGTCTGCCGCTTTGACCCCCGGTACACATCAGCTGCTTCCGGAGTCCCACAGGCCAATAAAGCCCGATAGGACTCCTTCTTCAGCTTGACGGCTTCCCTCACTGCCGGTGTCCACCAGCATGTTCGAGGGTTGCCGCCGTGACATGCACCGACAACCTTGCAGCCACAGCTCCGACTAGCCGCCTCAACAATAGAGGCGCGGAACATGGTCCATTCAGACTCAATGTCCCCCGCCTCCCTCGGGACGTGTTCAAAGCTCTCCCGGAGGTGGGAGTTAAAGCTCCGTCTCACGGGGGCCTCTGCCAGACGTTTCCAGCAGACCCTCATAATACGTTTGGGCCTGCCAGGTCTGACCGGCAGGCCCAAACGGGCCAGTGTCCTGGTGAGCAGCTGCTCCTGAGGTGGAGCTGCTGCTTATTGACTGACAGCCGATGCAGCTCTGCCTTCTTTGTTACAGAAAAGCGCAGGTGGGATTTTTTTACTTTTTCTGAATCAGACCCATTGAAATGCGGGACACTGTTTCACATTCCGACCGTTCTTAAAAAAGAAAAAGAAAAGAAGAAGCGCATCATGCTAAATTAGCCTGAGTTAGCGCGTAACTCTTTGAGTTTTAAATAAAACGTAATAGCGAATCATGAGGAGATCCCTGGTTGGTTTATCAGCTAAGTTACTGGCAGCGAGGGAATAAACGCTGACAGGTGACGTGGCCACAGGTGGAAATAATTCATTACTTAACTGCAGGAGCAGCGACAGACACACTTACCGATGAAGCTGTTGTCAGCTGTTCATTCCGATGAACTTTCTGACCTGCTGGTTTGCATAAATCCAAAGAAAACTTTGAGCATCGCTACTTTCATTCATGCCATCTGAGGGCAGTTTGATATGCTCTCCCAAAAGTTAAAATGATGAAACACCGATAAAACTCAGATTGGCAGATGTCCGCTTCACAAAGACCCGCCCTACTCTCTTTCTGATTGGCTAATGTCCCGGCTCTGCCAGGTTTCATTGGATGAAAGCAGTTTAAATTTAATACCTTGCATAAGAAGTCTAGACGGAACTTTTTGTGCTCATTTTCCAAATGACGGAAATCCGTTGCAGCGACGGAGAACTTTAACCCCTGAAATAATTACTTTAATAAAAAGCAAGTGTCCTAAAGGTTATTGATTTTTATTTAGTAAGTTATTTAAAATGTTATTTCCTCAAATAATGTTTTATCTAACTGGGAGTTGTATTGTGAATTGATTGAACACATATGGAAAAGTGTTCTATATTAGTTAAGATAATTTAACCTTATTCCATATTCTTTAAGATGAACTTTGGTTCTCTAACTTAGATCTGCACTGAACTCAAGATTCACTGGATCATTCTTATGATGATGGTTTTTAACTATCTTTATTTGTCCTTTGATCTTTTGTGTGCACATAGTTCCTTAGTTTCTTTAATCTCAATTTTTGTTTAGTAGTTTTAGTTAAGTTTCACTAGCTTAGTAGAGAGGATATGTTGATTGAAAAATATAGTGTTAATACAGGTAAACAACATTGTATGATGTTGTTGTTCCCTGGATGTGCATTTGTTTCTATTAATAAATTCTTGTACTTGAAGAGAAGTTGTCACTTATGTGTGTAGAGTTTGTTAGAAGAATGCCAGTGCTCGAATCACTCCTTCAACTATTGTCCTAACGTCAGTTGATTGAGCTGATATTCACCGGACAATACCTAACAGACAGAGATTTTTTTGATAAACATTAAATAACTCAAAAAACATGTCTAATTGCATAACACTGTTAATATTTGATTACTTGCAAACAGAAACATTAACAGAGAGGTAAACATGTTCCAAACTATTTGTAAGCAGTTTGTGAAAATCAAGACTTTTCTGACTGTAAGCTGCTGACGAATTAAATGTTGGCATCTTTAATGATTTTATAGTTGGTAAACTAAAGGCGTGTCTCGCCTGTCGTTGTTCACGTCTAGTAAAAAATCAAAATCACTTGGAATAATCAAACCTGAAGTGGATAATTATACACCCAAGTTTCCTTTTTAAGACAGCAAATAGTAATTTTTAATCTTCCCCAGAAATATCGCTAAAATCTCATCTCATGATCCAAACACCAAGTATCAACACTTCTCATGTTTTGTTAAATATATTGTGTGACCACTACAAGTAGTGTGGTTGAACCCTGAGTAATGAAGTTACCGGCTGTCACACGGTCTTAAACACACATCAGTCTAAATCCCTTCCCAGCATTTAAGGTGTGCCTAAACAAAAAGGACTCATTGCAACACATGTGGGAAGGCGCAGCAGAAGTTCTTTCTGCAGCCACACCTTGGGCTAAAGGCAGAACCGAAATAACAGATATTAATTACTCCTAAGTTCATCTGCAGATTGCTGGATTTGTGCCCACTTTCCCTACTATGTGTGAAATACCAGAGGAGAGAAGTAGTTAATAGAACAGCAAAACATGGTAATGTCTCAAGAGTTTTAGGTAGAATGAGACTTGTGTTTTATAGACGCTCCACCCACTGGCTCCACAGGTTGGTTTAGTTCAGTTTGTTGGTTCTGAAGTAAACAGAAACTAATCTCTGATCTGCTATGACATGCTCCATCAAGTTTTCAGATTGAGAAAATCTTTCAAAATGAGAACTTACAAGCACAGTAACTGTCACAACTGTGTCCGCACTATTTGACATTCAGTTGCCTGTAATCCCTTACATCTGCTACTGGAGCACAACTAATTGATTCCCAGGCCTTCTCAACTAACTGTATCCACACGGGGGAATGATTCCACTGGTTGAAAGCTTTCAGTAATAAACTTTCAGGAGACGTCTGAGAGTTGCTCTGCTTAAGTGGAATTCAGTGGTTCTGGTTGAACACAGATGGAACCAAGGTGTTGCCGATTTTATTTTTCACATTAGTTCAGCCATGATTTTTGAGATTAAAATAGGTTTTATTTTAGGATTGCCCAGTATTTAAGAATTCAGCTTGCAGGCAAGGTTAGACTTGATGTACTCATTATCGGACGCCCGGCTGCACTAGATTTCATGGTTTTAGAGTAGAGGGGAATGAATACAAATGCACTCCATGATTTTTAGAAAAATGTTTTGAATCAACATCATGTTCTTTCCACTTTTGGAATGATGGACAACTTTGTGTTGTCATCTAAAATCCCAGTAAAGCAGTGCATCGAAATAGATAAACTATAAACTGTATGTTTACAAGGTACTGATTGAGAAAGGCTAGATCAGTGTTTGAGTCTGTTCATTAACAACACGGCCAATGTCAGTCTGTGTATTTACATTTAAGAATGGGTACCATATTTCTTTACACTAACCAGATGACCAGCTTTAGGATGAGGGCTGCATTCAACTGTGTATTTTGTTATTAAACTTGGTTGGGATGTGAATAGAAAAGAACAACTGTTAAACACCTTAAGAATTACACTGAGCTGTCATCTGCAACATAAAAAACAATTTTTTTAAACAATTGAGGTTTCAAATATTTTTCTAATGATTTCTGATGAGTTATCTGCAGTGGAAAGTGAAGATTTTAACAGAAGTTGACTTTTCTTTATTTATTTACAGAAGATGAAAACGAGTTATAGGACTGGTGAATCATGTTGCAATCAGTTTTTGTATAACATACACACCCTAAATTTGATATGCACAGCCAGTCATCGCCCAATCACCAACACTTAGCCACAACTCCTGGCTGCACAGCACTGCAGCCACTAATTTCTTGGTGGGAAGCCAAATATCTTACATGCACATGCATGTTGGCTGGCAGCTGTGAAGGCCCATGAGTTGTCAGGTACCACCAGTAAATCGTTATCAGCTCCAAGGATCTGAGGTTTCTCAGATAACTTCAGGTCATCAGTAGCCGATCAAACTGCTCTTTTCTGTTGTCAGCAGACAGATTTCTGTGTTCCAGAATGTGAGCTCCTTTGATTCTGTTTTCAGATTACTTATTACAGACAATTAGCCCTCATTTACTTGACACAAAAAGTTTACACAACAAAACAATAGCACGGGGGAAGGGAAAATGTTTAATTCCTAGAATTTATGCTGCTGTTGGCTGAAGATAAACGATCGAGCAATTATTGCTCTGGAGGAGCCGGAGCTTCCTGGTGTGCTGCTACTTCAGTGCTTCACGTCTACGTTGGCCTCAAGGTGCAGCTGCTTGTTTCTCAGAACCACTAATTGCTCAGCACTTTTGTTGCCTTCTTAAAATGAGAGGAACCAATGTTTGTACATGACTCCAGCAGACAAAGATTGCTGGGGAAGCCGTTGCAGCTTCTGGCAAAGATAAAGAAATACTTCAAACCCCAAAGTTAATAACGCAGAATGGAGCCAGCAGCCAGTTTCAGGGGCTTGGCTTGAACTGATGACCCAATGTTCCTTGAGTGTTTCTATATTGGAACGTTAAGAGAATTGTAGTAACAAATTTAAACTGTGAACAAACTCCTGACGGTGCAATCATGAATACTTTGATGCTGCTGCAATTACTATGGTTAATAAGAACAAAGCAAAATAATGGTTAAAATAAAAAAAAAGAGAAGTGGGATAACATTTTTTCTAAAAATACTCATTATTATTTTGATTTACATATGTTTGCTAGTCCATACTTGTAATTTTACTACTTGAGCTATTTGATATTAATGCGCACTCACCTGTCAGCATTTTACTGAGATTGCCTGCTTGTATAAAGCGGACGTATCTAACACAACGACCAACATAAAATGGAGAAAAAAACGAGAGAAGCAGCGCCTCTGTCCGCACTGCTCTGGGAGGAGAATAGAGGAATGTTGAGAGGTAAATTGATCCCTGGATCATGGCGCAAATAATCAGACTTTGAAGCACAGATCAATGTGCCTATTTCTCTGTGCATCTTGGTGCTTTTTATGCACCAGCCTGGTACGTAAAAGGGACAGCTGATTTTGGCACCATAACATTCCCCAGAAATAGAAATAGATTATTTTACAGCTGTTTTTAATTTTCAATGGTCAAATCAACTGTAGCAGCTTGTTTTTTTCCCTCTGTGTCTGAGCCAAAGGAAGGAGAGAGAGTTTGATTTTAGCTGCAGCCTGATTGTATATCAGTTTTTGAACTTCTTTTCCAACAACCACATATGTACAATAGCAATAGCTCGAAGGAATTTATTCATCCAAAATGATGACACTGAGCTCACCTTTTTCATCATTTAGTTCACATCTTTCGCAATTAGAGACAAAGAACTACATCTATCAATAAGCAACACACATGGACACAATTCAAAAGTAAAAGGGAAAACTGTGATACCCTCCCTTCACACATAGATTTTTTTCCCTGCCTGACAGCATTCTTTTAATTATTTCCTTTACTGATTGGATATCTATCTGATAAGACTATAGGAAAACATTTGACGGTGTCAGCACTTTGTTTGGTCGTCATAGAAAATTACAGTCAAGGATCATGAGTAATGAGATACAATAAAAGTCTACTAAGAAGTAGGCAAACCTATAGTCCCAACATCCAAGACCAACAAGGCAACACATATTTTCATTCTAGCTCAATTTCCATTACTGCTTTGTTAAGATTTATCAAAACTCATCTAAGTTTAATCAAGAACTACAGGTCGATCTCACAATATGAGAGTATCGTTAGATGAATGTTTGTCATTCTTTTTTCTTTTTTTTGGAAGCTATAACCATCAAAATGACGAGAAATTAATGTTTGAAATATTTCACTCTGTGTAAGAAATCCATATAATGTATGAGTTTCACTTTCTGAAATGAGTCACAAAAATATGGAACATTGTAAATTTTTTTTTTTTTTTTGGGGGGGGGGTACTTGTAAAACTGACTTGTTTGGGGATAGAAAAACTCCATTAAGCGTGGGGAACAAAAATTGTTCAAGAAGCAGTGATTCACCTTTGTAATTAAGTAACACTGAAGAATGATGCTCCAGGGTTACCCTGATCAAAAGTAAAGAAATCATTATTACTTGTCAGTACATGAAAGGTAATAAGTTAAGGAGAAACAATAACTAGCTACTGCAACATATTTTTACAAAGCGCCTCCTTCATGGTACCTGTGACAGAGAGACAGGTCATGACTAGTGATGGAAATTATGAGTTCTGTCTCATTTGACTCAGCTCAACGGACCTAGCTGAGTGTATAGTTTATAGGACGGTAATGCTGTATGAATAGGTCCTAGACATTTATGGTACACCCCTTACGGTTCAGTGCAGATGTGCACCTGAATGACTGCAGCCTTGTTTTCAAGCTAAATGCATGAATGTTTTTATGCATAACTAAGTGCACAGAGCCATGGTCTGCTGAGCAACTTTAAAACCAGTCACCAAAACAAATCATCGTGGACCCATCTGTCACTAAACTTTGCTTTTTAAGTGAAGTTAACGTTTCTTATCCAGCAACACTGACGACGGAGAAAGAAAGAAGGAATGGAACAAAGGTTTGTCAACATTTCTCAACACTTAATTACTCACCAGAAACAACTTCAAGCCAATCGTAAACAGTTATGGTACTGGAGGAAAATAAGCTAAGGTCCAAATACAATTAAATAACTTAAACAAGTGATATGAATGAATGATGATGAGATAATTTATTTAATATGTTTTATGACAGTTTGTATTCAGAAGTTTTAATAAAAGAGTGAAGTATCTTAAGTATCGTTTATTTATTTATAACCTCACTGTATTCGTTTATAATATTCGCTATAACATTATAGCGTGACATTTGTGTCAATAATCTTCTAGCATAGGTGATTCTGCGTGGTGGGAAGGGGGCCCCCAAATCAAATTCTGCTTACGGCCCCCAAGAGGCTCGGGCCAGCACTGAGATTGAGGGACAAATCCTACACTGGATTTTCTATAACTCAAAACACCCTCAATGTGATGTAAATCTTTTTTATTCTCAAAAGTCAGCTTTGCGCTATGCAAAAATTCCTGAGTAACAACTATCTAGTTTAAGGGCAATTTCAAGTGACCAATTAACTGTCATGATCCCAAGGCAGTTCTGATTATTTATGAGTTTAATCCTTGGGATCGTGCACATGTTTCTGTTATTGTGTTTGTTTTCATTCACTGTTGCTGACGCCTCTTCCTAAATTACCTTCCAGCCGTTTCTGTTACCTTTGATTACCCCACACCTGTGTCCTGTTTAGTTAATTTATCTCCTGTGTATTTAAGTTCCAGGTTTCTGTTCAGTCTTCGCTGGATCCTTAGTCTGTAACCATCCATGTCAGTCAGGTCTCTCTTGTTGGTGTTCCGTCCCAGTCTGTGGCCTGCCTTTGTTACCTACCTGATGTGTTTTCTGGATTAAAATCACTTACCTGCATGCTGATGCCTCCTCACCGCTTCTTCTGCGCCGTTGGTCCTCAACAAGAACCACAAATCATGACATTAACCTAACATGCACGTTACAAAAATGCACACTAACAACAGAGGCAATTGGGATTTGTGTGATTTGCAGCCAATGAAGGGATGCTGTAAACTTATCGGCAAGCTGAACTCTCTTTTTATTTTTAGTCGAATTGATACCTGCAACCGTGTTTTCACATGACTGCCTAAAAAGTCAACCAGACAGCTGCAGCTGATCCAGAACGCTGCTGCCTGCGTCCTCACTAAGACTAAGAAAGTAGAGCACATCACCCCAGTTCTAAAGTCCTTACACTGGCTCCCTGTATCTCAGAGAATAGACTTTAAAATACTTCTGTTAGTCTATAAATCCCTGAATGGCTTAGCACCTAAATACATCACAGACTTGTTATCAGTGTATCAACCCTCCAAACTACTCAGGTCGTCTGGCTCCAGCCTACTCTGCATACCTAGAACCAGAACCAAACACGGAGAAGCAGCATTTAGAAGCAGATGACCATACAGAGCCTGGTTCTGCTGAAGATTTTCCTTCCCGTTAATGGGGAGTTTTTCTTTCCACTGTCACTTCATACTTGCTCAGTATGAGGGATTGCTGCAAAGCCATGGACAATGCAGACGACTCTCCCTGTGGCTCGACGCTTCTTCAGGAGGAGTGAATGCTGCTTGTCAAGAATTGATGCAATCAACTGGGTTCCCTTAGGTAGGAATTTTTTTGACCAATCTGTATAATCTGATTGAATTTGACTTTGGAAAGTGCCTTGAGATGACATGTTTCATGAATTGGAGCTATATAGATAAATACTTCCAGAAAACTGTAAAAGTGCTGAAAGCCTGAGTTCTTTTTAAATACACAATTATTTAGGAATGCCTTCGATTGTCCTACTTAAACTGTTTTAAACATAATTAGTTCAACTTTGTAGTCCAACTGTTTTTAATATTTGCTTTTAGTTTCTATTCTCCCATGTTTTATTTTCCTTCTACATTTTATTTCAACTTGCTTTTATTCTGTTTTATTTTCCTATATTTTAATCATGTAAAGCACTTTGCATTGTGTTTTACTGAAATGTGCTATATAAATAAATTTTCCTTGCCTTGCCTTGCCTTGCCTTTGACCAGCGTAGATTGTTTTGGTTTCTCATGGCAGCTGCTGCTTATGACATTTTCATTTGATATACCGTGATTGGCTAAAACCAACTTTTGGTAGGCACTAAGTGTCCCTTCGTCCAATCAGCTTGGAAAGTTCTGCTGAATGTCTCCATTTCACAAATGGATTTGACAGGAGCAGACCCACATTGATAATGTGCAGAATGTGCATTATCAATGCCAGGTTAGGGACCCTGGACTTGTGATATATTTTCTTTTTTGGTTTTAGTAAGTAGATTTTTTAGCTGAACAGATGTCCTGTATAGTGGGTGGTAATAGTTTAACCTACAAGAGATAATTGAGATTAAAACATAGGTATGGAGTCTGTATAAAGATGTTTTTTCTTTCAATGAATTCTACTAGGCACAAGAATTTGGCTCATAACACATTGAAAACGTGTTATTTACCAAACTCACAGCTTTCAACAACATCTAGACTAAAAAATAGTCCCGCAGAAGGATAAAGTAGACCAATAATTGGGGAGCTCGCACCACATGAAAAGCATGTCACCCTGGAAGTGATTCCATGTGTATGTGCATCTAGAGCTGAAGGAAGGTTATTACGCTGAGGCCGTTACCTTTCAACGCTGTGATTCATCTGGGTTAATATATGGAAAGAAGAAGCTGCTTGAAACCACCTTCATTATCTGAAATTGAACAGGAACAGCAGCAAATTGGTGGCAAAACGTGACAGAGAAGAAGGGGCATGACTGTGTAAGAAAAAGATAAAACCCTTTGCAAACAACGATATGTCTCTGGGGAAGCAAAAGCTTTTAGCTCTAACTCTTTACATGTCTGGGTACACAGCTCCCATTTTAGATGAAATGTAGCAGTACCAAGGCAAACATTAACTTTTTATATTATTCCAAACAACTTGCATTAATTTTACCATCCTGAACAAAGCCTTCAACATCACAACTATGGCATGTGATTTTTTTCTGGTCAAAATTGGGCCTATTTCTGAAACAGATAACTTGACAGTTTCAGTGAGCAACCAATTTGTCTGCTGCAGGAGTTGTCACTGTGTGCTTCACAGAATGGAGCCGTAATGAATCCGGATTGTAGACAAGAATGCTGTGGGATGTTTGGAGGTTTTTATATCCTAAATTTTGCATAGTTAACAGGCAAGGGAACTAAGGGTTTCCTATAGCTGCAAACACAGCACATCAGCAGAAATGATGGGTTCTTCAGCACATATTGCAAAGTCAGCTTTTAGGAACTGAAGAATTACAGTCCTCTGTAGGCATCTCTTATTAGCTGACCCAGTTCAGTATCCCGCCATCTTTAAGAATGGATTTCTTTTCACAAACTGAAAACTTTTAGATGTCTTAGTTTTTGTGTCATATAACTACAATTTGGGTTAGATTTAGAAAGGCGGCCAATGCAGTGTGTGGTCACGGCGCATAAATAAAGCGTATACACAGTATGGGTATCGAAAGTATCAGTCATGTGTTTCTTAATCAAAACTTATGAGAGATACATTTTAATTACATCCTTGCCAAATATCCAGAGAGATGGGCAGCAGAAAGGAAACAGTGGCTAGCAGAGCCATACAGTCAGGTAGGCGGGAAACGAGCAGAGAGACGGGACCAGTGATCAACACTAATTATCTTCTTTGACCAGGGAAGGACTGTCTTTTAATGTGTCCCGCGCCGATGACAGTTCATTACTCACCAGCAGCTGAGACGAAAGCAGCCCAGCTGTCAAGAATCAGAGCATAAATCTGCTGCTGCAGTTTTAATACTTACCTGAAAGATGGCAGAAATCAAACCACTCTCACATTTTTACTGAGGGTGGTGGCTCCATCACATCTGTAGCATCTTGGAGACAGTATTTGTAACCTGTGGATTTTTTCCCCCATTGTGACACCTTACATCCACTAACTTCATGTATTATATTAAGCCTTCACGTGGTGGGCCAACACGAAATATAGCTGGATTAGAATATGAAACATTGCAAGTTATGAACATGTCAGGGAGCACTGTCCAGTATATAATTGCTACTTTTCGGCCTACATGCAAAATACTATGAGTGGGAGAAAGAAATTATTGCATGTTTCCCTGAACACAGCATCCCCACTGCATGACATGGTGGTGGCAGCATCATGCAATTTAATGTATTTACTTCAGCAGGTATGGGGAAGCTGTAGAGCTGAGGACAAGATGGATGGAGCTATTTACAAGAGAAGCCTGAATGAGAACCTGTTAGAGACTTCAAAAGCCAGAGCAGAGGTTCACCTGCAAGGAAGCATGCTAAATTTGCAGCTAGAGCTACAATCAAATGGTTTAGATCAAATCACTCTGATGTGTGTCCTTGGGTTGCTCACACAAAATTCTCTGTAAAAACATAGATATTTGTGCTCAAATATGACAAAAAGTATAAAGGTCAAAGGGTATGCAAACCTTCAGAGACTGGTTCCCTGAATGAAGAAACAGTTTGCAGTTACTCTTGTCAACAGTACGTGCTACAGAACCCCTCACCGCTATAGGATAAAAACAATTAAAAATCTGCATTTAAAACAATGAATTTTCTGAAATCGTATTCTTTTGTGTTTTCCACTAAACTGACTTGAAAGCAGACAAAATATAATCTGCAGATGCAGAGTATGCATGGGATTTATCAGAGTAAGGAAAGATGAACTCCTTGTTTTTGTGTTGCAGCTTTGTGGGGTTAAGAGCTTAAACAGTCATGTGAACCAGAGAACTGGAGCACAGAGATTACATCCTGACACTCATCCCAAGGGTGGACAGCAAGTTCACCCCAAGGCCAGACAGTGCAAAGCCCAGAGATATTGCAAAACACTTATGAGATACAACTCAGATTGTACAGGCCTCAGTAAATAACATAAATGTGAAAGTTCATGAAAGGACAGCTCAGAAAAGGCAGAACTGTGTTTACCTGTGTACCAACGTGTTATAGAGTCAAATGTGACTACCCCCCCCCTTCATGGCACCTGTGCTTTTAAACATGTGTAAAAGCTGTTTTACTTCTAAAGACCGTTTAATTGGAAATAAACTTCAGTGTTAATGACCTCTTTTACTGTCAATTGTATATGTGTTTTCCCTCATTAGCTAAAAAAGTAAAAGTTTAACTTTCCTATGTAACAATGTACAGATGTACCTGGTCAGTAGCATAACAGTACAAAGAAAATGTGTCATAAAAGCAGCTGATGGTTCTTCTTTTTAACCTGACGGCTTTGAGGCCTGGTCTTTAGTTTTTCTAATGTTCTCCCTTATCATCTGAACCCAGAAGCATGAAGTGAGGGCTGAGCTCACGTTCCTGTCGGCCCTCTGCGTCTGTGCTGGTGCCCGGAGATGCACTGTTGGGGAAAGGGCAGCCCAGCAAAATGACAGCAATTCAATTCTTTATAACAGCTGAGGTATAATTGTTCAAGTCTATAGTGGCGTCTTGGATATTAACGCACTCTGCCAGTCGGAGGGCTGGGGGAAAGAAATTAAAATCATGTCACAGCTGTGGCCAATGTTGATGCTGTCATTATCGTCACATGGTCACAGGAATTCAGGAGGCTTACAGACTTGAAACACTGTACCCAAGCTAAATTATCAGGAGGACATACAACTGGACGCTAAATTATCAAAAAATGTATGCAATAACATCTCAATAAAAATTAAAGGTTTACATAATGTCAAATAAATGGAGAGTTAGCTTTGACATTGACTGCATGTCCTCATGTATAAGAAGCTTTGGATAGAAGTATCTGCCAAATGCTTAAACAGAAACATACAAGTGCTTGCCCTAATTTTCCAAAAGACAGCAAAAGCCGGCCAGGATTTCAAGCTTTTTGTTGCAGGAAATAAAATTGGAGTCACAACAGAAGTAACAAAAGTGATTTACTTACAAGGAGTCACATTACAAACACATTATATAACATTAGCCTTTGAATTTACCTGTCAACCTTCTAAATATTTCTAAGGCAGATTTGTGGCAGATTAAGTGATGAAAAGCCTGAAGCGTCCTTTACTCAACAGTTCTGTTTGATTTCAGATCTGGACAAGGACAGGTTTCAGGGAGGACTATTTAAAGGTAACCTTGCCTGCAAGCTAAATTCTTGTGGTACTTGTGCATTCACAAACACACAAGAATCCATCTTGTACCGCTCCCGCTTCAATCTGTTAATGATTACCGCAGTCTTCCCGATCCTTTTACCCTGGAGGAGCGGTCTTATTTTAGAAATAATTTCTTCATAAGGAAATGACTCTTTAACAGAAGTTAAACTTTAACACATTTAATCTAAACAAGCCAGAGACATGATACAGCTCAGTACTGGGCTCTTGATTGATCACGATGCAGGAAAAAAGGAATGGAGAAGAGCCCCGAACAAAGGTAACATTAGCATTTTATAGAACCGAGAATAAACACTCCCATGTAAAGGAGCGTACCTATATGACATCAGTGTTCCTCGCATTGGTGGAGAATGTCTCACCAGATTCTCGAAGTGAGCAGGCTGTCCCCAAGATAACTGACCCGTTTTCCTTTCAGTCCCTTTTGTCCTATCTAAAAATGGTTTGGGCAAATCATGTTGCAGCATTATGATTTAAGGCGGGACATACAGCTATGATGAACAGAATAGCTGCTAAGCTCACAGGTTAACCAAAATAAACATGGCAGCGCAGGAAGAGGCATGCGTAGCTACTGCTATCACATCTGTTTTGTCAGAATCCACGATTTGTTCTTTTGAAAGAGGACCAGCAAGAAGTGCCTTGACCAGCGTAACTTGTTATGGTTTCTCACAGTGCCTGCTGCTTTGATTTTAATTTGATACCATGATTGGTTAAAACCAACCTTTTACTCTCGGAGAGTTCTGCTGAAAGTCCCTCCTTTCTCCAAACGGATTCGATGGAAGCCGTCCCAGATTGATAATGTGCAGAACAGAGAGTACTCCACATTATTAATCTGGCTAGACAGGTTAGTTTAAAGGGTTTCTTCATGGACTTTGGATTTGCGTTTGGCACAAGCAACAAAGCATGTTGAAACATTAGCAGAAAAATCCACACAAACACAGAAATCTAGACAAATAAGTCCACCAATGAAATTGCAAAAAAAATGGAATTTGTGAAATGTTACTTAGGATATATTTTACAATTTTCATTGGTTTTAGGAACCAAAAGCTGCAATGTTAAATGATTATTGTGTCGCCTCTGGAATGAATAGAGTGCTCCAATACGCATAAGTCTGTTTGTATCTTATTACGTACAGAAACCCTTTCAGACTGTGGATGAGCTGCAGCAGTCAAACTGCCTTCTCATGTTTCCTGCTCGTTCAACTTTAATTCTTTGGCTGGTGTTTTATTCTTGGAATACAAAGGTGTTATTCAGTCATCCCAAAAGCAATATTTGCCACATTAGATGTGAATACGTCCCTTTAATGGATTTTCCTATCCACCTCTCTCATTTTATTATGTCTGCTTGGCACCACAAATTACTCCTGAGCCTTCCCCTGTGCTCCCTAGCCACCACAGCAGCAGCTGAGAGGGTGAGCGGGAGTGTGGCGAGAGATGGAGGAGGACGATTTGGGGCGGTGGTGGAGGAGGATAGGAACGAGCTGGAGGAGTAGTTCAGATTGGGGTGAGGAGGAAGGATGATGGTGTGAGAGGTGAAGGGGAAAAGGTGATGAAACAGCCAAAAGGGAGATAAGACGAGAGTCACAAGAGATGGTTTAAAGAGAAAACCATAGGAGAGGGAAAGTTATAGTTTATGAAGAATGAGAAGAGTATCCTGAGTAATGTCAGAAAGACAACAGAATCTAATATGATAAGCAGCAATATAAGCAAAATAATTTACAAACTCGGTTCTAATTTCATTTAATCAATTCTTAGATCATTTCAGTTCTCCCTTCATATGACTTGTGGTGCACCATGCTGCTGACAGCAATCTGTTCTTTCATGTTTGAAATCCTTCATGTTTGTGCAAGAGGAAGAGACAAATACACAGAATGACTTCCTGTGACCGGTGATACATTTGCTCCTTGCTGGATTATTATTTGATGATCATTTTTTTCATGGAGAAATGGCAACCATGGAGAAAAAGCAAAGAAGCTGTGAAACAATTTCACAGGCGAGTTTATTAAATGTGTAAATCACAGGTAAAAGCACCAATGTTGCCCAGATTAAAATAACCTTGCTAAACAGTAAACTTGATTGCTGTTTTAAATGTGAAATAATAGCCTAGCTGTGTTGCAATTTTTCTGAGGCTGTGCGTTCAGATCGACATCCTGAGGAGGGAGGGAGACCAGAAGGAAAGAGAGGTTTTCCATGCGTTTCACTGTAATTGTCATGTAATTGTCTCTCACCTTGTCATAATGTATCTGTTGATCTGTGGTACACGTCACCCTGGTGATTATCTGGGAGAGGAATGTTATGATAGAAAACTCTGATAAAATGTGCAGACATTTATCTAAATTGGTTTATGGGAATATTTTATCCATTTAAAAGGTCCTTATGTATAGTTATGGCTCACCATCACAAGCATGAATGATACTGGGGTTTTGAATGCTTAGGATGATGAAGTCGATCTATGGTTAAAGTCAGACATGGATTGAAACTAAATGTCTGAGAGGAATCATCATGCAGTTTGACTGCAAGATCACCACTTTACCATCCATGTTGCCAATTTCCCCTTTTTCCAAAAAAAATGCATGGGTCAGAGCTTCTTGTCAAGTTATTTTTTTACAGATCCCAACTATTGCGTGGAAAGTCATCTACACAAGTTTCAGGATCCATTTTATAAATCATGCCTCACGTCTGACTTGATGCTAATGGTAACAGCATTCAAAATATACAGTCATATTCAATCAATTAGAATATTATTGAAAAGTTCATTTGTTTCAGGACCTCACTGGGAAACCCATTATATGGATTAGTACAGACTGATGATGTTTTAAAGGCTTTATTTCTGTTAATTATGATTTTTTTTCCAACACCAGCTTATAAAAACACAGCATATAAAATTAGAATATTGAATCAAAATAAAACCAGTCCAAATCCGGGCAAACCAAAAACAGAACATGCAGGGGAACCAAAGAGCCTAGAGAACACAGGGGAACAGGAAACGCCAGTGGACTAGAGGCGTACGGAAACGGCAGGGGGCAACAGGCGTACGGAAACGCCGGGACGTATGGAAACACCGGAGCGTATGGAAACGCCGGGGCGTATGGAAACAGGGAATATCTAAAACACCAGGGAAACAGAGGGCGTCTAACACGCCAGGGGACAGAGGAACTAGGAGAACTCAAGAGAACTAGAACAACAGGGAAACTAGGGGAAGCCAGAACAACACAGAAACTAAAGAAAGCAAGAACCAGACAAAACTAAGGAACACTAGAACCACACAAGAACTAAGGAGCGTGAAGCAGCTAAAAACTAGGGAGCGCAGGAACCTATGAGCACCGGGACCTAATGAGCGCAGGAACCCCATAGAGCGCTGGAACCCGTAGAGCGCTGGAACCCGTAGAGCGCAGGAACCCGTAGAGCGCAGGAACCCCTTAGAGCGCAGGAACCAGAGAACAAGACAGGAACTAACGAACCAAGACAGGAACTAAAGAATGGAGCAGGAACTTGAGTGCGAAGGCAGGAACTTGAGAACAAAGGCAGGAACTTGAGAACGAAGGCAGGAACTTGAGAACGGAGCAGGAATTTTGTGGGCGCAGGAACCTTCTGAGCGCAGGGCCACTTGTAAGCGCAGGAACCTTATGAGCGCTGGGAGAGCAACGTCCTGACGTGCTGGGCAGCGGCGACTGAAGGCGCCGTCTTTAAACGCTGGGCAGCATCGGAGGTGGGCGTCGCGGATGGTGACCCCGGCGGAGCAGAACCAGAGGCGGGTTTCGCGGACGGCGACCCCGGCAGAGATGAACCAGAGGCGAGTGTCGCAGACTGCAACCCCTTCGAGCAGAACCAGAGGCGGGTGGCACCCATGGAGACCTCGGACTGAGACGGAGCGGAACCCTCGACGACCTCGGACTGAGGCGGTGGCTAAATCCTCCCAGCTCCTGCACCAAGCTCTGTGCGTGCTCGGGTTCATCCTTTGGCCAGCTCGTATTGTCATGATTTGTCTTTGGATGAACCCGGACACAGCACGCACACACAGAGCTGGTTTAAGAGAGTTTATTGCAGACAGTGGATGATGACGATGACATGAACCAGAGTCAGTTACCGGACGGAGTTGTAGGGTGCAGGAGCTGACTGACAGGAACGGAGGGGAGAAACTGACCAGGAAACGGAGGAGCTGAACTGCTGCAGGATCGGGAGTGAAGACCAGAAAACAGGATGACGGAGACGAGGAAGCAGAGTCCAGCAGCGCAGCAGACAGGTACATACTGATTAGACGGAGACTAAGACGTGAGGACTGGAACGGACAGGCGTGGTGTTGGTTTGACTGAATACGAGCCGGCAACAAGGAACAGACTGAGGTGAGCTTATGTAGGGGTGTGAACAGGTGGAACCAGTCATTAGGTGATTGCAGCCTGACAGGTGCTTCCAATCAGAGCTGCACAGAGAAAGGAGGAGGCAGGAACTGCTAAGAGTGCAGCCTTCAGGCTGCATCATGACAATTACCTCTATAGATAAAAGTGTAATAATAAAAACAATAAAAAATAAAGATACTTTTCATTAAACTAGCATTCCTGTTAAAGGTTTTTTACATTGATCTGGGCTGATATTCTAATTTTAACTCTTGAATTTTCTGCACCTTGTATCGCCTAGAGGACTGCCTTTGTTTGCTTCGGTTGAGATTCTTTTGGAAGTTTATGTTTGCCTGTTTTGTCTTTCTGGACACACGTCTCAATAGTTAAAGACTTAAACTGTGCAGGGGAAAAGAGAGGCGAGTTTAAGGGGAATTTAGGCACACCGGAGGGCGTCAGGAAAACAATGAAACAACTGTGATTCAGTTACTCTCGTGAATTGTGACGGACAAATTCCTCTGGAGCCAGAGTGGAGTTATTTCAGTAAAAAGCTCTTAAATGCCTCTGTGTGGAACACAAGCAATAGTGTGGTGTGGATGGAAAAAAACCTGCTTTATGTCCCAATAAAAGCTAGTTTACTGAGGACTGACTGGGTGTGTATGTACATCAATAAAAACAGAGGGAGGACTGAGAGAAATGCACATGTTTTGAAGGTAAAGAAAGGGTGTGCTACTGTGTCGAAATTAAGGGCTTCCAGTAGACTTGCAGCAGCAAGTGTGGGTTCATCTTTGGACAGATAAAATTAATAGCACCATGCTGTGTTTGTCACACTTAAATGTTTCAAATCATTAAATAGTTTTATTATCAGACAAAGATAACCCGAGTAACTACAAAAAAGTAGATTTTCTAATATAATTTTAAACAAAATATAACTGCCCCTTTGTAAAACCATGAATTAACCCAATTTTTCGGGCCTGTAAATTACTTACACAGCACCTGTCAGCCTGACAGCATAGAGTAGGGAAAAGGATCTCAAATGCAAACTATAATGAGCAAATCCAAAAAAAATTCAAGAAAGTTCTGAAATAAAGTTACTAACATCTATCATTTAGGAAATCATTAAAAAGCTAATTCTAAGGTTTTGGACCTCGAGCAAACCACAGTGTGAGCAATTATCTAAAACGTGGAACGATGGTGAGTCTTTAAAGGAGTGACCATGTTCCAGAAAGTATTAAAAGAGCACAATGTTGATTCATCCAGGTTCAGAAGCACCCAGAAAAACATCTAAAGCACTGCATGCTTCACTTAACTTGTTTAAGGTCAGTGTTCAAAATTCTAAAATAAGAAAGGAACTCAGAAAAGACTAAATATGTGGGAAAGCTCTAACTAAAAAAAACACACCAAGAAACAAAGAAAAAACAAAGAAGCACACATAAAAAAACACTAGTTCTTTTGATGACCAAAAAACACAAAAGCCCATCTAACATACTATGTTATGATTTTATTCCATCATGACAGTCATGCCCAAAGTGCTGTTTTGCTTGATTCATGCATGTATGAGTCATCTTTGTGAATTCTGCTGTCTGAGCAGCAGCCCCTCCCTGTCTTAGAAAATGAGCGACCATGACACGTCTACGTAGAGCGGTCATTACCTGCCCCTTCCAGGAAGTACTTATCTTGCCCTCGTCACCCTTGCACAGTAAACAACACGTCCAACGAGCGGTGATGTGAGGCAGAGAGGCATCATTTCTGCTCAAAGTAGCGACGGAGTGGCTCTTTTAGCACCTAATCTGCACAGCGACAGCAACTGCTCTTTTTGATACCATGCTGCAGCGGCTCCAAGGTGACCCCACACGGGGAGCAGCAGCGTTGCACCAGATATAAACACACACACACACACACACATATATATATATATATATATATATATATATATATATATATATATATATATATATATATATATATATATATATATATATATATATATATATATATAATTTGTTATTTATATAATTTCTTATTTATTTTGTCATAACAAATTAATACTTCATACTGCCAAAGGCAATATTTTGCCACGAAGGTGGAAGATGTGGACCCAATTACATCTGGAGTAAGGACTTAACACACGGCATAGCCAAACATGGTGGTGACAGTGTGATGGGCCTGTGTTGTTGTGTTTTTTTCAGGAGAATCCAAAGCACCTGAGCAAGTTCACATCTGAATATCTAGAAAAAGTACTGCAATCAAGGTTTTGCTGTAGCCTCATCAAAGTCTGGAGTTAAATTTGATTGAAATGCTGTGACTTTAAACAGGCTAACCATCCTTGAAAAGCATCAAGTGTGGCTCAATTGAAACAATACTGCATAAGACCATGGGTCAAAATTCCTCCACAGCAATGTAAAGACTTGTTGCCGGTCATGTATATTGGCAGCTGTTGCAGCCAAGTGTGGCAACAGTTATTAGGTGTAGGAGGAAATCACTTTTTCTCAAAGGGCCAGGTTGTGTTTGATTACGTTCTTCCTCCATAATAAATTGAATTATTTGTAGTAAATTCAATTGCATTTTTGCATTTACTCAGTTTGTCCTGTTATAGTTTCTTCTCTGTTATTATAAAACAAAATTGGTTTGATGATCTGAAAGATTTAAGTCTAGAACAAAAATAGCAGAAATTGGTGAGGAGGTAAATACGTTTACACAGTTCATGCATGTTTTAGTGTAGAGATTATATTTAAAAGGTCAGTCCAGACCTGAAACAGAGTCATCTCCCATAACATAACCAGTTTCTTTCCATTTAGATCAAGGTTAACGGGAGAGCCTGAAAGAAATATTAAAACAGATTTCTTTCAGACTGATTTTGACGGCATTCTGGCCATGTTGTGTGGGGCTGGACGGTACCAGGACAGAGTGAATATTGTTCTGCCCAGGGGGCCTTGAGGGGCCATGGGGTGACAAACAGACCTAAACTGGTCCGTGCAAACAACCACCCTGTGGTGAAGATGCCCGCGGCACAGCTGCTGTTCACCAGAACTGCGGGAGTAAAAAAAGCTCCCTCGGTTCTTGTGTGAAATTATATAGCTGTTTTTCAAGATGCATTCCCTGGTTTTTTTGCATATGTGTAGGTGTCTGTGCGTGTATTTGGTCAGCATGTTTTTCTGGTTTTATGAGCTATAAACAGGACAGCTCTTTACCGTAAGCCCCGACCAAAACACTGGCTTCGCTTTACTGGATTCACTCTACAGTTACCAACGTCATGCAGCAAATTTAGAGCAGCCAGACAGTAGTGAAAAACAGCATCCTTCAATTCAAAGGTTTTATGTGGCACAAGACAATAAAAGGATCACTAGGTACTAAAAATTACTTAAATGTACCATCAAGGGTGTGAACCCACACGACAAACTATATACTTTCAGTGTTTATCAAAGAAAGATGAAACTGAAACAGAAAAGTATTGTGTTGGCAGCTGGCCTGTCTCTAAGAAAAGGTGTGCTGTGCTGCAGATATTCATTAAAAATGAAAATGCAAAAGAATTCACCCCCCTGAACTTTTTCAGGTTTTGTTACCTTACAACCCAACACGTTGATGTATTTTCTGTAGCTCTTCTGCTTCAGTATTAGCATGTCTTTACTAGCTTTGAATGTCTGGAAACTGAAAACTTTGTCAATTTGTCATTGCAAAGTAGGTCAAACACAGACTAGATAGAGAGCGTCTGCGAAAAGCAATTTTCAAGTCATGCAATAAATACTCTCTTTGATTGTCGGTCTGGGCTTTATGGGCCAGTTGAACGCATGAATATGCTTTGATCTAAACAACTCCTTGTGGCATTGGCTGTATGTTACTGTCTTGCTGGAAGTCCCAAGAAAATGCATTTTATAGTTGTAATGTGACAAAATCTGAAATTCAGGGGGCTATGAATACCATTCTATGCCATTATAAAGCAAAAAAATGTTTTAAAACCATATTTCTCTATGTTATAGGTGACTGATTACTCCATTCAGATGGATTCTGTGCACCATCCCCTCCTGCTTAAACTGTCCGCCACATCTGCTGCCTATATTTCTCCGTTCCTCCCACTCTCTGTTTTTAGCCTTGGAGTGGATCGTAAAGCGAGGGCAGGGCTAAAGTCTTATTAAAGCTTCACAAAATGTTTTCATAAGAGAATTGTCTGCTCAGTTCAAAGCCAGTGGTGTTTTGAATCAAAGAACCTCAGGATTAAGGTCTGGTGTGTCGCTCATGTTCCGAGCGAAGACAGAAAGCGAGATCAAGGATGTTTATTTTCAGCCCAAATGTACTTATAGGGGTGTGGTAGGGCTCTAAACAAGTAAAAACTGAGGTATTCATGAATGCCTCTCAGCCCTTATCCAAACTTTCCCTCTTGAATTGTTCTATGCCATGTATTGTCCGTGTGGATCTGATGGAGAGACAGAAGCGATGACAACCTCTCCCCTGTGGATGTGAGCATGTTATGGATACCAGAACCTTCAGACCACGCTTAAATGCCGACGTCAGCAAACACTTTGTCACATCAGACTGGGAAGCTGGGACCTGTCGGCTGGATGAATGAGGACATTTTCATTAAGGCGGTTTGACTGCACAAACAGAGACACAGCAACGGCACAAAAATGTCAAACAACGGAAACGGGCAAATCTTTTGTTAACAGTTCTGCTCTGTAAAATTTACTGGACAGTGTGAACATTAAAAAAAAGCTTTAAACTCAAACTACTTTGTAACACAAAAACTTGTCCTTGCCAGTTGGCTGATAAAAACTTCAACACAACAAACCTTTTGCTGAAGAAGACAGGCCGGTTCATTAGCATCTTCCAAAATTGCTGATTAGTTGCATGTAATAATAATGGATGGCTGGATGAATATAACTTGATCAGTCACACTCCTGCACGCAGCATTATACTGTGTCCCTGTCTCAGAGAGTTTAATCAAGTGACTGAGTGAAGTGAATAAATCCCTTCAATGTGAAATAGATAGAAACCAAAAAGCTCTGTCCTTCTCTCCATCCTTGTCCTCCCAAAAGCTACTCATACAGGCTCTGGCATTCCTTCGGCCTGACTGCATCAAACTTTGGTGAATTACAATTAATTAGTGGTTGGAAAAAAATAGAAACTCTGCTGGGTTTCAGAAAATTATATAGTGGGCTTCCAGAGAGTAAAACATAGAGAGCAAGAAAAAACCTCTGCTGCTGAAGAATAGAAAAACATGCTAACTTTAGTCTGTTTGAGGCCACTCGTTCAGGAATGGGATGTTCCATAAGTCCCCCCCAAAAATACAGCCCTGGCATGAGCGATCAAGGGCTTTTAAACAATACGAACTTGCACTGAACACAACTGGACTTCATCTTGAAACTTTTGACATGTCCTTTTTTGGACTGTGGAAGATCTAGCTTTAATTGGGTCAATAAGATAAAACTTTTATTTGAGCATTTTAAAAAAACAACAAATCTTTAAACATTTAAACAGTATAGCAAGTTGCCAGCTCAGCTCAGACTTATGGAGTGAATAATTCTGTGTGGACAGTTGCCATGTGTCTGAGAACAATGAACCAAAATGAGCACATTACGACCCTTGACCCCTCTGGCTCCAAAGAATTTCTTAATATGGAGAGTGTCTGTGAACGGCTATTTTCTGGTCTTGCCTTGGATTCTCAGATTTAGGTTTTGACTTTGACTGGGCCATTCTAACACATGAATGTGCTTTTAAATCATCCCACTGTGGGTCTGACTGCATGTTTAGGGTTGTCCCGCTAGAAGGCGAATCTCTGCCCTGGGTTTTAAGTCGTTTGCAGCCTGTAACAACATTTTTTCAGGATTGCCCTGTATTTAACTCAGCGCATCTTCCCTCCAACTCTGACCAGCTTACTTGTCTCGTTTCAAAAAACAGAATCCCCACAGCACGATGCTGCTACCACCATGTTTCAGACACCCTTAACATTTTGCCAGTAGGCAAAAAACAATAAATACCGCAAACCAAGTGCAGTCAGATTCTGCCACCTGACCTGTGAGTGTTTGCCGCTTCTCCAGTGTAATCGTGGGTCTCTTGGCTGCTTCTCTGATTATTATGCACCATGGCCAATTTAAATGGACGGCCACATCTTGTTGTCACTGTTGTGTCATGCTCTTTTCATTTTTGGAGGAGGGATTCAACAGTGCTCTGTGATTTAATCAAAGTTTGGGATATTATGTTATATACCCTGCTTTAAAAGTCTGCACATTATTATCCATGAGCAGTGAGCTTTCTGATGTGTTCCTTGCTCCTGGTTTATTTATGACAGCAATCTAATCAACTTGTGGGGCCTTGACAGAACAGCTGGATTGATAATGAAACTAAATTAAGCAAGTGTGGACTCAGTTCACTACTACGCTGACTTGTGGAGGTAGCTGGTTGCAGTGGACTTTATTTAGGTGTATCAGTCATAAAGGAGGGTGAATACAAATGCATATCGTACTTAAATAAATATTTAACATAGTAAAACCAGGTACTGGCTTCTTTCTAACATTATTATGCACATATCACATACAATTCCACCAAAATACATTGAAGTTTGTGGTTGTAAGATGACAAAATGTGGAAAACTTAAATTTGTACCAACACTTTTGCAAGCAAATATTTTACTTCAATCAAATCTATAAATCTGTCATCTGGCATGCCAGACTGATTGATCTGGTTCTCTCTCCCCCTCCTTCAGCCCAGTGATAACCAAGTTCCTTCCTTACACCTGTAATCCTCTGTCAGCAGCTCAACAAAGCCAACCCTCCACACCAGCTCAATCTTATAAAGCGCAACACCGGGTTTGGCTTGAATATCGGGTTCTCTGGTTATCTGCTAGCATAACATCAATCTATAAAACAACTGGATTCCCTCCTTCAGTGCTGCAGAGGCCTGCTAAGGAGCTATTCATGTGTTGGAGAAGGGATTGCATCTATGCCCTTCTCCACAAGTAGCTGGATATCTGGGAAAACAAATACATTTTTATGCATTTTGGCCTTTCATTCACACAATAACTCAATTTTACCCTCTAAAATCAATTATCTCTGAAAACTCTGATCAAAGTGGATATTTGAGAAAACCAAGTTCTTGTGTCTGTGTTTGTACATAACAAAACAGAGTTTTAGGGCTCCGTGCGTCAAAGTCCGAGAAAAATAATGCGGCTCTGACGTCACATGTGCAACCACTGTTATTGACTTGGCCATGCATTGGGGGAAAAATGGATGATTTTTACGTTGGTTCAGACGCTTGTTGATTGTTTGTTTTTTTACAAGCCCACCTGCTCCAATAAAAAAAGAAAGAACTCTTGGACATCAGCTGTTTTACACCCTCCCAATACAGAGCAACCGCATGGTTGTTTTTAGGGATTCTGACTGGTTGACAGGTGTTAGCTTTGCAGTACACTGCCCCCTATGCGTTTGGCGTACTTAAAACAACACTGTGGTTGAGAACTTTTCTGAAAATGATCTCATGTGCATGATATTGTTTTTAAAAACAATGTGGGGGAGATATTTGTTTTTTCTAAAGACCTGGTTGCGTGTGTACAAGGGGTAAAGGTTGCAGGATAGTAGCTCTCAAGGACTAAACTTGGGGACCACTGCTCTAGAGTGAGTGTGCTTGTTTTCTGTACTGGATATTTAATTGCCTCTTTTTCCAGCCTCAGCAGGAAGTCCTCCTGAAAGATGAGCTTCAGATCAGCACAACACTGTGTGCATATAAAGGCCCCAACCACAATTACTATTAGAAAAAAAAGCTGCTTCCTTTAACTGGAATCCATTTGTCTCTGTTGGCACAGGAAAGGTGATTAGATTTGGTTCTCCAAAGTTTTGCTACTCCTGATCAATTCAATTAAGTACCCGGGGAATTCATGAAAGAAGTTTAAAAGCTATAGCAATCAGGTACCCACGGCGTTGAATGTAAAAAAAAATAGTCAGAAAAACCTAAAAAAAGCAACCTTTACCTAGGGGAAACAATTAATGAAAAAGCTGAGCTAACCTGAGGATAGAATGTCTACACCACGCAGTAAAGACTTACTGCACTCTCCACTTTTTGATTTGTTCTTTGTAAAGGGAAATCTTTCATAAACTGAAAAGCATTTTAATGCAACCAAGTCCAAAAGAAACCATAAAGCTTGTTTTCCTGGATATGGTTTCAGTTAACATTTCTAGTTAGTGGTGGCCTTGTGATTAGAGCAGCGTGCTTTTTTTTTTTTTTTTTTTTGTGTGTGTGTCCTGTCTGGCAATGTGGCAATAAGAATTGTTGTCTGAATGCCAAAAAGAGGCCAACAGATTTCACTTTCACAAACGGAGCCTTACCGCTTTCGCCATAGGGCTCCACTTGATTTATACATGCAAGAAGCTTTGTTATAATTTATGCAGGGAATATTTCATGTTAAATGGACACTGAAAAAAGAAGGTAGAAGAGAAAAAAAGGAGAAAAGGTGAAAGAAAAAGAGGGGAGAAAAGGGAGAGAACGATACAACATCCTCAGTCTGCTTCTTCACCTGCAAAGAGAAATATAAAAAGAGCAGCACAACCAGTATTACAGATACAATCAAGTAACGCCTTGATACCATCAGTGAAGAATATACAGTATTAATTATTACGACATGTATAAAGTGAAAGCTGAAGATAATAATAGGGGTTTTCTGTATGGAAGTGAATCTCTAAGTACTTGGATCCAAGCACCTGTAGGTGTTTGTGAGAGTGTGCTTGTGTATGTAAGGTTTATCCATGAGAAAAAAAATGCTCAATACTGGTTGTGAAGAGCCTAAGACCTGCCCCCCAGAGCATCGAGGCAGACGTTAGGGGAACCAAAACCCCAGATGCCCAAAGGGACCTTCAGAGTAAAGGTGCCCAAGAGGGGCCAGCACAGGAAATCTGCCTCCTTCTAAGAGTGCTTGCAGTCTTAGAAGGTCGCAAGTACCCAGTTCCATCCCCGCAGACTGCCACTATAGGTCCCTGAGCAAGACCCTTAGCACCAAATTGTGCTGCCCACTGCTCCCTAACCAATGGGTTAAATGCAGAAGACACATTTCGTTGGAATGTACAATCACAAATAAAGATTTCTTTACTGTTTTCAGATTTATATAGCGCCAATTAATAACACATGGTGTCTCAATGTGCTTTAGAGGGAAAAGAAATTGTTAATTCTGTCTACTCATACAGACAGATTTCAAGTCAAGTGCACACATTCCCACTGAGTCTAGTTATCAAACAATGCAGTGAAGTTCAGTTTATTATTTGAATTGATCAAGTTTTCTAAGGATGCCAAGCAAATTGCATTGAGTCATTGACTTGCAGCAATCCCTCATACAGAGAATGCATGTAGATTAGATTAGATTAGATTCAACTTTATTGTCATTACACAGGTACAGGTACAAGGCAACGAAATGCAGTTTAGGTCTAACCAGAAGTGCAATAGCAGCAAGTGCAGGATAAACAATGGTTCCATAAGTATAGAACATGGGTTTTTACTGAATAAATATAGAGATGGATACTATTATAAACAGAATTTTACTGATAGATTTGTCCTATGAATATAATATATAGATAACTAGTATTGTGAACTAAATTTACAGCTGGATATGTACCGAATATAATATACAGGTGGATATTACTATGAATAGAGGTTTACAGATATGTACCATAGCATAATATACAGATTATTGTTATTATAGCAGAGTTTACATGTACTATGAATATATGTACAGATGGCTATTACTATAGGCAGAATTGTGAGCATAATATACAGGTGGCTATTACTATAAAATGTATAAATAAAGTTTGGACAAAAGCTATTTAAATTAAAGTGCAGTGGAAGGTAATTGCATATTACAGTTAAAGTACGGTATTGCAAATTTATATGTAAACAATTGGTACTGTGAATAAACAGTCAGCAGTGCAAATCAATATTCAGTCATGGTGAGTAGTGCAAGATGCATGTAAACAGTTGTTACAATAGTAACAGTCAGGAGTGCAGGTGAACATTACAGTCTTGTAAATAACAGAATAACAAAATGGAGGTAGGTGTGAGGAGGGAGAGGAGAGTCTATCAGTGAGGATTAGAGTTCAATAAAGAGACAGCTCTGGGGAAAAAGCTGTTCTTTAGTCTGCTGGTTCTGGTCCGGAGGCACCTGAAACGCCTGCCGGAGGGCAGGAGAGAAAACAGTCTGTGGGCTGGGTGAGAAGAGTCCTTAAGGATGCTGCGAGCTCGATGTAGGCAGCGTTTCTTCTGGATGTGCTCAATGGTGGGTAGTGGAGTCCCAGTGATGTACTGGGCGGCTTTCACCACCCGCTGCAGTGCCTTGCGCTCAGCAACAGTACAGCTCCCATACCACACTGTTGCACAGTTGGTCAGGATGTGATGTAGCGACAGTGGAGAGGAAAACATCCCTTTAACAGGAAGAAACCTCCAGCAGAACCAGGCTCAGTGTGAATGGCCATCAGCGCCAACCGACTGGGGGTTAGAGAAGACAGAGTGTCATGGTTTTAAGGTGTTTGGCCCACATGCAGACACAGTCGGAACACAGAAACAGTTAAAGATGTTTATTAAAGGCTCAACGAAGTTATGCACACAACGTGAGCAACAGGTGAGGTCGGAACGTCAGAGCGGAGGTTACTGCGGGAAGAAAGAGGATAAGTTAGCGCTAGTCGAACCAGGGGAAATCTTCCAGATGCTGCTCTGCTTACCGCTAGGTTGGGAGGACCTATCCGGGGAGGATGAGTGGAAAAGGAGTTCTGTGACCGTATACTCTCTGATGGAGGGAGGTGGATGAGCGACAGGCAGGCTGGCAGATCACAGGCATGGAGCCCGAGCAGCACCACCACGGAGGCAGGCAGGAGGAGCAGCTGGAAGAACCAGGGTGAATCCAGAAAGGGGAATCTCTCGTCCGGCTTGGTAATACCAAGAGGGCTTGAGGGGAACGCCAGAGCAGAATCTGAGCAGCAGGGATTCGGAAACTGGTCCTTCAGCGCACGGAGCCAACACAGGTGAGTAAACCCAGAACACGACGAACTGACGAAGACAGGAGACAAAGTTAGAGCCAAAAACAGGGATTTCAAAACTCACAGGAATGAAGATCAGGTGACAGGGCTTAGACCTAGGCATACCACAACAGGGTAACACTCTGGCGCCTTCCAGCTGACTAAGCACTCCTTTTAAGCTTGAGAAGAGCAGCCCAAAACGAGCACGCTTTATTCAGCAATTACAAACTCTATTTAAATAATCTTGGTTCAATCTTGGATAATCTGTGGATACCAGTAACGAAAATGGTCTTTTATTTGTAAAACAGGACAAAAGTCTGGAAGGATATGGGGGGCTTATTTGTAATTATTTACTTTATATGTAAAAACCAGGGCTTTTCTCTTTTGACCAAAAGTCAAAAGAGAAAAGCCATCACTGAACAGAGGGGGAAGATTGCGCTTCCAACTCCCCAGTGTTTACAGCTTGGTCCTCAAACACATTCCAGAGAGATTACATCTGCAGTCTCATCATGATTCAGGCGACCAAGCACTTCACTCACACCAAGCAAGAGCTTCTAACGAACCAGGACAATGATGGTGGGTCTTTAGCCCCATTTACACTACCCTTGTTAAACCGATCCAGGCCGAGCTCGGTCCGAGCTTGGATCAGTTAACTAAGCAGAGCTTGGTTCTGATGACAGTTTACACACCACACTTATCTCAGTTCCTTGGTTTCCTCGCCTCCTAGTGACGATCTGCGGTACTACGGCTCTCTGGGTTTGAGGGCGGCACTAAGCAAATCAAAATGGCGGCGCCTGTAACATTCAGGCAGTTATGCTTGGTGATACGTCGTTGTTTGCGGAGTCAGGCGAAGACGGCAACTTTTGGTGGATTTACTCGGCTTTTGGGGAGTGGATAAGACAAACGAACGTCTAATAAGGATTTACAGACGCAGGAAACAACGACAGACGCTGAGGTTCATCACACTGCTAAGCAGAATCATCACTGGAAACCGTGTGTCACGGTAGGGAAGCTAGTATTTTTATGAATGTCTCAAATGTCAGCTGGCTGTAAGGAGATGACGCGGTCTGCTCATGTGCTCTTTGTTATTAGAGAACCGAGATAGGGAAAAACCAGGCCGAGCTCACACATGGAACTGGTCTGCATTTAGCGCGGTCCGGTTGTGTCTGGCTCGGTTCAGTTCAGTTTGCGTTCCATTTACACTCGATAGTTATCTCAGTTACCGAGCTCGGACCGTTCTCGGCACGGTTAAAAAGGGGTAGTGTAAACGGGGTAAAATAGTTACATCTGACAGAGAATGCACGTAGGAGGATGAGCCTCCATGTCCTTAAAAACAGCAGCAATCCAACTGCAGATTGTTCAAGTGTGAGCCACCAGAATTGACAAAGACTCCTGGATAGGTGTCGAAACGTTTTCAGAAAGAACTGAATGAAAGTCCAGTTGCCTCTGATTTAAGCCTTTTTGCTGTTGCGATGACCCAGATAACAGAATTAGCACAGGGAACCAGCCTTTACTTTGCCACTTAAAGCAGTAGGCAAAACAAGCCTTCACCAATCCCACGCAGCACACATGCTGCCAAATGACCAAGAAAACAGATCCTCTCCCAGCTCTATACTCTGCTCATCAAGGGCAAAATGAAAGTGCTCTAACAGCAACAAAAAAACTCAGGGAAGAGTGGTATTCACTGACATGCTGATAGTGCTGCATGTAACACTTAGACTGTAAAAATATATCTACATTTAAACACAAAATAAATCACCACATGTGATCTGTGATAACTGGTTAAAACCTCTATAAAACCGTGACTAGAAATGCTTTATTTGATTCAGAGATTCATACTTTATTGTTTTGCCGTCATAGGCTGTTCCAATATCTACAAAATCTCTCTTGATACCATTATGACGAGATCTAATAGCGCAAGCTAAATGTTGCTGTATAAAAATGATGGTGCAAACCAGCAGGGACACGGTTAGATGTTCTTCATCCTGCTGGTCATCCAGCAGAAATATTTTATTCATGCTCTTTCTAAAACATATTTGACATTTAAATTCTGAAGTAATCAAGAGAACAACATGTGTCTTTCTTCACCAATCTTTAAATGTGTCAATGTCAGAAATTTGTCTCTTTCCTTACAAGCAAATGACTCACACTTTGAGACTTCATCAAACCTGGCGACGTGAGGAACCCGCTGACACAGATGCTTCATTTCTCCTTTTCAATTCCGTATCATTTTGCTCAACTAATGAAAAAACAATATTTCTACATTTTGTCACTTTTTTGCCAAAATGTATCCCTACCATATGCACTGTGCACAAAACAGAAATAAATTCAGTGAGCTAACCAGCATTATCATTACCGCATTAACACTGTTGATAGTTAGTTTGGGGGATATTTTAGCTTCAAAACTCTTTATGAGCCTAACATGTTAACAGTCATGATATGAGAGAGAACTAAAGTTGAATAAATACTGTACGAACTTACATTGTTCAGTGTCAGCGCAAAAACACTAAAGATTTCAATTATAAAAGATCCAATGCCAAAACATACCTGATGGAATGCAGGCAGCTAATCATTGCTCTACGCACTTTTATTGCCCTCAAAGTGTTACATAATTAGGTTAGTGATCATGTAGCATACTGCTGTAAAGATAAAGATCACATATTACGATATAAATATATTACGATATATAGCAGATTCTTTAGCTTTAAAATTAACAAAAGCATCTACACACTACAGAGTGATGCACTCATTAAAAGATTCTGACTTGTGACAGATTGAGTTTCCATCTAGGAAAATTCCAATAGCTCTAGTGAGTTAGCTACTAGCTACCAGCCTTTAGTTTGTTTAATCAGATATTTAACAGAGTAACTCAAGCTTTGAATCTTTTTGTTTCATTTGTGTCCCTTGTTTGCACCTTTTAGTTTGAGCTAAAAACCCATTTCCCCTCCCCCGCAAAGTCAATGGCTTGTCAAACTTCAACTCATGTTTGGCTATCTCTGTTTGAGTTTTATTTATTTATCAACTTAAAAAATCCACAGCATTAAAAGTTCATGATGTGTGAGAATTGTATTGCACAGCCAATAATATGGGGAATCACTATAAAGGATTGCACATGGGGAGATCAGTTTTCTTTTTATCTGTACAGTACATTGAATTAAAGGATTGTATAATATTTGAATTTGTCCAGTCATATTGGCTTCGCTTGTAAATACTGTAAGTGAATACTTTCTAATTACTTCAACATGCTTTAGCAGAAGTGGATGTACCCCTCCTTGCTGAACTTCCCCACAGCGTGATCATAACCAGGTACTTTCCATTTATGTCAAACTTTGAGGGTCACAGCAGGGTGAGAGTCTGTTGGTCTGGAGAGCACAAGTGATCCCTGTTAGTGTACAAAGTGAATACAGTAAAACCCATTCAGAGAAGTCTCTCTACTGACACCTACACATATTTCTTCTGATTGGTATTTATCCAGTTTAAGTTTGTTTTAAGACTTTAAAACTGGAACCTTAGATTAACTCTTATGAAAAGCCAAAATAATTGTAATTCTCTATCTCATGTTGCAAAACGTCTTGTGGGGTAATAGCTGTCTGCTCTATTCGGGCAAAAGACCCCTAAACGGTCCACATTCGGCTGCAGCAGCACCACAGGCCACACACACTAAGTTCTGTTTATCCCCCCCGTCTCCAGACAGTTTTCTTTTCGTCATGAGGTCTCTGAGGCTCTTTTCAAAGAACCTGTAAAGGCTCCCAGTGTAGGTCTGCTCCCTGGTTACACAGGTCTCCTTTCATTCTACAAGTCATCTCTGTCTTCTTGAAACACAGGCGCCCCGCTATTTCAGTAAACTGTATTTTTGTTACTTGCTTTATAATTTATGAAACCATTTGAGCTTCTTTCACCTCCTGTTGCAGTTAATCTTTTCTTCATAACGCCTTCTGCCATCCAATCCCCTGGATCTCAAAAAAGTTACAATTTAGATTTTCTAAAGATGTACCGACCAGATGTTTTTAGCTGGTTTCCAACGTACGGTATGTGAAAAATCTCTTTACATTTTCTAATTAACAGCATGTTAATTAAGAACATGTTCTAATTAAGAACATGATGTTGTTACACATGGTGATGTCACACCATGTGTAAGAGAACAGGGTTTTACTAACTTAAACCAAAGACAAAATTATTACCACCCTGAAGGTAAAAACCCTCTTTAGCATCTTACATTAGTAAGACATGCTTTTGTTGATGTATCCTGTCTGGCAGTGTAGCACTCAGAATTACTTTCTTAATGCCAAAAAGAGTCCAACAGATTTACTTTCACAAGTGGAGCGTTACTGCATCCACTATAGAGCTCCAATTGAAAAAAACAACTTTATTGGACACTATTCTGGGATTATTTCAAATTCAATGGACAAAGAAACAGAAAGGTAAAAGAGAACAAATGGAACGTCAAAATGTAGAGCATAGCAAAATGTGAAAACAAGATAGTCTGCTTCTACACCTGCAGAAAGAGATCTACAAAACAAACAGAAGTATCACAGGTACAGTAGGGCAAAAAAGCATTTAGTCAGACACTGATTGTGCGAGTGTAATTTTCATCATAGGTACATTTCAACTATTATAGACAAAATGAGAACAAAATCCAGGAAATCACATTGAAGGATTTGACTCCCTCTTGATGTGGTGTTACTTTGTTCCCACACTGCAAAAAGGGAACTAAAAGTAAGTAAAATTTTCTTGAAATTAGTGTATTTGTTCTTGATTTGAGTAGGCAAGTTTAAATGGTTTGCCAATGGAATAAGATCGTTGCACTTAAAATAGGAACAACTCATCTCCATCATCTTTTCTTCAAGTGAATATATGTAATTATCTTATTTTAGGTGTAAAAATGATCATTCTATTGGCAGATAATCTTATTTACCTGTTCATATCAAGATCTTCCTTGTAGTTTTGGGATTTTTGCTCAACGTTCTCATGATCATTTTGACCCCACGGGAATAGATCTTGCATGGGGCCCCAGATCAAGGGAGGTTATCAATGGTCTGGTATGTGATTTATTCACGCCAATCTGCTTGCCTAATGTAGATTCATTTTTCCCAGCCTGGTGCAGGTCTACAATTTTCTTCCTGGTGTCCTTCGACAGCTCTTTGGTCTTGGTCATGTTTGATGTTGGAGTTTGAGGCTGTGGACAGATAACGAGTTCAAACGGGTGCCATTAAAGCTATACTTGGTAATCCTGTTTGGAAACGCTTTTTGTTATACTCGGTCCTACAATCTTGACTGTAGACAATACAGTGTGTATTCATAAAAAGGAGGTTAAAAATCAGATCATATGTCAATCATTCTTATGCTTGCACATTCCTTGTTAATTTCCGCTTGCTGGATGCGCATGCAAACTTCTAGTGTTTAGCCGTTCATTGTAGCTCCACTGCTCTCACCGTATACTTTGAAAATGGCTGAGAGTCACAAAAAGCAAACCATGTACAGGTTTTGGAGAAGAAGAGGAAGGCCTCAGCAGAATGAAATAAGACCAAAGTGGATTTGGGAGATTTTTTTCACACAATCCTCCTGAGGAGCAGAAGAGTACGTAAGATGGTGTTGCGCAGTTATTCAAAAAGAGACTTTCGTTTCTCACTTGCATTTCTGGAAAAATGGCCAACTACAGTACTTTTAATACAAGAAATGAGTGGAAACTAGAAGAGCTTCTTAAAGAAGAAGCTACAGCTCTGTGCAGGCCAGACATATTGCTTGATTGTGGGTGACCAAATACTTATTTTCCACAATAATTTACAAATAAATTCTTTCAAAATCCTACAATGATATTTCTAAATTTTTGTCTCATTTTGTCTGTCATAGTTGAAGTGTGCCTATGATGAAAATTACAGACCTCTCTAATTTTTTAAAGAAGAACTTGCACAATCAGTGGCTGACTAAATACTTTTTTGTCCCACTGTACAAACAACCAACACATATAATAAAATCACTGAAAAATACGCAACATTGTTTAATGCAAGATGTATTTAGTGACAGTCAAAGCTAATTATAGGGTTTATCTGTATAGAAGGTATCTGTAAAACCTGGATCCAAGCACCTGTGGTTGTTTCAGAGTGTGCTTGTAAAGTGTCTTGATAAGAAAATGCTCAATAGAAGTTGTGAGGAGCCAAAGACCCACCCCTCAGGGCACCAAGGCAGACACCAGGGAGATCAGAGCCCCAGGCATCAGAAAGGGCCCCCAGAGCACGGGATAGCTGCACTCCCCATTGCAGAGAAGAGCTTCAGACCCTAAAATGTTGAATAGATGACCGTTCACACTGAGGCTGGTTCTCAAGGGGAGATATCCTCTCCACTGTCGCTTCATACATGCTCAGTATGAGGTATTGCTGCGAAGCCATCGACAATGCAGACGACTGTCCACTGTGGCTCTACGCTCTTTCAGGAGGAGTGAATGCTGCTTGTCAAGACTCGATATAATCTGCTGGGTTTCCAGCAATCTGTATATTTTGACTGAATTTGACTTTGTAAAGTGCCTTTTGATGACGTGTTTTAAATTGGCGCTATATAAATAAAAATTGAATTTAATTAAATATAGACATTGAGAGTTCTGGGTGGGGTGTGTGGGTGGTGTGCGGCAGTAACTGTGGTTCGAGGGTCGTTGGGGCAGCGGGTTGGGCTTTGGGCTGCCCCCTCTCCTGGGACATCTCAGATCTCCACTAATTGTGGGGCCTATCCCCCATCAGGTTCCCTACTGGTGGCTGGCGCCTTGGTCTACTGGCGCGTTGATGGTTCTCGATGTCCAGAGCTGGGTACTCGGATGTGTGCTTGCTTACTCCTGGCAGCTGCTTTGCAAGGCCTGGACACTTATTACACCCGTATTGACAATAGTCGCGTTTCCATCAAAGTTTTTTAATGTACGTACATTTTGAAGTATCGTATTAGAAGGGGTTAGTGGAAACGGCAAAATTTGAATCAACTCATTAATTTTAAAAAAGTTTTTAAGCTAGCTAGGGTGGTTTTTGACTTTTTCGAAAAACAGTAAATGCTTTAAAGAGGAGATGGAAACACATTTGTCAAACCAGTTCTAATGTAGTGAATGTTTACCTCACATGACTGACCAGCTGTTTCTCTTTCCGCCGTTTACTCGGATATTCCTATAACGCTTGAAAACAGGTCTGGAAGCAACAACAGGTACGTGTGGACCGACGAAGCAAGTCTCTTCGTCGGTCCGTACAAAAAAACAAAAACAAACAAAAAAGAACTCGGCACATTCATTAATGCTCCATTACTGTTCTGTGGTCCATGCTAGTTAGCGACATCTACTTCCTGTTTATTACAACGTATGACGAAGTTACTCTGTGCCTCTCCTAAAAACCAGTAAATGGAAACTCGTCTGATGTGCATTTCTTTTTTGCGATATTTTAAAAGTTTGCATGACAATTGGATGAAAACACAGCTATTGAGACCGCTGCACTTGTCGACAGATATTTTGTCCCACTTCTCGTGAGCAAACTGCCCTAGTTGTCTCAGGTTTGAAGGGTGCCTTCTCCAGTTTCAGCTCCTTCTATAGATGTTTCGTAGGATTTAGATCAGGGCTCATATAGGAGGCCACTTTAGAATAGTCTTATTTTCTTGGGTGGTTCTAGGAGTATGTTTTGGGTCATTATGCTGTCAGAAGACCCATGACCTACAACTGAGACGAAGCGTTCTGACACTAGGCAGGACATTTCTCTCCAGAATGCCTTGATAGACTTGAGAAACCCAGGGCCAGATGCAGCAAAGAAGCCCCAGAACATAACCGAGCATCCTCCATGGTTCACAGTAGCGACATTGTTCTCTTCTAGGTATGCTTTATTTTTGTGTCTGTGAACATAACAAAAAGCTACAGTTTTGTCTCATCGGTTTAAAGGAAATTCTCCCAGAAGCTTTGGTGCTTTACAATATGCATTTTGCCAAATTCCAGTCGTGCTTTTTTATGATTTGCTTCCAACAGTGGTGTCTCCCATGAAGTCCGCTTTGGCTCAAACACTGGTGGGTGGTGCGATCTGACACTGATTTACCTTGAGCTTGGAGTTCACCTTTAATTTATTTGGCGTTTGTTCTGGGCTCTTTGGTCACCATTCATATGATCTTTCTTTTCAATTTGTCATACATTTTCCTCCAGCAGCCACATACAGGGAGGTTGGCTACGGTCCTGTGGACCTTAAACCTCTGAATAATATGTGCAGCTGTAGCCACAGGAACATGAAGCTGTTTGGAGATGATCTTATAGCCTTTACCTTTAACATGCTTTCCTATAATTTTCCTTCAATTCTCCTGTGATAATTCTCTCCTTCACTTCCTGTGATCCATGTTCATTGTGGTCACCAAACAGCACAGTGACTACTTGTAACCCTTTAAATAGACATGCTGACTCGTTCCAAGCCTGAGGACATCTGTTATACTGATTAGAGGACACACCTCAGTTTAACATGTCCCTATGGTGAAATTATTTTCAATCTTTTCTAGGAGTACCATCCTTTTTGTCCAAGCCTGTTACTTTATTTTTTTAAATGTTTCTGTGGAACCACAATTCAAAAGCTATGTCTGAGTTTTGATGGTCAATTTTCGATGGTAATTTTTTTATTTACTATTACTTTTACCAGCTTCAAATTATTTCAGTGACCATTGTGGTATTTTCTTTGATTAACAATTTTGTTCATGACTGTAGAACATTTCTGGCATTTACAGATGCCACTCCATAACTTAACATTCACTGGTTGTTTAGTTTCAGGAAAACATGTAAAATAAGTTGTGTGTTGCTTTTAAAAAAATAAAATTATATTTTTCTAGAGTGAAAAGAATAGTTTCAATTCATTAGAGCAGCGAGAGGTAGATCTGTTGTACTTTTAAAAATTAATTCATAGGTGACTAAAACAAAATCAGTTCAATTTGGAATCATTTTTCTCTTTCTTTGGTAATTTTTAATGTTTTAAAAATTTGAACTGAAATTTGAACCGAGGCATCTTTGTGACTGTGAAAAACCAGATGCTGGGCCGTTTATGGAGGATGGCGTTCATGTTAAGCGGGGTGCCTTCAGAAGTGATTAATGTGCTGCACTGAGTGCCACAGCTTCTGCATCACACAGACAATGGTTGTCTGCCTCATGTCAAAGTCAGCGCCAAAGGAAGAAATGAAGATTATATAAAAAAACCAATCAGTTTATTTTTTTACACAGACACATGTAGGCATGTGTTGTGATTGTTTTTTGGTCAAACTTAGTCACACACATCCCCACACATGTTTGTAGACAGCATTGAGCAAACTCAAAAACCACACTGTGTCACACAATGCTGTAGTGTAAACCCAGTACCCCTGTACATGTATACACAGTCCAACAGTGCGGCACTTTATATCTCAGACACATACCCAAAGAGTGTCATGGTTTTCATTTTCCACTGCATGACTGGTGACCCTAAATATTTACACTGCTGGGCGAAGGCTGTGCCTGCACGCTTTGGGTCTCAGTCCTCAATTGGGCTCCCATTACACACAAAGAGGGGCTCACTGGTAGCAGTGAATATAACAGTCATTTGTTTTGGTGTCTTACCAGCAGAGTGGAGTTAACCGCTATTTAAAGTATCTGCCTTATTCTTGGTCACATCTACTCTCTTTTTTTCCCCATACCGGATAACATAAATGTCTTAATACTGAGTGATCTCTGTATGAATCAGTAACCATTGATGGATATACTGTTTCCAACTCAGATATCCAGTGAGACTGGAAAAGTAAGCCAACCATGTGCCACTGTTGACTGAGCAGCAATCAATCTAACCAAAATTTCCTTGATTTGGATTATTGTTTGACTGTGAAAAACAAAAACTAGCAGGGACAAAACCAAGAAAATGCAGGTTCAGATCCCCTGTCAAATATTTCAAAAGCCTCAATTGACATAGCCCCTTTGAGAAGAACCTTTCAAATTCAGACCAAGAACCATATAGCATGCTTTGGTGTGTTGTGTAAAAACAACTGTAGGGGGGTTGAAGCTGGCCTACTGGCGTTAGCCTTTTGAGTCACGAAGGACATTGTTAATTCCTCACTAAGGAAAGTTGCTATTAACTGGCCAGAAAGGATTTATAGGTCACTAAATTATCTCATTATCAGTTTTTTTCTTAACTGTCTATATGTCTGTAGTTGTATTAGATGCTGCAGAAGAGATGAATAACAATGAAAGAGACAACCTTTGATGAAAAATGGGAATTATGCAGGCTTTGGACAGACGAAAGTGACCCCACATCTTAATAGTTGTTCTACCTGTCTGAACAAATACAGAGAATATTCGATGATTACCTTACAAAGTCGATTCTTTTCATTTGCCCCATGATATCCAGTATATATCATGAATAATAATCAAATGTTTTTGTGAAACATCAATTAAGATCAAGACATTAAAGGCATCTTTTTTCCAAAACTATTTACAATATTTATTTTCAATAGGCCTATAGTGTGAGGATGGTCTCTTCTAAACCATCAAATGGCTCCTGGATGAATTTTATCTCAGTCCCAAATCACATTCCCTTGTAATGACAGATCTTGACACAATGGTGTGTCTTTATTTAAGCGTCCGTATTGATCATTATCTGTGTTCTATGGAAAGTGTCCAATCATACGTTTGTGTACATCTGGGGGTGGATCTGACGACCTCTCTTAAATATCCAAAGGGCTGCCACATGTGTTTCAATACGTCCCTGTCGCATGAAGCAGGACATCATTACAAACCAAGTCAATAAAGACACAAGTCAAAAGACAAGTCAAAAGTAATATAAATGTGGAAATACTACCACTACTGCTACTACTACCACTACCACCACCACCACCACTACTACTACTACTACTACTACTACTACTACTAATAATAATAGCGTACTGACAGGTGGACACAAAGCAGGAATGAACATAAGGGGATACAAGTAAGGTAGAAAGACTACAAGGAGGGAGTCCACATTTAGTCAATGGGATAGGGAGTAAAGTCTCTGTAAACATGTATTTTCCATATGTTTATTTTCTTCTCAGAGTAAAACGCAGATATTAATTTCCATACTTTTCCAGACTGAAGGCAAGGCCAGGCAAGTTTATTTATATAGCACCTTTCAGTAACAAGACGATTCAAAGTGCTGTACATTACAGACATAGGAAAAACAAAGGAATAAGCTAAGTAAATCCTTGACTAGACTTCTTTCATACATTAACAAACATGCAGAAAGACTTAATTGTTTGAGTAGGAACCCTGAACCACTTGGTCATGTAGAAAAATTCACAGCGCAGATGTAAAATCTGGGAAGACAGAAAACTAGAATTGAATCTGGACAAAAGTCAAAAGTTTCTACGATGTTTCGTTTCAGTTTTTTATGACTGGTAAAAATCTGACATGAGATGTTGTGGCCTCTTCATTTCTGTCATTCATATATCAACTATATTCTTTAAAGAAACATAAATACGTAACATAAAACTAACTTTGGTAATGTTAATTGCGTTTTAAAGATGTCCTTCTAAACTAGGGCATGCCGTTCCCTGTGACAGAATGGAACTGTTGTTTTCCGTTTTTCTGCTTGGGTTTATTAGTGGTGGCCCCTCGGGGTCTCTGTGTTTATGGAAAGCCATCAAATTTAACAGGACTCAGTTAACCTTTGCAGCAAAAAAGACAGATGGACTAAAATACATGTCAGTAAGGAAGGACGCTCTCCATCCAATGACACAGGGAGTCCTATGAACAGCAACTTTTAAGTTTTGCCACATAATCCTGACTGGATTTAGGGCCATTAAAACACATGAATATGTTTTGATTGAAAGCATTCCATTGTAGTTCTAGCTGATCATTTATGTTCCAGTTCTTGCTGGAAGGTGAACCTTCATAGCAGGATGTCCACAAAATAGTCTAAATTGGTGAAGGCGGGGGGATCCTCTCAGCATTTTGTGATCTACAAAGGTTGGACTTTTGTTTTAATTCCAATCCTAATCTATACAGCAAGATATAGCAACTGTAAAGGCCAAGAAAGGCTTTCCCCCTTACATGGTATCAACTTAAATTGATATTGAATCTAATTTCAATTCACTTCAAAAATACTTTATTAAATCTATAAGGAAATCAAATGTACTTTCCTCAGGCACTGTGATGGCTATGAGCAGGAAGAATCCCCCCCTCCCCAGCAACCTGTATTACAGCTAATCTGAACAATGTCGTACTGTCAATGTAGTACAGGACAATGTAGTACTGTCTCATGAAAACAATGTTCCTCATTTTTATCAGGATTCCCAGGGGTGTGATTACTTAGGTTAGCTCCCTGGGGATCTTGACGTATGTTTATGTTACTCTTAGATCCTCATGTCTGTCACCTGTGTAGCTTTCTGTTAGTAGTCAGGTTTAATATAAGGGTCTGTCTCAATTCAGGGGCTGCATCCTTCGAAGGACGTATTTTGAGGCCGATTACTTCACAGCACGGTGAACAGCGCGCACATAATGGATGGATGTGGATGCCCACACATCCATTCCCCAATTTGAAGGATGGGTGCGGTGTTTCCTTCAATGCTAATCCTATCTCATGATTCATTGCAGGTTGAACAGAACTTTTCAACCAAAATGTATGTATGTATGTATGTATGTATGTATGTATGTATGTATGTATGTATGTATGTATGTATGTATGTATGTATGTATTATTATTATTATTATTATTATTATTATTATTATTATTATTATTATTATTATTATTATTATTATTATTATTATTATTATTATTATCTACAAATAAAGTTAGAGTCTTAATGTTTAAGTTGGAAATGTTTTACAAAATGACACAAATGGTTTTTGTCATCAATTAATTTTGTTTAGTGGCATATTTCAACATAACATTAAACATTTGGCTTGTTAATGAATTAGAACATAACAAAATATTATAAAGAAACATTTAAATAAAAGATTGTGGGCAATAATGAGCATGTAAAGGGGAAAAGTAAAATCGTGTACAGTTATTTACAGTTGAGACAACAGGATTAATCTTTGGGCTCCGTTTGTTTGGCTTCGGTTGCTCAGCAACAGGAGTAATGCTAAGGTAAGGGCAGGGAATGCTGGTGGAGGCTAGACTGTCCCAATTCACAAGCCGATCTCTTCCAGTCTTCTCTTCTTCGTGGTCCACGAAGGACCTGGCCCACATAGACCGGGTCCTTCAAAGGATGCAGCCCCTGAATAGAGACATACCCTACGTTTAGTTGTATGTTAGATCTTATTTTATGTTTCTCTTCCTTTTATTTACTTCTTGTCAACACTGGGCTGTCAGATCCTTGTATCCGTTTGATCCGGTTTCTGTTAGGTTATGTCTTATTATTATTATTTCTGTAGTTCCAGTATATCTGTTTCTTGGTTTAGTTAAATTTTCCCCCATGTCTGGTCCATTCTCTATCCCTTGTAGGTTCTGTTGATTCCCAACACCTGCCAGCACATTATCCCTTCTTTCCTTCAGCCTGATTGCATCCCTCAGTTCACCTGTGCCTCATTATTCCACGGTGGAATTCCACCTATTTCTCCTGCATTTATCAACCTTTAGGTTGAGCTCACTCTGTCAAATTCATCATTAGGTCCTCTGTCTTCATCCCTGCCATGTTCCTGTCACCTATAAACCCATGTTTTAATAAATATCCTTCATTTACAACATGCAACTCCTGAGCTCATGCCTGTCTTAATAACAACTTCAATGAATAATGACCCCCAGCAGATGATGGAAGAAGAGCTTGCACTCTCCATAACAGACGTATAAAAGATTGGCAGCCTCTTGTTGAAAACACTGATGGACCTAAGCTTCCTCAAGAAGTACAGTCTGCTCTGTCCCTTCTTGTAGACAGCTTCTTCAATGTTGCGGCACCATGCCAGTCCGTTGTCCAGGTCAACTCCGAAGTATTGATACTCTTCCTCCACCACTTCCACCTTTCCCCCATTATGGAAATATTGTTTTAAATGATCCTGTTTCTCCTGAAACCTATGAAAACATCTCCTTTTGTTCATATTTAGGAAGAGATGATTCTTTCACACCATGACACAAATCGATCCTACGTAATTGAGCATAAAAACTAAGAGCAGCACAAAGAAATTGTTCAGAACTGAGAGCGTCCCCCCGTGTTAGAAGAGCAATGAGCGGCTGAGAATATTGAGATAAATCAATGACAGCGGTGCAAAATGGTAACGCTTGACAACAGCTTGACATTTAATCGTGGTCTGATCAGCCTCTCCTGACAGAGATTTCTGTGGAGTATTTGTGCTCCAGCATACAGGCTCCTCCAGAATAGGACATGCCTTTTCTGACACATCCTTGTGCCCAAACAACCCTGCTAACGAGCAACGTTACTTCACAAATTCATTTGTTCTCATGATTTGACTCAGGGTAAAGGCTTCTGAGCTTTCTGAAACAGAAAGTCAGGGTATGCAGGGTTTACCCCAGAAACTAACTTTATGAAACAGGCTCCTGATCACTCTTAACACACAGCAGGAATATCTCTTAAGATAGTCGGAGCCTTTCGGAAGGGGAGGATTGGGGCAAAATTGGTGCTAATTATCCTGCTGTGTGACAGCCTTAAGAGACCGACTTTTTGATTTTACTTTTTCGGGGTTTTTTTGCCCCGCAGTGGTTTTTAGCAAAAGCTATCTGTTTATTTTGATCACTTGCTATTAAGTTTATTCCAGTTTACTTTGTTGAAGAAAGATTTCTTTCCTTCTTTCGACAACCACCAATGGGTTTCCAGCCTCGCAGCTCTCAGCCAGCTGCAAAGTGAATGAGCTATACTCAACCATTGTTTCCTCCTTGGACTTCGGATCAGAGACCTTTTTGTTGGCAGCTCTTGGCGATGCCGTCCGGTCAAAGGCATCTTTCCTGGAATGCTGTCACCCATCTGTTGGCTGCCACTGTTCAACGACTGCAGTTATGTGGCAGGACCTGCTGCAAAAAATGCTAACCAAGTCAGAGTGGCTTGATAAGAGTAAGGACTATGATTTTCTACTGTAAAAAAGGTGAGAAAGTATGACTAAAACATAACTGAGTGAGATTGTACAATTATTATAAAACCTTTATTTTTTATCCAATGGATCACAATATACAAAAACTAACTATTCAGCTCAATGAGGTGAGAACTTAATTTAGACTTCAGAAGAGGATATTCTGTGGTTGTGAAAAAGAGTAATGTCCTGGACATTAGCTAAATTTAGTTTTTAAATGGTTATTTGTCAGCATAATAAGCTCATGTCAGCTGGTTAGTTAGAATAATCAGCTTAGGCAAGAACCTGCAGTTATTTCTGGTATAGTTTGAAACACTGTTACCTTATGAAAGATGGATGTTGCTCTTTGAGTTTTCACAATGAAAGTGAAAAAAAGTCTGATTAGTTTGTCTTTTTTTTAAGAAACAAGTGTAGTAAGTTTATTTCAGCCAGCTGACTGGCGTTCCACAGAAACCGGCTACAATCCACTACTCTATGTTCCATACAACTGGAGAAAACTTTGGGCATTCCAGCTTTTTCTTTGGACTGTCATTAAAATCTCTTTAAAGTCATAGCTACATAATTACTATTTTTAATTTTGATTTGTGTAAAAACAAAAATATGATGGAAGATTTTAGCAGTTTTAAAACCATAACTTTTGTAAACCTTTGCGTGAGTGAACTGTATTCCCACTATCCTCACATCAACAAGTGCTGTACTTAAAAATGGTAAATCTTTATTAAGATCACTGTATGTTCTTTGTATGTTGCCCCCCCCCCAGCTGTCTTTTTTCTCCCACAGTTAGTATGAAGCTTCTGCTTTTAGTTATACTGTGTCACATCTAGTTTGCACTTTCTCGCTTTGTGCGTTCGCTCATCCCTTACCTTTAGTTTTTGAATTATGTTATCAGGTTACTGTAGCAAAATCTTTGCTTTAATTTGCTAATGTATTTCTAACTGTGACAACCAGTCGTCACAGCCATTCCAGTATTTTGATATCTACTCTTGTTATAACACTTCAGAAATTGTTGCAAAGCAAAATATTAAAGCATTGTTTTTTTAGTAGTGTTATGATCGTGAATCAGGCAAACCCAGTATTCAAACCCAACAAGTGAGGTTAAGGCAAAAAACAGGATTTTAATAATGAAAACAGGAACAGGCGGGCTCAATAGTCAAAAGGGCAGTCCAAAATCCGGTACACAAAAAGCAGTCCAAAATAGGCAGAGGTACAGACAGGGCAAAGCAAGCTCGGATAACCATAGGACAGAAACTAGTCGGTAAACCGGTAAATCAGTCAGACAGGGCAGGAAAAACAGATCAGGGAACAGGCTGGCTCAGAATCAAAAAGGCTCTCGGGTTATCGTCAACAGGTCAATCAGAATAAAGAATGCTGGAACTAAACTCACCGTGGCTCGTTAATGATCTGGCAGATAGCAGAGGTTTGTGGCAGGACTATATAGGGGAGTGAGCAGGTGAACAGGAGTGAAGGCTAATTATAAGTGAGCAGGTGGATCTAATCAAGGCAAGAAAGCTGACAGATTGCTGAGGGGAGACCGAACAGAGCTGATAAAGTGACAGGTGGAAAACAGGTAACCTAAACAGAAAAACATGTCTAAATCAAAACCAAACAAGACCCCAAAATCAGAAACTTAACTAATAAATCTGATAACATAAACCAAGACAAAACCCAAATCGTGACAGAACCCCCTCCTCAAGGCCGGATTCCAGACGGCCTCAGAAACAAAACAGACTAGCTCGGGTGGGTGGAGGGAGGTACAGGATGGAGGGCTAGAATCAAATAAATGTCCAAATAAAAACTCAAACAAAACAAGACGAGTCAAGTTCTCAGGCGGGCGTCCAGGAGGACGGCCCCGACGAGTCAGGTTCTCAGGCGGTCGTCCAGGAGGACGGCCCCGACGAGTCAGGTTCTCAGGCGGTCGTCCAGGAGGACGGCCCCGACGAGTCAGGTTCTCAGGCGGTCGTCCAGGAGGACGGCCCCGACGAGTCAGGTTGTCCGGCGGACGTCCCGAAGGACGGCCTCGGTGTGTCAGGTTGTTCGGCGGACGTCCCGAAGGACGGCCTCGGCGTGTCAGGTTGTCCGGCGGATGTCCCGAAGGACGGTCTCGGCGTGTCAGGTTCTCCGGCGGACGTCCCGAAGGACGGTCTCGGCGTGTCAGGTTCTCCGGCGGACGTCCTCGGCGTGTCAGGTTCTCCGGCGGACGTCCTCGGCGTGTCAGGTTCTCCGGCGGACGTCCTCGGCGTGTCAGGTTCTCCGGCGGACGTCCTAGGCGTGTCAGGTTCTCCGGCGGACGTCCTAGGCTTGTCAGGTTCTCCGGCGGACGTCCTAGGCGTGTCAGGTTCTCCGGCGGACGACCTCTGTGAGACAGGTAATCCGGCGGGTGTCCTGAAGGACGGCCCCGGTTAGCAACGATGTCCGGCGGCCGGTGGCGGAGCAGCAACCTCGGGGACCGTCGGTAGAACCGGACCCTCAGGAACCGACGTCTGGAGAGAGAAAGAACAGAACCTGCCGCCGGACTAAAGGCTGGAGACAACGCCGGACTAAGAGCTAGAAGAGAGGCCTGGTTAAAGAGTTCAGGAGGCGTCTGGCTACAGAGTTCAGGAGGCGCCTGGCTACAGAGTTCAGGAGGCGCTTGGCTACAGAGTTCAGGAGGAGCCTGGCTACAGAGTTCAGGAGGAGCCTGGCTACAGAGTTCAGGAGGTGTCTGGCTACAGAGTTCAGGAGGAGCCTGGCTACAGAGTTCAGGTTCAGTCGGCCCCTGGCTACTGGCTTCAGGTTCAGTCGGCCCCTGGCTACTGGCTTCAGGTTCAGTCGGCCCCTGGCTACTGGCTTCAGGTTCAGACGGCCCCTGGCTACAGGCTACAGGTTCAGACGGGGCCTGGCTACAGGCTACAGGTTCAGACGGGACCTGGCTACAGGCTACAGGTTCAGACGGGGCCTGGCTACAGGCTTCAGGTTCAGACGGGACCTGGCTACAGGCTTCAGGTTCAGACGGGGCCTGGCTACAGGCTTCAGGTTCAGGAGACCCCGGACTACAGACTTCAGGTTCAGGAGGCCCCGGGCTACAGACTTCAGATGCTCCCAGACCCTTTAACACCCAGAACCTCATCAGTAACCCTTCCAGAACCTCCGACAAAGACAGTTTGGTCAGCCACTTGGGAAATTGGCTGTCAAGCCAAAGATGAGGGGGTAAGAGCTTCCGAAGAGGTCCAGGGGCCTCTAAGTCTCCATGGGGCTCTGGGTGCTTGTCTTCTCGGCGAGGCCCCCGACGGAGCTTGTCGTTCGGGCGAGGGCCACGACGCCGCTTGTCGTCTGGGCGAGGGCCACGGCGCCGCTTGTCGTCTGGGCGAGGGCCACGGCGCCGCTTGTCGTCTGGGCGAGGGCCACGGCGCCGCTTGTCGTCTGGGCGAGGGCCACGGCGCCCAGTGTCCCGATGAGCCCCCGAGTTGCGGCCTGAAAGAGGGCTCGTCTGAACCCCCTCATCGTGGGCCTGTGGTAGACCCTCCTGGGTTCCCACGTCGCATACTGGCGGCGGACCCTCCTGGGTTCCCACGTCGCAGACTGGCGGCGGACCCTCCTGGGTTCCCACGTCGCAGACTGGCGGCGGACCCTCCTGGGTTCCCACGTCGCAGACTGGCGGCGGACCCTCCTGGGTTCCCACGTCGCAGACTGGCGGCGGACCCTCCTGGGTTCCCACGTCGCAGACTGGCGGCGGACCCTCCTGGGTTCCCACGTCGCAGACCGGCGGCGGACCCTCCTGGGTTCCCACGTCGCGGGCCGGCGGCGGACCCCCCTGGGTTGCAGCGTCTCGGGCCGACTGCGGACCCTCCTGGGTTGCAGCGTCTCGGGCCGGCTGCGGACCCTCCTGGGTTGCAGCGTCTCGGACCGGCTGCGGACCCTCCGGGGTTGCAGCGTCTCGGGCCGGCTGCGGAGCCTCCGGGGTTGCAGCGTCTTGGGCCGGCTGCGGAGCCTCCGGGGTTGCAGCGTCTTGGGCCGGCTGCGGACCCTCCGGGGTTGCAGCGTCTTGGGCCGGCTGCGCAGACAGTGCTGCCTTATAGCTGCCGGAGGCCGGCACTGGAGCTGAGGTAGGAGGCGAGTCCTCTGGGACAGGTGCAGGTGCCGGGGCGTCGGCTGGACCCTTGGGGACAGGATTGAGTCCACTATAGAAACCCTGGAGAGCTGCTCTATAGTGCCCCTCGACCTCCTTTAATTTTGCCTCCAGCTCCTCTGAATACCGGCAGAAAAGAGCCTCCCTAAGGTCCTTAATAATAGGGGCAAAAGCTCTTAACTGGTCCTCCAGAGCCAGATCCTCAGCATCACGGGCGCCACCAGGAGGCGCTGTGGGCTGCTCAGCTCTGGGAAGCACCGGACTCCGATCCACTGGGCAGGAAGTGGCAACGGACGGGCGCGGTACTGACTCGCCTGTCGGCCGAAACGAACGGGTGAAGGAGCGACCCACAGGTTTCCGTCCCCTCCTCCGACGGCGGGACGGCAGGACTTGCTGGAGGTTTGATCCTGTCGGTAGAGCCGGGATCGGTGGAGCCCACAGCGTTCCCTGCATCTCCTCCTCTGGAGGGAGAGAGAAAAAAAGATCCGGGCGAAGATCCCGCACCACCTCCGCTTCGACCTCCATAAACAAAGTTGGTTCTGGATTAAACCCATGGGCAGAGCCGACAGCGGTGTCGCTGGGTGAGTGATCCCTTCTATTCTGAGTTGAATCTGAATTTGTGACAAAGAGCCCTCCCAATCGTAAACTCGGAGCAGGCAGCGGGTTACTGCTGCTGCGGCTGCTGGAGAGATGGCGTCTGGGACCGATACCAGGGGGACAGAACGCCAATCTGGAACCCTCCCAAGCCATAGCGTGTGGAGGGGAAAAAAAAAAACCTCTAAAAACTTGTTGGGCGATAGGTTTTAGTTGGCCAGATCATTCTGTTATGATCGTGAATCAGGCAAACCCAGTATTCAAACCCAACAAGTGAGGTTAAGGCAAAAAACAGGATTTTAATAATGAAAACAGGAACAGGCGGGCTCAATAGTCAAAAGGGCAGTCCAAAATCCGGTACACAAAAAGCAGTCCAAAATAGGCAGAGGTACAGACAGGGCAAAGCAAGCTCGGATAACCATAGGACAGAAACTAGTCGGTAAACCGGTAAATCAGTCAGACAGGGCAGGAAAAACAGATCAGGGAACAGGCTGGCTCAGAATCAAAAAGGCTCTCGGGTTATCGTCAACAGGTCAATCAGAATAAAGAATGCTGGAACTAAACTCACCGTGGCTCGTTAATGATCTGGCAGATAGCAGAGGTTTGTGGCAGGACTATATAGGGGAGTGAGCAGGTGAACAGGAGTGAAGGCTAATTATAAGTGAGCAGGTGGATCTAATCAAGGCAAGAAAGCTGACAGATTGCTGAGGGGAGACCGAACAGAGCTGATAAAGTGACAGGTGGAAAACAGGTAACCTAAACAGAAAAACATGTCTAAATCAAAACCAAACAAGACCCCAAAATCAGAAACTTAACTAATAAATCTGATAACATAAACCAAGACAAAACCCAAATCGTGACAAGTAGATAGTTTTTAGATTTTTTCCAGGGATGTGTGTGTTTTTCAAATAAAGTAAAGAGAGTATTACTACGGATTATGTGGCCGTGAAAAACGTACCATACAGAAAATGATTGATGTATTCTATAAAGACAAGACAACCTCTTCAGAGATGCAATGTAGCTATTTTCACATGATGAACAGCAAATGATTTAAAGGTGTAAGCAAGATTCTCATTTAAAATGTTCTCAAACTGGCATGGACTAAACCATTTATAATTGGATTCCCATCAATCCTATCAACTCGCTAAAAGTACAACACAGAGGAAAAATATAAGGTACACCAGGTCATTTTATAGTCCTAAATTTGACATGTTATTGTAAAATTTAAACAGTAACACCAGAGCTATATGCTTCCAAGTACTTATTCCTAACCATATGTGGTTTATGTAGTGGGTGGATTGAGCAGTGAGTGATAATTTAAAAGAGGACCAATAGTCCTAATCCAGCCTGAGGTGTGGCCACTGGTCCTGCCTGTGTGAAAAGTAGTCATGGCTCAGAATAAATACACCAATAACCTGCACAAACTGCTTCTAATATTGTATCTTTGCTCGGGTGTTGTGTTTTTATTAGTTTCAGCCGAATTCTATAAGATGTTAAACATGGGAAAAAAACTCTTATTATAAACTTCTGGTCAAAATGTCTATTTTACATATTTTGTTGTTTCAGTGTATTGTTTTCAGTTTTCTGTTGGATTTAGTTTGTTTAGAATTTTTTTTATTTGACCTTTTTATTTTGAATTATATTTTATGAAACTCCTATTCTCTCTTTGTTTAAATTCTAGGAGTTCTCTTTGCTCAACTGACTACAAAAGTTACACATTTTTCAGTACAAAGCAAATGTAAAGTGGAGTTTCCATTAACACAAGTAATGAGTCCCAATTTAAACAGCTTCAGAGTTCATTAAATGCAAATAAATTACTGCCTAATTTATTTGCATTTGTTTCAAGTAAAGAGAAAGTCAGGCACATAATTATTTATTTATTTATTTATTTTTTTTGCTGTGTAGCTTTTAGGACCATCCACTGTCTCTGACAGGGGGCTTAAAGAAAAAAGGGGGTCGCTGTTGTGTGAAACCTTGGCTCCTGGCTAGCTTCATAACGCCCCTCAGTCGCCCAGCAGGCCCCCACTGTCCTGAAGCTCTCTCAGGTTGTTTGCTCAGGCTGTCGCTCCAGGACGGCCCACACAGTTTGGATGTTCTTTTCCCAGGCAGGAGCTGCTTGTGACATGTTTGCTTTCCCTCCACTCTCAAAAGGCCACATTCACCTCAGCCCCTGAGGAGATAGGGACCACGGTATATGAAAGCGTGTAGGCTGTTGTGGGCAGCTCCACTTTGAAACTAAGTGCCCATTGAGTATGTGTAGGCAGCTGGGGGTTGTCTTGGTGCTTTTGGTTGTTTGCTTTTGCAGTGAAAGGCACCCACATTCCACACAAATCAAGATGTAGTTCAGAAGTTAGGTGAGTTTTTTCATGAATGGTAAAGCCTTAATATGGATGAAAGTGAATGGCTATAGATGGTTCATCTGGATTGTTTAATGTCGGAGATAATGAAACCTTGGAACAACCTTTTTCTGATCTCTTTTATAAAGCTTTGACCTCCAGTAATTAATTTTGGCACACTCCAGTTTATATTTATTAGAAGATATAACATCCACATTCTAACTATCTACATAGCATTCCTGTAATAAGTTATCATCAGATATTTGTTGGAGCTGACATGACATTGCACTGAGTTTGAGAAAGCGGTCCCTGTAAAATAGGGTTTTACGATCCTAAATGAAAGACAAAAAGTTTTGTCATTTTTAAAACATCTTTAGGATCTTATATCAGCAAGAATCCTGGTTAGTGCAGCTAGCTTGACTAAAATAACAATATCTGTGTGAATTCCTTAAAGAAATTCAGCATGCTCCATAACACACAAAGGTTGAAAACCCAAGGGAAAAACATAACAACTTTGCCGTACTCTTTTCAGCCTTCGTGTTTTCTGGTTAAGTCTTGCTCTCTCTCACTCTCTTGCAGCCCATTTAAACTCAAGGCAAGTCTCACCATGTTATCCAAAACTGTTTCCTGTTCTTTTGTTAGCACTAGTGGCCTTTATTAGACATTGAAGGAAAATGGGGTTGAGAGGAATGGGGGTTAAAGTGTCCATGGGCCAGGACTCTATCCTGGGACAGCCATGTTGAGGACTGAGGGATCCAAACATGGGTTGCATGCTCAACCCAGGAGCCACCACCCCACCCAACAGCTTTTTCCAAAAGCTCTTGAATCTCTGTGCCTCCACTGACTTTCCTTTATAGATCTCACTGATACAGTGTCAGGTTTCGTGTTTTAGTGGATGGCCCATTTTGCAAACAAGCACTCAGAAGCAGTATGATGAGATTAGGCGTGATTTAATAAAGAAAGACAAATAACAAACTTACAGGTTGACTGGCAAAAAACAGGGAATCTGGAACACTGCAAGGAGGAGACCAGAAAAGGGTAGCATGATAAAAACCTGACAACTCAGTGTGGCCAGCTGGCTGACTAAATAGAGGAGGAAAACAAAAGGGACTGCAGGTTGACTAATTAAACAGGTGATCTGATTATAAAGACAATTAGGCTGAAAGAGAGGAAGGACAATGAACTGGCAGGAGGACAGAAAAATCTAACTTGACTAAGAAAGGACAGATCTAATAGAACAGAAGCTAGCTAAAACAGGAACCAATCCCAACAGTTACAATAATGCACTATTAACATCAATGCTGAACAGAAGGATCTAAGGGAAATAATACTAGGAAATGCAATACATAACAGACTGCAGGATCCCCAGGAAGTAACCCAACCTCCAGGGATCCTGACATACTGAGTATAGCTAGCTTTGAGTTTTCTTGCCCAGGTAACAAATTTCACATTGCAGAGTGTTGTCAGCACACCCTGGCTGTTCTTATTATGGTGTGATTACAGATCAGTGCTCACCAAGCTAATATCTTTTTCCTCTTACTTGTGTAATTGGTGTTGACAAGAACAATGGAAATGGCCTATACTGTACTACTGGCTAACATGGCTGACTAGTAGGGTTGGGCTTACTATGTATATGTCTCTCCACCTGTCATTTTCAGCAGCAGTGGCGGGTGCTGCAGTAGCTCTGGAAGACATTTATCAATGGTATGTGAAAGTCGTCGCCCAGAGATTTTTGCTTTTGCAGATTTCCCTGATGGACAAATCTGATTAAAAACACAGAAAAATGCAAATTACCAAATGACTTACTGATGTTAACAGAGGAATTATCCCTTCATGAGCACATTTTACTGCCTTATCTAAAGGCATATACATCGTATTTTCCTGTAAAATCTTGCAAGTAGTTTTAATAACTGCTGTTAAGAAGGCAGTTTTTCTCATGTTTAGCGCACCATCCTTCTGTTAGTCCTCTGCAGTTATTAATTTGCTAAATGCATCAACACCTTTAACAGCAAACCCTGAAAATGTAATTAGTTCAGCGAATGAACAAGAGTCAGACAGATTATCTTGTCACAGCTTGTTATGAAAATTTGAGTTTAGTATAAGCTATTAATCCCTTTTCACTACATCTCCATCCAGTGCTGCACCACCAGACTAATGAAATACACACGGATTAAATATCCAGCAAAGTCCAAGTCTGAACATATCATAATGAAGAAGCTTTGACAGTTTAAAGCTTGCTTGTGACATCGGGACACTTGTGGTAAAGCCAAATGTGTTGTCCAGCTGTTTTTAACTGTAAAGCAAGAGAAAAAAAGGTGCAATTAAACCATTTTTCTTCTTCTTCTGTCCCCATCAAGTCAAAGCAGGTCACTTGAGGCAAATTTGATAAAGACTAATAGAACAAGATATGAGCAATGACTACTTCTTTGGTATGAATATTTCTCTGCACAACATACAGTGAACATGTAATTAAATGACATTATATGTTATGATAAACTCGTTATCTTAAGGCATACAGCAAAATATCCAGCTCCCCAGATTAGAGAATTCACAGAACAGGATCCACAAGAACAAGATGATATTTTGGCAACTCTTTCGGGAAAACTAAGAATTTCAGTTTTGTTTTGACAAATGTGGTTGAGGGTATGGGTAAGTTTTAATTTCCTTTATTTTTAATGGGGACATTTTTCTACCAATCAATTTTCAATAAATGCCCATCTACAAACACAGTGTTTTTACTTCTCCTGCTACTCCATCACAGTTAATTTTTACTACTAGGTAAGCAAATTTCTCTGACATAAAATAAACGGTGGGGGCTTTTTCAATGATTTTCCAATCAAGTCGGACAAACCAGAAGTCTTTCAAAACCATTTGGCATTTGAAAAACTACTTCCTTTGTTATTTCCAAACAAGAGTCTCAACTATAGATGCATAACTGGGCCAGCCAGATTGAATATGTGTAGCACTCTCGGTTTAGTTCTGCACATTATCAATCTGGGCCTGCTCTCATCAAATCCTTCGGGGAAAGGAGGGACATTCAGCAGAACAAGCTGATTGGGCAAAGCGACACCTAGTACCCACCTACCAAAGTTTGGTTTTAGCCAATCACGGCATCAAATAAAAAGGTAATAAGCAACAGGTACCATGAGAAACCATAACAAGTTCACTAGCATGCTTGTTTGAATAGTGACACTGATGTCATCATGTCGTTGAGGATTATGACAAAACAGATGTGATAGCAGCAGCTATGCAAGGTTAGTAAATACAGGGTGTCAAGCCTAAAGTAGTTACCTGTCTAATATTATGAGCTTATAGTTACCTTTTCAAATGAAGATAGCAATTGACAGCGCTCTGTGAGAAAGACTATGGTTGGAATTTTCAAAGCATTATCACCCCTAGTTAGCAAATAGCACAATAAAATCACACGGTATTATGTTTAAATTCACTGTTGTCAGAGAATGTTGCAAAAAACATTTGTGGTTGTATTTTCTTAGGCAGGGTGTGTATGTTCTGTATGTTCTAACTCAGTTGTAAATAGTCATGGTCATCTTCCCTAACTGGTGTTATGATGTACAGATTGAGACATGCAATTTCCCACAGTTTGTGAATCTTTCCCACAATATAAATTTTTGTTCACGTTTTTAAGTAAATTAGTCTAAATTAATGCTTCAGCTGTCATGTTCTGGCCCGGCTGACTACTAGATTCAGATGACTGCTAGTCATTCCTCCTGCAATCAAGATCATTGGCTGCACCTGCGTTCCTCCTGCTGCAGTGCAATCAGGGTCACTGCATTCATCTGTTCTCCTGCCTTCATATACTCATTTTCTTCAGTCAGACAGATTTTTGAAAATCAAGTGTGAGCAAATGTCCAGCTTTCTTTGCCTGCCTTGCCTAGTTACTAGTGATGGTGAGATGAAGCCTCATGAGGCATTGAACCACTTGAACCAACTGGTTCGAGAAAGGGTTCATTTCTTGATGCTTCATGTGCACACGAAACCACCTACTGGCCAGGTGTATAATCACAGCCAGCTGTATCTTAACACGTGTGATGCATTGAATTTTTGTCTATTATGACTCTTGGGAATGACTTCACAAAAGGTGTAGGACGAAATAATTTGTCTACATAAATTTTGTATACACATGTGTATAATAAAACATTGTTTGAATGTATTGTCTGTGTGTAATTATTCCCAAAATAGTAGTGACGTGATATGGCATGGTGTGTAATAATGTTTTTCTGTGACTCTAGAAAAATGGCATGGGCTTAATCAGGCAGAGGACAGTGAAAGTGCTTGTGGAACTAGGCAGGGGGTAGTGAATAGGCTAATGCTTTTGTAACTTGGATGATTTCATGCATTTTTATTAAGAAACAACAATTTCTCCACAGTTTTTGGTTTCAAATGATTTCTCTTTTTTGATACTACTTCTCCAGCCTTTGAAAAGACACGCTCACAAGGCACAGATGATGCCGGGGTGCATAAATAAATAAGTGCAAGTATGTACAGATTGGGGTACTGTGACCAATGATTAGCCCAGTACTATACGGTCCCACAGTTTCCCCTCAGCAGCAACACTGAAGCACACAGAGGTTCCCGCTGCGTCTTTACGCACGATCCAGCTGCTGATGTCTCCTCTCTTTTCAGCTCAATGCAATTCTAGACAGTAACAGTTTATAACCTATATCACCTTTCACAGCAACAGGTTTCTCATCTCAGTCGACCAGACAAATCTCTATTGCTCTCCTCAGTGCGCTCTGGGCGGTGAGGTGGGAGGATTTTACCCGATGGTGCGCTGCGTGCGAGGGATAAACAGGGTGGAAATGCATAAATAAGAACTGTAAATGGCTCCTATACAGTGATCATAGGAGCTGACCGGTCTGAGATCAGCCTCCTGATGTTACAAGTTCTTTAAAATGACTCTTAAAAGTGCGCACCCAAATTACAAGTAACGTAATTTTGCGCACCTGAAAAAAGCGCAAGGCAGCAGCTCACCGAAGCGCCACGGTTCTGTTTTGTTTAAAACAAAAGATCATGAAACACAGCCATAACTCTCCTAGTGACTTTAATTGGCACACTTTGCTACAGGTGTGAGGACATTAAACGTAGTGATTCACATTTTGAATGGTGAACGGTGATAAAAGCCCCTGGGTTCGAGGGAAAGGAGGGGGGAGAGGAGCAAGCGCTGAGGCGCAGAAATACGGTGCTTGTAGTTAAAAAATGCAGAATTAATAAAAACAACTTATAAACAGACGTAGCGTTTTAAACTGCATCTGGTGAGCAGAACTGTTTTATGATCCAGAGTGCAGCCATCACTGGTTCTGAATGAAGGCAATATCTGGCAGCAGCTCTCTTCCCCCACCCCCTCCCCTCCTGCGTACTAGTACAGGACCTTACCTGCTCACTTTCACCGCTGGTTAAGACTAAAATTATTCATAACTCTGATCGCTCTTCCTGCTGCTCTGTTAACATGAACTGCAGCAGGAATTACTGATGGCCACAAGCTGTGAAAGAAGCTGAAACATCTCAGCAGAAGGCGGAGTTTTTATCGTCCGCTGCCCAGATGGGCGTTGGGATTTTTATGCGTGAAAAATGCCATGTTTGCGTGTGACCGTGTGAAGTCAGTGACGGTCAATGCGTGATAGTTCAGAGCACTGATCTCCTATCTATATATATCTCTCCTAAACTCTCCAAACACCAAACTAACTGTCTCAAACTAAATAACCACTATCCAAACTCTGCTATCCAAACTATCAAAACTCTATCCACTCTCTCAACTGACCGCAACTCGCCTACAACAACCCACATTTTGAATGGAGCCTGTGGGGTTTCTAAAGCTGTCAAACCCCGCGCCGAAATCTGAGCCACTTCCCGAAGCAGTCACGTGGTACAGCCGGGCAGCGAGGCTTCGGACGTCATCGTTTTCGGCTCCTCCCCTAAATGAAGCAAGCCTCGATACGCGCATTGCGGAAACGCCCCCTCCATTACTCGACACACGCCTCGAAGCCTCGGCACATCACGTAACATCACTACTAGTTACTGACTAAGCTCTGGATTTGCTGGATTTCTCTGTCTCACTTTGCTTGTTGAACACCTCATAAGCTCTCTGTGTTCTGGACACGACCTGGACTGTTTTCACAACCACAAACCTTGTCTGTCAGCTATCAAGCCTGCCTCACGGGCCTCCCACACGGACCTGCCTCAAGCCTCAGTCCTGTCTGTCTGCCCGCTCTCAACCTCTCCATGCTTCAGCAGAGGTTTTGCCTGCCTGTTTCAAGACCTAATTACTATTAATAAACCTTTTAAAGCACAACACCGTTTCCGGTTTGAAGAGCTGCTTCTCTGTTAGTCTGGACATTACATTGGACATTACATAGGTATATTCACTGACTGCGGAATGCAGTTAAAATGTAATGAAATGAAAATATTCGCAATACCACCACCCACCAGACATGCATACACATAAAACACCAGACTTTCTATGATGACGCAACCGTTTGTGTCACATGATACAAACTGAGCCATTTTTAGACACCAGAATATATTGCTTTCTCAGGTTGTGGTCCCTCAGCATGAGAAATGTGACTGCCATAGATATTATAATTAAAAGTTGGCTACCAAATAATTATTTATTATTTGTTTTAAAACCATATATACACCAGATTTATTAGTGGGTGTCACAACTAATAAATCCGGATCCACTTGTGATCGTTGTATTACAGCTAACAAAATAGGTTATTAACAAAATAAAAATTGTTTGAAAAGAAACATCAAACTCACCTCTGGCCTAAATATTGTGTCTCCGTCAGCCATTATGCTGGATAAAGTCCCTGGCTATCCTCAAAGCACCCACTTTGGTCACAACACCCCTGTGGGCTTTGTTAGGGTTAAAGTTTTAACCGGCAATGAAACAACGTAAAATAACAGTTATTCTTTGGTACACAGTCAGCAAACATTAAGGGAACTGCAGCGGTTTTAAGTGACGCTAACTGTGAATCCTGTGGGGAAGCTTCAGAAGAAAGGTCTGGTGCTCCACCTAGCTGGTAAGCCCCTGTACCAGGCACTGATACCCCTGGACGTATTGCTGCTGCCTTGGGTAATGAAGTAGCGGTCATAAGCAGCGCCAGGGGCCTAGCATTTGTGTGGAAAAAGTGTTGTTTACATCACATGAATAAATGTCTTTGCTCTCTGGCTGGTGAATGATGCTGCTGCTGCTGCCAAAGAACCCTGTACATTAAAAAATCTTTAAAAAAATCTTTAGCCCTACCAGCCTGTGGTCCTTGGATATATCTGTTTTTGGCCAATACAGCACAAATTATATAATGCTAAAGATGGAGTCCTTCAAAGATACATCCGATTGAATCACTGGTTACAATGACCCTCCGTCAGTATTCCCTTGATCGAATGCTTAAAATCAACAGAATACCAAGTGGTTTGATGCAGTGTTAATAAATAAATAAAAAATGAAGCAGCAATATAATGCACAGAAAAAGATTATTAGTATTTTGGATTTCAGCCCTTTCAAAAGAAGGGTATGTATTAGAATTCCAGTAATTCTGTACAATTGAATGTATTCAGAATCCCAACGTTGCACCCCCCCCCCCCCACCCAACGAACAACAACAATAAAACCCGACAGAAATGACAATCTCAGGACTAGTGCAAGTGTGTTTCAGTGCTACTTTATCGTTTTGCAGAACTTGATAAATTTTTAGGATTTTTGTTGTTCTTATTAATTTTATGTGTTCTGTATGAAAGCACACACATAATCCAGAAGAAGATGAGTGATTCCACCACTTTGCCATAAGGGCATCACTGTCTCCCCCCCCCCCCCCCCCCCCCCTCCCAGCAGTGGCTGTTTTCAAAACAAAACACTTCCTCGAGGCCACCAGTCTCTGTGTTAGCAGAGCTTGTAGCTGTGAAACTATTTCTGTCAGCCAGGGACCATTTTGCACAAACAAAATGGCTGCAAACAATGAGTAGCATGCAGTGAAGTGCAGGCTATAATGAGGCAGATGTCTTACTATTGGGAGCCCACCGCAGGCAGGTTGGCTGGGGGGGCAGATCCCTGCTTTTGTTGGTGGGGATACCCTCCGTCCTTTCTCCCCCTCTTTCCTCTCTCGTACAGACATTTGAGCATGCATGCGTAAAAACACACACACACACACACACACACACACACACACACACACACACACACACACACACACACACACACACACACACACTCTCTTGTGCTTACTCCCCCCAACCACACTATCCATTGGTCTTAATTATCCCTCTCCAAATCTGCCGCTCTATTAGTAGCTGTATAATAGTGCCTCCAGCCAGCCCCCCTTCGCCTACCACTTGCACCACCTCCCCAGGTCCTCTCCATTCAAACCAGGGAAGAGAAGCTGCCCTTTGAGCCCCTGTCAGCCTCGTTGGTCGGGGTCTTCAGGTTCTCACATTGCCTCTCAGCCAATCAGAGCTCCACGCTGAGGCAGGGTCCAATTAGGCAACGGCATTCCGTAAGATGAATGAAGATGAGGAGGGAAAAAAAAAAACGAGAAAGCCAATCGCTGTAATTAATTTATTCAGATGCCCTCCGGGGACAGACTCTCCTGGAGCGCACCCCGTTTTTATGTACCCTCATACTCACATCCTCCCTCCCTTCTCCTTATTCTTTTATTGCATTGGTGAAGAGTGATAGAAGAATGCTGAGTATTTCTTTTTTAGGCACTTTTAATATGTCGCACCCTCCTCACCCACCCACTCTTCACTTTACCCCCCTGTGCTACCCCCAGGGTAATTACAGAGAACACCCAATAGATGGGAAATTCATGTCTTTGAGCCTCAGCCATATGATGTATGAGAGAGAGGCTTGTGCTGAATTAAAGGAGGAACAGAGAGATTAGGGGGACGACAGGAACTTGAACCCACAAGTGTTATTGTGCTCAAGCCGAAGGGGCCAAAACATAGTATCCATGGTAAATACAACAGAGAGCTTCTTCAGGGCCCTTAACAAACCCTGCCTCTCCTCCTCCCCACTCCCCCCCTTTCCACACGTCCCTCTGTGACCTGTTGCTTTCTTCCAGCCACCATTGTACCAATGTGTGAAGTGGCTGACATCACCTTTTCCTCTTGTAAACAGGTGTGATGGGACAGGAGGACGGAGGAAAAACGAATCCACTGTGCTTCTCTAGGCACTCGTCTCTTTTCAGCGCGTGGGTTCCATTTCACCTCCTGCTCCTTCATTCTACCTGTTCTACCAACTTCATCCTCAACCCTTATTCCACCGCTACATCTAAAGATTCATCACTATCTCTGAATGTTTTATGCTGGTGGGAAAAAAAGCACCCCTTTTTTTTAAATACAATTCTTCAATTTAACCTTTAAAAATTGAGAAACACAATATCAGATGGCGGTTCCAAGGTCAATCTTTATTATATTCCCATATGCTGTTTACATTTTTTAATGCATGTAACATTGTCTCAGTTTTTTCAAAATGTACACACATTTCTTTAATTCTTTGACCTATGTAACAGACATGTGGAAACACACAAAATCATAAATGAAATTCTGATAATGTATCAATAATTTATTCAGCTCCCTTTAATCTGATATCCCTAAATAAAATCCAGCACAAGCAATCAGTTAGGTCAAGGATAAAGTTGTGGGAAAATTTACCACAAATTAAGGTTACAAGACAATATGTCAAGCTTTAAACTTCACAAAGCGCAACGTGCAATCTAGTGTCAAAAAAATTAAAAGATTATGCCTGACTGTAAACCTCCCATTGCGATCCATGTAAATTGTCAGACCAGTCAACGAGTGCATTAATCAGAGTAGCAGCCAAGAGGTTCGTGATAACTCTGGAGGAGCTGCAGAGATTCACGTTGCTGGTAGGAAAATCCTTTCTTTGGAAAACTATTAGTTGTGCATTTCTACTCCTAAAATGTAAAATAAATACATTAGAAGTACTGTTAATTCTTTCCACAACCATCAAAGGGGTAGACATAAGGAGTTGTGCATTATCCTAAACACACCATCCCTGTAGTGATAGATGGTAGGGGCCACATCATGATGTGCGGATGCTTTTTTCAGCAGGAACATGGTTAAAGTTGATGGGAAGATAGATGGAAACATGTAAATCATGGAAAAACAACGGTTAGAGGCTTATAAAAACTTGAGACTGGGGCTGAGGTTCAACTTTCAACAGGGCAACAACCCCAACCATACAACCAGAGCTAAAATGGAATGGTGTGGATCAAATCAAATTCATGTATTAAAATGACCCGGTCAAAATCTAGAGCTACATTTAATTGAGAATCTGTGACTAAGCATAAAAAGATATGCTACACTTCATCTCACTGTGCAACCTGAGGGACTCTCACTACCGTACCATGAGTCCATTGGTTTTGGCTTACAGCGCTCTGTAGTGTCTATAGGAGGGAAGAAGTTGGAACATGTGATGAGTTGATCAACCTCCTGTGTGTAGGCCGACTAATCACCGTCCTGGTTAAAGGCCGATGACCGTTCGCAAACTTTGCCAGATGACTGCAGTAGTTTGACAGATGTGTCCCCTGAGTTGCAGGCATTTTACAGTAGTTTTGAGATTAATAATTTAGAGAGGTCTGGATGTCTGCCTATAAAAGTTTCAAGGAAAACAGAGGAATCAACACAAATTGCTGTAATGGGTGATGGAAAAATAGAACAATTTGTTTCTTTACGATTACTTTAAAAATATCTTTACAAATGCAGCCAACAGGAGGCAGAAGCTGTCTGAAATTAGCTCTGAAGATAGAGTTAACCAAAGTGCCATAGTATCGTAATCTTGTTATATTTTCACCCAAAGCATGTTGCAGACATTTCAAGAAGACCGTATTCATTTAAAAAAGGGGACCAGAAATAATTCCTTTAATCTTGTTTCTGGAAGATTGCATCAGCTTTTCATCACATCTCTCACATACAGAGCTGACCTGCTGATTTGTTTTCTCTCCATTCACCATGTAAGAGTCCAGCACCCCATTTCTAAGTCTTAGTACCCATTTGTATTAACCTCTATTAATCTGGTTACTCTTTACCATTCCACAATTATTTATCTGTCATGACAGGCAGTGTTCTCCCATAGCAAACTTCAGTGAAAACAATCCATGAGGGACCATAATTAGCAAGGCAGTTTCACCATTAATATTGCTTGTTGCGCTTTCATCTTCATGAACTCATGCCTTAATCTAAATTAAGGCATGAGTGTGATGCCTGCACAAAGATCAAATTATTATAGATCTTTGTGCATACATCCTTAAATGCTACAGCTAGAGTAGATGGTTGCTTATGGTTACCATTAACATTTGGTTTAAAACATGCAGATCATTGCCTACCTTCCAAACACAAAGTAAATATCTGTGTGCTAAACAAATGTAACTTTTAACTTTAGAACTCAGGGGAATGCACAATGATACCTTGGCCCCTGTTCCTAACTTCAAGCTTCGGGTAAATACATGAGTAATGATGAACTTCTATTGAACGAGAACATTGGTAGATTCTCCCTCTGCCTCCTCAGCTGCAGAGATGGATCACGCACTAGCTACACTGGATCACTTAAATATTAATTGAGGAATACATTACATGCCATCAAATACCTCTCTACCTAAAACAAAACTTTGTTTAATTTTTGGAAAGTTATTTTATTAAATATTGATATTCTTAGTCTAGATCTAAAAATGTAATGCTGCTGCAGAAATAACATGAGAATAAATGTTAGGCGTCTGATAACTGTTAAAAAACAAGGATTGATTACTAGAATCATAATATAGTTAATGTTAAGTTTTAAGTTTCTCTACTGACCTTTATTTAGTTCATAAAAATATTACTTTTAAAGTTTATTAAACTTCATTACATTAAAGCCACATTAAAGCACAAACGAAGACATAATTGTAAAGTGGAAGGAAAAACATACAGTTTTCAAAAAAAGTTTACCATTACAATTATGAAGATTATGTGGCACTTATTTGTTTTCAGCCTTCCTGAGTCGATGCCTTATTGAACCACCTTTTTGCTTTATTTACAGCAAAAACAAAATCAGATCTATAAACTATGAGCACGCACACTCACATGGAATTTTCCTTTATACATCACAGTTGCACCTGAACATTTGCGTATTATGTTCTTCCCTCTACACACCCAGATTCAACCATAAATGGTTGATGCAAAGCAGCTCAACAATGTTGATGTGTATTAAAAATGGCTCAGCTGTTTTGTTTTTTTCATGATGACATGGCAACCATGGAGAAAAAAACAAAGAAACTGTGGAAAGATTTCTCATACAGGAGTTTTTTATTACATGTGTAAATCAGAGATAAAAGTGCAGATGTGGTCCACATTAAAATAACTAGTTAAAAAGTTAAGCTGATTGCAGTCTTACACACCAGATGAGATTGGGATCAGCCTTTTAGGAAGCTGACGGGACGCTGCATCTGCTCAGCTGAAGGTGAGCACTATATGGGTGTGAGCGGCATTAACTCGCACCTTCTCTGCGCTCTGGAGTTTGGACAGCGGGTTTAGACCCAGCACCTGGGGGGGGGGGGGGAGGGCATTGCAGTAAGTTATAGCTGACTGCAATGCTTGGAGTCTAGAGTGGCATATCGGCCAGGAAGTCTTTGATCCCTGAAACCACATTTCCTCCTAATCCTCCTATTTGCAAGGTCCTCCAGCAGTGCCAATGTGTCCACCGTGCAGCATTATGCACAAGTGTATTTGACTGTTTACAGCAATTAAAGTAATTTCCGCACACCTTGTCACAATTTATCTGTAAATCTGTGCAACACGTCACCTTGGTGATCATTGGGCAGAGGAATTTGATGATGAAAACCCAGATATAATGTTGTACGGACTTTTATTTAAGATGCAAGATGGCTGACGGGCATTTTTTATTTATTTGACATGTCTAATATAATGTGTCACCAGCGCAAGCATGAATAATGTAACGTTCTGTTTTGGTTTAGGTTTATTGTTTGGTTAAGTTAGTTCTCTCCTGCCTCTGGGTTTATTTCTATTGTAGGTTCTGTCTTGTTTTAGGTTCCGGTGTAGTCTGTGTATTGTTTTAAGTTATCCGGTCTTTGTATTAGTTCTTATTTTTGCTCTGTGCTTTGTGTTATCCTCAGTCTTAGGTTTATTCTTCTGTCAGCGTCATTATTGCTTCCACCTGCCTATGGTTAATTAGTTCACTCCTCTCACCTGTTTGTCTGTTTATTTAAGCCTCACTCCCTCCTCAGTTATTTGTCGGTTCGTCACAGATGCTGAAGCTTAGGCTCCCGTTCCTCCACGTTTGCATGCTCTGTTTTTGGTAAGAGCTCCCAGCACCTTGTTTCTGTTTTGGATAACCTGTTCTGTTTGTTTCTGCCCAGTCTGTTCGCCTGTTCCCATCAAGTGTGTCTGGATGTCTGCCTTACCCTTGTTTTTGGATCCTGTTTTGTTCGCCTGCCCTTCAATAAACCCAGTTAAAGAAACCACCGTGTTTTGGCTGAATACCGGGTTCTGTTCCACACCAATCATTACAGAATAATACTGCTGTTTAAAACAACTTTGTATATATCCTATCGACTTCCTTTTTCCCATTGAAGAGTGAAACAATGAAAAAGGCAGGCTGGACTCAAATTCACACCTCAGACAGTGTTAGTAACCAAAAGGGTTTATTTCACAATACAAAGGTCAGTATACAGAATGTCAACGAAGAAAAGCAGAAGTATCCAAATCACTAGGCAGAGGTAGAGTTAAAAAGTGTCATGGTTTTTAGGTGTTTGGCCCACATGCAGAACACAGTTGGGAAACAATAAGCAGTTAAAGATGTTTATTAGGCTAATCGTACAAATAATCGCTCACGAAGTGAGCCGCAGACGAAGATCGGAACGTCAGGTTCGGAAGCACTGCAGGAGGGAAAGGGGACAGGTTAATGAGAGCTTAGTGCGGGAATCTACGCTGCTGAAGCCCAGCTTACCGCCAGGTATGGAGAACCTGTCCGGGGAGGGTGAGTGGAAGAACGGACTCTGCAGTTCTCTACCTCTGGTGGAACGAGGTGACTGAGCGACAGGTGAGCTGGCAGGTGGAACAAAGGCGGGGAGCCCGAGCAGCACCACAGCGAAGAGCAGGCACGGTGAGCAGTGAATCAGTCTTCAGTGCACAGAGACACGACAGGTGAGTAATCCAAAGCACAAACGAACTACGAGAAACAGAAGACAAAAATTAGAACTAGGATCTGGAATATCAGACTCACAGGAACGAGGAACTGTCGATAGGACAGTGGCCACTAAGCGTACCACAACGGTTTAACACTCCGGCGTCCTTCAGCTGACGGAGAACTCCTTTTAAGCTCAAGCCAGAGCTGCCGAGATGAGCTTGCAGGTGCGGGCCACGCCCAACTGTCAACTACAGTCACCTGTGAAGGAGAATAGCAGAGAACAGACTGTGCAGACAGCACGGCCTGCAGAATCCTGATAAAAAGAACAAAGGGTTTTACAGTAGCAGAGGCAAAAGACAAAATAAATGGCTGCAGACAGAGAATACATGCAGAGATGAGGTGGAGGTGAGCAGTGTTCCCCCTAATTTTTCATGTGTCTGAGCAAACACACAAACTCTCTGAGCGATCACTTGACCTCTGTGAGCAACATCGTGCACACTGAGGCTACATTACGGCTGTCCGAAACCTGAGATTATATCAAGCTACATTGCTTACTAAAAGAATCAAGTTACAGCAATGATTTCTGTTAGATTACTTAGTTTAGATAAAACTGATTTAGCCAGATTACATGAAAAAGACAAAAATCTTGTCATATTTTCATTTCAGAGTAGGGGTCCTGATAAGGAAAAACTTAGAGATGTGCATATCTTTCAGAGTTCCAATTTTATTGCCATTACATTTTTTACATTTTCTGCAGTGAGACTTAGCACCAGCATGTAATGCTGTGTGCAGCCTCTCTTCTGTCAGTCTGCTCCAGGGCAGCTGTGGCTACTAACATAGCTCACCACCATCAGGGTGTGAATGTGTGCATGAATGGGTGAATAACTGACCAGTGTAAAACGCTTTGGGGTCTTCAGATGATTTATTTAAATATTCTCAGCCACACATTGCTTTTCTAACACAACAAGGGAACGTTCTCAGTTCTGAACAATTTCTTTGTGCTGCTCTTTGTTTTTATGCCAACGGCAGCTTTTTAATAACGTAGGAGACGCAGAAAATCTTTCAGAGGCACCTGTATGTCGTACTGTCAGGATTGTTATTGTTGGACTCAGTTATAGTTTAAAGGTGTTCCATAGTCAGAGACCCACAAGATTAATAACAGAACTTTACAGAATGAAAGCAATAATTTATTCTGTGTCAAATTTTGGCAATTCCAGCTCTACGTTTCTATTCATATATTTTAGTTTCCGATCACCTATTTTCCCCCCAACACCGTTAGGACTGCTGCACACTTCTTCACTTAAATAACACTGTCTTTACTTGAGCTGCAATTATACATATAGCCTATATGATTAATATAAAGTGAGGTTGGCACAAGACAGTTAATGTCAACTCATTTGTAGAAGGATGGGTGAACAATGCTTGCAAAAAGATGAACATATCAGTTATTCAATAACTCACACCATCCTATCATTACTTGCATTTGTTGAATATAGCCAATTAATGCTTTAGTTGAGCATTTTTAAACATAAAGATCTTATAACTTAACCTTACTTGATTAAACTGTATTTTCATACTTGGTCATCATTTGCTGCCCCGTCCTTTCAATGCCTTTCCTAATCAATGCGCCCCCCCTCCCCCCCCCCCCCAAAATGCCTCCTTTTTGTGTTGAATGAGTGAAGTGTGAGAAAATAGCTTTAATTTTCCATCAAATAATTCTCATAACATTCTCTGCCACCAACTTGCTCTTTTTGCAGCAACAGCATCGTTTCTTATGGTTTAATATTCTCCATATACCTTCATTAAAGATTTCTAATTCCACTTGTGGGAAATGCGCACTTCGAAGCTTCTTATTCCTGCCGTTGCCATGGTGAATCAGGTTAACTGCGATCCATTGATCAGGGCTTTTTTCATGCTCCTGCAGAACAAAGACGCTCACCGCAACCTGACCAACTAATAAAGACATCTGCTCCACCCACCAATCAGCGGTGCGCTCAGATCAGCACCTGGCACTCACAGAGCGAGACCGTGGAAAACCGTCTCACCAGAGTTGCAAAATTGTACAAAATAACTTGGTTTATTATTATTTATTTTTATACAGTTTAGCTTGGATTTTATTTTGTGCGCAGCATAAATTTGCTGTGCGCACTGAAGCCAGATGCTGTGCGCGATTGCGCACGCGCGCAGCTTAGAGGGAACACTGGAGGTGAGTATGAGAAGATATGTTCAATCAGGCTGGCTGGGGAATTTCAGGCAGCAGAGGAAGGACAGAACAAGGCTCACAGTGGTATCCCTACAGCATGATACTGCCACCACCATGTCTCATTGTGGGAATTCTTTTAGTGCAGTAGTTTTCTGCTGCAGCTCTCTGTCAATAATGGTCTCTTTTAACCAGATCAGCTTTTTTTCACATGTTGCTGTGTCCCCTACATGGCTCAAACTTTAATTGCCACTTATTATGGCTTTCCTTCAACAATGGTTTTCTTCTTGCCACTCTTCCATAAAGTTCAGATCTGTGTAGTACACACCTACTTCCTGTCTTGTCAACAGAGTATTCCATCTGGGTTACAGATGTCTGTGATTCCTCCAGAGCTACCATGAACCTTATGGCCGATTCCCTGTTTAAGGCTCTCCTTGGCTAGCCTGACAGTTTAGGTGGATGTCTTGAAGTTGACAGTTTTGCAGAGGAGACATCTTTTTATTTTTTTAGTTAATGGAGTGAACAGTACTCTATGAGACAATATGTTATATAACCTAATGCTGCTAATAATTAGGTGACTACTGAAAGTAGTTTTTTTTAATTATTTTGGGGCAATTGAGGTACAGGGCCCTAATTATTATTTTATTTTTTTTATTTGAAAAGAAAAAACATGAATAAATTTACTTCCATGTCACAGCATGTCATGGTTTTAATATGTCTGGCCCACATGCAGAACACAATTCAGAAGGCAGGCAGCAAGATGTTTATTAAAGAACGCAGCGCGAGTGCCTGACAGGGACAAAGGAACGGAGCTGATCACTCTGTAAATAAGAACAGCTAATTAGTTCAGGCCGTAGAGATCGATCTGTACGTGAGGGTCGAGTGCTTACCGCCGGGCTCGGGAAACCTATCCGGGGGGAGTGGAACACGAAGACAGATTCAGCTGACCCCTCTACTAAGATGGAACCAGGTGACTGAGCGACAGGTGAGCGGGCAGATGGAGCAAGGCAATGCGAGCAGCACCGAAGCAGAGAGCAGGGAGCAGAAGGCAGCAGGAGGAACCAGGGTTGACTGGAGATGGCCTCAGCCCGACTTGGTAACACCAAGGGAGCACGAGGGTAACGCCCCAGAGCAGGATCCAGAACGGAGAGAACACAGAGGCTTGACTTGAGATGTAGGAAACACACACGGACACTTAGAGTGGAATCCAAAGTGTGAGGCAACCTGAGAGAAACAGGAAACAGGGATTAGCGCTGGGAACAGACAAACTGTCGAGAGACAGTGGCCACTGAAGCATACCACTCAAGGTTAACACTCTGGCGTCTTCCTGCTGTCCGCTCTCTGCCTTTATCCTTCAGCACAGCGCCGCTGAATGAGCTGCAGGTGCGCACCACGCCCACATGTCAACTACAACCACCTGTGAGCAGAGAGAGAGGGAGAGAGCAGGCAGCGCTGGCAGAGAGCTGCACAGCACTTGCCTGCAGAATCCTGACACAGCTATGCACTCCTTTGCATTTATCTATCACATAAAATGTCAATAAATATATTTGTTCTTGTAAAATGACAAAATGTGAAAAGGTTCAGGGAATATGAATATTTTACCAGATACATCAAATACATACTCACTTCTGTAATGGATAGTAATGGATATAAAAATATGAAAAATATCGTTCTAATGTCACCTGTCTATAACGTACAGACACAAACATGAATTGACTCTTATGAAGAACCAATGAAGGTCTGCTACACAGAGCATTTCTCTTATTGACCAATCGCTTAGACATCAAAGTCAAGAGCTGGCTTTTAGTTTATATCTGTTTAGTCCCATCCTGTTGAAGTGTTTGCTCAGTTTAAAAAGAGAACCTGAATATGGTTCACAGCACCACATTTTCTGTCTTTCTCCCCACCCTATGAGAAAATCCCCCAGGGAATTCATTAGTCAAGCCACAGGCCCCCTCCTTTCTGACTTTTTCTCCACCCCCCCTCTCCTCATCACATAATTGCAGGGTTCCACAATAGGCTCCACTTTGAGTCAATATTGTGAAATGTTTTTTTACAAGAACTGTCAGCATTATTGATTTGTGTTGTGATCCAGTTGACAGCGTTCATAATGCAGTTAAAGTTGCAGTTTACAGAAAAAAAAAAAACACAGAGAAGGCAGGGTGCTAAGCATTATGGGATGTTCCCAGGCTCATGTTTGTTGCTTTTTGTTTTCACATGAGAGAATGTATTACTTGGTTAAAGTATCTGTTATTCAGCAATATGAGAAAAGGCTTCTCAACAACATCTTGAAACAATGCTGCCAGCTCATAACAATAGAGTTACAGTTGAGAGATGAATATACTGAAAAGTTTTAATTAGAAAATAATGAAACATCATAAAGCAAGCTGCAAGGAACTTATGAGTTGTCTGTGACTTGTTACATAGTTTATTACCAAACTACCAAATGTTAATTGTGTATTACCATCGTTGTCACTGCTTAGTCTTCTATTTAAATTTTTTATTGAATATTTTAAATGCATATTGTGGAAACTGCAGTTACGCCCAAAATTATTCATATCCCTTGCAGATTTAGATGAAATATGATTTTCACTTGACTGTGAGGAGGCTTCTGAAAGGGAAATGAGACATGCATTTTGAAGAAAAAAATTATTGAATCATTCATGCGCTTTTATCAAAACAGTGGAACAACCTTTATTGGCATTACAGCTGTCAAAGCCTTCTTAGCATAAAAACACACAAAGAGCACACAGGTATATCGGTATACAGCACGGCAAAAATAGGAAATGGGGGGATCTAGCTAGCAATCAGAATTTTGATGATTGGATTTAACTTAATGTTGTTTAATTGTGAAGCAACGGAATGGTGCTATGCAGTTAATGCAAACTAATTATGCTTGTAAGCCAATTTTTACAAGATTTGTACACTTCCACAACGCCTCACTAAAAATTAATCAAGCAACAGGTCACAAAACCATTATAAAAACAGCTTTATCATGAACAATATTAGATTTTCTAAATGTTAATACATGACTATTTTTTAGCTGATCGAAAATGGAAAAATCAAAACCTATGGTATTTTCAGATGAAACCAAGTACTACACACTTTTCCTGTCATAGGTCAATTCAGATGACTAAAACTAGTCATTTTTGCTTAGTGCAATAATTGGTTTAGCTAAAACTGAAGTGGACTCTCATTAGCATCATTTGGGACAGTTGTTGCCAATGAGTGGACTGATGTGTATCACAAAATGAATGACATCATGAGGAAAGAACATTATATGGAAAAAGTGAAACACAATCACAAGACATCAGCCCGAAAGTTAAAGGTTGGGCACAAATGGGTCTACTAAATGGACACTATGGATTAGGACAACAAGATCAATGTTTTCAAGTGACCTCAAAGCCTTGATCTTCACTCCATAGAAGACCTGTAGGCAGAGCTGAAAAGGCGTGTGTGTGTAAGCATGGAAACTCCTACTAAGTCATATCCTTTCTTTCTGGGTGCTTTGAAATCAAACCGCGAGAAGCGTGTGGAAGGAAAGTTAGCTGACGGGTAATTCTTCCAAGCACTAAACAAATCTATTTAAAATTGCACACTTAATGCAAGTTAAACAAATCTGACTTCTCATCAATATGACATTTAGCAAACAGAGTAGTTCCAGTTATCCTAATTGACCTGAAACTGGAAGAGTTTAGTTGGATTTCATGTCAGAAAGGAAGAAAAACACAGTTGTGTGTCTTTTTACACAGTGTAAGTAAAAAGCTTAGTTCAGCTGCTCATGCTACTCTAAAAAGTTTCAAATATCACTCTTTTTTGTTTTAAATTAAACATTTTGTTTTACAAGAAAACCACCAGGAATAAGATTAGCTGTTGCATCCGAAAATACAAAGACTAAAATAATAGGAGAATCTTGTATTAAAGCAGGTTATTAATTCATTAATTAAGGGCATTGATCTGTCACTTTGTGCACACTGTATTTACCCATGTGTTTATCTTTAACCCCAGATCACCACTATGGACCTATGTTTGATGTCATGGATATTTTCTTCATAAAATACAAATTCCTCAAAGCTAGAATTTCTAGAAACAAAGCCAATGCTGCCATTAACTATGGGTGCTCTTTTTTTTGGATTGAATTTTGGACATGGCGGAAAAAGGGCGCTCATTCTGGTTCGTAAATCTTAAAGAAAGTAAGATGCTCAAATGTTGGAAGCAACTGGGTTTTATATTTCTACGTGCAGTGGTTATAGTATGCTTGGCGTAGGAGCACAAAGCTGCCCTCTAGAGTCTAGGAGAATAGTGCTACTTCGGGGGAAAAGCCACATGGCGTGTAAATGCTGCAGACACTCTGTCAGCACGTCTCATTTCGGTGCAGATTCTACGTGCGTCAAGCATAAAGTAACCTTTAGCCCTAAAAGGCTCCCTGGGCGCTACACAGTGGTGCACATGCTGCCTACATATTATTGTGATTTTGTGATGTTTTTTTTTCTTCCGAAATCGAAATCTGAAATGTGTGGCATGCATTTGAATTCAACTTCCGTCACTCAGATAGAGTGTGACTCACCCAAAATCTACTTTTTTTGCAGATATACTGTATAAACTTGGCTTAAGTGTGCTACTTTAATGCTACTGTGCATTTTTTAAAAAACATTTTTATTTTTCATATTGCAGAAGTTCTGCAATTTGTGTGTTAAAACCGTCGTAGTACTGCTCTCTTAGAGTTGAATTGCAGTTGAATTTTCCTATTGGTTTGAACGGTACATGCTTTCACCATAGACCTGTGTTCAGGCATAAAAGTATCAGTCAGAGGCACGCCACCGCCCCGCCCGCAGAGAGTCAGACTAAAGAGTTGGAATTGCCTGCATCTAGATGTCATGGTGCAGCTTTGCCTGCTGCACCATGGACATTCATGGCAGTCTCCGCCTCCCATACAGCTCCGTTCCACACCTCAGTAATCTTCTTCTTCTTTATGGAATTTTTTGGCGGTTGGCACGCAACGAAATGGTGCATTACCGCCACCAACTGGTATGGAGTGTGGATCAGAATGGCTACTACTTATTTATACTAAACAAAACAAGTCACAACCAAATCAACAAAACAAAATCAACAAAACCAAAATAAGATTCAAATCCTCTCAATTACATTAATTAATCTAAGATAATAAAAAGCAATTACACAACACTTATCTCTTGGGTTTTTTCTAAGTATTTCTATTAAATCAAAGTGTATTCTTTCCATTTTTAGATTACCTCAGTAATCACCTACACCTGTCAGCCTTAATCAAGCCCGGACTCAGCACACCTCCCAACACTCTTACTTAAACCTCCCTCAGTCAGCCCTTCCCTGTCGGATTGTCTGCTCATTATTGCTCACCTCTGCTCTCTTCATTCAGACCTCGTCCTGCCAGTGTTTCCTTCGTCTACCTGCCTGCCCGTCTCCCGGTAACTCTCTCGGCTGTGATGCACTCCAAGAACTCTCTCTGTGGATCTGCTGCTTCTCCAGCACTGCAAGTACTCTCTCTGCCGTCCGGCTGCTTCTCAAACCCTCCAAGAACTCTCGCTGCTGCGCCGTCAGCTCCACCTCTACCCCAGCGCTACCTATCTGCTCTGAAGGCTCCCAGGTTCCACAGCGCAGCTCCTGCCGTCCTCCAGTTCTCTCCGGTCCACCTGCTCTTGCCATCCCCATCATCCTGTTCCAGTCCAGTCTAGACTGTTGGTATCATCTTCTATAACCATCTCTTCAATAAAATCCTTAAATATACGGATCTCTGTGTGTGGTTGTGTTCGGGTTCAGTCACAAATCATGACACGAGAGCATTGATCAATAGTGTTTATAGTTTGTCACTGCTTTGAACATTCGCCCATGTCAGCATGATGCTACCATCCCTTTACCACTTGACCCATTCTGTCCTTCACGGCCTCAGCAGCACTGGCTTCAACCATCGCTGAGTCAGCGCATTGAGCATGGGGCTTGAACTGTGGCTCAGCCCCACTGGGCTCCCTCAAGCTTAGGCGACAAGGGGGTGAAAAATCAACCACCTCAAAAGACCGATCCGTGGCAAACCCACCAGATGTTATCTTTGTCACTCCATGTTTCAACAGGTCGCTTTCCCTCATCCTGATCGCAGCCGCGAGCCCCGCTTAAACTCCCATCCCTCATTCCTACACTTAGCCGCGTCTCTTGGAACCACCCACTTTGGTGGCATTTTTATAAATGTGTCTCGGGGCTGAGTTATGCCTATACAGGACTGTCTCAGAAAATTAGAATATTGTGATAAAGTTCTTTATTTTCTGTAATGCAATTAAAAAACGTGAAATGTCATACATTCTGGATTCATTACAAATCAACTGAAATATCGCAAGCCTTTTATTGTTTTAATATCGCTGCTTATGGCGTACAGCTGAAGAAAACTCAAAAATACTATCTCAAAATATTAGAATATTTCCTCAGACCAAGTAAAAAAAAAAATTATAACACCAAAACAAAATCAAACATTTGAAAATGTCCATTAATGCACTCAGTACAGGGTTGGGAATCCTTTTGCACAGATTACTGCATCAATGCGGCGTGGCATGGAGGCAATCAGCCTGTGGCATTGCTGAAGTGTTATGGATGCCCAGGATGCTTCAATAGCGGCCTTTAGCTCATTTGCATTGTTGGGTCTGGTGTCTTTCAGCTTCTTCACAATACCCCACAAATTCTCGATGGGGTTCAGGTCAGGGGAATTGGCAGGCCAATCAAGGACAGTAATGCCATGGTCAGTACACCAGTTACTGGTGGTTTTGGCACTGTGGACAGGTGCCAGATCTTGGTTGTGCAGCGTTTCCTGCCACATTTCCCCCTTCCAACACACTTTTTGTGAATGTGCTTTGAAACTGCACTCTGTGAACAGCCTGCTCTTTGAGAAATTTCTTTTTGTGTCTTACCCTCCTGATGGAGGGTGTCAATGATGGTCTTCTGGACAGCAGTCAGATCAGCAGTATGCCCCATACTTGTGATTTGGTTTACTGAACCAAGCTGAGTGTTTTTCAAGGCTCAGGAAACCCTTACAGGTGTTTCGAGTTAATTAGACGATTCAAGTGATTAGTTGAATAGCCTACTAGTATACTTTTTCACAATATTCTAATTTTCTGAGACATTCCTGTACATTGGGGTCACAGAAGTCACCCAGTTGATGAATATGGGGAGGCACCAAAAAGAAAATCATCAGATGTCATGGGAAATATTTGAAAAAAAAGGGAAAAAAAAACAATCAATGAGCTCATAAGAGAGGTCAAATGAACAAAACTGAACTCAGAAGAAATTGTTCTAAATACTAAATGAAGCCGCAAACAGAACTTAATTGACTTAAAAATAAAATAAACGACGTACAGGTATATATAGATAACAGCACAATAATGCCTGACTTCAAATGGTCTGAACTTTCACTGTATATAAGATGACTAACTGCCAAGGAAACAAAACAACACAGTTAAGTTTGTTAATGAACTAACCATAATAAGGAAAAGCCCATTATGAAAAATCTAAATACTGTACTGCAAATACAAAATCGCTTTAGCAGAAACGGTGGCACAGACATACAAACCTATCAAGATACAGCCATCATGTCATACCCACATGACAGGCTGTACAACAGAAGCTAAAAGGCCCATGGTAACTCTGGGGGAACAGCAATGATATACAGCTCAGGTGGGAGAATATATCCAGTAGCCAAAATATTGTTTTTCACTCCACAAATGTGACCTTTTTGGAAATGTGATAAGAAAAAAAGCCATTGTTAAAAGAAAACGTTTAAATGTCTGCTTTTTTTCTTTATTTAAGTCATAAAGGGGACAGAGACATCTGGTCAGATTAAACCTAGCATTACATTTTTGGCCTTTATGAAAATAATGCTGCATAGTAGTGGTTGCATCATGCTGCGGAGATTATTTTCTTTAGCAGACACATGGAAGCCGGGGAAAAAAAGAAACATGGAACCTGGTCAAAGTTTACGGGAAGATGAATGCAGCTAAATAAAGGGATTAGAATGATTTCAAGCAAAGCATAATCACATGCTAGATAGAAGTCCGGACCTAAACCCAATTGAGAATCTGGGGCAAGACTTGAAAATAGGATGTGACATAAAATACATTGAAGTTGGTGTGATGAAACAAATTAAAGTGGTATCAATACTTTTACGAGCAGCTGTAGTTGTTAGACAAATTCCCATAAAAATGTGAGTTATTATAGATTTTTTTGACTACACAAAAAACCTGTTTGAAGATTAATGACATATTCTCCCATTACTGCTCAGTTTATAACGTCTCCACGTTGTTTTCACCCAGAAGCACAAAGCTCTTTTTCTCCCTCTTCTCCAGTGATTTGAGAGAAATAATAGAAGTACATCCTTGTGTTTTTTTTGGGTCCAACACAGTGTTTGGGATGTGTTTCATCAGCCCGGAAGAGATCAAATGTGATGCATCATTTTACAGCTCGTCACAAAGGACAACAAAAGCGCCTCCCAGAAAAACGATGGCCCCCGTTCTGTTTGACTTCCCAGTCTCCCAGGGCTGAAAAATGGGTGAGTATCTGTAGCGATGGTGGGGTGAAAATGATTGTTTTCTCAGATGTTCAGTGGCCCCGCCGTTCCCCATGGTGACGGTGACAGAGCCATTCTGGAATAGGCTGTGGCTCCGCTTGGCAGGCCTCAAAGGCGTCAGCACCGTTCCTCTCGGGACGTCCTGGCACCACGTCCCAACCCGCAACGCTGCTGCAGCCCGCCTAATTAAAACCATACTGCTCCTCGCAAAGCTACATCCCCCTTCTGCACAAACACGTGCACGCCTACCCATTAAAACAAAATCTCTAATGCTGTTTGCAAATAATTCTTCCTTAAGAAGTTTGCTTTATTCTAACAGCAGCGCCAGATGGGTGGAGCTTTTAGCAGATTTTGTCAGAGGAGTTGTCAGTCTTCACAAATGGGACTGAACAAAGTTTTATGTCTCATGTGGCTGCTGAGTAACTTGCAGGCACTGATGCTGTTGTCATAAGTGGTAGTAGCACCATCTCGTTTGGCTTTAAAGTAGGTGAAATCAAACTACTATTTGAACCTTTTTGTGTACAGTCATGGCCCAGGTCTGACTCAAAGTCCACACACAGAGTGAACTTTTCACTCTGCAGACACTCAGAGAAATGTGGATATGTGCCACTGCGATGGCTGCACATTAAACATTTTATATTTAAGCGTTTTCTGCCCTGCTGAAGGGCCGCTTCTCACAGCTTTTGCAGTTATTTGCTGAGATGTCATCAAACACGGACTGTAAGGATGACAAAATGATGATGCTGGAGTTTGCTGGATGTTGATCAAAAACTATTTGCAAGTCTGTGGTTTGTTTTAGCCAATGTAGGCGCCAGATGGTCTTAAAAAATGTTAAACGCTGAGCTGCACTTATTCTACAAAATGATACATGATCGTCAATAGGAGTTAAGTGTTTGAGACAATACTGTAGCCTTGACTCTGACTGCTTTCTGGGCAGTTATTTAAATTGTTCTGATCTGCTAGCAGTCATATTAATCCAAAGCAGACATATAAATTATTTCCTGTTATGAGGTTTTCATTTTTATACATATCAGGGTCTTCAGATACTTTACTGCTTCACTGCCAGGAGCTGACGTCCCATCAATCCCAAGCTTACAAAGGCCAGAACGTTCTGGCCCAGACTGAAGGTATCACTGAAAGTTTAAACCACACATGAGCTTCATGAGGCCGGAATTAACAGATGGTGGGCAACTCAGAGAAAGGAAAAACCTTTCCCCCCATACTCAACATTGATTAACTTTAAAATGTCCCAAACCTTTACAGGGATGCCTTTTCATTTCTTGTCATGTTTCATGTTCTTCCTCTGGCGTCCTGGGTTTTGGGGAACATGGGTCACGGGACTTACTGAACTTGTGGTCTAATTTCTTTACAGAGAACATGATACATTTTCCATTTATTTATCCAGTTTTGTATTTTTTTTTAAAGTGAGGTTCTGTTGAAAGGTTATAATGAGTTTATACAATATATTACATACATGATAACTGACATGATAGCTGTCTTGGCATCTTCATTCAGTATAACTCTAGATTAGTTTGACCTGGAGGATGTGGTGAGCAAAATTCATGACTGAATTAATGCAGTGCATTTGTAGTCTTAGTGACCGCTTTAAGTACTTTAAACTAGAGCCACAATCACCCAGTTGCACTCACTGATGTGCATACAATAATGCACTGATATGCATATCATTAGGCAACATGGGGTTGAATAACTTGCCCAGGGGCACATCAACATCTGAGAGAAAGCTCGAATGAGACCCACAATTTTTGGGCTGCAAGATGATTATACCCACTGGTCAACAATCCCCAGACTTTAACAACTAAACTCGCATCTCAAAACATACAGTATTGATGAATACTGTTTCATAAAACTTCAAATTGTCTCTAAAATTCCATTGATCAGTTATTTACACAAAAGCCAGTGATATAATGTTTGGTTGTAGCTTTCTGTCCCACATGCGGAATACACCAGGAACACAATGAGTAGAACAAGATGGTTTATTACTGAATATTCACTAAGGATTAGCAAGCTCAGCAGGGAAGCTCTGGGTCCAGAGCTTCAGCAAGTCTTTTTGTCCAAAGGAAAGTGTTGAACAATGAGGAGAGGGTTTAGCATCCAGCGGAAGGTGTATCTTGCGTGGTTTGATTCCCAATGGGAGTTCCAGTAATTTCTAGCTAGGTGATTTGGGTTCCACGGGACCTGAGAGTCTTATGTGGAGGAGAGCAGGTGGAGCGGGTCACAGTTAGTGGAGTCAAGGCGCCAGCTCCCTGGCGGTGGCTGGCGCCTTGACCCACTGGTGCGTTGGTGAATCTCGTGTCTAGGGTTAGGTCCTCAGGTGTGTGCTGGCTCATTCCTGGCGGCTGCTTCGCAGGGCCAGAGTTTCCTGGCTCTGTTGGAGCTCAGCTGAAAGGTGGTTAGCCCGGTCCCCGGTCTCTGGCCCCATGGCTAGATCTGCTTGGGCATAGCTGGCCGGAGCTCGTCGCTGCAGCCCCCAGGGGCTTCTGCACTGTGGCTGCTGTGGAAATTCCTGGGGTTCTCCTCTGCTCTTCTCTGGGATGGGGGATGCAGCTATGTTTGTGTTGGTTCTCCTTGGGCTCCTTTACTCTGGGGGCCCTTTCTCAGATTTCTGGGGCTCTAATCGAGGCCTCGTTCATACACCAGCCTGTAGGGGCCAAGTAAGTTTAGTATATTGAATGTGTTGCTGTTACGGGTGAAAGTGATTTGTGGGCACACAAGATTAAAGCAAATACATGGAACAATATCAAAGCAGAGCAGAGCTTAACACAGGTGAACACTAAGAAAAAACAAAGAGCTAAATTAATAATAAAAACCTCAGGAATACCTTGGAAGCCAGCTCTGTTCCAACTGTGTGATACATAACTGAAGCATGTAAAAAGCCAACATAATATTGCAGATTAAGTGAAAGAAATTAGAATGATTTTTACACACCTGCACCATACATGTAGTTACATTGACAATAACATATTTATTGCACAGAGGACGATCACTGGTCCTACATTGCCTCCAGCCTTCATTTCCTCTGGGAATAATCATCAGCTTCTTTGTAAATAACCATCCAATTTAAATGTGAAAACATTTTGTGTTGCCTTCACTGTGTATGAAAAGTGAAGGCAAAAAAATAAAAAGAGCAATTGACTGATTGATTAATTGATTGATCATAGTTTGCCTTGGTCTTGACCCCTCTCGGTCTAGCCATTACGTCCCTTCGTGCCTAAAAATGTAGAAAAATTACAAGAAGTATTGCTTTAAGTAGTGATTTAATTTAAAAAAACAAAACCAGCTCCCTCATCACACTCCTATTCAGCTGAAAAGTAGATAGGAAGAACACTAAACATGCATGAAAACATAACCAAGTAATAAAAAAAGGACAGACTCTGACAGAGAGATCAGGAAACAGAATTTTTTCCCAACAAGGAGGAAAACGTTTCAGTATGCCATTTGACAGAAAAATTAGTGATCGAACAGATCCAGAAGACTGCTTGTGAACAGCATGACAAATGACTCATCATGATTTTTGTCTCGGCGTATAAATGAATACATCTTTTATTATGTAGCATTCCAAAGCGTGTCAGCAGCAGTTAAAAATGCAGTAATATCCTAGGTATTTTTGGTGGCCGTTATTTTCTTTTCATCCTACATGAAAGTGGGTTCATTTTTTATGTTTTCTTTTAAAAACACGTTTTAAAAACACAATTTAATGGAGGGTTCCACCCATAACAACAGCTTTTTTTCCATTAGGAAAAGCTGACAACTTTAATTCATTCTACAGCACGCATGCAGGCATAATTTCAGGGGTAGAGAGGCACATTTTTGGAAATTATAGATGTTAAAGTTCTTTAATGAAATTATTAGAGATGGATAGATTAGAATTCTATGCTTCATATTCATTCATATTTCAGTACAGTACATTCCAGGCCAAGACTATTCAATTCACTAAGACAAGCACTGTTTGAAACATCAAATACTTACTGTGTCTTAAAATCTTGTAGTATATTGTTATGTAAGGGAAGAAGTAGAAACCTTTAGTCTGTCCCGGTCAACTTGGTGTAATGAACTCCCAGAATCTGAATAACCGGAAATTCAGCCGACTCAGGGAATGAACCTTTTAAAAGTTTATTGATAATAAACTGCTGTTGCTGGAACAGGGACGGACTGGAATCGCTGTAGGAAGAAGAGCAGGGTTAGTGGGCGAGATCAGTGATGGTGATGGCAGGGCAAGGTCAAGCAGGGAAGTTGTTGTTAGTTCGGGGGTCATGCACAGGGAAACCCATAAGGCAGAGGTGTCCAGAAGGGCTAGGCAAGGGCTGAGACCAGAATCCAGCCGAGAGAATCGGTAACAAGAGGCACACCCACTTAGCAGAGGTTTCCATGCAGAGACAGAGACAGAAGACAGGTCCGAGGTCAAGCCTTGGGTCATATGCAAGAGGTAGGAGAATCCAGACAGGGGCAGAGGCAGGCAGGCTTGGTCGAGAGACAAGCCAGAAGGTTAATGTCCAGAACACAGAAGTCAACGGGAGAATCTGATAAACAGGAATTAGACAGGTTGAGATCAGGAGGTCAAAACAAGGAACGCTGGATGTTCTACTCATACGCCGGCTTTCAAGAATCTGGCGGTTACACACTGGGAGAACCAAGAATTTATAGTGCAGCGACTCTCAGTAATTGGAGCTGTCGCAGGTCTAACCACTCAGGGGTGGGTGGAGTGGTTTGCCTCTAAGATTTTTTTTTTTTTTTTTGGCAAGTGAGTGAGTGATAACACTTGGTGAATTGTGAATGGGGCTGGGTCTCAGAGTCCTGTGGCCGGCTCATGTGGTTCCTTACCGGACAGGATTCGGTCGTCGTACCCTCCTTGCCTCTCTTCTCTCTTCACTAATGCACCGCCTGCAGTCAGTATGGGCTCATTTGGCGGCTACGGCATTGGGGTTCTGCTGCTGTAGCCTGGCCAGCCAGACTGACTTACGTCGTACACATGCCATACACATGCCGTATCAGTCAAGGTTAGCATCAAGAGGTTAGAACCTATTAGATAACTATGGAGATGTGACACAAAAACTCCAAGCGACACACTCTGTTTTTGTAATTTGTAGTCTGTGAAACATGTCATGCTATTGAGCAAACTCTCCTGCGAATGATTGTTGCTGCTTTTGTGTAAAGGTTCTGAGGATACATAGTGTACTCATATGTGTTTTCTTAATTTTCCAAGGCACCAAGCAGCAAAAATCTCTATATGTATCTTGACTGTTATGGGTACACAAAAGTGCTGCTGCATTATTGGTAATTCTGACGTTGAGAGTGATGTCCCGCCTCGCGCTGTGATTGGTCCTGTTTTAGACTGGAGAGTATGGAGCTGTGTCAGACTGACTTACGCTCCGTGCTAGTCAATCTGGCTGGCCAGACTACTGCTGCTGGACCTCTGCTGGGGGCTGGGGGCTTGGGTATAAAAAGCTCTAGATTCCCCACTTGACTCATGCTTAGGTGACAGGGGCCTGGCGGAGTTGGTAGGCTGTCGCCCCTTGTTCCTTGGGGGCCTCCGCTCAATGGCCATGGGGGCTCTATCCTAGGCTCTCCTGTGTCCCAGGCTTTCCTCTGCTGTCCTTTGGGTGGATACTCGGTGTCCCTGTGGTGGGCTGTATGGCCTATCTATTCCATGGGGCTGCTGGTTCCCTGGATCTTGGAGCTCTCTCTGCTTGCTTCTGATGCCTGGAGGAGGGATGGTGATGGCCCTTTGCACCCATCACTGCTCACAATTCAGGCCTACACCACATATTTTGCATGTTCACGCACACATTTAGGCACTCATCTTGCATTAGCTGTGTTGCCCTGTAGTTCTCTCCATAACTGTTTTGTTCCATGTCCTTACTGCTGATGTAGCTGCTGTCTGTGTTTTAGTTTAATCTCTTTGCAGCTGTTCATGGTTGTCTTTCCGTGGTTTCCCCATGCTGGCTTCAAGATGTTAGTTTTTTCTCAAGCAGCTGACTGATTGTCTGGTTCTTTAATGTTTGTCTATATGTTTTCCTTTGTGTCTCTGTCCTTACCCTGCCATGTTTGGCATCAGTTTGAACCTAATGCATTAACTGCAATAAAATAAATAATCATGAGTTGGGCATCAAGGGAGGATTTTGAGGTATAAAGCCTCCCTTGGTAAAGCAGATATGATTGGAATAATTTCGGCAGACAGAGCACCATTCTGCTTGCCTTGAAGCTGGACATGACAATATACATAAAAAAAAATCACAGCATTTTTTTTATGATAATCTATTTATTTATATATTTGCCTTTTTGTAACATTGCCAGATTTGTTCCCAAAATGACATCAGCTGTGTAGAATTTCCACCAGGAAACAACAAAACATGCCCCTCTACGGAACAATCTTCTGGAATGTCATTATTTTTGGCATGCCCAGGTCTTGTTTAGAAGCATTTAAACCTCCCAGTGATTGTGTCATATTAAACCAGTCTGAGCATGGTCTGCTTTACAATGGAAAACACATGAGATATTGAAAGTTGCTGTGGAGTCTGTTGTAAACAAGTATTTTATTTAAATGCCTTAACTCATTTAGGGTTGGCGGAAGGATCTTATGTTGAGTTTTAAATGAGAAAAAGATGCTGCATGCAAAATCTGAAAGTATAAGCAGTTCTGTTAACATCTTAAACAGGTGTACCTAATAATGTGGCTCATGAGTGTAATACATTAGATGCAATTATTGTAATGCACAAAAAGAAAGCATCTTAAATCAAGGTCAGCCTAAGCTTTATAATTGACAGTAAAATAAAATGTATTTCTAGTTCAAAATGATCACATCTTATAAGCAAAAGCTCACAAATTAATCACAAACCCTCTTTTATCACTCTTTTCCTTCTTGACAAGTTTTTCCCGGATATTTCTGGTTTGTTGGGAGTAACCATAAAGTGAAGCAGCTTGTTGACTGTAACAGAAATCTGTGGGCTGCCACTTTCTGCACAGACCACCCCTTCAACATCCGCGACCAGGAATGCCAGGAACTCAGGCGCTTTATACATTTACAGGAACCAATCTTCTAAACTGTACCTGAATCCATCTGAAAAGAAAGATGTTGACATAAGGGAACGATCCTGAGTGCATCTCTGATCTATGGAATGGCCTTAGATAACACAGCGGAGCAAAAAGGAGCGAAGATTGATTGGGTCACTTCAGTGTCTCTTCAGTTGAGACTCCTTTTGAGTTTGCTGTGGTGTTGTTATTTACAGTTCAGAGCTGACTCCAAAAATCTTCAACAAACCTTTCAAAAACAGCACAACTGAAATTGTTAAACATACATTTTCTAAGGTACACTCGTTCCTCCTGTGGTCTCTCTTATATGCCCTGACTTGCTCTGTGGAGGTGACGGAGAAAGGATGAAGGGCAGGGATGTGTGTGGCTGAAGCATCACAGGGAAAATCCACAGTCTTCCCTCCGTGTGCGAAGCATATGGAGGACACATGGCATCCTACTCTCATCTTCTCTATAAATCCCTCTCTCTGTCTCCCACTAGCAGTGGTTTGGGTTGGAGGGATCTGCTCTGATGACGGTCCAAAAGAATCTTTCTCTTCCCTCAGGACATTAGTTATGAGGATTAGTTGTTTCCTTTTGCAGTGTTGGCCCATCAGAAGCATCCCAAAAAAGTCTTGTCTATTATTAGACCAGATTTTTTTCTTCTGTCCTTTTATCTACAGACAAAGAGGATGTACTGTAGCCATTTAGTTGTCCAAAACTCCCACTGGTGGTTTTGATGTAATTGGCTTGATGGTAAAGCTGCAGGACGAATTGAACGATAAAAGAGTTGGCAGAGGGAATATACGGTTCAGTAACCAAATCATTTTGAATGCCAAATCAAAAATAAATACAATGTGTGTAAGGCTACTGGTTAGACTTCCATTCAGCCCACTGGAGGAGCTTTTTCACAAAAAAAGGCAACCGAACCACATTGAGACAATTTTGCCATTTAACAAAAACCTTAAACCAGAAATTTCACTTTAAAAATCTCTTTCACTTCCCAATTATGCTCTACTTTCTCTTAGTCTCAAGGGGAAGGAATACTTATGGAACACGTGGTGCCTCGTTACTAACATGAAATCTGAGCTCAGTCTCAAGCTAAACTGGGTCACAATTGAACAGAATTTCAAAAACGCTAAACAGTGAAAATAAAGTCATCAAAATTCCAGACGGCAAAGTAAGACGCTGCTCTTATTTTTTTAGGGAAGGGGAATTCAGTTAACTTATTTCTAAACTGTAGTATGTTGTTCCTAAAACCACACGTTTTACTTCTACCTGAAATATGAGTGTAAAAAAATAGATAAAACAACTGAACATCTGCTATAGATGGGGCTCAAACAGTCCTTCTGCTTGATTGTGCTATGGGGAAAAAGACTCAGACTATATCTATACCCCCCCCCCCCCCCAAAAAAAAAGCTTTTTATTATAGAAATGTATATTTTTAAAGGATGATATGGTATCCAACCACCAACATGCTTGTTCTTAGTGTTTTCTATCTTGAATTTTCTTTTTTTGTTTTGATGGATTTCCAACCATTTCAGGATGTCCCAAGGATGTTTCTTGTGCAGTAATTGCTAAAAGAACGTCTATCCATTAACTATACCTGCTTATCTGTATAGGGTCGGGGGTAGGGGGGTGCTGGGGCCAATCTCCAGCTGTCATTAGGCAAGAGGAGGGGTACACCGTGGACAGGTCACCCATCCATCACAGATTAACATACAGGAAAAATAATCATGCACTCACAGTGAGAACATGCAAACTACAGGCAGAAGGACCCAGGTGGAACCTGGGGTTCAAACCTGCAAGGCTACAGTGCTACCAACTGTGCCATTGTCAAACTTCCATTAAGTAAATCGTGTTGAAATCCTAAATTCCTAACCCTAAAATCTGACTTACTGCAAGACCTTTCTCCGGACAGATGTAGACATGTACTACTGCTACTACTACATTTATTCATGTTTTACACAAAGGACCAACATACCGCCATGTTAAAAAACACCAAAAAGCAAGGTTAAATTCTAAGATTTATGAATCACAGCATCACAAAAACAACTGGGTCTTGGGCAGGGCTTTAAGATCATTTTAATTCACTTTCATTTTTATAAAAAACATTGAGCAAATTCCATCCTTTTAAAATCCATCCACGGTGTTTTGGTTATCCAACATTGGGTTGCGGGGGTCCAGGAAAAAAACAACTGACATCCCTCTCCTTGGCGAAACCTTCCCGCACAATCTGGTGGATCACAACGCATTCCAAGGCCAGAAGGTTTATATAATTGCTTCATTAAGCTCTGGGTCTTTCCCGAGTGTCCTCCCTGTGTAACTTAACTGGAAAGGCTTCATGATCAATTCCTCACCCTATCTCTAGGCAGGGTCTGGCCACCCTGCAGAGGATGCTCATTTTGGACACTTGTAACCGGGATCTTGTTCTTTTGGTCATGATCCATGTACCTTGTTTATAGGTGACGGTGGAAGCGCAGATGGACCAATAAATCAACAGCTTTGCTTTTTCAGCTCTTTCCTCACCACTTCAGACTGCAGCAGTGCCTGCATCACGTCAGATGGAGGAATAAAAATGCGGGACCTGATTCAAGCCTAGCAGCCAGTACCTAAAAGGAATGGGTCTGTGTTTCACATCATGTGTATAACCAGGCAAAACAGAAAGTCCTGGACTTCAAGTTAGTACAACTTAATAAAGTGCAAATTTAAAAAAGGCAATTACTTTATTTTGTCCATTTATTTTAAATTAACTATTGGTTAGTTGTACCAATATTTGTGCTACCAGGGATTTTGTTAAAGATAACTATTTCCTAACATGGGATTCTTTGTCAATTACATAAATATACTGAAATTATCATTGTTATTTTTTGTATTGTTATTTTTTTTTCACGTGTCCTGGCTTGGCATTTCAGGTATGCCAAGCAAATGCCCTCAGATGAAAGGCTACATTTTTTAATTTGTTTTTTAGTGTGGGCTGCAGCAACAAATTATTTTAAGACTTTGAAGCCTGTTAAAGAGGGGTGGTGATAAATGTGCTTGGACGTTTGTTGTAGTGTTGTCTTTAAACAATATTTGTATATTTTTAAGATGTTAAAGCAATTATTGAGTTGAAATCTTGTTTTCAATCAAAAGATAATCATTTGTTGAGAGGGCATCATTTTAAATAACACAGAAAACCGGGGTTCAGTTCCTGTAATGCATAGCTGTACAATTCTTGTCTTTTCAATGAAATTTTGTTGAACTTATTATGCTTAACATATTTGCCAAAATTTGACATTTAGCATAAAAACACAGACTAGTCTTGGTTTTGTGAACCTGAAACTTTGCAACTAAATTCTTGCACGCAGCTGCACGCCTACGTAAAGTCCTGTCTGTAAACTGTGATTACAGTGTCTTCTAGGTCAGGTTGTGGTTGTCTAGCACATTTACATTGCTTCAATTAAGTTACCCTGGCTTTAAACAGCACAAATAAATTCACTAAAGTGGACCCTATGAGTTGTTGGTGGTTTGAAAACTATTCCATTTATTTACCATGTCAGCATTCTTTGTTGGTCTGTGGCTTGTGCATTCCTGGACTTGTCACTTCTGCGGCCAATATAATATTCTGATTAAAAATATGGCTACATAATCAGGGGAAGTTGACTTGTTTTTGCCAAGTGACAAGAATGTTTTACAGGCTGTAATTACAGAGTACTTTCTCATATTTTTGCAATTCCACAATAGGGTGAGAAAGGGCCCACAGGTCCTCTTGAGGAAACTGCCATTGTAGCTTCATGTCTGTGTGACTAAAAACACCACCCTCAATAAAACACTCTTTTAGTTTTTCATGGAAGCTTAATTTTGAAGGATGTGGTTGACGTTTTGCAGCAGATTGAATGGATTTTTCTTGTAGCATTTTAAGTATGGATCTCCTAAGATAGGCAAAGCCCCAAAGTACCACCTAATGGATAATGTGAACATATCCACCTACCCCTATTGGCTGAGCCTCCGAATTGAAACCTGCAGTCTTGTAAAAAATTAGAATACCCCATTATTTATCCAGCTATTTTAAAAGTAACATTCTTGTACTGATGTCTATTCTAACTTTTGTATGTCTACAAAAAAAGGGATTTAAGATAGAAATAAACCTGTTTTGTTTTTTTTTTCAAAGTAAAGGATATCAAAGTATTTTTCTCATTGTGCTGGCACATACTCTGCTGATAGCATTTCAGGATTTTAAAAATCTTATGATCTACTTTCAAGGTTGACTTGCTTGGACAGCCAAACCAGAGGATATTGGTTTAAGTCTTTCAACTGTCAATGATATTTTGGACAGTAAAATGCCTAATTTTAAACTCTTTTGAGACCTCTTTAAATCCCCTGCCAGATTCATAAGATGCCACAACCTTCTTCTATAAGGCCACATGCAGCTCCTGTGAACTCACCACGGTATTCACTGACACTTCAGGAGTCGGGAGTAAATGTCTGAGGTGTGAACAGGGCAAAGTTCCTTTACATTGCTGAGGAATGATGTTCTCATCATGTAACCCTGATTTGAAAGGTGGATGTGTAATCCTAGCTGTTTTAAATGAGAACAAATGTGTGCTTAAAAAGTTTTTTGACCAAAAATGTCAACTTTTACTGAACGTTTAAGAAAGTATTTTCTTCTGTTTTTATTTATTTTTTTGTAGTTTGTTCAGGGTTGTTAAAACTGATTTTGAACATCCATGGGCTAAGATCAAATGTGTTAGAAAAACAAGCATACTTCTCTTGGGTGCCTAACCTGACTAAGGATAAATCGTAATGTGTATATTCATATTACATGAATATGTTTGTTTTCATGTAATATGAACAGATTCATTGTGATGAAGTGGTAGTTTGTTTAAATACATCCAAGGAGAACTGGTTCCAGTTCCAAGTTTGTAAAAACCAGCAGGTTTTGTTAATCAATTTGCACAATGACCAGGCCAACCATTACAGACGCTAGTGGAGCTCATAAAATAAGAGTATGCCGGATTTTATGAGATAAAAATTATCATGTATGAAGTCAATCATTTATTTTACATCCACATTGAATTTAGAGGTCAAGAATTCTAAGAGAAATTCCAAATTCATGGCGATTTTCTGTCAACCTTTTTAATTCCAAGTATTACAATTTTTAACTGCTCAGTGAATGTGCAATGCATGATTGAATAACATTATTATGGCAAACTTGCATTGCCAAAGCAAAGGACCATTTTTGGTAGTTAATCTGTTGTGTTCTTCTGACATAACAACAATCTGAAATCATCTGAATCGTAATCTACATTTCAAAACATTCTGCGACAAAATGTCTGCTGGTACTTGGACAGCCTATTGCACTGGCCCAGGGATGGCTCATTTAGTAATATTAGTTGCACTAATGGCTAATCGCCTAATATAGGATTGGAAAACCAGTTTTCCATTTCAACTCTACACTCTTTTTATCTTTGTTTCTGAATATTAGTAAAATCCGGTTTTATTTTAGTTTTACCATGACTGCCCTCTTAAATCTTCTTATATTATTGTTCTTAACGAGAAATGGGAATAAATCCAAATCCCGGTCGGTGTATCTCTGATACAAAGTGTGCTCTCACAGCAAGGAGCATTGTAAAGTCTCCATCCTTGTTTTACTCTATAGGAATAAATAAAAGCACACGAATAGTCCATGCTTAATTCTTGGTTTTAATCCAAGTGTGACATCAATACTGTCTCAGACAATGGAAACTGGGATGAACTTTCTAAAATGATGGTCAACTGCAGATATTTCACAAGTGAAGTAAACACAAACAAAAAGAAGATTGCAGATTTTATTTTCAAAGTAAAGTTAAAGGAGCATGACGGTAAGATAATAGAAAATAGATTCAACAATGCAAAAAAAAAATGTTTTCCCCTACATATATGAGGTTTCCAGTCAATATATATACTGAATTAACATGGGATGAGTCGACTGTTTCAGAGTGTTCCCAAACTGTAGGAAGGATTTTATGTCTTCCCTTTCTTTTTATTTTGTTTTTGGTTAGGTGACTACACTACTAGTCATTAGGTTTCCCGGTTCTCTAGACTGTATTAGCTGAATAAGGCGTTTGAGTTTTGGCTTCACTAAACTACTGGAAATCAAATGAAAACAACTCACTAAACCAAAAGAATGATTGCATCTGCCAATTTTGCTGTACTCCCTTCATTAAGACCCTGTGATTCACTGTATTCAGTATAAATTCAGTGGTCTTCTCTGCATGGAAACAAGCACCTGGATTGCTTGAGGGAAGTGCAGTTTTTCATGTAGAGTATAATTTCCTCGACAAGTGCTCTCAGGTGAATTAGAACCAAAGCAGCAGCAGCAACAGCCTGAGTGAGACGTCTCATTGCATGTTTTCAGATGGAGGGAGGAGGCAGAGAGGAGCAAGAGTGAGGAGGATGGATGAAAAGAGGAGGAGGAAAGAGAGATTGGATGGGAATTGGAGGTTCCCTTCTGCAGATTGCACAGCGGGGGAAGCGATGGAGCCTGAGAGGATATTTAATCCCTGCACAACATTACATTTCTGTGCGCTCCTGTTGTAACACAAATGTCGAGCTGGAATGCACTGTTTGCTAAGCGAAATATGCTCACCAGCCCTGCTGAAATGCATTCTCAAGTCATTTGTGAAGCAAAGCAGTTTGTCAAGTTGCAGGCTAATATTACATGTGCATTTTAAGGAGCTGCAGTAAGTATGCCGCTTGCAAGCACCTATTTTGGACAAACCCATTTCTTCCGTATCCGCAACATTTTGTCGGGAGATATTTCATCATCCAATTTGTCGTTCAGTGAGCAGAGCACAGGAAAAAGAAGTGCTCAGATATTTTTTTCCTTTCTGGCATCTCCATCTGAAACTAATTCCAAGAAGGATTGTCTTAGAGCTTTTTCTCGCCTTTTTCTTTTCTTTTTTTCTTTCTTTTTTGCTCTTTGCAGCACACAGTCTCATTCCTGAAGTGGAAAATCTGAAGTAATTGCTTTCTGAATTAAAGAAAGCAAGCAAGAACAAAAATAGGCTCTAATTCATTTTACTCTCTCTGGGAAAACGGCGACGACGGCAGACTAAAGGGAATTCTGGAAAATGAGCATTCTCCCTCAATTTCCCAGCAAACAATCAGCAGCATCACTTAGGCTCAAGGTGTTTCTATTAATGGAGCTCTGGGTCAGTGCTGGTTTGCGGAAGCTTATTTTACATTAACCTCACACCTCTGCAGCCTTCGCAAATCGTGGCTTAATGCACTTCAGAGGAGGGGTTTCAGAAGAGACGAGGGAGGGCTTTGCTGAAAGGTCTTTAAAAAATACATAATTGGTTGTCTGTCAAGGGAACTGAAGAGCAGGAACAATAATTGGTATGGAGAGGTAGAAAGGGCTTCCACTCAGACAAGAATTAAAGTGATTCTCAACTTGGTGTCTAAATCTGCCATAAAAGCACAAAGTGGAGTATTATCAAAAGAGGAGATATTACATTGTCTCTGACGAGCTACTACATCGTTTCAGCATGAGATGTCTACTGACCTCATGTAGCAGCTGTTAATCTATGGTTTAGTGTGTTAGACTGAAAGTGATGATTACCTGAGGAACCTACATCATTTAGAAATGTTGGAGAAAGGCTCCAGAAATGTCAAAGAACCATCAATAACTGTTTTGGTGAAGTAAAATCTTGGTGATACCACATGGGTGGCATCAAATGAAGAAAAAAATAACATGTTTTCTACAATACCAATATCTCCTATTCCAGATTCAAGATGCAAGAATTCAAGCATTTCATTTAACCTGAGGGAAATTGCTATGCAAAAGTAGGAAAGCAATAACCCAGTAGAGTAAAAATAAAACTGCATAACATAAGTAATTAAATGCAACAAACTTATATTAAAAACGCATGTGTATAAACGTATATATATATATATATATATATATAAATATATATATATATATATATATATATATATATATATATATATATATATATATATATATATATATATATATATATACGTTTTTACAATATATAATATATGCAACAATATGGTCAAAAATCCAAATGGGAAGGTCATAGCCACAACTTTTTCATCAAAACCATTCATTTTTCCTGATGTTTCCATCACTCGGGATGGCCACATCGATCACAACGGCTGTCCTCTGTTGTTAATCAATGGTATGGTAGATCTGGGCCTCTATTGCTCTGGTGCTCAAGGCCTGCTCCTGTGCTGCCATGATCAGTGCTTCAGTGCTGTCCTTCAGCCCAGCCCACTTTAGCCATTGGTAGGATTTGGTCATCAGCCACTTCAGCTATCCATCTGTGGTATATCTCATGTAGGGGTTTGTCCTCCCATGATGGTTCCTTGAGTTCCCTCTCTTTCAGCTTCCGTTGTCTGAGACATTCACTTCATCTCTCGGTATATTTTTGGAGCTGGGATGTTTCATTTTCAGTTATGGCTCTGATGGTCACTAGGCCTCTGCCTCCTTCTTTGAGCTAAGTGTATAGCCTGTGGATACTGGATTTGGGGGTGAATCCCCCATGCATGGTGAGTAGCTTTTGTGTTTTAACATCAGTGGTCTGGATTTCCTCCTTTGGCCAACTTATTACTCCAGCAGGGTATCAGCTTACTGGCAGGGCATAGCTGTTGATTGCCCGGACCGAGTTCTTGCCATTGAGCTGACTTCTCAGAACGTGCCTTACTCGTTTCAGGTATTTTGCTGTTGCTGCTTTTGATGGAGATTTCTGCAATTGGCTGAAGTTGGCATCAAGGGTGGTTTTCCACAGTCTCATGGAGTTTGCAATGAAGGCTCTCAGAGTGCTGTTGACCTTGTAAAGCTTCAGGCATTCCAGGATCCATGTGTGTGGTATTGAATCATAGGTTTCTTGTAATCAATTTGTGCAGTGCACAGGTTGGTTTGTCTGCTTTTGCAGTCTAGGGCGATGCAGAGTAAAAGTATTGATTTTACTGGATGCCCTGAGTGCTCTGATGACCAGATTGCTAATGCTAATCATATATATTTGAGTCTACATATGTTTGAGTCTGTTCGTGTGATTTTGTCCATGTAAAGATCAGAGAAAATCCCAAATCTACAGTAGCCTTGAACTTGTATACCTAATTCTTGTTTGTGAAAATCAATTAAATTGTGTGTTGTATATTCATTGCATCCAAAGTCCCAAAAGTATAAAATGTTCATGCCAATATTAAATGTCAGAGGGTGACATTTTTAATATGTGCTGATTTTTGGCATGGGTCCTACTGTTTTAGCAAGATTTTAGTTGCATGCCTTTACTTTTTTATTACTTCCTTCACACTCACTGTAAAAATGACCCCCACCTGCCTTGATTGATTCTAAATCTATGAATATAAAGTCAATCATGCACAATGGAAAGGGATCTTCCCTTCTGAGGGAAGTGACAGGTCCAGGTAGAGGATGGAATTCAGTGATTCAGAACATCAAATTAATTTAAAAATTTGTTAAAAGCAACACAAGTAAATACAAAATGCCTTTTCTAAATAAAGGTTTTTATTAATAAGGGTAAATAAATTTCACCTACATGACCATGTGTGAAAAAGAATTTCTGCATTTAAGGTTAACCTAGGCTTTCTTTTACTCATATTTAAATGCGTTCAATGTTCTGAAATATTTTTTTTATACACCACCGTATGTCACATTAACTTATAGACACAAGCCTTTATGTAAAATAAAAACACTTCAGATATGAAGTTAAATCAATATATTCTATTTTGAAAAGGGCAGTTTGATGAATAAATGATGCTGGACATGCAGAGCTCAAATATTCATTGTTTTCAAAATCCATAGCTATGAAATGTATGAATCTTATACATTTTAAAACATTACAAATAATATTCAGAACAAAGAATACATTTCTCCCATATAAATAAAAATCATTTCAGAGAGAGATGGGGGACATAATTGAAAGGGGAACTTAATTTATGTCTGGGCATCTTTAAAAAGTATGTTTCAACTTTATTGGTTGTTCTTGTTTTGTAAATAATGTTAAGTTTTTTTATATAGCATAGTTGTTTTAAAATTGATTCATGCAAAGGAGTAGAAATACAGAATTATATACTTCAACCTGCTAATTTTTAAACATATTAAAAGGAAATTTAATATGTAAAAAGGTTGAAATTATGAATGCTTGAAATAAATAAATGAAGAAATAAATAGCACTATGTTTTTCTTAACATGTTATCACAATTATCCAAATATTAACTTCATTAATATTGTGATTATAGCCTGGGCAAAGTAAGTTTAGTTGAATAGCATTATTCATTCAGGAAATTAAAAGAACATGATAATCTTTCAGGTTTTTACCTTTCAGGGGTCACCACAGTGAGTCATCCGTCTCCATCTAACCCTATCTTCTGCAAATTCTTCTCTCACACCAACTACCTTCATGCCCTCTTTCACTCCATGCATCAATCTCCTCTTTGGTCTTCCACTAAACCTCCTGCTTGGCAGTTCCAACTTCAGCATCCTTCTACTGATGTTCTCACCATCCCTCCTCTGTACATGTCCAAACCATCTCAGTCTGGCTTCTCTGCCAGTATCTCCAATATATCTAACACAAGCTGTCCCTCTTATGTACTCCTTCCTGATCCTATCCATCCTCACCACTCCCAAAGAGAACCCCAACATCTTCATTTCTGCTACCTCCAGCTCTGCTTCCTGTCTCTTCCACTGTCTCTAAACCAGACAATATCGCTGGTCTCATCACCGCGTTGTACACCATTGCTTTCCTTATTGCTAATACTCTTTAATCACACTGTCAAAAACAGTAGATCAGAGAACCTGATATTCAAGCCAGACAAAAAGATGTGCTTTAAAGGTTTATTATAAAAAATAAAACGACTAAACAAAATCAGATGTGGGCAAGAAAATGTCCAAAGTGGAGCAGGCTGCTTACAGCAGGAGAAGGCAGGAGAAGGCGGACACGAACGAAGGGGCTGGGCAGGAATCGTTGTCAGAGTGCGTCTAAGGTTGTGTCTAGAAATCAGAAGAACGATGTAGTATCCACCGAGAGCAAGGCAAACAGGGAATCCAAAAACAGAGAAACTGGTCAAAAACAGGCAACAAAAGTGGGTGTTGCCTGTTGCCTGTTGCCAGCGGATGGCGCGGCCCATGTAGGCCTTAACCCTCGACGCGGTCGACCCGGGTTCAAATCCAGGCTGTGGTCCTTTGCCGCATGTCTCTCCCCCTCTTCCACCCTCCCCTTCCTGTCAGCCTACTTTCATAAAAAGCAAGCCACTAGAGCTGTGAAAAACAGGCATCTATATATCAATACTGGATGGCTAGTCACACAAGGCTTTCGGACAATCTGGCATAAAATAACTTTGCGAGGCAGGTATGAATACGCAGATGCTGGTACAGCTAACCTTCATTCCTTTTCTTTCCGCTGCAAACTTCAATCTCTCTAGATTTTCCTCCACCTATTCCCTGCTCTCACCGCAGATCACAATGTCATCTGCAAACATCCTAATCCATGCAGATTCCCGTCTAACTGTATCGGTCGACCTGTCCATCACCACAGCAAACCAAAAGTTGCAGCACCTTGTCATATGCACCTGCTTGTTGCACCTGCCAGTACATTTCCATCTTGATCCTTAATCACCCTAACCTGCTACACATCCTTCCCATTTCTGACTCTCTTCCTTGCCACCCTGTATAAATCCTTCTCTCCCTCCTTACTATCTTAGCTTCCTCTACCTTTCCTTTCCCTGCATCTCTCTGTACTCCTCTCAGTGCCCCACTTCTTCTTAACTGATCTGTTTCTCCAAAAACCCACAATCCTGTGCTTCCTCATTCCACCACCAAGACTTCTTATCAACTTTTCTTCCTGAAGACATACCAAGTACTCTCCTATCGCTCTCCCTGATAGCATTAGCTGTAGTTATCGAGTCATCTGGAAGCACCTCATGCCCACCCAGAGCCTGTCTCAGCTCCTCACTGGAAGCAACACAACTATCTTCCTTTTTCAGCTTGCACCACTTTGTCCTCTGCTCTGCCCTTGTCCTCTCCATCTTCCTCATGATAAGTCATTCTACACACTGCCATCCTGTGCTGTCTGGCAACATTTTCACTTTCCACTACCTTGCAGTCAGTTCCTTTGGGTTACATCATATACACAATATGTAATCCACCTGTGTGCTCCTTTCTGCTTTTGTAAGTCACCCTGTGTTCCTGCCTCTTCTGGAAGGAAGTATTGACTACAGCCACTTCCAATGTCTTTGCAAAATCTACCACCATCTTTCCATCTGTATTCCTGTTCTGGATACCAAACATGCCCATGACATCATCATCACCACCTCTGTTTCCAGCTACAATGTGTCCATTGAAATCTGCACTAATCCCCACTCTCTCATCTCTGGGGATATGCTGCATCACTTCATCCAACTCTCTCCAGAATTTCACCTTATTCTCTAACTCACATCTTGCCTGCGGGATATAACCCCCAACAACTTTGGACATCACACCTTTAAAATTAGCTTCAGACACATCTCCCTATCTGACACTCTTTTTACCTCCAGAACTTTAGTGACAAACTCCAAGAAAACTCCTACACCATTTCTCTTTCCATCTACAACATGGTAGAACAACTGGAACCCAGCTTCTAGCCTTACTACGTTTACCACTTGGTCTCCTGAACACACCTTCCCCCCTCTGCATCATGTCAGCCAACTCTCTAGCTTTCTGTCAAGGAACAATAATAATAATTGAACTTTATTGATCTCACAATGGAGAAATTCACTTCTGCATCTTAACCCATCCCCTTGGGGAGCAGTGGGCTGCCACTGTGCGGCGCCTGGGGAGCAAGTTAATGAATCTAATTCTGATAATGTTCAAAATGCTATATTTTTGTTCTTCTCCACCCAAGAAGGTTAGCCAGGTTAGGGCTAGGGACTTGTTAGCATTTTCTCCTAAACATGTGCAACTTTATAATTTATCTCTAAGGACTTTCTGACTCAGCCCAAACATTGTCTGCACACATGCATCTGGATCTGCTACTAATCTTTGTACTGGAAGAAGCTAGCTGAGGAGTTGTGCTATCTTTGGCTTACTTCCTCTCTGTTCTGATATGACTTATTGATAAATGGGCTCACAGCATGTTTTCTTTGTGGATCTAATTAATTGTGTGTTAACAAAACAAGCTTCATAAATTAGGTGCTTTACAAAATAATTTCTACCGTTAGAGTTGAAACAGCCCGCTGTCCTGGACTCTGGTCTCTTCCACAGAGAAGTTGGTTGACGCTCAGCTGATCGTCCCCTGGAAAGAAGGAGTGGACGTGATCCAGATTGGCATTTAGTTTGCTCCAAGTCGGAGAAATGAATTTCAGAAATGCTAACAGGGAGGATTTTTTGATGCTTTGCGTAGAACAAATTCCAGGTAAGTGTTATGCCAGTTCACCCTCAAAGGGGAAAGCACATCAGAAGCTTAACTTCCCATGGGACGTTTTGTTCATTAGTTATTTGCTGGATCCTACATCCTTGGTATGGCCTGTAAAGCCAAACATTTTGAATCAATTTACACATGAGACGGCCGCTGCATTTCACATTTAGAGTATTGAGAGAGAAGTAGCAAACCAGTTCCAATCTATTAAAAACTTCCCCATGCAGTGAAGAAGTGCTTCCCTTCTTGCAGGTTTCTCACGTGTTGGCTTTTTTTTTTTTAATCACACCTAAATGTTTCAGATGATCAAACAGATTCTAATACCAGGTTAAGATTGATAATAATCATCATCATTTTTCTTTGTCAGTGCAACCTTATACATTTCAGTGAAATTTGTCCTCTGCATTTAACACAACCCCCAGGAAGCAGTGGGCTGCCACAGTGTGGCACCTGGGGAGCATTCTAGGGCTAAGGAACCAGGAATCCCTGCAATCTCCCCAGAATGCAAGCACCCTGCGCTAGACCACTCCTTCCCCTGATAACCTGAAGAAAAAAGTGCTTTCAAATGACAATTTCATTAATTTAGTGAAAAAAAGCTATTGAGACTTTAGAAAGCTGAATCCAATTTCACTAGTCACTCCTAGACCTGATTATTGCTGGACCTTTAGACTCAAGAAATCACTTTAACAGAACCTTTTCCACAACATTACTCGCCATGCCCCAACCCAAAGAAATATAAGAATAGTTGCAAAACAAAGTAGTAGACATTTATCATTCTAGGAAGGATTATGAAGCCATTTCTGAGGCTTTGGGACTTCAGTAAACCACAGTGCGTAAGTATTTTTGTGTTTTGCTAAGTGCCAAAGCATCCCAAAGCACTGTACAGAAAACCAATAAAACAATTCCTAAAATTAAGTGCAGATAAAAAAGATAAAATAACAAGCAATAAAATACACAATAAAACTACTGATTGTATTCATTCAACAAAAAGCCTGTTTGAACAAGAAGGCCTGTCGAAAGGGTCCACAGTGAGAGCCTATACACAAATAGAGAAAGTATGAATGGTGATTAACCTACCTGAATTACTCCAAGACTGCATTGGCGACATTTAGGAGGCCACTAAATAACCCAGAACAATCTAATGCCCTGAAGGGTTCATTTGCCTTGCTGTTTGTGATTCAACAATGAGAAAAGGGGAGGAAATGTATGCTTCTTTACTGACTAAGAGCAAACAAAAACCTTTCTCACATGTGCCAAAATAACACCAACAAAAAAAATCTTGATGATCCCCAGCACATTGAGGAAAATATTGAGGACTGACTAAAGCAGTACATTTGGAATATGAATGAGAACGCCAACAGCATTTTAGAAAAAACACCATCACACCTCCAGTAAAACATGGTGGTAAGAAGGTCTGGAGCTGCTTTACCTCTCAGATTATTGTCAATCACAAAAACAGTCATCTGAAGCACACCAGCAAGTCCGCCTCTGAATGTCTAACATCCACTCAAATGAAAGTTTTGGAGCTGTTCATGCTTGAAAACCCTCCAGTATGCCTTAATTAAAGCAATTCCTCAAAGAAGAGTGGATAACGGGTTGCACTTTACTTATTAGGACTAAGGGCAATAGCTTTTTCTTTTATGGCCAGGTTGATTCAAATTGTTTTTAAGGAGAAATCACCTTTTGTAAATTGCGTTGTGTATTTACAAAGTTTATCTCTCATGACATTGGTTTGATTAGGCAAAACGTTTTAGTGAGAGAAAAATAACAATCCAAAGCACTGTTAAAAAAGGCGATGCTGTTATAAATAGCCCATTTTAATAGCCCAACTGAATTACACAATAGTAATTGCCTGTTAGTCAGGAGTGTTTCCTTTATTTTCTATAAATAGATCTGATTTAGTTACACAGACGCTGTTAGTTGAAATTTTCCATATTCGTTTGCAGTGTGAGCAGTTTACTGATATTCTGTTAGCTGGTTTATTTATGGAGGAAGAAGTGACTCACAGGGCATCAAAGGTTTCAGCTATCTTGATGCAAATAGACTTTGACACAACAGTCTGTAGCAATGCTGGAAAATGCAAATGCAGAACTAGGAGATATCCGCTAAAAATCTCCAACCTTTATTTGCTTTTGCCTGATGTGTGTTTACAGTGCTTTGCAAAAGCATGTTCCCATTTTGTAAAGTTGGAATCACAAACTTTGATGACATTGTTTTACAAATAAAAATCTGAAAGAGCATTTGTATTCAGCCTTCCTGCACCAGTACTTCACAGAATCATGCATCACTGTTGTAATGGCTGAAAGTCTTTTAAGCTTTGCATGTCTAAAGACTGAGAGATTTCCTTATTTCAGATCACAAAATTGTTCAAGCTCAGTCAGATTGGAAAGAGCAAATCAGTGAAAATCCCTTTTCAGTTTTGCTACAGATTCTCAGTTGGATTTTGGTCTGGACTTTGACTGGACCATTCTAATGCATGAAACCAGTGAAGCTCCGGTTGCATGTTTCAGGTTAAACTAAAGAGTGAGTCTATGGCCTGGTCTCACATCTTTTCTAGCCACTAAAAGATTTTCTTTCAGGATTGCCATGTATTTAGCTCAATCCACCTTTCCATCAACCAGCTTCCCAACTCTGAAAGCGTCTCTGCCTCATGAAGCTGCCCCCACCATGTTTCACTTTTGAAGTGGTGTTTTCAAGGTTAGTTTTCCACCTCACTTTTTGTTGAGTATGAAGGCCAGGAAAGTCAGTTTTTCGCTCCTCTTACCAGAGGACCTTCTTCCACATGTTTGCTCTGTCCCCTACATGGCTCGTAGCGAACTGCAAATGAGATTTCTTAGTGTGCTCTTTAAGCAACAGCTTTCTTCTTGGCCTTCTCACTCTTCTCACCTATAAAGGGCCGATTTGTGGATTGTATGACTAAACGTTATCCGGTCACCAGTTGTTCCCAGCTGAGCGGTGGACCTTTACAGCTCCTCCAGAGTTACCATGAGCATCGTTGCTGCCAGTCTGATTAATGCTGTTCTTTTTCTAATCTCATTCTAGGTGGACGGTCATATCTTGTTTGGTTTGCACGCTTTCCATTTTTAGATGATGCTGTGCGAGATAATTTGTCAGACGTTTAAAGATTCCTGTTTTGCTTTATGACCTAACCCTGTATTAAACCTCTGTGAAACTTCTGTGAAAAATCTGTGACATTGCAGCTGGGTTCCTTTGTCTCCTCAGAGTAATCTGTATCACTGCATTGTTTTAGGGATATTAGAATGAAAGGGGCTGAATAAAAGTACATGCCACACTCTTCAGATTTTCATTTGTTGTAATGTTAGTCTATCACACAAAATGAAATATATTCAAGTCTTAGGTTACAATGCAGCACATGTTTAATCACTCCGTCATTGTGTGAGCCCTATTAAAAATTTCTATGTATATTTGTTACAGTTGGAACTTAAAGAAAAAAAGGAAAATAAGTTATCAATCCCAAAACATATGTGATGTAAACCAGGCAGGGTTTGACCCCTTCGTTCTCTCAGCTCATGTGATGGTCCACAGCGATCAGATCAATCAGAGCAAAACTCTCAGCATACAGTGATAGATGTGGTGTGGGGAGGTATCCTTACTGGAAATTGATTAGTGATTGGAGCACTGTTTTCCCCCTCCCTGTGAGGTCAATCCACCATCGTGATCCCTGCTCTTAACGCTCAGAAGATAACCCCTGATTTGTACCGAGGGGGGTTAATCCAGAGACAACGAGAGGACGCTGTTTAATGTGCTGCATTTGCAAGCTGTCGCTCTGCGAGGATTTAGCTGTCCAACAGTTGCAAACACGATGAGACAACAGCCCCTTTCACGCCTGACCCTCAAAGCCTTGAGCCCCTGCAGGATCACAGCACACTCATCAGCAAACTTAATTCACTCAACTGCTGGGACACAACATAAAGGGGTTCAGCTCTTTTCAATCGAAGAATCCCTTTTATTGGATTTGACAGAAGTCTTTGCATGAACATTCATTTAACTCTCTGAAAGAATGCGTCTCTGGATTCAAACCCTGTGGTGTTAAAATCAGCAACAGCACACATCAGGCTCTGATATAATGTAAAGGATCAGCTCAGTCAAAGGCAAAAAAAAGCTCCAGAAAACCTCTTAATTTAAGTCTAATGACTAAGTGGTCTTAAAACATATAAGTGACACATACTCATGCCCTTTCATTTATCTACGTTGTCTCACTGTATTTTTCACAAAAGTGCATTTTATTCTGTAAGAATGTCATACCCTTTGATGGGCATTTGCTCAAAGTTAAGGGTTATGCTTCTCGATGATACCCAGTATGCAACTCATCTCTACTTTAAAAGTTGGCCAACCCTGTCCTCTTCAAAGCCTTAAAACCACAAGCTTTTGCGTATTTAATTTAAATATTGTGTGATAGTAGATGTATATAAAGACATAAAGATGTGGGGATGGGGAGTGTTGGTGCCTGTCCCCGTCCTGGACGGGTCGTGAGTCCATTGCAGACCTACAAATCCAGCTGTCGTTAAAAGGTCTCAGGAGGTTGTCAGAGAAGATTGGTGAACAGACAGTATCCTGCAGATCTAGGAACACAGCAGACATCTCAAGGATAAAGTAAGTTGTGAAAACACTTATGGCGGGATCAGGTTATAAAACAAAAACCCAAACTTTCAACCTCTCACAGGATACTGTCTAAGGTAGCCCCCAAGGACCACATGTGGTGCCCTCAAGCCTGTTGTAAAAATAGCACAACCATCCAGTGACCTGCATCTAAAATGCTATTTTATTCTGTTGCTCTTCTTTTGTAATCACATTTGCGTTTAAAATTACGTTATCTAAAAAAATGCATGAAATTTGTTCATTTTACATAAGGTTAAGATGATCTGTGACTATTGTAGTTCAAAGGTCAGTACAGGTAGCCCTTCATATGACCCAGTACCAATGAAGTAGCTCTCAGTTTCAAAAAGGTTGGTGACCCCTGGTTTAATTCATCATCCGAAAGCTGGAAATGTATGCTGTAACTGCAAACCTAACAGGACATAACCATTCACCTAAACTAGCAGGTAACACAGGTAGAGCATTAATCACAGAAAGGAGCCAAGAGTCCCATGGTTTCTCTGGAGGAGACCCACAGGTGAGAGAATATGCCGACAGAACAACTAGTAGTTATGCACTCCACAAACCTAGACTCTAAAAAAGAGATACAATTTTGTTGAATTGTTGGCACGAAATGAATCCCTTGTTCAGTTTACCACAAGCCATGTAGGGGCCACAGCAAATGTGGGAAAGAAAGCGGTGGTGAGATGAGATCAACACCGAACTTTCTGGCTACATAAAAAATGCTATGTGTGAAGGAAAGCTAACTCCCAATGGTGAAATATGGCAATGCTAGCTGTGAAGGGGCCTTTTTTCAGCAGGAAGGGGAAGCTGTTAAGAGTTGCATGGATCTAAATACAGGGCAACCCTGAAACACTTGAAGCTGAACGTTCACCTTCATGCAGGGAAAAAACATTAAACACCAAACTTGAGCAACAATAGAATGGTTCAGAACAAAGCATGTTCATGAGTTAGAATGGCCTAGTCAAAGTCCAAACATAAACCCAATTTAGAATCTCTAGTAAGACATGCAAAAAGATGTCCAGAGATAATCAATTTCCAATCCAACTCAGTTTAAGATATTTAGGGAAAGAAGAAGGGACAGAAATGTCATTCTCTTTACATTCAAAGCTGGTAGAGACAAACCCCAAAAGACATAAGCTGTTGTAACTGACAGGGGATTCCACAAAGAAGTGACTCAGGAAGGCTGAAAAGGTGTATGTATCATTTTCCTTCCACTTCACATGTACAGTGGTCTATCACATAGAATGCTAATACATTACACTGAAGTTTAGGGTTGTAATGTAACTAAATGTGGAAAAGTTCAAAAGGAGTAGAATACTTTTGTTTTATACTTGTGGAGTTCAGCCGCATATTTAGATGTATAAAATAAAAAAAAATAAAAAATACCTTGTTCGCACAAACCAGGAAGTATGATTTGTCGGCCCAACAGCTCAGCCATCAACAGAATGGAAATCGGAACATGAGTGGTCTGATCAATCGGTGTCACATGACGCTCAACACTGCATTCAGCTCTCTTTCTGTTGCGAAAACATAAATGCTTCCTTTGTGGCCTTCCTTTCAGGCGATGAAGATGTGTTGGATGCATAAATTCATGAACTGTGATTTTGCAACAAAAGTCATACAAAGCTCGTGTGTACAAAGAAACCCCCCTTTAAGTAAAAGATAAAAGCCTGCCAGCTTATACAAAGATTGGCCTCATACTCTAAAATCTGATGAGTGTCTCCCAAAGTGTATATTTATGCCTTTAGACAGTCTGTTGAAGAATGGGATGAAAAACAGCTCTAAAATACATGAATCTCAACACAAAGTAGGTCAGAAGTAACTGGTTCATCTTCAGTCTGTTGTGTTGTCTGATGCTTGAGCTCAGCATTACCACATGACAGCCTGATTGATGGAACCGGTTCTGCGGATTGGCTCTGAACTGTTGTGACACAGGTTTTTGATAAAGCACTCAGGCAAGGCTCCTCTTGCATTTTCCTACATGTCTGCTGACATGTCAGGGTTTGTAGCAGAGGGCTGAGGGACGCCAGTGATAAAACACCATCACTTTGTTATCAAAGACAACATCGTGTTGAAGGAGGACACGTTTTTTTTCTCTTAACACTGATTTATTATGTATGATCAAGACAGATAGGTTACAGTGCCCTGCAAAAGTTGCTTACGCCATCTAACCTTGTTGTATGTTGCAACCATAAACTCCAGTGTATAATTTGGAGATTGTATGTGATAGACCAACACACAGTGCTGCATTTATGCAAAGTGGAAGGATTCATTTGCTAACAAAAAGCTGCAGTGTGGTTGGGATTTGCTTTCAAGCCCACCTGAGTTCATACTTTTTAGAATGAAATTTCACAGCAGAAATCTTTAAGGGTAATGTCATCATGTGATCAGCTTTGCACATATACAAGGTGAAATTATCGCTCGTTCTATTTTTTAAAGCAAGGCGTCTTTGAACAGCAACTGTCAAGCTTTCCAGCAAATCCTCAGTTGAATTTGGCTCCAGACTTTAGGCCATTCTAACACATGAATGTGGAGAAAACAGCATGAAGTGTCCACTCTCTCATAAGGAACAGATTTGTGGAGTGTTTTTCATAATAGTTGTCCTGTCAACAGATTATCCTGCTGAGGTATGATTCTCCAAAAGCTCTTCCAAAATTGCTATGGGCCTCTTGGCTTCTTCTTCGATCGATGCTCTCCTTGGGAGTTTAGGTGCCTTTCCATATTTTGGTAGTGTTGGAGCTTTGCCATACTATAGCTATATTCAGATGATAGGTTCAACAGAGCTCGGTGAGATGTTCAAAGCTTTGGGTACTGTATTTTTCGGACTATAAGTCACACTTTCTTTCATAGTTTGCCTGATCCTGCAACTTGTTGGTAATTCATACTGAGCAATATGAACCAAGGAGTAAAAATTACCATCTATAGTCACCAGAGGGCGCTCTAGGCATGTGAAAACTATATGCTGCTCCTGTACCACTAGAAAAATGTATTGAAATATTGACTCACAAAGACTGAAAACATGTTTGTATGTTGTTTCGCTGTTTCAGTCTGCATTCACGCAGCAGAGTCTTGCGTGGTGCAAGTCAGTCTGCAACAGAACCCTGTCATTAGGCTGTCCGTGAAGCTAATAACATCCATCCATCCATCCATCCATCCATCCATCCTAATAACAACTAGCGTTAGCTTATAGGTCTGGGTGGTTTATAACTTCACTGATGCACGTTCAAGAGCTTTACTGACCTTTTTATGTTGCGCTCAAACATCCATGTTGTACTGTTAGCTTATCACATAGCACCGTAACGCACACGGTCTAATGTCAGCATAATTTTGACAACTTTCAGCGTAATTACCTGTTACGCTGGAATGCCCTGGCGGGAACCTTGCTGGTAACCTGCTAGTTGGAATTGCAGGTTGTTATTCTAATTTACCCCATCCTACCTCCCAGGTGTGTTCCATGTAGTGTTACGGCTGCAATTGTGTAATTCAATACGTTGTTTTCCCAGATTAAATGTCACCTTTTAGTCTCGGATTTTATGAAGTAAATTTCTAAATAAATGCGACTTATAGTCCAGTGCGACTTCTGTGTTTTTCTTGTTCTTTATGGCACATTTTTTGACTGATGTAACTTATATCATAGAGCGAGATATAGTCCAAAAAGTACAGTATATAGTTTTTATAATCCCAACCCTGCTCACAATTTCTAAACAACTTTTTCTCTGACCTGTCTGCTGTCTTTCTTGGTCTTCATGGTGCTGCTTGTCCACTAATGTTTCCTGACAAACCTGCTAGGCCTTCACAGAACAGCTGGATTTATACTGAGATGAAACTCCTCACAGTTTGACCCTGTTTATAAATCTTGGGACTTTTGTAATCAGTTGATAGCACTTTATGTTGAGGTATCGTAACAAAAGTGAGATGAACACAAATTCGAACCATTGCTTTCAGTTCAGGTGACTTTGCACATGTAGCGCTGATTAATGCAAACGTATTAATGTAGTAAATATGAGAAAATCAAAGAAAATATCAATGCATATTCATCCGGTCACAAATACCTTTTTATACAAAACTTTTTAGTGTTATAAAAGGCTTATCAATTGTTTGAGGTCAATTTAAAAGGAGGTATTCCAGTGCTCTAGTTCCTAAATTAGTTAAATAATACAACTGGAAAATGTATGTTTAGTTTTCTTAATATTTCATTGTATAAACACAAATAACTTTAAAACCAATTTTAGCAAACAACCAAGTTAGGCTTAACTTTCTCAATAGAAGAATAAATCTGCAAAATATTTGCATAAAATTTATGTAGCACATAAAGATACTAGATTATATTATTTCATCATTTGTACTGGCATTTGGTTTCAGCGTGTTAAAAAAATGTAATCAGGCTCAGCACCTGGGATCATATTAACAAGATAAGAATAAGAGATGAGCACCTGAATAAAACATCACTTCACCGAGATCCAAAGTAACCCCGTATGATGCCCTCAAGGCCTCAGTATCTGCTGGTTTGCAGAGAAAGGCACGTGAAGCAGGAGGTAGCATGGAGAAAGTTTTGCTATACCTGGAGCTTTTTTTAATCAAACACCCCATAGCAATGAGGAGAAAAGCCAAAAAATATATTTTTTTAAAACGGAGTGAGAAAGTTTTAGTTTTGAGAAAAATAAAAGCTAAGACAAAATTTATGAGTTTCACAATTTGGTTTCGTACCTAAGAACTAAACGAAACAGCTGCAACAGGTATAACTGAGCCAGGTCAAGTGAACACTGAGGAAGCGGGTGTTTTTATTTATTTGTGATGTCAGATTAAAAAGCCCTCTTCACAAACAGAAGACAATAAACAAATTAAGATGCTCCTCAAATTCTCTCATTTGTAGTTCAATGTAGCAGTTTGTGGCATTTCAGGGAGAACACAATGTTTTTTTATGGAAATAAAGACATATAAAATATTTGTTCCATCCCATATACCACGGGAGACAGGGGTATTTTTAGCTGGATGAAATATGAGTTTTTACACCCTTTAAATCAATCACAGCATTAAAAGATACAACTTTGTTCTCACTGTCTAAAACTAAATGATAACAAATCTTTCATTTTTAGGTCACAGAGGATTACCAAAATTAATCCTAATTGCTAAATATTCATAAGTTAGCACACACAAAACAGTTAGGGAAAGCTGAGACAATGATGAAAAAGGATGATAAAAAACAAGATATAGGACAGATTTGTGGACCTCAGTCCGTTTTTATCCTTGGATATGATTCCCAGAGGCCTAAAGGTGCCACATGTATCTATTCAAATGATTGTAAACGAGCACAACACTACGGCATCTTATGGAAAACGGGGTTCTTTGTCTCAGGCATAAATATGTTTTGGTGTGAAATGTGTGCGTCAACCCCAGACCTGCAAGCAGAAGACCTTTTGAAGATGTTGACTGAAGCAGGAAAACCAGCGTCATTATACAGTGAAACAAGTCGTTGGACAGAATTGCCCCTTAGTGAAGAAGAAGCCATTGCTTCAGAAGAAACATAAAGAGCCAGGTTAGGTTCTGAAGTGCGCTCAGGGACAGAGACTTAAATGTTTGGACACATGTCCAGTGGTCTGAGGAAACTAAAACTGAAGTAACTTCAGTGACCATCGTCTCATTTAAAGGAAAAAGGGGAAGCTTGCAGACCTGAGAACACCATCTGAAGTTTGGGGAGCTGAAATTTGGGAAGGTTCGGCAACATCATCTTGTTAGAGTGTTTTCCGGCAGAATGGGATGCACCTCAAAAAACCTCATGAGAAAGGAACATTGTGTTGAATATTAAAGCTACATCTCAAGACATCAACCAGAAGGTTAAAGCTTGGACATACATCGGTCTTCTCAACGAACGATGACCCATTCAACCAAATTAGTTACAAAATAATTTAAGGGCAACACGGTTCACAAGTATTATTATAACTGGGGATCTATGTATGGCATAAATGGGCTGTGAGATCTTTGGCAGCCTGGAGTAGCTGGTGGTCAAAAGATGAAGAATACAGTGAAAAATGTACAAGAGGACGACGCTGGCGTGTTAATTAACTTTGGCAGTGTGTCTTCCTGTGGTTTTGAAAAGCAAAGCATACATGCAATAATGTGTCAAGAGTTTTACAAGCTTTTACATTCAGACTGTTAGCACTATTATATATGATAAACGTTTGATGCATTTTGTTTGAAAGTTGAAATAAAATGACCTCAGATTAAAGTTTGTCCGCATTGTATGTCTGAGCTAACCAGTGGTTATTCATGTAGGAAGAATAAGGGAAGGAAACAAAGAGAGAAGTAAAGAGAGAACCTTGGATCTCCTGGCTGACAGATGTGGTGCTTGGTCACTACTTGCCTGCTAATCAAAACCTTTTCTTCTGGGTTAGCTGAACGCTGATGAGATCTCTGGGTCTGTCCCATTCGGCCTGTGTTTTTCAAAGAGTCTCCTGGGGCGATGGTAAACAAGGCTTGTTGATCCTTGAGGAACTTCTTATCTGGTCTTTGTTGGCCCTGCGTACATTGATCAAACTATTGTTGTGCTTGTCCCATTGAGGCAGGAATGAATGGGCCTGCTGTGTCACATCTTTCAGCTTCCCTCAAAATGAAGACGTTCCCACCAAAAGAGAGCTGATGGGCAAAGTGAGGCAGCCAGACTACGCCTCATATAGCTTAAATGATTATTTTATTATGCCACTAATAAGGTGTGAATGACTTCTTTGTGATTTCCCCAATTAAGAACAGCTCTTGGTTCCAGACTGCTCATATAGTAATGTGTATTTTATACTTTTTCTTAATCTCATTTGTTTTTAAATTATCAGCATTCGTCTTTTTCTGGCATATAATGTAAATCCTTCTAAAAATGACTTATAATGTATTCCACTAAAATACATTTTTTATTAGTTTCAATTTATAGTTTGTTGAAAAAGTTTTGTTACCCCTCAAAACATTTCACGTTTTATTACATTATGGCTGCAAACATGTACTGATGTATTTTATTGGGAGTTTTTGTTATAGAGACCAAACACCAAGTAGTGCATAGTTGTGAAGTAACATCAGCTCTACTCAAGTTTCTATTGTTGAAAGAAAAGCCTGTTTAAAGTTGGACACAAGCCCTGTAGAGGGCACAACAAATATCTTTGCTCCAAATTGAACTGTTTGGCCAACATGAGCAGCAGGAAAACTAAGGCTACGTTCACACTGCAGGTCTTAATGCTCAATTCCGATTTTTTTGTGAAATCGGATTTTTTTGCGTGGTTGTTCACATTTCCAAATATATGCGACTTGTATGTGGTCTCCTGTGTGAACTGAACACTGAGCTATATAATACACTGGAGTGCTGATTTTGCCGAAAAACTGAAGTCACTGGCCGCCATCTTGCTACTCCCTACTCTCACAGAATCCCATAGGATTTGGTTGCAACAACAAGCAGTTTTCTGGCTGTGTGAAAACATTTCATAGGTAATTCTACAGTCAGTGGATGTACTAACACTATCAACTACTAGGAAATTAGTTAAAAATTTTTTTACATGTTATTCATATTAAATATATATATATGTATATATAAGTATGTGTATATGTATATATGTATATATATGTATACATATATGTAAATATATGTTTTTGTATATTGTTATATATATATATATATATATATATATATATATATATATATATATATATATATATATATATATATATATATATATATATATTTAAGGAAATAAAATGCAAAATATTTCAGCACATGACTTTCTCAGTACTTGATAGTTTTAGAACATAACATAAAAGTATATGGCATTTGACATTTTAAAAGTTTTAAGCCCCTCCTGAACATGAGAAAATCCTCGTTATTCGATGCTGTAGCACACATACTCCCTAGTTACTGGGGGAAAATAGGGAGTACCAATATGGCGGCTGGTGGCTTCAAAGCGACTCGTTCTAACAGCGGGCGATTAGCACTCCAGTGTATAATATAGCTCAGTGGAACTGAATCACTGAGCTATATTATACAATGGATATAACATATACTTTTATGTTATGTTCTAAAACTATCAAGTACTGAGAAAGTCATGTGCTGAAATATTTTGCATTTTATTTATTTAAATATATATATATATATATATAACATTTATAAATATATGAATAACAATATACAAAAACATATTTACATATATGTATACATATATATACATATATACATATACACATACTTATATATACATATATATATTTAATATGAATAACATGTAAAATTTTTCAGCACCTAATTTCCTAGTAATTGATAGTGTTAGTACATCCATTGACTGTAGAATTACCTATGAAACGTTTTCACACAGCCAGAAAACTGCTTGTTGTTGCAACCAAATTCTATGGGATTCTGTGAGAGTAGGGAGTAGCAAGATGGCGGCCAGTGACTTCAGTTTTTCGGCAAAATCAGCACTCCAGTGTATAATATAGCTCAGTGAACTGAATGCGTTCAACCTAAGTGTCCCGCATGCGCACTCGAGGACGCGATGACGTCACACGTAGCAAGCGTCCTCAGTGTTTGCGGAAGTAAACATGGATTATAATGCTGGCGCCCATTTTGCGGTCATTAATTTATTTTCTAACCTGAGCTTTCCCTCCATTGACTGCTCTTCTCATTGTAGTCCGCCATGGGTGTCGTCTTTCTTCCCGCTTCTGCATAGCAGGACGCAGAATAGTGACGTTTGTCGAGTATCGGTGACGTACAGGTCGGATAAATGCGACCCGGCCGTACAGACATAGGTCGCATTTGAAAAGATCAGATACGTATCGGATTCAGGACCACATATCCAAGTGGTCTGGGTCGCATTTGAAAAAATCCGATCTGTGTTGTTCAGACTGTCATAAAAAGATCAGATACAGGTCGCATATGGGCAAAAAAATCGGAATTGGGTCACTTCAGGCTGCAGTGTGAACGTAGCCTAACTGTACCCAACCCGAAAACACAATCCCCACTGTGAAACCTGGTGGTGGCAGTATCATACTGTGGGGGGTGTTTTCTTCTGGACAGACATGAAAGCTGAGAAGAGTTGGTGGGGGGTAAATGGAGCTTAATACAGAGCCAGACTGAAAGGAAAGCCTGGTGGAGGCTGCACAATTCTTCATATTAGGTTCAACACAGGGGGGGGGATTGAAAACAAAACATTTAGCTGACTTCAGTTTCAAGGGACAATAATACTTTAACTGGTTTTATCTTCAATAAACGAAAATAGAACTATGGAAAAGAATAAAAAAATAAACTTCTTAACCAATCACTTAATCTGGGTGGCATTAACTTGGCCTCTGGTAATAAAGTAAAAAACCTTGGTGTTATTTTTGACCAAGACATGTCATTTAAATCCCATATTAAACAGGTTTCCAGAGTTTCCTTTTTTCACCTCCGGAATATCGCCAAAATTAGAAACATTCTGTCCAGGAGTGATGCTGAAAAACTAGTCCATGCATTTGTTACTTCAAGGCTGGACTATTGTAATTCTTTACTATCAGGAAGTCCACAAAATGCAGTTCAAAGTCTTCAACTGATCCAAAATGCTGCAGCAAGAGTTCTGATGAAAATCAACAAGAGGGATCATATTTCTCCTATTTTAGCTTCCCTTCATTGGCTTCCTGTTAAATCAAGAATAGAATTTAAAATTATTCTTCTAACGTATAAAGCCCTTAATAATCAAGCTCCATCATATATCAGAGCTCTGATTACTCCGTATGTTCCTAACAGAGCACTTCGCTCTCAGACTGCAGGTCTGCTGGTGGTTCCTAGAGTCTCTAAGAGTAGAATGGGAGGCAGATCCTTTAGCTATCAGGCTCCTCTCCTGTGGAACCAACTCCCAGTTTTGGTCCGTGAGGCAGACACCCTGTCTACTTTTAAGACTAATCTTAAAACCTTCCTTTTTGACAAAGCTTATAGTTAGAGTGGCTCATGTTACCCTGAGCTACCTCTATAGTTATGCTGCTATAGGCTTAGGCTACTGGAGGACATCAGGATCTAATTTTCTCACTCTATAGAGTTCTACTGTTCTTCAATTATGCATTACGTGTTGTCATTTCTGCTTTAACTTTCTGTTCTCTCTCTTTTATCTTCATAGTAGGTACACCTGGTCTGGCGTTCTGTTAACTGTGACATCATCCAAAAAAGACAGCTCACCCGCTATTACCATCTAATGTAGAACAGATTACTGGATCAATGTTTGCTTCTGTGCTTTTCTGTCTGTCTTGTTGTGTCTCTGCTCTGTCTTCTGTAACCCCCAGTCGGTCGAGGCAGATGACCGTTCATACTGAGCCCGGTTCTGCCGGAGGTTTTCCTTCCCGTTAATGGGGAGTTTTTCTTCCCACTGTCGCTTCATGCTTGCTCAGTATGAGGGATTGCTGCAAAGCCATGTACAATGGAGACGACTCTCCCTGTGGCTCTACGCTTCTCCAGGAGTGAATGCTGCTTGTCGGGACTTTGATGCAATCAACTGGTTTTCTTATATAGGACATTTTTGACCAATCTGTATAATCTGACCCAATCTGTATAATATGATTGAACTTGACTTTGTAAAGTGCCTCGAGATGACATGTTTCATGAATTGGCGCTATATAAATAAAATTGAATTGAATTGAATTGAATTGAATCAGACGCAAGATCAAGCTGCTTGGTGTTGTTGCTGTTGAGATAATGAAATTTAGACACTGCATTTTTATTTTGTCTCTGAGACAAGAAACATCCCAGACGTGTGGTTTCCTTGTCATCTATCACCCAAAAGTGTAGTTTCATAACTGCAACACATCTTGCAGATGTCCCACTTTATGTGTGGGTTTGGGTGTGGTGGTTTCCTTACTGTGAGAAGGAGTGCACTTCCCAGAGGAAGTGAGATTCAAGTGCCCTCTACTGGTAGAGGCAGATTTCTGGGCTCAAGGTTTAATCTGAGGTGTACCTGCTGTGAGAAAGCAAAAGTAGAATCTGTATTCATTTGATTTTTTTTATCCTAACTGAGCTTTTTTTTGTTGCATCAGATATTGAAGCAGCTAAATTAGGCAGCAGGAAAATGTTTTCCAGCTAATTGTCACTTCATTCCTCCAACCAGAGTTCTTTCGTTTCTGTTCCTTTCAATCAAAAATTATTACTCTTGGTTTCCTTTGAAATAGAGTTCATCCACACAGCATTCATTTGGCAATAAAATCATCAAAATCCATTTCCTAGCTATATTTATCTGTTTACTTTATCTTGACACATCCTTCCTTTGCATTGAATGGAGACTTTGCTATTTTACATGTTTCAACATGGCTGGATTGCAGCAAATAAGGAAAACCTCCGACTGTGTGTATGTGTGTGTGTGTGTGTGGGGGGGGGGATAATAACGATCAATTATGCAGATGTTTTGTACCTCTATGATGCTTTTTTAGTATGAACAGAACTCTTAGAACCTATCCATGAAACACAACAATGTAAATAATGATGTCAAGTTAAAGGAGTAAAAGGATCTTAAAAAATGTGTTAAAACTGAATTGTTTGGATTTTTTAAAATAACTTATTTAGCTGTCCTTTTAGCTATGAAACATAATTCCTATTCACGAGCATATAATCAGTCCAGACCAAGAAGAATGGTCATTGGTCCTTTGAATGTGTGCATATTGTTGCACCAGTTTTCTAAATTGAAATTGAATCCTGTCCACCCCATCTCTCTTTACATTTCCTTGTCCCTGATTCTTTCTCCCTGGTCACCATACGTTCTGACAGCCTCACCTGCGCACACATTTGGTTGTTTACAGCCTCCTCTCTTTATGTTGGAATTTGTCTTTCCATTAAGGAAAGGAAGAATTATTCTCTAATTTTGTCAGGATGTTTTACTCGCTCTTCTTATTCTCTTTCCCTAAGACTTCAGTTCCCCTCTTTATCTCCTCAATTTGATTGTTTCTCACATCTGGCCCTTGCAGCCTCTTGGTTTTTCAGGGTCTGCTGGCTCCATATTTCCTCTGAGTCTTCTTGTCTTTTGTTATCGTTTTTATTTTCCGTTTCACTATCTCCTGGACTCCCTTCTTTTCTTCCACAAACTCCCCTCTAACAATTTCTCTGCCTCCCTGTTTGATGGCTTGTTTCTGGGAACCGTTCTTTCTCTGCAAACCTTTACCTTGGCTCCAGCCAGCACTATCTCCAGCTCAGTAATAAATTGTGCTGTCGGAAAGATAGTACAGCAAGGGATCCATCCAGTGGTATAATTTTCTTTCTTGCAATTTGATTGTCTTTGGCCAAAAGCACAATGGGCTGACCCTTCTGCTCAGCCACAGCAGGCGCTTCGCTTTGGCTGACTTGGACCGGGTGGAACTGGGGCCCCAGAGACATGAGGGACTCTGCAGCAAGCCCTGTCACTACTCAGGACTAGAGTGAAGATGTCAAACAGAGCTATTGAGGCAGGAGAATAGAGGCTTGGCCCAGGGGAGTGCTGAGTCTAGCCTATGTTGTGGGATACTTGCAATCATGAGAAATATAAGGTTTGGGGGGGCAAGGGGTGATCTAATCTTACTCTCGCCAGAAAGATGTAGCTCCGCTGAGCTTCACCCGGCATATCCATCTGGAATCGCTGCCATTGGGATTTCAATACCGCAGAAAATGGACGAGCCAATCAGGATCACAGGGTGGGTTTTTCGTAGATGTGACGTATCAGAGAAGCAACTGTTTGGATTCAGACAACAATGGCGGCTCGCAGCGAGGAAGCAAACATTAACATTGACGCTGCTATTTCATCAGTGTTGTCCAATCTACAGACTATTAATTCATTAAAAGGACACCAGAGAACGGCTTTGAAGGCTTTTGTTAGTGGAAACGATGCTTTCGCTCTTCTCCCCACCAGGTTTGGCAAGAACTTGTAGCGTGTCAGTAAGGATGATGGACAAGTGGTTAATACAATTGTATGCAAGGACTTTTGATAAGGCCCCTCCTTCTGAAATACATCTCCAATGGAGCAATCCCAGATGGATGGATGGAACTACATCCATCTGGCGAGAGTCAGGTTAGGGGCGATCCACATATCTCATTTCTCACTGCTTAGTTGGCCGATCTGTTTGTTCTGAGTTAGGCAAATATTCAGCCATGGCACCACAAATGAGATTGCTCAATGTGCCACTGCTTGGTAAACACTGATGCAGCCTGATTTATGCTGATGTTCAACTCTCTGCCTCTTAATTGACCAAACTGAACTTGTCTTCCAGCTTTCTGAAACTGTTCTTTGTAATGTTTGTTTAAAAAAACGGATTAAATACCCTGAATGTGCCAATGAGAGAATAGAGGGGCTTTATATGGTTACATTGTATGGGATTTTGTATGAAGACCATGATAAGGTTTTAAAAATAATCAGCCACAATGTGGTCATGGCCTCTGTCTGCACGGGCTTATTAAGGTTTAGTTTGGATTTTTTGAAGTGAGGTTCAGTGAAATTATTGTAATCAGTAAAATATAGTAGTCTCCCTTACAGAGATGATACGATGGACATTGATAATGTTACCCTCTACTATGTACTTATGTGAAGAGACATGATTATATACTTTGTACTTCTTTCTTTTTTTGCTTTGTATGCACTTAGCAGCAGCCCATGTCCTTTGAGGAAACCAGTTGAAAACAAGATGCTAATCTGTGTCTGGGTACAAATGGATAAGGCTGACACACACACAAGGGAAACATCCTGACAGGATGGAGCTTAAAGTATAAGAAGAGATGGAAACTGTTGGTTTTTTGCCACAGTTCTGCCAGAGGTCTCTTAAAGATGGCCGATCTGTGGTCCAGCGCTTGAGGTAAACTGACTCTCGGTTTCAGTCACATTGTGTTAATACTTTGTTACTTTTATTTGCTCTATTATGGAATATATATAGCTAATCTTAACCTTCTTTCTTTTGCATTATTCTGAGAACTGTTACCTCTCGAATAAAGAAACCAGGTTGATACCCTGCTCTGAGAATTTCAACACTTTTATTCAAACTCTATGTGATTAGACATCTGTCACTTTAAGAAGTAAAAATTCTGAAGTGATGCGGTGTGGTTGTTGTTTTTTTTATTAATGTGGTAGCAGCAGATGAGGATCTTGGGTAAACAGCGGTGACATTGTGAAGCACGGGGTTGTCTGTCTGGAATTTGGATGGGCACTAGCCGAACCCTGATTCCAGGTTACGCTGCCTGTGTCTACAATAAGTTATTGCAACATTCTTTGCAGTGTAGCTGCGCACATCACATCCTGCTGCCGCCTTTACAGTCACACCGCTGAGCTGCAACAACCAATCAAATTGCAAATGGAAAGCAGTAGTCCTTCTAGACCTTATGGATCCATAACAAGAAGGTCTTTTCCTCTTCGTGGTCAGAGCTGCTGGAAAAGGACAAAACAAGCCTCATGCTAGTGGGGTATGATCTTCTAATGTGAATCTGCATCTTAATGTGGCCCAAGCCAGTTTGGGTTACGATCGGACTGGGAACATGCTGCTGAGCCTGGGGTAGGTTCAGGAGACAGGGACACAGCGGGGGAAAACCTATCTGGCAAATACTAACAACATGATAGCATCATGAGGGCCGATCCAAAGTTGAACGGAGCCCTAAATAGATTTATTTGGGAAATCCTAAAAATAACTATACACCCACCATTCTAACAATTTGCATATTGTGGATTTAGGATAACTTATTTTGCGTTAACTGTTGGTCAACACATTTTTATACTTGTCACTGTATGCCAGTAACGTCAATCAGTTTACAGTATTTGTTTAAAAAACAGTCTTGGGATAAAGTGTTTTAGAAGATGAAAACTGTCAAGGATTGGGAAGATTTGGTTGGTTCTCTAAATTACTGATTTGCTTTCCAAGCCAAGGGACTTTCAATAGAGACTCAGGAAGGAAGGGGCCAATTTGATTGGTTGCACTTACATATGGAGAATCCCAAGTTGTTTTGACTTTTTTTTCTGACAGTTATAGTATGCGAAAAGGTTTGCCCCCATCTTTGGCATGAGCAACAAAAATGATCAAACTGCAGTGTCGGCAGTTTCCAGCATACTGTGACTATCAAAGAATAACATATTTGTTTTGTGTTAAAAAACCTACTAATTTTCTTTAACAATAAGAGATCACATCTAAGTGACAGTATGTCTCTAACCCTTCTCATTCAAAAGATGCTTTTCCTTGAATGATTTTAATGTCTGCAAGGAACATGATCAAATAACCACTAAAAGATGGATTATCTCTTTTGGTTCAGGCTTTACTGCCAACTAGTTCATTCTGGGATGATAACAATATTTGGATGAAATATTTGCACCAAATTGTACATAACTGGGCCTCCGTGTCTTTTGTTCTCCTACACAAGCAGTTGTGAAAACTACAGTAGACTTCAAGCACAAGTGTTTTAATTTAGGAGCTTCAAAGAAAGTGAAAAAATATCTTCAGGTTTCTTCTGGGGATGCAGGACTGGGAAAACGTCTCTCTCAGCATGGATAAATATTTGGATTAATCCTGGTTTTGTCATGCAAAGTGGGGCCTTAGAGATACCTTCAGTGGAGCACCGGCTCCTGGATAAGTTAAGTAAGCCCCAACGGCTTAAAGAGATCAACTGGAATCCCCTCACACTCTTTCTCCTTCTGCTCACTCAAAGAATGGGCAACTGCATGAGATGGAGGCACACTCATGTGTGAAATAGACTCTTCATGACGCTGTTCTTTGGCCGTCTCATTTTGGGACCTTCGTCTTAATCCCCTGTGGATTTTCAGAAGAGGGAAGGCGAGGACTAGGCCTTTTCTTTGGTAACAGAGGGCAAGGGGCGGGGCAGTGGGCGAGGCCGATGAGCCCCATTGACAACAGTTGCCTGTCTGTAGAGATTTAGATTAAGATTTTATAAGAAATGGTCCACCGAACGGCAATGACCACCTCAAAAAAAAACAAAACTCTGCACTGCAGTTTCTTCCTCCCAGCTAATGCCTTGTGTTTGTGAAACTAACTGGTAAAAATCTAGTTTGGTGCTAACTGCATGTTTGGCTCAACAGATGTCACAAAACAGGTCACTCCAAATCTCGGAAGTGAAACCCAACAGAAAGAGAAAATGATCCCACGCTCCCAGAATACACTGTATGACACTAAGGTGCAGCTGAAATTCATGTGCATATATCATGATTATAAATTACCAGAGTTGCACCAATTTATCAGCCAAAGACTGTAACCAATCAACCAATCAACTGACCTAACTGAAAAATCTTCCAAAATTTTAATGCTCATCCTGTACATCAAAACTAACAACCCACATCATTTTCTATATACAAACATGTCAGCTATCAGCATATATATAAATCAAATACAGGTTAGCGACATATGCTTTGTTGCCTAAATTAGATCAGTCCTATAATTCCTTCCTTTTCAATAGAATTCCATATGCCGAAATCTGAAAATCATATTTCTTCTCTTTTGTGTCTATAGGTTGTTAGGAAAAAGCTGCAACCGGTCAAAGTCAAAATCCCCAGGTCTGAAAAGGTATCCAGAAATCTTGGTCAGGAAAAGTCTGATCGGTGCATCTATATGAAATACAAACTCTTTGTCTATAGGTTTATTTGATCATTTGGAAGACATTAAATGGGTTATTTCATGTAATGAATGTATGTAAATACTTTCCAGCCCTACAGTCTACAGGTAGAAACCGTATATCGCAAGTTGACCGGAAAACAAAAATGTATTGTATGTTATCACGTACCTATTTAGGCTAGGCCTTAAAGCCAAAGCAGATATTGTTATACCTGTGTTGATTTTAATCTATTGATTTATAAAAAAGAAAGAAAATGAGGTCAGTCAGTGATGTAGACAGTCTGAAAATTAAACTGACTTCCTTTGGTTCCAGGGCATGTTTCTTATGATACCAATAAATATTATACAAAGCAAGGGGAGTAGCTATAAGCTAGCTTCCATGAACAAACTCTACCAGAAATACTTTTAATGCTGGTTTGATTAAAGGGTGACAATCCATTACTATCGTTCCTGCAACAGATAATGCTCTTGGTTTGATTATTTACAATAGCAATCCAGGTTTGGTGGTCTGCCCGGGTGAAACTGCATATGAACGGTGAGTCCAAAAGGAACAAACACAGATTTCAATCTCCTTAAAATTACTAAAATTTAAAGAAAACATTGTTGCAATTTTTGAAACAATGTTTTTTAAATAGGAACAGGAGCAGTGGCAGGTTGTGAATAGGGGGTGCTAAGGCATCACCCCCATTAAAATTGCAGGAGAAAAGTGTAGACACAGTAAACATTAAATATGAAATAAAAAGATGTGATTGCATCTGTTCTCTTATGAAATGTGTCAGACTTTTGAGCAGCATTCCAATTCCATTTTAGGTTTATTTGTTATATTTTGTTTTGTGTAGGCCTACTGACATTTCAAAGGCGAGGGGCGCTGGCCGGATGAGTATGTATGTTTTTAAACTTTTGGCTTCTTTGTGACTTCCTGCTGATCTCTAATTGGTTACTTAACAATTCTCCTTGGGGATTACAAAGCTGTGCCTGTGGCCAATCAGCACTTTTTATGTAATTTCCAATCCAATCAGATTACTTCATCATTCCTGTCAAAGTCACACCCTTGGCAGGTTAGAGGTGCGGGCAAAAATGTCATTTTCACATCAGGCAAACGGGAAAGTCAGACTACAACAACAACAAGACAGGAGAAAATGACGCTGCAAAAGAAAAATTGCTAATTTATCTACAACTCAATATTTTCTCAAGGCTTTAGCTGGAGGAAAAGAAAACAGATAAGGCAGTTTGGACCAGACTGACCAGACTTAAAAATCTAGCTGTAGGCAAGTGCCCGTAGATGGATGTCTGTGCTATGACAAACCCAGTTGGCTTGGCCATGTTACTGGAACATCAGGGCTTTTTCACCACATCAAGCCTCACGTGGACCTACTCCATGCCTATCTCCAGAGGAAGAACATAGATTCAAACCACATAAAAGGGAGCATCCAGCGGGTCAAACAGGACATACCAAACATCATGTAATATGTAGTCCTCTAAGTAATGTGATTATCCATTTTTCCTCATTATCTCTTTCTCCTTTTTGATTGTTGTATATGTTTTTTTAAAACATACTTTATTGATCCAGAAGGGAATTGTTTCTCTGCATTTAAGCCATCTCTTTTTAGGGAGCAGTGGGTGGCCACTTTGCAGCGTCTGGGGAGCAATATGTGGGCTAAGGACCAAGAGTGGCAACCTGTGGGACATAAACCAAGGAACTTGCAGCCTCTACAGTACACAAGCGTCCTGCTAGGCCACCACTCCCCCTTTCATTGAATGTTTTAATATTTATTAGAGGAATGTGTTTTGAAAAAAGTTATTTAATTATATTGTTGATGTCATGATCCAAAGTTGTTATTTTTATTCCTTTCTTCCTTATGCCTTAGCTTTCACTTCAGCTGATTGGTTTTCGTTGATTATTCTCACCCGTTTGTCATGTAGCTGATTATTTCCCCGTTGCATTTAAGTTCCTGATTTCGGTTTCTCCGTGGCTGGATTCCCTGTGTTACAGTACGTTTTTTCTGCGTTACTCTGACTTAAACTCTGTTGTTCCCTTCCTGACTGCTCCATGCTTGGACGTTTCTTTGTTTTCATCGTTAAATCCATCCATTCATCATCATGCCTCTGCCTCACCACTGTTGCACCTTGGGTCCGTATCGTTACTAAGACAATGGCCATGTTGTAGAGATGTTCCAGCCTATCACCTAATCACATCTATTTTTGTGGGAGCTTTTATTTTGATAAAAATTATTGCAATCGTAGTCGTCAAAAATAGTTTCATATGTGTTTCCAAAATCATGCAGAAACAGAGGGTAATAATGTCAACAAACGAAATAAATGTGTTAACTTAAAGCTATAGTTGGTAATCCTGCTCAGAAACACTTTTTGCAATACTGGGTAAAATGGTCCTTCCATCCTGAAAGTAGTGAATACATTATGCATTCATAAAAAGGAGGTTAAAAAATCGTTTTCCATGGGAGCTGCAGGCCTGTAAAAACTCTGTCACACACATAACGCCAATATCCGTGCTCATTGCTTCATAGATTCAGTTTGCTGGCTGCATATTCGTACTTCGAGTGTTTATGTATCCGGTTAGGTTAACGGCTAGGTTAGCGGTTAGCTTAGGACCAAGGACATGCCTCTACCCCACCTCTAATTACCTTGCAGTCTGTTTATACTGAGCTCACCTATGTTCTCAGTCTGTCATGTCCTCTATCATTGTCACCTCATCCTTCTTCTTTCCCTTCATCTCATCATCCTCATCCTTTTCTCCTTGTCCATCTAGGGGAGGGGGGGGGGGTCCTAAATGGGCTTGAGAATAAGCCATTTCCTGAGGACTACACCCCCCACGCTGTGTTTCATCCTCCCAAGGCTTCAAGAAAGTCTCCTCAGATGATCCAATCCTCTCTTCCGGTTCATCCTGTGTCCTCGACCCCTTTCTTCAGTAAATAATCTCGTATCTTTGTGGTTCATTCCTTTCCAGGGAAGATGAAATTAATTAATTTTTTTTCTCCTTCATGTATTTTGTAATCTTCTCTCTACAGGTATCCAACACCATTCTGGGACACACCAGGGAGCGCCTCTCCTACCCAATGCTGAATGAAAGAACGCTGGAGACAGAACTGGGTCTGATCTACAGCAAAGAAGAGTTTAGAGCTTGCTGTGGCACTGAGGGCCTATTCCAGTTGTTCACAGAGAGCAATCTTGAAGAGATATTTTCAGAAACTATCCCTCTTTGAAAGATAATTACCACAGTCAAGACCACAGCAGAAGCTAAGAGGCGCTTCTCAACCTTAAAAGGAGTACAAACGTGTCTCAGAAACACCATGAGCCAGGAGAGGCTGACTGCACTGGCCATGCTCTCCATGGAAAAAAGACTTGTTTGGAAGAAAAAAAATGGATTTCTATCAGAAAGTTGTTGAAAATTTGCTGACAAGATGCAGAGGGGAGCAAAATTTATGTTCAAGTAGAGTTCAGTATTGTGTTATAACCCTTGATCCTAGTCACCCCCCAAGAACTTTCTTTTTTGTTGTATAATCATTCGCTTCTGTATAAATCTTCACGTTAATGGTTTACAGTTCCAAGCTACAACAATTTGTGAGTATCTTTTCAATTTAAAATCTAACCTAATTTGTCATGAACATTGGAATTACATAATCAGATTCCAGTTTGGATGATACTGCGTGAATGTGCAGTCAATGGTCAAACAAAATATTTTGAATATCAAACATTTCTATGGTAGGCAAGGGAAAATATAACAGTTTTGCAATATCAACACAAAAAATTAACACAGTGAAATAAGGAGCAGCAACAACAAATAAAATGCTTGTTAATAGTGCACATCTCACAGCTAGTTCTTCAAGTTTTCTCACAGCACATGGATAAAAGCTATTTTTAGAACACGATGTGCAAGTTTTTAAGGACCTAAGGTGCCTTCCAGAGGGCTGCCAGGTGAGAAGATACTGACCTGGATGTAAAAAAAAAATCTCTCATGATTTTCGCAGCATGTTGGTGACACCATGTCCTAGAAATGTACTTTAGTCTTTGATGCTGAGTCCCAAGGATTTTCTGTGCTGCTGCTGTGACCCTCTGTTGGGTCTTTTTGTCAGCCGCTGTGCAGCTAACAACCCACACAGTCATGTTGTGGGCGAGAACACTTTCAACTGAATTCCAGTATGTGCCCAGGTAGTTGAAGGAGGACATCTCTTTCTTCCGTATCACCAGTGATGTGAAGAGGAACAGGGTATCCTCCTTGTCTCCTGAAGTTTATAATCATCCCTTTGGTGTTGGAGATTAGCATCAGTTGACATGATCCAATTACTTGTATTCAAAACAGAAATGCAATGATTATGCCTACTTTATTTCCTTTTATTTTAATGTGAGAATAAACACCTGATGAATTCAGTAATAGAGGCCAACTGCTTATTGCATAGAACATCGGGCCTTTTTGCCAGCCTGCAGGGAACTATTTAACATATCTGTTTGTGTAGCTGTAGGTGGAGCTCCTTTATGATCTGCAATGTGACTTTCGTTCTGTTTCATGCCTGGAAATACTTTAAAAAAGCCAAATGTGGCAATTTTCTAAGTGAGGAAAATTGAGAGCCTTGTCTAGGGAACTGAGTGGCAGTGCACAGCAACATGGGGTTTAAAGGTCTTTGAACTGTACAGACAGTCAGACACTTTTAGTGTTTGAAACCGTAACTTTTTAAAAATCTTAGTGTAATTTGACACCAGTAAAAGGCCTTGTAGTCTGTCTGAAAGCCTCAAAATGTGTCAACATTAATGTAATGATAGTGTACATTTTCAACATGAATGAAAACTACAAAAATTACTATGGAGGTAAATTTGTCCCTTTATTATTCAGTCAAACCAATAGTAACTCCATTTAAAAAATGACACACACACACACACTCCCCCCAGTTGTTGGCAGGAGTTCTATAAATACTCCGGCCAACAACTTGATGTCGACAAAAAAAGGCCAAAATAACATGAAATATTTAGACACACACAATATTTATGCACACCAAACAAAAACTTGTGTGGAGTTATGTAGATATTTGGCCTTTTTGAACAAAAATAACGTAAAATCCCACAAGATAGGAAGGCAATAAATAATTATTTACAAAAGTTCAGGGGAATCTGACATACATTATGCCTTTTGCTCTGTAGTTTTAAGAGAAAAAAAAATCTGATTGTTTTGTGTTGGAATATTGTGAAGGAGATATCTCGCCTTCATCCATCACTGACGCTGAAAATATTTTTCTAATTAGAAGTTAGTGTTTAAAGTCCTGATGGGTTTCTTTTGCAACTTAATAGTAGGCTTTTCTTTTTCTCCTTTGGAGGTTTTGTTCATCATGTTAGCATTTACAAAACATTTGATATTCTAATATAGCACATAAAGACATCTCTGTGTCCAAGAACAAGCGCTCCTAACTAGCTCATGCTATAAGCACCATGATACAGGCTTAGGACGGCTGTCTATATTATTGTGTGTCTGTCCCCATCAAATAAATCTAACTGGTGAGTGTCAGCTGTTGTTAAGGGCGCTTAAAGGAAGAGGCTTTTTTTTAGAGACCTACAAAGTCTTTAGCTACCAGCTAGCTGACGATTTAACAGCAGCAAACTACTGTCTGAATGATTATGGGCGGATAAAACTAGCCTCTCCTCACCTGTCTCCTCCTCCAGCTCAGGACTACGTCACAAGAGTGCAGAGCTCTTCTGTCCTCCAGCGTGTGTTTTAGCCCCTCTCTGCTTGTCTGCGCCTCCAGGCTAAAGCAGAAACTACACAAAGTTGCGGTGTCGTCTTAAAAGTACAGATATCTCATTATGCCTTGGGGAACATGCCCTACACGCGCATGTTCCCCAACATGAGCAGTGGTTCTCTGCAGCTCCTTCAGAGTTACCTTGGGCCCTTTTGATTGATGCTCTCATCTCAAAACCAGTCAGTTTAGGTAAATGTCTCTACAATGCTTCATGTTTAAAGCTTTAGATCTTGTTTTCCTAACGTAACCCTGCTTTAATCCTTCCCGCATTTTTAATCCTGGCCTTGCTGCTGTGTTCTTCTGACTTCCTCATGCCGTTTGTTGAAGGATGTCCAACAAACCTCTGAAGCTTTAACAGAATACCAGGATTCATACTGAGAACAAATCCCACACAGGTGGACATTAGATGACTTCTGAAGGTAACTGGTTGAACTGGGTTCTATTATCAGGTTAAAGGGGCTACACTATCTATGTATTTATCACCAAATTTCTCTTCAACTTCAACAAATAAGTAGTTTGCGTCATTTTATCACATAAAAATCACAAAGAAATGCTTTGAAGTCGGTCGTTGGCTTAGGACAAAATATGAAAAGATGAAAGAGGTGTAAAGTGCTTTTTAAGGCATTGTAAACACAGCCAGAAATGACTCACGAAATATATTGACACAGTGACATCTTCTGCGGGTTAACCTCTAGTCCTCAATATTCGGAGACAATATTTACAGAGATCAGTGGAGCCCTTTCCACTTGAAAGACACTTGAACGAATCGCAACCTTGCATTTTCAATTTTAAGCAATTATCGTCTGTTTAAGCCAAAATACTGCAATATCTATCTGGCTGTGATATTGTGTGGCTACAATAGCCACTGAGAACAGCAGAAAGACAATCGAGAGTACTGTGTGTAGCCTGTGGGACATTAATTGACTTTTTATCTGTTTTATGCCATAATGAAGCCTTACACATTAGCACAGATAGAGCTGCAAAGACTTTGCCGAGCATGGATAATTACTGCTGCGGCTGACTTTGTAAATGAAAAAGAAGGCAAAGAAAGTTCTACATGTTTCAAATGTGTCCCTGTTTCCACATACCTGAGTTAAATGAATGGGTCTTTAACAGGTTCCTGCATAGCATTGAGTATATGCAGGACAGTGGGCCCTGAAGACCAGTGTTTGAAACCACCAGATTGGACCACAGAGGCCCTAATGAGCTTAAGCGTCTTTGCTGACTATTCCTGTTGCAATTAAAATATTCTCAGGAATACGCAAATTGATCTCAGCTTTATCCACCAAGGAGAATAGAAAGAGGATTCAAATAGTCACCTCGTCATTAGAGTCATAGATGACAAGCTACGAATAAGTGGTCAGCAAAAGCCACAGCATGGTTAAAGTTCTGGCGAGGCAAATCTTTAGGAATATGTGAATGTAAAAAATCTGTAAGACCCAATACCAATAAAAGCAGGAAAGCTTGTCAAAAAGATCCACTGGGGAAACACAAACCTGGGAGTACAGCGTTGTGGATAAACATTCGATCCCCTGTAAATTTATTTTCTTTTCCCTTTTGTGAAAACTGATTTTAATGTCAGAGAAAAATGAAATGAATAATTAAAAAAATGCAGTTTTCCAAAAATTATTTAATTAATTGAAGGAAAAAATACCTATCCATTTAAGATGTTGTTTTTTTAAATGCAGTATTAGTTCAATGTCATAGGCATCACCCCTTCTAGGTAGTTCTACTTTAGCTTCGTCAGTCCACAGAACATTTTCCCAAAAGTCCTGGAGATCATCTCATCAGCATGTTTTCTTCAAATGTTAGATGGCCTTTGTGTTCTTTTTTGAATGCCGCAGTTTTTGCCTTGGAACCCTAAAACGGCATATTTTTACAGTCTAGCGTCTCTTTCTCATAGATGAACCACAAGCACTGAATTAGATGTTCTGGGTTCTTTTGTGACCTCAAGGTCGAGTCACCAATGAGCGCCTGCAGTAGTGATTTTTTTTCTTCATTTGTAGAAAATGAATCTCCCTGTGGCTGACTGGAGTGCCAAAGCATTATAAATGGCTTTAAAACCCATTTCAGACTGATAGATACCAGTGACTGTGTTTTTTTTTTTATTTTAACGTTTTCCTCAAATTCCACATGACAAGAGAATGAGAAGATATTGTTGCTCTTTCAGCCTATTTTATGTTGTCAGATATTATTCTGATATCCCTTTATCTATTAAAGGGATTCATTGATTTGACAGGTATGGTAAGAATCTATGGAGGGAAATTTCCATCCATGTGTTTGTATTTGTGTCCCCTCAGCTTTGCCAAAAGTTCTCTGTGCAACATTAAGAACTACTCGTTTGTTTCCTCGTTTATCGCTTAATTAATTTTCAACTGTTGAGTCACGAGTCCTGACGATCAATATTAATCACCGCTGCAGACGGGGACCCACTAATGAGATCAGATTAAGGAAGGGAATTACACCCGCTGCTGCCACCAATGATTGGAAATCACAGAGTATCCCTCTGTGCAATTAAAAGGCCATTTAAATAGCACCCATATACCCTGTTTCTGTTGGTGACAGAAACAGGGTATATGCATCCACTCTGTTGGATGCATTTTAGACCAGAGTGCAACAGCTATGACTGAGGGTGATGTAGTTTTAGTTTTTCTCCACACAAAGGGTTTAGCATGAAGGACAAAACAGTTTCATCTTGATCTGATTAGAGCATCTTTTCCCAGACATTTGCACTGTCCCTTAAGAAAAACTGCAAAGAGGACTTCTTGTTGGTTTTCATTTTACGGTGGCAATCTTCTCACCAAAGAATCTGATTGTTGTGGCGCCAACAGATTCTGCCACCTGAGCGGTGGATCTCTGCAGCTCCTCCGCAGTCCTGCATTGCATTAAGCTGCAAATGGGACTTTTTATGGTTTCGGTGGGCAGCCATGTGTTTTTTAATCCATTGTGCTAATATGTTCGAGACACATCCGTAGTACATTCTGGCAAACATTTTGGTTTTAAAAGGGATAATGAATTATTGAGAACCTAAATCATTCAGCACAGTTTGAAGAATGTCAGAATGTAGGCTTTAAAGCGTTCATACAATAAAATTATTATAAATGGATGAAATAAAGAATTTTTACGCAATTAAAATTTTACATTTAAACAATTGTGGATTCATGTTTTTCAGTATGTATTTCCAATTGTATTAAAATTATTCTGTTTATTTTTGATCCAACAGAATCAGATTCAGGATCCAATTAAATGATAAGACGACAAAAAAAAGTAAAAAGCTTTTTTTGTTGTTGTCAAAAGCAGATATCTACATGGAGTCCAACTATGATGTGTGCTAGTGTTTCTGTAGCAGCCCAGGTGACCTGGTTAACTGGTTAACTGGTTACGCTAAACCTGGCTTATGGTTTGCTTGAAGTTGGTGCAATATATTTACTTGGTGGGAAATGCAGAGCAAACAAATACATTTTCTGGCAAAAAAAGAGAAGAAGCAAGGACATAGAAAACAATAAGCCACTTTAAGTGTGTACAAAGATGCAAAGGGTTTTTATCGAGAGATTTCTGTTGTATTGTGCAGCTTTGTGCCATTATAAATCACATCCTGTTTCGATGAGACCTCTAGTTTGAGTGATACACATTTAGAATAAATCAGATGACACAGATCCTGTGCTTCAGTGGGATACTGACGGAAAGTCTTTCAACCAGAAATCCTCCAGTCTTAAACTCTTCTCCCACATCATTAGAGCTCACCTTGAATACAATGTTTCCCCTGATCCTGATTATCTCGTCAGGCTATTGTGACCTTGCGTTGAAACTAAACTCCTGTTCCGTCTCCAGGTGAGGAGAGAGGTCGGGAAATTGGGTTAGGAAGAGGGGAGGAATATTCTCACAAAGATAAAGCTGCTCACTTTAAAATGTTTCCATGAAAACAGGAAGATGGCGTTTGACCCCGACTAAACCTCCCTCTCATACAACTAATCATGAAACTAAACATGACATGTTTATCACGATACTGTAAGAATCTGTCTGCATTTATGCCTCCATGTGTCATTTTATAGTCCAGAAAACGGAACACCTAGACACGGTGAGAAGCCCTGTTGTCTTTTAGCAGAGGAAAAACACTGTGGCTTCTAAAAGTTTTCACACACTGAACTTTTTCATGTGTTCTCAAATTATAACCACATACTTGAATGTCATTTGATAACATTTCATTTGAAAGACCAACACTAAGTAGTGCATAATTGTCAAATGGAATGGACTTTTCCTTTTTCTTTTTTTTTCTGCAAATAAAGGTTGAACAGTGTAGTGTATATTTCTGTACCTCCTTTGCCACTATTTTGTAGAACCAGCTTTTGCAGAAATTGCAGGTTTCTGGGTATGTCTTATACAGTTTCTCATAGAAACAGATTTTACCCCCTCTTAGTCTTTGTAAGGCAACTCAAGTGCAGTCTGATTGGCTGGAGAGTGTCGGTAAATATCAATTATCAAGTCTTGCCACAGATTCTTAATTGGATTTAGATCTGAACTTTGTCCGGACCTTTCAAAAACATGAATAGGATTTGATCAAAATAAAAAGGAGGTAGGAGTCCTAGGAGATTATAACATGATAAAGTCCAGTCGGTACAATCAGTTAAACATTGCCCTGGACGTTAAAAGTGAAAACGACTTCCTTTTCCTGCCATAAACTCGTACTAAACTGAAACACACTTTAATAATTTCCTAATTTGCTTTGGAGGGACGTTTTGCACTTCCTTGTTTAAAAAAGAGGCCTAGCGTCGAATAAAGGAGCGTCGTGTCCTGGAACAGTGAGTGTCTGGATAAGCTTATTGCTGTGGGCAAGAATTACCTGTACGGATCCTGGAGGGGGTCAAACTGAAGATGTCTCTGACTATACAAAATAACTCGTCTTATCTCCTTCAGGGGCAGCCATGAATCAAACCTGTTAACCATACATGTCTCCTGAATGAAAAACGGAGGCAGACAGTTTCTATATTTGCAACTGCACCAGGTGGTGCACTAAAAATACAATATCTGTCTCCAAGATGTTTGCAATAAGACTTTGGAGAGATTCATGTTCGGATGGATTATTTCTGTGTTTTTAATCATCTGGATCCCTACAGAAAGCTGGGCTGGGGACTGAGCTTGGCCCGATATTTTATCCGTGGGTTAAATTCCAGTGATGAGCTCTGATGTTTCACAGAACCGTCTGTCAGAGTACAAAAGGGCACAGAGAGAGAAACACGTCTAAGCTGTAAAGAGTGGAGAAACCCTGCACTATCTCAGATCCTGTAGACAATCAGACCCATGAGCAGCTCGGCCCCTGGCATCCAGACTCTGTACCTCGCTTTATAAGGCCTTCAGCAGCGCCAGGAGTGGGCTATTCCTGGAGAGGCTTCTCAGTGCCTCAGTGCCCCGAAGGCTTTGTTTGGACTGGCACAGGAGGAGATGTATGAGCACCGCCACCACACAGACAACCTCTTCTGCTTCCGTGACACCTATTAAATCTTCCTCATCCACAAAGTCAAATGAACAGGCTCGCAGAGGAAAAATGTTGCTTTTATTTTTCTTTTCGTGACGGGAACTAAAAAGCTGGATTGATTTGGGCTAATGCTTTTATAATTGAATTTCATTTCCTTTCTTTTTGATTTATTCCAGATTTAAAGAGTCTGTGCTTTGGACCTTGTATTACCCATATTGCTTTTATTTAAGCAGTTGAGTATTATATTGAGCGATCATCATTTCTCCATTTTACTTTGAGATGTGCCAATCAGAGACTTTTTCGAGTTTTCGACCTCCAGTTTATGCAAAGCTGTGACCTGACAATCAGATTTTAGCCGATTCGGATTTCTATTTAAGGCGTAAAACAGTGCTCAACATTTTTCCTGTTAGCTTTTCGTTCCCTGAGTGTTAGTCATTCATCTATATTAAGAGCATTGTCCTACCCTGTGTGAGGAAGCCCTGTCTATAAAACAAGGTTTTAAAAATTAGCAAAATGAGCAACTCTAAAGAATGTGGATTCTTACCTTAGACAGGTTGGATTGGATTTTTTGAAGTGGGGTTCTGAGAAATTTTTAGCAATGTAGCACGGATACTAACGGAAGGGGTGGATGCTAACGAGCTAATCAAATTTACATGGTATCGGTGCGCCTCTTCAGCTAAACATGAGTCCATCAGGATCGTTTTTAATGACGAGACCTAGCGGGCACAGCAACAACTGATCATCAGTGTGCCGCTGTGGTTCTGACGCAGAATGCAAATTTTTCCTTTGTTCCTGGCTGAGCTGGAGCAGACAGATGAGGGGCATCTCATCTGGCAGATTTTTCCTGTTAGCTTTTCGACTAACATTAACTCCACATCAGAAGTCATTCGGCTGGACAACAAAACCAAAGATAATAACTCTCTCTCGTGAAATTGTAGACTGTTAGTGTCCACTAACACAATCTGTGCTGTCTGACCAGCTGGGTGGCCACACACCACTCCAAGGACTTATTTTTACTTTTGAATTACCTCATGGTGATATTACATCTTTCTGCCACAGGAAAGGAACTATTATACAATAGATAATTTATTAAATCTCATTTTAACTATTTAAAACTGACCCTTTAACTTCCAGATTTCTGCCAACATTTCCAAAGAAAAACAAAAAACTTTCTCCTTTACGTACCCCCCCCCCCCCCCCCAGTTAAGCCGACACTTAACTATGTTTGTTCTGGTTCATCACTTTAAAAGCCCATTTCTGATGTTCAATAAATTGACATTTTTAACAGCAGGGTTGAAGGGGCTCAGCAATCAACGTGTCCATTAAGAGAGCCCAGTGCAAAGTAAGACCTTTGACTGGGTCTCAATCACTAACGGAAAGAGATCATCGTTCTGAGGATACCTCCCCTTTTGAGATCAGCCTGAGTTCAGCCTCTGTTCAGCTTCAGCTGTTGGATGGCAGGATGGAATGACTGCCGGCCAAATGTAGTGTTTACACTAACCAGTACAACTGTTCTGTAAATAGTCATGGTGAATTAACAGTCCTGAGATGAGGGGCTTGTGTGCCGTGCTGTGACGTTCATGAGACAGGTGTTGATCCCAGCAGTGGGAAACACGGAGGTGGTGGGAGGGAAGCAGGATGCGCTTCAGGCTGATCCTCGGGATTAACATTTGGTTGCAACGTATGTCGCTTCAAGACACAGACAGCTACCTGGTTCCCAATCAAAAACTCTATGGTAAAAGTTTCTTATGTCCCCTGGGTCAAATAAGAAAATGTATCCATATTTTATATCTACAGCAGCATGATGTGTTATTGGTTTTTACTTTACAAGTACATATGTTTGCTCTGTCAGTCTCACCATGGTGTTCATTCTCATCTCAACAATCAGGATCACGGCAAAGGAAATATCTGAGGTTTTAACACAGCAAACATCATGCAAAATGCTGAGAAACGATGCCATATCATCAGAGTCATCTTTATTTGGCCATGATTGTCTGAATCATGTGCAGCTGATGTAAAAAAAAGAAATTCTGTGTAATGCCTGAACAGAATCTGGAGACCCGATAATTCAGACGACACAGGAAATTAACGTTTAAAGGAGTTTATTGATAATGTTGCTGGAACAGGGATTGACCGGAGCTTGTACTGGAACCTCTGTGGGGAGAAGACCAGGATTAGTGGCTGAGAACAACTCAGTGATGGTGACTATGCACTGAATAAAAGCCACTAACCTTTTCAGATGCTGGGAGGTTGCACTGGTTCTGATGATTGATCCCAACGGCTTCGTCAGTCCACAGGGCATAGGTTTCCAGAAGGGCTAGGCGAGAGGGGAATCCAGGATACAGGTGAGAGAATCAGTGACGGGAGTCACACACCAGGCAGAGGTTTCCAAGCAGGGCAGTGTTGTGGCAGGATATTAAGGCCACGATGAGGGAATGAATGAAGTCAGATTGAATTCTGAACATGTACCACGGGGGAGGAACCCTTTTCAGCAGGGTCCATGCTACAAACGCTCCTTCCTTGGATGGCCAAAGTGTACCGAACTCACACGAGGCACCGACAGGTTGGACAGAGAGACCCAAAGGGAAAGGTTACATGGTCATTGGAAAATGTTTGTGTAAGGCGTTCACATGGTGTCTTTAAACAAAGGGAACAAACGCAATTAGCGTCGTGTTCCATGGCATTGCTGATATGATTCAAATGTGTTTTATGGTTATAACAAACGTTATCTCCACAGGGGTTTCATACATTGATGGGATATTAATGTTTATGTTATCCGGCCACTCTTTATGACTAAAATAAAAGCCGAAGCTTTTAAAGTCAGCGCTGAAAATACGCTAGCCAAAATGCTATTTAGCTCCTGGTTACATCCGGTTCCGAACTTTCAAAAGGAGCTTGTTTCAAAGCATAAGGCTTGTTTGTTTTGCTCCACCGTCGTTCAATAGTGCTATGAGCCTTATTCCCGCATTAATATTGAATATTAATGTCGATTTAAAGGCGTTCTGGTTAACTTTAGGAGTAACCGATTTTAGCGACCAATCGACCGCAGCGCCCGGAGGTAGAATCGCAGAAATAAAATCTACCGTCCCTAAAGTAAACGATTTTACTATGCAAATCATTCTTTAAAATGTCATTTTCTCAAATAATGTTTTGTGTAACTCAGGATTTGCATTGTGAATGGGTTGAAACACATACCAAATGTTGTTTTGAATTAGTAAAGCTAATTTAAGCTAATTCCATATTCTTTAAGATGAACCTTGGTTCTTTAACTTAAACAAAATTTTATTTAATCAAATAATGTTTTGTTTAACTCAGGATTCGCATTGTGAATGGATTGAAAACATGCCAAATGTTGTTCTAAATTAGTTAAATTAATTTAACTCCATTCCATGTTCTTAAGTCAGATCTGCAGTGAACAGGATTCACTGAATTATTCTGATTATGTTCAACCACTTTTGTTCTGTCTTTTGTTTTGTTTTTGCATGTAAATAGTTCCTTAGCTTCTTTTTATCTTCATTTTGCTTAGTAGTTTCACTAGCCTAGTAGAGAGAATTTGTTAGTCAAAATATAGTGTTAATTCAGATAAACAGCATTATATAGTGATGTTCTCTGGATGTTCATTCTATTTCTGTTATTAAATTCTATAACTTGAAGAAGTTGTCACTCCTTTATTCTGTGTGTGCAGAGGTTTCTGTTAAAAGATCGCTAGTGCTCGAATTCATCCCTTTCAACCATTGTCCTGATATCAGCTTAAGAGCTGATTATCACCAGACAATACTTAACAGACAGAGAGTTATTTATTAAACATTAAATAACTTTAAACAGTGTATAATTGCACAACAGCAGAGACAGGAAACAGGTCCAAGGTCCAGGTTTGGGTTGTTAATAATAGGCATGAGAACCCAGGCAGGGGCAGAGACATGTCCAGGCCGATGTCCAGAAATACAGAAGCCGACTGGAGAATCAGACAGGGGCAAGGCATACAGGGGAAAACAGGAACAAGACCAGTTGAGATCAGGAGGTCAATACAAGGAACACTGGATGGTTTACTCAAACGATGGCTTTCAAGAACCTGGCGGTTACCCACTGGAAGAGCTAGGAATATATAGTGCTCCTCCCAGGTGCAGCAACTCCCAGTAATTGGAGTTGCAGCAGGTGTAACCACTCAGACCTTGATTGCTGGTGCAGTGCAGGGAGCAGGGAGTGACGTCCTGGGACTGCATGCAGCAATTTTTTGGACAGGAACAGACAGGAATAATTACAACCACTGTAAGGCGGCATTATTTTGGAGAAGGGGGGGGGGGGTCCTAAATTATTCCACACCGCAAATTACATTTCATTTATAATATTCTACAGAGATATTGAGAAATTCGGATCCTCGGTTTTCATTGTTCATCTATTTTGCTTTTCAGCATATTACAGTAAATGTGTCCAAATATTTAAAAGAACACACACACATGCATTCACGGGTTCTCCTTCTTTCCCCATGACTTGTTACACAGATACAATTATCTCAATTGCAAGATCTACTGTAACATAATTATTTTTTTGGCACAAAATGTTCTTTGTTCAATCATTTCCTGTAATGGGTACTGCTGGCGAACCCGAAATTCAGCCGGACACAGAGTTACGTAAAAAGGTGTTCATTGAAAAAATCAAAAACAGACCAGGAGATGCAGGTGGAGCCAGTCTTGAGCCGATGCAGGTGGAGCACGTAGCCAAATTGAAAATACCGCCGGTAGAGCACGAGTGATGTGGTGAAATGACGATCTGGCAGCGAGTGGATCCGAGAGGCAGGTATATCAAGGCTGGGGAACAGGTGAGGAGAGCTGGAACTAATTAGTGACAGGTGGAACTGCTCTGGGCAGATGAGTGGTGATGGAGAAGTTGACTGAGGTAATAGGAGGGTTTTCTGTGGCTGAGAGGTGACAGAGCTGAAACTTCCATAAAAGTTCAAAACAAACAAACCTAAATCATGACATTCCCTCTACTTGAGCTTATGGGCACAGTCCCAATTTTGGTATATCTGGCAAATCTAATAAGGTAAGAAAAAGTGTGACAGCACATTTCATTTTCAAAATGCATTTTTCCTTTTTCTATGCCTCTTAGCTAATAGTTATCTTAGCTTTTATAGTTATTTCTCAAGGGGAACCGATTTGATAGAATCTTTTAAATGTTGCTCCTAAGAACAAACCTTTTGGCCAACTGGTACCTGCAAGATATACACAAACAACAACATACTTATTGCACTTAATGTGCTAAATCTGAACAAAAGATAACCTTAATGATTTCACATTTTGAAACTATTTTCTTGTGTATAACTATAAACACGGTGTTAGTGATTTTTTTTTTTTTTTACACTAAGTCCATATTTTTTGTATGATTCTTTAATTCTGCATTCTCAAAAAAAAGCTACATACAAGCAGCCTATTTTGAGTTTGATGGTTTTATGGCTCTACCCCTTCAGATTAATCCTATTTGAGTTACTGTGAGATACTGAAAGTGATCAGGATTTCATGTTTCCATTGCTTTCTCACAACTGAAAAGAAAAAGCAAAATATTGGGTCAATCTGACCTGATGTTAAAAACAAGAAGAATTTCGGCATATTGGGGACATGAGAAGACAGCAGGACAATATATTTAAAAAAGTCCACATAAGACTGTTAGTCAATCATGCACATGGTCTTTAGTTGTTATATGACGTGAATAAATGTCTCATTTCATGTTAATGGTCATGCAAAAAAAGCGCCTGTGCCCCTTTGAAAATCCTGTATTTTTCTAACAGAGGCTATATTTTCTAACATATTTACTTTCATTCATTTCTGCTCAGTTGAAAAATCCTTTCCTAATCCAATAGGGAAATTGAATGCTGCATAAACTTGTGCTATAAAAGTTTCTTCAAAGAGTCATTGTAGATGTTGATGGCAGTAGGCAGGAAGGATCTTCTGTAGTGATCTGCATTACAGTAGATCTGAAGAAGGCTCTGCCTAAAAACAGTCTGCTGCTGAGTGACAGTCTCATGAAGAAAATGCTCTGGGTTTTTTGTAATGTTCTTCATTTTATAAAAAATCCTTCTTTTGACAGTTAATCAGAGAACAGAGCCAGCCTTCTTTATCAGCTTGTTGAGCTTTTCTATATCAATGGCTCTGTTGCTGCTACCCTAACAGATTATGGCAGAATAGATTGCACTCTCCACAACAGACTTATATGTTTTTTCAACCCTGGCTGTCAAGGCACACTGCATGTTTTAGATGTTTTCTTGCTTCTGCACGCCTGATTTTAATTCATTGCCTAATAACAGGCCTTTTGTGAACCACAATCATCTCTGTCAAAGCAGAGAAAAATCCAAAACAACCTTTTTTCAGCCCTGGTCCATGCCCTGGGGACCCCAGCCACTTCTGGGCCCTGGCAGGTGCACCAAACCTCCAAACCCCCTGTGCCCAACCAGGCATAACCCAACTATTTTAACCTCCCTCCCAACCTTACTCCCTGCTACCCCAGCTATGCCCCCCACACTCCTAGCCTACCAAGCCCCAGCCCCCACAGACTCTGACCCTTTGGGATGTGTGGGAGGCACCCCCCACCCAAGGTATAGGTTGCTTGACTGGTGGTGATGACCGTTCTAAGATTGAAAGATAAGCATTGGATTGTATGAATAAATAAAATGACATCAAAACAAATGTCAGCTTGCAAAGGTTTTAGCGCCTAAGCAAAACTATCCTGAGAGCAGACTGCAAGAGGTTTTGAAAGGATCCCCCAGAACTCTAAAATGTCAGTACAGGACTCAGAGCAAACTCCTGTGTATAGGTGCATGGCTGTATAATCAGAAAGTCTGCTCAAATATAAGTTCTATACCAGAACTGATCTATCCATCCATCCATCCATCCATTTTCTGATACACTTATCCCTCATGGGGTCCCGAGGGGTGCTGGTACCTATCTCCAGTGTTCAATGGGCGAGAGGCGGGGTACACCCTGGACAGGTCGCCAGTCTGCCGCAGAGAACTGATCTAGAACATACCTATTCTTACGCAGATGTGAACGCTTCAAAATTCTTACAAAGAATGGGGAAGATACCAAGTGGCATGAGATACTACGCCATCTTTTATTCCTGGTCCTCAAATCTTCCAAATACAATCAACAAAATATGATACGATCAAACGTTTAAAACATGCAGGCAAAGTTAAGCCTATACTGGATTAAAGTTATTGTTCAAGATTCTAAACTTGAACAAATAACAGCAGGGCCGAGCTCAATTTGTGGCAGCGGCATCTGACAGCGGCACTTCCTGTGGCATGCGGTGATTTGTGGCATGCGGTGTGGCATGCGGTGTGGCATGCGGTGTGGCATGCGGTGTGGCATGCGGAGTGGCATGCGGTTTGGCATGCGGAGTGGCATGCGGAGTGGCATGCGGTGTGGCATGCGGAGTGGCATGCGGTGTGGCATGCTGTGGCATGTGGTGTGGCATGCGGTGTGGAACTGCTGTTTCTGTTTTTACGCAAACCGTTTGTTACAGACATCTGTTACACTATAGCTACTTGTAAATAATCATATTTTTATTGCATTATTTTCAATGAACCTCCACCAAGTCCTGGCACTTCTTGTGACACCTCCACCAACTACTGGCTCTTCTTGTGGCAGCAGGAGTGGCAATTGCGGTGGTGGCTGCAGGAATTTCACTGGTATGCACTTACTAAGAAGATGTCACGGCTGTTGCTGCATTCCTGTTGCTGTGTGTGGGCAAATGATTTGTTAGCTACCCGTTACTCTTTAACTACTTCCAAATAATCATGTTTTATTCATATTATTTCCAATAAAACCTTGTTTAATTACCGCCAGCTTTGTGGCAGCTGCAGTGGCATACATCCGCCACAAGGTGTCACTAATCCGGCATGCCACCTGCCGCCCTTCTGCGAAAATGCTTAGATTTTCGGGTTATTTAATACCTACTATATATTTACATTCAATTATTCATGTATTAAATTCACATAATTTAACAAACATTTTCAAGCAATTTAATACAAAAGTTATAAGGTTACTGTATGTGTGGTTTAACTCGTGATTAGAGAAACAAATGTGGTGATATAAATACATCACTTGAAAACACACTGGCACACTGTGGCCGTTAGGTGCCACAAAGATGCCATGATAAGTCCATAGGATGGCAGGATGCCACCAACATGCCAAACCCGTTGTAAAAGCCTCCAACGTCTCACACCGGCTGCCGCTGTTTTCATGGAAGCAATGCAGATTTCCTTCCCCTTGTAAAGTTTGGTACTTGTTTGTAAAGCACACAAATAAAATACTTTATAAAACCAATACTTCCTAACTACTGATTATATTAAAACACTTTTGTGGAAATTTTTATTAATGAACAAACTTCAATACTCAAAGTACTTTTATTGTGCAGTTTAAATTCTTAGCATCATTTGTCTTAAATTTGCAAGATACCTTAGCAAAACATAGTTTTTTTAAAAAACTGTTACGCTACTTAATCCACAACATGGCATATAGTGTTAAGATGTCAGAAAATAATTTACTAAATAGGACAATAGAAAATTAGTGCACAGAATCATTACTAAGCTATACATAACACAAAATAAATAGTAACAAGCTCAGACAACCAAACAAACCAAAATGTGTTTGACCTACAACCTGAAAAGTACACATAAAAGTAAAAATGGTCAACCTTTGCCCTAATCGTTCGTTTCACACACGGGTATCTCTATACATGCATTGGACAAGAATGTCATCCTCTGGATAGACGACAAAATCACACCACTCCATGCCAGTGATTAGAAGCTGCCCTTTCACCTGCCAGTAGCAGCTGTGACTTGACGCAAGCCTCATCGTGTCATTACATAGCGACAATTCACATAACTCTTAGTATAGGGACATTTTAACTCCAACAAAACAAATGTTTGCATCTCTGTCAGGTCAAAAACAACAACATCTGGAGAAGAGCCCAACCATGGAGCATCAGGGTGAATCACAAACCCACAGGGCCCAAAGTTGGTGTTTTTGATCCTGCAGTATTCCCAGATAGCTGATGGGTTAAGTGCTAGGCCCCTTTTCATGGCGGCTGTGGCTGCTGTTCCCATCTTGATGCGCTGCGCTAAGCTCAAAGCAGAAGTGGCTCCTCTCACATGACAGACTTCCTAGAAATGTTGCACTCTGCTCCCTGGTGGCAACTTCAATTTGACCGGACTGTTCCAGCGTTTTCGCAAGACACTCCAGTTCAAGTTGTTGCTGTTGGCTGCAGACAAACTAGACGCAGGTGGGCTCCAGATGGTAGTGGTCAAGAGGCAGTGATGGCAGAGGAGGGGGAATCCACATGGCAAATTATTACCCAACTGACTGGTAGTGAATGTTGAAAAGCGAATGGACTGCCTTCCTCGACTTTACCAAAGGCTGAATCAAATAAAGGGACATCAGCACTGATTACCATGGTAGTAATGAGAGGTGCAAGGTCTGCAGTAAAGTCTGGATACACCTCTGCTACTCTGATGAAACCCTTCAGCAATTACAGAACTGGGAGGGAGATTATGATGATAGCTCTCAAGCTGAACTTTTTACTTTTGTTTTTGAAAAAAAAAAGGACTACGAGAAGTTCTGCTCTGCCATTTTCGATGTGCAAAATTTCAAAGTTTTTGCAAGACATGAGGAACAATAATTCTGTCTTCATGGCAGGGTTATGTATAATGTTAACACAGCCACTGTAACTGCAAACACTTTCTGTGTCTACCATGGCATCTTCTGGCATCCTGTGGCGTCTTCATGGCCAGGGAATTATATCCGAGTACCGGTGTGTTTTTCAAAGACTTTTCCTTTATGTAACCGCTCACAGTAATATCACAGACTGTGTAATAAACCGACTGTTTGTGCAGTGAGTTTTTGCCATCCTTTCAGAACATGATAGACATGCCGTGCTATTGGGACATATATCTGAAGTAGAGAGTCACTTTATATTAAGTGTCTGACACTTTTTATCAATCCAGAAAAAATAATGACACCATCAATCGAAAGTACTTATCTACTACCGGTCCATAGCTCATAACTAACCTGACATCCCACTTGCCATTAACCAGCATTGCTTCCATGAAAACAGCGGCAGCCGGTGTGGGACGTTGGATGCTTTTACAACGGGTTTGGCATGTTGGTGGCATCCTGCCATCCTATGGACTTATCGTGGCATCTTTGTGGCACCTAATGGCCACAGTGTGCCAGTGTGTTTTCAAGTGATGTATTTATATCACCACATTTGTTTCTCTAATCACGAGTTAAACCACACATACAGTAACCTTATAACTTTTGTATTAAATTGCTTGAAAATGTTTGTTAAATTATGTGAATTTAATACATGAATAATTGAATGTAAATATATAGTAGGTATTAAATAACCCGAAAATCTAAGCATTTTCGCAGAAGGGCGGCAGGTGGCATGCCGGATTAGTGACACCTTGTGGCGGATGTATGCCACTGCAGCTGCCACAAAGCTGGCGGTAATTAAACAAGGTTTTATTGGAAATAATATGAATAAAACATGATTATTTGGAAGTAGTTAAAGAGTAACGGGTAGCTAACAAATCATTTGCCCACACACAGCAACAGGAATGCAGCAACAGCCGTGACATCTTCTTGGTAAGTGCATACCAGTGAAAGTCCTGCAGCCACCACCGCAATTGCCACTCCTGCTGCCACAAGAAGAGCCAGTAGTTGGTGGAGGTGTCACAAGAAGTGCCAGGACTTGGTGGAGGTTCATTGAAAATAATGCAATAAAAATATGATTATTTACAAGTAGCTATAGTGTAACAGATGTCTGTAACAAACGGTTTGCGTAAAAACAGAAACAGCAGTTCCACACCGCATGCCACACCACATGCCACAGCATGCCACACCGCATGCCACTCCGCATGCCACACCGCAATGCCACTCCGCATGCCACACCGCATGCCACTCCGCATGCCACACCGCATGCCACTCCGCATGCCACTCCGCATGCCACACCGCATGCCACACCGCATGCCACACCGCATGCCACACCGCATGCCACTCCGCATGCCACACCGCATGCCACACCGCATGCCACACCGCATGCCACTCCGCATGCCACAAATCACCGCATGCCACAGGAAGTGCCGCGTCAGATGCCGCTGCCACAAATTGAGCCTGCTGTCTCTCACAAATAAACTGCTCTAGGTATAGATATTCCTATCTGGTGTGTTGTGAATTTTCTGCACCCTGGAAAAGTAAAGACAGGGTTTAGAAAAAGAGGAGTAAAATGATTTCTTCCTAATGGCTGTCTAATACAGAGGTGTGCTTCTGAGAGCTGAGTCAGTGGCGTCAGAAAGGAGGAAATGACATGGAGAGTGATGAGACGAATAATGATGCAACTCTGACCAGCTAAAATCCAGCAAGAAGCATGTTCAGTCAAACTAACTAGGTCTGGATCTACTTGGTTCAATGTAGGTAAACATTGCAAGACTTCAGACTGCTAAACAAACAATATGATTTTTATAATGAGACTGACACTAGATATTTGGGGTTAGGGTGTCCTAATCCCTTCCTCAGGTAACAGTTATACTTTTTATTTGTTTATCTTTTGTTTAATGGGTAAGACAAGGATATTTTTTGGTGTTTATCAGTAATTTAATCAGTTTAATTTCCTGAGATATATGAAAAAACCATAAATGTTAATATGCAAATAAATCTTAATTAAACACTGAATATTTATTGGGGTGTCACATCTTTACCCGAGTACAAATGCTTGCTTCATATGTTTTGCATGAGTTCAACAATAATGAATCAAACACTATGCAGATGCAAAGGCAGACAGAATTGCAAGGTTGGTGTGCAAACCTTAATCATGCATATGTCTTATTCGACATAGTATTAATACATAACACTCTTTGCAAGGCTCATAGTGTCTTTGTTTTTGCTGAAGCAGCGCGTGGGGCTGCTTTAGTGGAGAATCTGTTGTTACTGTGTACTTATTGAAGCTTTGCTCTACATTGCTTCGCTGGTGACCCAAAACTAACAGCCTGAGGGGGCCACGGTTTGTCCCCTGCAGACTGATGTAATAGATGTGATCTATCATCATCAACTGACTGCAGACATTACCTTAGCTTAGCAAAAAGGTTAAAAAGATTGGAATACATCAGCTCGCTAAAGTTTAAGCCTGTTGTTGTTGTTTTTTTTTCATCTTCTGACAAAAGGGTGAGCCCCCTGAATTGTCACTGTATAATTCGTCCTATGCCTTGTCTGTGTTACGGACACAAAATACAATGCTGTCAAGCTTATGTAGAAGCAGGATGTTCAGTGAGTCAAAAGCAATCAATGCCAATTTCGATTTTCCACATTATTTTTTTGCATCAAAACAACAAGCTTCAATGTCTTTTATTCTGGGGTTTCGCTTCGTCAGGTCGAAGACAAAGAATAAAAGGAACAATGCACTGCATCCTTTTTGGATTTTTATAAATAAGAAACCAAGAATGTAAAACAAGGTATCACTTTCATCACAGGGCCCTGCAACAAAAAAGCAGGTATAGGAAATAGTTGAATGCATGGATGAGTCCTTTCAATTCAGCTTCAAATTTATACAAGGGGCCGCAAAAATCCCAGTAAATCACGTTGCGGTTTGTGCTTGTGATGTCACAATATGTCTAAAAGTTCAAAGGTTATGAACGCTTAAGCAAGGCCCCACAGCAAGGATGGCCCTTCTGACTGACATGTGTCTGGTTTCTCTTTCAGCCTGAGAGGGTAAACATCAGCAGGTTTACAGAACACCCTCCTCTGCCACTCTAACAGCTCGCACAATGTGGCTTCACTTCTTTTACAGCAACAGGTGTTTAATTTTGTTTAAACTGTGTATATTTAAGTATTCCACTCCTGGGAGAGAAACAATAAAGATTCTGATCCCTGAAATAGGTACGCGGCGGCTGTGGCATTCCAGGAACCACAGCAGCATAAATTGGCAGGAGGGTGCAGCAGCAGTTAGAGAACGGGTCATTGGTTCAGAGCTCAGGAGAGCCCCAAAGGCTTTAACACGTTCAGCACTTAACCCGAACCCAAACCTGAATCGCCTCGTTAAACATTCAGCAGTACGAATGGAAACATTTCTAGTGAGTGATGATCATTGGGTGATTTTGTTTCAGGAGAGTGGCAGCTACCAAAAGATGCATGAAAAGGAACGATGTGCCGAGTTCAGGAAGGGTCAAGGTTCATCCAAAGAAAAGAATCCGCTGTGCTTTTAATCTTTAATCGCTTACAGTGTCGCTGCTTCCTCAGGGTGGTGTCTGCCCAGCCCACTACAATTCATGCACGTACAGAGAGAAACCAGCATCATACCGAATGATACTGGCTTTAAGATTGCATTCATAAAGGAGTGCTGTGCGGTTTATTTTATTTAAAAAGGACAGTGCTCAGTTAATTACTGTCAGAACAATAACAAAAGAGCAGCTTTTGAGTTTTAGAGAAAATATTTATGCAGATAAGTCCACAAAGGGGAAATGCAGAGAAGATAGCCAGAGCTTCTGTAGGCTTTCCAGTGTAAACAAAATGTGTTTTGATACAGTTAGATTGACCTTCGGGCCGGAGGAAAAAGCTTTTACTTCTCTTTGTGACCCTGTTTTGAAAGGTTAGTCCTTGTTTTTCAAAGATAAACTCTGAACAAAGCTGTATTCTCTTTTCTTTTTTTTTACACAGTAAGGTAGGTGGAAACCGGAGGTGATTAAAAAGTACAGCAACAGCCAGTCTGTTCAATAATTTTTTATTTACTTAAAAAAACAGCAGTTTTAAGTTCCTCCAGATTTTGTTATTTTTGCCATACAAATCCTGGAACACACATTAGGGTAATTGCATTCTGGTCTGCCCGTTCAAAGTCTCTCAAGCTGAGTAACTTTTTACTTAATTACTAAGTAATTTTTATGTAAATGACACACCAAACATGGTGTGTTACATTACTATAATTTTTTAATCAGGGGTCATTGATATGTTTTAATAAGATAGATAATAATAATAGAATATCCCTGTGTTTATCAGTTTCAAAGAATTCTGATCTGACATCTTCAGCAGTGAGGGATACCTAAGTATCCAATAAATGCCCCTTTTCTGTCAGAATATAAAAAAAACAACATTTTTATAACTAGAATTATAGAAGCCACCTGGTTTTATTTTTTATTAATACCTTCATTATTTTGTAGAATTATTTTTAAAAAGTTCAATGGGTTCTGTCCTCCTTTCCAAAACAATTTTAACTGTCATTATTTGTCACTTTGTCATTCTCACCTTGTGGTTTAATCGGGGCTACAACAGTCTAACATGGGGAAAAAACACACCTTGCCCAATCCACTCTGCACCAACTTGGTTCCAATATTAGGGTTAAACTGGATAATAATATTCCACTACATAATTAGAAAATAATTGTACAGTGTGTTCTTTAAGACTAATTTTTATAAATGGTATGGAAGAATGACTGTAATCTAAAAAAAAGGACCAGTTAAAAACAACCTAGTTTGGGTTATTTTGCTAAGCCAGCCCTGGGTTAGTTAGATGAATAGAATGACCCATAACCTGCATTTAGAAACAAGGTATATAATATATTGAAAGTTATCTTTTACTTTAGTCTAATTCTGCAATCAAAACTATTAGATTAAAATGGAAATTGATTTTCAAAAATTCCTACTTAGCATTTGTTTGACAAGATCTTGTGGAAGAAGATCTCGCCACAAAATTTCTTTAAAAGTAAATTCTCTCTTGCAAAGTGTTATTGACTTGCTGTCAGCCTGTGACTCTATCTCATCAAATACATGAAAACCCATGAACTTATAAGTTCTGGATATAAAGGTAAGAGGTTTATGCTTGACACCATGTTTTATCTAGTTTAGGGACTCTGATTGTGAAGTAAGAAAGGAAGCAGATCTTAAGTAGCAGTGGTGAGCATACTCATGCTAACTTGCAAACAGATAATTGCCACCCTCCCACCCCCATCAACAAAAGTTTTAGGATCAGGAAAATTTTTGGAATGTATAAATACCTCACTAAATACATGCATTTATAGTGATTAGAAGTGGCCTTTGTATTTCAGTCTGATCAGGTTATTTATATTCAGCCTGTAAAGAATAACAAGGATCCTTTCAACTCAATGCAATTCAATTTCATTTACATAGTGCCAAATCACAATACATGTCATCTCAAGGCACTTTACAAAGTCAAATTCAATTAAATCATCTAGACAGAAATGTTTCCTATCTAAGGAAAACCAGCATCTATCACTCCTCCTGAAAGAGCATAGAGCCACAGGAGACAGTCGTCTGCATTGTTGATGGCATTACAGCAATTCCTCAGACTGAGCATGCATGAAACGAAAGTGGAGAGGAAAACTCCCCTTTAACAGGAAGGAAAAGCTCCAGCAGGGGGGCAGCTGTGACACCATCCCCTGGAAGTTATCTTTTACTTTGGTCTAATTCTGCATTTAAAACTATTGGAGTAAAACAGCAATTAATTTGTAACAGCAAAATTCCTACTCAGTACAGAAGGAACTTACAGTACATATTGTTTTGTCATTTGAAGAAAGGTTAATGCAGGTATGAAGCATTTTCAACCGCCGCTAGAGCTTTAAGTGTCTATGAATGAATTCCCAACAGAAACCTAGTTTCAAAAGCTGTTGGTTGTTTTTAGGCAGCCTAGCCTCTTAATAAACCAACTAACTGCAAATGTAACATGGCTGAAATGTATTTTGTTTTGCTCTTTACTCCTAAACTTAGATAAATGATGATGATGATGATGATGATGATGATGATGATGATGATGATGATGATGATGATGATGATGATGATGATCATCATCATCATCATCATCATCATCATCATCATCATCATCATCATCATCACAGCTTCTTGGTAAGTAGTGGCGGCCAAGTACCGTATTTTTCGGACCATAAGGCACACTGGAAGCCACACTAAGTATTCTTCCCAAGTGAGTAATATCACTCTGCCCCTTCACGTACACATCTCTCTACTGAAAGGGAGAGCTATCCGACTCTGTTGGGAGGACAGAGTAGCTGGACTACACTGCCCTGTTTCTAACATAAGGCCAAAATAAACTGAACTTTTATATTGAATTAACTTACTAGCTTTATTGTTGCTAGCACGTACTCCAGGCCCAGGCTGCCTAAAGGCTCCCAGATACTCAGACGTACTGTGCGCACACTGTGAGCTGTGCGGACTCCACGCTGACTCTCCACGGACGTTTTACCCTTCATAGTCGAGCGTACTGTTGCCTACATTTCTTATGGCAAATTCCTACAATTCCCACACTTTCTGCCAGTGGGACGAAGCGGCAGAACGGATGGTAAAATGTGTGATTAGCTAGCTGAGCACCTAGAGCCGTTTCTTTTCCAGCAGGCTCCCAGTGCAAACACTGTCAGTGAGAACAGAGACAGGCTATGATGCCACGTGTCCTTGCGACCGCCTGCTTGGAGCAGCTCAGTGTATCAAGCACAGTGTCACATATAAAACAATTCAATGTGAAGACTTCTTACCGCCAAGAAGTTTATAGTGTGGCACAACGTTTGGGGTCGTAAAAATTGAGCTCTGCATGTAGTATCTGTATGTATGGAATCCGCATAGAGTCCGCCTCGAGTACGCGCGGACCTCCACGGAGTGAAGTACGCCAGATTATGTAGGGGCCTTTACATGAATGCACTTCTAGTTTCGACATTATAGTCAGGCAGTCTTGTAGACTGCTCAGGGGTCTGATCAGGTAGGGACACAGTGTACCGTAATGCTCCGAATATCCATTGAGTGGAGGTGCTTTGTGAGTTACCAAAGTCGTAGTTACATATTTTAACAGATTTCTGAGCACATTGTACCACATAAAATCAGTCAGTAAGCACATCGGATTATAAGGCGCACCATACATTTTTGAGAAAATTTAAGGATTTTAAGTGCGCCTTATAGTCCAAAAAATACGGTAGCTTTAGAACAGAGCACTTGTATGCTGGGAAGGTTGCAAGTTCCCTGGTTTACAAACCTAAAATTTAAGTTTAAAAAAAATCCACCAGCTTTTGTTTGTAGGGTCTATATTTACTCCAATACCGGGCTTTTGAACCTTTCCAAAATGCTACATGTAAGTTGTCTCTGTAAGAAACCCAACCAAGGGCTGGACGATATAGAAGAAAAAGCATATTGATAAAACAGAAATCATAATGATCAATATTGATAACTGTCAAAACATTCAAAACGTAATTAAAGTGCAGCCCTGGCATTTAATGCTGTTATTTAATTACCTATTTTTCGATAAAGAATACATTGAATTCAAACTCAACCCATTATTCAACCAAATTTTTTTTATCAACACTGCAAGTTTTTAAAAAAGAAACAAAACAAAACAAAAACAAAAAACATGTGTTCCCTGAACTCTTTGAAGGGGGTGGAGCTTGGTGACGGTGTGTTCCTGGTTCTACGTTTGTGATTAGTTGGTAGGATGTAATGACTGTAGTGTTAACCTACAGTCATTACTAGAATACAAAAGGAAGGAAAACTGTTCTTCTATTGAATGTTTTACTGACCCTTTTTTCCCATCGCACCACTCTGTCAAGCGATATATATTGTTATTGAATTATAGTACGGCTCTAACCCAACCACAAAATATCCAGTGGCATTCTTAGGGGCTCCTGAGTTTCTGCATTTGGTTTTTCAAAATACATAAGCGGAGGACAGTGTGTTAGACTAAAATCTCCTCTCTCAGCAGCTGTCTGTGTTGAATGCCAACGCCACAAGATTCTGGTAGTCACCAGCGCTGTCGGGTCAAGCCAGTAATGATCTCCTGGAAGCTGTTCAACTACCCAAAGCCAATCAATCAAGGCAACAAAGGCCTGCCCACAGCATGCCTTCACCCAGAATGCCATCATTCATGGCAAGGGAGAGCCCAGAGGGTCGGCTAACACTTTCATTGACATAAGAAAAGAGTCTGTAACCAAAATTAAGGTCATGATTCACCAGGGGAGATAAGAAGTAATCAATCATCCATGGCTGGTCCTTCTTCAAATAAACTGCAGCATTCAGCCAAAGTCAGCTGTCGACTCTCAGTAAAAGCAACTGTATCGTCAAACACTTGGGTTTGAATCTGATGTGAAGCAAAACAGCTCTCATGAACAAAGAGTGCTCTGTGGGTGAATCCATCAAGTCATTTGCACATGTGGTGTTTTAAATATAGCACATTAACTGAGTCATAAGTGCATTACAACTGACTTCCATGTTGTTTTATGACATTTGAACAAAAGTTAATGCAGGCATGAAGCGTTTTCAACCGCCGCTAGAGCTTTAAGTGTCTATGAATGAATTCCCAACAGAAACCTAGTTTCACAAGCTGTTGGTTGTTTTCAGGCAGTCAAGCCTCTTAATAAAGCTACTAGCTGTAAATGTAACATGACTGAAATGAATTTTGATTTGTTCATTACTCCTAAACTTGGATATGTATAGATAATGATGATGATTACCAGAGCATTTGCATGCTGGAAAGGTTGCAAGATCCCTGGTTTGAATCCCACAGACTGCTACTTTGGATACCCAAATAAGAACCTTAGCCCCAGGATGGTCCCTGGGCGCCACACACTGGCAGCTCACTACTTGCTAAAAGGGATAGGTTAAATGCAGAGGACACATTATATTGGAATGTTTGTCGCAAATGGCAAATAAAGATGATTATTATTGTCCCTTTTTTAAGATTTGGAAGAATATCCAAATGCAAAAAAGCTGTCTCAAGCATCTACTGCCTTTCTGTTATCTAAAAGATTTTAAATTAGATCAGCTTCGCCAACCAAGTACCCTATAGAAATGCTTAAAAGTTTAAAGGTTCTGTTTAAGGATCAGGTAGCTCCCGTTTCTCTGTCAGAAACAAAATATTCTGTCTTAACATTTATAATTTTTTTCTTCAGTGTTTTCTGTCACCATAAATCATGCAATCCCAGAGTGACTCAGTAATCAGGGTCACACCATCTGTTGCCGAACTTTTCTTTGTCAGTGAAGGCAGTTCTGGATGTGGATGCATGAGGACTTCATTTGGGCCATTTAAGAAGGCTTCTCGGATGATACTGTAATTAGACTTCTTTTAACGAGTCAGTTGAGAATGTCCTTCTAATTAAAGCCATAATTATGAGTTTAATTGATTATTCTGTCTAAGTAAAGCAATGCAGCTTCTAATTCTGCTACTGAACTGATTACTAAAACTCTTCCATGGATTATAAGATGTGATCAGAGATAATTAATAAACAAAACATAAATACATTTTAGAAGTCCATTATTTCTTTTACACAGTTTGATGTTCTTTGGCACTTCCTGTCATTCTTTTACAGTCCGACTTGTGACACCTCAGCACATTTTCTTTTCTTTAAGGACTGATTTTTTTTTATTTCTCAGAACAAGTAAGGAGGCAATACATAATGGGAAGTGCAAGTAGGCTGCTTTGAAATGGGACCTGTATTTACATTAGAAAATGTCAAATTTGCTCACAAGCCTGACGTTTTGTAGAACTATGCAGACATTTCACTACTCTGATCAAGCCCTTCATCGTGACTTTAAATTGAACTAAAATAGTATTTTCTTCTATGCAATAGATAATGTTCCTGAGATCTTTAAAATACATTATGTTTTCTAACTGTTCTGATCAAAAATCGATTTGTCTGAAAATCTGTGATTGCGTGTCAATGCATTTCCTAAAATTGGAAGAATGTGTGAAGCTGCTCCAGCCAGAACGGTGTTGTCTAGTGTTTTGCAGCAGTCCTGCCTGAAAACCCAAAAGTGATTGGGTTTTATATAACAGTAGAAATTATTTTGGTTTTCATTTAATTTGCCATGAACACGTTTGCCACAATTCCCCTGCTTTTGGTTATCTGTCCCAAGGGGACACTTTGGTAAACTGTCTAATACTGACAAAGAGCAGCAAAAGAAACCTACAAGACAAGAACCAAGACACTCCAGCCCAGTTTGGAACTGAAAGACAACCCTAATTTATTATATAAAATGTGGTTGCGTTATTTTGTCCAACATTGTTTCTGGTACTTTAATGTTCTATTCAAGTGCCTTCCTTCACACATCTGTGGCAGAGATGAAATCCAGTTTATCCAGCAAGATTACTTTTGGTGCTGTTGGCAATTTGGTTCCAAAGTCCAAGTTAGGAATGCAACAAGACATCCAGAGTCCAGTTCCAGGAGAGAGACCACTGTCCAGTCTGAGAGTCCCCTTACCAGCAGAACTGCCCTGGCTGAGTTCATAGATTCACAGCACGAGGTGACACGCCATTCTGATCTTAGACCTTGCAAAGAGTCCTCTTAACAGTTTTGTTTGTCGTCTTAACATCTTTCTGGCGGTGGTTTGGTGACCAAGCTGACAGACCGAAAGTGGTTCTTTTGGAGTTTGTTCCTCTTTTTCTCACTTCCAAAGTTTACTTTTAGACTTAGGTAATCCATCCATCCACTATCTATACCCGCCAATCCATGCAGGGTTGGTACAACCTGGAAAGGTCTTGGATTTAAATTAGATCAGCTAAGTTCAATTCAATTCAATTAAATTTTATTTATATAGCGCCAATTCATGAAACATGTCATCTCAAGGCACTTTACAAGTTTGGTTCAATCATATTCTACAGATTGGGTCAGATTATACAGATTGGTCAAAAAATGTTCCTATATAAGGAAACCAGTTGATTGCATCAAAGTCCCGACAAGCAGCATTCACTCCTGGAGAAGCGTAGAGCCACAGGGAGAGTCGTCTGCATTGTACATAGCTTTGCTGCAATCCCTCATACTGAGCAAGCATGAAGCGACAGTGGAAAGAAAAAACACCCGTTAGCGGGAAGGAAAAACCTCTAGCAGAACCGGGCTCAGTATGAACGGTCATCTGCCTCGACCGACTGGGGGTTACAGAAGACAGAGCAGAGACACAACAAGACAGACAAAAAGCACAGAAGCACACATTGATCTAGTAATCTGTTCTACATTAGATGGTAATAGTCGGTGATCTGTCCTCCCTGGATGATTTCACAGTAAACAGAACGTCAGACCAGGTGTCCCTACTATGAAGAAAAAAGAGAGAGAACAAAAAGTTAAAAGCTGAAATGACAACAGTCATTTCAATGTAATGCAATGCAAATCTGGAGAACAGTAGACTGGAGAACAGTAGAAATCAGTAGAGTGAGAAAAATAGGCCCTGATGTCCTCCAGTAGCCTAAGCCTATAGCAGCAAAACTATAGAGGTAGCTCAGGGTAACATGAGCCACTCTAAATATAAGCTTTGTCAAAAAGGAAAGTTTTAAGATTAGTCTTAAAAGTAGACAGGGTGTCTGCCTCACGGACCAAAACTGGGAGTTGGTTCCACAGGAGAGGAGCCTGATAGCTAAAGGATCTGCCTCCCATTCTACTTTTAGAGACTCTAGGAACCACCAGCAGACCTGCAGTCTGAGAGCGAAGAGCTCTCTGAACATACGGGGTAATCAGAGCTCTAATATATGATGAAGCTTGATTATTAAGGGCTTTATACGTTAGAAGAATAATTTTAAATTCTATTCTTGATTTAACAGGAAGCCAATGAAGGGAAGCTAAAATTGGAGAAATATGATCCCTCTTGTTGATTTTCATCAGAACTCTCGCTGCAGCATTTTGGATCAGCTGAAGACTTTGAACTGCATTTTGTGGACTTCCTGATAGTAAAGAATTACAATAGTCCAGCCTTGAAGTAACAAATGCATGGACTAGTTTTTCAGCATCACCACTGGACAGAATGTTTCTAATTTTGGCGATATCCCGGAGGTGAAAAAAGGAAACTCTGGAAACCTGTTTAATATGGGATTTAAATGACATGTCTTGGTCGAAAATAGCACCAAGATTTTTTACTTTACCACCAGAGACCAAGTTAATGCCATCCAGATTCAGTGAATGATTAAGAAGTTTATTTTTTGAGGACTCTGGTCCAAAGATTATAACTTCTGTCTTGTCAGAATTTAAGTGCAGGAAATTTAAAGTCATCCAGCTTTTGATGTCATCAAGACATGACTGCAGTCGAAGTAATTGATTGGATTCATCAGAATTTATGGATAAATATAGCTGAGTGTCATCAGCATAACAGTGGAAATTAATCCCATGCTGTCTAATAATTTTGCCAATCGGAAGCATATATATAGTAAAGAGAATTGGTCCAAGGACTGAACCCTGTGGTACTCCACAAGTGACCCTAGAGCTTGAAGAAGATTTATTATTAACATGAACAAACTGGAATCTGTCCGACAGATAAGATTTAAACCAGCCTAATGCTTTCTCCGTAATCCCTACAGTATGCTCAAGTCTTTGTAGGAGAATATTGTGATCAACTGTATCAAATGCAGCACTGAGATCTAACAGGACAAGTACAGACACAAGTCCATTATCTGAGGCCATGAGAATATCATTAGTGACCTTCACCAGAGCCGTTTCAGTGCTATGATGAGCTCTGAAGCCTGACTGAAACTCCTCAAGTAGGTCATTACTTTGTAAATGTTCACAAAGTTGATTAGCAACTACTTTCTCGAGAATTTTAGATAAGAAAAGAAGATTAGATATAGGTCTGTAATTTACTAACTCATCTTGATCAAGAGATGGTTTCTTAAGTAAAGGTTTAATAACAGCTACTTTAAAAGCCTGTGGTACATATCCATTTACTAAGGATAGATTAATCATGTCTAAAATAGGACCACTGATCAAAGGGAATATCTCCTTAAACAACTTGGTTGGGATTGGGTCTAACATACAGGTAGAAGGTTTAGATGAAGCTAATATTTTAGATAGCTCAGAAAGCTCTACTGCTTCTAGACAGTTCAGACACAGCGCAGGTTCTAAAGATTCCTCCAACGCTGCCTCACTTACTGAGGACGAGGTAATCATGGTTGGGAGGATGCCAATTATTTTATTTTTAATGGAATCAATTTTATTTATGAAGAATCCCATAAAATCATTACTGCTAAGAGCTAAGGGAATGGATGGATCAACGGAGCTATGACTCTGTGTAAGTTTGGCAACTGTACTAAAGAGAAATCTAGGATTATTTTTATTCTCTTCAATTAATGATGAAAAATATGCTGCTCTAACTCTGCGAATGGTCTTGTTATACAACAATAGACTGTCCCTCCAGATTAGGTAGGATTCCTCTTGGTGTGTAGAGCGCCATTTTCCTAACATTGTGCTTCAAGGAACGCAGCTCTGAATTAAACCAGGGAGCCAGCTTCCTGTGAATAATAAATAAGTAAAAAAATAATCAAAATTTTGTGCAAAATCTTTCCATTTAAATTTCAGACAGAGAAAGACATCGATAGAACTGATAGAGACATCTAAAGATATGTTTATTAAAGTTGGATCGCTAATTAGCTAATCTTACTTGGAAAGTCATTCTTATGCCCTGTTTACATGACAATGATCCAAACGTTCAAGAAAGCAGAGAACAAAGTCTTCCTACGGACAGACGACGAGGTTCAACTGTTACATAACCATCGTTCCAATCATTACAGCTGTTTTCAAATTGTACCGCTGTCAGAATGTTTTATTCGCCGTTGTCAAGTGAACAGTACAAACACCATTTTCATCACAAAATGCCATGTAAGCATGGATTTTGTGTTTTGTTTTGCTTCTTTACTTGAATAATCAATCAATATAAATGATTCTAATTCCTAAGAGATTAGTTATAGATTCTGTTAGTGATTAATCAATTTCCAATTGAAATTTCAATATATTGGTACTGGAAACAATAAATATTTTTAGAATGCACAAATATAGTTTCTTTCAAAAAGTGTGCATCTATGGCTCTCTGACTGTGAGACTGATGTTTGATAGATGCAAGCTTTTCACGACATTTGATAAATAAAAAAAACAAAAACAAGCAGCCTCATTAGTTGCCACAGTCTTTACTTTTTAAAAACTCGGAAACCTTTTCTCACAGAGGATATTGGTCCTGTTATAGATAGGCAGAAATTTCATCTGAGCAGACATATAAAAGCAGTTTGTTTTTAGTGAGTCACCAGCATTTGGTCACGTCTCAGCTCTCACCAGATGGTTAAAATATCTACCGTTCCTATCTGTCACATGGAGTAGTTCTCCAAGGAGACTACAGAGGCGTCTCTGTCTTTCTGTGACTCATCATCCACCTTCTGTCTGCTGCGGTTTTGACACTTTGCTGAATTCTGATAAGTTTCTTTTTCTTCTGTTGTCTTGTAGCTTTAGACACGCTCAAACAGTTAACTTACATATAAGGACAGTGTGTGCGTGAGTGTATTACTTTACGTAGGATTTATTTTCCGTTGGACAAACGTACTCACATCATAGGCTGGATTTTTCTAAATTTCACAGTCTAAGATTATGCTATTGGAATAAAAGATTAACACAAACAAAGAACCTGTGGACCGTGATAGATGAATGCTTGTGGCAATGCTATTAAAGCTGTAACGAGATCATACAGTAGTCTGTACACAGATAATAATGTGGCAGTATTTTTCAGTGATTGATGAAGCAATGAACTCACAATGACAGTAAATTTTTTTTAATGTCGACTATTTCTCTTTACCTTTTTCTCTACAATTATGCAACGGTGTTGATTAAACAGCGTTGTTAAATCTTTTTACACAGTTGTTGCCCTGATCACACAAAAGCAAGAAAGAAAAATCAAGTGCTGACTGAGTCCTCTGCCTGCAGGGGGAGGTCAGAGCTGCTGTTAGGGTCCAGTAAGTCCCTGGGGATATTGGCTACAGTGCCTTCTATGCTGTGTTGGTTTATTGGCACAAAGCAGGAAGCCTGTGAAGAGGAACAAGAGCCTCTTTTAAAAAAAATCAATCATCAGCTCATGCTGCTAGCTGTTCTCTGTTTTTCTGGCTTGAGGTGTAAAACGCTCATTGACATGTCATCTAATCTTCAGAAATGACAGCTCCACAGTAGCTGCCATCTTTTCTCTTTTTTCCATTCTTCCCGTGACTCTGAACAGAAAAGTATTTGGCAGCGAACAGATTTCAAAGGAATGGAGGAACTCAGCTCACTAGGACAGATAGAGTCAGAAGCTTTTTTTAAAAAGTTGTTTGTGACCCACTTAGCATCATGTGGGTGACTACTTGTCTCGACCATGGGATGCTTTGCAATTTTCTTAGACAGCCAACGTTACAAATAAAATACATTATTAGTGTATTTTTTTGCACATCTTTCTCTCCATCTCTATTTTGGATTCAAATATGCTGGCAAAAACACATCAGGTCCAGCTGATGGGAACAAGCCACACTCCTTTTGCATTATTCTACATTTATCCCTGCCTCACAATTTAACTATGATTTTCTGCCTCGACTCAGCTTGGATAGGCAAAAAAAATGCATATCTTCTGAGGATACGCACCAACTCCCAACAAGATTCAGGCACTTCTGAAAACTAAGTATTTTTATTTTTGAGGAAATGTTCTCTGGACTGACAAGATAAAAGTGAAACTTTGTATGGTGTCTGATTTCATTTCATAAAACTAAGTAAGATCTCAGAAGTAGAACAATATGCTGACAATTAGGTTGGTGGTAGAGTTGTGGTCTGGGGCTCATTTGTTGCATCAGCACTTTACAGACTTAATTGAGGGAACCAATAATTTGACTCTAACAGAAAATCTTGACGGATATCCAGCCATCAATCAAGTCACCCTAATCATTCCAGCAATTCTCATAAAATGTCTCATAAGAGTACAAATGAAGATCTCTGCGTTACCTAGTCAAAGTTTGGATGTAACTACTATTGATGTATTGTAACAAGACCTTAAACAGGCTCCTCATGCCTGAAACCCTGCCAGTCGGACTGATTAAAACAATTAACCAAAGAAGTATGGGCTAAAATTCCTTCACAAGGAGGTCAAAGACTTACTGACAGGTAACACAACCAATCATCTAACTTTGATGACCTTTTCACATATAGTCAGGCTGATCAGGATAGCTTTCTTCCCTTGACAAATGAAAAGTAAATATTTCTTATGTCTTGGTAATCTTTCTAAAGGGGGGAAAAGACTTTTTCACACACTGTACCTCTTCATAACAAACCTCAATTTAATAGGTTTGCCATTTATTTTCAAGGCTAGCTAACAGCGCCACCTACTGGAGACACACACAGTGAGCCTGGGCGTAGCCACGTGGACATGTTCAAGGCTCTTGGTCTGGACTGCAAGGACCGTTCAGTCCAGCTTGTAGCTTTAGTGCATCTTAGGTTTTTCTGATCTCCTTTGAAAAGTAGAATTTCAATAAAAAACAGTTTACATTTTATCAGCTATAATAACCTTCTTTTTTCCTTGGAAACACTGGGAATTGTTTCATGGCAAATTTCCACAAAAGAAGGCAACGCGTTGCTGAGAACGTGCATCAACAGATTACATATGATGAAATTCTCCCAAATGAAAGCTCTAAAACTGGAACTGTTATGTTTTCCCATCATATTTAGATCTGATTTGATGTTAAAACGGCTAGCTTCATCTTACAGCATGATCATGTTTAAATTCAGTATTACCAGTTTCCCCAATCTCAGTTCTAAACATAACATGTTTAGAACATGTTAGGGAACATGCATTAAAACAAGCACTCACACAAATGGGTTCGCCACTTTAAACTGAGATTTTCATTCCATCTTTCTGGGTATATCCAAATAAAAACCTAGATAAACTCAACAGTATGCTCCAAATGCTTTTTCCAATACCACTTAAACTTTTATAGAAAATGTATTTTGGTCAATTTTGCACTATATTCAACTTTACCAGTTCTAAAAAATTCTGATGTGAACAATGCTCTGCCCGCTCTGCCCACTATGTTCGACCAGTCACCATGGTAAATAAAACTTTCCTGAAATGTAGCTTTTGAACAAAAGGGAAAAAACTGAAGTTGCATTTTGCTGTATTTGGAGTGAAATCTAAGCCATACTGTTAGTGAGGCTTTGTCCTCTTTACAAATATGAGTGGCAGCATTTTTTCTGTAACGCAAACATTGTAGGCCTTCCTCCTCTGCCTTCGGTTTTTCCTTGTTGACCTAATGGGACTATTTCACTGCATTTCACAAGTCTATAGTAAAAACCAGAGCAATTAAGCTGTTGTTGCTTTAACCAAGCATTACACTGTGATTCCTGACCAATTGATCAGACAAGAACATCTGCTAATGCACCATAGTATGGACATTCATAATTTCTAAATCTCCATAAATGATCTTACTTTAAATACAAAAAGTAGCTTTCTAATTTTGATTTCATTTATTTAGGGAAAAATGCTATCTAATCCAATCTGGACCTAACTAATTGTTAAACTATGAATTAGCTGTGATTAATCACACCTTTTGGGCTCCATTCTTCAGCTTCACTGAGGCCTGAGTACTTTCTAACCTGTGTCGTTCACTTAAATAAAACCTGAACTTCTCAAAAAGCAAGACATCATGCCCTGATTTATAGAAGAACAGAACTGGATGACTTGTCGCTGAAACAGGAATTCTGCTCTCCAGCATACAATCCTGAAGAAGGATGCCCCACCATCAGTTTATGATCTGTGTGTCAGTTTGATTAAGTGTGTGTCATGCAGTGTGTGTCATGCAGCAGGACACAAACCCAAAGACCTACAAGTCCACCGCTGAGTGGCTAAAGAAAAAAATATATATACAAAGAGCTTGGATTGGTTTGGTCAAAGTTTGGACTTAAATTGAAATTGATTCTGTAAAACAGAGTGGGCCAAATTTCTCAAAAGCATTATAAGCCATTCAGTGGCACAAATTGCAAATGCTGAAAGCAGTTGTTGCCACCAAGGGTGGGTGGTTACATTTTATTAGCTTTAAGGGGGATTACCCTGTGAAAATTAGTTTTTCCACACAGGACTAGGTTGGTTTTGGTTGATTTGTTTCGTTTAATACCTGAAATGATCATTTCACAACTGCTCCTTTTTAATTGACCCTGGTTATCTTTATCTGACATGAAACATTGAAGGTCATATTATTAAGGTGAGACAAAAAGCTAAATAGAAGAAATAACAGGAAAAAATACTTTGTCACACTGTGTCAAACTCTGAAGGTTGTTATACCTCATTACTGTGACAGATTCCTGGTCAGTAAATATACAGGACATGTGCCGTGGACTTCACTTTATAACATGACTCTGAGAAAACAATGATAGTTTATCATCTCTGCTTGGACTGCTCCCCTGCAGCTGCTCTGGCAGTATGCCAGCTAATTTGGAACATGCAACAATGGACCATTTTTTTATTGTGAGGTTTTGATATACATTTCAAGATTCTTCTCATGCAACTTTCCAATTGGTTTGTGCTTTTTTGAAAAGAAAAGTCAGCTGGCCCCACCTTGCTACCCCCTGATAGCAACAGCCACACTAACAAGTCGACTGTGCACCTGGGAACCAATTGCCACTGAAACTAATACTGACAATTGCTAGAGCCATTTGATACAGGACTGAATGCTGGCTGAAATGTATCCTTTTGGATTAAAAAACCTGCTTGGTTTTATCTTTCATTGAAAACTAGGAAATGCTCTTTTATGACACCTAGGTTTTGTCTGCTTTTATGATACATTTGGCAGCTGCCCATCAGCTGTGTGCCTGTGACTCTTCTCGTCATTGTGTGTATAATAAATCTTTAGCCATTTTCCAGGTTCCTACACATTTAGTTAAATTCTTTATAATTCCAAGAGTTCAGTACTCTTGAGTAAAAACACAAACCAGTTATGAAAGGAAGGCAGATTTTACAACAGCCATCCAGCTGTGAGCAGACCGCTGATGGAGAAACAAGATTGAATGAATACAAGAAGGTTTTGTACAGACAGATGGGTGGATAAATAAATGTATACATGGCAGTTTGGTGGATGAATGGAAAGTTATCTGGAAGGCTGGACAGAAATACATGGATAATGAACAGACAAATGGATAAACAAATACCTTTCTGGAAGGATGGATCATAAGTTAGGTAGATGGATAGGTTGAGCTTTCAGACAATAGGAAGTCTGAACATACATTTTGATTCCCCCCCCCCCCCCCCTTAATTTTCTTCCTGTGTCCTGGCGTAGACACAGGAAGCAGAAGCGGGGCAAAAGAGGACTAGCAGCTAAGCTAAAGGCTAACCCATACATGCCTACCTACTATGAAGAAATGCTTTCTTCATAGTAGGTACACCTGGTCTGGCGTTCTGTTAACTTTGACATCATCCAGAGAAGACGGCTCACCCGTTACTACCATCTAATGTAGAACAGATTACTAGATCAATGTGTGCTTCTATGCTTTTTTGTCTCTCTTGTTGTGTCTCTGCTCTGTCTTCTGTAACCCCAGTCGGTCGAGGCAGATGACCGTTCATACTGAGCCCGGTTCTGCCGGAGGTTTTTTTTTCCCGTTAATGGGTGGTTTTTCTTCCCACTGTCGCTTCATGCTTGCTCAGTATGAGGGATTGCAGCAAAACCATGTACAATGCAGACGACTCTCCCTGTGGCTCTACGGTTCCCCAGGAGTGAATGCTGCTTGTCGGGACTTTGATGCAATCAACTGGTTTCCTTATATAGGACATTTTGACCAATCTGTATAATCTGACCCAATCTGTATAATATGATTGAACTTGATTTTGTAAAGTGCCTTGAGATGACATGTTTCATGATTTGGCGCTATATAAATAAAATTGAATTGAATTGAATTGAATACAAAACGGTGGTCCCCTGTCTCTTTCTTACCAAGGCCTGGTCGCTAAACAACAAAGTGGATGAACTGTAATAGTTCAGAAGCTGGAGACCCAATAATTTAGTCAACAACAAAAATGGTTTTAAAAGGTTTATTGAAATACTCGTGTTGCTGGAACAAGAACTGACTGGAGCAAACTCAGCAACCACTGCAGGAAGTAGAACGAGGTTAGTGGCTGAGACCAACTCAGTGTGATGTAATGCGCACTGAATAAAAGCCACCAACCTTTTCAGAAGATGGAAGGTTGCACTTGTTATGCCATAATAACGCCATGATAAATAATTGATCTCTGATTGGATTCTGAACAGTGGAAGGGTTTCAAAGGAACCCCACTCCTGCTGCAACATGAGACCCTCAAGGCTTGGACGGCCCTTCTTCTCACCAGGGGTCCTGCTGCTGGTGATAAAACTTTCCTCCCACAGACAAAGAGTCTCTTCACTTCTGCAGACCTCTTCAGCTCTACAGCAACTCTCTCGCAGACCACCTCTCCAGAACAAAGGAGAAGGCCTGAAACATGAAGCCATATGGCCTCCTCTGCCGGGACATCTGAAGGAATGTAGCTGGGCCAGCCACGCTTGATCCAGGGTCTGCTAGACTCGACTGTCTGCTTCAATGGAGGACCTCCCTGACTGAATCTGGATGAACAACACTGTTACGGCCAGTGGCCTTTGTCTGTTTTGTTTTTCTTTCTTGGTGCAAGTTTGCAGGTGTAGGTGCATCTTCCTGCCAGCTGGTGCCACTGTGGGAACCTCCAGACCTCCAGCCTTCATGTGTCGCTTCCTGGTCTGCCTTCAGCCACTCCCTATTGCAAACATCCTTATCTGGATTGGACGTGACCTGATTGCCCCACCAATCTGTGGAGAGACCTTTTTATTTAAACCCAGCTCTCCCACACAGACAGGGCAGCTGTGTTTTAGAGCAGCTTGCCTCTTTGCTGGGTGGTTTAACCTGTTGACCGTCAGAACAATATTGTTTGTATGTGATACTTTGTGAACCTGCTGACGGTTGTGCTACAAGGTCTTATGCGTAGCTGTCTCTTGAAGGCTTTGTGTAGGCTTTGTTTATTTTGCTTTTGCCCTTTTCATTTTGCTTAAGTCTTGATGCTGTTTGCAGCATCAGGACTAGGTTTTGTGGCCTTAAGTCATTGTGGGTTTTTCTTTTGTCATTTGTGTTGTGTCCCTTGGGGGTGTATTTATTGTTTCAACCTCTTTTGTTCATACCCCAAACTGGACAATAAATTACCCTTTTTTTTTTTTTTTTTTTTTTTTTTTTTTTTTTTAAAAAAACCTTCCTGGTTGTGATATTTAAATGCTACTTCCCCTCCCCTAGACGAGTTGGGGCGTAACAAACACACAAAATATAAAGCTAAGTCTGCTGTTTAACATCATCACCGGTAGCAGGAGCAAAGATCCTGCATTTGAAACAGCTCTGTTGTATTCCTTCTCAGCCCAGATGGAGCTGAAAGCTGTATGCTGAGGAAACCCCGGCTCAAATCGAACTGCAACAAAGTCAGAGACTGCCTAGAGGACCTACAGGCCTCCATTCCCTCCACACCCTGTGGTTGGCCACATGCTGCTGTAAGGCTAACGCTAGCCTGCCAAGAGGCAAACCAACGACTTCCCTGCTTCCAACGCTTCTTCCTGGAACGGCCAAAGTGGACAAAACTCACACATGAGGCATCAACAGGTTGGGCAGCTGGCTGAGGGTGAAGTTAAAAAGGTTTATTGGGAAATGATTTGTAAATTATTGTACATGGGTCTTTGACAGAGCTCTCAACTCTCACGCATTGACCGTGTGACACACGCATTTCACTGACTTCACACGCTCACACGCAACACATGGCATTTCACACGCAAACATGGAATTTCTCACGCATAAAAATCACAAAGCCCATCTGAGCTGCGGACGAGAAAACTCCGCCTTCTGCTGAGCTGTTTCGGCTTCTTTCACAGCTTGTGGCCATCCGTAATTCCTGCTGCAGTTCGTGTTAACAGAGCAGCAGGAAGAGTGATCAGAGTTATGAATAATTTTAGTCTTAACAGTGGTGAAAGCGAGCTGGTAAGGTCCTGTACCGCGGACACATGAGGGGAGGGGGGGGGGGGCGGGGGGAGAGCTGCTTGCTTGCTGCACGCAGGATCATAAAAACAGTTCTGCTATCCAGATGCAGTTTAAAACGCCACTTGGTCTGTTTATAAGTTTCATTTTTATTAATTCTGCATTTTTTAACTACATGCACCGTATTTCTGTGCCTCCGCGCTTGCTCACCCCCCCCCTCCTTTTCCCTCGGAGCAGGTGCTTTTATCACCGTTCACTATTCAAAACGTGAATCATACGTTTAATTCCCTCACATCGGTAGCAACGTGTGCCAGTTAAAGTCAATAGGAGAGTTGCTCTTGTAGTTTTAACAACATAGAATCAGTGGCGCTTCGGTGGGCTGCTGCCTTGCGCTTTAATTCAGGTGCGCACTTTTAAGGGTCATTTTAAAGAACTTGTAACATCAGGGGCTTCATCTCAGATCTGTCAGTACTCACGTTTCCTTTATAGGAGCCCTTTACAGCCTTTAGTTATGTATTTTCCCCACTTTTTATCCGTCGCACGCAGCGCACCAACGGGGGTAAAATCCGCCCACCTCACCAGAGCGCACTGACAAGAGCAATAGAGATCCGTCTGTTCAGCGCGGCGACTGACTGAGAAACCTGTCGCTGTGAAAGGTGATGATGATGGTTATAAACTGTAACAGTCTAGAAGCGCATTGAGCTGAAAAGAGGGAGACATCAGCAGCTGGATCGTGCGTAATGATGCAGCGGGAACCTCTGTGAGCTTCAGTGTTGCTGCTGAGGGGAAACTGCATGTTGACCATAAAGGCTTGATGAAATCACCAATCAGGTTATAGATCTACAATGATAAACAAACCCATAGATGAATGTGTAACAGTTTAATAATTCAGTCAATAACTTAAAACTACTTAATTTTATTTAGTATTATTTGAACAATTGTGTATTTTTTTATGTTTTAATCCATTAACAGAACAATAAAGCATTAATATGTCTCTTTCTCTTTTTAACAAAAGTAATACATGTCTACTTCATTGTCTGGTGGGATAAAAATGAGATGGAGTTGACTCCACCACTCTTCCAGGGTCTGGTTAGCCCCGCCCCCAAACAAGCCCCGCCCCCAAATTAGCATAATCTCACTCTTAACTTTTGATAAAAGTTGAGAGGTCTGGTCTTTGAACAAAGGGCTAACGAAATAGCTCATTGCAAGCATTCGGTACCATGTCACGGTCGAGTGTTTATAACAAAAGTTTATCTCCACAAGGGTTTCATACATTGATGGGACATTAATGTTTACGTTATCCGGCCCACTCATTATGACTAAAAATAAAGCTAAAGCCTTTATTTGTTAGTGCCGAAAGCCCGCTAGCCAAACATGCTATTAGCCTTGCTAACATCCGGTTTCGGACATTTCAAAAGGAGTTCTTTTAAAGCATAAAGCGTAACTGTTCTGCTCCGCCATCCTTCGATGGTGTTATGAGCCTTATCCCCGCATTACTATCGAATATTAATGTTGGTAAAGGTAATTTTGATAACTTTATGTTGTAACCTCGTAGCCACCGATTTGCTACAGCAACCCCTAGTGTCCGGAGGTAGAATCACATAAACAAAGGCAAGCGATTCTGAATTAAATTATTTTACAGGACAAATCGGTCCTCAGAATATTATTTCAACAAATAATGTTTTGTTTAACTTGGGCTTTGCATTGTAAATGGGTTGAAACACATGCAAAATGTTTTTTTTTTAACTCCATTCCATGTTTTTTGGAATCAGATCTTCAGTGAACAAGGATTCACTGAATTATTCTGACCATGATCAACCACTCTTGTTTTGTCTTTTGTTTGTTTTGCATGTAAATAGTTCCTTAACTTAGCTTCTTTTTATCTTCATTTTGCTTAGTAGTTTAGTTAACTTCCTCTAGTAGAGAGGATTTGTTCGAAATATTGTGTTAATTCAGATAAACAGCATTACATAGTGATGTTCATTTTATTTCTGTTATTAAATTCTTGGACTTGAAAAGAAGTTGTCACTCCTTTATTCTGTGTGTGCAGGTTTTGCTGTTAAAAGATCGCGAGTGCTCGAATTCATCCCTTTCAACCATTGTCTTGAGATCAGCTTAAGAGCTGATAATCACCAGACAATACCTAATAGACAGAGGGTTATTTAATAAACATTAAACAGTGTATAATTGTATAACACACTGGTTCTGACTAGTCCAGGCCTGGGTCATACACAATAAGGCACACATCAGGTACAGGTTTCCAAAGGGGCAGAGGCAGACAGGTTTGGTCGTGAGGCAAAATCCACAAAGCAAAAACTGGTCAATCACAGGCAGGCAAACAAAGAACGCTGGACGGTCTAATCACACAAAGGTTTTCAAGGATATGGCAGTTAAAACACTAGTAGAATAGAGAATATATAGTGGCAACTCCACTTAATTGGAGCTATTGCAATTGTAACTATTCAAACCTGATTGCAGGAGCTGAGCAGGCAGAAACTCTCAGAGACACAAACCAAGATTAGGCAGAATCATTACACAAACTGCGACTGTGGATCAACTCTCACACTCTAGGATAACGTGTACTGATTGTCACAGAGTCCTGGCTGGATCAAAACATCCCCCATTCGGCAATCGAGCTAGTGGGCCGTGCTGTCTTCCGAGCCGACCGGGCAATAGAGTCTGGTACGAGTCTAGGGACTTTGTGTTTACATTGACAACAGATGGTGCACTAACGCAACTGTTAAACACACTGCTCTCCAGACATTAAATTTATAATGCTACAGTGCAGACCCTTTTTTCTGTGCAGGGAGTTCACATCAGTGATAATTGCTGTCTATGTGCCTCCTGATGTTAATGGTAAAGCAGTAATGGAGACGCTACTTCTGTCCATTGGCCAGCATTGAGCTACACAGCCGGACAGTGTAATCACAATTGCAGGAGATTTCAATCATGCCAACCTGAAATCCGTACTACCTAAATACTACAAATATGTGAAGTTCCCCACCGAGGAAAATTATACTTCAGACCTAGTCTACTGCAACATCTCTAATGCTTATAAAGCCAGCCCTCATCTGGGTCTCTCCGATCACCTGTCCATCCCCCTTATTCCTGCGTACAGACCACTAATCCGGCAACAAAAAACAGTCACAAGAACAGTTAAAGTTTGAACTGAGAAAACCACCACAGCCCTATAGGATTGTTTTAAGATCACAGACTGGGGGTCTTTGCAGAAGGGACAGACATGGACAGTCATACATCTGCAGTATTGGACTACATAATTTTTTGCACTGCGAATGTGACAGAGACTAAAACTTTCAGAGTCCCCTAACCAGAAACGCTGGCTCAATAGCGAAGTAAAGTGCCAGCTAAAGGCAAAGGAATTTTGCCTTTAAAACAGGGGACCTGCTAAGCTACAAAGAAACTCGGATAAATCTGCGGAAGGGCATTAAGATGCCAAGCACAGCTACCGGAAGCGCATTGAGGTCCACTTCTACAACAACAACTCCAGAGGTATATAGCAGGGGATTAAGGCCCTGACTGACTACAATAACAGCACCGCAATCACAATACCATCTGACAGCAACCTCCTGGATACACTGAACCAGTTCTTTGCTCGCTTCGATCATCACAGCAGGGAAAACACCATTCCTGCTCCACCAGAGGATGACAACCTGCTACAACTGCAGCCACGTCTGATCAGAGATACCCTGCGCAGAGTCAACGTGAGGAAGGCACCTGGACAAGATGGCTTCACAGGATGGGTACTCAAGGCCTACAAGGAGCAGCTAGCAGAGGTATTTACAACCATCTTAAATCAGCCATCATCATCCCTTTACCTAAAAAGAACACAGTGAACTGCCTGAATGACTATCACCCGGTTGCTCTCTCTCCTCTCATTACAAAGTGTTTTGAGAAACTCATCCTCCCGTGCATCAAGTCCACCATTCCAGCTGACCTCGACCAATTACAGTTGGTCTACCAAGCAAACAGGTCAACAGAGGACGTGGTCTTGATGGCACTCCACAAGCCAAAGCTGTCTCCAAGTAGAACTGATCTTGACAAAATGTCCCAATTCAGTCAAATAAACTACAAAAGCTTAGATGACATTATTCACCATCTAAGTTCCTCCCCCTGCTGCCTAGATGTTCAGCCTAAAGCCTTCTTTAAGAAAGTTTTGGCTGTCATAATGTCTGATTTGACTCGGATAATAAATACGTCCCTTCTGTCAGGTGTTTTCCCCAGTCTCTAAAACAGCAATTATCAAATCACTGTTGAAAAAAATTATTTAGGCAAATTACTACTGCAGAACTACAGGCCCATTTCAAACTTCCCCTATCAGTAAGATTATTGAAAAAGCTGTGTTTCAACAATTAAACACCTTAACTATGAACAGCCGCTTTGACGTTTTCCAGGCAGGTTTCTGTGCTCACCACAGTACAGAGACCACCCTTGTCAAGGTGTTTAATGATACCCATATAAATGCAGACTGGAAGGAGTGCTGGTATTATTTGACCTCAGTCCATTTGATACTGTTGATCACTCCATTCTGTTAGAGCGCCCGGAAAACTGGGTCGGCCTTTCTGGTACAGCACTCAACTGGTTTAAATCCTATTTAAAGGACAGGGACTTTTTTTGTGTCAGTAGGTAACTTTACATCAGAGACGACAAAGATCACATGTGGGATACCCCAAGGGTCCATCTTGGGTCCCCTCCTATTAAATATCTACAGTACATGCTCCCTCTAGCTCAGATCATAAAAAAACAATAACATCAGTTACCATAACTATGCAGATAACATACAGCTCTACATCACCATGTCACCAGATGACTATGAACCCATTCAAGCGCTGAGTAAATGTTTAGAAGAAATAAATGCATGGATGTGCCAAAACATTCTTCAATTGAATCAAAACAAAACTGAAGTAATAATTTTTGGACAAATAGAGGAGATATCAAGAGTTAGCACACAGCTTCAGTTGCTTCAGCTAATAACCACCAGTCAGGCCCAAAATCTGGGTGTAGTGGTGGACTCAGGCCTGAATCTCCAAAAGCGTCTAAACACAATTGCAAGGTTGGCCTTCTATCGCCTGAAGAACATTTCCAGGATTAAAGGACTAATGTCTCAGCAGGATCTGGAAAAACTAATCTATTCCTTTATTTTTAGTCGAATTGATTACTGCAACGGTGTTTTCACAGGTCTGCCTAAAAAGTGGATCAGACAGCTGCAGCTGATCCAGAACGCTGCTGCCCGCGTCCTCACTAAGACTAAGCAAGTAGAGCACATCACCCCAGTTCTAAAGTCCTTAAATTGGCTCCTTGTGTCTTAGAGAATAGACTTTCAAATACTTCTGTTAGTATTAAACAGTATAAATCACTGAATGGCTTAGCACCTAAATACATCACAGACTTGTTATCAGTGTATCAACCCTCCAGACCACTCAGGTCTTCTGGCTCCAGCCTACTCTGCACAACCAGATCCAGAACCAAACACAGAGAAGCAGCATTTAGTTCCTATGCTTCACTTATCTGGAACAAACTTCCAGAAAACTGTAAAAGTGCGGAAAGCCTGAGTTCTGTTTTTAAATATCACTTTCCCATGTTTTATCTTGTTTCAATTTATTCAAACTTGCTTTTATTTATTTTTTTATTTTCCTATGTTTTAATCATGTGAAGCACTTTGCATTGTCTTTGTACTGAAATGTGCTTCACAAATAAATTTGCCTTGTGTTCCCTTGCCTAGCATTGCCTTGCCTTACCATGTATGACCCTAGCCCAATTCATGGACCTGTCTCCAGCCTCGGCCTTTTCTGCCTTGCCCGACTCCAGCAGGGGATTTTGCCAGCCTGCACCAAGGTTTTTTATTTGTTTATTGTTGACGTGTCCAGCTCAAGTATCGGGTTCTCTGAGCACCCTGAGGCATAATAATGAAGTTCAGTTTGTTATTACACTTGGTAAAAAGTTTTCTTCCAAAGCAAACTTGGACAAATTCTTCATATCACTGACTTTGCATGAATCCCTTACACTGAGGAATACTGGATAAGCCGACTGGGAAGTATCTCTTCCCGCACAAGAACCATCAGCACTAGCGTCCCCCCAGGGGTGTTTTCGCTCCCCACTCCTCTTCTCCATCCATCCATCCATTTTCCGACAAACTTATCCCTGCTGGGGTCGCGAGGGGTCAGTCTATCGCAAGGCACTCCTCTTCTCTTGGTGCCTATATCCAGCGGTCATCCAACGACAATTTAGAGAGACCAATAAGCTTAAAAGTATTGTTTTTATACTGTGGATCCACATAAGAATAAAAGAAGACATTCTGTTTCTGTAACCTGAAACCTAAACATTTCTTCCTATGATTGTTATGCCACTGTCTTTCCCTATATCCGTCCATTTATTTTCTATACCCTTTTATCGGTGCAGGGTCTCTGGGGGCTGATGCCTATCTCCAGTGGTCAATAGGTGAGATGCTGGATACATCCTGGACAGATCGCCAGTTCATTAAAGGGCAACACAGAGAGATACAGGACAAACAACCATGCTCACACCTAAAGGCAATTTAGAGTACCCAATCAACCTAATAGTCCTGTTTTTGGACTGTTGGAGGAAGCTGGAGAGAACCCACGCATGTGCAGAGAGAAAATGTAAAAACTCCATGCAGAAAGACCCCGGTCAAACCCGGAGTTCGAGATAAACTATGGATTCCCATTCTTTAGCTTTGAACCAGACAACTACTATAAAAGTGTAGCCTAGTCAGCTCTACCACAACCTTCCTTTGAACTGAATTGATTTAATGTCCTTTATAAACTAAAAACACTTCCACTGTTTTTGTGCTGTGTTGCTTCAAGGAAACATTTGGTTACACCCTTTCATAACATTAGCCAACATACACAGTTGAACTATTGGAGACAAAATATCTTCTCTTCTACCTGTACAGAAAGAGTGATGTACATAATTGATTTAGTCTCATTTGGAGAACAAGCTTTAAACAGAATGATGAACACAAGCAGGTCCTTGCGAACCACCATCTTACCATACACCTATTCTGTCTTTGTTATTTACTCTAATTAGAGCTCTTTTATATTTTGTAAAAGGACCCTGTGACATTCAAGGTAAGCACGTTAAATACTTAACATGTGGAGAACAGACACCTTTTATGTGCTAAATAAATAACATAGAGAGACCAGACTTCCTTAACCCCCCTGCAGTCCTCATATTCTGTATACACCCCGCGTCTTCCGGGTCATAATGACCCGGCTTCAGTAAACCTCCAATATAAAGCAGTCTAATTTTTGCTGACTCTATTTTGCCTGAAGGAACAACTTGCCATTCACCACAAATCGAGTGAATGCCTGAATTTTGGCTCTTCATATGGCAGAAAGACTGCATTTATTCAGGAGATACTGAGATCACTGTTAATTCTATAATTTTTTTTTTTTGTATAGGGGGTTATTGTTTGTATGAAGGTGAGCAATGTTTGTATAGTTTTTCTATAGACTAAAGTAGCAGAAATGTGCAGCAAGTAGATTTTAATGCATTTTATTTAATCCTAATAAGCCATTTATTGTGCCAGTGAAAAATAACAGTAAATACCTCCAACTCTTCTGAATCAGAGTTGTCTTGCTGGTCATTTGAATGAATCTTTTCTAGAACCCGTTCAGTAGTGATACACACTCATGGGTGCAGCGGAGAGGATTTGGGGTACCATTGTCATCTGCAGTGCCCTTATAGGCTCTGAGCAGCCTCAAAGATTAGCAATATTGGTACATTATGATCACGAGAATCTGTACTTTCCCGCACTGTTTTCCCACTTTTTATTTGCCCTCTGTAGGATGGGAACTGCACCCATACTGACCAGTTGGCAATATTTGTATATTTGTGATCATGAGATTCTATATCTTCCTACATTTCTAGACACCCTCATCTATAGTGCCAACCCCTTAGCTGCCAAATCCAGGCAGTGTACAGGCAGTGCATTCTGGTGGAGAAGACCACATCTTTTGTCATGTTTTTACAGGGTCATGCTTACATGCTAATATGAATAAAGGCAAAATTTTACTTTTTGCTAATACTGGGGTCAATCTAGGTAAAGTCATCAAATTTGATCAAGCTGAACAAATATAATTCGTTTTTTTTTGTGCTTTTAAACTCGGTTTTGGGTCATTATGACCCAAAGGCAACAGGAAGGTTAAAGACACTGATTTACAAAGCTTGGTTCATCTGTGGTGCATAACAAAGAAGGGGGAGTGTTTACTTTGAAACATCGGGTCCTGAGAACAGACACCTGGAGGTGGAGAGGAGAGATAATAAAAAGGAGACACGTTGTAATAGTTCAACCCTGGCTCCATGGGTGAAACATATATGCTATACTTTGTCTGTTGAACTCGTTGCAGCAAGTAAAAAAGGCCTGTCTCTAATCTCAGCGGGGCGAGGGTCTGTCGTTTCTCTTTTAAGTAAGATGAATATTAGAATTTCACAATCTTTAAAAACTAGGCGCGCAGGTTTATCAGGACTGTTAAATTGGACACTGATATAAACACAACGAAAGCCAGGGTTCTGTCTGATAAAAAGCAAAAAAATGTATCAATCACATTATGACAAAATTTTTATTGCATTTATTTGGGTAAAACCCCAATAAATTCAGCACCTATATAGATTAAAATATATAATTTAGAAGTGTTGTTTCCGTGAATTGCAAAAAAGAAAAGCTAACACTGGAAACAGATGTATATGTCCTGTATGGAAGTATGTACTGTGATTTATTATTATTGCTAATCTTTAATGTAGATCTGTGTACTTTCATTTGCTGCTGATACACATTTTCTCCCAGAGGGACAAATAAAAGAGTATTCTATTAGATTCATTTTCCAGTATAAACATAGATGCAGTCCATTGAAACAAATATTTCACAGAGTAGCTAAGGATCAGTTCCATTGAAAACATTTTTTATGGTGTGGACATAAAGTTGGTCAATGCAAAAGTTTTTTTTTCCAGTACTTTCCTGACCCACACCCAGAATCATACGCAGGAAAAAGCGAGTGCAAAAGCCATATTTATTTATTCACAAGGAAAAATGACACAGATTGTGCACAATTGGGATAGAATTCTGAGTCTAATGTTCTACGGTGTTTGGAAGGGCGATAGGTGGTTAGAGAAGATGAGGAGCTCAGCTTGCAGGGCTGATAAGCTATCGTCTGCAGGGTAGGTTGCTCTGGTTTCTGAATAGCTTCTGCTTTAGTTGTCAGCTTCAATCTGGGCCCACAGATTTTTATTATGTACTTGCAATATTATTAGCCATAATAGTGGCTTATTCCTTTCCAACTAAACAGAGGACTGTTTACTGACTTCTTTAAGTCGCCCTCAAACATTAGAGTCTTGAAGGGATTTTGGTCTGATTTTAGTTCTGTCTCATAGGTCATTGTACCTTGTACAATGTGTGTGTGTGTGTGTGTGTGTGTGTGTGTGTGTGTGTGTGTGTGTGTGTGTGTGTGTGTGTGTGTGTGTGTTCTGCTTATAACTTTTTGTTCTCTCTCTTTTTTTTCTTCATAGTAGGTACACCTGGTCTGGCGTTCTGTTATCTGAGACATCATCCAGAGAAGACAGATCACCACTATTACCATCTAATGTACAACAGATTACTGGATCAATGTGTGCTTCTGTGCTTTTTTGTCTCTCTTGTTGTGTCTCTGCTCTGTCTTCTGTAACCCCCAGTCGGTCGAGGCAGATGACCGTTCATACTAAACCTGGTTCTGCTGGAGGTTTTTCCTTCCCGTTAATGGGTGTTTTTTCTTTCCACTGTCGCTTCATGCTTGCTCAGTATGAGGGATTGCTGCAAAGCCATGGACAATGCAGACGACTCTCCCTGTAGCTCTACGCTTCTCCAGGAGTGAATGCTGCTTGTCGGGACTTTGATGCAATCAACTGGTTCTCTTATATAGGAAATTTTTGACCAATCTGTATAATCTGATTGAATTTGAATTTGTAAAGTGCCTTGAGATGACATGTTTCATGAATTAGCGCTATATATATAAAATTGAATTGAATTGAATGTGTGTGTGTGTGTGTGTGTGTGTGTGTGTGTGTGTGTGTGTGTGTGTGTGTGTGTGTGTGTGTGTGTGTGTGTGTGTGTGTGTGTGTGTGTGTGTGTTAGGGGGGATGTTAGTCCAGGCCTGTTAATTTAGGTGGAGGGTTATATCTTGGTGAGTTAGTTTTGTTCTACTTTTTCCTTTTTTTTTTTTTTTTTTTTTTTTTTTTTTTTTTTTTCCCCAGTGTCCTGTCTAGCAATGTGGCAATAGGAATTGATGTCTCAATGCCAGATAGAGCTCGACAGATTTTGCTTTTACAAGTGGAGCAAACAGCTTTCGCCATTGTGCTCCACTTGATTTATGCTTGTAAATAACTTTATTATGATTCCTGCAAGGAGAATTTCAAATTATATGGACATGACAATGGGAGACTAAAGGAAGAAGAAAAAGTGAAAGAAAAGAAAAAAAAGATTAGAGGTGAAAGAAAGAGGAGATAAAAGGGAGAGAGTGATAAAACCTTCTTTGTCTGCTCCATCACCTGGAAAGAGACACAAAAAGAACAGCACAACCAACAGACATAAAGCAACAGCTACACTCGAATAACACCTAGATGCCATTGCTAAATCATATATATTATTATGTAAGCTGACATGTGTAATGTGATATTTGAAAAAAGAAAGTGAAAGAACATAAATAAATAAATAAACACATTATAAGATTACTGTATATAAGTGAACACTTAATACCTGGGACCCAGCACCTGTGGGAGATATGAAAGTGCACTAGTTTAGGTGAAGATTATCCAGAAATAGTTTGATAGTGATTGTGGAGAACCGAAGACCCACCTTCCCCGAGCACAGAGACAGGCGTCAGGGGACCCGTAACCCCGGACTCCCAAAGGGGCCCCTAAAGCAGGTCGCCCAGGAGGGGCCGACACAGGATATCCGCAACACCCCCCCCCAAGGAAGGAGCAGAGACGACCCCGAGGAAATCCCCCAGCCACCGCTATGCCGACGCCCCCAAGAGCCGCGGAGACGAGCCCGTGGGCTCCGCCGGCAGCTAGCCCCGCTGAAGTGGACCCGGCCATGGGCCCTGAGGGCCAGAGGCCCCAGGGGCGCCCCGCCCCCGCGACAAGGGCCCCGGCCGCCCCCCGGGGGGCCAGGCCCCGCGAAGAGGCCGCCGGGAGTGGGCCGGCGCACGCCCGGGAACCCGCCCCAAACCCGAAGCCAACCAACGCGCCAGGGGGCCAAGGCGCCCACCAACAAAGTGGAGGAGGGCAGGACGTGGGGGGATGGGCTCCGCACCTAGCGGAGACTTGAGATGTTCTTGGGAGAGGGAGCGGACCACACCCATACCTGGAGAAAAAAAAAAAAAAAAAAAAAAAACTCATTCACCCCATCCCTCCCTTGTGCCCCACTCACCACACACAGAGAAAAAAAAAAAAAAAAAAAGACGCTGTACACACATTCCCACATAACACTCACATCCAACACTGACCATAGGGGGGGGGGTCACCCCAAATCGACTATACGACTGCTTGTGCCCGACCCCCGGCCCCGGCCCCAGACCAGACGCCCCCCGGACCGGGCCCCCCCAAGAGGGCGGGCCAACACGACCCGCACGAGCCACCCGGCCAGAGCCCCCCCCCTCCCCCTAAATACCTAATAAACCCCTTCCCTCCCCCCACCTTACCCTTGCCATCCCTGCCCCCCGCCCCCTGGGGGGAGCAGAGGTATCAGCCCCAGACCTGGCAAGCCGCTGACTGCACACCGCAGCCCCCCACCAAGACCCCGGACACAGTGGCCCGCTCCAGGCCCCAGACTCCTTGCCGCCATCGGAGAACGGGGGTGTGCAGAAGACCCCGACCCTCCCTACGCCCGCTCAAATGTTGTGTTGTTGCATGTTGTTCTCAAGTGCGTTTAAAAACTGGGAGCGCCGAAGGGGATGCACGGCACAGCCCACCCCCCTTCCGGAAGGTAGCTGTTGCCAGCGCACCCCCTCCGTGTTCTACTTTTTCCATGTTCAGCCAATTTATTGAAAGTTGCTCTTTGAGATGTTCAAACCTCAGGATATCGATATATAACCCAGCACTGCTTCAACTTTCTCCAAATGCCTTACCTCTGCCTTATGCTCTTTCAGGAAACTCAGCAACGTATACAACAGGATGAACGAATGAGGTAAGTTCATTAAGTTGAGATTCGGTTGTTTTATAGTGACACAGAGATGCTGAGAAAATATTGCCATGTTTAATACGGACGTTTGCAGATAAAAATCAACAAAGGGGGAAGAAAAAGCAGGTGAGATGTGCAGCTACACAGCTGCGGTCATAAAAGGCATCCCTGACAGACATGAAAGCAGATGAAAGTCTGGATTCAAATCTGCTCTCTGGCTTCTATCTGCTGTCAATGAGGTGAAGAAAACTAGGAGAGAGTACAAGAGTGAACAAGAAATCCTGAAGAGAAAAAAGAGAGGAAGAAAAATGATTGTTGGCAGGGGTGCAGGATATACTGTACTCCAGCTGTATTTAATAAAAAGCGCAGCAGTGTTGATGTGAGTGTGGGGAATTTCTCCAAACATTCTGCAGAGCTAGAAAGGCCAGTGAACTCCCTGTGATGCTCTGGCTAAGGATTTCCTCCTTTAAGCACTTAATGAGGAACTGGGGAGACATCAAACTAACAGGTAGGTCAACTTGAGTGTTTAATATTTACAGTCCAGTTCGGAGCTAATATGTTCTGTTTTAGCTGCTACTGCTGAATGTGTCCATGCTTAAAGCAGCAGATCGCTTCCCCTTAAGGAGAGGACAACCTGCAAAACAAGCACACAAGAGCTTATTAAGTACTTTTAGGCAAAAAGTCTCAATAGCGAGCAGAAAACACTTTCATATCCCCAGTTCGTCTTAGTTCTGGTGACCTGGTGAACATTAGTCCAAAAGCAAAACAAAAAAGATTATGTTGCAGAAATAAAAGAATGATCAGGGGTGCACTACAGTTTAGAGATATATATTCCTGTGTTTTTGTTTTTTACTGCCTATTTCCAAATGTGATGTCATGTTTTTTGTGTCATGATAAAAACAATAGACACATCTCAATACTACATTTGGATACCATGTCACACATAATGACTTTGAATGTATTTTTCTGATTTTCTTCCACTGATGTATTTCAGTATAATGAAAAGCTGGGAACCTGGGTTATGTGATTGGTTCTGACACAAACTTCGCTGAGTGAAGAAATGAGAGAGATCACATTTAATAGCTGAAAAAAGGGCTGGGAAGGACTGTCTTAATTTGTGAGACGTGAAAGATGATGATGTGGACGAACACAAATGTGGGATGGGAGTACGAGTTGCATGGTGGATGGACTGATGATGGGGTTAATGACGAAAACACCAAGGAAGCTGGGCACGTTTTTGACCGGGATAATAGGTGGGAGCTTGGATGTGTTTCTTGTGCATGGCTATTTTATTTTTGAGCTGAATAAAGGGCAGATTTGAAACTGAGTATGAACGGATGAGATGGGGGAATGAGGAAAAGAGGATGTCAGGACAGAGGGTTGGTATCCAAGCTAGCTTCAAAAGGTAAAAGCTAGAAGGCTGCTGAGACGTGTGAATTGTGTGCATACTCCACCCAGGTAAGATGTTATTTCCAGATAACCAGGTTAGAGGAGCATACAAACCAGAGGGCGTTCACAAGCTCCTGATTCATGTGTTTGCATTTTCTGCTGGTTTGTGGATAGAAACCTGAGGTGAATCGGGATTTGGCCCCTAAGCCGGGCGTACACTGTACGAGTTTTTCCCCTTTTCGGGCCGATTCTTCAGTGGTGCGAGCATTTTTTGAATCGGGCCGAATTTCAGCTTGATCGTAGAGGGGGGAGGAGGGGGGAATGGCTTCTCACGACTACCTCCCGATCAGGAATCGGACGGTCGGTGAAAATCAAACATGTTTGAAATTCAGTCGGCTGTCGTGAGCGCATCCTGCTGTTCAAGCAGAGCTACGAGGGGGCGCCCTCCCCTCCTCTCCGTCCCCGCCAGCGGAGGGAGGGGAGCGGGCGTCCCTGAAGCGACCTCCGCCCGGCCCGCTCGCGGGGGGGCGTTGGGGAGGGCGGCAACGCGCTGGCCGAGCGGCCGCCGGTGCGTCTCGTCCCTCCTCTCTCCCCTCCGTTCCCCCGACGCCCGGTGCCTCCTGCGGGCCTTGCCAGAGCTGGGCTCGAACCCCTGCTCTGGGTCCCTGTCACCTACCGTCGCTCCCCTGCCTCTGCCATCACAGCGAGCGGTCCCAGAGGGGGCACGACGTACAGTGTGAGCAGTCCGGTCGCGTATGAGCGCCGCGCCGCACAGATCGTGAGCGGTGAACTTTTTAAACCCCGCGGCTCCGTCGCACAGTTTGAGATGTATATAAGTACCACGACTGAAAAACTCGTACAGTGTACGCCCGGCTTAAGGAGGAACAGCATTTTCTTCAAACTTGAGCAATGAACTAGGGACCTCAATCTGAAAGGATTTTGGTGGAGATCCTGTGGAGCCTCCTCTAGTGCAGAATTGGGGATTCTGGTTTATTGGGGGTTTCATCAGAACTATCTATATAGCACATTGATTTAACGTTATGGGATCAAGGAAGATAGGTGATGATGAAGTTAAACAAAGAGAAGAACAATGACCAGCATAACTGTTGGGAGTTGAGGCATTTGGTGGATTGCAGGTAAGTAAGGTGCTTGTGGTCAGTCCTCACAGTAATCAACTGCTCTATACCTTCAAGATAGTGCCTCCATTCCCCAAGGGCCAGTTTGATGGCTTACAGCTCTCAATCTCCAATGACAAAGGAGAAAAGTATTTTGAGAAAAATGCACATAGGTGAAGTTTTCCATCAGAAGGAGCTATCTGGGGAAGGACTGCACCAACCCTCTCCAATATCTCTGATTTTATCAACAAATCGAAATCTTCCACCTGCCCACTTGATCCCATTCCGTCTGCCCTGGCCAAATCCTGCCTTCAATCTCTCCTCCCCTTCATAACTGCCATCATCCACTCCTCGTTTTGTTCTGGAATTGTTCCTTCTCTTTTCAAAACTGCTATTATCAGTCCTATTGTGAAGAAACCTGGATTAGATCCCAACAAATACAATAATCTCCGCCCAATTTGAAATTTATCTTTTATCTCAAAAATACTGGAAAAAACAGTTGCTTCTCAGCTTCACTCTCACTTAACTTACAACAACCTTTATGAACAGTTCCAGTCTGGCTTCCGTCCCCGTCATAGCACTGAAACCGCCCTTTTAAAAATAACTAATGATATTTTAATAGCAGCTGACTCTGGTCTAATTTACATCCTCATTCTTCTTGATCTAAGCGCAGCCTTTGAAACAGTTTCCCACTCTACCCTACTCCATCGACTATACACAATTGGCATCATTCATACTCCCCTAGCCTGGTTTCAATCCTATATTTCTGGCCGCACTCAGTTGGTTCAGATTAAGTCCTATCATTCCAACTCCTCTCCAGTTACCACCGATGTTCCCCAGGGCTTTGTCCTGGGACCCCTACTGTTTATTATTTACATTCTCCCTCTTAGCAATATCTTCAGGAAATTCAACATAAATTTTCACTGTTATGCGGATGACACCCAGCTCTATCTTTCCTGTAAACCAAACTCTTCACTCCCACCTCCTTCATTAATCTCCTGTTTAACCGACATAAAATCTTGGTTCACCTCCAACTTTCTTAAACTGGATAATGACAAGACCGAAATCCTCCTAGTGGGTACCAAATCTACATTATCTAAAGCTGACAGTTTCTCCCTTTCTTTTGACAACTCGGTAATCTCCCCCTCACCTCAGGTCAAGAGTCTGGGTGTCATCCTTGATAGTACGTTGTCCTTCTCCTCTCACATTAACAACCTTACTTGCACTGCTTACTTTCACTTACACAATATCAATTGCCTTCGCCCTTCTCTCTCCCCTGGTTCCACCTGCACTCTCGTTCATAGTCTGGTCACTTCCCGCATCGATTACTGTAATTCTCTTCTTTTCAGTCTTCCTCAAAAATCCCTTCACAAGCTTCAGGCAGTGCAAAACTCAGCAGCTCGCATCAGTCCTACAGCAGCTCCACTGGCTACCTGTCAAGTTCAGAATTCAGTTCAAAATCCTCCTACTTACTTTTAAAGTTATTCACAATTTCTCCCCTCCATATCTCTCTGATTTACTTCAAATTTCTACTCCCTCTCACATACTTAGATCCTCTTCTACCATTCACCTCGTTGTTCCTTCCGCCCGCACCATGGGGAGCAGAGCTTTTTTACAAAAAGTAAGAATTGTGGATTCACAAAATTTGTTAGCCAGAATTCCATGACCTTGCTTAGCAGCACCACAGAAAATACTCTGACGTAATTGTTCAAAAAATGTCATAGAGAATAGAGAAAAATTAACAGCTTGAAAAATATGATAAAAAGAGAATATATAGATAATATAAATATATCTATGCAGTATTTGGACAGACTATATGCAACTTTTTTGCATTATTCGAGACTTCAAGTACACAACAAAATATATTTAAGTGATAAAAAGGAGGGGGTGCGCTGGCAACAGCTACCTTCCGGAAGGGGGGTGGGCTGTGCCGTGCATCCCCTTCGGCGCTCCCAGTTTTTAAACGCACTTGAGAACAACATGCAACAACACAACTTTTGAGCAGGCGTAGGGAGGGTCGGGGTCTTCTGCACACCCCCGTTCTCCGATGGCGGCAAGGAGTCTGGGGCCTGGAGGAGGTGCGGGCCACTGTGTCCGGGGTCTTGACGGGGGGCTGCGGTGTGTAGTCAGCGGCTTACCAGGTCTGGGGCTGATACCTCTGCTCCCCCCAGGGGGCGGGGGGCAGGGATGGCAAGGGTAAGGTGGGGGGAGGGAGGGGGTTTATTAGGTATTTAGGGGGAGGGGGGGGGCTCTGGCCGGGTGGCTCGTGCGGGTCGTGTTGGCCCGCCCTCTTGGGGGGGCCCGGTCCGGGGGGCGTCTGGTCTGGGGCCGGGGCCGGGGGTCGGGCACAAGCAGTCGTATAGTCGATTTGGGGTGACCCCCCCCCCCCTTTGGTCAGTGTTGGATGTGAGTGTTATGTGGGAATGTGTGTACAGCGTCTTTTTTTTTTTTTTTTTTTTCTGTGTGTGGTGAGTGGGGCACAAGGGAGGGATGGGGTGAATGAGTTTTTTTTTTTTTTTTTTTTTTTTTCCAGGTATGGGGGTGGTCCGCTCCCTCTCCCAAGAACATCTCAAGTCTCCGCTAGGTGCGGAGCCCATCCCCCCACGTCCTGCCCTCCTCCACTTCGTTGGCGGGCGCCTTGGCCCCCTGGCGCATTGGTTGGCTTCGGGTTTGGGGCGGGTTCCCGGGCGTGCGCCGGCCCGCTCCCGGCGGCCTCTTCGCGGGGCCTGGCACCCCGGGGGGCGGCCGGGGCCCTCGTCGCGGGGGCGGGGCGCCCCTGGGGCCTCTGGCCCTCAGGGCCCATGGCCGGGACCACTTCAGCGGGGCTAGCTGCCGGCGGAGCCCACGGGCTCGTCTCCGCAGCTCTTGAGGGCGTCGGCATTGCGGTGGCTGGGGGATTTCCTCGGGGTCGTCTCTGCTCCTTCCTTGGGGGGGGGGGGTTGCAGATATCCTGTGTCGGCCCCTCCTGGGCGACCTGCTTTAGGGGCCCCTTTGGGAGTCCGGGGTTACGGGTCCCCTGACGCCTGCCTCTGTGCTCGGGGAAGGTGGGTCTTCGGTTCTCCACAATCACTATCAAGCTATTTCTGGATAATCTTCACCTAAACTAGTGCACTTTCACATCTCCCACAGGTGCTGGGTCCCAGGTATTAAGTGTTCACTTATATACAGTAATCTTATAATTTATTTATTTATTTATTTATGTTCTTTCACTTTCTTTTTTCAAATATCACATTACACATGTCAGCTTACATAATAATATATATGATTTAGCAATGGCATCTAGGTGTTATTCGAGTGTATCTGTTGCTTTATGTCTGTTGGTTGTGCTGTTCTTTTTGTGTCTCTTTCCAGGTGATGGAGCAGACAAAGAAGGTTTTATCATTCTCTCCCTTTTATCTCCTCTTTCTTTCACCTCTACTCTTTTTTTTCTTTTCTTTCACTTTTTGTTCTTCCTTTACTCTCCCATTGTCATGTCCATATAATTTGAAATTCTCCTTGCAGGAATCATAATAAAGCTATTTACAAGCATAAATCAAGTGGAGCACTATGGCGAAAGCTGTTTGCTCCACTTGTAAAAGCAAAATCTGTCGAGCTCTATCTGGTATTGAGACATCAATTCCTATTGCCATATTGCTAGACAGGACACTGGGGAAAAAGAAAAAAAAAAAAAAGAAAAAAAAAAAAGGAGCTTTTTGCAGGATATGTCCCCTTCAAACTTACAACTCATCACCATAATGAAAACAGCAAACAAACCCATGTATGGAAATCCCCCCCACAGTCTCTCATCCCTTGCTCTCTTCCGGGACATTTAAATTGTGTCCGGATCCCAAGGGAGGCATTTGTCCAAAGACCCTGAAGAAGAAAAAGGCAGGTGAGTACTCACATCTTAAATCACCAGTTTCTTCACACACATTTTAACTCTAGACTTTACACACAAACATTAGCCTAGGTTTTACTAAAAGTAACAACTCTTTTATCCTCACAGGCAATCACCACACTTCCTAATGAGGAGCAGATTTGCAGGGCCTGGAACAAAAGGCTATATGCAATTTATTAAAACACACAATATTCAGGCTTAAAGCACAATGCTAAATAAAGTGCAAGTTAAATAGCTTTTATAGTAGCACCATGTAAGTTTTGACCGAAGTATTTGCTTAATTTGAGATATATTAAATGATTTTTCAGGTGTATACGGTATATACAAAACTTGGCACTTATCAATGCTTAGTGCTGGCTGTCCTTCTCAAACACCCACCTATGTAACTTGAGAGGGACAGATCCGGCTCTGAACAGGTCATGTGACCTAGAGCGTCACTTTACGGCAGTCTGAGCTCCCCTTAAACACAACAGCTACATGCTTCTACTTTTCTCATCCTCCAGTCAAAGTTTGTCATGGCTATTATTACAAAATACAGTTGAAGTTCTTGCAGCCTTTTGTGATCAGATAACTGAGTCTGATGTCTGCCCTATCCTTCTCTTCCACGGCTCCTGGAGCCAAGAGAAGCAAATTACTAGGTCAGCACTGGCATAGTGTGGTTAATGATTTACAAGATTAGGTCAAGTACTGTTTGCACTGTACACCAGATGCTTGCATGTTTTTTGCCTGCTTCGTGGAACACTTTCGATTTGGAAAGTGCATTTTCCTTAAGTTTCAGTCGCTGCAGGGTTGTCCTTGCACTCACCTGACCGGTGCACGGGTGAAGACATGGCTCCAACACTGGTGAGTCCCGCCTAGCTCAAAGTGCTCATAAGCATTGCGTCCCATTGTTAAAATAATTTTGTGATCTGTTTTTATAAGCTTTTAGGCTAAGCAACAATGACAACTTCCAAAACACGTAGGCTACCTGTGCTATTACTCAAAGCTCCAAAAGACTGACTTAACCTTTGACGTTTCGCTTTTGCTTGATGGCTAATCCCTAGACATTACAATCACTACTATGTTTTATACATATATTAAATTCTTCTTTTTCCTCTCACTGTTCTATTTTTTCATTCTGTCTAAGTTTGACATTGATGTCAAAATCAATGATCGAAATCTTTGGTGGAATATATCACCACTGGGCTGTTTTCATTGGGGGAAATGAAGTGGTTCATTTAACTCCCACAAGTAAGTGAACTGTCAAATTTTGAGACCTTACATACAAATATGATGAAATCCTTACTGTCTCTTAACCTTTAATTAACATTTTTAGGGTCAGTCAGTTAGAGATGAGTGATTTTTAGAGATTAAATCTCTATTAAATTAAATTATTATAATATAAATATTTTGTCTGTATGTTATATGAAGCACATAGAGGAGGTGATCTGGGTGAGCTGTTCACATTCCTTGATAGCAGCACAGCTACAGTGAGGCGTCAGAAGATCTGGGTTGTTGTTGGGTCCAACCGTTTCACTGTCAACAACCTACTGGATGATGATTGCCAGCCTCGTGACCCCGGCACCATTGTCAGCGATGCTGTGAAGATGGTCGGTCAGGAGCACCCATACAATATTGCCACTTATAACAGTGAACACTTTGTCACAGAGCTTCGATATGGCAAACCAGAATCACGACAGGTGAGTGAATCTTTATAAAGGGTGATATCAAAAAAAAGTTTAACCCAACGCTGTACAATTAAATCATTCAGTTTGATGCAGAACCTTTTGAGTACATTGAATGCAACTTGATAAATTAATGACACAAATGAATGGTGCATAAGAACAGCTAACACATTTAATCATTGCATTAGATATGATTCCCAAAATCATATTTATTTCCTATTTATACCAATAGATTTAACTTCCTTATGATGTTGAAGTTGTTGCATTTATTCTCATTTGGTTGAACTGCCTTTTGTTTGACTTGGTTTAAACATTTTGTGTGCCTGTACACGTTTCTCATATTGCTGGCTTGAAGTTTGCCAGAGCACGTGTAACAAAGTTAGGTTTTTATGCTCCCCTTTCAAGTACACCCAAATTTTTTAATGGATTGAGATCAGGGCCCATCAAGGCAACGCCAGAACACTGGCTTTGTTATCACTTTGTAACTAGTTTGGCTGTATGCTTAGGGTGATTAACCCTTCGGAAGACCCATTTGCATCCAAACTTTAAGCTCTTGGCTGGGTTCTTCAGGTGTTGCTTGATGCCAAATGTTCTGTAAGAGCACCAGTTTCTTAACAGGAAACAATAATATCCCAAGTGCCTAGGTAGAAGGCAACTGGTCTCTTGTTTTTATAAAATTTTATGCAGAAGGACTTTGAGTGGCCTTTGGACAAAAATGTGCTATGCAAATAAAGTTGCCTTGCCTTGAAGATGTTTCACTTCTCATTCAAAAGCCTTATTTAGCTATAGTTGGAAGTAACTGGCTCTCAAGTTCTAATCAGACCCATCACTCTATTAGTGCCATCAAGGTCACTAATGGGCCAGTTAGGACACGTTGCCAAATTTGTGGTCGTAATGGCCCTATTAGTGTGATTCCTTTAGGTATTTCCATGATGTTACACAAATAAGCAGTCTGTTGGAGCTATTGCTTAATAATTCATACACAGTTGTGCCTCCAAGTTTTAAAAATGTTTTGACCAGATGCTTATGAAGCCATCACATAATCGTCTTAGCATGGTTATTTTAGCATCTGTAAACGTCTGAATTTTAAGAAACATTTCTTTAAACTTCTCACTGACCCAAAACACAAAATGTTTTAGTCTTATTTCAGGTCAGAAATATCTTTTTATACATTATATGTAAATATGTGGTTTCAATTGCGTCAATCGGCCCATTTCTTGGTACAACGCTAACATTGGTATGCTATTGACTGTAAGGTACCATAGCTTATTTATAGTGCACGCTCAAGTGCTTATTTAGTACCAGTAACATGACATTCAGCTTATTGTTGCAGGTTCAAACTGCAGCTGTGATTGGAGGTGTCGCCGCAGCCGGTGTAGCAGTTGCAGTTGTGGGTGCTACTTTGTTCTCTGCCTTCAGCAAAAATAAAAACAAAAAATAATCATTAATAAAATGGTTAAATTTTGGCTAAATAAGTTTATTTCATCTTTTTGAAACTGAAACTTTATGGATACATGAAGAAATGTTAATTTTTGTAATTTAGTATTTGTTTTTATTATCTGCAATTATTTGCATTTTTGCAAATGGAAATTCATTATTTGTAATATTTTATGATGCGATTCAATAAAGATGATCCTTTAACTTGCAACTGAATTTGTTATGTTAATGTTTTTTTTCTTTTTCTATATCTTTAAGGCCAGACCTTAGAAGTTTGTCTTTTTAATACGTTTAAGTATACATTGAGTGAGACTAGCATGTGTTGAGGTATTACTCCTTAAATTCTAGATTCCAGATGTTTAATGTAAGTCAGTGGTTTTCAACAGGTGAAGCGTCCCTCCCTTGGGGGGTGCCAAAGAGTCACAGGGGAGGCGCGAGAAGACAGAGAAGAAGACAGAGAAGAAGACAGCGCTGCCCATAGACCTGAGCTCTGTGAAACTATTATGTAGCAATATTTTTGCCTTCTGTCTGAGTGCGCAGGAACCAATCAAGCGTGAAGTGAGACAACTCTCAATGCTCAAAACTGGTCTGGCGTGCGCTCAACTCTGAAAAACTCTTCTCATCCTTCTTTCCTCGCGCTCAGTTCCATCTTTGCTCGCGCGCAACTTTGCTTGCGCGCACCTGCTCATTCCACGCTCAACAACAGCTGTGCACTTGCTCGGCTGTTTCTGCGCTGCGACTTCAAAAACTGTCCACTCCACCAGCCAATCACAGACATGTTTTTTTTCCACCCAATCAGAGTATGGCTTGCAAATACTGCATTCAGATGGATTAAATCAAAATGCTGTAATATTAGAGTTACTAAGAGTTACTAAGTGAGGTGTGAAAAATATTTGTGTCTCTTTTCTTTCCAGCTTCTGGGAGGTGATGCAAAAGTTTATTCTGATCATAATCATAATCATTGTTATCATTATTTAAAGAGCACTTTAACACGAGGTAAAACAAAGTGCCAAACATCAGAAATACATCAGATAAGAGATAATAATAAAATGCTTGGTTGTTAAAATAGCAATAGGTTTAAATTGTGTATAATTAGCCTAAAAAGTAAATCGGAATATGGATGTGTTGATGTCTGTTAAATTCAGGTTTTCTTTTTTATTATTATTTCAGCTCACGTCTCCTGTTGACATGAGTTCAGTTTGACATTGGCGTCTGTTTAGTTCAGTTTGTCAGTTTATGAATTTGCTCTAATGACAGTTCAACTTTAAAAATAGGCCCTCTGTCCGTGATGTAAAAGTAGCATGTAAAATGGAAATATTTGGATGGATGGATTTTATGAATAGGCCTTTTTTTATGGATGTACTTTGTTAAAATAGATACAATAAAAAAAACATGTATTGGGCTATCAGATGTTTGTGAAACACAGGATTCCAGGAACACAAAAGAAAGATGCATTTTCTGCAGGGACCTGTGTGGGGTAGGTTTGTGGTTTTTTTTTGGGGGGGGGGGGCGTGGTTATCTTTACCTATTCCAAGGGGAGGCTCACATTCAATGAATTTGAAAACCCCTGATGTAAGTAATATTTCTCTGGTGTGGAATCTGTTACTGAGTCAAGATGACTCAAAGTTAGCTATTAGTTTTACTGAGGACTTTTAACAATGAAGCCAGGTGAAGCCCAGAGACGTAAGAAGCTACTTCAGAGGAAACTGTTTTTCTAGGACATGTCAGTAATGTACCTCGTTTTCTGAACTAAAGACTAGGTTTTCACTGGCCCCCATACTTATTCATCCCAACCCAGCCAAACAATTCACCCTGGAGATTGACGCATCAGATACGGGTGTAGGAGCTGTATTATCTCAACTGTCAGATTCTGACAAAAAACTGCATCCTGGTGCCTTTTTCTCTCGCCAGCTGTCTCCAGCCGAGCGAAATTATGACGTAGGGGACCGTGAAATGTTGGCCATTAAACTAGCATGAGAGGAGTGGCGACACTGGTTGGAGGGGTCCGAGCAGCCCATAGTAATCTGGACAGACCACAAAAACCTTGCTTACCTACAGTCTGCCCGACGTCTTAATCCCCGTCAAGCCCGCTGGTCCCTTTTCTTCTCCAGATTCAACCTCTCCATAACCTATCGCCCCGGCTCCAGAAACATCAAGCCTGACGCCCTCTCTCGACAGTTTGCACCTCTGGAACAGGAAAGGGAGCCAGCGCACATCCTCCCACCTACATGCACCTTTGGGGCTCTACATTGGGATCTGGAGGATCGTATAAACCAAGCCCTACTGTTAGATCCTGAACCATTTCAGCCCGCAGGGTTAAAATACGTCCCCAAATCAGTCCGTCCCGATGTGTTACGTTGGAGCCACGATTCGAAGTTCTCAGCTCACCCTTGAATATATCGTACGCAGTCCCAGGTATCCCGTCGCTTCTGGTGGCCATCTTGGACAAAGTATGTACGGGAATATGTTCGTGCCTGTCCCATCTGTGCTCAAAACAAGCCATCTAATCAGCCTCCCTCCGGTTTGCTTAATCCACTCCCTATTCCTAAACGCCCCTGGTCCAGTTTTGTGGTGTTTGGATTTACTTGCCTGTCTTGGCGTCGTGCTCAATGAACCAGCTCTTCAGAATCCCCGCCGCTCAGATTTTGCTCTGGCATCTCCCCTCATACTCCCTTCGTGGTACCAAGCCGGGCGTGAAAACCTCCTTCCTGGATATTCCTGGTTCACCCACAACACTCCGGTCCTTCCATCTGCTCCTCCCGTCAGCCGTTTTCTGTGGTGCTCTCCGGATCCCTCGCCAGCATTACATCTGTCAGTCCTCCAGTCACTCAGCCACCTGTTTCCATCAACGAGTTACGGTAACAGAGTTCCCTCGTCACTTACTCTCCCCGGATAGGTCTCCCCGACTAAACGGTAAGCGGCGCAGCTTCTGGTATTTTCCCCTGGTTCGATCCTCAGTAACATTATTCCCCTTTCTTCCCGCAGTCGATCCAGCTCTGACGTTCAGACCTCGCCTGTCTCACACACTGTGTGCTTTCCCGTTATTTTGAGCCTTTAATAAACATCTTAAAATTGTTTCTGCCTCCGTCTGTATCTGCATGTGGGCCAAACACTTAAAAACCATGACAGTATCAGGCTGTGAGAGAGTTCAGCAGGTAACAGTAAGGCTTAACCTGCTCCGGTTTATTCATGCACCAGAAAAAAAACCTAATTTACAAAATCTGAAAAAAAAAAAAAACAGAAGGCACAGAAAGCGTGAGAAACAGGCTGGATGACAAAGAACTGCTGTGGCAAGATAATGCATGAACTGGCAGGATAATAAAGGTATTTAACTGCTGCGGACAAACTTTCGTCACACGAGAACCGGTTGAGACTAATCAGTAGAGTACACAGCTGAATGAGAACATGAACAGAGGAACTAGGGCAAAACAACTAATCAACACAAAGAAATCGGAGGAATCTAGCTAAATCAAAACCTACAGAGTAAAAGACAAAATGCTCTCTCCAAGAACAGGGAAATTCGGTCTCTCTCCCAGACCTACAAGAACAAAATCACTTTGTTCTGTTCTTGCAGGCCTGACTTGGTAGTTCTTACCGTATGTTCTTAACACGTCTCATAACACTTTTTGCCTTGTGTGGTGTCGGGCAACTATAATTTGCAAGTGGGAGGGGTCTATGAGGAATTCCCTTGACTTCTGCCCATTGAGTTCTTTTGAAGTATGACATGTCCTGGCTAGTAAAAACTTTGGAAGGAGGAAGCTAAAGTAATGCACAAATAACAGAACACCAGAAAGAACTACAGTAAGTTGCTCAAAACAAAAGAGTCCAGAAACCTTGTCGAGAAGGTGACAATAAACCAAAACGATCCAAATACAAAACCAAGACCCACAGATCATGACAGCTTCTGTTTTTAATATAAATTATTAATGGGCAGTCATGGCAGGCAGGCTAGAAAACAATGTTTTAAATGCTTTTTTGGTACCTTGTCAGTTATGGGAAATCAAAATCAGCCCAAACTGGTTTTGGCGGGTCAGCGGTTTAATTAAAATGTCAATTGAAAATCGTCTACAAAATTCTGATCCATGGATCTCTGCAGGGAGCTGAAAAAACAGGACTACCCAGTGATGTATATCCTTTAGGCCTCTTTTACCAATGTTCACTGGAACTCTGCTACAGCACAAGCAGGTGAGCAAAAGGACCCACATGCTGCATATCTATTCACACCTGCCATTCAAACACTGTTGAGACTAAGTACCCGACAAATAATGTTGTTATGGTAACATGAGTAAGAAAGTCAAGATCACATTTTAGAAACTGCAGCTTCACTGAGTCAGGACTTGTTTCTTTTTCATGTATTATTTAATCATTGAGACAGAACCCTAATTTTTCTCTAGGTACTCAGCTACATACATAATGAAATACAATATACCTACTAAAATAAGCTTAGAATTGAGGTGAAAGTAAGAGTAAGGTACAGAGAGATCAAAGTTTTTAACAACAGGACACATCATGTGCACACTTTAAATTGAAATTTAATGAAATTTATTCGAACATGAACATGATACAAATATAAAAATAAAATAGTGCACAGTAACAAGAAGTGCATAAGAAAGAAGAGAAAATACAGATTTTTGTTTCAGTTAACATATCATGCTCAAAATGGGGTAGGAAGAAGTGAGAACTTATAAACTCCTACCCCTAAACACTTGAGACTTTAGAGTCCTACTGTCATTAAAAAAAAAAATCTAAATCAAAGTGGCAGTTTGAAGTAACAGTTACTAATATTTACCTATACATTTTCCCATTTTATGCTGGTTTATCTTTCTAAACCCTTACACCAAGTTATTATCTTCAATACACACCTTATTGCTTTCTGTCCCCATGTGTATATCTATTGAAAATTACCTCTTTGTACCTTCTTTTGAATTGTGTTAAACTATTGCTTTGTTTTAAATCTTCATGTAACTTAAAGGGCATCATGACCTGACCTAAGAATAAACACCATGACTGATCAGTGTGTAAACAGTTTTGCTATAAGTTGTTCTGATTGAACTTAAATCTTTTAAAAAATATTGACTTTAGTTTTTTTTATTTAGTTTGTGATAAAGAATTGATCAAACAGCAAAAAGTATTCTCAGTTTCCAATTTTAATTATTTATATTGCCAAACCTAGGGTTATTACTAGTATTATTTATTAAGCAGATAAAATCTGATTAAAAAATCTTTTTATAGTCAAGAAAGGCCCCAGGGCCCAGCACCAAACACAGTAAAGCTGCTTGTAAGAGGGAACATCTAGGCTTTCCCCGTCCTTACAACTGATAGACCATCCCAAATTGTTCCTTCCATCAGTGTGTGAGAGCACTATGAAATCCAGGGTGAGATTTGAAGGTAATAAGATGGACCCCAGAAATAATATGACCTTTAGTTATTGGGACCCAGAACAAACACACACGGGCTGATCAATAGGCATAAACTCAGCTCAAAAACAACAAAAAGTGAAGCACAGGACCCGACAAACACACAGGCTCACAATTTATTAGATACAAATAACAATCCACACAGCTACTTTTTGTTTTAATCACAGTAACTAAAAAAATGAATTACCTCCATCCTAAATTTTTATTCCCACCTCCACAGCTCTGCTGTTGCTCCTATATTTTATCATTTGACAGAAACCTTTATTTCACCCTGCTGCGAAATGGAATCTGTCTCACTGTTGGAGTCAATTATTGTTGCAGTGAGGGATTTTTTTAAGCAATAGCCGTAAAATGAATTAAGACATATCATCAGAGGAGAGTTGGTAGATTATTTTCTAAGCTTTATCATTTTTATTAGATTCCGAGACATTGGCAGAATGACTCATAATTATGCAGTTTCAAAAATGTCATACATCAAATTGGTGACATTTCACTGCAATCATTACTCCACAATTCTGAAAATGATAGTTTAACTTGACTAAAGTCAAAAGAGGAAACCGAAACCAGGAACCTAAACACTGGAGACATGATGAGCCACATGAAACCAGGTGAGGGAGCACAATCCACAGAATGCAAAGCAGCTGTGGGAAGAATCTAAGCGTGGCACTTTGGAAGGAAGACATTGAGGCTCCATTCGAATACTTCTTTTGGGTAAGGACTCTTTAGCCAAAGTATAAGTGCGTCAGTGGTCGCCATGATCAGTGCTGTCCGAATAGTGCAGTCAGTAAGGAAGGAGGTTGGATAAGGAGCCTGTATGCTTCCTGTCATAGCTCCTTTAGCCTAGGAACCTTGGGATGTCCCTTACCAGGGCTATGGAGCTATAAGGAATCCCACAATGATTTGCGTGTATAAGCACAGCCCACTTCGTGGAAATGAAAAATAATTTCCTGAGAGAAGAGAGAAACCCTTTGTATTTAATTTTCGGTAGGCCGTAGGCCCGGATTTGACTAGAATCCTCCATGTGCATTTCAGTTGCATAATGACGTTGGAGATGAAGACTGTTCGAAACTGGCACAGCAGTCTGAAGCTCCTTTCCTACCCACAATAAAGTTCTTATTGCTGACCCAAAGAAAGGTCAAGGAGGAGGAGCTAGGAAGAGGAACTAGGAGCTATGATGGGGCATTCCTCAAATGACGTCAAATTACTAAATTTAGAACAGGCCGTGCACCTGTGTCGCGGCCATCTTGTGGTCAGAAAAGCTGTGTAGAGTGGTGAAGCAGACAGTTCTGTCCCGAATACTGTATGAGCAAATATAATGGTAACAACGAAACACTGCACGAACCTTGACATCTTAACAAGCTTGACCCGGGACACATGAAATGTGCAGTGGATCTTCATGGTTCTAGGCAGATGCAGGCGGACAGCCACCTGGTTCACCACTTTAAAAATCGGGAACGGGCCGATGAAACGAGATGCCAACTTCTTGCTCTCCACCCTTAATGGAAGATCCCGGGTGGAGAGCCAAACCTCTTGGCCAAACTGGAACTTTGGTGCTGGCACACGACGCCGATTTGTGGCCCGAGTCTGAACCTCAGACATTCAGTAACTTGTCCTTCTCGCCTTTCTCCAGGCACGTTGGCACCTCAGAGCCAACAGATGAGCCGAAGGAACTTTAGCCTCCTTCTCCTGGACGGTGAACACCGGTGGCTGAAAACCATAAACCACATAGAAGGGGGAGAGACCAGTGGTACTTGAAGGCAGTGAGTTAATGGCATGCTCGACCCAGGCTAAATTCTGTGACAATCTAGTGGGATCAGACTCACATAATAAGCAAAGCTTGGTCTCGACTTCTTGGTTGACCCTCTCGGTCTGGCCATCAGACTGAGGGTGGAAATCAAATGACAGGCTCACAGAGATCCCCAACAGAGAACAGAACACCTTCCAGTACTGGGCAATAAACTGGGGACCTCTGTCAGAGACGATGGCTCTAGGGATACCATGTAAGCGGAATACCTCTCTTGAGAGGATGTTGCCCATCTCCTTTGCAGTAAGGAGTTTCTGTAGGGGCACGAGATGACCATCTGTAGTTGCGTTCAACACTAGATAAACTTCTGGAATAAAAGGCACAGGGGTGAACATGACCATCGCTAGCTTTCTGGCTTAGGATAGCTTCAACTCCGGTACTTGAGGCATCAACCTCTTCAATACACTGTTTTTCCGGGTCTGGCGAAATAAGCACCGGAGCAGAGCTGAACAGGTGTTTAAGTTTAGCAAAGGCCAGCTCAGCTTGGTTATTCCAAATAAACTTAGTCTTCGAGGAGGTAAGGGCATGAAGAGGAGCAGCGACCTAACTATAGTTTCTAATAAACCTCCTATAGAAGTTTGCAAACCCAAGGAGCCTTTGCAGCTGCCTCCTGTCAGAGGGAATAGGCCAATCAGTGACTCCCTGAACTTTGGATGAATCCATAAAAATCTGGTCGGGGGAAACAATAAAACCGAGAAAAGACATGGTGGTCACGTGAAACTCGCCCCTCTGCCAATCAATCTGCGGGTTTCTTAAGCCAAGTAGCTCCCAGAATAATGGGAACCTGAGGTGATTCTATAATAAGAAAATAAATCTTCTCTCTATAATTACCCTTGACTGCGAGTTCAACCCTTTTCGTGATGTGGTGGGAATGGTTGAGGTGATGCCCATCTAGAGCTAGCACGTTGTGAGATTACGGACCCGGAATTAGTTTCATGCCCAATCTTCTGGCTAATCCTTCAACCATGAATTCAGTGTCTGCTCCTGATTCAATGAATACAGACATGTCGTGTGCAGCAGCCGATACTGTGAGAGTAGCAGGAAGAGTCAATGCAGGAGAATTGTGGATCTTAGTTCGGCTCAGTAAAGTTCTCCCCTTCTCTACTGAGCCTGGTCTTTTAACAGACACGGAGAAACTCTGTGACCCTCACCACCACAGTATAAACACAGGTTGAGTTATTGCCTTCGTATACACTCCTCCTTAGACAACCTTTCTCTTCCCAACTGCATAGGCTAAGGCTCAGTTTGATCTGCTGGAGACTTTTTCATTTCAGTCGTTTTTGTGGCAGACCTGGATCAGGACGGAGTTCAAAATCATCTCTCTCTCGTTCCATCAGCCGGAAATCAATCCGAGTAGCTAGACTCTCCAGTTGTTTTAAAGTATGGTGTTAATCACGAGTAGCCATCTCTTCCTTAATTCTTCCGTTCAAACCGGACTTAAAAGCATCCATTAATGCATCCTCATTCCACCGACTGTCTGCAGAGTGGAAATTAATAATGTAGTCCGAAACAGACCTGTTTCCCTGTCTTATCGCTAACAGTCCTCTGGTAGCCTCATGACTGGGCAATACAGGGTTAAAAACTCGTAGGAACTCTCGAGTGAAGGCATGATATGAGTGGCCATATGTGAGAATTGTTCTACCACTCGAAAGTGCCCCACAATTTAGCCTTGCCTGCTAACAAGGAAATAACGTAGGTGACCTTAGAGCGTTCGTTGGGATATGCCGAAGGTTGTAGCTCAAAATGAATCCCACATTGAGTCAAAAATGCTCTATACTGGTCAGGATCATCCCTAAATAACTCAGGGGGGATAACCTCGGCTCTCTAGTGGGTAGAGCCGAAGCGGTCGGAGCTGTGATGTGTCCTGATGAATGCAGAAGTGAAGGGACCTGCGATGCCTGGTTATGTAAATGGCTCAAAATCTCATGAACACCAGACTGTAACTGAGTAATCTATTCCTCTACGCCTGCGTGCCACCGTTTGTCTGGCGATGGGTCCATTTTTGGCCAGATTACTCTACAATGCAATGAACCAGAAGTCCCAGAATTCGACCAGAAGTTTAAAGGCAGTTTATTGGATATTAAACTGCGGACAAGTAAGTGACCAGATACTTTGCAGGATGTAACAGTCACAGATTTTATGGTGACTAACCCTCTCATGATCCAGGGTCAGGCAGGGAAGATGAGAGCCAGTTCCAGATAGTGGGGAACGATGCTAGTGATCTTCCAGATTGATCAGGAATCCGGCCGTGAAAATTCTACTTGAGTCTCTCCTGAGACTGGTCCGAGTTCAGTGGTCAGGAGACAGGCAATGGGTCAGAACTGTGATGACAAAGACAGGCAGGATGATCAGGGGGACAAACCAGAGTCCGAAGTCAGAGAACAGGTCCAGGGTCAGAGCCAGCTGATCCGAAATCCAGGGAAAATCCAAAGCAGAATCCAAAGGCAGGGTCAGGGCACAGAAACAGGTCAGGTAATCTGGCAGGCAATCAGGTCCGACAGGGATAATGCAGGCGCAGAACAGGTCCAGCAACAGGCAGGCAGGCAGGATACAAGAAAAAATGCTGGACTAAACTCACCAAAGGCTCACAATAATCTGGCACTAGTGACTGGTCTGAGGGCTGGTTATATAGTCAGAGGTGCAGGTGGATCAGGTGAAGACTAATGAGAACGGGGCGAAGCTGTGCAGGTGTGTCAGGTGGAGAATCAGACCAGCACTAGTGCCAAGATCATGACAGTAATGGTACTTGTTCCTTTAATGTGTGTGTTAATAAAACAGAATTTTAAGGTGTGTTGTGTTTACAAATTCTAATTAAAATGAAAGTGCAATAAAAGGACAGCGAAAAGTGACATAAGCATCTGCTTTTTGATGTCTGCATTGGAACATGATGTGAACTTAGCTATGGTTCAATCCCCCACTAAAATGGCCTTGGATGACAGCTGTATTGCCCTGGAACGTAAATTAGTGTGAGTCTGCAAAATACTGGGTATCTACTGGGTGAGCATTGATCAGGTGAACAACATATATCTGATAGAATACATTGAATCCCAGCCATGCAATACAATTGAATTAAGACAATATAAAAAAGAAAATGAGGGTTAATAGACAAATAGGTGTGTCAGGACTCAGTCAGCAGAGCGGTATAGCTTGTTACCGGTTCTGCTGCTCTTGTCTTTTTCTCCACAGGTGTTCGGTGTTGACCAGTGGGCGGAGCCCACACACCTGCGGATGGTTGAGCAGCACTGACTGCTTCATTTAAGCAGCTCACAGACAGCGGGAAGATGCCAGAGTGTTACCGTCATGGTATGCAACCAGTCGTGGCCTCTAGCTTTATGATCTCAAGCAAAGAAACTAAATGTTCTTACTTCTGTGTTTCCCAGGTTCCTCTGTTCGTTCCAAAATCCACCTCCAGTGTCAGTCACCTCCAAGTCCTCCTCTCGTGCCAGCTCCTCTGGGTTCATCTCGAAACAGTTCCTCATTCTGGGATCCTACTCCCTCCGGACATCTACTGGTGACTCCCGCTGCTCTGGACCCCTGGACATCTCGGTGCTGCTTGGACCCACTTCTGCCTTCGCTCACTGGTCTCTCGGACACCTGTGGCCCCGCCACCAAGCAAGCGCTGAGTCCACACTTCCTCCTCCCCGGTCCGACTTCCAAACCCAGTGGTAAGCTTACGTCCAGCAGCACATTCCCCTCGTCCCCTCCATTTGTTAATTCCTTCTCCCATTTCCTCAGATTGGTCCGGTCATATATCCACTTGGTTCCCGTCCCGACTCAACTCCACTCAGACTGTACTCTTTCCGTGGTCCTAGTGATAATAAAACTTTTTCTTACTACCTGTTCTCCCGAGTGTTTTCTGCATGTGGGCGAAACATATCAAGCCAAACATGACAAGGTGAAAGTACCCCAGAAAGGTATATCAGATAAGGTCTTCTGACATTGAAATCAGCCAGTAACAACGTTGTCTAGCTATGTTGTATTGCCTAAATGTATCTGGCTGAAGAAATGCCCCATCTTGCACCCTGCTGTTTTTAGGAGATGGGTATTTCCCTCCTGTTCCCAGGTTGTGGCACCTATCTGAAGAATCGCTTTTTTTATATATGTTTGAGTCCAAATTGTTCCTGAAAGCCAGGGAAAATGAGATGAAAAAAGAGTGTTTTGTACCCCAACACAGAGACATTCAAACTTTGCCGGTCCATAAGGAAGTGATTATCAAAAAAGACCAACACGAAAAAACTTTTGCAAAACTACAAGCCGGAATGGCACTCAGTTTAGTTTGTTCTCTAATCCAAAAAAAGAAAGAAAACATTAAGAATTACCCAACTTCTGTCCTAACAGCATAATCTCAGCATTTGGGTTATAGAAATGACCCAACAGTTTTTAAAGTGAGCCATTTGGTAAACTGCCATCCTAGTGCAAAACCCAATTAACAACTAGACAAACAAGAGCAGTCTGTGGAAAAAAAGGGAAAATACAGGACGGGAGCAGGCAACAGTGAAGGTGAAAAAAACAGGTACTTTCAGTGCCGGCGTCAGTCAGAAATATATGACTTCCCATTCAGCAGCATGTCAGGACTTACTTTTTATAGTCAACTTTCTTCCAAAGGAAAACAGAAGAGAGCTGGTGCCAGGTCTAAACGTCTTCGATTCGACACAAAGATTGCATTGACTGTTGTATTTGCACCTGCTGAAGTTAGGGAGGAGATGGCACAGACTCTTCCTGTGTATCTGAGAGGGCAACAACAGTCCCAATGCAAACTGCTGGCCTGCCAGTTAAGTCAACAAACGAAGGCCATTGAAAATGTCTTCATCATGTGAGAAGCTTTTTATGAGTCAGATTGCGCAGAGAGAGGGTGGAAAGGTTGTTGGGGTAAAAAAAAAAAGCAGCAGGGACAGGGAGTGGATCCAGGACCACATAAAGACGAGCCAGGAGGATGTGGCTTGAGGATGGAGGACAGGACCACCCTAAATGTAAGGGGTTCTTGGGTCATGATACATACTCAGATGGCACCTCCACTGAGCTTCCAGTGAGACAACTGTTTAGCAATACAAGGACTCAGTCTTTGGCTGCTGGGAGAGATTAGAATAACAAAAGCCTGGGTTAATGATGTTTGTGCCGTTAAAGACACAAAGTCATTACTAAAGAAGCCAATAGACCTTTAAGTCAAAGAGAATGAAAGGAGCTGTCTTTTTTTATCTGATTACTTGCGGGGAATTTTAAACAGAGAAGTATTCAACATGCACAAACCCAGTAGCTCTGTTGTTTATTTGAAGGCTGGTTTTCAGCAGTCCTTTTTCAGCTTTTTCTACTATATCCTGTAGATTTTTGTTTTACATAGTAGCCTCAGTTTTGATTTTGTTTTTTTGTTTCCAGGCTTTTCATAAGACCCGTTTGCTCAATCATGCTGCAGCAGCAGCCTGTATTAGTTGCTGTTGGCAGAAGGAGGCAACATTTTCAAAAGAAAAATACTGCTTTGAAGTCCACACTGTATATAGCTGCATTTTTGCATTGGATTGCACAACAGAGACTCAAATATCTGCAGTTCTGCATTTTGGGGGGTTATATATTCATGTAAAAACTTAGTGTACCCCAATAAAACGTGAATACATTTAGAGATATGGATAGGTAATATACGTTTTTACAAAGGTGAAATATTTATGATATAGAGCAGATGAGCAAAACATAAGATGGAAGAAAACAAACAATGCAATATCTGGTGAGAAAAAAGTTGGGACGCTCCCACATTTATTTTCCCCCGAAATGGCTAAAATCACACAGGTTTATCACATCAGTGCACATGATTAGAACATTTGGAAGGAGCTTCGTCCCTATTTAAACCTCAGACATTTTGTTTGATGTGCTGCTGACTGTTAAAGTGAGCCTCTTCGCCATGGTAAGATTGTCTGTCTGCGTTATCCATAAAGAATGAGACTGAACTGTAAAACATTGAATGTTTTTTTTGTTTGTTTGTTTATTTCTCTCCTTCTCTTTCCTCTTTATGGAAATTACTAAACAGATGGGTAAAACACTAAAACTGAAAATGTAATTATTCCCTGTGTAAGTCCTGCTAATATGTTTGGAGTTGGGGTTGTTTTCAGTTGATGCTCAGGGTGAATAGCACTTTACTTGAATCCTCTTGTTGGTTTGATTTGTTTTTTTTTTTTTTGGGGGGGGGGGGGGTGGGGGGACTTTAAAACTAATCATAACTATTAATCCATCCATTGTCTATATCCGCACATCCATCCAGAGTCCCTGAGAAGGGTCGTAGCGCCTATCCCCAGCGGTCATTGGGCTAGAATAGGTTGCCAGTCCATTACAGATACACAGGACAAACAAACATTCCCTCACACCTAAAGGCAAGGTTAATTGGAGAGACCAATGTCATGATTCACGTTTTCTATTGAGGTTCTGTCTTAGTTGTGGTTTATGGAATAGTTTGGGTTTTGGTGTTGTTTGATTTTGTACTTTGTTTTATGTTATCAGTTTTTCTAGCCTGCTCCGATCACTTCTGCCTTTATTCAGTTCACCTGCCAGCATTCTTTCACCTCTTTTACCCCGTTTACACTACCCTTTTTTAACCGAGCCGAGACCAGTCCGAGCTCGGTAACCGAGATAACTATCGAGTGTAAATGGAACGCGAACTGAACCGAGCTAGACACAACCGGACCGCGCTAAATGCAGACCAGTTCCAGAGGTGGGTTCGGCTCGGTTTTTCCTTATCTCGGTTATCTGATAACGAAGAGCGCATGAGCAGACCGCGTCATCTCCGTGCGGTCAGCTGACATTTCAGACATTCATAAAAATACTAGCTTCCCTACCGTGACACACGATTTCCAGTGATGATTCTGCTTAGCAGTGTGATGAACCTCAGCGTCTGTCGTTGTTTCCTGCGTCTGTAAATCCTTATTAGACGTTCGTTTGTTTTATCCACTTGCCAAAAGCCGACTCTGTCAAGTAAATTCACCAAAAGTTGCCGTCTTCGCCTGACTCTCCGCAAACAACGATGTATCACCAAGCATAACTGCCTGAGTGTTACGGGCACCGCCATTTTGATTTGCTTGGTGCCGCCTTCAAACCCAGAGAGCAGTAGTACCGCAGATCGTCACTAGGAGGCGAGGAAACCAAGGAACCGAGATAAGCGTGGTGTGTAAAAGGTCGTCAGAACCAAGCTGGGCTTGGTTAACTGATCCAAGCTCGGACCGAGCTCGGCCTGGATGGGTTTAACAAGGGTAGTGTAAATGGGGCTTTTGTCACCACCCTATTTGTCTTTCTGTCACTCCCCTTCACCAGTCTCCATCCAATCAACTCCAGTTTACTTCCAGCCACTTTTCCCCCCTGATCAGCTCCACCCATTCTGGTAATTAGTTTCACTCTGTTCACCTGCTCACTCCTCTACTTATACCTGCCTCTGTCTCCTGCACTCTAGCAGATCATTGTCTTTACGAGCCTTTGGTGAGTTTTGTCCAGCATTCACTCTTGTCTGTTGATATTACCCAATTGCCTCCGGATTTCTGAGCCAGCCTGAACCCTGAACCTGTTTTTCCTGCCCTATCTGACTGCCTGCCTGTTTTGTCTGACCTGGTTCTGCCCTCTAGTGATGGGCAAATGAAGCAATGAAGCTTTCCAACACTTTGTTTTGGAAAAAGGTTCTTGTGTTTAGTAAGAGGAGAATCAATTAAATCATATTTAATTGTCATGTTTTAATTATTAAAATTATTTGTAGCCAATCTAATCCTTTACCATCAGTGGTTGTATCAGTGGTTGTCTGGCTGAATACTGGGTCCTCTGTCTCTGGTTCCTGACAACCAATTAACCTTGCAGTCATGTTTATGGGCTGTGGGAAGAGGCCGTAGCACCCACAGAGAACTCCCAAGGAGAACATGCAAACTCCATGCAGAAAGACCTAACGGCGGGCTTGAACCCAGGACCTCCTTGCTAAAATGGGCAATGGGGCTACCAACTGTGTCACATTGCAGCCGACATAGCTAATATTCTAATATGTTAAGAAAAAGACTTGGCTGACACCCCAATTTAATGAACCTGAAATACTGAAGTGAACCATCATGGACACCAGACTCTAAAGATTAAGCGTAAGCAACATAGAAAATGTTTTAGCTCAGTTTCAGCACAATATAGTTGTTGGGACTGCAGGTTGTTACTCTGGAGTTTCGTTGTCCTGCCTGTATGGCTGTATTTTAACCACTTTATTTTTTAGCCTTAACAGCACCTCTCCATTTTTACCCTTTCGATTATTATACTTGTTCATTTTGAGGATTTTCTTTGGTCATGCTTTTAGCTATCAATTCATGTTAATTTCTGTTTTTGCAGATGCATTTTTGCCATGCAAAGTGGGATTAAACATCCATCTTTCTATTATCTATATCCACTTGTTCTTGCAGTGTCATAGGGTGCCTGCTCTGAATCTTCAGTGGCCATTGGGTGAAAAGCAGGGGACATGCTCGACGGCCCATCACAGGGCAACACTATCACCACTAAGGTTTTTAGAATGCTTTGAATTACTAATAAGAAACCCGGTTTCAGAATTGCAACGAGGAAAGGGGTATTTTTGCCTGATGGCGTCCGTCCGTCCGTCCGTTGTCTTCCGCTTATCCGGGGTCGGGTTGCGGGGGTAGCAGCTTCAGTAGGGAGGCCCAGACATCCCTCTCCCCAGCCACTTGGGCCAGCTCCTCAGGAGGAACCCCAAGGCGTTCCCAGGCCAGCCGGGAGACATAGTCCCTCCAGCGTGTCCTGGGTCTTCCCCTGGGCCTCCTCCCGGTGGGACGTGCCTGGAACACCTCTCCAGGGAGGCGTCCAGGAGGCATCCTAACCAGATGCCCGAGCCACCTCAACTGGCTCCTCTCGACGTGGAGGAGCAGCGGCTCTACTCTGAGTCCTCCCCGGATGACTGAGCTCCTCACCCTATCTCTAAGGGAGAGCCCAGACACACTACGGAGAAAACTCATTTCAGCCGCTTGTATCCGGGATCTCGTTCTTTCGGTCACGCCCCAAAGCTCGTGACCATAGATGAGGGTAGGAACGTAGATCGACCGGTAAATCGAGAGCTTCGCCTTTTGGCTCAGCTCTCTCTTCACCACAACGGATCGGATTGCCTGATGGCGATCAAATGTTATTTGGAATCACGCTATAGGCTGACAGTATTATTTAGATCAGTGGTTCCCAATCTTCTCATGCAGCTTTCTATTTTACACCAGCGGAAAACTCGCCTTCTTCTCTCAAAGCCAGCATGGTTGCAGTTTTTATCATAACGATGCTCTTCCTAGGAAAGCCTCTGTCCACTTTATTCTTAGAACTTGTTAAATCCTTGGGCACATAGCAATGAAGGACCATATCCTGAAACTCTTTACAAAAACACTCTTTTCAAACCGAAACTCTTTTCATAATTTCCCTTTGAGATTTTTTTTCTTACTGAGTCGTTTTGAAAGTAGCTAAGTTCACCACTACTGATGTCCTTTATGATCAAAAGGTAAAACCAACACTCATTTAAACCAGCATGGGGTTATTCAGGATAAAACAGTCATGGTGCATATTTAGAGAATCCAAAAATAGCAAGACTACCTCGAAAGCTATCTGTGAAACTTGAAGGGACAGACCACTTGAATAAACAACTATTTCAGTCTGTAGAAGTATAAAGAGACATGTCCCCAAATCTAAACAGCTGTAATCAGCAAAAGTTGATTCTGTTTAATAACAAAACATGCAACACTCCGGATTTTCATGCATGCAAAACTAATAAAGATGAATGTGTAATTTTCCTTTTACTTTCCATTGCTACTTTTCCTGTTTTAAGTCAGCTGGAATCTACAAAATTATGTATAGTTAGTTGCTGAAAGCCAAAAATAATGCCAAGAAAACTTTTGGGGACATTTATTATTCAAAAGTTTACAAACATTTTACTAGGATTTGGTTGATGTACTTCCACAAACTTCTCACAATAATTTCCTAACATTTTGGCTCATTCCTCTTGACAGAACTGATGTAACCGAGTCAGGTTTTTGCTTTCACAATTCTATTCAGGGCTTTCCACAGGCCTGAGATCAGAGCTTCTCCAAAAAAGTTACTGTTTTAGAGATGATATGATGCTGATGTGATAAAAATATTTAGCATTTAGCATTTCCTTATTTGTGAAACCAAGACGCTTCACATTCTTGATTTTAACGCAGGGGAATGACTTCAGTTCTTACAAACATATTACATCAGTCTCATAATTATACGACTTTATTCCCACAATTTCCAAAAATCAAAAACTGAAAATGTCTGCTTGACAAAATGGGGTCACCAGTCTCTGGCACTACTATTCTGGGGATTGCAGGTTGAAAAGTTTGGGAACCCCTGGCCTATCGCATAAAATCCCAATATAGTTCACTGAGGTTTGTGGTTGCAATTTCATAAAATGGGGGGAAAAAATCAAGGGGCATAAATATTTCTTGCAAGGTACTGAATGAACAATGACTGGTTTGTTTTGTTTCACATGAACATTTCACTGAAGCTTTAGGTTACAGCCGTGCTTTCCAGCTGCAATACAAAGTATCCAAACCCTAAAACCAGCAGGCTCCAACATGATGGAAGATCCAAACAACAGATGAAGCAAACAATGCCTCTCAAAAGTTCAAGTCCTGCTCCCACTGAAATGTACACAAGGGGAGCTCAAACAATCAAGGTAACAAAGATCAGTCGGGTAAAGAAACTGGATACGATTGGTGAAAGTATTTTGTGTGTAAAAAAACGATCCCAAGTGTAAAAGGAGAAAAAAAAGATGCCCGTCTCCAAAAATGACTTGTGGTATGCTCTCTGCCCCAATCTAAATCCTACTTGGCTTTCCACCACTCGGGCTCGGGGAGGTGACGGAGGAGAGAGCGACGGAGGAAATGCCTGTGGCCGTGCCTTTTATTTTTTCATGGCAGCGTTATAAACATATAGAGCAATAACATCTCCTGCATGTACTCGCTCAGCCCACGGAGCTGTGGCTTGTGTCTCAAAAGCAGCACTATGTTATAACCTCCAGCTCTGAATGCCTTCTGTGTGCGCGTGTGCGTATGTTATCTGTATCCTGTTGCTCCTACATGCATGTCTGTTCTTGTGTTTGTCCCTCGGAGGAGCTATGCACATACATAATGGTGTATATGTTTATTTTTAAATGCTTCCTGTGTAAATGATCCTGCTTAGCCGAACACAGGTAGGTTTACAGTGGCTGATTCACAGGGACGTGTCAGAAATAGACTGTAGGTAAATGGTGGGTGTTATGCATCTGCTGAATAGACCTATCTGTGTGAAACAGAAATAAATAGATCTGTGCATCTACATATATAACCTACTCCCTTGCCTTCCCACTGATGGTAACACAGCAAAGCCTGTCAAGGCGGCTTGTTTTTTTTTATATTTGTGGGTCTGATTGCATACAGTGTGAGCATTGTGACAGAATACTTCCCAAGCAGATTGCATAGATGTTTCTGCAATATTCTTAAAATGTTGCACTTCTTTAGAGCAAATAATTTTTTTTATTATTAAATTCAAACCTGTGGTTCTCTCTGTCATGGCATTTTTAAAATCTTTGACAAAAAAGATCTTCCTCATCCAAGTGTTGCTTATTTTGTCACATTACAAGCGCAAACTTCTGTGCATTTTAATGGGGTAGTGCATGACAAACATAGCAGTGAAATGAAAGGAATTTGATGGATGTTACGTTGTGGTGCTAGAAGGTTGAACTTAAGCCCAGGTTTGATTCCTTTATGGTCTCTAACAGGTTTTCTTTCAGCATAGCTCTGTATTTGTATTACTCTGTAAGTGCCCTCTGCTGGATGAAATCATATCTGTCTGACAGAAAACAAGCAGTTCAAATAGATAATTCACAGTCCACCTGCCTCACTTGCTCTGCTGGAGTTCCACGGGGATCAATACTCGGACCAATTCTATTCAGCCTTTATGTCAATGATTTACCCAATATCTGTAAAACTGTAAAAATGCAATTATATGCTGATGACACTGTACTATATGTTCATGCAAAAACTAAAAATGAAGCTGCTGCTGTTCTCTCCAGCGCTTTGGTATCAGTGTCTCAATGGCTCCAGGACTCCTGCCTACATCTTAACATTAGAAAAACAGTCTGTATGTTTTTCTCCCAACAGCCAGTAGAGGGGGATGAACCATTTGTGTTAATCAATGGAGAGAGATTGGATGTGGTTGAACACTTTAAATATATTGGAGTGGTCTTTGATTCTAATTCAAATTTCAAGCAGCATGTAAAGAGAATCTCAAATATAATTAGGTTTAATCTTTCAAACTTTAAACAAATGAGACCCTCTCTGACTTTTGAATCAGCAAAAACCTATATGCATGCCATGATATTTAACCATATAAACTACTGCCATACCACATGGTCTCACACTTCAGAGACCATTCTGAAACCCCTACAGTCTCTCTTCAAGAAAACTCTGAAAGTTCTTGACAAAAAGCCTTTACGTTATCATTATTGCAACATTTTAAGTAAGTACAACATTTTAGACTTTGAACGTCATCAGATTTTCAGATGCGTGCCTTGTTTTTAAAAGTTTTAAATGGGCTTGCTCCTCCTCCTCTAACAGATTTTATAAGCAAAAAAAAAAAAAAAACCTTACTAGAATTAGAATAAACACCAGAGCTTTAACCAGAGGAGACTGTAATGTTCAGCAGCGTAGGACCAAATTTGGCCAAATGTTTGCGTCCATCAGAGGAGCACAGTTATGGAACACACTGCCAGCTCATGTTAGGGGCTGTGCAACTTACAATCTCCTTGAAACATTGGTTGAAAACTAGCCAGACATGTGTTCCCAGGTGAATTAATCTGTTTCCTTGGGCCTGCTAACCTAATTTTATTGTGATTTTATGTTATTGGCATCTTATCTGTTTGTGTCCACTCTGTTCTCTCCCGTAATGTCTTGTTTAATGTTCACTGTTCTTACCTGCTTTAGGACAACAGATGCAAATTAGCTGTTGTGCTAATTCTGGCATATTTACACATCTGCTTTAAGCTGACATGTTGATGAATGTGCGTTGTCCTAATTCAAATAAATAAATAATAAATAAATAATAAAAATTTAGCTCCCTTGAGTTTTCCATCAACGCTGAGCAGCTCCCCTGTCCCCGCTAAAGAAAATCATCCCCACAACGTGATGCTGCAAGCACCGTTTTTACCACTGGAAAATGTTCTCCAGACCAGCTTTGTTGGGTGCCCTGAGTCGTGGACCTCTGCAGCTCCTCCGGAGTTTACATGGACAGCTGGCTCTTTCTCTGATTAATGCCTGCCATGTCAGATTGGGTGGACAGTCATAACTTGACAGGTTTCCAGGTGTGCCATACGCTTTCCTCTGTTGGAAGAGCCATACCTTTTGTTCTATATTAATTTAAAAATTCACCTCCAATAATATATTCAGCATGCTGATTCTGTTTCCCACATTTCAGCATTTTATTTAAAAGGTTTCCACATTTATGTCACCCTTATCCCGTTAAAGATGCACATTTTCTGCTCTAGGACAGCAAAAGCTTTCTTCTTTAAATGAGTCAGAGTTTTAAAACCAATGATTCCTCCCTTTTCCACAATTTCACATTCCCATATAGATATATTTTAGGTTGGGAAACAGTTTTGGCAATGCACGATGAGCCCAGGGATTATTGCCATAGCCAACCCCAATATTATAACATTACAGTCAGACAGAGCGACTCCTGCTGCTCAGTGGACAATTACCCTGTGGCCTGGATCTCAATGGGAAAGTTGCATTAGAGGAAAACCTCAGTCTTTTTAGTCTTTTTACTGCAGATAATGTGTCAATATCAACCAAAGTAATCACAGTGAGGTTCAGGGGGACAGCTTAGGCAAAATAGAGACAGTCTCTGGTGCAGAGTGGAATAACCCTTGATGTAAAATGTGTAATTGAAGTTCTTCAAATGCTTTTCTAACATTTGGATCCCTCAAAATGAAAAAACAAACAAACAAGCAAGCAAACTGTACTATACAATTTCAGATGCCAGAACTTCCAGGAGCTCACCAAGAGCTACAACACTGCTGCTCTCTTTTAGTTGTATTTCATTCTCTTCCCTTCCAGCTTCACATTACAGTGAGCTGCCTCCATCTTGTGGCGAGGATGAGTTCCAGCTCATAACTGACACTGGAACTGGCCCCAGAGGAACTGACATCTCAAGGTGGCAGTATGACTCCATCAGCGATTCATGTGGGAGAGACTTCAGTCAAAACAGTGTCCTTCTAGTCTAACTGTTATTCCCTTAATACTTCTGTATGAACAATAGTAAGTCTTGTCTTTGGAATGATATTCTTCTAAGTTTCTTTTTTCCATACATGTTTTAAATCATATTTTTTCAGAATGTGACAAAATCACACACACACCCCTCACCCCCCAATTTTTTATAATAAAAAATTTTTAAAATCTAATTTAAGACATGTAACAAGCATGGAATTAACATACAGATGTTCTACAGGCTTATATACAACAATTAAAAGACAAGTAAAACATATCAAAAATCAACTATTAACTATCAAAAGATCTGATGAAACTACTACATCTTAATCATTTGCTTATAAAATTATACTTTTAAAACATGAAACAGTTTTGAAAGTGTAATTTTTCCCCCTTCTCATTAAAAAAATGCTAAACAAGAATGGGACAGTTATCTAAACCTCTGCTATAATTGACTTAAAAAACACAGTATGGTCTGGATAGTTTAGTATGCAGGTTGCCCTTTGTTTTTATTCCTTAAATCTTAAATTATTTTTATAGATAAATTCCAATTCCTTTTAAATTTTATGTTGAACCTTCTTTTGCTGTTGCTATTTGAAAGGAAAGTAGCATAAGATTAAAAAGCTAATTAAGCTTAACTTTATATATTTGCTAGTGTTTTTGCAAACTAACTGTTACTGTTAGTATGATTTGATTCTACAGCTGAATAAATTCTGGCATTAAAAATATCCCTGCTTTTGCTTTTTTCTTCTTTCAAAGCTGTCACAACCTAAATGAAGGCCATTCAAGGAGACAGGCTCTCAGCCAAGCAAAGGAAACTTCCTTCTAAACTTTATTTTACAATTTATTCTACGTTTTTATTATTATTTTAAAAGATTATATTGTTTACATGTAACAGTTTTGTCTCCTGTTTCTCAATGAGAAAGCTGGCTGATGCTATTATGAATCAGAGGTATTTATTTAATTATGTTTTTGAAAATAAGAAAACTCTGGACTCAGTGAACCCGCTGATTTAGAATCATTAGACTGATTAAATCGCAGCTAATCCCAAAATTATATAAACACTTAAACAACTAAGCATTCTTAAGCTCTTTTGCTTATTTCCGTAATTCCAAAATAGATTTCATTTTCTTCACAGGAGCTCTCTTTTAGTCAGGCTCTCCAAACAGGTAAGTGACACACTCCAAATCTGAAGACCTGCATTTTGTTTGTCTGTCTTTCAAATAATCCTGTAATTCTGGGGGGAAAGATCTCAATTTATTCAGGATGAAGCAAATATTACCTTGGTCAGTTTTAGACAAGCTTCAATGCAACAAGCTGGCATGCTAATTAAATATCCTAACATGGTAAAGAATTGGTCTATAAAAATCCAAATAATTGTGTGTAGCAATTCAATGTATTATTGAAAATAAGCTATAGGAATCTGTGCAAAAGGTAAAGAAAAACTATAACTTACTTTTATCATACTGCTAGATTGTCATTGTAAGTCAGTTGCATTTATCATTTTCCCCCTCCTGTCATGTCCAGCTTCATGGCAAGCAGAATGGTGCTCTGGCTGCCGTAGTTATGCCAAACCCATTTGCTTTAGAGAAAGGCTTTAAAAAACACAACAGCAATACCATCAGCAAAATTATAGAGCAAAACAGTTGATATTGATGGAGGGACCTATAAGGCCACACAGCTTTAGTCTTATGAATCCATATGTCTGTATATGAACATGCTAAATATGTGGTGTAGGCGTGAATTGTACTCAATGATGGGTTGCAGAGAGCTACTGCCCTCCCGCCTGGTTCCTGAGGAGCAGAGGCCCCTCAGGAACCAGGGGCAACAGCCGACCAACCCGCCAGGCCCTGGCCAATCTAGCATGAGTCAGGTCAGCAGAGGGCCTGCCCACCTCTGCCAGACAGTGGAGCTCATCCACGCAAACCAGGGGCCCTCATTGTCAAGTAATGTCAGGGGCAGGGAACTGTGCAGATCCAGGAGCACGACCCATGGAGTGGCCCCTTTTGACCCACTTGCATTTGGCTTAAGTTAAAATTGGATGTCTGCTTTGTTCTTGGCCGCTCTTGGACACGCCATTAGCAGGTAAGTAAGGAGTTAGAGGAGACGGGCTTAACTCCTGTGACAACACCACAAGTAATCTGTATTTCTAAAACATTTAAATGTTGAGGGATGTACTGCTTGGCAAGACCAATGATTTAATAAGAATCCTAATCATATTTTGTGTGTTTTTAACGGGCTTGTTCAATTTTGACAGTGTTCCACAGCCAAGCATCACCACAAAAACATCATTCCACTCATGAAGACATGGCAGCTGAACTCTGAGAGATTCAGCTGCATTTGTTGTGAGGTTCAGGACTCACAAAAATCTCCCATGGTTAGAGCTACAAGTGTGGGTGTCTTGAAGTCCTTTTTAATGTGCAATAAACAAGAGGATCTGACAAGGATTAAAGGGGAAAAGACAAACTGTACTGACTGGAAGGGGATTATTTACACAGTAACCACATGAGTCTAAACAGAATGTGCCACAACGGATCGGAGAGTTGAACTGAGGAGCTGAGGCAAGGTTATTAATGAACAGAGAAATTATTACAGATGGAAAATGTAGGAGGGTGGACGGCCTGGCAATGGCTTGCCCGGGGAGCTGGATGGCGTTTGGTTCATGCTGGAGGAGAGTTCCAGGGAGGCTTGGGAAGACCAGGTGGAGGAGGTTGGCTTGGATGGTTCTGAGAAGGCAGGAACAGAGCAGGAACTGGTAGAAGATCTGATGACTCCAAGAAAGGGTTCTGTAAGGAAATATTATGGATGAGTCATGGGCTAGGCTAGACTCAACAAGGCAAGGCAAGACAAGGCTCTAGTTCAGGTGCCGCTCAGGTGAGCAAATGCTCCAACGCCTTCCTGATGCCTCCTGCCTCCTTTTAAGCTCCCCTTAATTGCGGGTGATGGAAAACACCAGTGGCTGGAGCCTTCCTGTCACACCCTACGGGAGAAAGGAGAGAACAAAAACCAAACCACCACACAGATCTGTGCACCTGATGGAACAGGAATCTGAAACTCCAGGAATCTATGAATTGAAGATAAAATAAAATGTGGAATACCAATAGAGGCAAAGCCAAAAATGACCACAACATAGTTGAATAACAAAGGTCCAAGCATCATGATAGGATGAGTCGTAAATGAGCTCTTGGAGTAATTTTGGTAGGCCAGCCATAACTGGGAAGGTCTCATATTTTTCCATCTTTTCTTCATTTGTGGAAAAAGAGTCTCACTGTGGTTTTCCGTAGTCCCAACACCTTACAAATGGCTTAGTAACTTTCCAAATTGATAAAGTCAATGATGATCTGTTTTTGAATTTCTTTGAATAGAGTATGTATGTAGATGTGTTGCTTTCAGGGATATTTTAGCCTACTTCATGTTGTCAGAATGGTTCTATTTAAAGCTAGGGCAATTCTACCAGAAGTTTCCTCAACTGCGCATGTGCAAGACCATCTTACCTTGCTCTTTCGCTCTTCAGGGGGATCGCGTGAAAAAATCTCCCAAATCCACTCTGGTCTTATTTCTTTCTACTCAGGCCTTCCTGTTCTTCTCATAAACTTGTATGCGGTTCGCTTCTTGCGACTCTCAGCCATGTTCAAAGTCTACGGTGAGAGCAGTGGAGCTAAAATGAACGGATAACACGGAAGCTAACTGCTAAGCTAACCAGATACATAAACACTAGAAGTGTGCATGTGCAGCCAGCAAACTGAAACTAACAAGGAACATGGACGCACACTGGCGATAGGTGAGCGTGTCATAATGATTGGCATGTGGGACAACCAATAGATAAGGTGATACCCCCAGAACTTGATGGACGGAGGGGGGTGATAGCAGGAACAAAACTCCCTGCTATTCGGTGTGAAGAGCAGTGATTGGTTAGTGTTTTTACAGGCCTGCAGCTCCCATCAATTTTTTTAACCTCCTGTTTTCTGAATGCATAATTTATTGACTACTTTCAGGATGTAGGATGTATAATAAAAAGTGTTTCTGAACAGGATAACCAACTATAGCTTTAAGTGATTTCTGTTTAGTATTAACAGAGAAACACTGTAATTAATTGTCAAATAATTATTAGCTGAAATAATTTAAATAAGAATATGATCGAAGTACATAAAAATGGTTGATGCATTCTCCTTAAATTAGATTAAAGTTGAACTTTAATAAGGTTGTTTGGCAGGCAGTAGTAAATGTTGAGTACACTCAAAAGGGGCCGCTCACAAGTATGATAATAAGAGTGTAGATAAAAATATAAACATTCATAAATTGGACCTATGAATCTTCAAACTTTTCATTATATTTATTTTCAACTCATAATAGAGTGTGATTATCAGATAATTAAAAAAACTAATAAGTGAAAACAATTTAATTTTTATTTGCTAATGTTTAATGTCATTTATAATTAATTCATTGTGAAGGCAAACAGATGGAAACCTGCTTGACCCATATATAACAGTATTATTTCTGTTTTCTCCTTTTAAGACATCGATATGCAAATTCCATTTAAAATATTAACATTGTTTCAAGAAAGTGTCTACTACTTTGCTTAACCTACACTGCATTTCAAAAGTATTTAAACCATTCTAATTTTTTTCACAACCACAAACATCAGTGTATTTTATTAGGATTTTATGTGATAGACACAAAGTAGTCTAATAATTGTGAATGGGAAGCAAGAGGACACACATTTTACCACAAAAATCTGTGGGTTTTTGAATGTAGTTTGTAATTGTATTCAGTCCCAATGAATCAATGCTCGTAGAACCTTTCACTGTAGTTACCGATGTAAGTCTTGTGGAGTACTGTATGACTAACCAGCTTCTTACGCTGGGACACTTAAAATTGTTGGTCACCTTTCTTCACAAAATGCCTCAAGCTCAGTCATACTCAATAGTGAGTCTCTGTAAACATCTCTTTATAAACTTTGCCACAGGTATTCGGTTGGACTTAGGTCTGGGCTTTGACTACGCAGTTCTGACATAAACCTCATTTGACCTAAATAACTCCATTGTAGCTTGGGCTTTGTGTTTAGGGTAGTTTTCCTGCTGTAAGATGAGCGTCCCTCCCAGTCCTAAGTCTTTTGCAGCCACTAACAGGGGGCAGCCAGAGGAGCCGTGAGGAGATTGATGGAGCGAGTCCTGAGGAGAGTTCTCCAAACAAATGCTGGGAACGAAGGAGCAGACCACCGGAGTCCAGGCATGGGACCATAGCAAGAGAATGGAACTTACTGTGGAAGAGAGACAGCAGAGGTGATTGTCAGATAACTGAGGAGCAGTTAGACGCCAGAGAGAGCCTGATTATCACTCGTGAGAGCAAAACAATCTGGCATCTGCCTCAGGGAACCTGCTCTTCTTTAAGCTCCTCCTGGTTGTTCTTGATGAACCCCAGCTGGAGGACGCTCCTGCCAGTCACTCCCTGTAACAGGAGTGAGTAAAATTTATTTCAATAGCTCCTTTCACAGATAAAAATCACAAAGTGCTATACAGATTGTAATAAATACCAAATAAAAATATCACAAGAACAGCATACAAGGATAGCATCAAAAATATGTACATTTAAGAAAATGCTTGTCTAAATAAAGGTGTGTGCTTTTTAAGGGATTCAACAGTCGGCCACATGGAGAGACAGGGGCAGGGCATTCCCCAGTCTGGGGGCTGCAACTTGGAAGCGCAGGTCCCCCAGAAACCAAGTCTTAGGGACCTTTAGAAAGTGTTGGACCAGAGGACCAGAGAGTGCGGCCAGAATAGTGTGCGATTAAAAGGTCTGATATGTATTCGGGGCCCTGCCCATTAAAAACTCTAAAAGTCAAAACTAAACATTTAAAATCAATTTTAAATAGAATTTTAAAATTCAGGTTTAGGGGTTAGGTTTAGGACAAAGGACAACCCCTTGCCCAGAAAAAAAGTGAGGACCAAAAGAAGGTCCTCACTTTTTTTCTGGCCGGTGTTCACTTTGCTTGCACAACAGAATGTTTAATGCCACTAAATTTGAAATTGATGATGAACATTAAAATATACCCTGGATGTAAATGTCTTAAAGTTTAGGAACTTGTGAGCAGATTTGGGATATTCAGAGAGGTCAGATTGATCTTAAAGTGTCTCTTTATGCCTACAGTTTATAACTTTCATTTAGAAATCCCAGATTTATTTTCTATCTGTGTTGTCATCGCTCACCTGGACTGATTACATTTCAAGTAAAAACAAAAGAGAGGAGCTCATACTGTATCTTTTGGACCTCTCATTAAAAATAGCTAAAGAGCAGTTCACCTATGCTTTATTTGTGTAGTGCCTAGAAAAAATGTGTATTGAAAAACAGAAATTTTTCACAACTAAGCATTACTCTGTGTTGGCCTGTCCCATAAAACCGCAGTAAAATAGGTTTGTGGTTGTAATGGGAGAAAATGAGAAATAATTAAAGCTGCATACTTATTCTTTATTTGCAAGGCACTGTACATGTGAAACTGATATGGAAGAATAAATAATTGGGCCTGGACAACAAACATCTCTTTAATTAAAAGTCCTGAAGGCCACATAGCCTTTTGTCCTGCGTCGCTGTTAGTAAGATGAGGTTAAATGCTCACAGCATCCTTTCCTTTGGAAAGAAAACCTCTAAACCCAGCAAGTTTCTCTCAATGAATGTCATTAGATGAAGCCATTGACCTACTCCCTGCTCAATGAGTGTATAACCACACCCTCTGTGCTCTCCATTGGTTGTTAGGAGTTACTGGGAGTTCTCCACAGTCTGGAGGTGGCTGCCCCGGAGTTTTTTCCCCTCTTTTAAAGCTTCTAAAACGGCTTTATTCTTTCTGACACTTGTTGCAGCTGCTTGCGCATCACCGAGAGAGAGAGAGAGCCCATCCGAACCGCTTCAGCCTCTCCTTTGGGATTTCCCGCGGGGAGTGATGAACTCCATCGACCCTCAGTCTCATCACCAGCACCAACACCAGCACCACACTTCCCCTACCGTCGGCTCTCTCCCACATAAAGGCGCCCAGGAGTCCCCGGACATGGCAGCGGCGGTCTACTGCGACAACCTGAGCAGCGTGTACCACCAGCAGAGCCTACAGGGCGCGCAGAGACCCCCCAGCTACGGCCTCGGGGACTACGCCTCCTCGCCGAACCCGTACCTGTGGCTCAACGGGCCGGGTGTCAACTCCTCCGCGCCTTACCTGCACGGCAACAACCCGGCGCCGTTCATCCCGCCCTCCTACGGCTCGCAGCGGCAGTTCCTGGCCAACTCGCCCGGGTTCGGAGGGCCCGACCTGGGCTGGCTCTCCATCGCCAGCCAGGAGGAGCTGCTGAAGCTGGTCCGTCCGCCCTACTCCTACTCCGCTCTTATCGCCATGGCCATCCAGAACGCGCACGAAAAGAAGCTGACCCTGAGTCAGATCTACCAGTACGTGGCTGACAATTTCCCGTTTTATAAGAAGAGCAAAGCCGGCTGGCAGAACTCCATCAGGCACAACCTGTCTCTGAACGACTGCTTCAAAAAAGTCCCGAGGGACGAGGATGACCCAGGTAACCCAAACACCCAGGTTGTCTGCATAGTCCGACACCTTCAGGGTATGGAAGGTCAAACGTGCCACAACTCAATAGATTTAAACTATTAAAAAGTTTGTTATATTGATGTAGGTGGCGCCGTTTAGATCTAATCACACACATAACCTACTCAATAGATTTAAACGATTAAAAAGTTTGTTATATTGATATATTTATTAAGTGCAAAAAGATCTCCCACGTTTCATTCCTAATGTAATCATTTAATGGTTCATTTTATTAAGCAGTGCACTGGGAAGTAATTGCAGCTGTCACTGTGGCTTGTTCAATAGATCACAACATCTAAATGGTAAACCTGCACAGCCAGTGTGCTGCAGGCTATTTTTTTTTTTTTTTTTTTACTAGACCAATGTTACCCCCTAATAAAACAAATTCCCAATTTGTTGCTGCATGGGACTGTGAAATAATCAATTTGTAGATAAAATTTATATTTTAATTAATTATTTATGTATATTGCTCAAATTTTATTGCTCTTTATTTATTGAATTGTTGTGGAATTACCTGGGAGATGCCACCCAACTGGATAAAATTTTCTTTTAAGCGGAAAATAAATGTAAAAAAAAAACCCCAAAAAACAGGCAGGGTTTGTATTAGGCCTTTACATTCAGGAGAATTAGTAAATTAGTTATAGTTATCATAGAGCTTGGTTTATAATATGGGTTCCAATGTCAACAGAAATGTTGACTTAACCTTGCTCTTTTGTTGTTTTCTAATTTTTTATTTTGATTTTACAGTAACTGTTTAGATTAATTTTTTTAAAAATACACAATACCTGTATTTAAAAAGAATTGTAAATAGTAAAGACTGGCTGTTTTTGTATTATTACATACCTGTACAGATTACATATTACATACAGCAAGATTTTCCATAATTCAAAATATCGCATAGGTGACATTTAAACGTTTGTAGAAATTGTTTGTTTTGCTCAACTTTTAATTTGAAACAACAGAAAATGATGAAATAAGAGGGAGAAAGTGATTTAGAAGTACTTGCCAAAATTTATACGCAAAGTTTCAACCTGATTTGTTTTTCAACCTCACTTTAGTCTAGAAAATAAAAATACAAATAGAAAAATCAATGACAAAAAAATGAGAAATTGTCCCTGACAATTTTCAAAACATTTAAATGAAAAGAATCAACCAGTGATTTCCATAGTTTCATCTAAAAATACAAACAAGCAAATGAAATCTGCATTTTCAATCAACTTAATATAATGCCAGAACATGATGACCTACTTCCCTTTATGAATAAATCAATAAAAGTACATAAGACATAAAGTTGTCATCGAGATGTTTTCAAAAGATATGTGCAAAGATTCACACTTGATTTATTTTGCCCTTATTGATAAATTAATAAAAATATGAATATAAGTACAGATTAAAATTAAGGAAAGACCCTAGATAAAGTTCCCAAAAGGTTTAGACATTATTGTAATTTTTTTTAAGTTTAGAACACATTCAATTAATTAAAATTTCTTTATGTTCTCAATTTCTTAATTTTTAATTGCAGTGTCTCTCTCTCTCACACACACACACACACACACACATTCACATACAAATGGAGGGTTTATATGAACAGTAAGGAGGGTCATCTTTTCTGATTAACTTCTGCAAACATGTTCCCAATTTTGTTACATCATCTTAGGGGATTGTGTTAAAGTCATATGTCTCAAAAATTTTAAAGATAAGGGTTTATGCGGTGTAAAGAGCCACTGCAAACTGGGTTAGCCATTTTGCAGGTGAAGATTAAAGACAAACAAAACTGTGAATTTAATTTTCTCTTTCTTATTTACAGGAAAAGGAAATTATTGGACATTGGATCCAAACTGTGAAAAAATGTTTGACAACGGGAACTTCCGGCGGAAAAGGAAAAGGCGGTCTGATCCAAGCATTTCTGGAGGAGCTGCAGCCGCAGCCACAAAGCTTGAGGACGGCAGGCCGACGGTGGCCAGCTCGATGAAGCCTTCAGACAGCCCCCAGCTCCTCGGGGCTTCATCTCCAGAGTTGGAAGCGATGAATGAGAACCACAAAAGCTCATCTTCGTCGCCGGCCGGATTGGCTTCGGCCTCTCCCTGTTTTAATAACTTTTACGGCAACATGTCCACGCTCAGCTCGGGCCCCCCTGGCCGACAGGGGTCCCTCGGACTGGTGAACGAACTGACGAACAGGAACATAACGGCCCTGAGCCCGTACCACCCCGGCAGCAGCAGCGGGCCGGAGGCGGGGTCCGCGGACCACAGCGAGGGCCTGCATTTTAACCGGGGAGTGTACTACAACACATTCGGCAGCGGCCAGAGCGGACAGTTCAACACCCACTTCTACAACAGCTTCAGTGTGAACAGCTTGATTTTTCCCAGGGATGGGACCGAGCTCTAAGGGACAGCTGTACACCTGTTAGCAGACTTTCTCTGAGAATCCCCTCCAGAACGAACACATATACTCACACATATAACATTTTCCTCAGAGCAGTCACAGCGCAGACAGAGCTGATTATCATCAAAGATCTTAAAAAGTCAACAAAAAAACCCTACTTATTTCAATTAAACCTAACAAAGCCAGAGCACTTGTCCTCCCATTTTTAATTAAAGTCACTTTTCAATCCTCACACCAGATAGTAAAGTTTCTTACAAATTTAAATTGACTTTTGCATTTTGAAACCCTTGACAGTTATATGAGTTTTACAAGATAAAAGGGCTTATTCATTATGAACACAAAGCTGCCAAAGTTGCCTGCGACACCACCAATACCTCAAAACATCAATCATGTATCAGAGTGGCCTGCCAAGGGTTGTAATTATCTGTTAGACAAACTCAGTTTTATTAAAATGTACACTTATATGTGCTGAGATACAGCTTGTCTTATATAACGGGGACCGTTAACGGTATCAATGTATACTGGGGCTTATACAAGTCACAGTTTACAAATTGCTAAACTTTAGCTTTATACGTTGACCACAGTTTAAAGTCCTTTTAATGAGATTGCAACAAAAGCACCAGAGTTTTCCCTGCCTGTATGGAAGATAGAGCACACAGTAATGCCCCTCCCCCACATGTTACTGATCACTGCCTGCGAGCTGGCTGGGGAAAAAAATACTAAAATACCTTCCCATGCTGACAAAAAAGACAAATTTGTGTGCTTTGCAATATTTCCAGTTGCAAGATATAGACACGCAGTCATAGTGTGGAAACTAAAGGAACCTCACCAACTAGTCTTATTAACAAAATGCTGTTTTTAAAACTGCACTTAGTGAGCCAAAAAGAGGATGTCTGTTAAGCAGCAAGCTGAAGACTCACTAATTCAACTAGTTGCCAAATAAATATCAGCTTTTTGTTCTTTTTTTTACTTTCTAACAAGCTGAACACCTAAAACGTATAATATTCTGCCCAACAAGCACTTGAAAACTACTGCTAAATTTACCAGGTGCTTAGTCTCTATATTTACCTAAGACAGTGTACCAAGATTATATTGACAATGAATAAATGTCACAGGTAACATTGTTATAATAGTGATGATCAATATATTATTTAAGCACCCGTATGAATAATTATTACCCTTTCGGATTTAAGTTAAAGCAGTTAGATCATGTTTTAGATATTTTGTTTTAAAATCTTGTGTAAATACTGTGAAACTGATATTCATACTAAAGGTTATCTCACTGAGAGACTCTCATACCGGCCCATGCCTATTGCCTTATTTCTGATGTCCTCCTTGTTGACTGAAACCTCAGCACTGTGGCTAATGTAAATATACGTGGTCTTGATTAGATATGTATTTTTGTACATTTTGAAAATACTTTTGTGAATATTTATGCTATTTATGTTCATAGGCATTTTCTACTGTTTGTCCAAAACACTGTCTGATTAATGAGGCAAACCTTACCACAATGGTACCACAATGCAGCAAAAACAGTAACGCCAAACCACAGATTTTATAAATGTACAGTATCTGTAAACATATTCAAAGTTCTATCATGTTTATATTCCTCAGGATTCAGTCTGACAATCATTAAATGGCTTTTATATCAACTACTGACATTTTTAATTCCTCTTCAGGCAAGATGCATCCCACCAGCAGTTTGAATATAAATAAATTTGATGCAGCCTTTAATGTATCATGTTGCATATTTTTCATATATTCTGTTTAGGGGTTGATCAAACTTAAATGTGTCCTTTCATTGAGTTTCGTTTCTAAGCAGTTCACAAAAAATACCAACAAACAAAAAGGTGGAAAGTTTTGGTTGGCCATCTTCATATTGTTAACATAAACTTATGGAGTTAACGTATCAGAATCAGCATGTTTTATATTTTTTATACAGTTGCATAAAAAGTCAAAACCTGTGTGCTATGATTAAAATTAAACTAAATGTATTCTTTTTTTTTAACAGAGCTTAAAGTAAAACCGCTGGAAACTGGAAAGCATCTACTGGTAACCTTTAACATTTTACAACAAAAAAAAAACTTGTTCCATTTATTTGGTTATATTTATTTCTATTACTCTGTATGGAGGACCAAAAGGGCCATAATTCATCCAATAAAAACAGTTTTGTATATTGCTATATACATGTTGCAATTGAAATAAAACATGAAGTAAAGAAATATATCCATGGATGAGATTTTATAGTTTTAATGTTAAAGACATTCACTGAAATTTCAATTAATTTTATCTAAAATTTGTATACAATTCATTATTTAATAAATCCATTGTTGCTCTTTGGCTGTGCACCATGAAATAACTTTATCTGTCATGCTGCTTCACTAAAAAGGCATCTGACTGGCTTGTCCACATCAGACTTGTATTAATGAGGCTAACTGATACAATACTTTTAAGATCTGCTGTAGGATTATAAAATAATTGAACAGCCAAGTAATTATATAAGTATGAAAATATCAACGTATGTATTTCAAATGCTACCTAACTAATGACATTTACATGTGGTCCTATTAGCCCTCCATATTACTGATACGAGAGCTGCTTTTCATTTATATTAAAACTGCAACCCTAAAAACACCAAAGGTTGCACATTTCCTTTTATTTTTGTGACATTCCATCCTGCATGTTACAAAACACTTAAACTAATCCCGAGCCATTATTGAAAATGCCCCCTCATCAACAGAAAAAGATAAATGAATCCAGCCTAATTTTCTCCAACACGAACTTCATAGCCTGAGGGAGAAATGAGCTGCGCTGAGAACATGAAAAGGTTCTCATTTGGAGCAACTCCAAGCGCTTTGCAAAGACAAAGGAGTTGACAGATGTCTTGGTACAGAAAACTCAGAAACAATGACGCTATTGTCCTCTGTCCTGTATGCCAATCCACATGTATCAATTAGGTACTCTCTGAAGAGAGGTGAAGATATCCCTGTAAGGCCAGTGGGATTTAAGCATCCCTTTGTTTCCATTACTTTGTCCCAAATAGAGGGAGCCATGTTACTTTGTTTCTGCTAAGAATCAGATGATGCAGACACAGAAAAACAGTTTGATGTCTTTAAATTCTTTTAAATGAAGCATGTGTCAAGGTTTTTAATATGCTGTGTAAATGATGGCACTCCTTTATCCAAATGTCAGATCTGTGTTTGCTCTAAATTATCAGATATATAAAATATTTTTCCGGGTAAAGAAACACCAATAACACCATTACAGCCATTCCTAGACAACCAATTATATGATTACCTAAATAAGATAAATCTTCATCAAATGTTTCAATCTGGAAGTAGAACACAACACAGCACATAAACAATGCAGCTAAAAGTTAATAGTTTAAGGCTAAGTCAAGGTTCTAGTAATGTCACTGTTGTCGTTCTACTGGAACGATGCCGTATTCCATTTACCACAGAACTCGTAACTGGGAAGTTGGAGTGATGTGATCCCTGAGCTGACAGTGTTCCAGTTTCCTGCATGTCTGAAAAAAGGAAAAAAACAGGGACGCCCGCAGCAAGGCCTTTGCTAAATGTACAAATACAGCCAACCTGACTCACTTAATGACTTTTTAAAGTCACATTTTGTTGCAAAATCTCTGTCTTTTTTAAAGCTGTGATAAATTATTCAACTGTTCAACAACATTTTTCATTGCTTGTATGGCCACGATGGCCTCTGTTTATGTTACAGCTGTAACAATACAAAAATAACAATGACAATGACACTGTTCTATGTGGTACTTTGAGTATATAAACAGTGTTGAAACATCTCAACTTATGAACACTAGAAAACCTCAAAAGTAGTACATGTATGACTGACTTAATGTTACATAAATAATAAACAACCATTAAAAAAAGTAAATGTATGAAGTTTCATTTGATTGACGCAAGTAGCAGCCATGTTAAGTCCTGAATTCGGGTATGGTCGCCTTGTTCTGATTTCAATTCCCACCTCCGTTGGCATTCCAATGGAAATTTCCTACTAGGAGTTTGGAAATTCCAACCTCCGAGTACAGGTGGGATGCAGCATCAGGGCTGGTGATGTGCCGTTTACAAACGATCCAGGTCAGAGAGCTGACTCTATGCGTAACGTGATAAGAGCTGACTCATGACAAAGAGAGACTAATCTTCAACTACTTTGCTAAACTCTTTTGAGAATTCATGTAGGTAATGGTTGGACTTTATTTTTTACAATAAACTCTGGGTTCCCTCAAGGCTTGATTCCAGGCCATGTTTTGTTTAACCTCTCTTATGTTCCCTCTGGCAGATGCAATATATAGTATTTGGAATCAGATCTTGTGCCCAGAGATCTCAGAGTATAAAACATTTCAATATTTCTTGTCAAAGTGAAGTCTCACAAAAGGTTATCCAGCTGTTGTTGTTTACCTCTGTCTAGGGAAGTAAGCACAATTAAATACTATCGTGAGCCAAGTGAGTGATTTAAACTTAGCAGGCAGAAAGTTTGTAGCACACATCAAAAGAGTTACACAAGTAAGAAAAAAGCAATCCTGTTTTCTGAGAGTATCTGGAACCAGGGTTAGGTTGGGTTTGGTGTCATTCCTGACTTCATAGGTAAATATATTGCCTGTAGCACCTGTTCTTGGGTCATTGTCAGTTTGACTTTATACCAAGTTCTCAGAATACTCTCCACTGCAATCATTTTTTGGTCTTTCTTAAACATCAATGTAAACAACTTATCTTTCTGTTTGTTCTTTAGTTTTGTAATTAACTGAAAATGGTACCACTAAGGCTAACCAAGTGCCATCATTGGTAGTTGTACCACAGTTTAAAAACCTTACTTTGAAGAGCTAGAAAGTTACGATCCAATAGTTGTCTGCTGGGGATGTAAACGAAGAAGGAAGAAGCTGCTTTTAGCCCCAAATACTGGAGCTCTGGAGACTTTGAGAGTTGTTGATCTGGAAACGTACTTTTTCAACAGGTGTTTTTTTCTCATTGTATTTTATTGTAGTTGATTTTGTACTTGGTGTTTTACATCTTTGTTTTTATGTTTTCTCTTTTATGTAATTTGGAAACGAAACAACGCACTCATGGTTTTACTGTTACTGATAGCAGTAGAAATTCTTTAGTGTTTTGTGTTTGTTTAGATTTATGAATTTTCAGCCTTTTCTCCCTAAAGCTCTTTGAAAACACCACTGAATCAGAATCAGAATCAGACATACTTTAATTCTGATTCTGATTCAGTGGTGTTTTCAAAGAGCTTTAGGGAGAAAAGGCTGAAAATTCATAAATCTAAACAAACACAAAACACTAAAGAATTTCTGTTATAAAGGCATTGTAAAAGAAACAGTACTAATATTATTGTTATCATTATTATTATTATTATTATTATTATTATTATTATTATTATTATTATTATTATTATTATTATTATTATTATTATTATTATTTAATAATTATAATAATAACTATAATAATAATCATCATCTTCTGTGAACTGGTCTATTTTTTTATTCTGCATAAAGCTTACAGAAATCAAACTGATCCTAGATTTTGAATCAGTATAGTTCATATATACATATAAAGCAGTTTTCTACCTTTGTGCCCCAATGACTTCTGAACAACCACCAGATGACCCTTGGCAGATTCAAAACTTTTCCACTTTGGCAGACAGCAGCAGCACTGTCTGCTGAATGAATGCCCTCACTGCCAAGTGTGAACTCTTCAATTAGAGAGGATCCATTGACCCAAGCTCTGTTTGATCACCTTCTTTTTGCGCCTAGAGCATCAGGCATCCCGTCCTAATTTGGCAATCACACAGCTCTATCGGTTTGACATGTGAAAAGCGGCATTGTTGGAGCGGCTGGGAAGCGGGTTAAGCACGGGTCTGCTGGTGCTGTTTCACTGGATGACTGTATACTGTAGGTTCATGACCTAAGCCCACCCAACATGACCCCCAGCCTAAATTGTTCCTCTGATAATGGACAGGGAAAGAGGTGCACCTCACTAATGAGACATCTTATAGAGGGGACAGAAAGCAACTGTTCAGCATAGTCATCATGCTTCGCATGACAGACTAGGAATCAGCTTCATCAAGGATTTCTGACCGTGGGTTTAGGTGAGGACACGGATGATAGTGGTGTCAGAGCCCAGCTATACTCATGTGCTGGAATGATTTACAATCAATTTACAAGATTCAATCTTGTGTCCTAAACATCATATACTTGACATTTCTTGAAATTATTCACAACCAAAACTTCAAAGTATTTCATTTGTATTTTATGTGACAGACACAAAGCAGCACTTAATGGGAAGTGGAAGGAAAATGATACATGGTTCTGAATTCTTTTTAACAAACTAAAATCAGATTTGTGTGACATGTTTTTGTAATCAGCCTCCTTCAGTCAATGCTTGTAGTCATCTTTTTCTGAAATAGCCTCAGGTCTTCTGGGTTGTACATATCTACCTATTTAGAACATCTCCAAGCTGACATTTGCATCGTCTTTTTGCAAATTAGTATAACGTCTGTAAAATTGGATTGAGGTCATCTGTGAACAATCAAATTTCAAGTCTCACTAAAGATTCCAATTCGATTTAGATCTGGATCCTTATTATAAACACACAAATACCTCTTGATCTAAAACCATACCAACGTAGCTCTGGCTGTATATGTTTGGGTTAGCCGTTTGCCGGAATAGGAACCGCTGCCACAGTCTCAAGTATTTTGCAGCCTCTAACAGATTTTCCTCCAGGATTCTCCTGTGTTTCTTCCATTTTCCTTTCAACTTTGACCAGCTTCCCTGTCCCTGTTGAAGAAAAGTATCCCCACACCATGTTGACACCATCACCCTGTTTCACCATGGTGTATACAGAGATTAGGTTACACACAAGTATAATTTGAATCTGAATTTGATATAGAGTGGGGTGACAAGACGTACCTGACTTCCGGGGACAGTCCCTATTTTGGACGATCTGTTCCCGGCTAAGGCTCTTTCCCGGAAATGTCCCCTATTTCAGCATTTTATGGATGAGAAAAAAGGCTGGTTGCGCTGCTGTTAGCATTGCAGAGTAGTAGAGCTGAGTCAAAACCAACACCACGCCATCAGCGTTGTGCACCGTCAATCCCCCATATCTAGTAGGAGCTAGAAATGTCCCTGGATTTAATTTGAGAAATCTGGTCACCTTTATCTAGAAGTATCACATTAAATGAGGATCCACTTTTCAGATTTTTCGTGTGATAATATTTGAATAACCGGGGTGTTATTTTTTTTCCCTTCCACCATACAATAATGAACAACTTTATGTTGCCGCATAAAATAAAACAGATTAAGACTAAGCGAAAAGTTCAAGGTGTAAAAACAGTTTTGGAAGCAGGACAACTTTAGTCAAGAGCTTTGTTGGTAGAATAAGCTCTTAAACTGTATGACTTGGGTGAGACATTTTGGTTTCAGCTTGGTTTGATGAGTTTCTTTAATAGGTTTGCTGGAATTTTGGCCCATTCCTCCTGAAAAAAAGCGTAACTGTGCAAGGTTTGTAGGATTCCTAGCACACATCTTTTCAGCTCTGACTAAAAATGTTCTATGGGATCAAAATCAAGCATTTTTGGTAGCCACTTATTTATGTTGTTTCCCTTAATATTATTTGCACCTAATTTATTACTGTGATTTTTTGTCCATGTGAGAGACCAATTTGCACCCAAGGTTTATCCTCTAGCTAATGTATTGAGATATTGCCTTAATATGTCTACATATTTCTTCAGAAGGCCATTTTTTTAAGTATAGCAGTTCCCTTGTTAACAATATACCCACATAACATAATGCTGCCATCCCTGTGCTTTACAGTTGGAATGGCGTTCTAAGGCTTGGTAGCTCCCCCCTTTTTGCTCCAAATGTAACAATTTTAGTTTCATGGAACTAAAAGAACTGTCTACCGGATCTTTGTTCCTAGATGAATGTGTAAACCGTAATCTGTCTTTTTATGTTGCCTGTGGAGTCACGGCTTCCTCCTGTCTGGTTGGTCTTTCAGCGCTTTTACAAGACTGCTTTCACTGTGAATATAGGCCCTCCTGCCAGGTTTAGGGGTTTAACTTTAACTGTGTGGTTGACATGTCCAGGCAACTTGACAAAAACACTCTCGTCTCTGGGACACAGAACCTGCCTCGGTCCTGAACAGTATGGTGGCTGGACATTCCCAGCATATTTATCCTTTTATGTAACTGTTTGAACAAATGACCGCGGCACCTTCAGACCCCTGGAAATTGTATCCAATGATAAACCTGATGTGTTGAGGTCCATAATTCTCAAAAAGAGAATTATGGGTATGGATATTCAAATTTGTCTGTTTTTTTTTTTCATACTGTCACACAAGGAAGTGAGTTGTTTAAGGGGGCTTCTTTAAGATACATCCACTGGAGTGCCTCCATTTAACTCAAATGCTGTGAATGAAGCGTATAAAGCCATGAGATCATTATTTGGGTTTTCCCAAATCATGCAAGGGTATAGTAATCATGTTGTATGTAAACTTCTGAATTTGAAGAAAATACTAAAACATTCTCTAAATACTCCTTTGTCTCCTCTACCTAGCGGAAATTATTTTGGCAACCCTAACTGGCCTGAAAGAGGATAAGCTTTGCGTGTTTAGTGTTTTGGTAATGTAAATATCTGTTATAATTGTTTACATCTAAAAGTTTATATTATAGGCAGGACTGCAGGATGGTCCAGTAATAGAAGAAAGAAAGTGAGCGTGTTTGTTTGTGCTGGAAAACATCTTGAAAGTTAAAAGTGGGGTAACTTTGGGGTGTTGGGTGGGGATCATGTGGGGGGGGGGGGGTGGGGGGGGTAGCAGAGTATGATTTGATCTTGTAATGCTCCAGGCTCACTTAAGTGGTTCGTTTACTCCTCGTGTGGAGCTGGTGAATTGGAGCCAGGTCAGCTCCGGGTTGAGGTGTTGTTCATTATTTTTCCGCCTGTCGGATCCCATGAGCGGCCGCTGGAGACGGTGGCTGCTCGGCGGCCGAGGAGCAAAGGGCCTGCCGGTGGGGTACGTCAAACACACTCAAAGCTTCTCCGCTTGCCAGGGGGATTATGATCAACAAAGCATGTCCCACACCTGCACCGGAGAGCACAATGGAAACTCTGCGGGCCAATGGCGACATAGAGGAGAGAGAGAGAGAGAGAGAGAGAGAGAGAGAACCCTGTTAAACTTTATCACTTTGTCAAACTAAAAAAAAATACAACAACCACAATTCAATGTATTTTTCCGATAAAACATTTGCAATAAACAAAACTCAAGTTAAATATCACATGGGTCTCATTAACAATTGTTTTTTTCCATTTTCTTTGAGTTTATATTAATAACATCAGAGTCATAATGTGTCTTGCAGCGGTTTTTGTGATCCTTAAAGAGGTCAAAGTCATCTCAGACACACTTCGGTCTAAGCGTTTCAACTTCAGAAATGTCAGTGACAGCCACAATTCATAATGCGGTTGAGAAATGAAGCATTTTGTACATACAAATTGTGGGTGTTTCCTGAATGTTACCTAGATAATACAAAATAGGGCCCTGTCACCACTGGCAACCCACCTAGCTTCAACCTAGAGACAAGTACAAAGAGATATAATTCTCAGCTTGGCAGTCAGACGAAATAATCATCTGGTAAATTAGAAAATTAAAGCTCTGCTGTAAGACGCACAAAGACAAGCAGGAAACATGGAGTCGAATGTCATTCAGCGTCGGAGAGTTAAGATGAGGAAAAAACAAGAAAGGAGAGAGAGAGAGAGAGAGAGAGAGAGAGAGAGAGAGAGAGAGAGAGAGAGAGAGAGAGAGAGAGAGAGAGAGAAGTTAATAGAGGCCCCCACCAAAGAAATGGATTATTTTAACCCCTTCTGTTGGTTCTCCTCCATAGGGCTTAAACATCAAACTGACAGATTCTACATCCACTGAGAAAAAAGCAAGTGACATTTTGCTTCAATAATTCATGACAGTTTCTGCAACAATTAGGAGGTACCGATAGACAAAGGAGTCTAAGCAGAGAAGCTCAATTAGAATTAGGATTTTCAAGATAAAGCTCACAACGAAAACAGACTGAGATGGTAACAAAGTCAGACGATCTGGCATTATGTTGAGGCAGAAGACTCCTGTTTATGTAACTAAGGTGCAATATTGCTCAGTTAAAGTACTGAAGAATGGGAGATTATTAAATAATTAATATCAAAACATTTTCCTAAAACAGAAATATTTCAAAATTGCTAATGTCTATTAGCTAAATAAAAGGTTTTATTCAAATAGGTGCTCCCAAGTGATGATCAGAAACCAACTATATATTTTCATCATTTTGAAAAATGTTACTGAAATGATATCTCTGTAATTTTATTTTCTTCAAATGTTTAGCTTGAAAATTGCAGAGATTTTTTTTCCATTTTAATTTGTTTTTTATCTTATAAATATATTGCTGAGGAACATGCCTGCGCCAATTGTCAATTATCTGGATCATCACAACAGCAAACAGGCTTAAAGGCAACCCGACTTTTGATCAGTTATTCTGGAAATGTTTCGACACCCATCCGAGAGTCTGTGGAATTTTCTCTGCGCCACCTAGTCATTGTTTTCTAGGTCCCAAGTCTTACCACAGTTTTCAAGTCAAGTCAACACCCAAAAACATCCATAAAAGTCCCAAGTCAAGTCTAAAGTCAAGACCTGCAAGTCCAAAGTCCTAAACCTTTAATTTTGAGTCTTACCAAGTCATTTAATTGAATATGTAAATTAATCATTAAGTAATACAGAAAAATTTCTAGAATTTATCTAGATATTTTAAAAGGTGTATTTGTTTGCCAGAAAAACATGCAGGTCAAAAAAGGACCTCACTTTACAAGTAAAATGAGCAAAAAATGTTCTCGTTCAGCTGCAAGTACACAAACAAACACATTCACAAACTTCAATGTGTTGTATTGAGATTTGTTGTGATAGAGGATCACACAATAGTGCATAAAGCAGTGCATAATTGTGAAATGGAAGGAAATGTGTGCATGGTTTTCCAAATATTTTGCAAAGAGCAATTCTGAAGTGTTTAATGCATTTGTATTTAGCTTCCCTGGGTAGATACTTTATGGAAACTCCTTCCTCCCCCAGTTTTGTAAAAATAGCGACTGTCTTTGTCATTCTTTTCATTTGCAAAATAACTCAAGCTGAGATTGGTTGGAAAGCATCTGAAAATAACTATTTACAAGTCTTACCAGAGACTTTAATTGGATTTGGGTCTGGACTTTGACTAGGTCATTCTATCATGAACGTGCTCTGACCTAAAACACTCAGTTGTGGCTCTGGCTGTATGCATTGCACTGCTGGATGGGCAACCTCAACCCTGTTTAAAAACGTCCATGTTTTTTTAGGATTCCCATCTACCTAGTTCCATCTATCCTCCCAGCACCTCCGACCACCTTTTTTGTCCCTGCTCAAGAAATGCTTCCCCTCAACATGAAAGTATCACCACCTTGTTTCACTATGAGGATGGTGTCTTCCTGTTTATGCGCAGCTGTAGTATTTCTGGCTTCAAGAAGGCTTCAGCATGTGCAGGTTCGATGGGTGGCTTTAGTTTGTGTAAAAAAAACTCCGTTTGGATGAGCTCATGACACAAATACAGAAAAGTTTCAGACCAAGTACTGCAAACTTAGTAATCTTTCTGTATGTGACAGACCCCAGATCAATATTTGCGGTGTGCTTTACACCAGCAATCAATTACATTTGATGACATCTATTAACTGTACCATAAACACATAAAAAGTATCTAATAATATTCTCATGGCCTCAGATAATGAACTTGTGCCTGTTAGATCTCAATGCTACATTAGAAGGTCAGTCACAATATTATCTTAGAAAGGCTTGAATAATGGATCAAGGAGAAAGCACTAGGTTATGTTAAATCTTATTTGTTCAACAGATTCCAGTTTGGTCATGTAAATAATAAATTAAGTTATGTATGGAGCACCACAGGGTTCAGTGATTGGGCCAGTCCTCTTTACTATTTATGCTTCCGATTGGTAGAATTATCAGACAACATGGGATAAATCTCCACTGTTATCCCAACTTAGCTATATTTATCCATAAACCCTGATGCATCCAATCAGTTACATAGACTACAGCCATGTCTTGAAGACATACAAATCTAGATGACTTTTAAATTCAGAAAAGACAGAAGTTGTCATCTTTCATACAGACTCTTTGAAAATGAAACTGCTTAATCACTTAATCCTGATGGCATTAAACTGGCCTCTGGTTACAAAGTAAAAAGCGTTTGTGTTTTATTTGTGACCAGGACTAGTCACTTAGATCCTATATCCCATAAAAGTAGAATGGGAGGCAGATCCTTTAGCTATCAGGCTCCTCTCCTGTGGAACCAACTCCCAGTTTTGGTCCGTGAAGCAGACACCCTGTCTACTTTTAAGACTAATCTTAAAACTTTCCTTTCTGACAAAGCTTATAACTAGAGTGGCTCATGTTACCCTGAGCTACCTCTATAGTTATGCTGCTATAGGCTTAGGCTACTGGAGGACATCAGGGCCTATTTTTCTCACTCTATTGAGTTCTACTGTTCTTCAATTAAGCATTGCTTGTCATCATTTCGGCTTATAACTTTTTGTTCTCTCTCTTTTTTTTTTCTCTTCATAGTAGGTACACCTGGTCTGGCGTTCTGTTAGCTGTGACATCATCCAGGGAAGACAGATCACCCGCTATTACCATCTAATGTAGAACAGATTACTGGATCAATGTTTGCTTTTGTGCTTGTTTGTCTCTCTTGTTGTGTCTCTGCTCTGTCTGTAATGTTCTGTTCTGGTTTTTGTTTATTATTTGGTTATGTAGCTCTTTTCTGTCTCTTGGTTTATTTCTGCTTTGGATTCTGGTTTAGTCTCTTTATTGTGTTAGTTATCTGGTCCCTGTATTAGTTCTGATTTTAGTTCTGTGCTTTATTTGTTCTGTTTTATCTTAGGTTTATTTCCTAGCCCCTATCTGCGCCCTTAATCACTTCCACCTGGTTTTGGTTAATTAGTCCCTCCCTGCTTACCTGTCCACCCGCTTATTTAAACCTCCCTCAGTATTCTGTATGTTGCCGGGACTTCGCTTATGTTTCACTTATCATCTGTTCGCCCCTGTGTGCATCTCCTGTTTTCGGTCCTGCTTTTGGTAAGAGCTCCCAGCACCTTGACCCTGCCTGTTTGTAAACCTGATCTGTTTGTTCTGCCCAGTTCTGTTCACCTGTTTCCCATCAAGTGTGTCTGGATGTCTGCTTTACCCTTTTTTGGACCCCGTTCTGTTTGCCTGCCTTGTCCCCACTCCTCGCCTGTCCTTCAATAAACACTAGTGATGACGAGATGAAGCCTCATGAGGCATTGAACCACTCAGCCAACTGGTTCGAGAAAAGGTTCATTTCTTGATGGTTCATGTGCACACAGCACCACCTACTGGCAAGTTGTATAATCACAGCCAGCTGTATCTTAACGTGTGATGCATTAATTTTTGTCTATTATGGCTCTTGGGAATGACTTCACAGAAGGTGTAGGACGAAATCATTTGTCTACATAAATTTTGTAAACACATGTGTACAATAAAATATTGTTTGAATGTATTCTCTGTGTGTAATTATTCCCAAAATAGGAGTGTCATGTGATATGGCATGTTGTGTAATAATGTTTTTCTGTGACTCTACAAAAATGGCATAGCCTTAATCAGGCAGAGGACAGTGAAAGTGCTTATGGAACTAGGGAGGGGTAATGAATAGGCTGATGCTTGTGTAACTTGGATGATTTCATGCATTTTTATTAAGAAACAACAATTTCTCCACAGTTTTTGGTTTCAAACGATTTCTCTTTTTTGATACTACTTCTCCAGCCTTTGAAAAGACACGCTCACATGGCACAGATGATGCCGGGGTGCATAAATAAATAAGTGCAAGTTTGTACAGATTGGGGTACAGTGACCGATGGTTAGCCCAGTACTCCAGCGGGTTCTCCAGCCTGCTTATGTTCGCCTCTGAGAGGTAGCGCTGGACCTCTACGGTGGCATCTGCTGAGACATTTGGAGTCCTCTTTGCCTCCATGACACTAGTGTCCAATCTTTGCCAAAGTCTGCTACCTAAATGGAAACCACAGGTCAGGTTAGTAAGTGTTTTAATAGGAATAAGTAATCTCAAAATGTAATACAAAAGATTACCTCCAGTGAATTCTTGAGAGGTGGAAGCCTGGGGAATCTCGTGAGTGTTCTCTTCTAGGTTCCGTCGGATTACGGTGGCACACTCTGAAGTCAAGCGCTTCACTGCTTCAGCAGCTTTTGTGTTGCTGAAAAATGCTATAACTTTAAATCGTGGATCCAGGAGTGTAGCCAGCGACAAGATGCTCATTGACTGGAGCATGTGCAGCTTCTCCCTGAGATGTCTGATGAGCTGCTCTCCTATTTGCACTGCTTCTGCAGGTGCTGACTTGGTGTCCTCCTCCTGAAGGGCATTCTCTATCATCTTCAGGAGGGGGATAACTTTTGATGCCGACACGTGTTGTTCTGCCGAGAGCTCCATGGTGGCGTCATAGAAAGGAGAGAGTAACGAAAGGCACGCTACAACAATATCAAACTCACTGGCAGTTAAATAGGGAATGTCAGTGTGCAATCCAGCCAATGCCGCTCCTACTGGCTCCCTCAACTCCACCAGACGGTGCAGCATCAAGTAGGTGCTGTTCCATCTTGTTTCCACCTCCTGCATCAGCTTGGTTGCTTGCATGCCCAGCTGAAGCTGCACTTGTGTAAGCTTCTCCTTTAAAGATACAGAAGAGTAGGCCATTAAGTCACTGCAGTAGGAGTACAGACAAACTATTAACATTATATATTGGAATAAAATAAAAGAGGATACCTTAGCAGTGGTGCTGCTTCTAAAGTAGCCAACCAGCTTCCTTGCTTTGGCCCGGAGGCCAGAGAGCGCAGGTTGGTGGTCAAGCGCCCTCGTCACAATAAGATTGAGGGTGTGAGCAACACAAATGTGGTGGCGAAGCTTCAGGTCTCTCACGCATGCCACCATATTAGGAGCACCATCGGTGACCATGCACGTCACCTTGCCTGAGATTCCCCATTCCTCCATCAGGGAGGCTTTCACACAAGCAATATTTTCAGCAGTGTGAGACTGGGGGAATGCCTGCACTCCCAACAACACCGAGCTCAGCTTTTCATTCTCCTCCACAAAGTGGCATGTCACTGTCAGGTAGGCATCCATGTTGATGGATGTCCACATATCTGATGTAAGGCTAACAGCAGCCACCTTCTCTACTTTAGCCTTAGCGTGCTCCTTAGCAGACTCATATTTGGCCTCCACCATGGCCTTCAGAGCCTAAAGGAAGAGATTATATATATATATATATATATATATATATATATATATATATATATATATATATATATATATATATTGCTGAATTGTGACACATACAATAATGTAGTCATTCGTTTCATGCATGGACCCACACATACCTGCCTTGTAGGGAGAACATAATTGGGATCCAGCTTAGACACAAATGTCTTGAATCCAACGTCATCCACAATAGTGAAAGGCTGGGTATCCTTCACTATCATGGAGACTAGAGCTTCATCCAGCTCTGCTTTTCTGGTGGCTGGTTAAAAGGGAATAAATACAGTGTCTGTTACCTATCTTTATTTGCACAACAAGCAAACATCAGCATGCAAAAATTGTGAAAGTGTGTTTTTAATATAGTAATGAAATACCTTGGCTGGGTGAAGCTCCAGTTTCATCCCTATTCTCATGCAAGGCACGGTAGTGCCTTAGCATGGATGAGGTGTTATTATTGTACCCCAACTCCTTGGAGCACAATAAACACCTCACCTTTACACAAAATAAGAAACAGTGAAAAATACAGTTCCTCATAAGCAAACCTAATGCATCTGCAAATGTTCAGTTCACCTTACCTTGTTAGGGCTTATCAAATCAAAATGTTCTCACATAGGGGACATCCTCCTCTTTCTCGCCTGCTCCATCCTACTCCTATCCTGTCCTCGCACTCCTAAATCTCCTATGTATCTCTTTCCTAAACTCTCCAAACACCAAACTAACTTTCTCAAACTAAATAACCACTATCCAAACTCTACTATTCAAACTATCCAAACTCTATCCACTCTCTCAACTGACCGCAACTCTCCTACAACAATCCACATTTTGAATGGAGCTTGTGGACTTTTTAAAGCCGTCAAACCCCGCGCAACAATCTGAGCCACTTCCCGAAGCAGTCACGTGGTACAGCCGGCCAGCGAGGCTTCGGACGTCATCGTTTTCGGCTCCTCCCCCAAATGAAGCAAGCCTCGATACGCGCATTGCGGAAACGCCCCCTCCATTACTCGACACACGCCTCGAAGCCTCGGCACATAACGTAACATCACTAATAAACACCGTAAAAGCATGAAGATTGTGTCTGGCTGAAATACCGGGTTAATCTCCTCAGTAATCATTACACTGTCTTCTGTAACCCCCAGTCGGTCGAGGCAGATGACCGTTCACACTGAGCCCGGTTCTGCTGGAGGTTTTTCAGAATCAGAATCAGAATCAGACATACTTTAATAATCCCAGAGGGAAATTGCTGATTCCTTCCCGTTAATGGGTGGTTTTTCTTCCCACTGTCGCTTCATGCTTGCTCAGTATGAGGGATTGCTGCAAAGCCATGGACAATGCAGACGACTCTCCCTGTAGCTCTATGCTTCTCCAGGAGTGAATGCTGCTTGGAGAGACTTTGATGCAATCAACTGGGTTCCCTTATATAGGACATTTTTGACCAATCTGTATAATCAGACCGAATCTGTATAATATGGTTGAACTTGACTTTGTAAAGTGCCTTGAGATGACATGTTTCATGAATTGGCGCTATATAAATAAAATTGAATTGAATTGAATTATATCAAACAGGTTTGATACAAATTCCTTCTATCACTTTGGAAATAATGCCATAATTAGAAATATGCTGTACAGGAGTAACACTGAAAAACTAGTTCAAGCATTTGTTACTTCAAGGCTGGAATATTGTAATTCTTTAATATCAGTGTCACGGCTGTTGCCGTCACATTTGTGTTTCCCCCTTTTTCTTTCTCATTTCTACTAAGTAGGCTGCATGTTCCTGTGAAAAGACCCGCCTACTTCCTGGTTTCTGGGGTGCTGACCTCAGTCTCATCCATTGGTTCCCTCGGTTCCACCTCAACCAATGGTTCATCACCACCTACAATCACCTCCTCCTCATAAGGAGAGCCAACCCGTTGATTGAGGCAGCTTGTCACAGCCAGTTGACTTGTGTGCCTCGTGTGAATGAGAAATTGTTAGTTAGCTTATGCATTTGTGCTTAGTGGAGTGGCTCGTTTAAGTTTATGGTTATCCATTTTGGTTTGTGTTTAGTAGCCTGTGCCAGTGTCTTTTGTTGTGTTTGGTTGATGTGCCTTTATTAACTTGAGGCCAGAAAGAGGGTGGAATTAGGGCCAGAGTTCTCACTAACTGCCACACTGAGTTTTCCTATGTTAGTTTCATTAGGTGTAGTGGGTGCTGTGCTCTCTGTGTTTTTTTAGTAAGAATCACCTCTGTTTAAATGTAGAGTTAGGCACAATCCTCCTTTTGAGGATCTCTTTTATTTAACTTAGTTTGTTATTTTCACAGCACCCTCATCCACCCTTCTTTTTGTTTGTGTATTGCCTGAAACTCTTGTTACCAAATAAATTATCATTTTATAAGAACTTACCGGTTTTTGCCTATATGTTTATGACCCCACTCCCCTAGACCAACAGGGGGTCGTAACAATCAGGAAGTTCACAAAATGTTGTTTAAAGTCTTCCAAAATGTTGCAACAAGAATGCTGATGAATGATTATTTATTTATTTTTTACTTTTAACTTTATGTTCTCTCTAGGTTTTTTTTCTCTTCTCTGATGTTCTGTTTTCCTTCTTCCAAATTGTATTTAATTAAAAGTTTAATAAAAAAAATTATAATTTTCCAGGGCAGCACAGTATTGCAGTTATTTATACTGTTGCCTTAGCTAGTAGGTCCTGGGTTCAAATCCCAGCTCCAGATCTTTCTGCATGGAGTTTTTATGTCCTCCCTTTGCATGTGTGGACTCTCACCTGGTACTCCAGCTTCCTTCCACAGTCCACATACACGCATGTTAGGTTAACTGGTATTTTTAAATTGTCCTTAGGAATGAGTGTCTGCCTGTATGGTTGTTTGTGAGTGCCGGAGATAGGCAGCAGAGGTTTATTTCAGATCTGTTGGGGGAAAAAGGAAAAGAAAGACATTCAAATATTTTTAGTCAGTGGCGGAGGGTGTGAGTCCCCAGGAAACCTCTCGGGGGTAAATTAAACCAAAGCTCGAGAACGTTCATTGCTGAACTTGTCCTAACCTCCAGATACTCTCACCACCGTCTCTTCTACAGACACACACATACACATAAACCCTCCCCCTCTCTTTTCTCCTTTAATTGGACCCATTCTACTGGAACTTCTCCAGATCACACTGTAATTTTACACTGTGTAATAAGCTATTAGCCTCGGCCAGACCGGCCTCCACCGCCACCCTACGTTAATCGACATGGACATGGTCATTGTGTGGGATTGGGACTCAGGACATCACAGTCCAGCTATTGTTATTGCCTAGATCCCAAAGCCCAGGGCAGCTTTTCCCTGGCTGAGGGAGAGGGTTGAAGGGTGGGCGAGGGGGTGGGTATGCAAGGGTCAGAGGTAAACACAGGAGGAGATCACGTAGCGGTGAACTCATTCTGAGTGCCCCCTAGGAAACAACAAAACAAACTGTAACACCTTTTATTCAGAAATCTTGCTTTGGTACAAATATGACTTTCTGCCTCTGTGGAAAACTATGACACACCTGTTCAGGAAATGAGCCCTCCATCAGGAGCAAATAATGATTTCATTCATCACTGAAATGTTTCATCTCCTCAACTCTGGTGACACACAGAACCAGTTCAAAGTTTGAAAGAAAGATGGTCTTTATTTATTTCCTAACAAACATTTGTTTTCTAGTACTCCATTTGCAAGGTACACTATTTCCCCTCTAATCTACAGAGACCAGTAAAAGTATTCCTAGTCCTTGAATTTTAGATAAGAAATACCTTTCACACAATGGGGAAATTCAGGCAAGACAGTGGCAAAAACAGATAGTTACACACTAGATTAGTAATATGAATAGCAAGCTTATCTAAAGTTAAGTTTTAAGTTCTAAAACAACAGAGAATTAACCTATCAGAAAGGCAAAAAAGAAAATATTGCACGATTATTGACAATAATCATATTCAGATAAAAAGGCTATATTCAAGTCAAATAGAAGAAAAACAACAGCCATGTTACCAAATGATGTGAGAAAATATGCAATACGTATGATTGTACAACAAAACACCTCAGAGTAGCTAAAGCGTGTGCAAATGGATGTTAACATCTAAGAGACAGTGTAAATGATTATTGTCTTTTTTAGATTTTACAAATTAGTGCCTAATGGTGAAGTGGATGGAAAATGTTTCACAAAGAAAGAATTTAAGCATGGGATATATGTGTTTTCAAACCGCGTTATTTTGTGGTAGACCCAAATGAAACCCAGTGCAACTGATTTAGTTTAGAAGTCATCCAATTAGTAAGTACAGTTCAAATGTGTGCAATTTAATGCTAGTTTAAAGCTATAGTTGGTAATCCTGTTCAGAAACCCTTTTCGTTATAGTGGGTGAAATGGTCCCTCCATTCTGAAAGTAGTTAATGTACTCAGAGAATGGAGGTTAAAAAAATGATCTCTGTGGGAGCTGCAGACCTGTAAAAACTCTGACCAATCACTCCTCTTCGCACCGAATGGTTTTGGTCCTGCTCTCACTCTCCTCTGTCCCTCATGTTCTGGAGGTATCACCTTATCTATTGGTTGTCCCACATGCCAATCATTCTGACTCGCTCTCGTAACACCAGTGTGCGTGCATGTTACTTGTTAGATTACGCTTGCTCGTTACGCATGCAGACTTCTAGTGTTTATGTATCTGGTCAGCTTAGCGGTTAGCTTTGCTGTTAGCTCCAATGTTAGCCGTTCATTGTAGCTCTGCTGCTCTTACCGTATACTTTGAACGTGATCCTCCTGAGGAGCGGAAGGCAGCAGGTAACACTGTCTTGCGCATGCGCAGTTATTCAAAAAGGGACTTGGGGAAACCTCCGGAAAAATCGCCTAGCCTAGCTTTAGGTATTGCTGTTCTTTGAAATCCTCTAAAGTTTTCAAGAGCATGTTTGTGGACCCTATGAAGAAAGGCAAAACTACACATCAGCCTGAACCATTATCCCAGATGTGAAACATTGTGGTGGCAGCATCATGAAGTGAAAAAGCTATTTTTTCATAAGAGCATCACACACAACCACAAAGTGAGCTGCTTTGATCAGACATTCAGCAAATGTCTCAGTTCTGCCACTTCCTTCTTTTCACATTTCAACATGAACAATCACTCTGACTTAGTATCACCCATATAATCCATGCTCCCCTGTTTTTACACATTTGTCAATAAATATGGTTATACTTTAACAACAGATTGTATATAAATTGAACATTTCAGAAGTGTTTAATTCCTCCTTATAACCTGAACTTAAACCTACTCGAAAGAGTGAGGCTACGCACTGCTTCGTGGGACTAAGAGGGAACCTTTCTAAACACTGATATGGCTCTATGTACAAGTCCTGACACCTCCAGGCAGAAATTCAGGGCTTTGGCACTGCAGCCTGACAGACACATTAAGGCTTTCATACAGCCCCAACAGAGAGAAAGACAGAGCTGTGTTTTAAGTTGGGGATGCACAGACCTCAACCTGATGGCAGAATGTCAAAGTCAGTGCTGAGAGTCACCAAATTCAGAAAGGCTGCTGCAGAGCGGATCTCGAGAGATGTAATTCTTTTTTAAAGGGGTCTTAATTTACCCTGAATACAGTTTCCCAAAGACATGATGGATCTTTTTCAGAGTTTTGTATTGGACGAAAAGTGTAAAAGATTTTACATATGTGTGTAGGGCAGTGGGTTGCTGCAGGGCATGCTGGGACAAAGCAGTGTACAGGTGCGTTTTAGGGGGAGTCCAGGGAGGAGCCCCTGTGCTTCAGAAAAAGACTGTGTATGTCTCCATGGCTTTGTGTGTTCACTGTTAGACATTAAGTTGCGTATGGAGTCTTTTTATAGCATCAAAAAATAATATTAACCTATCATTTTTTCCGCCTCTTTTTACACGTCCGGAAATTATACCTAAATCTATTGTACATTTACATTTTTTTTTCTTTTTTGTCACCCTTAATTTCAGAGAAACACATTTTAATATCCTATAAAAAACACCTCATGCATTGTCAAATGAGTTAATAATTGCCCTCTAAACCTAATAATCAGTTCTTTTAAACTTGGCTGCACCACTGCCATTTTAAGCATTTGCAATGAGTCTTTGTGCACAATTCAATGACAAGTTCCTGAACACAGTTTTTCGCTGAACTTACTATCCTGGGACCCTTTTCTCTACCTAGATCGTTTCTTGGGTGCCTTTGTGGGGTCTGAAAACCAGTCTGCTTACGTAGATCATCTCCCCTGATCTCCCCCCCTACGGGAGTGCTGCTGCAATCTGGGAAAACAGATTTCTGCCAACTGCAACTGCAGATCCCAGAAGGCAATTAGATTTAGTGAATTCAGACCAAAACAGCATTAATCTCAGACTGTTTTGTACTGATTATGGTTTTAAAGTCACTTTAGACCAGGTGAACATTTTTTGATAGAATGGAATTTAAATGAACTGCATTGTTCCCAATTGTGAAGAAAAAAGGCAAAAACAGAAAAGATATGTAAGAGAACCAAAACTCTTTGTAAACCACTTTTTATCTATTTTAGAAGTGATTTGATGGGTTTGCTGCATTAAAACATTATAGAGCTGATAACCTTTTGTTAGAGGTCACTGATTCCATCAGACTCATTTTCTGATTTAGCCAAATCTGATCCAGTGTGTCTTGGGCTTCAGTCTACTCCATATTATCTCCATGTGTTTATAATGGCTGTCACTGTGGTTCACTTAAAGGTGCATAGCCACGTTATTTAACTTTTCTTTTTATTTATACGTCAGTAGCTCACTCTGGTTGCATACAACGTTTTTATGAAAGATTATCACGTCCTGCTGGCACATTAGTTATTATTTTTGGTGTTTTATGCTTTGCTTTTGCCCAGTTTGTTAGTAAATAAAGCCATTCTTGTTTATTTTTAATAACAGAGGAAGTACAATACTGCACATACACAGCAGGGGATAAAAGAAGGAAGCATATAAACGCTATTAGCATCTCCCAGAAAAATAATGAAGAATGGTCCAAGATCTAGTGAAAAAACGCAAAAAAATATGATTCCTAGAGGGAAAATACTGGAATGTCGCTGGGAAAACAGTATGAATGTTGCTGTTCACTGAAGCGGAAGCTAAACCTGCTGATTGTTCAGATGTGAAGGCAGAGTTGATTGACTTGAGTAAATTTTCCAAAATGAGGCTTTTTAAGTTGTAGAAAGGTGTATTTAATTAATAGCGGTTGGTCTTCGATCACGCTGCGCTGCTGCTTTACTGGGAGGCATTGCAGAGGGTCGGGCTCAGTCCAGCATTATTTACAAATTATTTGTTATTTAAGCCAACCAGCATTATGATAGTTCTGCGATACTGCCAGAAGATGGCGTCACGTCTGTTTATATCTGCCCATCGCACCCGCCGGATTCTTATCTAGCCTCAAAAAGGACTATCAAAAACACTATCAAAATGGAGGCTTGGTGTAGATAGCTTTATTTGATCATGAGCAAACGGTTATTGGTATTTTTTTAAAAGCATATAACGTGGCTATATTACCTTTAAGCTCCGACAGCCTAAGGAAAGGCGTTGTAACCCTATCCACATTTATGTATTTTATCGACTTTGTTTGTCTTGAGTTGTTGAATTTCTACATAACATGTATGATGTGTTGATTTTTGAGAACATTTGACCGACTTTATGCTTGTTATTTTTAAGCCAAAGAAATCCTTAAGGGTTGTTCTGAGGCTAGAGACTGGGATGCGTTGTGCCAGCCATATGGTGAGGACATCAATGCCATAACTGAGTGTGTGACTCAGTTATATAAATTTCTGTATGGACAACACCATCCCCACAAGAACAGTCAGATGCTTCCCCAACAACAAACACCGTATCACCAGTGACCTGAAGAAATTGCTGAATGAAAAAGAAGAGCCTTCAGGAATGGAGACAATGAACTACTGAGGTGTACAGAGAAGAAACCTAAAATCGAGATAAGAGACAAGGCCATGTAAGCTGGAGAGCAAGCACCAGCAGAACAATATGAGAGATGTATGGTCAGGGATGTTGGAGTTGAAGATGCCATCATGCACCTGCTTCAACAAAGCCATTGTGATTTAAATAAGGCAGACAGCACTGTGAGGATCATGTTCTTTGATTTATCCACTCCTTTTAATTCAATTCAACCTGATTTGCTTTGTCAGAAACTCCAGAAGACTCAGGTGGAGGTCTCAACAATTGCCTGGATCAGAGAGTACCTGACAAACAGACCACAGTTTGTGAGACTGAATGGTTGTGTGTCTAACCAGCTGGTCAGAAACACAGGAGCACCACAGGGGACTGTCCTCCTACCATTCATTTTCACTCTTTATACCTCTTCCAGCACAAGACAGACTCCTGTCATCAAATACTCAGATGACTCTGCAGTTGTTGGGTCCATCAGAGATGGACAGGAAGCTGAGTGCAGGGTGGACCGCTCATTCTGAATGATGTGGATAAAACAAAGGAGATTAATGTAGATTTCATGAGAAACAGGAAACGTACCAGCATTAATATCATATTGGGAGAAGAAGTTGAGGTGGTGGAGTATAAATACCTCAGTGTTCACCTGGACAACAGCCTGGACTGGAGACACAACTGTGAAGCTGTCTACAAGAAGGGACAGAGCAGACTGTACTTACTGAGGAAGCTTAGGTCCTTCAGGGTTTGCAACAAGTTGCTGCAGATCTTCTGTAGGTCTGTTGTGGAGAGTGTGATCTCCTCTGCCATCATCTGCTGGGGTAGCAGCATCAGAGCAATTCACTTAATGAAGCTCAACAAGCTTGTAAAGATGGCCGGCTTTGTTCTGGGATCACTTGTAGAACTTTTGAAGATGACTTTGCAAAGAAGGATTCTTCATAAAATTAAAAAAAACATTATGGACAACCTTGATCATCCTCATCATCAGACTGTTGTACAACAACAGAATGTCTTCAGTTAGAGGTTTCTCCAGATCCACTGTAATAAGGACCAGTACAGGAGATCCTTCCTGCCTGCAGCCATTACCATCTACATCAACTCTGAAGAAACCCCTATGAGTTACACCAGCATTTTATTTCCCTTTGGGATTAATAAAGTATTGAATTGAATTGAATTGAATTGAATTTACAGTTTGCAGGCCTTTATTGCAAGTCTGACAGTAACAGGGCCTAGGTGTTGCTGGTGCAATTGAACTAATCTTTCTAAATAAATGTTGTTAATCACATTTTATTCATAATTTAACAGAGTGATAAATACTTTTACACAGGGCCTTCTCCCCCCCCCCCCTGTTTTCTCTAAGACCAGATGAGAACACAAGCAAACATGCAGAGATCTTTTCATTCAAGGTTTTGTGAAAATCCAGTAAAATGCCATAAACAATAATTTGAGTTTAATCAGTAATCCTACAATTGCTCAACATTCCTTCATTAATTCAGAGCCTTTTCTTCTTCTCATTAGTCTAGAAGAGGATCATTTGTTTTTTTGTTGCTTGTACTAATTTGTGTTTATCACTGTTTGTTACTTGCATTTAGTTCTAATCAGTAAAAATGTAATTCAATTTGTAGCTCATTGTGATTTTTCTTCTAGCTTTTGGATAATGTGTGGGCATCTTTTGTTGAATAGAAATTATAGCATTAAAATTAGTTTAACTCCTGAGCTTTTAAAATGTTTCACTATTCATTCAGAGGGAAGTGAAAAAAGAATACTTTAGATTGAAAATCAGAGGGTTTAAGAGTTTGCATAAAACAGATTTGTTGTCTGTCTGTTTGTATATCTACCTATCCATCTATCTGTCTTTGTCTTACACTAGCACTCACAAACACCCACCATTTCTTCCTTCAGTCCCTAATTCAGCCCCCTCTGAGCCTAAGATCCAAGGGAAAGGTTCATCCAAAGGCCGCAATCAGCCTCCATGGCGAAGAGCATGAGCGGGAGAAGCATTCAGTAAAGTGGGATGGTTTTTGTGTGTGTGTGTGTGTGTGTGTGTGTGTGTGTGCGTGCGTGTGTGTGTGTGTGTGTGTGTGTGTGTGTGTGTGCGTGTGTATTTGTGTGTAGGGGCGTGCATGTGTGTGTGTGTGTGTGTGTGTGTGTGTGTGTGTGTGTGTGTGTGTGTGTGTGTGTGAGTGAGTTGGGAGTTCACTGGTTCTGAGGTTCCTCGCTCACATTTGTCTGGGTTCACTGCCCCGACGCCTGCTCATGGGTCATGGCCGAGCCAATGGTCAGCACTCAAGGATGGCAGCAGACTGAAACTAAATGTTTTGGAGGGATAGTGACAAGTGGTTTCCTGGATTATGTTGAAAGACAGTTTTAGGGCGTATCAGGAAAAGATGGCAAGTTTCTAGATAGGATGCATTTAACTTTTCTCATTTGCAATCTTTTTTAAAGTCTTTTAAATAACTTCAAAACAATGGAGACTAAACAATTAACATAAAGCGTGTCACAGAAGAATTTATTCCCCTTGACCTTTTTTTCTCTTTTTACATTTTGCCATGTTACAACCACAAACTTCAATGTGTTTTATTGAAATTTTATTTGATAGACCAACACACGTTTTTGCAGAATGAGTTTTAAAATAACTTTTATTTATATTCGGCCCCCCTTTACCCCAGTTTCTCTGTGAAATGAAATCTAGTGCAACCATCTAGTGTGGCATCTAATCTCTAATCTCAGACAGGTTAGGGATAACAATTCTGAAGATATCTAGAGCAGGTCTGGGTTATAAAAATATAACCAAGCTTTGAACATCTCACAGAGCACAGTTCAATCCATCATCTAAAAAAGGAAAGGGTATAGGACAGCTGCAACTCTACTAAGACATTACCGTCTACCTACACTAACAGACCAGGCAAGGGAAACAGTCATAACTGCCTTGTTAGCTCTGGCAGTGCTGCACAGATCCAGACCTCAGGTGGGATAATCTGTAGACAGGATAATTTGCAGTTGTAGCCTCCCTAAAATTGTTTTTAATGAAAGCATGGTAAAAGGAGCAAGCCATCAGAAGTACTTTTTGCCGCTTTTCATGTAGGAGACAAACATGTGGAAAAGGTTTGTCAATAAAATGTATGTCTTTAAATTTCGTGGCACTGGTGCTTTTTATTTTATTCTACCGCAAAAAGAAAGAGGGTTAAGAGAAGAGGAAGAGCTCCAGCAAATAGCCGGGGGCCAGGAGCCAAGCCCAGGACACATCAGGAGCCTTAGATGTTGCTCATGAAAGGCTGTATTGGACTTGATAGTTAGGCGAACATTTACGTCCCAGCAGACAATGACCCTCAACACACAGCCAGCTTGAGCTACATTGCAAAAAAGACGAAAATATTTTTCTAGACATGCAAAGCTGGTAGAAACAGATATCCCCCCTGGAGGTATGCAACTATAATTGCAACAAGAGATGAATCTATAAAAAACAAATCTCTACAAAGACTGTGTGGGTCTGAACACACTTGCACAGCACACAGCTTTTTTAGTTTTTCACAAAAATACCCCAAAAAAAATTGAAGTTTGCTGTAATTATATTCTGTCATGATGATGACACAATATGAAAAAGTTCAGCAGCAGATGCATGTGCCAAGTCTCCTTACTAAAAATGTTGTGCCTTTGGTCACCCAGGAATTTCCTTAGTTTACAGAACTAAAACACAAAAAGAGTTAAGGAGACATCTAGTTTTATTTTGGCTTCTAAAACATACTCATTTAATTGTAAAGTGAAGGGTAAAAAATTAATGTGAAACCATACCCTAGAAACTGCTAAGTACTCTGCCACTAGGCAGATCCACTGGAATACCTGGAGGTTAAGTGGTTTGCCTACGAGCACCACATGGCAGTGATGACAGACAGGCATGACATCTCTGTTTCTGTAAATTCTCCGGGACGGCGACAAAGACTTCCAGACAAATAGAGCAACAGGTGACTGGGAATGTGTGTGGGTTTGTGTGTATTCTGTTTACAGCTCACACAGCGTCACAGTGGCAGAGCATCAAAACCGTGTTGTGCTTTGTTATGAGGTAAACACAACCCCCAACCCTGAGGCAGGGCCGGGACACGAAGCGCGGCCCCAGGAAGCCGCCCATCCTGCATGATACCCGCAACGCTCCAAACCTTCAGGGGGAACGCTTGCTTGCTGTGGAAAAGAACCCTCCGTGTGTTTTTTTTTGGTTTGCAACTTTAATGAGGATGAAAACAATAATTCCTGGATGACTAGAATACATTTTACTTGTGCTTATTGATAAAAACTGTTCTGATTTTTGTATTCTTTGTGTTATTGTTTCACCTGAGTGGGCAAATGACATAGAACAGCTTTTCTGTCCCCTGCATGTGTAAATATTCAAGTCCTATGGAACCATGCAGTTCCAGTAGCATTAGGTTACAGTGAGATCGTGGAAGTGTTATCTTTTCTTTTCTGTCTGACAACTCCATATATTTTTCACAGCAAACTCAATGTAAAGAATGCTCTACCTATATGTTACTGAATATGTAAGCTACAAATCTATCAGATGAGTAGCACATTGCACGCAGTAATGCATAATAAGAACGTGCCTAAATAAAATATATTAAAAGAATGAATACCCTTCTCTCAACACTGGCAAATACGTTTATGTTTTAGCATTAAGGGGATTTAGATTTCAGAGGCATAGATTAAAACTCACAAAGATGCAAAGACTCTAATGATGGATTTGTGCATGTGTGTGAACCAAAGGGTGGGTAGGGTAGGTGGGTGGGGGGCGGGGGGGGGAGAACTGGAAAGCCCCCAGTGCAGGTGCAATCTGGGGCCAACCGAGACGCTCTGTCAGCTTCGCACCGGGCCTACAAGGGGATCAGACAGAGGGGGGTGGAGGGTGAGATCTTCTCACCCCGCTGGCCTTCTTCTGCGAAGCAGAGCTGGTAATTTAGATGGAAAACTGGACCGGTGCCGAGCACCACTTTGGAGCCTGGGCAGCGAGGCAGTGAAGCAGCCCTCAGCCCGGGCACTCAGTGGGGAAGTGGCGCTGAACTCACGATGACCAATATGTCTTCATTTGTTCATTCATTCTGCCTCTCTCAAATTGCATCCGAGCCCCTCCTTCTGCATCTCGTTCTCTCACTGTACTGATCCACTGCTCTGTGATCAGCTCAGTCAGTCTCTTCTCAGTGACGGTTCATCAACTCCATTGTTAACCGTGCATTCCTGCAGGAAAACAGTTTGCCCTTGAATTGCGAATTAAATGAAAACACAAATGTAACAACTTTCTAAAGTATTGAAAATTAAACAAAAGTGCTGTTTAAAGAGCAACTTTGAACTCTTTGGCCTACATGCAGAAATGTAACTAACACCGCACATCAACAGGAAAACATGATATCACTGTGAAACATGGTAGTGACAGCTTCATGCTGTGAGGAGGCTTTTCACCTCTTTATCGACAAGAAAGCTGGTCAGAGTTGATTATTGATAAAGCAAAATACAGAAGTACCCTGGAAGAAAACGTGTCAGTGTAATGACTCCAGCCTGTCTGTCTGCCTGCTCTCACATTCCTCTTGCTTCACCGTCATTAACAGTCATCTGATGCGCCTGTGAGCTAGCCTCTTGTGGCAGCGCAATCAAGCTAATTTCCTTCATCTGTTCATCTGCCTTTAGATAGCGGACTTCAGCAGACAGGCTGTGCCAGATTATTGAAAACCAAGTGTTAGCGGATCACAACCAAGTTCACATTTCCTGGATTCCCCAGTCGAATATCTCATTGGCTTCGGACTTCTGGGCCACAACCAAGCCTCTGCATAACAATCCCCGCCCCCTTGCCTAGCCCATGGTTTTATCTGCACTCGTCAGTCTCCCTGGGAATGACCCAAGCCATCTCATTGATTCCCCTCAAGTTTCAGGGAGCCTGCCTGCCGCTGAAATTAAAGCTTGCTTCTACCAAGATGCAGCCTGCTGTGAAATCATTACACCTTAAGCAACTGATTAACGAATCCCTCCAGAGCCAAAGGGACCATTCTCCAGAACAGAAGAGACAGATTCATTAAATCCTCAGCAGCCACTAACTGGTTTCTCTCCCTTCCAGTGGTTCCTGACTTTGCCTCCAGTAGTTTCCCATTTCCCACCAGCAAAGCTCTTGATCATGAAATACATAAAGTTACATTATCTTTTGAGAAAAGGCCACTTCTAATTTTTGATAACTATATAATATATGAAACCTGTTGTCGTAGAAATATTTATTTTTTGGTTTCATTTCATTTCATTTCATTTCAATGCGACCCCAAACTTTTGAACGGTAGTGTATATTTAAAACAGTTTATTTTAATTTTTAGACAAAGGTAGCAGTAGCTATCGTGAAAGGTTCAAAGAGCCACTTGTGTCTCCCGAGCAGTGGTAAACAATGCACTGACTCTGGATTGGAGAAAACACATGAACCAACACCAGCAGATGACGTGACTCCCTAAATCCTTACTGACTGTGGAAACTTCAAACTGGACCTCAAGCAGCTTTGTTTCAGTGCCTTCCCGCTCCTCCTCCAGATTTTTGAACCATGATTTTCAAATGAAATGCAAAAGTTACTTTCATGTATAAGAGGGCTTTGGACCATTAATCAACAGTAAAGTCATTTTTTCCCCTTGGCCCACGTAAGATGCTTCCAATGCTTTCTCTGGTTCAGAAATGCACTCACACAGGTAATGTGACAGTTGAAGTCCATATTCTAGATATGGTTGTGTGTAACAGTAATCGTAAAGCTCTACTTTCACCTGCCCTCTGAATGACTTGCAAAATGTTCAATGTATTGTTTAACAACCTTTTTTATCCTTGTTGCATGTGCATATTTTTCAACTACAATTTACTTTCCACTAAACTTTCCATTCAAACGCTTAGGCACCCACTTAACTGCCACCTTTTAGAAAAGTTGTTTTATGAGTTACACTCCTATCGTCTAATTGTGTAGGTTGAGGTATGGAAATAATGTTTCTGCATTAAAAACCTTTGTAATTTTATTTTTTTAAATGAATGTTGTGTTTTCATTGGTCGAAAGCCATAATTGACAAGATGAACAGAAATAAATGCTTGAAAATGGTTGCATCTTTGTGTAATTAATTTTCATTTATTACAAATTCAAAGTTATTTAAATGGATTTGTGTATCTTAACCAAGATACATATAATGTACATACACAAGCGGGAGATGGAAACACATGTCAAATAAGTACTGACATAACATACATTTACTGTTTCTACTGTCAGCGTTTTCCCAGATATTCCCATAATGCTCAAAGCATTTCTTTCTCTATGTCTCCGGACTGCCTGTCATCGTCAATGCAAGTTAACATAACAGAACAATGACAACTTGCCTGATAGCAACACATTCCTGAAAATTTCTTTCCATTTTTCTTTGACATGTGGTCGCTACCTCTACATCCTGTTTATTACAACCATGCGTAACAACATCTGATGAAATTATGCTTTGCTTAGCCTGGTTAATTTGTTACAAAGTAGTAGATGGAAATTTGCTTGATTCAGACTTTGTTTTTTGCGACATTTTAAAAAATTTGCTCAAAATTCACATTTTAACTGTATAGAAACATAGCTACTGTTTGCGTAACTAGAGTGACTCCAAAATAAAAATCAGATGCACCATATTTTAGAAAAACAAATAGCCGTTTGTTACGTCTAAGAATGAACACCTTTAAATTTTCACTCGAGCACTTTAACTTGCATATTGAGCACTTTAGATAGTATGCAGCACTTTAAGGAACCATATTTGCACATTTCAGAAATAATTGTTTATTGATTGTCTTTCCTTTTTCCTGGTTTTAGATCCAGTGGCACTGCAGCACTTTGACAGAGTATTAGGCCTTGGAGAAGAAGGGTGACAGTGTCATGATTTGTCTTGATGAAACCCGAACAGAAGCACACACACAGAGCTCGTTTGACAGTTTTATTTAAGGAAGATGGATTGTGGGGTAGAAAACCAGAGTCTGTTACCGGACTGGAGCTGATGGGAGATGAGTGCAGGAGCAGGCTGACGGGAGGAAGCTGGAGGACCGAGGGTGAGCCTTGGGGCGGAACCCAAGGCTGGCAGAAGAGCGCCGGAGTGCAATCCGAGCTAGTTCTTGGGAGGGTTCTTGTAGGTGCAAGGGCTGCTGTAGAACCAGAGGTGCAGCGAGAGAGTTCTTTGGACGCGAGGCTGCAGAACGACCAGGAGAGCAGCAGAGAGAGGGTCCTTAGAACGCAGGGGCTGCAGTAGATTCAGCAGCACAGCGGAGAGAGTTCCTGGCTGACAGCCGTGGTGTGATTGGAGACTGATGACGATCCATCCAGGAAGAGAAGACTGAGGGAGGCTTTTGTAGAGAGGCTGGCAGGTGGAGTGAGTACTGACTGATTGGTGCCTGACAGGTGTGACTGATTGCTGAGGGAGTGGAGGCTGAGCTATGTGAGAGGAGAAGGTGCTGGAAAAATGACAGGGTAAACAGCCAGGCCAAAACCGCACCATGACAGACAGAAATTACCAACAAAGTCAATATATGTGCAATATTGCCATTTAGTCCTTAGTGTTTTTGTTTTATTGCATCTTAAAGTGTTTTAGTGAAATATGTTTTGTGTTTGTACTTACCTTGTCCTTGTGTCCAGGTCCGAGGCCAAATTTTTGTGCTAGGCCGATGAAAAAGGTACGAGTCGGACTGTCTGCGCTGCCTTGCTATGTCGACCGCACCCACATTGGTGTGGTACTCAGTTTTAATGGAGAACCACCGGTGTAGAATTGCATCAAGCCAAGCAGTACTGAATTGAATCAATGTGTCACCATGGAAAAAGTCCAAAATGTTTCCCTCCATATACTGTCACTGCCAGTGCAAGTAAAAAGAAAAAAATCAAACCCTTCTCGTGAGTGTGTGCGAGAATGGTTTTTTGTCTCTGTGTTGCCCTGCGATAGACTGGCGACCTGTCCAGGGTGAACCCCGCCTCTCGCCCATTGACAGCTGGAGATAGACACCAGCACCCCTTGTGACCCCACAAGGAATAGACGTGTTTAGAAAATGGATGGATATATATTATCCTGAAAATACTTGATTTTGCAGTATAAAATAATGTTTTACTTGAATCTTGTTCCTTTTTCATAATTTCTGTCATTTACAGGGTCTTTTCACAATTAATTTGCAGATGAGTTCCATTACAGCCAGAGTTTAGCTCATTTAGTTCTAAGGGCTGAATTAGAGTACTTGGCGTAAAGAGCAAAGTTAGGGCAGGGGAGCTACTATCTCTGTCAAATGAGGAGGACAGTGGTGACAGGATCAGGGGCTATCAGGGGCTGTTGGTGTTTCTCAGAAAATGAACATTTGGGAAGTGCTGTATGTAGTTAGAGGGGAGCTGAAGAAGCTGAGGATTTGTCATCTGTCAGAGCTCAAGGAAAAGTGAAAGTGAAACATCAGTTATCTGGAAGGTGAAAAATAATCTGTTTCTGCACAGGAGCCTTGTTTTTGTGTTCCTTGTTTCTGCAGACAGTTTTATTTAGGTTTGTACATCATTAAAGGTGCATAGCGCAAGTTTAAATATATAAAATATATATATTTTTTTCTTTCCCATACATGCCCTTACAATTGCCCATCATGTAAAATAAGTTATCCTCTATTTACCCTAGTTGCCTCTTTAGGCTTATTAGTCAATTTGTGAGAAAGGGATTCAGCCTGAATCCAGCCCGCTCTCGTTCACCTGGCTGCTTCAGTCTCCACCATAATCGATGCATTAGCAAGAGAACATTGAGCTAACTTCAATATTTATAGCTTTCTTACCTCAGAAAGACATATGCATAAACAAAAGACATATGCAGTCGCAGCAGCAGATGCTTTCCCTCTTCTCACTTGTGTGTGCACAACACTGGTGTCATTTTAGCTTGTCGCCAGAGGGGGCAGACATCTGCAAGCATCCTGGAATTTACGCTATGCTCCTTTAAGGTGATGGATAACTCTCATATGCATGTTGTATAGAGCCTGAAAACTATTTTTGTAGTTTTCTCAAAATGTTAATTTGTAAAACACATAGTAGGGTGATCTGAAGTGTCTTGACAGAGCTCAATGTGAGCGGTAGTGTGGAAAGAAGAGCCTAACATCTCCAACAAAAGTATTTTCAATCTCGCTGACCAATTATTTTATACTACAGTTTTTACCTAATTTATACCATGATCAATTTGTTACAAAATTGTGTCACATGCAAAGGCTAAACATATCCCATCCACCTGACTGAATAAGTACAGTTGAAAACTACATGTTTAAGAAATTCCTTTAAAACATTTTTAGCATTCCTAAAGAAGGTAGAACAAGGTTATCATGACTCAATTGTATAATAAACAGTACATTTTTAAAGTTTCCCCAAAGAAAGAAACTATCTGGACATGCCACACGGTCACAATTGAGCATTTCAGCCTCAACATTAGACAATAACAATTTTCTAACGAGGCCAAATGCTTTACAAATCTGCCCCCTTGTTGATTAGCAGACTGACAGCACAGCCCAGAGCAAATTCAAACCTGCTTTTTAAAGTATGACTTTAAGATGTGGTCTCTTTATGTTGTTGCAATGAAACAGTCACGCATTACGTAACCCTTCTTGACATGGCTGCTCTTTTTGTGGGCCTCGACTGTTGCCCTCAAACAGACAAGTCCTACAGATTCACCTGCCAAGTTTTGTTAGTCAGTGTGAGGTCTACATCTGCCAAGCCAGGCACGGCAAAGTGATAGAAGGTAATAAAGTACCCCGTAATAAAGCCTCGCGGAGGAGGTAATTACAGTGAGGGGAGCCTTTTAAAGGGTTGTTTGTAATGATTCATGGTTGCACAAATGCAATTTTCCTGTCACTCCCTTCTCATCACTCATTGCCTGCATCTGCAGTTAAGTCTTCCTCTTAATTCGGAAAGGAGTATCTCTGATTGGCTAAGCAGATATATGACACTGAAAAACATTCCAAAAAAATAAGAGTATCCTCTTTCTGATGGTCTTTCAAATGTTTCTGCTATATATGTATTTGCTGGTTGTAGGGTAAATAGCTACATAACAGTACCCTTTAACATGTGATACTTGAAAGACAGGCCTGTGACCTTAATGTTGTCTTAGTGTGACTCATGGAGCGTTGATATATGACATATAGAATATTTTTCATATAGCTACATGTCATGTTCCCCAGGTGCTTTGGTTTTGGTTTTCTTTTGTCATTATGTTTACTTGTGTCCTGGTTGTCTTTTTATGTTGGATAGGTCTTCATTGTTGTGTCTAAGGTCCACTGTGTTTAATTTCTGTTCTTTTTACATTTTGATTTATTTCTCTTAGATTTCTGTTAGTCTTTTCACCTTGGTTAAGTTGTTTCTTTGCATCTTCAATCAGTCCCATCGATGTTAGTCTCCCTCCCTCAGTGTTCCTGCTTTTCTTCTACCTCAGTTTGCTCCACATTATCCCCTCATGTACTCACCTGCATCCAGTGTCATTCTAAACTCTTCAATCCGTATATAAGTATACTTGTTCTCCTTATTTATTGCTGGATTGTTCAGTTGCACTGCCCATTAGTTTCTCAGTCTGTCTGCCTATGTTCCAAGACTCGTTCTTCCTGTGATTCCCCTCCAGATTCTTATTGTTTTCATCATTAAAGTATTCTTATACCACAGTCTGTTTTTAGTTCAAAGTAATCTTTGAATTTTATCAACACTATGCTTCTGATTGGAAGAAATATTGACATTTTAAGGGGCGTAGACACATTTTTTAAAGAAAAATTTTTCTTTTTTTTCCTGAAATGATGACCTTTAACATTGTTTTGAAATATGCCCATCTCATTCCAGAAAAAAAACTTGTTGGTCAAAGCATAAACCAAAACCTGCAAAGGATATAAATAACTTTGAGCTTAATTGTTTGTTTTGCTGCAGGTGTTTGGAAAAGACAAAATCCTGCGATAAAAAATTTAGACCTACCACTTTGTCACAAAATGTCACAGTCAGTATTGCTATTTGTTTTGTTATTCTGCTTTAAATTGTTATTTAACTGCAGTGCAATTCCTATAGGAAAGATAAAGGAAATTAAAATGTCTACATGCAGCCATTGTGTGCCTTAGTGGTTTCTGGATAGTTCTTGATCATTCTGAGCAATTTCTTTTAATCTATGGTTCACAACATGGATCACATGGTTTCAAAAAGCTGGGTTTTCCAACAGGAGATCGATCCCAATGGATTAAGTGCCATAGGCTTAAGGGTTTGGAATGCCCTTTGCCTGTACTCTTTGGAAAACGTATGGACTATAATTAAATTAGACATCACATCCAGAAAACCAATCAAATTGAATTTAGCCTACCAATTTTGACTAGAACTGTGGTCAAAAACCCTACCAGAATTATGCCAGAAGCTTGCTGATCCTTGCTGACAGCTAAAAATAAATGTGTTTCGGCTTTTGTATCAGTGTTGACACCTCTGGGCCACCATAGAAACTTGCTTAAAGACATTTTACCAAACATGAGTGGGATTGTGTGCACATGTTTGAGTCTGTATGTATAATTTTGAACTTGTGTAACTCAGTTCTAGTTTTTACAAAGAACTGAAATTGTTTGTTGTTTAATAATTAAAAAGCAGATAAGAGAACAGTTCAAACTGTATGTCAAAATTAATATGATTATTCCCATAATGGATGCATGCAAACCTTTGACCAGCACTTTAGTTTCTTTTCAACCTGGAACTTACCACCACCTCCTCATGCAATTTATGACAATCAGGGTGTCACGAGATGTCATTAATGCTAAAAAAAAACACTCAGGACAACCTGAAGAGGCCCGTGGTGGAGCAAGCAGCAGCAAAACGACATTGCCTCTTCCTTTCGTATCCTAACCTCAACCAAGACCCAGACATCAAAGGCAGGTGGAGTGAAACCATGAAATTACAGGTAAGGTGTCAATTACCCTTTGAAACCAAGCACTCTCCAAATCCAGGCAAGACCCAGCCGGTCCCTGGAATTAGAACAAATAAAGTGGAACTGAGGGAAGAATGGCAGGGAAGGGGAGGGAAGAGCAGTGAAGAAGGAGGTTTTACAGGCCATGTTGACAATATGGCATCAGCATAAAAGGCTCCAATTCATCTTGAAATGATCCCCCAGTGTCTGCCCTTTTCTCACACAACGGTATACGCACAAACTATTTGGGTTCACAACGGCCTCTTGTCTGTAAAGAATGAAGAGGAAGAACTTGTTGCAGATAAAATTCACCTCATCACCATTGCTTTACATGCACCAGCTACTGTTTATGCGACTAAGTGCAATCTTGTCGTACCGAGCCATCCTGTTTCCCCAACATCAAAGAAAACGTCTCTGTGTAATGAGCGTTAAAACCACCTTCACGCCTTCTAATTTAGCTATAAACCTTTCCATGACTGACATTAAAGCTTTATGAGGTTTATTACACAAAATATAATCAGACTAAAGCCGGGCCCTTTTCAAATTTGAAGTCTTTTAAAGGACTAAAATGGGAGACTAATCAGTCTAAATTTGTTTTTCCAGCTAAAAACACTAATACTGTTACCAAGAGCTGAAACTAGAAGCTGAGGAGTCATCAGCACTCCTGTCTGATCTTTCTTGGTGGTTTTATTTTAACAAGACCCTAGATACTGTATATAAAGATACACCAGCTATACAAGAAGACCACATTGGGTTTAGACGACAAGAGGGCACTTTTGCACTATTTTTGAGTAGAATAAGAAACTTTGTTTTTGTGTTTCAACAAATGCGATAAAGGTCTCCCAAATCACAGACTTTGTTTTAAAGAATTCTCATCACTACACAACTATAAAGTTCAAGTTTGACCAGTCTAAGCATTTTAGACTTTGAACTTAAGATGATCGAATGCATTCTAGACTCACTAAAAACTTTAAAACAGTGATTAAGGGCCTGTCCCCATGGAGACGAGATTAGGTGTATCTGCAAAGGTATTTTGTCGTTTAGGCTGTGGGATGATTTTTGAAACTGGTCCCCAGAGTGGATACATTTCAAAACGCCGGTTTCGTTTTTTCATGTCTACATGCAAGCCACATCTTTTCCTAAACGGTGATGTCGTAGCTTCATCTCTCGCTGTAACATGCATGTTTCTCACTCTTATAAATAACAACAAAGATGATGCCGTCTGGTGATTTAGCTTTGTTATGGCTGTTAGTTGCATCCTCAAACTCTTCCTTTCAAACAAGCCTACTCCACATAGCGTGTCCCCTGTGTTCGATACCCCACCATGGTGCTGTATTTACGTCACATAAGTTGTTTGCGCTTGCCCAGTGTTTTTTGTGTGTTTCTTTGGCACTATTACAGCGCCAACAATAGGCCCAACATACCTACTACAGCCTTTTCAGTTATGCTGTGTCCTCTCATATGGATGCACATTTTTTTCTTGATCATTGATGAAAATTTACAGTGTTTGTCTCCATGTAGACAAGGCCTTTGTGTAGTCAGACAGACATGTTGGTTAAAACATTTTCTATCTAAGGAAACCCAACATATTGCATCAAGTCATAGACTTGCATTCACTCCTCCTGGATGAGCATGAAGCCACAAGAACAGCGAAGCATTGATCCAGGAATACTTTCTGTGTGAGAGAAAAGTGAGAGGGTGATGGCAGTAGTAGCTCCTTTAGTGGCTTCATCTAGGAGATAAACACACCTGAGCAGACAAGCTCTGAGCCAGTAAGCGTAGAGTATGAAGGAGAGCACATACAGTTAGTTGCAGAGAAAGCTCATCTAATAGCTAAACACTGAAAGTAAGGGTCAAGTGTATCATCTATAGGAGGAGAGCATGAAGTTGTTGATAGCAGTTGGTCAGCCAATGATCCCCCTCCAGGACGGTGTCACAGTTAAACAGAACGGCAGGCCAGATGTAGCTACCATGAAGAGAAAAAACAGCTTTAAACATAAAGTTAAAATTTGAAAGGACAGCAAATAATTATTCATTAGAACTGCTTGTGAAAATTCTCAGTTATCCTGGTCATCACACTAGCAAAAAGGTTTAAATTGGAGGCAACCAGACTTGAGCTGAAGTGCGAGTCACCAAATTGAGTAAGGACTCTAGCCAAAGTGGAAGTCTGTCAGTGGTCACCATGATAAATGCTGTCCGAATAGTGCAGTCATTCCCATTTTAAATCTCTTTGTACATTTGTAATTTTTACCTTAAAGGTAATCTATTATCCACATTTCTTGTGGAAATCTTTTCCTTACAGCTTAAAAGATCTAATACACAACTGAAAATATGTTAGACTCACAGCCCAAGTTGATCAGCGAGGCAATGGCTTGGGACTCTGACACTTAGTAATAAGGGTAACTAATCTTCTCTGTTACTAAGAACTACTGTATATATATATATATATATATATATATATATATATATATATATATATATATATATATATATATATATACACTCTAATCCAAAACTTGATGGCTAGAGTACAGAACAATCCCCTTGTTTTGACAATAGTGCGCCTAAATTTGTTTATCAACATTGCTATTTAAATAGTGACTATACGTATTTCCTGAAGAATGTAGCACGAATATCAATGAAGCTTAAAACTCATAAACAATCTAACAGAGGAGGAAAAGAAAGAGGCAGCAGACAGCTAATCTGTTAACAGCTTGAACACAATAAAAAAAAAAAACTTCCTTTACCTCTCCAGGCTCATGAACAGCTTCCCAATTATAACAAGTGAGTCATTGTGGGCTGCGGTCTACACACCGTCAGTTTTTCAGCCATGAGTTGAGAAGATGGTGTGTGGCATAATTTCCAGTAGCTGAAGCCAAGCATCTGTCAATTCCCCTTATACTTTATAATGAACATTTTTCATTTTTCAACCCGTGAAGACAGACTCTAAAATCTCTGAAATTTTAGTTGCAATTTCACACTTTTCCTATTTATCCATTATCCTGTTTTGTATTTATAAACTCAAAAAGATTTTCTTCCTGATTTTCTTCTTATCTTTTTTCTCACGCAAATGTTGCATGTTTTTCTATGTGGTCATGTACAAATAATGATAGCAAAATGTGCGTGTGAAAAACATGCAGGAATATCATTGACATGTGGTAAAACGTTCCACGTGTGAAGTGTACAAGATGTAAAAAACAGTTGGAACACACACGTGAACATTTCCACATTAGCAGAATGAATAATATGTGGGAAACATGTGGAACAGTGGTTGAAACATTTTCAAATCTACAGACAATAACAACAGGGATTGTATCTACATGTAAAGATCACAACATAACCTATTCTCATGGTGAGTGACCTACATTGGTTCCAGATACAACAGTTTAAATTAATAATTTGGGCTTTTAGACCTGAGTTTCTGTGAATGTATTATCTATGATTGTTTGCTTATCTTTACTAGACATGTGTAAAATTCCAGTAAATATAACGGAAATTAGGAAACCCTCAGAGGTAGTCAAACAATGTCCCCAATTTAGCTGATTTTAATTCCTAACTGACTTAATTGATTTAAAATTATAGTATAAAAATAGTTGTTTTTGCTGTCAAACTGATTGTAAATTAGATATTAACTAAAGATTGTTATTTTTAATATAGCACAATACAATGAATATAAGTTTAGATATTTGTTTTCAAATGAGCTATACAACTTGGCACACAAATCAGCAATATCAGTATTGGTATTTGTTGAATATGCATCAACAGGCATTGACATAGGACAACGTGGCTGTGTGGTGAATTCATGTGAGTTTATGAGAACAGTCAACAAGGTGTTGACCATTTTACTTGAAAAAAAAAGAGTATCATTGTGCATGGGTTATAGGGCTGTACAAGCAGACATTAAAGGTCTAAATTTTTGCAAGAAACAGCAAGCAATACAATTAACGTTATAATGGTTGAATCTACCTACAATTCCTAAATCTGCTCTAGGTCTTACAGAAGTGGAGTGAATGTTGAATTTCACAGTGAACTCTCATATATGAAATAACATCAAAGATAGGTCACTCCAGGCCTTTTAGACTGTTAGAAACTACCCTGGCAGATTCACAAATAGTTGATCAGGCAGGTTGAAAAAGCAGGCAGCTTCAATCAAGGTCTTTATGCCTTACTGATGTGTTAGGCTGGGCAACAAACTCCAGCAACAAACTCAACAACAATCTCTGGCAATGTTTAGATGATTACTATCCTCTAACCTAGCTTTTTATGTATTTGAACTTTTTCAGTTTAAATTGTTTTGAATAGGTAAAATCAGCCTTAATCAGGCTCCGTCTGGTCAGCTATTTGCCAGACTAGCTGTTGGCCTTTCACCAATCACAGAACTTCTTCATGTTTTCAACTCACAGCAACGAGACATAGTTTGACTACATGTAATGGAAATAATAGTGGAAATAACATCAAAGGACCTGATTTCATAATATTTAAAGGACCATTTGGAAGGTATTATTACTAAAAGAAAATGTGAAGCATCTGTTAACACAGCAGGATAAATATACTGCTCTCCTGTCTGGTAAATTTCAAAAAAGAAACCTTGATGAATGCCATGGTCTCATCATTAGCTATCCGGTTGTGTGACTTTTTCTTTTTTAGACTAGAGGTAAAAATACTGATACAAAAACATGTTATTTCTTCTAAGCACTTCTGTAAGCAAGAAATATTCATTTGGATTTCATTCCAAAAAGGCATTTAAACAACCCATGATCAAATCCCTATTTGAGGCTCTAAGTTTTTCAAGTTAGTCATCAGCTCATTTGTGTGTAGGGTTTTCGGACAGCAGGTGAATGACTTTTTTTGTCTGCTCCAGAGGGGAAGTGATGCAACTGCAAGCCAGGAGGGTCAAAAACAACACTGAGCAGAAAATCAAAGAGCCCAACTGTTCAGTCGACCAAGTCATCGTGCCCTGCTGACAGACAAGGGCCCTCGCTGTTAAAAACCCTCTCAGTCCGCTGCCACCTCTCTCCCATTACCGACACACACAAGCTCAAATTTAAACGTATTACTAAATTGCTTAGGTGTTGATATATCTGTGTGCCGAGGCCAAATGTTCTGGGCAAACATTAACATGTTTCCAGCTGCTTGCCTGCGTAAGTGTCTGTGTGGGGTGGATTTCCATCTAACGACTCAAACATAAATTATACATAAAGATGACAAAACAGCACTTCATTCTGAAAAACCCAGCTAAAAACATGTGTTGCCACAGATAAACACAAAATGTCAAGTGTTCGAACAAAAGCGCGTGAATATTTTAGCGCCGCGGAGGCCCGTTGTTGTCCCCCAGCTGGGACAAGACAGCTGGACCCCGTGCTCTGCCATTACATCGGATCCTCTTATTACACAGAATCCCAGCAGTAATGGAAATAACCTGTTGTCGTGAGCCAGGTAGCTCGGCAAGGCCATTAATCAAACTGGTGCTTGGGAAGGTGCAGGGCGGGGGTGGGGGGAAAAGGGGGAGGCAGCCGTTTCAGTGGATCGAAGAGAAAAAGTACAGTGAAGACAGGATGGGAGGAGGTTCCTGTGCTTGTTGACAAGCTCAAACGAAGCTTGAGCAAACAGGCTCGTCAAGGTGTGAGGAGCTGAAGTAGGCAAACTGAGACAGTCTAGAGGTATGTAAACAGCCCCGTAATTGGCCTGCTGTGAAACATTAGCTGTTTATGTGCAACTCCTGCAAAATCATTATTGGGGGGACGGCGCTGTTAGTGGAATGGTTGATACAAATACGTTTTCATGCTGCGATCACTTAGCAAGGTGACAATTTCAACTGCACATCACTGCATATAACCTGACATGACCTGACAATGACATGCAAACTGGATTCATACCCCCTTAGCAACATTCAAGTGTGCATAACACAGTGTATGCATGATTGCGAAGTGGAAAGAAAATGATTCCCTGTGATGCATAAAGACTGAAGTAATTGCCCAGTAATGTTTACAATAGTATTCACACCACTTGAGCCTTTTCACATATTTTTACCCCATTACAACCACAGACCAAAATGTATTTATTGAAATTTCATGTCATGGACCATCACAAATACTGAATAATTAAGGATTGGAAGGAAAATTATACATTGTTTTCAAAACTTCTATCCGAATACAAATCTGAAAAGTATGAAATGCCTTTACATTTAGTCATTGTGAGGCAATAACCAACCTTCTAGTAGGATAAGAAATTCCTTTACTGTCCCACATTGGGGACATTTACACCTCCTGGACCAAAAGTGTTCAACTCCAGTCCTTGAGGGGCCTGTGTCCTGCAGCTTTTAGATGTGTCCCTGGTCCAACATGCCTGAATCAAGTGGCTGAATGACCTCCTCAGTCTGTGGTCAAGTTCTCCAAATAATCAGTTCCTGCTAATGACCTGATTATTGGACTCAGGCGTGTTGAAACTGATACACATATAAAAGCTGCGAGACACTGGGCCTCAAGGACTGGAATTGAAGATCCCTGTTCTAGACCTTCAGGGTGTCTCTATTAGTTTTGTGCATCCCGAGAGTGAAGTATTGACCCATTCATCTTTGCAAAATAGCTCAAGCACAGTCAGATGGGAGTGAAAGTGCCCATGAACACCAATTTGCAATTCTTATGACAGTTTTCCAATTGGATTTAAATCTTTTAAGTGGACCGATCAATCGCATGAATATGCTTTGATCTAAACCCATCTGATGTAGCTCTGGCTGTATGTTTAGGCTGCTGCTTCTGTTTGAAGGGGAACTTCTGTCCCAGTTTTCAGGCCTAACAGGCTTTCTTTCTCGATTGCCTTGTATTAAGCTCAGACAATCTTTGTATCAACTTTCCCTACTTTTCCTGTCCCCTTTGAAGATAAGCACGCCTTAAGCCTGTTGCTGCCATCGTCTTACAGTGGAGATTTGTGGCATTCAAGGTGATGTGAGGGGTTATTTTTCTTCCACACAATGTTTTGCATGTAGGTCAAAAAGGTTATGGTCTTCTTGATAGTGAGAAGTACAAAATTAAGGTGGGTGATATATAATATATACCATACCACTGATAGTTGACTGTGGAACACTTAGGATTGAGGAGATTTTGCAGATGGCATCCTATTGCAGAACCACACTGGAGATCTCTGAGCTCCTCAGAGCGACCCATTTGTTCATAAATGTTTGTAGAAGCAGAATGAATGGCTGGTGCTTGATTTTGCACACCGGTGGCCATGAAAGTGATTTAAAACACCTGTGCCCGCATTCAAAAAGATTCTTACAGTCCCCTCAGAGAGCTCTTATCTTAGCCTAAAAATTCCTAACTCGGAGTCCTAGCTTAAAAGCAATTCAGATCGCTGCTGAGTGCAACTCTGATTAAGGAGATGACACAATTTTCTATCTTAGACGGGAGGTGTGGTTGTCCCTGTTACTAGATGAAACAGCGGCCAGCTGAGGCTGAAACTGGATCAGGTCCGTGACCCGCACCGTAGTCAGGGTGAGCCCCGGGTAACTTGTTGTAGTTTCTCATAACGGCTGCTGTTTACATTTTCATTTGATACAGTGATTGGCTAAAACCAACCTTTGGTAGGCGGCTGCTATATGCCGCTTCGCTCAATCAGTTCTGTTGAATGTCCCTCCTTTCCCCGAATGGATTCGATGGAAGAAGTCCCAAATGGATGATGTGCAGAACGGAGAGTGCTACAGATTATCAATCTGGATTGCCAGGTTACTCAGATACTCACTTCACAGATAACGCTGCGCATCATATTTCTGTTTATCAGCACCATTGATTTACATGCAACGGTGTATAAAAGATGAGGCATCTCCTTGAAAAGTCTCTATCTATAACTATGGAGGATGTTTTGCCAGATATGCAGTTGGTCTTCTTGATGCTTTTAGTTCACTAATTATTTTTCTAACAAACCTCTGAGGCCTTCACAGGGCAGCTGTATTTATATGTACCGTAATCAGGGATATGTGGTTTTTGCATTGAAGTCTGTGGATGCAGTGTGACAAATTGCTGAAATGTTCGGGGCCATGAATGCCTTTGCATGGCACTCCATTGTCTGTCATTGTTTCCTCATTACATACACATCATAATGTCCAAGTGTGCTGAATGATTTGGAAACTTTGTTTTCTAGTCTTTAAACACACTCTAAGATTCTAAACACTCTCCATTCTCATTGATGAGAATGGTGCAACCCTGCTGAAATTTACTTTTGTCAGATGTCTGTGTGTTTAGTTCAGTTGAGTTCAAATTCATACATCCAACTACAACAAAATTCCTTTTAGGCGCTTTACAAAAAATAATACATTTTATTTATAATGTACTTTACATTTCAAATAAAATCTCAAAGTTCTACAATAGCAGGGGGTTAAAAACAGTTCCCAAAGTATAATAACAACAAAAACACAATAAAATACCATAAAAAGCAAAATTGAAATCATAAGTATTAAAAATCTGTTTGAAATAGGAATGTCCTCCCAGAAACCCTGGGGCCCTCAGGGTTTCTGGGAGGTCATTCCATATACGTGGGGCGACTGCCTGAAAGGCCTTGTCACCCATAGTGGAGAGTTTAGTCCTAGGTTTGTGCAGGCAGTAGGTAGAGGTGGAGGAGCGGAGGTTTTGTGGGGCCGTGTGCGGGTTGAGGGGATCACTGAGGTAGGCAGGGGCAGTCCCGTGTATGCACTGATGGGTGAGGAGAAAGATTTTGTAATTGAATCTGTGTTGAACAGGCAGCCAGTGGAGTGATTTCAGGACCGGAGTGATATGATCATATTTGTGCCTCCTCGTCAGGACCCGGGCAGCGCAATTTTGAATATGCTGGAGCTTTTGCAGGCTGCCGCCAGTGATCCCGACAAGGAAGGGATTGCAGTAGTCCAACCTGGAGGATAAAAAAAGCCTGGATCAACTTCTCAGCATCCAGTTGGGAGAGGGACGAAGTTTGCCGATGTATTTTAGATGGAGGAAGGAGACCTTACAGAGGTGGCGGATTTGGGTGTCAAATGTGAGATTTGAGTCAAGTGTGACTCCAAGGTTTGTAACAGAGGTAGACAGGGGAATGTGATGACCAAGAATTGGTATACTGGTGAGGAAGGAGGACTGGGTTTGATGTGGGGTGCCGATCAGGATGGCTTCGGTTTTGTTGCTGTTTAATTGAAGGAAGTTGTCAGACATCCATGTCCTTATCTCCTCCAGGCAAACCTGAAATGCAGATTGCAGAGCTGAAGGGAGTGTGGAGTCCATTTTTATGTATAATTGTATATCGTCTGCATAGAAGTGGAATGAAACTTTGTGGTTATGGATGATATGAACGAGGGGTAGTAGGTAGATGGTGAAAAGGGTTGGAACGATGACAGACCCTTGCGGCAATCCACAGCTAACTGTGTGGGGTGTTGAATGGGACCGTCCTAAAGCTACATACTCTGTTCTGTCTGTGAGGTATGACTGGAACCAGCTTAGTGTGGTTCCAGGGAGGCCTACCACAGACGGTGGAGCAGGATGTTGTGATCAGTGGACTAATGGCTGTAATATAGGATTTTAGAAGTGTTGTGTGGAGAGGGTCCAATAAGCATGTGGAGGTTCTCATGCACTTTATGATCCTCTCCACCTCTGTCTGAGAGATGCCTGAGAAGACAGAGAATGTGTTGGATGGATTTGTGAAACTGATTTTGGAGGAAGGTGAAGCTGTGGCGGAGAGGTTAGATTGGATTGAAGCCACTTTGTTGGTGAAAAAGTCCATGAACCTATTGCGCTGTTCTGTACTGGTGTCAGCATGTGCGTGTGTAGGAGGTTTGAGGAGAGAATTTATTGATGCGAATAACTGTTTTAAATTTCCAGTGGAGTTTGAGATTTTAGTGCTTCGGTGTATAATTTTTGGTGTTCACAGTAGGCCTGTTTGTGTACGTGTAAGCCACTGGAGGTGACTCCGAAGCTCAGTTGCGTACCAGGGGGCAGACCTGGAAAAAGTGACTTTTTTTGTTTTGATTGGTGCATGTGACTCAAGGATATTGTAAAGGCTGGAGTTATAATGGTCAGCAGAGCCTTTAACTGATGCGAACTGTGTGACCAGTGAGACTTGTTGTAGGTCTTGGTTTAAGAGGGTAGTGTCTATTGCTTTTATGTTTCTGAACTGGATTTGACGGTTGTTTTTATGGTGGGGAACTATTAGGGGCAGTTCCAGGGAGATAGTCTTATGATCAGACACGCCCAAGTCGTATGCTTTCATGTTGGTGATGGGGCGGTGTCTGTTATGACTAAATCAAGAGTGTGACCTTTTGTGTGTGTAGGTACTATGACACGTGTGAGATGTAAGCAGTCCAGGAGTTCAAGGAAGTCTGCAGCAGGGTGAATTGTCGGGGAGTCAACATCAAGGTTGAAATCTCTCATAATGAGTGTATTATGGGTTGCTGCACAGAGTGATGTGAGTAGATCTTGTAGCTCCGTGATAAATCCAGGTTGTGGTTTTGGGGAGCGATAGATGAGGAGTATTGTTATTATTTCTTTATAGAATCTGCATTTGAATAAAAGACCCTAAAGAAAGACAAAAAGGTTTAACTGAAATCCAAATACATACTGTCCATTTCAAACTCCTTCGATTCAAGCCGGTTCAATTCTAACGGAATGGTGTAATTGCTTTAAAGATGATGAATAATCTGTGATGGAGCCATGTTCACAACCCTCTTTCTTATCTGTTGGCTGATGATAAAAATCATTTGGTTTCTCGTGATACACATACATGTTTCCTACTTTAGTGGATGCTTTTGAAATCACTTGTCAAATAAAGTCTTGTGGCATAATAATCAGAAGTCAACACTGAATTTGTTTTACTTGGTTGGGATTCCTGTGACGGTTTGATTCCAGTGATAAGGGGGTAAAGGAATTGTGGAACTGTTTCTGAACAAGGATGCCAGTGTTCCCCTGCCTCTGTTATGACTGATTGGGTGTCTAATGATGATCCTATAAACAAAAGAGGGGCAGGAAAGTCTGTGATCCAAAGACTCAACTTGATCTGCTGTCCTTAGCATTTTTCTGTCCTGTTTTAATCATAGTCTTAAGGGAGTACAGTACTATGATACCTTGATAGAATGAAAATGTTTTCTTTCATTTGACAAAATGGTAAAGTGGGTGGATAGAGCCTGACTTTTATTTTTTGTGAATATGTCATGTCCTCACGATACAAATAGGTGGCACTTTACTATGAATAGAGTGCAACATTACAAAATCCCAAACATCCCTTAAATTCTTGAGTTTTATGTATTTTGCAAGTATACAAGACTCATAGATTTACGGCATAAATATGAATACTCCTTAAACGTTTTCAAATCTTGACCCAGTAAAATCACAACATTCTGTGTATTTTAGTAGGTTATTGTGTGCTTGACCAACATGAGGAAGCCATTTGCAGAGTGGAAGGGAAAATAAAATAAATGGTTTTCCAAAATTTTTCTATCAATAAAAATCTATGTATGTATGGTGTGAATTTGAATGTACCTCTCCTGAGTCATTAATTGAAGAACGATTTTGAATGTAATGGGACATCATTTGAAAAGGTTCAGAGTGTATAGATACTTTTAAAATGAACTGTTGCCTCCTTTTGAATGGTGGCAGCTGCCTGGGATAACCTCTGGTCCACTCAACCTTAAATAAAGTGTGTAGTGAGAACAATTAAATAAAGGAACGCAGTAGCTGGTGTATGACTGGAAGAAAAAAAACAGCATGTCCGTGTAGGACACACGGCACATCAAAATGTAGGTAGAAATGGCATATGTTGGTCTCATCTGATTGGTTTGGACAAATCAAAGTCCATACAATTTCGAAACTCTTTTGTCTATAAGTTAAGGGCTGAAGAATGAAATACAAGTTGAAAAGATTGCAAAGTATGTGTAAAAAGATGGAACAGAAGTTATGGAAGTTACAAAAACAGTGACAAAATCTATAACAATATCAGGTGAGCAAATGTCTGTCAGAAAATAAACTAAGAACACAAGGCTCATTAAATACATTCACCAAATGTCACCTCTTGATAAATCAGAAAAAAACTTTATTTGTGCTTTTAGAAGGAAATTAATTGACAATACAAAAATGCTTTCAATATTCACATTTATTTGATTCCAGCGTGGACTGCAGTACTTCTCTGTTTCTTTTTCCAGGAGAGCTTGTTTGTATTATTTTGAGGCCTGGGAGGACAGGTGGGGGGACAGGTCAATTAGAGGTCCGTTTCTCTAGTCCACAACAGCATACAACAATGCAGAATAATCGCACATCTATTTTTTTATTTGCTTACAATAATGGCTTTGTTTCCCAGTTCTGCATCATTTGCAAGTAGGAAAAGGGCGATTATGTCCTGTCATGCCACCCATTGATGTTTTCTCTACGCACGCACCTTTTTGTTTGCTTGGCAGGGGCTCCTGCCTGCATTTCAACACACTGCATTTGAATTTAGTGCTAATTACACAGCAGGCAAAGGCAGATGGGCATTGTTTCTTCCACAGCTCTGTGGGTGACTGTTATTGTCAATCAGCCTGTCTAGCCATAATACGCCAGAGGCAAAGGAATCAACCAATTCCAACAAAAAAATTCCAAACAAGAACTTCTAATGTGGCGTATTTCACCTTGACAACTGTTACTATGTTGAACAAATTAGTCTGGGAGTCTACGGATGTTAATACTCCCTCTGAATGAAAGGTTTTCCGAGTTTTCTTGGACTGGCAGAATATTCAGATTCAGCATCCTGTCTTTGCTGCTGTGGTTGTGAATGAGGGCAGGGAATGACACCCCCTTTAGGATGCCACTCCAGTTCTCCAGATCTAACGTATGTGTTTCTGCGTGCAAGAATTCTAAAAACCAGGATCAAAGATAACCGGTTTTAGTCGCCATCTTTCCCCGTTGAGTGACTCTCAATCTTGTGTGAAACTGGTTATTGGGGTCAGCAGCTGTCTGTGACCCACAGCCATTTCTTCACTCCTCAAATTGTCTATGTCTGCCTCCACCACTGGCTTCAAAGGAGACAAACCGTCACATCATCCACATCAAAGTATACACCCTTAGCGTCTTTGCCAGTCTCACTGTATGCACGTTTAAAGCTTTTATCTAGTTCTTATGATAAATTATCAGCTATGTGGCGCTTTAGTGCCTATAATACCCATGTTTGGTATATCTATAGCATGCTTTCATAGAGCATGTTGACATGATTTGCAATAACACCTAAATGCTACAGAACAAAAATGCAAAGTCTGTTCAGAGGGAATCACTTGTTTTTATACAGTACCTTGCAAATATTTTAATACCCCATTGAACTTCGGATTTTATGCCACAGACCAGCACATCCAGAACAGTAGAACTGGAATCAAAATAGCATTTTGTGTTTCTACAGAAATCATCCAAAAAGTTTGGCATGCTTTTTCTGTTTAGCCCCCTTTACCCTTATAGCATAATTCAAAGTGCCACCAGTTTCCCTCAAAGTCACCTTTATTCTAAATGAATTACACATGTATAGAATTTGAAGATTAAATCCAGCTGATCTGTGATGCCATAAGATTCTGTAGAGATCATTCAAGAGCAAACAGCTTTATCAAGACCTACAAAGTCATCACAAAGGTCTGGGACAAAGATGTGGGAAAGTTTAAAGTAGCGTTAGGTTATGAAATATTATTCTAAGCTTTGCATATCTCATGAAGCACTGCCCAGAAAGTCATCTGAAAATTATGTAACCAACACTGAACATTAGTGATGGCACAGCTGCAATTCTACCAAGACATGGCCAACTCTTTACGTTGGCAGACCATATAATGACAGCAGTAATCAAAGAAACAGCCAAGGAGCTCATGGTAACTCTGGAGGAGCTGCAAAGATGGAAGTAGAAGTAGGAGAAACTGTCAACAGGACAAATTAGCTGGGAGCTCCATGATTCTGTGGTAAGAAAAAAGCCGTAGTAAAAGAACACCATAAAATTCCTGTTTGCAATTTCCCCTGTGTCATGTAGAAGAAGGAACACATGGAGGAAGGCGTGCTAATCAAATTACACTAGAATTAAACTTTTTGCAAAATATTATATGTACAAGAGAAACTATAACCGTGCATCACCAAGAAAACTACCCCCTATGACACATGGAGGTGGCCTGTGGGGCCCTCAGTTAAATCTGACTAATCTTGAGCTATTTTAGATTTAAAATATAAATGCCTGCCATATTTCAAACATTGTGTGGTAAAACATTTTCTACAAAAACAGATTCTTTTAAACAGTCGCATCAGAAACCAGAAAAAACGACGTTCCATACTGTCTAATTGCCTCTTGAATCAGCTCAGGCCAGCTCAGTGGAGCAGTTGCTCCTCTGAATCTTTATGGTCTTCTTTGCATTACAGACTTACTGTGGCAGATGGTGTTTACTGATAAGGATTTTCTCAAGTGTGTCTGAGCTCATATGAAGATTTCAGGTACAGAACCGTGTAGCTCCACTTCAAGCCTAAAGAGCTGTAAATAGATGTTTTCAATTTTTCCCTCAGTGCCAGAATATCCTCTAAGTGCAGTGTAAAACCATAAGAACATTAGAAAATGGCTTCTGCAATACTTTTTCTAACTTGAGGGTTCTTAAAATAAAATGTATGCTGCCTATTTTTTAAGTACACCATGTTTATGGATAAGACATCTCTATCAACCAGTAAACCAGTACATTGGTTAGGGAAATCCCTATGAGCTAACAGTGCCTTTAAAAATTTTAATACCCTTTGAACTTTTTACACATATTCTTCCTTTACAATCGCAAATTTCAATGTGATAGAGCAACACAAAGTTGAGTAAAACTGAATTGGAAGAACAATTATCTACTATTTTCTGAGCTGTTTACAAATATAAAACCGGCTCCTGAATTTGTATTCAGCTTCCTTTACCTTAATACCCCTAAATAAAATCCACTGCAACCAATTTCCAAATTTTTTATAGAAACGATTCCAAGAACACTACATTTTAATTTCATAAAGAGACTGGGACGCATAACCTCTGGAGGGAAAATCAAATGGAAGAAACAGACACTTGATCCAGGTAATTAAATCACTGACAGTTTATAATTTTAATTAATCTTCCTTGAAACTGACAGCTGCATTAATCCTTGAGAATACCTGCAGGCTGAGAAACACACGTGTACATCCAAACACCCTGGAAGTGTCAGGCTGTTACAGAACGACTGCGGGCTGCCACTGACCTCAGATCTCATGCTTTTGGCAAAGCCTACTTCTAGTTCCCAGCTCTCAGGAGTTTGAAAGTCTGTCACATGAACTGAAGTGCAGGTGGTCCGATATTGTGCCAAAGTGATGTGAATCTGTGTAAATTACAGCGTCTGAAAACCTCACTTTCACAACATGTTCAGACGAGGCTTACGGACATAGATCATTCTTAGTCTCTCTCTCTCTCTCTCTCTCTCTCTCTCTCTCTCTCTCTCTCTCTCTCTCTCTCTCTCTCTCTCTCTCTCTCTCTCTCTCTCTCTCTCTCTCTTTGCATGCTCGTTTCCCTTCGTGTGATTTTATTTGTGAATTCTATTTTTCAGGTGATGTTTTCAAATAATGTTACACATCTGACCCCTCTTTTGTTTTTCTCTCGTATTGCAAAAGACAACAGAAGTAGTTCCACAACAACAGAAGGGTCTCAAGGCTTTCTGCTAGCTTTAAGCAACATGAATAGAAAATAGGGGAGTAACAAGATTTTGTAGCGCAAGATCTCTGGAAAAAGCTATGACGTTTATACTGAAAAAGATGAAGCTTTGCGTGGTATGGTGAGAGCCCCAGATATTATGGTGAGTGCTTTAAACTTTACACCCTTTATCTGTTTCAGACTCTTTTTTTGATGTGAGAATGGAAATAGGTCTTCATTGGCCCTGTTGTGTAGACAGATTGACTCGTAAAGACTTGTTACCGTGCAGGATTGAAGCAAATGGTAAATGGCTTGTACTTGCGTAGCGCTTTAGCCCACATACATTCACACCCTGACCGTAGTGAGCTATGTTAGTAGCCACAGCTACCCTGGGGCAGACTGACAGAGGCGAGGCTAGCATATATTGGCGCCACCGGTCCCTGTGACCACCGCCAGCAAATGGTTAAAAATTATGGAAGAATCCACTTTTAAATCTTTGGTGTAGGAGCATTTTGGGTACCTGAGCAAAGTAATTGATAGGGGATGGAATACCATGACAAACTCTTAACCACTAATGACACTAAAGTTGGCATCTGCCTCACAACTTTCTGTCAGAGTTAAAGCCGTTTCTTGGGTTGTAATGATAGGTAGAGCTCACAAGATAAAAGAATATACGGTATATGGTTTTTGAAAAATATTCGAGACGAGATTTTAATTAGACTTAGACTTAGACTTTCTTTATTGTCATTTTGTATACACAGAGTGCATACAGAACGAAATTTCGTTTTCACAGTACTAATGATAGAATGAGAAAAATTCCAATCCTTTCTTTTTTTAGCAAACGTTTTATTTATTTTTTGCAATAGAGGCTCTCTCAATGCGTTCCGAGTGTCGTAGAGTTAGTTTGGAAGTAAGGTTCGGACATTTTTTTTTATTGATAATAGTCCCCTTACCTGTTGGAAAACGACATATAAGCACAAGACCTCAAAGTGGCGGGAGCTAAAAAGCTAAGGAGATGTGTAGCATCCGTTTTAGCTAACTTTAGCAATAAAAAAAAAACCTCAAACTAAAACTGTTCACATCATAGCGATAGAACATTATGTTAGCGAATTTTAACAGTCAACAATTTCACAAAGTTTGTTGAACCTGATATTAAAAGGTTTAAACCGACGCTTCAAGCCAGCCTGGCCAGACATTTTTATCTCACTCTGTCAACACAAGACAGATTCTAATCAGTCTGAACTCCTTTTGATTATCCCCTGTTCAAAATAAAAAATTCTTTGATTGACCAAACCTAAACTGTGTTATTCCAAATGGAACAGAACTGATTATTTGAAACAAAGAGATTTAGAAAACATCTATTGTTTTTTGGAAAACAATAAGATTTCATACATAGCCAGAAATGGGCCCGGTTATTCCGGATCGATTATAAAATACAATTTCCATCCAAAGTCCTGAAACCTTGATTTTATTTGCGAAAACAAAGAAATTAAGAATCTCATTTTTGCCAAAAACATTGAACAAACTCTCATTTCGTCCTCATGGACCTCATGTCTTTCATTGTCTTGTCTCGTGAGCTAGATATATCTTCACAAAAACAACCTTTTTGGTTTTACTGTCAACAATGTGACACAAAGTCTCATAAGGTCAGTTACAAAAGTTGACTACTAATATTTAATAAAAAAAAGTTAAAGCAATAACAAAACAAACATTGGCCAGCAGATTAAATTTAGAGCACAAAAATACAAAAGATCGGGCAACAAAGAAATAATTCAGTCAAACGTCCTTGTTTGTTTAATCTCAAATTCTTCATGATAAACCATAATAAATTCATTTTGTAAAGTTGGTATTAGGATGTTTTGTGTGTTTTTTTAAAGTTTCAATATCTAAAAGAAGTAAATGAAAAGCACATCTCCAAATTTTACATAAAATATATCTCAGAAAAAACTTTAAACCAGAAGTCATTGCCGATAATTCGTAATAAAGCAGAATTGCTAAAACAACAGTTTAACCAAATTCAGTTAAACCAAATGTATGATTTAAGGAAATGTTTATCTTAGGGTGTCACAGATGCCTCTTCCCAGTTATTTTCCGAGTCAAATTGCTTATTGAGGGATTAATATTAAGTTTTTCAAGGAAATTACACATGTACATGTTCTTCAACAAAGTCCTTCGAGACAGGCTTTCTTTCATTGTGGACATGCGAGAATCCAGATTTCCATTTTATGGCACATTCTCACCACGTTTGTCTGGATGTTCAAACAAACTCATGGCTGCGCACAAAGGTAGGCTTATGGGCGAGGCGAGGAGGAGTCAGGTGGATCAAGGAGCAATGTGGGAAAGGTGGAATCTCCCGCTGATCCTCCTGGGACCAACATCAGGAATGGAGATGCGAAGATTTGCGGGATTCAGAGTTCTCCTGGGAAACCCGCTGCTTTTGACGCACTTACATACAGTATAGAGCTTTACTTTCACACACATTTCGACTGGGAAACTTTGAGGAGTGATCGAGAGCAAATAACCTCTGCACATTTTGCCATTCCTGAGAAAACAAGCTGGGGGGCTTCACACGTACTCACAGGCATAATTAGACACGTGTAGTTCCAATTTTTGGAAGGTTTGACCAGTGGGCAGATGGTTATGTCGGCACAGCAATACACGTCCATAAAAACAAGGCAAGGCAAGGATATATCTACACATGGGAAATTGTTGGTGAACACTTTCATACCTGTAAATATTTGCCCCTTTAGGTTTTGTAGGTACCTTATTTTTAGATGTACTTAAGATGATGCTGAAAACAGCTACTTAAAAAACATTCAGACACCTTGAGCTTTGTCCCTTTTTGTCACATCATGACTTCAATTTATGTTGATGCTATTTTTTTTAAATAAAATAATGTAGAATTGTGAGCTGAAATTAAAAGGAGACATGGCGGTTAAATTTATTTTTACAAAGAGAAGTCTGAAAAGTGTGGTGTGCATTTCTATTCAGATCCCCAAGGTCATTATTTTGTAGAACCACAATTTGCAGCCATTACAGCTGCAAGGCTTTTGGGATGTCTTTTTACCTGCTTTGCACATCTGAAAACGGAAACTTTTGACCATTCTCCTTCTCTAAATGCTCTGTCAGGCTGGATGGAGAGCATCTGTTAGCACCGTCTCTCAAGTCGTACCACAGATTCACAGATGGATTTATATCCAGATGTTTTAACAGAGCTATTCTAACACATGCATGTGCTTTGATCCAAAGCATTCCATTATAGCTTTAGCTATTTTGTATTAGAACCTTAATCCTGCTGGAAGGTAAACATACTCCCTAGTCCCCAAGTCTTGTTTTTTGCAGCCTCTAGCGGGTTTTCCATTAGGATTGCCCTGTATTTAGCATCATTCATTTACCCGTCAGCGCCGATCAGTTTCCCTTTCCCTGCTGAAAAAAGCTTCCCCACAGCATGATGCTGCCTCCCCATGTTTACAGTGGGGGTAGCGTGCCTAATGTGATGTACTTTTCTGACATTTTACATCGAGGCTATGCAGTCCAATAAGTCTGGTACATCAGCCACAGGGGCTCCCAATAAAAGCAAGCCCCTTGTCTAAATGTACTCATTTTGAATGAATTAATCGAAAGTGGACGCTCCCACAAAATGTTAAACATGTAATGTGTTAAAGTGGGCTATTTAATATTCCTGATGAAAAGAAAACATTTGCAAATCAAGAGACCGATAAAGATGTCCTTTCTTCTTTGTAAAACAGCTCAAACTCAGTCTGATTGGATAGAGAGCATCTGTGAGTGGATCTTTTCAAGTGTTGCCGCATATTCTCAATTAGATCTGGACGTTGACCTGGCAATCCTAACACATGAATATGCTTTGATCCAAAAAAATTGCATCATAGCTCTGCGTATGTTGTTTGGTATTGTTGCTCCGATGCAAGCCTTTTGCAACCAAGCTATACTTTTCAGGATGTGATGTTGGACGGAGAACCTCAGCCCAAGTCCTTTGCAGCTTTCTCCAAGTTTTCTGCTAAGATATTCCTATATTTAGTTCCATCCAGCTTTCCTTCAACTCTAGTCAGCTTCTCTGTCCCTGTTGAATAAAAGCATCCCCGTAGGATGACGTTGCCGCCATCATGTTTCAGGGTGGTGATGGTGTGCTCAGGTTCATGTATAGGTGTTTGTTTATTTCTTCACACAATATTTGACATATTGCACAAAAAGCACTAAACTAAGTTTTTATTGTGCTTTTCTACTCACACTGACCATTCTAATCAATTTACACGAGAGGCACATTAACCAAATCACACACACATTCATCCGCCGATACACCAATCATAGGGTCATCCGGATGTAGTGGGAGGAAGTTGGAATTGAACCAACAATTTTTGGATTGTAAGATGACTACTCTTCCCACAGAGCCACTGGAAAACCCACGTACATTTGCATTTAAGTTCTTTGTATGTCTATTATTGAGCAATGTCCATTTTAAACTGATACAATCGAATGAAATACATGTAGTGTTTCTCAAAGCACAACATACTATGGGTTAATGCAAATGATTTACTGCTTTTTATGAAAAATAAAATAATTTCAGAGATGGAGAAATATCTATATAGGTTTAAAAATAACAACAAAGGAAGTACTGCAAATCTTAAAAGGTTGGGACTCATGTCATCTGAGAGCTGTAATTGTGAAAAAGTTTGAATATTTGAGAAGTTTTTGAAGATAGGCAGATAATTATATATATATATATATATATATATATATATATATATATATATATATATATATATATATATATATATATATATATATGCAATTCTCTTTCCCTGCAACACTAATCATCGGCAATAACATTGATTAACCTTCCCTCAAACATCTGGAAAGCCTTCCTCTTGAATAGATAACCGAATCATGTATACAAATAATTACGGAGTATCTTAATTAAAAAGCAACGTTATGTTTTCTGAAATGAAAATGTTCAATCTCAAACTGCTTTGGAAGAATTGCAGCACTGAGCTGCAAAATATGACAAGGGAACGTCTGTGGGACCCCGGCCTGCAGTAAGTAAAGGGCTTATAGAGATTACAGCTAAAGAGCATCTCATCCTGTGGAGCCTCTTCTAAACACCAGCTCCCATCAAATAGGCCTACGCTGATGGAGGAAACAGCCCAGATTATACCTGTTCAGCAGTAATCCCCTTGTTCTGGCGCTGCGCCAGGACACAGCCGAAGACCACCACTCGGACAAAGAGCAACAGAACAACGGTTTGCAACCGCAAAACAACAAAAATAAAACACTGATATGATGAGTTTAAATTCCTTTTTAAAGTTTGCTGACATGCCCAATCACACAGTATTGATGATTAATCTATGCAAGAGGAAATATTTTTGGTTTTCCCTCATTTCCAGAATCCTCTACAGATGCCATTTATTTGATTTTACATTCTTTTCTACTTTTTTTTGCTTCTTTAACGGGTCAGGAAGGGTCCAATCAGAGAATATATTTATTCTGTTTTGTTTAATGCCTTCTCTTTTAGTTTACTTATTCTCTTTTGATTTAGCAGGGAAACATGGCAATCAGTCATGACTAATAAAAATACTTTGGAGCTATAATTTACCAGCATTTGCAAAAAATTAATGATGAATTCATTTGAGGTTTTCTTTATAACACTAAATCACTGTCTGCCACCAGATATAAGCACATAATAAGAAATAGATTCATAACAAAAATATGAAAGGAAACAAACATTAAATTTACTGGGAGGAAAAATGAACCAAACCTTTTAACTGATAATTGCTTGCAGAACACATGACACTTCCAATGTTTTCTTGCTGGAATCTAAACACTATCATGTATCACCTTCCCTCTAAAAACTGCAATTTCTGAAACAGAAAGACTTAAATTGGGATTTTATGTAATAGCCCGGCACAAGATACGCATAACTGTATAGTGATGCATCCTTTTCAAACTTTCTTTTTATTAATTTATTAAGTGAAACTCCACAGAGCAGCTGCATTCACTCAGAGATTAAATGACACACAGATGGTCTTTAAGTAAGGGACTTGTGAAGCCAATTTCAGAAGTCCCTTACTATTTAGGTATCTATTTAGGTGTTATGATGTGTTGCTGATTAGATGGACCCGAACACTTGCACAGGGTAGGAACATGCGACCAGGGTAAGCATAACCAGGGTAAGCATAACGACAGAAACCAATAGTATGAAAACTAGGGACCCTAAATGAAGCGGAGTGATTGGTGACATGGAAACCAGGTGAGAACAATCAGGAACTTGCAGAACGGCCTTAGTGAGAGTACTGTGCGGGGAACGAAAAGAAAGGTGAAAACAGGGAGATGAACCAAAATACAAAAGGGGAAACGAACTAACACTAAAAAGAAAAGTCTAAACTGAAATGCTCTGAGAACAGAACCCTAGAAATGAGTGATGACCAGCACATAAAGGAATGAAGCGACCTTCGTGGCAGTTTTTAAAAACCCAAAGGGAAAAAGGGAAAATTAATTACAAACACGAAGTGAAAACCAGAAAGCACTAACACCTACAGGACGAAAGGATTTGAACCCAGGCGGGTGACTAAACGCACACCACACATTTATATTTGTTAAGAAAAAAGAAATGAGTAATCATTCTTTCACTTTCTTTCTACACAGCTTTCTTTGACACCAAAGTAGCATGAGAACAAGCCAATGATGTGACCAGTCTTGGATGACACCAAAATAAGTTCAGATTGAACAGGTGATTCTATCTGAAACACATTAAAGTTTCTGGGTGTAACGTGATAAAATGTGGAGATGTCTGTGGGTTTTGAATCACCTTTCACTCAAAAGTGTCTCTGGGATTTAGCAGTTTTATTAGTTCTAGTTAGATGAACAAAACCTCTTGTGTGTTAGAAGCATCTTATTTAGCTCTGATCAACTTGCTAGCTTGGTTCTGGGTAACATGTAATGTCATTTTTCTACCACACAGCCTTTTACATGTAGTCCAAAAGGTTCAGCTTTGGTCTCCTTTAGGTGTGCTGTGTTACCTGCATGGCTTGGAAAGCCTTGTGACTTGCTTTTAACAACGCCTTAGTTTCTGCCACTCCTCCTAAAAAGCCAGATTTGTGGAGAGCATGGCTAGTAGTTGTCCTGTCAACAAATTGTCCCACCTGAGCTCCTCCAGATGTAAGGTTGCTGTATGCTTGATGCGTACTTTCCGCGCAGAAATGAGACATGCGGACACAATGTTTGCAGCACGAGACATAGAAGTAGAGGAGAGTCGACATTTTACTGGGTTAACAGATAAAAACACACAACTGTTCCCCCGTTACTGTTTAAACACACCGAGGTGCCTAATATGAGGAGAATCACGTCTGTTTAAACTCCTTTCACAACATTAACGCTCAATATTGCATCTTCTCGAGAAGTAAACGGCTCTGTGGTCGTTTCCAGAATTCTGATGAAAATTCTATTCACTCTGATCGTCGCTCATCTCCAGAAGTTCTGTCTGCTGCCTTCCAAAACCCCACCTTCCTGAGTCCATTCCAGTTTTCTGCTTTATTCTTGTAAAATACTTAGTTTCTAGATAGACCTGCACGAATGGATCATATGAAACAGACCACAAATGTACAAATAATGACTGAATAAAGTTAAGACCAAAAGTATTTATAACACTGATTGTTTTTCCTCTGCTGCTCTGCTAACTGCAGCAGGAATTACTGATGGCTACAAGTTGTCAAAGCAGCCGAAACAGCTCTGCAGAAAGCGGCGTTTATACTGAGATCTGAACGGGACAGTGCTGTGAACGGATCATCCACAGCCCCGATGGCTCATTGTTATTTTTATGCGTGAGGAATACCATGTGTGGCGTGTGCAGTCAGGGAAATGCGCGTGTCACACAGTCATTGCGTGAGAGTTGAGAGCTCTGCGTACTACACTCCACTACATGTAGATGTAGAGCCCACAGTTGTTTCCAAAATTTTAAAGCCTCTTACCTTCTTTCAAGAGAGGCTGGTGATTTCTGTCCAGGAATTGTTAACAATTAGTTGATCACAGTGATCTTTTCGGGCCGAATCATAAAGATGTCTATATTTACGAACCTCTGCTAGAAGGAGCGCTTGCTCGTCCGCCATGTTTTTCTGCGCAAGACTGTCTGCGTAGTTGGGAATTTTCCTAGGTACGTGGAGCAGAAACTTTGGGCCACGCAGAGGGACAATGTAGCCAAAATGAGGTAATATGGCTGCATGGACCTCACAGATGCATCAAGCATAAATCAGGCTTTACCATGAGGCTCCTGGCTTATTCTCATCTTGCTATATGTAGTGAGGACCTTGTGTTGACTCCCATTAATTTCCGCTGATTTTCCGTCATTTTCAACCCTTTCTATGCCCTAACCCTGACAATAATCCTAAACCTAACCATTACCAGTGCATACCCAACCTTAACCTAAACTCAATTTACACCTTAGTCCTAAGACCTACTGTTATCAAAAACAGTAGGGTGAGGAAAAGCAAAATGTCCTCACTTTGATGGTGAAATCTAAAAAATGGTTTTCAGTCTGATGGCTAAACAGGAGCGTGAACACACACACGCACACACAGCAGGATGTCAATTTAAGTGATGTTAGAGGGAAATTAGAATAACTGGATTGTATTGAAGGGTTTCAGAGTTACTAAATGCAAATGCACGGCAGACTATTCAGATTTCCATTTGTAAAGAATAAACGTTCTTCCACTTTAAAGTCATCACCAGTTTTGTGTTCTTCTGTCACATAAAGTCTCACTAACACAAATTAAGTTTTGTGGATGCGCAAGATGTGAAAAGGTTTATATAAAACCTTTCACAAGGCCCTGTGTTTAGGTCTAAAATGTCCTTGTGTTGTAACAATGAGTGTGCATTACTTTAGTGTTAAACTTCAAGTGATTTAACAAGCGGTTGAAAATAAGTTCATAAATGCTTTGGATGAACAAACTTTCTTTTTTTCCAATATTAAAATAATTAGAAGTCTTCATCAAGATAAAGCTTTATGGTGCCTTATAAATACACTAAAAGAAAAATTGGAGGTTATGTTATTTTTATTTCTATTTCATTTTATTGTTTTCAGTATTTGGATTTTTAGTGCTCAGAGTGTTCTGTTCAGTTTGGCTTGAAACGAGAAGACAACCCCACCGAGCCAATAGCAAGGAGAGATCAAAGACGTAAACAGAGTGGAGCTGAATGACTGACTGACAGACAGAAGGAAAAGCTGCCAGACGCACTGACAGGCTGCTGACTCAGTGTCTGAGAATGAGAGGAAGAGGTGGCGAGAGAGTGAGCAGGGAGGAGAGGGAGAAAGGGAACTAAAGAGTAATGAAAGCTGTAGGGGGAAAAAACAAGTAGAAAATGACTTTAACTCATCTCTGATGGCTGGTTCAGTTCCAGACCACACACAAGGATGATCAGATATGGATATCTGCGCAAACACACACACACACACAAGTAACAGAACATGCACACGCATCGCTGGGTGGGCTTGGTTGCTCAGGGCTCTGGTTGTAGTTGTAATTCGTCTCATTGTTGACTACAATGGTAGTTACTTGACAATGGAAAGTCTAAGCTGCAACATTGCAATAAAGGAACCTTACAGGCTATGATTTAAATTGATATATTATTGCATTCATAGTGTTGCGAAATGCATTGAAAGCACTGATTAAACAGTAAGATATTTTCAACTAAATGTTAATTACTCCCAGAACATTCCTTCGTTTTAGAGTAAAATTTTGACTTGTTCACGGTTGGATACAGAAATTGTCAGTTAGCCGTCCAGACATGTAGTTATCACTCAGATTCACGACTTTCCTTGTTAACATGTGAGGAGCTGGAAGTGTTATGAAATTAAAAACTGGTGCTCATATACTTTTCAACATTTGTGACGTATCCGACCTCAAGACAGATCTCTGAAAAATGAGGCAAGGTGACGTTGAGTAAACACTGGGGTCATCCAGATTATTTCAGGAGTTATGTAGTTTGCAGTACTCTGCAAAGTATTCACACCCCATGAACCTATCCACATTTTGGAAATATTACAACCACAAAATTCAATGTTCAGTATTTGCATTTTTTTGTCCTGTCTGGCAATGTGGCAATAAGAATTGTTGTCTTTATGCCAAAAAGAGGCCAACAGATTTTACTCTCACTAGTGGAGCCTTACTGCTTTTGCCGTAGTGCTCCGCTAGATTTATATATGCAATTTGTATTAGAATTTATGCTGGGACTATTTCATGTTAAATGGACACTGAAACAGGAAGGTGGAAAAAGGAAAAAAGGAGAGAAACAGATGAGACAAAATGCCTAAAATGGAGAAAAGGTGAAAGAGAAAGAGGAGAGAAAAGGGAGAGAGCAATATAACATCCTCTGAGTCTGCTTCCTCACCTGCAAAGAGAGATATAAAAAGAACAGCGGTATTTGCAGTTTATGCAATAGACCAATATAAATGAACACTCACCTCTGAATGTAAGAAAGATTATGTATGTTTTTCACTGCAAATAAAATGCCAAAAGTATGGTGGGCGTTTATAATCAACTTTCTTTACCCCGATACCACTAAATACAATCAGAGATAACCAGCCCCCTTCAGAGATCACCTGTCTGGTAAACAGACACCAGCTGGGTTGTATTTTTGCTTATTAAGCATCCAGCTGTTGTGTGAATGCTACAGAGGCTTGTTAGGAAACATTACTGAACAAGCATGGAGACCAAAGGATATGACAGGAATAAAGCTGAGAAGTTCACAGCAGGGTTAGGTTATACAACAACATCCCGAGCTTTGAACATCCTGTGGGACGCTGTTCAATGATCGCACACTGCATACCAACTAAAACCTGCCTGTCCACCTGTCCACCGTAACCAGCCAAGCAGAGTGTTAATCAGAGAAGCAGCCAAGAGGCCCATGGTAACTCTGGAGGTGCTGCAGTGATCCACAGCTCACGTGGCACGGCACGCCACCTTGTGAGTCCACAAATCTGGACTTTATGGAAGACCAGTGAGAGGAAAGCTATATAAAAAAAAACACACAAGAAGAAGTTCTATTTGCCATTTGCCAAAGTCTACCAAGTTTAGAAATGTGCCCTTGTCAAATGACATTAAATTTAAACTCTTTGGAACACATAAAAACAAAATGTAGGTGAAGGAAACACCGCACCGAGTTGATGGACTGAGCTAAATACAGTGCCTTACAAAAGTATTCACCCCCATTTTTTTACCCGCTTTGGATGATTTTTGCTTGTAAACAGTGAAGTCTGACAGCACATTCTCAATTGGATTGATGTCTTGACTTTGACGAGGCCATTCCAACACATTAAAATTTTTCCCTTTAAACTGATTGAGTGTTGCTTTAGCACTCTGTTTTGGGTCTCTGTCCTGCTGGAAGGTGAACTTCTGTAACCTGACCCTAGCCAGATTGATATCGCTCCGCCTAGCTTCACTCACATCCATCTGGGACCTCTCCCATAGAGAGTGATTTCTCCAACCAATTTTATTGTCCAGCCAATCAGGACGCAGGGCTTGAGTTTCATAGACGTGACGTAGTGGAGGAGCGACCGTGAGACTGTTTTGATTCAGACAATGGCGGCTCGCATCGAGGAAGCAAGCGTTACCATTGATGCTGCTATTTCTTCCGTGTTGTCCAATCTACCTAATATTGTTTCATTAAAAGAACATCAGAGAACGGCTCTGAAGGCTTTTGTTGGTGGAAACGATGTTTTCGCCCTTCTCCCGACCGGATTTGGCAAGTTTTGTTTTCCGGGGCGCGCCCGTGGCGGAGCGGTTAGCGTTTAGCGCGAACCATGTTAGGAGGCCTTTAGTCCTCGACGCAGTTGGCCCGCGATCGACTCCGACCCGCGGCGCTTTGCCGCCTGTCTTCCCCCCTCTTCCTGTCAGATCACTGTCAATAAAACGCGTGCCACTAGAGCCGCAAACACATTTTAAAAAAAGTTTTGTTTTTTCCTGCATCGCTCTCACAGCGTAGCTTCGGTGTGAGTGGTTGAAATAGCACGTCGATAAAGATGACAGACAAGTGGCTTATCCAATCATATGCAAGGAGTTTTGATAAGGCCCAGCCTTCAATAAAGGCAATTCCTATGGATCAGTCCCAGATGGATGTGAGGCGGAGCGAAATACATCTGGCTAGAGTCAGGTTAGAACTTCTGTCCCAGACTGACTGTATTTAGCACCATTCATCTTTCCCTCGACAAGGACCAGTTTCCTAGTCCCTGCTGCTGAAGAACATCTCCATAGCATGATGCTGCCACGACCATGTTAAACTGTAAGGATGGCGTTCTTGGGGTGATGAGATGTCCAGAGCCAGAGATGACCAGAGTACCTTCCTCTGTATATTTATGGAGTTGTTTTTCTGGCCACTCTTCCATAAAGCTCTCTGTGTTGTCTCTCTGATTAATGCCCTCCTGGCCGGGTCTGTGATCTAGTGGGCGGCCCTTTCTAGGCAGGTTGGTTGTGGTACCATATGTTTTCCATTTAATGATGACTGATCTGATGGTGCACCAGGGGAACATCATAGATTTGGATTTGTTTTTCTAACTCCATCCTGACTTGTACTTCTCACCAACTCTGCCCCTGGCTTGTTTAGAGAGCTCTTTGGTCTTCATGGTGTGACATCTCTTGCTTAGTGGTGCTGCATCCTCTGGGGCCTTTCAGAAAAAGGTATGTCTAAACTGACAGATCATGTGACCCTTAGACTGCACATAGGTAGACTTAATTTAGCTAATTATGGGACTTTTGAAGGTAATTGCTTACACCTGAGCTTTTTAGGGGCTTCATACAAAAGGGGGTGGATAAATATGAGCATGCTAATTTTCAATTATTATTTATTTATTTAAATACTCTCTCTCTCTCTCTCTCTCTCTCTATCTATCTCTCTCTCTCTCTCTCTCTCCATATATATATATATATATCTATATATATATATATATATATATATATATAGATATATATATATATATATATATATATCTATATATATATATATATATATATATATATATATATATATATATACAGAGAGAGAGAGAGAGAGAGAGATTCTCATTTCATTTCACCAACTTAGACTATTTTTTGCAGATACATCACCTAAAATAAGACTAAAAAAGATTTAAATTACAGGTTGGGTGACTACTTTTGCAAGACATGTTCATGCTGAAAAATCCTGAATGAAACGGAAATTGTCACAAGCTACATCCAAGTTACATCCGGGTCACGCTGGTAGGCAAAAACAGTACTGTTTTTGCCCTGCATGTACTGTTTTTGCCTACCAGCGTGACATAACGGGTGAATTCGAGCGTACTGTTTATTTTTGGAATCTAAACAATGCCTACGACTTGTTGTGCTCCTGGTTGCACACAGAGGCATTCCAAATCATCGGTTGTACGTTTCTTTCGTTTACCGAAGGACGTAGAAAGAAGAAAGAAATGGATAATTTCAATGAAAAGGATGCAGGCAGACAATCCCAATTGACTGTGGGAGCCATCATACCACGACAGAATTTGCAGTCTACACTTCATCTCCGGTAAATACAACTTAATTTTGCACTAGTCATTGTTCTACTTAAATAGTTATATAAATAAAAGATTAGGATATATACTTAAGTCAAGACGTAAACGTTGTATGCAAACCCTCTGGCATGAGTCTGTGAAAAGGATTAATAAGACAAAAACACCAAAATAATCCTTTGTGAACAATGTTTTTTTTAACCTACCGGAGGCGGGTCTTCCTCTTTGCTGAGGCGCTGTCTGTTGTAGCCGTCAAGTGGTTTCATGGCTTTCATGCTCTCTCGTGTGTACTGGCCTGGCGTGTTGATAAGGTAGCTGTATATGTCGCCGTACGGAACACTTGGCCAGCATTTCACAGACGGATCTGGCAATCTGATACCATCAACCATCAACTTACTCTTATAACGACGTTATAAGAGTAAGTTGTTATCTAAAGAACAAAAATATGTCGAGAACTCGTCAGTTTCTTTGTTTGTGTCTGCCATTGTGTTCGCCTTTTGCCTACCAGTCAAGCGTGCATGCGCGAAAAACCGGAATCAAAACAATAACAATGAACTGGTCTATAGTTTTCTGCTTTGTTTTAGTAAAAAGTTTTGAAAAGTTTGCTGGCTAAATCCAAGTCTTTGCCAAATCTCTGTGGTGAGCCCTGAATAAGAGAACAGCTGAGAGAGCTCACACAAAAAGTACTGAAAATCATGCATTATTTTTCTACCTCTGCACAACTTCTTTCACTTGGTCTATAGAATAAAACCTCTATAAAACACATTGTGGTTTATGGTTGTAAAGGGACATGTCAAGTCAAGTGGTATGAATACTTTTGCAACGCACAATTGTTTCCATGCACTGTTCTGGTACCTCCTCAAAACTTACAATATGGATGAATCAAGCTAAATAGTACCCAGTAAATGGTCAGCACATGTTTATTCCTAATAGAAATCAGTTTGCTCTAGCAGTTCTTCTTTGTATCTGCAGAGGGCAGTAAAAGTCTAAAATTGAGCAAAAGACCATTCTGCTGTCAAGCCTTTTATTTCTAGCTGTAAACCATTACTGACTTGACTTGTGCACTGTTTTTTTTTTTTTGGACACCCTGGTCACAAGATTTACTGTTTGATGTCTCGCCTGCCGCAAGCTATGGTGTATTTGCATTATTTATTACACATAATTTACATGCATGTCAAATAAGAAGCACCTTCATCATTAATTAAATTCAGAGCCTCTGCATTCCCACATTATAAATGTAGCCAGCTTGCATTGGATCTGCAGCTTATATATGCTGCAGGCCATCAAATCCAGAAATAGCAACAGAAGAAGATAACCTCTGTGCTGATGCAGCCACATGAGTCAGAGTTGCTCACACCAAGTGACTGACCCAGTGGTTCAAAATCTCCTCTATCGTCTGGTATAAATATGAGCTTGTGCCCATGACGAACTGCACATTTTAGCACTTTCTTAAAGACATCAGTGTACACTACACATAAGTAAATGTATGGGGGGAGGGGGCTGTCTCCAGCGGTCATTGGGCAAGGGGCCCAGTGCACCCTGGACAGATCCCCAGTGTGGCACAGGACAATTCATCCACTTATCATTTTCATATTCCTCAGGTGAATAACAAAAACTTAGATGAAACTAAATTAAACATAATCATATTTCTATGACAGAATAGTAACAAACGCTGTATCATTTTAAAATGTAATATAGTAAAATCTTTATTTGTCATTCATTCATCCTCTGCATTTAATCAGTCCCTTAGGGAGCAGGGTGGACTGCCACTGTTTGGCGCATTCTGGGCCTAAGGGTCTTCCCCAGGTAGCCGGAGTGATAGTCTGTGGGATTTGAACCCAGAACCTTGCAGCCTCCCCCGGATGCAAACACCCTGCTCTCTATCCACCAGGCCACCACTTCCCCTTAAAAAAGAACAAAAATGTTTTTACTCGTTTTCAAAAGTGTTTTTAGAAACAGATAAACTGTAACTTGCAAAGTTATAATTTGTCAAATTTTTCCACATTACGCGCTTATTTTAGTTTTATTTTATTTGATAAACCAAACGCCAGCTAGTGTCTAATTGTAAGGAAATTGATACCAGGCAAAACTTTTTTGCTCTAATATCTTTCTGTTTGTGTGTTGAGTGAAATGCACAGTCTGTCCAACAAAAGGGAAGCACGACTTACTCAATTTAACACTCTCTCAGCTTCAGCAGTAGCTAAATATGTTTTTGTTAAATCTTAACATCAGATATTCATCCCTCCAGTTTCTCCACTGGGGCATAAAGTGTAAATCTTTGCCTCATTAGAGTTGAAGCTAGACAGAAACACATTATATAGATTAATTACACACACACCGATGGTTTCAAGCCTTTATTTCCGTTAGTTCTGTGGGTTTTTTACTTGCAGATGATGAAAACACCACACCTAAGATTACAATATGACATCAAAATAATAGAAAAAATGCTTTTAACACAGAAATGTGGGCTTACTGACAAGTATGTTTAATACCTGCTTAAAGGTTGTCATTTTCAAAAAGTACTTTTTATCTGATAATCAAGCCTCAACACATATCCAGATGTATGAAATATGACTGTAGATTATTGTTTGTTCTCCCTTTCTAGAGCTGAATCAGCTTTACACATACTGGATAACATTATTCCCAGGAAAACAGGATCAAGTGAATAATGTTGGGAACTCTTGTGATAGAAGGGTGTCTTATGTTTCATTTCACTGCATTGTGGATGAAAACAACATTGTGGAAACACCAAGGCCAACCATGACCTTTTCCCTGCATGATGCCATCAAAACACAAACACCAAAACATCTGAGGGAGCCTTTTTAATTAAAAGGAAATAACCATGTCAGATCCACGGAGCTGGGTTTAGGTTGGTGTGTAAACGTGTGTGTCTAGTCACCACTTCTTTACACGGTGTGACCGGCAGGTGCGGCTTCACAGCTGCTGCGCATTAGGACGAATCAGGAGGAGCATAAAAGAGAAACAGACATCACAATACAGATGTCAGATTGTTTGCCTGCCCAGCAGGGTAATCAGGTTTATGTTCCCTATGTTATTCTTGCCCTGATTTTAATCAGAGTTTTTATTCTTCTTTTTCAGGAAACCAATCTGTGCCTTTTTGGTAGTGATGGCGAGATGAAGCCTCATGAGGCATTGAACCACTTGAGCCAACTGGTTCGAGAAAGGGTTCATTTCTTGGAGCTTCATGTGCACACGAAACCACCTACTGGCCAGGTCTATAATCACAGCCAGCTGGATCTTAACACGTGTGATGCATTGATTTTTTGTCTATTATGGCTCTTGGGAATGACTTCACAAAAGAAGTAGGACGAAATCATTTGTCTACATAAATTATGTATACACATATGTGTATAATAAAATATTGTTTGAATGTATTCTCTGTGTGTAATTATTCCCAAAATAGTAGTGTCATGTGATATGGCATGTTGTGTAATAATCTGACCTCTCAATTTTGATCAAAAGTTAAGAGTGAGATTATGCTAATTTTGGGGGCGGGGGGGGGGGGGATTATGGTCAACAATTTCCCCTCAGCAGCAACACTGAAGCACACAGAGGTTCCCGCTGCGTCTTTACGCACGATCCTGCAGCTGATGTCTCCCTCTTTTCAGCTCAATGCACTTCTAGACTGTTACAGTTTATAACATTCTCATCACCTTTCACAGCGACAGGTTTCTCAGTCAGTCGCCGCGCTGACCAGACAAATTTCTATTGCTCTCCTCAGTGCGCTCTGGGCGGTGAGGTGGGCAGATTTTACCCCCGTTGGTGCGCTGCGTGTGACGGATAAACAGCGGGGAAAATGCATAACTAAATACTGTAAAGGCCTCCTATAAAGGGAACAGGGGTACTGACACATCTGAGATGAAGCCCCTGATGTTACAAGTTCGCGATTAATTCGAAAAGCTCTGCAAATTATTCTTGCACCTTCCGCAACGGGTTGCTGTTGTAACAATGGACAAGACATGGCTACGGCAGACTTCCCTATCTCCTCTGCTTATAAAGCTGCGATCTAATCCTGTTTACATGAAATAAGCCTGCTCTTAAACTTGCGCACATGTTGCTATGACAGCAAGTCCAGGATGAGTTTCGAAGAACCAAACAATCCAAGATCATGCCAAATCGTCATCAATCAAATCCAGCTAACTGAGTTAGCGACGTACGAAGAATGGACCCTTGAATTAAAACAAAACGGTTTTAAAAATGTTTCCTGAAATCGGCAAAAGTCAGTGCAACCTGAAGTCGATGCCAACAGGAAGTTATTGAAGTCGTATTAAATCCACTGACCTAGGTTTAGCTTTTTCCTCCCTCTGTTAGGGTTAGCTCTCAATGGAGGAGATAAACCCCAGGGGTAATGTTCAGACAGTGAACCTGAAATTCAGCCATTCAACATTGTGCTGTGTCGTCCCACACTCGCTCATGCAGATGCGAAAAGGCTTGTCCACGCTTTTGTCTCCTCTAGGCTGGACTACTGCAATGCGCTCCTCATCGGGATCCCTGAGCCTTCAGAAGCTGCAGTCCATACAAAACAGCGCTACTCGGATCCTGATGAGGGTGCGCAAACATGACCACTTCACCCCCACCCTCAAGTCACTTCACTGGCTTCCTGTCCCACTCAGCATTGAGTATAAGGTCTCCCTCCTTACCCACCAGGCCATCCATGGTGATGACCCTCGATACCTCAAGGAACTTCTCACCCCACAGACCTCAGCACGCACCCTCAACATATCTGCTGAAACCACCAAGGATGAAGCTCCCTACAATGGGAGATCGGGCTTTCTGCACAGCTGCTCCCAGGCTGTAGAATGCTCTCCTTGTCCACCTGAGGACCCAACAGACTGGATGCATTTAAACGTGGCCTTAAAACCCACCTTTTTAGGAGAGCTTTTAATTGAACTTTTGCCCTTTTACTTATTGTCTTTATTTTATCATGCTATCCATGTGTTTTTATTTAGCACTTGCCTGTTTTACAGTGTAGCACCTTGGGATTTGTATAAATATAAAGTGCATTACAAATCCAATGTATTATTGTCCTTGAAAGGTTTATTAAAAAATAAAGCAAAAAAAAAAATGGATATATTCAGGCCAAAGTCCAAAAAGAAGCAGGATACTGGCAGGGCTGCACACAGCAGGAGAATGACAGGCAGACAATGGCAGACAGGTCTAAAAAGAGTTGGGATGAAAGCAGGGTCAAACACTGCAGGTGGTGTCCAGAAGTCAGAGATGATGGAGTCCGAGTGAGGGCAAGGTGAGACAGGGGAATCCAAGAACGAGAAAACAGGGTCATGAACAGGAGATTCAGACAAGGAGCGCTGGACAGCTACTCAGACAATGGCTTTCAACGATCTGGCCAGCTCCAGAGAGACACTCTTTTTGTCTGCGGGCCCTCGTGCAGAGGTGTTTCACACCAGGGGGATGTGCAACATGTGCTCAGACAACTGGACAAAGCCAAGTACAGTCTGTTTTCTGTGAAAACAAAATCAAAGCAGCCAACCATGGAAACTGGCTGCTGGTGAGCTTTCTGAGCTGTTGTAGGGGAAAGCTGTCCCGGGAACCAGGCCTCTGTAGGCCATGCAGAGATCCCCACGTTGTGACCTCCACAGGGCCGAGCACAGACCAAGCACAGTGTACAGAAGACAAAGATCACGCAGGCCTGGATCCCAAATGAGAGCTTTCACCCTGAGCTGGAGAGCTAGCTTTCACTCTAGAGTAATTCAACGCAACCGGATGCCCCTGGGCCTCGGGTCCCTGGGGCCCATGGCTGGATCGGCCTCGACGTAGCTGGCTGCCAGAGGAGCGCATGGGCTCGTCCCTGCGGCTCCCAGGGACTTTGGCATTGTGGCTGTTGGGGGTTTCCTGGGGCCCGTCTCTCCTCCTCCCTCAGATGTGAGGGGCAGCTTTCCCTGTGTGGGCCCCTCTTGGGCACCTTTGCTCTGGGGGATCCTTCGGACATTTAGGGCTTTGGTGCCCCTGGCATCTGCCTCGGCGCACTTGGGCGCAGGTCTTTTGCTCTTCACAACCTCTATTGAGCCTTTTTCTTATGGAAAAACCTTACATACATAAGCACACTCTCACCAATACCAACAGGTGCTTGGATTCCGGTACTCACAGATTCACTTCTATACAGAAAACGCCTATTATCTTTAGCTGTCACTTTATATATTTCATATTAAATAATACTGTACATTTTTCAGTACTGGTATCAAGGCATTGGTTGTTTGTAACTGTAATACTTTATCTGTTGGTTTTGCTGTTCTTTTTATATCTCTGTTTGCAGGTGAAGAAGCAGACTCAGAGGATGTTATATTGCTCTCTCCCTTTCCCTTTCTCTTTCACCCTTTTAGCATTTTGTCTCATCTGTTTCTCTCCTTTTTTCCCCTCTTTTACCTTCCAATTTCAGTGTCCGTTGAACATGAAATAGTCCCAGCATAAAATCTAATAAAGCTTTTTGCATATGTAAATCAAGCAGAACACTATGGCGAAAGCAGTAAGGCCCCACTTGTGAAAGTAAAATATGTTGGGCTCTTTTTGGCATTCAGACAATTCTTATTGCCACATTGCCAGACAGGACACACACACACAAAAAAGAAACATTAAACATCAATAGGTGGCAATTCTTCATTGCTCATTTAACCACTATGGTCATTGTTGTTAAAACAATAACAATGACATTAATACTGTTCTACATGGAATTTCAGCATATAAACAGTGCTGAAACATCCAGTATAGTGAACACTGAAAAGTAGTACCAGACTAAATGTTACATAAATAATAGAGAGCTTTTAAAAACAACGTATAAGGTTTTACTAAATGTTGTTGTGAGTAGCAGCCATCATGGTTGCTGAAGTCAGGTATGATCCTGTTACACCAACATTCCAACTCGTAATTCCAATTTAAGGGGTTGCTCCAGTTGAAATTTTTGACTCGGGGAGGATCAAAAACTCCGAATCCAAACGAAAAATGGAATGCAGCGCAATGCACCCAGCAATCGAACATTTTCACTCATCCAGTTCTAGTTTTGTATCCTTGACCGTGTACTACAAACTCTCAGCAAAAAGCAAAAATGCCGGATGTGCAAAATATGTGACCTATGACCAGTGTGCGATTTGCAAAAAAACCAGAGGGGGGGATAATTTCAAAAGTTGTATTAATGAATCAAAGTTTTATTAATAATGGTTAGCTAGCAGGTGCTCTTTCAGGTAGCTAACTAGATCCAGTAGGTTAGACTTTTGTTTTTAAACTTGTGCCATCTACTGTCGGGACTCAGGAGTGGGTATTAATTTACTTTAACCGCTTTGAGCAGAAAATGTAATAATACTCTTTAAATACAAACAACAAAATTAATTTACAAATGTGAAGGACACAAGACATGTATGAATATCAATTTTGAAAAATCCATCATATTCAGGGGTTAAAGCAAAAACAATCAATTTGACTGAAAACATTTTCTAGTGAGCCCATATATTCCCGGGCCGTGGACGTCATGCCACCTTAGTAACCTCATTTGCTTATTGTAACAAGTCCACTTTAACCAAATCTGACAGTTCCATTGACAATTCCTGTATCTCTCCCACCTTCCAGCTTCAGAGCCTTTGCACCATCCTGGACAGCCCTCTGCATAATCTTCGTCACTTTCCACATCCATAACATCACCTGGTTAACTTTCATATTTGCAGCATCAAGTTCTTCCTTCGCACTTTTGCCAAACCGGTCCACAGTCCACTCATTTTTCCACTTTACAATTTCAAAACCCTCCATAAACTGCAGCTAATTCAAAAGACAGCAGCTTGCATCATTACATCATCTTCTTCACACCTGTACATTAACTCTACTGTAACATTCAATATAAATCAATCCTATATACTCTGTGTCCCCACCTCTCGCTCATTGACTGCTGGAGATGGTCAACAGCCCCTCCACGACCTTCTTTGTTACAGAAAAGCGCAGGTGGAATAATATTTATGATTTTTTTTTTTCCGAATCAGACCCAGTCAAACCGGGACATCGTTTCACATTCCGACCCTCCTTCTTCTTCTTAAAAAAAAAAAAGCCCGTCTTGCTAAATTAGCCGAGCTACAGCGCTACTCTTTCAGTTTTAAATAAAACATAACAGCAACAGACACACTTACCGAGGGAAGTTGTTGTCAGCTGTTTTATGCACTGAACTTCCTGACCTGCTGGTTTACATAAATCCAAAGAAAACCTTTGACTACCGCTACTTTCATTCATGCATCTGTGGTCAGTTTGACATTTTCTTTTAAAACTTAAAATGATTGAACACCGATAAACCTCACACTGGTAGATTTCCGCTTTGCAAAGACCCGCCCTACTTTCCTTCTGATTGGCTAATGTCCTAGCTCTGCCAGATTTCATTGGTTAAGCGCAGCTTCTGTTTAAAATCTTGAATAAAAAGTCTACACCAGGGGTTTTCGATAGGTGAGGCGCGCCTCTGAAAAACTCTTCTCAACCCACGCTCTGTCCTCGCGCGCTGGACCTGCTCACCTCGCGCGCTGAACCTGCTCATTGAACGCTTAACACCAGCTGTCTCTTTCCAGCTTCTGGGAGGTGATGCAAAAGTTAATTCTGATCATAATCATTATCATTGTCACCATTATTTAAAGAGCACTTTAACAAAAGGTAAAACAAAGTGCCAAACATCAGAAATACATCAGATAAGAAATACTATCTAATAAAATGCTTGGTTGTTAAAATAGCAATAGGTTTAAATTGTGTATAATTAGCCTAAATATGTAAATTGGAATATGTAATATGTTGACGTCTGTTAAATTCAGGTTATCTTTTTTATTATTATTATTTCAGTTGACGTTTCCTTTTGAAGTGAGTCCAGTTTATCATTGGCGTCTGTTTAGTTCAGTTTGTCTGCTGTTGAAAACAATAGTTTATGAATTTGCTCTAATGACAGTTCAATTTTAAAAGTAGGCCTTCTGTCCGTGATGTTTCAGTAAAAGTAGCCTGTAAGATGGAAATATTTGGATGGATATTTTATTAATAGGCCTTTTTTTAATGAATGTACTTTGTTAAAAGAAATACAATAAAAAACATGTGTTGGGCTATCAGTTGTTTTTGAAACACAGCATTCCAGGAACACGAAAGAAAGATGCATTTACTGCAGGGACTTGTGTGGGGTAGGTTTGTGGTTGGGGGGGGGGGGGGGGCGTGGTTATCTTTACCTATTCCTAGGGGAGGCTCACCTTCAACGAATTTGAAAACCCCTGGTCTACACGGAACATTTTGCGCTCATTTTCCAAATGACGAAAGTCCCTCACAGCGACGGAGAACATTAAACCCCTGATAATATTACTTATTCAGATCAGAAGGGGGGATAAAACACGAATGACCAGAGGGGGGGACGTCACAACCAGAGGGGGGGGAAATCCCCCCCATCCCCCCCAGCAAATCGCACCCTGCCTATGACCTTGTTTGGTAGCTTGGCTGCAAATACTGTGAATGTTCAAAAAACATAACAGAAAACGGATTTGCAAGAAAATATGACCCAAACAGAATATACACATTACCTGTAAAGATTAAATTCAACTTTCCTAGATTGTTAGATACTCCAAGTACACAACAAAATGTATTTAAGGGCTAAAACGTTTGAACCCTTTATGTGCCATATAAAGGCAAAAATACAAGATATCTCCAAGAGGCAAATACTTTTTCTCTGTACTGTATGTATTTGATGTCATTCCGTGACAAACAGAACATAAGGTACCATAACTTCTTTACACTTGTGCATCAGGAAATTATTTTCTCTTTGTCAAACCTATTTGATGTTTGATCATGTAATAATGCCCTTGTTGTGTTTTATTGTTGCTGTAACTGCCCTGCTTTTATTACCTCCTCCTCTGTGTTGCTCTTTTCTGATCTCGGCTGTTTTACTGCAGCATTTGCATCCCTCTGTTGTGTTTCCTCTATTGTGCAGGCTCCCACTTCCACACCATGTCGAGTGAATGTGTTAACGTGTTCATGCTTCAAGTCTTGATGAATCTTTACTGTTAGGGGCTCCTTTTTTTTCTTGGTAGTGCTGAAAACAAATATTTTAAACGAAGCACTTTAAAAAGAGTCTCTTCTGCTTTTCTGTTCTATTCCTTTTCAGAATTTCATCTCATAACATTGAATCACCACTATTGCCCCCATTGCCTCTGTTTTAAAGGATTTGGTCCATTTAATTTTCTTAAATGATTGTTCTTGTAAATATGCTGCGATTTTTGAGAACCATAAAGATGGTCTGGAATAAGCCTAAAATACCGTCATAGCCACTTGTAATTTTCACACAATTAGGAAACTGTCTAGGATAGTGTCTTGAAATATCGTTTTTTGTAGAGCAAAACTGCACTGGCATGTAAATGAAACATATGGGAGAAAAGTGCTTGATGAAAAACAAATCAATTCAGGGTATTTTTCCAACCCAGTTCAATCTTAAATTGGAACCGATGCAGTGCTGGGTAGATGTATGACAACAAGGTTGAGTTATGGGTTTGACCAAGCTTACTGGGTTAAACTTTCTACTCAAAAAAGGGGTTACAGTGGTCAATGTCTACATCAAGGCTAACAAAGGCAGGATTGAAAATTATATGCTACAGTATGGATGAGTTAAAAATGATATTCAGAATCAAAATAATGATCTATTTATCTTCTTACCTTTATTTCTTTAAGAGTTGTTAGGAGGGGGTGGTTCCAGTCTGCATCAGTTAGGAGGCGAGAACTGGGTCCACACTGAAAAGGGAGCAAGTTCATGGCACCACAAGGACAAGGAACTCTGCACTAACACACTTAAACTAAAGAGCAGCTGCGTTCGATCAAAGAGACTGAACGTAGCTCCCTAGGTGTTACGTATAGACGTCACACCCTGGTGGGCTACGTCACATAGTTGACTTTGTTTACATTAAAACCTCAACCTGAGCGGAGCGCAAGGAGACCTGTCCACTAAGGGAGCAGTGGCCTGCCACTGTTCACTGCTACTGGCAGTCAGGAAGGAACGAAACAGAACTGTAGTTTTTGTACTGACACACAAACTGTCTCCAATATAAGGAGTACATTTTCTAACTTGTTCATTCATTCATACATTTAACATACAGAGATTTGCTCTGCAGGACACTGCATGTGATGATTCAGAATAGAGGTTGACTGAACCAGTACCTTCAATGACCGAAAGCTCTTTTACGTCATAGTTCTGCAACAAACATGCACCATTGATTATGAGCCATAATAAATACATGCAGATCACAGAACAAAAGGATGATCTGAAAGAGGTTAAAATTATTTACAATAAGGCAGAGCCACTGCCACTCCAGGGCACCATCCAAACCTCATTCCACCTAGAGACAGCACTGCCTCAACATCCTCACACTCTAGGCCTAGGATGCCAAAGCTGCAATTTCCCTTGGTGTTTGTTTATATTTGGGTGTAGGCACGCTTTGATACCGCCACACCCGTGCAAGCTCAAAAGTGAAGCATCTGATAAGAAGGTGAACAAGATTGCCAAGGTGTGTGGTATGCTACACAACTTCCAGAAAAGTTAAAAAACAAAACAACTGGACTTTTAAAGACGTTCCTCTAAGTGATGGGTTAAATGGAGAGGACACGTTTCATTGGAATGTATGTTGCAATGACAGCGAAGATGTTGATTATTAATATCACAGAAATTACTCTGTACTGTTGTAATTTCTTTCAATCCATCCAATGTTTCTCTCTGATTTAGCAGAATAACATTTGTCAGCACCAGTTCTCCACCATGCGCACTTTTGCTGGGGACAGCCAAACACTCAGTGCCCACTGCCCCCTCTCCTCATTCTGACCCTTCTCACCACTTGCCAACTCGAGTACCTGAGGAAAAAATGAGAGTGGCAGAGTGCAAAATGTACAAAGCCTATGTACGTGTTTCCATGATGAAGGTGCCCTAAATCTCGAAGGTCATATGGACACAGGAAAAGACCAAATAACTGCTGGAGTTTACTGAGTTTGTTGTTACTCCAGGCAAATGCTTAGGGGGCACCAGAGGTTGACCAAATTTTAAGAAGGCCACTGTTGCGGTGCCAGTGGACCAAGGAGAGGAGCTAGCTCTCCGTTGAGTCAGTGATAGGGGTTCTACTTCTGCAATGTGATTTCAAAGAGACTTCTTGCAAAGACTTGCTTATTTGATGAGCAACCAAAAAACTGATAAGTAAGATCAGCTCTACTGCAAAGTATGGTTGGGCAGACATGGAGGATGAAGACACAAATAAGGATCTAAAAGAAGAAAAATAAAGATCTAGAAGAAAACTAATGACTGGAGTATGCATTTTTTTATTTGTTACCTTTATCTGCTGCTTTTTTGTCATTGCGTGAAAAAAATAACACTAGAATGGTTGTTTTCTCCGAATATTATTTCCGATTTTTGTTTATTTGTTTGTCCAGTATGACTTGAAAAGTGAGTTATTATTGTTAGAGGTTAACTTTCTAAAACAGAAGAGTAATTATTTCTATAATTCAATTATAGAGATTTTAAAGTAGTTTTCAAACTTGTTGAGTTGAGAAACCGTATCCAAAGTTTATTTAACTATTGTTGAAACTATAGTTATTGTTGAGTTTTTTTAAGTAAACAGAGCATCATTAACGTTTTTCACAACTCGGTCATAATATGGTCAGCTTAATAAAGTCGCAAAGTGAACTACAGTAATTAGTACAACCAGACATTAACACCATCATAGAGCATTAATGTGCCATTATAAAAAAAAATTCATGCTGGGAAAAAGGTTCATATTAAGTATTCTGGACAGTTCAGACAGGCAGTCTGTTAAGAATGACGAGGCTCCTTCTGAGGTCTTCTTTAACCCAACAATTTTTGACCCAGTGTTTGGTTAAAACTGCTCAGCTTATCTCCCAGCAGTTTAAACCCAGCAATTGGGTTAAAGAAATGCCCCAGAAGTTTTTGTGGATACTAAAACAGCATGAAACCACATAATTTGGCAAAAAAATTGCTTCGCCTTGCTGGTTGTTTTTCTGCTGTGTTTATCCTGGAAGATGTCCAGAACAAAATCCTTTTTTTGTTTTATGCTCAGCTTCATGAGTTCGGGAGTGGATCGACTCTGAACTTTATGTAACTTTAAGAGGTCACAACTGTGTTCATTTTTCTTTATGTCCCAATAAGTTAAGTTTGCGTCTCACGCACAAACAGTGATATCTTCTCGCTGAGAGGAAGCAAAACATTTCTTCAGAGTTTAATGTTATCCTGGTTTCAAAAAACAGAGAAAAGAAGGAATTCAGCCCCCCCTGCCTCTTGCACAACATCTTCTTGATTTATGTTTCCTCCCTTTTGGTAGGAAGGCTTTAAAAGACCCGTGTCTGGGTTGGGGGTTAGTTACAACAACACCATGGTGTCGACGAACCAAGTGCTCACAGGCGCAGCTCTTTTTCTTATTGCCCTCGTTTCACAGGGTGAGTTTTCAAACACGTTTTTCCTTCGATATGCTAAGATTTCGGTTTGATTCATTGTTGCACTCTGTATCATTCTAAAAGTTGCAAAATTTGGTTTTAATTCCGTCAGGGGAGGGCATAATCGGTGGCAGAGAGGCAGTGCCACATTCTCGACCTTACATGGCCTCCATCCAGGTACCTGAGGGAGACATACTGAAGCATGAATGTGGAGGATTTGTGATCGCAGATCAGTGGGTGATGACTGCAGTCCACTGTATGCCAAACGGGTGAGAGAGCATTCTTTTAACCACCAGAGAGGCATGGAAGACAAAACCTTCTGTGCAAATGTCTGTTAGTGGTGTTTTTGGTTTCTTTTTGCAGAAGAATTTGCTTAGAAATCTTTGTGATTTTGTTATAGCAATTATAATTTGTTCTTATATTGAATTTTTTTTTGTACTTCTTGCACAGCCCAAATGGAAGGAAGGTAGTGCTGGGTGTCCATTCTCTGAGTGAAGCTGAAGATACGAAGCAAACCTTTGACATTTTGGAACTACACAATCATCCTGACTTCAACATAGAAAATTATGACAACGACATTGCTCTTATTAAGGTAAAGTTCAGTTTATTGCTAGCATTGTTTGAAAAAGAGATCCCCCATCCCCATTCAAAAATCAACCAATTTTCCTTTGTCAGGTCAAATACTGAAATATTATGTTTTTTAATTGTTTTTTGTTTTTGTGTGTGCCTATTAAAAGCACTAAAACTGAGAGTTCCCATTTTTTCAGTAATCAATTCAGTAATGTCTTTTGATGCACTTTACAGAGTTAATTAAAATCTGATGAAGGTTAGGGCCATGCACTGACATAATTTTGTTTATTTGTTTAATCCTTCAAATCTAATTGGATTCAGAACTGCTAGCTGGTTCCATTAAAGAACCCGCAGCTATTTTTCCTTGGCTTTATGATGACTACAAAAATAATATATTATGTATATATATATTTTTTTGTGACATCTTTACAGTTGGATCGACCATTCATTACCTCTACAGCCATTAGCGCCGTGGAATTCCTGCGAACAGAAGGCACAAACCCCGACACAGGTGCCGCGGTCGAGACAGCTGGATGGGGATCACTAGACAACTTGGGGTCAAGGCCAGACAAGCTCAAAGAGGTGTCCATTGAGGTGATCAGCCCAAGTAAATGCAGACGCGCTGACTATTTTGGGAGAAAGTTTACCAGTAACATGCTTTGCGCCCATAAAGTGTGCCGAGACAACTGCGACCACTCTCATGGACTGGAGGACAGCTGTGATGTGAGTTACATCTTTTATTTTTTCATAAATCCTAAATATTTTGTTTAACAAAATATCAAGATTTATTCCGTTGTTTTATTTACGTTACCACAGTTTCTTCTGGAACTGGTCAAAAATGAAGAATTTATTTAGTTACTCTTATCTGTCTGCTTGTTTTTGTTTTCTTTAGGGTGACTCTGGTGGTCCTCTGCTTTACAATGGCATTGCTGTCGGTATCACCTCCAACGGAGGGAAAAAGTGCGGGCAGATTAAAAAGCCTGGGGTTTACACTATCATCTCCCACTACACTGAGTGGATAGACAAAACCATGGGCACTCAGCCAACCGCAGCTCAAGAGGAAACAAGTTAAAGGGAAGATGGAAGCTTCACAGTTATGAGCCAGTTGCGGCGTTAACCCGCATTGTCAATGCCCCACTCTCTATTATTATGTCCATACTGCAACCACATGTATGATCTGATTAATTTCAACGCTGCATCTCACGTTTTTTTAAATCCAAGAATAAAATGCAAGCTTTGTCATGATTGTTTCCTGTTTGTTTTGTCTTGTTCATTATCTTATACGGAGCTTTGCACATGCATGCATGTCCAGAGAACTTTCTTTGACATTTTGTCACATTGGGACCACAAACTAAAATCTCGAGATTTAAGAGATTCAAAGCTTAGGTGGGGAAACCTGTCGACACGTCAGCTGTTAGTTGTGAGCTTTTTTTTTTGTCTTTATGGAAGACTGGCAAGAGGAAGGTCCGTGCTGAAGCAAAGTCCTAATACCTGTTTTCAGTTTACCACAAGGGGATACAGTAAAGACGTGGGAGAAAGTACTCTAGTCAGATGAAAACAAAAGGGATGGACGGAGTCCCAAGTACTCACATAGAAGATAACTGGACTTCCTGTTGTTCCTTGGTGATGTTCCACCACTGATCCAAAAGAGTTCTTCAGTTTAAAGGGGACGGACAAAATGAATAAAACCTGTTACAGGCTGAAAGACACTTCAGACCAAGCCATGTGTTGGAATGTCCTTGTCAAAGTCCAGACCTAAATCTAATTGAATCTGGAGACTTACTGAGCTTGAGTTACTTTGCAAAGATGGATGGACAAATATTTCAGGTTGTGGTTGTGCAAAATCTATAGAAACATGATAGAGACAGACGGGGGCTGAATACCAAGGCACACCACGCTGAGATTGGTATCAATAAAACAATTAGAAACTATGTGTTCCTTTCCACTTCCCAACTGTGCACAACTTGTGTTGTCTCGTAATCCCCCCCCCCAACCCCCAGAAAAAACGAAACTCAAGGTTACAAGACAAAATCTGAGAAATCTCAAGGAGTATGAATATTTTTGCAAAGCACCATGTGTCAAAGCCCCATATGAAATTAAATAACACACATAAAATTAAAAGATCAACATAAATGATGCCCTAAGCCACAAGAAAATACAATGTAATGAGGTATCAGTTACAGTGGAAGCACATCAAATGAAGACATGTGACTTACATAATTCCAGAAAATGAGAAGATTTTATTGCAAGCTGCACAGTGGATTGAAAAACAAGCCCTTTTTCTGTAGGTGTTTCTGTTTGTGGGGTATGGATTCCAAGAAAGAACTTTCTTAGTCAACCCAGATATCAAGAACATAAATTTAGGAACTTGGGAGAGTGCAGTAAAGAAGAAGAAAACCAGAAGTTAATAAGAAGCAGCTGTACTTCATCGTTTCCTCCCTTCTTGGCTCAATAGGCATGCACACAATTAAAGTGAATTCTGTAGCGTTCTTCTATTCAGTAAAATCAACCAACCACCAATAATACATCTTTCCCCTTTTCTTCCTACATTGCTCTTACATTAAGCAGACATTTATTAAAACTACATCAAGGCAAGATTTAGTGAAGTTTCCCTAATTTAGAGGGATACTTTTTGCCGGCTTATTCAGCTTCTGAACGCCTACCAGAAAACCACGTTAGCGGCTATAAAAATAATACAATATTAGAATATAATTCAATTTTGTTCAAATTACCTTCCTTTGTTTTATCAATGCTATCTGGATGACTTCTCAAATAAAATAACTCAACAAAAATAGTTTATTTACAAGTGAAATCTTTCCATAATGGTCATTAGCTGATGCACAAATTGGATTTGCAATGTTTTGACCTAATAAAACCATAGGTAAAATGTGTTTTGTATGTTTCTGTGAGGGCTTAATTCTAAATTTAAAACTTGAAGGATTTACAAATACAGAATGCAAAGTTGGATCTATATACAACTTTGAACTGCTATGGATATGTCTCTATCTGTATAGAGGCATTTTCTTTAAATTTACCTTACCCCATAATTCTTATGCACATTTTTTTTTATACTGCAACGCCTCAAAACGGAAATTAATTATCTCTTAATAAATATGCTGCCTCTTTTCTGTCTCCCGTCAAATTATTTCGTTGTTGGAGCTCTTGTGAGGAGAACCTCTTCACCGAATACCCTCGACCTCCATGTGAGGCCACCAGTTTGTCGATCCCCGAAAGCAGCTCCTTCACCTGTGGATAGCTCAAACCACTGTGAGACTTTGAAACATTCAGCAGATAAAATCGGCTGCCGCACTTCCGAATCAGATCCTGCAAGGATGAGTGAGCTCCGGCCACGTATTCGTTGATCTTCAGAGGCCTGTGCTTGTTGCTGTCGAAATGAACAAACAAGATGATGGCGTGCTCCACAACCTCTCGCCCGAAGATCTTCTGCACGTGTCCGAGCATCTCACTCTCGCACTGGGTGAAGCGTCCCACCTGGAGCACCAGCAGGAAGACATGGGGTCCAGGTAAGGCCAAGGCCAGGCAGTCTTTCACCAGCTCTGTGTTCTCAACCCCATCTTCATCCCACAGTTCAGGGGTGTCCACCAGGATGAGCCGCTTCCCACCTGTGAAAATCTCCTTTCTCTCACAACATATGGTTGACTCAGTCGGGTCCTGACAGGAGCTGTTGAGTGAGTACGTGTTACCGCTTCTGTTGAGGATCAGATTGAGAGCAGAGGACTTCCCACTGCCAGTGAGGCCCAACAGAACAACAGACGTCTTCTTGGTTTCATCACCTTGAAGACGAAGCAGAAAAACTAAATGTTACAGTGAAAGGAAACGCAAGAACCCAAGAACACATTTAAGCATCACATAAACAGAAAGACAGAATAGCTGAGATATGATTAAATGAACTGATTTAATACACATAGATCTTAATAGCAAAGGTGCAGAAAAGTTTTCAGCCCTGAAACAGGAGATAATTGTTTTCTGCCCTTTTCAAGAATCCAATGCACAGGCTGTCATACCTGGCTGGAGCCCACCTTTCTAGTGAGGGAGCTCTAACAATATTGTTCTTCAAACTGTTTAAAGCAGGAGTGTCCAAACTTTTACTGTTACATGGACCAAAATCCTTAAATCAGCAGAACTCATAGGCCTAAAAAAGTCCATCCATCCATCCATCCATCCATCCATCCATCCATCCAGTGTCTTCTGTTTATCTGAGATAGGGTCATGAAGACAAAAGGTACAGGACGGAAACCCAGACATCCTTCTCCCAGGCCCAGCCAACATCCTCCATCCCATTCTGGGGGACCCCAAGGTGTTCCCTGGCCAGACAGCACATACAGTCCCTCCAGCAGGTTCAGGCTCTACTCCCAGTGGGACGCGCCTGAAAAAAACCCAAAGGGAGGCACCCAGGGGGCATCCTGAGCAGATGCCCAAACCACCTTGCCTAAAAATGTCACAATTCACAAAAAAGAATATTGTGATTTTTGTTCTACCCACTTAAACAGTTCATGCAGCATTTTAATTTAACACATAAAGTCGTCGGAATTTAATTTCTAATTTTGTATTTCCATAAGTATACATTTTTATCCCACCGAAGTCAGGAAATGGCTCTTCTTAACTGCTCCAACACCTCTCTGCACACCTTCTGAGCCTCCTAACAAGGAAGTACTGTGATTAGAAATCCCTCTGGGTTTCCTGTCTTACATATTTTGGTTCCTACTGAAGAATATTGGCAAACACACCCTGCGATTTAGAGTAGATAATATTACTCAACTAGGCTAAGAAACCTAATATTTAGCCCCTTTCAGTTGACATATTTACTGACACAGTTCAGCTCGCCAACACAACCTCAGACAAAAGGAGAAAAAGTAATTCAGTGTTGACACCCTCTTGTGGCTGGGCTGTGCAACACAAGGCCTATTCGTCATTTCTTTTTTGTTGTGCCTCAACACCACCCTTGGCTAGCAGCCTGGATTTTCGTCTGACAACATTTTTGCAACATAATGCCTGAGTGAGTTGTTCCTGTAGCAACTCTGCTAATGACTGACCATCCCAACAAGATGAACATCAACTCAGGATCCACACTCTGTGTGAACCACATCTTGCGCAACTTAGTAAAATAGCTTTGATCAGGCATTGAAGAATTTTAGGGAGGACTGCTTGAATTTGATGCCTTCCAGAGAAGAAGTTGTTTGGGGGAGGGCAAAAAGAGTGGAAGCCTGGAGAGTTAACAACTTAAATAAAATAGCCAATATCTGGGGTTGTCAGTCAAACTATCTCACGATTGCCCATATAATGTTGAGTCTTGCAGCATCAAGCTAACATATCTTTCATAATAAAATACATGGAAGACATCATACTTAACCTGTTGTTTCCATCTATAATATGAGTTTGCAAGGATAAAAGACTATATAGCTTTTAAACAGCAGGGGTTCAGCCTACAAATTCTGGCCACAAATCATTTTTAAGCAGGATGGTGTGAAAATGGCAATTGGTTCTTTTCTGCCACAAGCAGGCCATGGGCAGGGGTCTGCATCAGCTTTGGTCAGATTGAGGGAATTTCTCACAGAATGCAAAACACATGAGAAAAGTATTTCAGGTTAAAGGCTTTTGTGCAGCCGGAACAAACCTGTGTGCTTTTCCTACTAAAACTGGGATTATTTCCTGGAATCCTTTTAGCTAGCAGGCCATTGATGCTATCTAGATTCAACTGACATGCTGTGGGTATGGGCGACTGTAAAGGAAGCTAAGCAAAAATAAACAGATGGGCTCTCTCATCTTTGGCTCACAATGCCTATGGTTTACCCTGTCTTTCAGGTAATTTAATAAAAGCTCCAACAATTCAGTGTCATTTTGACATGCCATTTCTACAGACTTACCTAGCTAAAAATAGACAAATCAGCCAATGACATAAAAACAAGTCAAAGCATTTAGTCAACTAGAGATAGCGAAGCTGAGCATGATGTTGCATTCCATTTGCAGTCGGAAGTCGGAAATCCTGGCTTCCAATCGGAAAATTAAACTAACAGCCGCTATAGTCGGACTTTCCCCTTGGAAAGTCGGATTAATTATTTAAGACCAATTGTTGGATCCAACATGGCAGCTCCTCGCATAAACAACAGTAAGCTGCGATAAAACACATTTATTTTACAAATTAAAATTGCTGTTTGCATGTGGAGAGTACGGCTTTAAAGAATGATTGTAACACATACTATGAACAAAACGACCGCTTTCCTGGCTGTTGCCATATTGGAATCCTAACCTTTTGTTTTTTTGGTTTTTATTTTTTGGAATCCTGAATTCTCTTACTGTATTAACTGGAACACTTTTTACCCGGGTTTACCCTATTCCCAACTGCTACTTTTATTTTGCGAGGCAAATGGAATGCAACATTAGAATAGGGAGGATAGTGGATTCAAGTGACTTTAAACATTGTATGGTTGTTGGTCCCAGACGAGGTGGCCACAGCGTTACAGGAACTGATGAACTACTAGGATTTTCACCCACAACTATCCCTCGAGTGTGCAGAGAGAGGCAAAGGCCAAACAACAAACCCTCCTATCTAAAAAAATTATTCGCTGTCTTTCAGCATCAGATTTTTTTAAACAGGTTAATTTTCTGTCACATTGCAGAACAGTAGTTTCTTGTGCAAACATATCATGAGCAGCTTTGCCTGTTCTCGTCATATATCTCGTTAAATCCATCAGTCAGAAAACCCGGCAGCCAGTCAGTTTTGACCTTTGGCCAAAAAGAGAATGCATCCAGTGAGCAGCGATTGGGTGAAAATAAAATGCTTTGATGATGTCAGGTGTCAGAGGAAAATGGGCAGACTGGTTGAAGTTGACAAAAAGGCAGCAACTGCTCAAACAACCACTTGTTACAACCAAGGTATGCAGACCAGCATCTCTGCTTGCGGATTAAGCAGATGGGCTATAGCAGCTGAGGACCTCACCGGAAGCAACTATAATTCACATAAATTTGCATAAATTATACAGTGACAGATTTGAAAGCATGACTGGTCCAATGAATCTTAATTGCAAATGCAAAATTCGGATGGTAGGATCAGAATTTGGGAAAAACTATTCCGACTTGTGGTTTGGGCGGTTTTGGTGTGATGGTGTGGGGGCTATTTTTTTGGCACACATCACCACCAACAAACTCCTCCCACCCCCAACAATAACCCAAATTTATGACCCTAGAGTACCCATCTTCCAACAGCTACATCCAGATGGCAAAATGCACAATGTCACAAAGCTCAAACCGCTTTGAGCTGGTTTCTGGAACATGACAATCACCTCATTGACTTCCAAAGTCAGAAGTTGTCTGTCCAATAGAGCCTATTTGGGATGTACTGGAATGCGGGATTTGCGTTATGAAGCTGAAAAATCTGCTAAAGCTGTGTAATGCTGGCAGGTCAGTATAGACCAAAATCTCCAAAGGCATCTCTGATAGCAAATGGGGTCTATTCTAGTACTAACCAGGTCTACATAATAAAGTGACCAATGACTGTGAGCTTCCATATTACAGTCTCAGATACATTTTTTTTCAATGCAGCAATCTCAGTTAACTGGCTTTAATTCTCCAAGATTCCATGACTAAGTTGATCACAAAGAAATCTTTTTTTTCTCAGTTTTGTGCTTTTTTGACATTTTCACAGACACTAATTCTCCAAATATAATTTGGAAAAATTTAAAGCATTAGGCTTTTGGCAGTTTTATAATGCAGCCTTTAACAATTTTTGCATTTTAAAAAACTCCACCTGTTTTGACAATGAGACAACATAAGACACTTCTTCAGATCAAAGTTAGAGTTAGTGATGCCTCATAATAGTTGTTTGCTTTTACCGTATACACCGTATAAGAAACTGAAGAAAATTGACTCACCATCAGGGGCTTTTGCCTGCAGCTGCAGCATGGATCTGTGGCTGATCACTGCCTCATGGAGACTCTCTCTCTTTGCTTCATGTTTCCTTTTGTCCTCTGCTTCCTTCTTTCTCTCCTCCTCATGTTTAGTCTTCAGGTCCTCCATTTCCTTGGCTCTTCTTTCCTCTTTTTCTTTCACCAGCTCCATAAAAGCCTGCTCTTTCTCCTCTGCTTCTTGCATCTTCTGTCTAAGCATGTTCATGGCCGAATCCTCCATAGACCTTCTCTTTGATTCATCCAGCATGGCTTCGGTGTAGCCAGCCTCACTATTTTCAGTGAGCACGTTATTTACCATCTCAAGCAAAGCTTGCAGGCCGCCACTTGCGGTAGACGACGTGATGCGACAATATCTGCCCTCGCACACATTTATCAAATCCAGTAGGCTGTCATCCAGCGTGTCGATAACCTTTCCGTCCTCCACAGAAAGAATTACCAGATATTTCAAAGCCTCAGAGCCAAAGTGTGATTGCAGGATCTCGACAATTCTTCGCTCTGATTTTGTATAATAGCCACCTTGGATCAGCAGAAGAAACGCGCTGACCCCACCTTTGCAAGCTTTGAAGCAGGCATCAATGGTCTGGCAAATAGCCTCATCTGACATGTCTTCTTTTAAATCTTCATAGTGCAATCTGATAAAGTGCCCCTCCATTGTCAAGTCACAGACTTGTTTTATGGATCCCAGTGAACTGAAAGTAGTCTGGTAAATGTTATCTCCAGAACCCTTCTGGAGCAGAGATGTCAAGGATGACCATTCCTGCACCATGGCAATGACTGCCACCATATGCTTTGAGCTGGATACCCCATCTGTCAATAAGAGCATAGCAACATGTCAGTAAGTGTAAGTCCAATCTAGATAGAATATGTTTTGTTTCTAAATGAAATTACAAATATTAAAAAAAAAGATTAGCAATACACAAATAACGTAGAAGCAACTCACCTTGTGACATGTCTTTTATAGATGAGTCTGTCTAAAGGGACACCTGAAACTGGATACTCTGGCTCTGTAACAAACAAGTCTTCCTGATTCCACCTATTTCTATTGTTCGTATCAAGGAAGTGCATACCACAAATGCAAACCCTACAGAGTGTGAATCTTCCTCGTGCTTGTGAGCACAAACAAACTCCCATTTTAACACAGTGCGTGTCATTTATTTCTTGGTACATTGCCTTGCAAAAGTATTCCTACTCCTTGCACTTTTTGTTATTTTGTCATGTAACACACAACATTCTGGGGATTTTATCAGGATTTCCTGCACTAGACCAATACAAAGTAGTGGACAGATTTCAGCATTTAAAAATTAAAATCTGAAAAGTGTGATGTGCATTCATATTCAGCCCTCTTTACTCTAATGCCCCTAAATAAAATCCAGTCTTACAAATCACATTCGGATTTCACCAGGTTAGTGAATAGGGTCCACTAGTGTTGCTTTCTGTGACTGCCCTTGAGGTTTATCAGAGAGTTTTAGTAAACAAGAAACATTATAAACTGCAAGGCATACAGCGCAGACACTAAGGACAGAGTCATTGGCATGTTTAACCCAAGGTTTTATTCAAAAATGTATTTAGATTTTTGGAAGTTTCACAGAGTATGGCACATCTGCAAACCTAACAAGCCTGTCTGCCTACACTGACAGGCTGGGCAAGAAGAGCAATGATAAGAGAAGCAGTCAGAAGGCCAATGATTGCTCTGGATGGGCTGCAAAAACGCTGCTGGGGCTGCAGCTCACATGGGGGAATTGTCAACAGTGTTTTTACTCTATAAACTCTATAAATTACTCTATAAATGGGACCTTTATAGAATAGTGGCAAAAAGAAAACCAAAGTTGTGAGGAAGCAATGATCAGTCCCATTTGCCACAAGCCATGAGAGGGATGCAACATGTGGAAGAAGGTGCTCTGGTCATACGAGACCAAAATGTAACTTTCTGGCTTACATGTAAAACACTATGTACCCGTTACCACCCATTACGCTGAATACACCATTGAAACGGTGATAAATGGTAGTCGGATCGTCATGCATTGGGGTTGTCTTTACAGCAAGGATAGGGAAACTGGCCATACCTGGCAGGGGATCTGAATACAAATACATGCTGCCCTTTTTAAGATTCTATTTGTGCAAAGATTTGAAATTCACGTCGCATTTTCTTTCCACTTCAACACTGTGACCAAATTGTGTTGGTCTATCTACTAAGATCCCTATAAGATTTGTTGAGGTTAGTTGTTGAAATGTGATGAAACTTGAAAAAGTTAAAGGGAAATTAATACTTTTGCAAACCACATCATTAATAGCTGTAAGCTTCATTCATTAAGCTGTATTCAGTGCTGGATTTACAAGAGAATACAGCGCCATTGCTTGAAACCTACTGTACCTAAAGAGAAAAATTGTTCTATGCTAAAAGCAGAAGTCTAAGGTAAATATTTAAAACCAAAGCGTCCTTGGAATCTGTAAATTAACAGCTGCTTGTTCGCCGGACCAGCAGTCGATGGGTGAGAAGCACTGTGCACTACAGGGCAGGTATGAAAAGATCCAAAGAGGAATTTTACTTGTGTGAAAGAAGAGAATGCGTAAACAGATACATTATTTTTTTCCACCTAACTCTATTTACTTTACAATTACCAAACCACAGCAAAACACTGAATAAATATCTAATAAACAGCAATAATATTCTGTGTCTGCATTATAAGAGGAGTTCTATCTCTTTGGGAGTGAATTATGTCACCAATTGTTGCTTGTTACTGAGGGATTGCGCCATCATCCCCAGCTGTGCGCTGATCCCTGCAGCTGACAAAACGGCCCCTTAAAGGAACATACCACGAAATAAATTGGACATTTTTCATTTTCAAGTTATCCAAGACATTGTGTTTCAGAATTTAATTTCAAATTTAATCTGGGGAAATTTTATTAAGTAATCTTTAAAGTTAACTGTAGTGAGAAAAACTGGATTTTTACACACACAATTAGCAAAACCGTGTTTTCCCCACACCCCCGTGCGTCGAATGGTTCGCCCCGTTGCTATGCCATCTTGTGTGGACGTTCTCCAGGGTGATGGAGAGGAATATGTACTAACCCGGCCCGAAAACGTTAAAAGCCGTCGGTGTTCGTTTTGTATGCACCGTGATAAGCACAGCTATGGCCGGTATACGGAGAGTAAACGGGAAATTGTCCGGAGTTAACCCCGCTGTCAGGTACAGTTTATGTCGAGCTGTGTTTATGGAAAAAAAAAAAAACTGTCACTGCAGCTACCAAGCTAGCCTGGCTAACATTAGCTCTACCCGCTGTTAGAACACGAATAGCATCGATGTTAATGTATATTAACGGCTATGGGAATAAAAATGATTACGTCTGCATGCTCTATATACCCAACATGCAAGTAAAGGCACATAAAAATAATAAAAGGGTAATATCTCATTCACCTAATGTTTGATGATTTTGTTTGGTTTATGTATAGTACGAATAATCACCCAAAAAGACAACTTGCACAAAGATACATTGCCCTTAAACGTTTTGTTTTGTTGTGTGACGTTACAAGCAACCAACTTCCTTGTATTTTAGGTAAATGATACATGGTTTCAAATGAACTTACAAACAAAAATCGGGAAAGTGTGGCGTGCATTTGTGTTCAGCTCCCCTAGATCCTCGCATTACAGAACCATATTTTGTTGCAGTTCTGACTAAATATATTTTGGGTTATGTTTTTGCCTGTTGAGTTTGATCCAAACCATTCTATGGTATTGCATAACGATTCATTTTACATACAGGATTGTAGGGATGTTGTCCTGCTGGAAGGTGAACCTTTGCCCCAGTTTTAAGAGTTTTTTTTGCATTATTGCCCCGTATACAGCTCCATCCCCTAGTGGTAACCAGTTTCTCCTTCCCTGCTGAAGAAAAACACCCACACACCCCATAATGCTACCTCCACCATGTTTTACAGTAGCCTTGTTTTAGAGTGTCTGTGGATGGCAGTGCAGTGTTTGTATGCAGTTCAGACTTTTAACGTTGGTCTGATCTGACCTGAATGCCTTCTTTCAAATGTTCCCTTACTTGTTATTTACTTGCTTTGTGGTGAGTTTTGGTTTTCTTCCAACAGGCCATAAAGGCCAGATTTATGAAAGCCAGGGGTGATAATTACCTTGTCAAATGATTTTCCCACCTGAACTGTTGATCTCTGCAGTTCCAGTTATTTTCGACATCTTGGCTTGTTATCTGATTGTCAGTAAAGAAGAAAGATGTATCTTGTTAGATTTGTTGTCCATTTTAATTTGATGAATTTTAAACATTGCTCTGAAACATGTCCAAACCTTGGGCTGTTTTTTTTTTAGAGTAACTCTGGTTGAAAAGCTCACCACAACTGTATCTCTGACCTGTGTGCTGTGCTCCTCGGCCTTCATTATGCTTTTTGTCTAACAAACCTATGCGGCCTCCACAGAACCTCTGGATTTAACCTGAATTGAAATCAGAAACGGGGATTTTACTGCTAAGGTGACCTCTGAAGGCTGTTGGTTTGTTGCAAAGGCACACATTTTTGATTGTAGAAAAAAAAAGAAAAAAAAAAAAAGAGCCATATATACAGTAATTTTCTTTCAACTTCAAAACTCTGTGCCACTTTGTTTTGGTGTATCACACAAAATCCCAATAATATACATTGACTTTTGTGCTCATAATGTGACAAAATGCGAAAAAAAATCAATGATTATGAATACTCTTGCAAGGCGTTGTATCTTGTCCTAAACAATATTCTAACTAGAATTCCTGGGGGAAACAGCCTAAAGATGTTGCATGGTTCTTATGAAGAATTTTAAAAACCTGGAATAGTGGCAAAAACAATTCCACCAACTACTCGTGTCTAAATTTTGACTTGATGAGATGGGAAAAGATAAACCTTACCTGCCATATTTACATCATTATTAAACTTAATGCCATACGTTATGTTTTTTTTTTTTCTGTTTTTCTGTTTTTCAGTTGCTCTCGCCTGCGTCAAGTTCAAGCCCTGCTCTGTGAAGGAGGCTCAGTCACTCCTGACGGCATCTTGTGCTCTCTTGGTATGTTTAGATGTACGCTTTTTTTTTTTTTTTTACATAGTAGTACATTGTTATAAGGACACTTTAACTAATTTGGCAATAAACTGAACTTGACTGCATTGTTTGATAACTGGGATTAGTTGGAATGGATGTACTTGACTTGGATTCTGTTTGATTTGAGGGAAATGACTTTGTAAATGGCGTTGAGACGACATGTGTTGTGAATTGTTGCTATACAAATAAATGGAATTGAAAGCACTCATTCCAAAGCCAACAAATGGTAACATCTTTTTGACTAAAACAGGGATAGACAGCAGATATAATGAGGGATGCACAGAGCTGGCAAAATACCTCTTTTATGGGCTATACGAATGGAATCAACCAAACCTGGAGCATGCGCTTGATGACTTTCCCGAAGAAATGCTGGACGGTGAGTTTTTTTTAATTTTTCAATCATGTTGTTCTGCTGGTTCTAGATTTGAATCTACGTTTGAACCATTGCTTGTCTTGACTTGTCAGACGTGATCATGCTGATAAAGGCAGAGTGCGTTCATCTATACTGCAACCCAGTGAACTATAGTTACCTATTGCCGTATGTATCACACTGGAGGAACCTGCATCTCTACTGCATGACAGAGGCGGAGGTAAAAACACTTTTCTTCCTCTACCGGTACATCATTTGTTAGACTTTTATAGTTCCCAGACAGTTTTAAACCAGCCACAGATGAACCAAATCAAGAATCTTTAAGCCTTGGTCACAATCCTTCAAAGGTTTATGAGTCAAAATAATAGTTCCAGCTATTTTCTACAAGGCTGAAATTCCACAATTTAATAATTGTTTTTTTTAATGTCATTGTTTTTTTTGTTTTTTTTTCCTTAAAGGGTCCTATCCACATACTATGAATTTATGCATTTCTGTGCCAGTAGCTCTCTATGGTTGCATACAAAGGTTTTCAGATTAAATTATTGTGCCCTGTTGGCTTATTATATTTTATTTCTGTTTTTTACACTTTGTTTTTGCTCCTTTTATTAGAAAGCAAAGTGCTTTTGTGTATATTTAAAAGACCATGTAACTGGATGTACGATATTGCACATGCGCGCACGATGAGTGAACGAGAAGAGGCAAGGGAGCCCACAGGCACATATATATATATATATATACACTCACCGGCCACTTTATTAGGTACACCTGTCCAACTGCTCGTTAACACTTAATTTCTAAGCAGCCAATCACATGGCGGCAACTCAGTGCATTTAGGCATGTAGACATGGTCAAGAGAATCTCCTGCAGTTCAAACCGAGCATCAGTATGGGGAAGAAAGGTGATTTGAGTGACTTTGAACGTGGCATGATTGTTGGTGCCAGAAGGGCTGGTCTGAGTATTTCAGAAACTGCTAATCTACTGGGATTTTCACGCACAACCATCTCTAGGGTTTACAGAGAATGGTCCGAAAAAGAAAAAACATCCAGTGAGCGGTAGTTCTGTGGGCGGAAATGCCTTGTTGATGCCAGAGGTCAGAGGAGAATGGCCAGACTGGTTCGAGCTGATAGAAGGGCAACAGTGACTCAAATAACCACCCGTTACAACCAAGGTGGGCAGAAGAGCATCTCTGAACGCACAGTACGTCGAACTTTGAGGCAGATGGGCTACAGCAGCAGAAGACCACATCGGGTGCCACTCCTTTCGGCTAAGAACAAGAAACTGAGGCTACAATTTGCACAAGCTCATCGAAATTGGACAATAGAAGATTGGAAAAACGTTGCCTGGTCTGATGAGTCTCGATTTCTGCTGCGACAGTCGGATGGTAGGGTCAGAATTTGGCGTCTACAACATGAAAGCATGGATCCATCCTGCCTTGTATCAACGGTTCAGGCTGGTGGTGGTGGTGTCATGGTGTGGGGAATATTTTCTTGGCACTCTTTGGGCCCCTTGGTACCAATTGAGCATCGTTGCAACGCCTGACCATGTCCATCCCTTTATGACCACAATGTACCCAACCCATGATGGCTACTTTCAGCAGGATAATGCGCCATGTCATAAAGCTGGAATCATCTCAGACTGGTTTCTTGAACATGACAATGAGTTTGCTGTACTCAAATGGCCTCCACAGTCACCAGATCTCAATCCAATAGAGCATCTTTGGGATGTGGTGGAACGGGAGATTCGCATCATGGATGTGCAGCCGACAAATCTGCGGCAACTGTGTGATGCCATCATGTCAATATGGACCAAACTCCCTGAGGAATGCTTCCAGCACCTTGTTGAATCTATGCCACGAAGAATTGAGGCAGTTCTGAAGGCAAAAGGGGGTCCAACCCGTTACTAGCATGGGGTACCTAATAAAGTGGCCGGTGAGTGTATATATATATATATATATATATATATATATATATATATATATATATATATATATATATATATATATATATATATTAGGGCTGGGCAACGATTAAAATCTTTAATCGCGATTAATCGCATAATTTGCCTGATTAATCATGATTAATCGCATTGTATTTACAAACTCCAAGAATTACTTCAAAAGTAGTGTAAAGAGCACTTTTATTTTAATGTTCTGCTGCCATATAAACAAAAGTGTTGTAACATTTGTAGCACTTATCAGTAACATATATTTAGTGTAAAGCTCAACTTAAACATGTAAAACAAAAAATAGCAATAATAATAAATTAAAGGTTATTGCCACTGACAGGAAATTCTCTTTAAAATCTACCAAAAACAGGCAATTTCTGAGGTAAGTTTAACTTGGCAGTGGTTACAACTAACTTGTTTCTGTCATATTCGTTGCTGGAAGAACTTTAAACTGAAATGCTTGCTAACTCGATATGCTTGCATGTTTAATTGACGTTAACACGCGTTTTTGTTGTTGTTGCTTTCTCGCGTGCATATAGTGAATGGCAGGGAAAAAACAGGCAAAAATACATGGATACTTTGAAGCGAGAAGCGACAGACCCCCCCCCCCCCCCCCCACCGGTCATCCGCACAGAACTTGTTTCGGCCGCCAACTCACCGCCTCGCCTAAGCAAATTCCTGCGGGAAACACCGCCTTCCGCATGTCAGCTTTGGTTTTTTCCGCGTTTTCCTTTTTCCAGCCAGCACCTTTCTTCCTGTTTGAATCCGAGGCTGGGCTGACAGCGAGGTTATTGGCGCATTGTCGCCACCTACTGTTCTGATTCAAACCCCTACACCGCAGCAACAGACCGTCACAAAATAAAAGCATGTGAGCAACATGCGTTAATGCGCGATAAAGTAAATATCGCTGTTAATAGTCTAATGAATTAACGCAAAATTAACGCGTTAACTTGCCCATATATATATATATAATGAATAAATATACAGGGTTTTTGCTGCATGTAATTGACTGTGGCGCACTGTTACGGCAAAATAAAAGCCGCCACACCTTCGGATTTAATTATTATTATTTTTTTAAATATATGTTAAAACGATGTAAAGCATATGGGTATATTTACCCTATATTATGTATAGCCTATATTTGCACACGTATACTAGCCATAATCCGGGGTTGAAATTAATTTAAATATCATGAAACGTTACCGAAAGCACCAGTCCTTCTGGAATGACTATATTGAAGCAGCACTGAGAGCTGCTATGAGGGTTCCTGGTTCCCTCAGCGCTGTCTCACAGGCGCATCTCAAAGCTGCTGCCTCGTCACGTAATTTTTAGTAATAAAGTAGTCTTTTTTTTTTGTCTCTGAAACTGTTGCACTAAAATATTTCCCTGAATTTGATTCACACACAGCTTCACTCATTCACCTCGTTCACTTTGTGTGCCTCTGATAACTGTCTTTTTGGTACAGTTTGTTTTGATGTAGTGTGGATTCAGGCAGTGTATTAAATTTCATAAATCGTTTTATAAAGGTAATTTTTAGCTCCGAACACACTTAATCACAATTTTTAATAACTTTGTTGTCTTGCCGAAACCTCTCCTACAGCCTGGGTCACAAATGTATGAACAAATAGACAAATTAGACAAAGGTGGTGACAAAGACAAAACCTAATATTACCAAAAAGATAGTAATCAGAGCACACGCATTAAAAAAGGTGAATAAGTGATTTAAACTGTGTGATAATCAGGTAACTATTTTAGTGCAACAGTTTCATAGCAAAAAAGAGACTAGACTAAAAAGTATATTTACATTATTTACATATTTACATCTTCTTTGTCTGCCTGCCTGGGAAAGTTCCTGCGAACAACAGTTTTTGTGTTTATCTTGTCGCATGTTTTCTTCTGGCTTCTTTCCACATGTTAGCAGACTTTAAAACTTGCAGCAGCAGCTCTTTATTAGCATCAGGCGTGCGGCTGCAGGGAGGAGACATGTCAGTGCGGGAAACCCTGTGTAAAGGGAGCCCAGATGTCAGCCAATAAGCCGTTAATTAGACCGTTTTCAGCTTAATTTTGAAAACTGCCCTTGTGCTGAAATGCACTGGCGAGAACTCTGCATTAGTCAATAAGTGGTTTACTCCAAAAAGCTGGAATTTGATCACTGAGCTTCCGACGCCATCCTGTGTCCTCCAAATAAATTCTGTTTGCTGTAATTCTCCCACCTTCCCTGACAGTATGAAGATGAAGAAGCCGCAGAGGAATTCAAAATCTCCAGCTTTGTCACAATGGTGCAGGACTGCCAGCGTATTGGAGTTGCTCACAGCTCCCAGGGTGTGTACCATCACATTTTAATCCCCACAGTCATTAATTTCACACGCTTTGTTGGGGGATTTCTACCTACAGTGCCTTGTAAGGTTTTCATGCCGGTTAGGTTTTTTTCACATTTTGTTGCATAATCTTACCTAATTGTATATAATTGCTAAATATAGCCCAGTAAGCGGATGTTATCAGTCAGTCGGATGGAACAAACTTTGATCTAGTAGTCCATTAATTGGCAATTAATCAAAGTTGATTATTTGCTTGCGTCCCTATTCTCGATAAGATTTATTTGGATAAAGGAAGATGAAACAGATAAACAGAAAATGCTTTAGCAAGGCACTGATAACATGGCCTAATTTGTCACCAAATACTATCACTGTGTGATTATGAAAACAGCACCAATAATAACCCATTTACTGTTGTTGATTTTTAAGGGCACATCCAGAAGTTTGATGTGTTTGTGGTGGAAAAGTGGCCCCTGATTCAAGCGTTTGCCCTTGAAGGTATAGGTGGAGGAAGCTTTTTTACCATCAAATACAAGGTACACATAAAACAAAGTCAAAAAGCTAAAAATTCAAAAAAATCAGCAGATGATGTATAATGCTTGTGTGATATTTTACTTCTTGTCCCCTGCTGTTTCATATGTTCCTTAATTATACAGATAGTGGATATGAGTGAGAAGCTGTGGCAGGTTTACAACAGACTTGATCCAGTGTCCCTGGATAATCTCTTAGCAGAGGTAAGATTATGTTTGATTTTACACTATGCACCTTCCATATACCAGGCCATCATGACATTTACCTAAAATATTCATAAGTCTGTTACTTTCATCAACACAAGCTAGCTGGAGAAGATAATGAAATGTGTTCACCTTGTTTATTTTTATGATTTCAGTTTGTTTTAGTCTTACAAGGAGGTTTTTTTTAACTCTTTTTGTTGACCAAATGGTACATTAATAATGTGAAGAAGTGAACATCATTGGTTAAATTCTATGCAGTCTAGGGTTGTCAAAATAATTAATCAAGCTATTAAAATCTAGCTATTGAAAGACATTGATTTGTGTCAAAATCAAATATTAACTAAGTCCTTCATATTCGGCCAAATTGTCACACTTCGTCTGACAGCATCACACAGTGACACTCAGCCTGTTGCCTCCCTGTAGCCGCTCACCTGACCAAATTAATGAGCTGCAGCTGGAAGTTTTAAGCTCTGCTGTAACATGTGGAGAACAGCCAGATAAAAATATGCGACCATCTTTATTGATAGGATAAACACAAACTTTCCCGGAGGAACATCCCCTGTAATGCAGACGCTGCCTCTGTTACTCTTCCATTTGGTTTTCAGGGCATTGAAAGCTAATTTGGCTGATTTATTTAAAAAAAAAAAAAACGGGCTATGGTGGAGCTACACTAAAGCTGCCCATTAGAGGAGGAAAAAGAAATGGGAACCAGCAGTTACCTACCTTGCTGCTGTAGGTGATCACTGAAGAATAAATCTTGCAAAGTTACAAGGAAGACAGAAACTGTGCAGGGCTGCTGCTGATCATTTGGATTAACCAGATCCAAAGTTACACTGTAAAAGATGTTTGGTATGCACCAGATCCATCTATTAAGTGACATTTAAATTATATATTTCTGTAAAGAAGAAATATATAAATGGGCCAATAAATAAAACATTACATTTAAAATGTATTAATAAAAAAAAAAGCGTTTTATATAACTTTTTTTTTAAATATCCCATTTATATTTACTTTAACACCTTTTATGATTTATTAACCTTCTTTTTTTCCTAATTTCTTTCCAACACATTTATTTAAGCATTTGATTTTAATCAGTTTTTTTTTTCATCTTTTTATGTTACGTATAGATGTCTTTTCTTTTATTTCCGTCTTGATTTTTCTTAATTTGTTTTTTTTTCCCCCACAAGCCTTTTTATTTCCATGTTTTTTTTCACATTTTTCTGCCTCTGTTTTTACATTACATTGCATTTCTACTTCATTATTCAAATTAGGTGGGCTGTCTGTCGTTGGGTCAGCTCCTTTAGAATTGACCAATCAGAAGAAAGGTGACAGATCCGCGTGCTGCTCCGTTCTGCCAGAGCTATAGTTTTATACTGAGTGTTCAGTGACACTGGTGTGTGTGTGTGTTTAAATCTCACACGCTCAACTTTGACAAACTCTACTCCATCTGCTCTGTGCTCATCTTCGACTCCGTCTCTGGTTGTTTTCGGGGCTTAGTGCAAGCAGGCGCAGAAGAACCTGAAGGAAAAAAGAAATCAAGGAGACATAAATGCATCTATAAGTAAAAGGAAACCATACAAAAGCTAAAAACATTTAAATTAAATTAAAATGCTCCAGTAAATATGTTGGAAATAGAGAAAAAAATGTGATGGTCAATAAAATTCATGGAATAAATGGAATATTTTAAACAAAGACATATTAATAAATATAAAATTATTTCTCATCATTCAGTACATCTTAGGTGTGTTGGTTTATTTGTTGGGACATGTAGATATTTCTGCTTTTATTTCTAATTCTGTCAGTTTGGATACTTCATAGTACTGTCCCCCACGTTTTAGTTTTACCCTAATTACAAAAGTTAATGTGTTTAAAGTTCAGGTTTTGATATTATGAATCTCTTTTTAATGCTGCTTATCAGAAAGAACCCTGTGCCTCTGAAAAATGTCGCAGCCGTATTGCAAATGGTATCAAGTATAGAGTATTTTTCTTCATCCCAGTATCGTGTTTGAAATCGTAGTATCGGACTCTAATGCAGTGTAATTAATGTAGTGCTTGTTGGATTTAAGGACTTGGGAATCTTTGAAAAGCAGTGGAGTAGCTTCTTCTCCAGCATCGACCTCGAGAGTCATCTCTCCATCTTGGATCTCTCTGAGGCACAGGCAGGAGAGGTTTGTAAATCAGCACTTCGTACTATTAAATCTTCAAATGACAATGAACTGCCGTTTAGCCATAAGTTAGCAAGTGTTAGCAGGAAATGCTAGTATACAGTTAAGTGAAAATGATTTCATTTTAACACATTTCCTCTGACTGGAGGTAATATTACTCTTTTGGTCAGGCTCAGTCAGAGTTCCAGCTTGAATCGACTCTTCTTTATATTGCAGAACACATTTTGCAAAACAAAAACATCTGAGTCATGTGGAAAGAACAGCTTTTGATAATGTTCAGAGGGTATCATACTTTGCACTTCGTCATTAATTACAAGCTTTTTAACTTTTCACCTCCAGTAGTTGTGTCAAGCATTGACAACCAAAAATCTGAGCCCTAACCTGCTTGTTCATTCTACACTTTGTAAAAGATGAATTAATTAAAGACGTTTGGCGTGTCAGTACCAGTATACCTGTATGATATAAAAGGCCTTGTCATCCATTCACAGGCTTTCCGTGCTTTTTATTCTCACGGACTGATTTCTAACAACATCTCAGATAAAAGGTATCTTTTATTAAATTTTCTAAATACTAAATATCCAGCTCATCTGTGCTCCTAAAATGTAATTGATGGGGAAAAATGGTTTTGTTTTCTTGTCAGTAAAAGTCGGCAGCCCTTTGTGCTCTTTGGCAAGCACTCTTCCTCAGAGGATCTGGAGAACATTTCGTTCAACTTTCCTTCAGAGAGTCATCAGGTTCGCAACACAGGGCCTCAAGGTTCCACAGCCAAACACATGGTGAGTAGCAGCAGTGTGTAAAATCACTGCAAGCCAACACTCTGATTACTGGGATTCCTAATCAGTTGGACACTTGTTCAGCTTAGAAGATATAACCAAAAGTCCAGCATTTAAAACCACATTAATTCATCATCTGACCAAATCATATTAATGAAATAAGAGAAAAAGAGACTGCAGCACCATCTGGTGACGTAGTACGGAACAACAAGGTGTGTTGCACATTTCCTAAACACTTTCTCTCATTGCACAAAAATAATTGCTGATGCTAGTTCTAGAGCTTCTAATTAATATGACATGCGCTGCTAGTCTGACCTGCCTCTGCTTTATGTTTGAAACAAAACTGTTTCTCTCCTAGATTCTACAGTGTGTGGCTCCCAAAGGACCTTTAGCCTGTTCACGAACATATTTCTTTGGGACTACTCATACCCCATATCTTGGTGAGGTCCACTTAATGAAATAAGCAAGTCTTTTAGTTAATATTCATGAAATGCATATTTTTTAAAGATTGATGGATTTTCTTGTATTTAAGTGAAGATTAGCGAGTGTTTTTATAAACTGCTTCAATACCGAATGTTTTTATGAATCAAGAGGTTAAATCAGGACCGTCAAAAGAGTGGACCAGGGCCCATTTGCAGACTCTGACTGCACTTTAAGAATGGCACAAATACAGACAATCAGTACAGAGGGTTCATATAGATGGGGACCATTTCTTTTTAATTTGGGCAAAATTAGTACTAACTAAAATCTTTATACAATGGAAAATGCCAGGTGCAACGTATTGGTCTCTAACCACATTGTTTGCTCACAGTAAATGGACCCACATGTGTGCTGGGATTTTTAATCAAATCCGTCTGTGGCACCTCCAAATCTACTTTTAATTAATTTCTTAAACTTGACTCATTATAGATAGTGTTTTCAAAGAAAGTCTGTCTCCAAATCCTGTTGTTTTTTTTCTTATGGAACCCTAAAAGAATAAAGCAAATATGCAAAATGTTTTAAGTTTTACATCTTGTTAACTTGTTGCTGTTCTATAAAATAATCTCACTACTTTATCTGATGAGTTAATTTATTTTTTTATTAGATAAAAACAAACAAAAACACATTATAACTTTTTGCAATATTTTTTTAAATATATACTGCAAGTACAAAAAGTATTGACATCACTGGATTAAATCATCACAGAAAATTGCCAGAGAGTAATATGTTGCTTTTGTTATAGAGTTAATATGCAGTGTCTTACAAATGTATTCATACCCCTTATTTTTTCAACGTTTTGTCACATACAAACACAGACGTGAGATTTAGAGCTGGCCAACTCTAAGTAGCATACCGGTATAAATGTGAAGGGGGGAAAAAGATTTGTGAATTTAACTGTTTTTCACAAATAGAGTTCCAAAGAGTGGAGCATGCTTTTTATTCAGCCCAATTTACGCGGATGCCACTAAAGGCTTCTCCACACAGCAAGGTTTTAAATTAGTCGGCCGATTTTCAAAGCCCGAGAGACACCACACGCAACAACAAACATTTTTAGATATAACAGGTCACACGGCAGGCATAACACACCACACACAAACAGATTTCACTCAGGAGCATTCAGATGTCAGACGGGAAATCTTGTGAAACCTCTCAAGATTAAACGCAAGTTCAGGCTGATTAAAAATGGACGACGGGGAAGAATAATGGGTATAATTTGTGGAGAAAAAACATAACAAAAAGAAAAGGCACTGGTTAAAGGAGTGGAGACAGCGCAACCGTTTTTTTTTTTTTTTTTTTTTTTGTCTCGGCGTTTCCCTCACCTCACTGTCTAATTGGCTACACATCACATTCAACAGGCTGCGTGCTCGTTTGTCCTCGGGGACACCGCCCACTCTAGGATATCGGGGCAAGACAATCCAACATGTTGAAAATCCTTGAGGTCGGAGCGGTCCCAACGTTCTACTGAGTGGACCAGAGATCGGGCCGTGGGAACCAGCCTTACATGAAATCTTGAGCAGCAAATTCCCTTCAGAACTCCCCTCATTGGTAGATGAAGTCCACTTCTATGTAAATTAATTTCAGTATAAATCCAGCAGTTCTGCAAAGGACTTGGAGATTTGTTAGAGAACATTAGAGAACAAAAAGCATTGTTGAAGGCCGTGGAACAAATGTTTAAAGCAGGGTGTGGCTATAAATTAAAATCTCATGGATTGGACACTAAGTCCTTCATCAAAAAGTCTACCAAGATATCCTCTTCCATCTACGCCGAAAGGATTGACCATGTAAATGTTAATCAGAGAAGCAGTGGAGTGCCCCATGGTAACCCTGGAGGAGCTGCAGAGATCCACAGCTCAGGTGAGGGGGATTTGTCAACAGAACAACTATTTAGTCCTGCACGGCACAAATTTGGCCTTAATGGAACAATAGCAACAGCCTTTTCTGAAAGGAAGCCATAACCAGTACCATTTGAAGTTAGCCAAAAATATGTAGAGGCGGCAGCAAGCATGGGAAAAGGTGTTCTGTCAAAGAGGGGAACAAAAAGTGAAAAATGTTTGGACCTATATGCAAAACATGGCAAACTAACCCTGGGCATGACCTAAAACTAGCCATCCCCACAGTAAAACCTGGCGGTGGTAGTATCATGCTGTGGGGATGCTTTTCTTTATAGCCGACGGGAATAAAATGGACTTAAAACAGGGGAAATCTTAGTGTTAGAATGGCCCAGTAAAATCCAGAGCTCCATCTGATCTAACTCAGCTTGAGGAATTCTGCAAGAAGAAAGAGGAAATAAGGCTGTGTTCATCTAGTTTTACAAAGGTGGCAGATAAATACCCATAAACACGTTTAGCTGTAACTGCAGCGAAAGTATTTTTTATTTTATTTCCAATATTGAAATAGGGAGGCACATGCTAACCAAACCTTCAGATTTTTACTTGTAAAAACTTCAGAAACTATGTATCGCGTTCCTTTTACTTCACAGTGATGTGCTACTTTGTCTTGTCTGTCGGAGAAAAAAAAAGTTTTGTGGGGTGTAATGTGACAAAGTGTTGAAAAGCGGATAACTACAGGGGTAACGGTAGTCTTAATAAGCGAGCTGCAGATTTCAGGTTGCGTGGTGCATTATGGGTAAGTTACATTCAAAGACCTCTTTGTGTCGTAAAACCGAGAGCGGCCATGAGGAGAAGGAAAGACAGGTATTTTCTTCAGTGAGGGGTGAAGGTTCTAGGTTCCCAGCAGCCGTCTTGTGACCCAGAGCAGCTCTGAAGCACCGTACGGGTTGCCCCAGGATATGTGCTGACAGCACATCCCATCAGACCGTGACAAAATATTTTTGTACAGCACACCTTACTGCGATGATAAAGAGGACTATATCATTGTAGTTTTTAAAGCAATATGATGCATTACAGTTAATTTTCTAATCCACTAAAACCCAATTACCCTGAATAAAGTGTTTTGGCCACATTAATGTGAGAGAAGTGATATGACGGCGTACGGTGCTGCTAATTTAGACACGGAGCGTTCATCTACTATATTGATCAACTTTTCTCTGTTATTCCTGGACGCATTTGAATTATTTAAAAAGTGACAGTGAGCAAAAGAAAATTCCTGTGGGGCTGATTGTTCTGTCTCTCTACTCTCTTCCTCTGTCGGCTATTACCCACAGGGCAGCCGGCCTGAGCCTGACCGCCTCCTCGGTTTCCAGATAAGATAGCAACATAAAGATGAAGATTAGACAATAAATGTGTGAAAACCTTGAGATCTTAGTCCGACCTGTACGTCCGTCTGGATCTTTCTTTTCTGTCGGGGACTTGTGAAGAGTGAACGGAGGTTTACAACAGCGTTTCTGTTTTCCGTCTTTGGGTGAACTCAGTGAAGCCTTGCAATCATGTTTTTTTCTGCCACGGTTGAATCCAATAAAGTTCATATTACAGCTATTGAACGTGGCCCAGAGTGCACTGGTCATTGTACGGCACGCTTATTAAGACCAAAGCCTGTGAGCCTTATGTTCACGTCCGCTACCTGCACTCCACACAAATTAGTCACACCGGGGTTTGTTTGATAGCCAGAATTTTCGGACGTGTATGCGCATTGCATATGCGCAATTCACTTATTCTTTTTAGCACATGCAGTATTCCATTCACATAGCAATGTTTTGCCCACAGGAATTCAGATGACAGAGCAAAAGAAAACAGAAGTCTTGTAAGTGTTTTTTATTTCTTTTATATCCCGTTTCTCTTTATAGATCTTCCTGTTGTCTTCTGTTGAATATTTCAGAATGTAAAAATGCTGAGTTTTGGCTGTTGCTTTGTTTTCAGAGTTTTGTCACAGATTTACTCTGCTGCTGTTCAAGGAGTCCTGTCTGGAATAAAATGCTACTGTAGTACTTCTAGTTTCACTAAGGCAAGTAGAGACTGCCCTGGTTTTCCATGCTGTGCTTTAAAAAATGAACAGTTTCTCATCAAAACAATCGATTTTAGGCTAAAGATGTTGCTGTGAACACGTTTCTTCTGACCTTGGACTTGATGAATTTAGGCCACTATCGGAGTCGTCTCAGGTAGGGATTTACCTGCATGGCTTTTCCTGCAGCATACTTTGTGGGATCTAAGACAAAATTCTTTGTTGCACATTTTTGGTCTGCAGGTCCAAATGTGAATTCAACATTCAAGCTGCAAATAATCAAGGAATGTAAGTTTTCCAACCCTTTTTCCTGTCATTTTGGGATATTATGCTGGCCCGCTGACAATCCTTTAATTTTTATTTCTATCAAATCAATGTTTTCACGATATCCTGTTTATAAATGTACAGCTTGGACTCTAATAAGCTCTTTTTCACCAATTTTCAGTGTAATTCCTCTGCCTGATGAAGACAGCCGTTATGTAGTCAAAACTGTAAGTTACAAAACCACCATTTTCTGTGGTAGACTTTAGGATCTCAATGAAATAGCCTGTGTTTTTTTATGCTTCTACTAATGTTGCTTATTCTGCTTTCTTAAAGGCTTCCCTGATTGTCAGCGACATCCCAGACCTACAGGAAAACAGGGGAGACTTTGGCACTGTGGTCTACTCTGAATCTTTTCTGGAGTCCAGCATCAACATTCAACAGAGAGGTACAGTTTTGATTAGATTAGATTGAGTCTTATTAGAATAGATTACTGATTCAATCCACAAAGGAAATTTGATTTATATAATAAGGAATATGAATCCACAGGCCACAGTTAGCAGAAAAAGACAAAAGTCACAGTGGCACAGCAGAAACTAGTCTAAAAATAGCTCTGTTTCCTGCATCAAGCGTTGCATTTCTCATTCATCTTTTTGCTTTTTTGCTTTGCTGATTATGTTTCTGTAGATGGCACTGTGTCCTCAGACAGCTGCTACACCATCCTGACTGCAAATGTTCCTCGCTACGCCTGCTGGCTGGTGCGTGTCATGATGAAAACACGGCCTTGTTTAATCTAAAATCTGCCAGCGATTTGTTTTTCACTCGTGTATTTATGTTAAAAAATAGCTTTCTTTTATTGTCCTGTTTATAGATGGAATCTGACGTCAAGCAGTCTGAACAAGCCCTGCATGTCGCTAAGGTTAGTAGAAGCTCCACCTTATCGAGACACTTCCATTTTTCCCAGCCTTTCTTCACAATGTAAACTAACGTCGACAAGATAAAAACCTTGTGAAACATTGTGTTTTCCCAAACAGAACGAGGATGGTGGCTGTCTAGGAGGTTCTCTGACCGTAGCAGATGCTGCGTACGTGTTCTCCAGTGGCCATCTCTGCTCACCTGAGGAAGGTGAACCTCTTACACGAGTGCCAGAAGTTCAGACTCAGTTTATTCTTATGTTATACACATCAGTCCAGCTTTTCAAAGGAACTCATTTTCTGTCTCATGTATAACTGCAGGTAAAATCACTTTCTTCTCTGAGGGAGTCCTGTTTATCCACTCCCAATTAGGATGCATCACTCTGTCGAAGGACCACATCCGTAAAATCAGCTTTTATGCTCCAGTATGTATTTTTTTTTTTTTTTATTGACTTCTGTGTTACATTTCCAATTGTCATTTACTTTACCTTTTCTGGTTGCAAAAGTATTCACAACCAAGTTATTTTTACATTGCGTCACATTAAATTTCAGTTCATCTAATTTTATGTGACAGGCCAACACAAATGGTGCCTAACTGTAAAGTGAAAGAAAACAAGCAAACGTTTGCTTGTAAAGAGTTTTAAAACTAAGGAAAATCATTTTCCTTCCATCTGACCATTATACACTATTTTGTACAAACTGCAAGAGATTAAACACTTTATCACAAGCCTTCTTTCTATGGACTCCCTGATTCTCACGTTGATCTAATGTATTCTTCCTCATTTTACCAGGACTCCTGCGGTGTGGGTTCTCTGTTTGTGGAGTATGAGTCAAGCCTGCTGCCACACCTTCCGTTCCCTCTGCACAGCTCTGATCAGTGTCTGGTCTTTGCCCTGCAGCCTAGATCTAAGAGTTACAAGGCCTTCTTTGCCAAGGTGAGAAATCAAGCCAGGGTCGTTCAATGCTGTTTGTGGGACAAGAGACGTTGGATGTGATTCATCTTTATGTAAAATTGCGGATGTTGAACCCTTAAAGTTAATGAGTATGATCAAAGACAAAAAATCTGACTTAAAATCTGTTATCTGAGATTTTTCAGAATACTCTAATCCTGAAGTCATAGTGCAGTTATGTTCATTATAATACTTTCCAACAGCAGGAGAAAGCAAATCACATAGTCATACCCAGATCTTTGTAGAACAGCCAGCATGTTGGGCAAAGTAAGGCTTTTTTTATTCATACGACATTCACTCAATCAGAATGGGTCTTTTTAGTCGGCCATATTGCAGGGTTGTTGAAAATAAGTGGGTGATCGATCTTTGATCCCTTCTGCTGTCTGACCAGGCAGCCAGCCCCTTTATCTGCACTGTGACTGTTATCTGTGGTGGGCCCCTTTGGGTCTACCGTTAGGGTGGTCAAGTGGTCTGCCTCTTTATTTACTTATTGAATCATTTAATTTTGTTAAATGATTCAGGCTGATTCAGCGTCCCTGCATTAGGAATGTATTGTAATCCCTTTTCACTGTAGAATTGCGCCGCTGAAGCTACATGTTGGAGTAGCTATGTTGTTTTTATTCTGCAAATCTTTTTAAGGAACTTCAATTCCTCCTTTTTGTGAGTCAAAAGTTGCTTTTTTTATATTTTTCTCAATTTCCCTTTGGCATTAATAAGGCTTTTTTGATTTTACATTTTATTGTGATTTACTTAACTTTCCTGTCACCTACCTACCTGGCTCTGGATGGAGATCATTCACCTGTAATTCCCGTCCTATGTACTCATAAAATCTCTCAAGACTCTGCTGCCATGTTCTCTTATTATCTTATCTCTCCTGAGCACCAGACTTCTGAAATCCAGACATTCTGATATTTTACTTGAGAGGCTAAATTAACTTTTAAAGAAGTTACAGTGGAGAAGCGGGCCACCTAGCAGGGGTCTGGGCTGGGGATGGGTATTGGGTCCTGGAGGCCGGCTGGGGCTGGTACTTCTGCTCCCCCCGGGAATAGGGTGTGGGGACCTCCGGGTTCTTGTGGTGGGCTCTGGTCGGCTGGCTTGTTCGGATCGTGTTAGCCCCATCTCCGGGTGGATGGGCTCGTGGGTTGTCAGGTTTGAGATCGGGGCAGGAGGTTAGGGCTGGAGTATGGACCCGGGGTTTGGGGTGCCCCCCCATCCTGACGATGTGGTTCACCACCCAGGTCTGGGGCCTGAATACCCCGCTATGGTGCCAGTTTGGTGAGTGCAAGTGTGTGTACAGCGTCCTTTTTTTTCCCCCTCCATGTGTAGTTAAGACTCTGCATGTGGGGGCACTAGGGTGGGAACGTATGAATGTGACTGTTTACCTGGAGCCCTTCGATTCAGGTACTTACAGATTCACTACTATACAGATAAACCCTATCATTAGCTTTGGCTGTCACTTTATACATCTTGTATTAAATTATACTACGTATTTATCAGTGATGTTATCAAAGCATTGGCTGTTTGTACCTTTGATACTTTTTTGTTGGTTTTGCAGCTCTTGCTGCAGGTGTAGAAGCAGACTCTGAGGATGATATCTTGTTCTCTCTTTTTCCTGTACTCCCCTTTTTTGTCCCCTTATATCCCTTTTAGCATTTTGTCTCATCTCTTTCTCTACCTTTCTTTCTCTTTTACCCTCCTGTGTCTGTCCCTTGAACTTGAAGTAATCCCAAAATAATATCTAATAATGATTTTTGCATATATAAATCAAGTGGAGCACCATAGCAAAAGCAGAAAGGCTCCACTTGTGAAAGTAAAATCTGTTGGGCTCCTTTTACCTTTAAGACAGTAAAGGTAAAAGGTGCAGGCCCCGTCTTTACTGGGCCTGGGACAGCTGACCTGTTTGCTGACCGGTGGCTACTGGTTTTCTACTCAAAGGAAGCGCAAATAACAGCTTTTTATCATTAGTAACCACAGTGCTATTGGAACACACAGTAACCAAGAATCCAAACTGAACCATGTGTTTTGCCCTCTGATCAAGTCCATATGCTCCATAAAAGTAGAGAAATACTAAACTCATCCTGATGAATCTGATCACAATCAGCTTACTATGATAAACACTCAGTGACTTCCTCGTTATACTATGAATCTACTAGATGTATAAGTTTAACTTAGTCCAGTAACAGGGAAATGTTTTAGACTTTCACCTTGTATGCTGATTTTCGATACAGATCATTTCAATAAACCGTCTCCCCTCCACTGTTGTAGGTTCTGCCAGAATGGAAAAATCCTGAAACTGGACTCAGTTTGCAACTTTTGGACCAAGAACAGCTGTCCTTAAACCAAAGAAACATGTATGAAGTTTTTGGTCTATCTTCCAGTTTTACTCAATATAAAATATGATTGTTTAAAAATATCTTAAAGTTCTATAATTGTATCAAAAGAAATTGCAATGTAGTATTTTTTTTTCCAGGCACACCAGAGTTCAGAAGCTACATGACAGTCAAGAACCGCCCGTTGCTAAACGCAAAGGCAACCTTAAGACTTCCCACTCCAAGCTGCCAGGGCAGGAAATGTTAGTACTCACAGGGTGACAAACTGAATCTTAGGGCCTCTGAGGTGGACCCTGCAAGTAATAAACCTGATGCTAGTATTGTTCAATCATTAATAAGTATGATCTAAATGGCATTAAAGCCTTTTTTATTTGCTTCTACAGTTCTCACCATGTACATTTACAGTAGAAGAGGTCTTAAGAACGTGCAATAAACATGTAGCTTAATGATGAAGATAACATAATGCAATTTCATCAGTAGGACTAAATCATAGACATGAAAGCACTTTTTGTCTTATTTTGAGTTTTTCAGTACCTTACAAAAGTTTAGTAAGCCTTTTTTGACATTTTGTCTCATTAGAGTGAGTTTAATGTAATTTATTTAAGCCTTATGTGATGGGCTGGAAGAAGTGAAGTAAAGAAAGGAAAGTATGCAGGTTTTCAGTTTCTTTCTGAATAATCTGGCTAGGTATTTGTATTCACATACTGTATATGTGTTTGCAGAATGACCTTTTGCTGTAAATCCAGCTGCAGGCCTTTAGGACGTGTCGAAACCAGCTTTGCACATGTAGGGACTGACATTTGTGTCCATTCTTCTTTGAAAGAATAGCCAAATTTCAAATTGGATTAAATCAGTCTATGAAGAAAAGCAATTTCCGTGTCTTGCCACAAATTCTCAGTTGCATTTAATTCTACATGAATATTCTTTGTTCCAGAATTCTGTTGTAGCTCATATTACAGGTTGTTGTCTTGCTAGAAGGTGAACTTCTGCAGCCTTTTTCTGGGTTTCCTTTCAGGATTGACCTGTAATCAGCTCCATCCATCTTTCCATTAATTTTAAGCTCATTGTTCTTGTTGAAGAAAAGCATCCCCACAGCATGATGCTGCCGCTACCATGTTTCCCAGTAGGGATGTTGTGTTCAGGTTCATTTTGCTATGACAGTAATTTGCATGTAGGCCACAAAGTTACATTTTGGTGTGACCTAAGCGCCTTCTTTCATTTTTGCTGCCCTGTTAACAGCTTCTCCTACCTGAGCTGTAGGTCTCTGCAGCACCTCCAGAGCTACCATGGGCCTCACGTATTAACACAGTGCAATTTACACTGAGATAAGGTTACACACTGGTTTTCTATTTATTAACGAATGGCTTCTAAAGGCTGCCCTGTGATGGAGTGGCGACCTGTCCAGGGTGTACCCCGCGACCCCGCAAGGATACATGTGTATAGACGATGAATGGATGGACTTCTAAGGGCAATTGGCTGCACCAGATTTTATTGCGGGTTTTAGATTTCAGGTTTTTATTTTGAAACATTTGAAAACCATGTATTGTTTTTTTTCCTTTCACTTCACTGTTATGCGGTTCTTTCTGCTGGTTTGTCACATAAAATCCCAATACAGTATGATTTACTTTTGCAAGTCACCGAAGCGCTTTCGTGGTGTTGTTATACCTCATACCCCTCAGCCGAAATTTCCACCTGTGATCCCCACCTGGGATTCAGCAGTGATAAGTTAATCACTCTCCTTTGCATAATTCAGCCTTAAATGATCTCTGGATTCGCAGTAATGAAAAAAGCTTTATCAGTAGGCCTGTGTCTATATCTAAAGGCTAAACCAGATCTTAATCTGGTGAGGAACTTGCTTGGGCATAATTTAAATTAAAAGTCTGTCTTTTGTTAAAAAAGGTATGATAACAGCACTATTTCTTTTTTGCCTACGAGCTTATGCTGATGCAGACTGTGCTTTGACCTCTACCAGGTTTCTTCAACACTTTGCTTTAAGCAGCATCAGTCAGGAGCCCATTCTGTACGACCACCTGGAGGCGCTGTTCCCCTCTGCAGAGCTGAGGAACCAAGCCCATCAGAAGGGACGCAAGGTGAGAACCCTGACATAATGTTTGGTGAATTTTGATCATTAAAAAAAAATCTTTCCTCAGTTTCCTCTTTGACTCCCTGTTACAAATTATTATAAATCCAAACCAATTAAAACAATTTTTTTTATCAATTGAAAGGTTACCATTAACATAATCACCGGACTACCAGGAAGCCACAAGAGCACCCTTTGTAACTTTTTAGTGGACCAGAACAAGGATGTCGGAAGGTAAGCCATTTTTCCATAGATAAATGACAACAGCAGATACACCACTTACAACCAAAACAAACAGAATACAAATGTCTCTATTCATTACACACATAGGTGGGTGGTGTATGAACCCGACAGCTTCTCAGTCTCACACCTCCAGCAGTATTTGTCGAGCTTCCTAGAGAGCCAAAGAGAACGAGTTAAGCCTCGCCTGTTGCTGCTTACACCCGGGTAAGAAAAATCATCCGATCAGAAAGAAACTGATCCAGCAAAACGTCAAAAAAACGCTGCTTGTATTGCTTCCATTTTAATTACTGTTACAGAAAGAATTCTTTTTTTTTTGTGAATATTTTCTTCTATAATTGACTCTTAAGGAAGATTTGACATAATTGATTTATTTTCTTTCTGTTTAGATACACAGATGTTCTGGATGTTGTCCAGGCGGTGCTCTTCCATCCAGACCCAGTTGTCCAAGGTTGTTTCACCGTTGGTGCTGTCACTGCCTGCGTGAACCCACTCGCGTCGTGCATGGAACATCGGTAAGGTTTCAGGGACACAATTCTGCTACGATTAGAAAGTAGCCACTGGAGCCCAAATTTTCTTATCATTACAGAATTCCATCATTTTCTATCCACCTACAAGTAGGTATGGGGATCCTTAAGGATTTATTGATACTACTACTCCTTAACGATACTCCTTATCGTTCCAATACTTTATCGATACCTTTTTTTTTTTTTTTTTTTATCAAACAAAAGGGTGAAAACACAATGACAGACAAGACTTAAATAAAAGGTATGTTGTATAAAATAGATATTACTAAAGAAACTGCCCTGTCCAAAAGAGAAGACGTTGCCCTTTGGGCCGTCTAGAAGCCCCATATTAAATGTGCAAATAATTTTTACACTACACATACATTTCTTGTTTGTTTTAAACATCATGATTAGAACATGGTGCACTTATTAAATGCAAGAATGAATGCAAACATATGTCAAAGCTTCATGTGTTTGTTTTGCGTGCGTGCGTACATACATGCTAGCTGCTGGATGTGATTCAGAGGCAGAGCTTGTTGCTGCACTCGGGCGGCTGAACACTTTGCATTTTTCTGTTTGTATGTGGCGCACATTCGTGAGGTGTTTTGTCAAATTACTTGCGTTCCCGCCTTTGTAAGTAAAGCTGTTATTGCAGTAATGGCAGCGTGCGTTGTGGACAACTATTTTCGAAATGTAAAGCCAAACTTTGGACCTTTTTTTTGCGTTCTGCCATTGTACCTTTATCAGCGAGCGGGGCACCTTTCCTTATGTTGGATGAGCTAGCAAGGCGAACAAGTGAGAGCCGAACGTTAACCCCTCCCAACAGTCCCCCCTGCAGGTGTACATCGTAAGGAGGAGGGATTGGTAATAAAATGTTGTTTGAGTTGGAGCCTTCATGAAAAGTAGAATACGTCCTTAGGCCCCACATGCTTGAGTGGAGTCAGCGCCACTGACAGTATGAGCACAATCTGCGGTGTGCCACAGAGTTCACGGTGCCCAATACCGTTAAGAGGGCCGATAAGGCTGAAGCTTGTCGGTCCACAAACACCGCCCAACGTGGCCCCGGGGCCGTTTTGATACTGGGTTTCGGTACCCATCCTGACCTACAAGCCAGTCATGTTTCATTTCCAGCTTCTACTCAGCAATATGGGTCTTGAAGAAAAAGGTATTGCTAAAAAAAAGAACACCCATACCTAGACAACCATGGCCCTGCAGAAGTACATTAGTTTTTTTTTTATGATTTAGAACATTATAGCCACAATTTTCTTTGGATTTTCTGTGATAAACTAACAGAAAGTAATGCATAATTTTCTAGTGAAAGGGAAATGATGAATGATCTTTACATTTATAAATAATTTTATGAAAATGGGTCTCCATTTTTTTCTCTCAGCCCCTTAGAGTTAATTCTTGGCAGAAAACCCCTTTTACTGCAATTACAGCTTTTTTGAGGGCATGTCTCTGCTGGCTTTGCTAATGAATATTCAGCCCATTCTTCTTTGCAAATCATCTAAAGCTGAGTCAGATCGAATGGAGAACAGCAACCGTAAACACCAATTTTTAAATGGATTTTGGTCTGGATTCCAACACATGAAAATGCATTGATCTAAACAATTCCATCGTAGCTCTGATTGTATGTTTAGGGTTGTTATTCGACTTATAATTGAGCCTCCAAGCCCCAGTCTCAGGAATTTCACCGCCTCTGACAGGTTTTCTTTCAGGAATGTCCTGTGTTGGTTCAATCCACCTTCCCATCACCTCTGAGCTTCCCTGTCCCTCCCTGATTGATGGCAGCATCCCCACAGCATGATGCTGGCATCTTTCACTATAGGAGTGGTGTGCTCTTAGTGATGTTCCGTGATCATTTTCCTCATCGCAGCATTTTGCTGTTCTACATGTTTGCTGTGTCCTCTCCATAACTTTTGGCAAACCGTAAACAAACTATTCTAATGTTGTTTTTTTACCACTTGTCACAGACAGATGGACCCTACTTGTGTTGTAAATCAAGAAAATCATTTTCCTTTCGCTTCACAAATTTGTGCCTCTCTGTGTTGGTCTGTGAAATTAAAGCTCATTAAATACATGTACGATTTCATGAACATTTCAAGGGTTGGGAATTGTTTTTGCAAGGCACTGTTTTCTGGCTTTTTGTGCAAAGTCATAACAGTTAAGCTAAAACAAATCAATATTTGTGCTTTCAAGTAACATTTTAGACAAGAAGATTAAAGATTGGACTGTATGCTGATAAATTTGTTAGATCACAGGATGCTTCCCGAACAGGGTTACATGACACTTTGAGCTATTAAAGCTAGAGGCTGGACCTTTTTTTTTTTTTTTTTATCAGAGAGGATCAGCCCTGCATTTAATTTCACTCGGCTTTTGTTCCTGGCTTTAGATGCAGCTTACAGTGCTTTTCGCTGCTGTAGTTTGATAGAGCTGTTACACACAACATGACATTGCACTCTGACTATTAGGCGGCTTTTGACTGCAGGACCAAGATGAGGAGGCCCCTATACTTAACATAAAGATTAGTTCAGTCTCTATACGTTTTACAGGATGTTTTTCTTTCTTTTTTTGTGCGCCCTGATCTGAAAGCTTTGGCGAACTGTTGGGGTCTGGTTGCCTTTCAGCGATGGCGGCGGATTTGCTCGACAAAAGTTGGAAAATTAGATATTCCTCCTAGTTAACAATTGCCTTATTTAAAACGAGGCACAGATGACAAAGGACCGAAGAAAAAAGGGTGAGAGGAACCAGAGAAATGACAGAAACGTTGAATCTAAATAATATAACAATACTGTTTTTAAAACTCTCAATGGCACAATTGGTCCGTTGGTTAAAAAAAAAAGTTGAATACATTTTTTTGATAGGAATTGTAAATAAACCTCATCATAAAGTCTGTTGCCAATGGCATAAAGTGCCATGTAAACACACTCCCCCCCCCCCCCGTATTTTTCATGATTTGTTTCCTCATAACCTGGAATGAAAATGGATGGTTTGAGTTTGCACCATTGAAGATGTGATCTTTTTTTTTTTAATGTGAGGCATACATTAGCATGCATAACTGTGTCATCATCCCCCATTAGCCACGATTAAATGATTCCTCTTAAACTAGTCAAGTGTTGCTTTAGCATTCTGCTTCGGGTCATTGTCCTGCTGGAAGCTGAACCTCTGTCCCAGTCTGAAATCACAGGCGGACAGACAGGTTATGATCCAGAACATCCCTGTATTTCACACCATCCATCCAGTTTCCCCGTCCCTGCTGCTGAAAAACATCTGCACAGCATGACGCTGCCACCACCATGTTTTACTGTAAGGATGGTGTTCTTGGGGTGATGGGATGTGTTGGGTTTGCACCAGACATAGCGTTTTCCTTGGTGCCCAAAAATTCAAATTTTGGTCCCATCTGACCAGAGCACCTTCCTTCAAACTTCTGGGGAACCGCCCGCGTGCCTTTTGGCAAACTCAGAGTATGCCATCTTATTTCTAACACCAAGTAATGCCTTTCTGGGCCACTTTTCCATAAAGCCCCGCTCTTTACGGCTTATTGTGGTCCTATGAACACATCCTCCAGTCTGCTGTGGACCTCTGCAGCTCCTTCAGGGTGACCTCTGGTCTCTGTCCATGTCTGATTAATGCCCTCTTTGCCCGGTCTGTGAGTTCTAGTGAGCGGACCTTTCTAGGCAGGTTTGTTGTGGTACGATGTGCTTTCAATTTGAAGGTGATGGATTTGATGGTGCTATGGGCTAACACCAAAGATGTGGATATTTTTTTTCTAACCCCACCCTGACTTTGTACTTCACAATTTGTTTGGAGAGCTCCTTGGTCTTCCTGGTGTGTTGCCTATTGCTTAGTGGCGCTGCAGCCTCCAAGGCCTCTCAGAAAAGGTTTGTTTATCCTGACAGGTCATGTGACACTTAGATTGCACACAGGTGGACTTCATTTCACCATTTATGAGACTTTTCAGGGGCTTCATAACAAAGGGGGTGGATACATATACACATCCCAATTTTTAGTTTCCAGCTCTGCTTAGGCTCGACCTCTCTGTCAACCCTTCAGCATAGTTCTTTAATCCCCCAGATCCACATTTGTAATCAACGCACTCTTCCGAATGAAGCTCATCAGTCAGACATGATCTCTTCTTTTTGATGGATAAAAGCAGTTCATTACATCGAGACAGCAAAGATAAATGACCTTCTAATTACTGAGCCTTCAGCCTGCGGGGTGTCTAAGAGCTTTTTGTGGTGGTAGCCGGAACACTTGGCCAACCAGAAATGAATTTCTATGACTCAGATTGGACTGAAAGCCTAGGCTAAATTATGATAATAAAATATGTGATTATGATTAAAGAAAGCTTTTACATTAGTCGGTAGCCCATCAAAATATTGATGTCATCCAAAAAGAAAATCCCTGTGATAGATAATCCACTCACGAACCAAGGTCAGTAACATGGAATTACTTGGTTTAGTCACAGAGATGTATTAGTATGTCTGCCGGTCGGTTCCTGCTTTATGAAGTGACTTGTGAATTTAACCCCAGTTCTTCTGTCTCTTGTCTTTCACTTCAGGTTTGCTTTCCCCAAGCTGTTGGAACAGTGCAGTCAAGGTTAGTCCTGCTGTGTTCAACAAGAAAGATTATGGTTGAGCACAGTATGAAAATACTCCGATGCCCTTTTTTTTCCTTCGTCAAAATTTGTTATGACGTGTGATATTTTCCAAGTCACCGAAAGGAATAAAAGTGTCACTTAAGATTTTTTTTCTTTTCCCAAAAAGAACAAAGCAACAAAAATGCCAGTAAATCAAACGTAGTGTAAAATAAGGCACTTCAGTTGTGGCAAGACAGGCAGGGTTTTGTATTTTCAGGAAAGAGATCCGTATTCCTGTTGAGTTCCCGTTTTCACTGTGCTGTGTTGTATGCAAGGTATTGTGAGTACAGTGGTGTTCACTGGGCTGACAGCAGAGGAGAAGCACCCTCTCATGCAGCATGTTCAGCAGTTGGTACGCTCTGCTAACCCCACCGCTGCCTTCATACTGGCAGAAAGAGGAGCTGTCACCAGGTAGGCGCCCACAGAATCATGATCAATGCTGCAAACAGTCGCTTGACTTCTTTTATCTTTGCCTAAAATATTCACTGACTGCATTCTGTTCAGCTTTGTACGTCTATTTTTAAACCCGTTGGGTCAGAGTACCGCTCGTTTGGCACCAGAATATAGTTCGTAATGAACATCCTGCAGCATTCTGCCTACTTTGGAGACGCAGCGCCTTGCTAAAGTATTTATACCCCGTAAGGTTTTGTCATGTTACAACCACAAAGTGGAATGTGTTTTATTGGGCTTTTACGTGATAGATCAAAACGCAATTGACGGTCATCTGATGGTTCATTTGTATTCAGGGCTCTTTTGCTCTGATACCCCTAAATGAAATTCAGTGCAGAACGTTGCCTCTGGATGTAGGCAAATTTGTCAATGGAGTCCACTCTTGTGCAATTTAATCTCTTTATAAATACCGCTGTTCAGTGGAGACTTCAGAAGAACATTAATGTACAAACCCCATCGGGAAGACTGAGGAACACATTAAACTCCCCCTGAACTTTAACCTAGACCTGTCTAAGGGGGGAGTTAGGTTATAAAACTACATTAAAGGCTTTAGACTGCCCAATCTATCAGTCCTAATAGAGGGAATATGTCAGAACAGCAGACCTAAACCTGACATACAGGTCAAGGAGGGCATTAATCAGAGAAGCAGCCAAGAGGCTTATGGTAACTAGAGAGGAGCATCAGAGAGCCACAGCTTGGCTGGAAAAATCTGATGGCAGGGCAACTGTTAGTTTGCACTCCATAAATCTAGCCTTCATGCAAAACTAACAAGAAGAAATCTATCATTGGGAGAAAGTCAAAAGAAGTCCGACTTGTGGTTTGGCGCAAGCATGGCAGATGGTGGTTGAGTCAGATGATCCTAACACTGAACTGTTTGGACTATATGCCGTATACTTCACATCTGTGTTGGGTAAAAGACAGGACATCCCATTGAACAGGCATCTTTTCCATAACGTGGTGGTGGCAGCATCATGCTAATGGGACGCCTTCCTTCAGCTGAGACGGCTTCCTGCAGCAGAGTCCATGGAAATGGAGCTAAATACAGGGCAGTCATGGAAGAAAGGCTGCAAAAGACTTAAGACTGTCGCAGGGGTTAACCTTTCCACAGGACTGTGACCATAAACCTACAATGGAATGGTTTAGAGGCCTTTAGAGGTAAAGCATATCTATGTTAGAATTAAAGCTAGCTGAGACGCCGTGTAAAGACCTAAAACTGCCGGGTTTTCACAGACACCATTAATTCAGACTGAGCTTGAAATATTTTTAAGAATGCCCTCTAGATGGGAAAAGCGGGTAAATGTTAGGACGTAAAGACACTGCTGTAATTTCAGACAAAGGGGGTTGACTTGTGGAAGCCTAATAAAAATGCACACCACACTTTTTTAGATTATTATTAGCTGACAATTCTGAAAACCGTGCATCATTTCCGCTCCATCTTCAGTTATGCGCTGTTTTGTCGATGTATTTTGTAAAACACTTCGACGTTTTTGGTTTTAACGTGACACACTTTTCAAATGTCCAAGGGGTGTGAATACATTGGCAAGGCATGGCGTCTTTTTTCAGTGCTGCAATGATTTCTGCTGTAATTGTGTTTTTAAAGACGTGTTAAGCAACTGATCTCTACTGTTTCTTCCTTAATAAGGAATGAAGATGTGAGCTTGATATTGTCTGAGAGCAGCTTCGGCGAGACGCAGATGCTGAGAGCACGTTACGTCCTCTACCCTGGATGGTAAGACGTGTGTTTCCTGTCTCCACGCTCAACATGTTGGCTGCTCAGCCACAGACTGATTCCTCCGACCCGCTTCCTTTTAGTTTAATTGCCACTCATCTGTCGTGGTGGGGGTATTGGCTGCTGATTGCTGGAAAGGCCCTCAGGGCATCTTGTGTTCTGTCACCAGTAGCCTGCTGGCTGCACGGTAACAAGCAGTTGGCTGTGCAGTTGCCATGTACACACAGGGGTTCTCTTTTTCTTTGGACTTGGGCCAGTCAGCCCTCATGCCTCAGTGGTCAGCCTAATATGAACCTCTGCTAAACCCTCCCGTCAGATCATACACGCACTATCTGGCCGGAGCCTTTTAATGTGCTTATCCGCAGGCAGTAATTTGTGTGCTCTGTTCGTGTTTGTGCATGTTGGGGATGAGTCACGCCGGGTTCCTAAGCTCATAAAGTAAGACAGGAAACTTTTGTGGCTAAAAATGAGGGGAAGAAAAAAAGAGCAGGTTTACTGTCACCGGCTACGGTTTTACCCACAAATCATTAACACCATTTTTCTTGAGAGCAACTGCTGCAGTAAACAGCTTCCCAGCTAAAGATGAAATGTAGCCCGAACACATGACCTGCGCTAGCCCTAACTTTCTCACCATTTGTGAAATGTGCACACGTTGTGCGTTCCAGGTGCAAAGGACGCTTCTTCTCTGGTTCAGGGACCGTGGTCGTCACCCAGCAGCGTATAGCTTTCAGCCGGCCCCTAGAGAGGCCTCTGTTTGTCACCCGCTGTAAAGGTGAGATGGAAAAAAAAGCTGCCCAGCCCCTCCTTTTTACATTCTTGCATGTGACAGAAGTTCCAGATATGAGCTGGCAGGGCTTTGTTATTACATAAGCTGCCTTTTCCTCCACATATGGGAGCACCTGGCAGAGCGGTTTAGTCTGAGTGCTTGTTGTAAAGTCACTTTTATTGCTCCAGAATGCTTACCAGTTTTGGGTTTTAGTAAATTGCTCGTTGATATTTTTTGGATGACTTTTATGAATTGTCGACAACTAATTGGGAAAACTGTCTTGTTTGTTCTGCAGCAATCAAGTCATCATTAAAATCCAGTCCATTCAGAGGAAATGTTTATAACATTTGGGGGAAAGTCAGATTTTCTGGTAGGATTTTATTGAACTTTATTTTTTAAATAATTAATGCATCACACATTTTGTTGACTGGGAACCTATCCAGATCAAATTCTGCATTCCAGAACCTTGCTTAAGAAACCCTTCACAAATATGATGTCTCTCCTTGATATAATTTGCCTGTCTCACTTCTGGTAACTATTATTAGCAAAAGTTGCGTCCTCAGCAGGCAAGAAGCTCCTGATGGTAGGAATAATGCTGAGTTGTTGTCTGGTGTGTAGAGTTCAACTCATAGTTTGTTGGTTTAGTTTCTTCCATGCATGTCCTACACTTTGTGTTTGAAGTGAATACAAAACAATTAAATATAGGTATCGTATCTAAAGCCTGGTTCAAACGGCAGGATAATTAGCCCTAACCTGACTCTAGCCAGATGTATTTCACTCCGCCTAGCTCCACTCACATCCATCTAGGACTGATCCATAGGAATTGCCTTTATTGAAGGCTGGGCCTTATCAAAAATCCTTGCATATGATTGGATAAGCCACTTGTCTGTCATCTTTATCGACGTGCTATTTCAACCACTCACACCGAAGCTAACCCGTGACGCTGTGAGAGCGACGCAGGAAAAAACAAAACTTTTTTTTTTTTCTTTTAATGTTTGCGGCTCTAGTGGCATGCGTTTTATTTACAGTGAGCTGACAGGAAGAAGTCGTTTCCACCAACAAAAGCCTTCAGAGCCGTTCTCTGATGTTCTTTTAATGAAACAATATTAGGTAGATTGGACACGGAAGAAATAGCAGCATCAATGTTAACGCTTGCTTCCTCGATGCGAGCCGCCATTGTCTGAATCAAAACAGTCTCACGGTCACTTCTCCACTGCGTCACATCTATGAAACTCCAGCCCTGTGTCCTGATTGGCTGGACAATAGAATTGGTTGGAGAAATCACTCTCTATGGGAGAGGTCCCAGATGGATGTGAGTGAAGCTAGGCGGAGCGATATTAATCTGGCTAGGGTCAGGTTAAATTAGCCCAATGATTAGCCCGAGAGGCTCTTAAGAGATGTTCCTGCCGTGTCTGGTGTGTTAAGAGGGATCTGGTCCACTAAGTAGAACGTCGGGACCGCTCTGGCCTCAAATCGGGGATATTCAACTTGTTTGATTGTCTTGCCCCGATATCCTAGCATGTGTGGTGTTCCCGAGGACAAACAAGCAGGCAGCCTGTTGAATGAGAGGTGTAGCCAATCAGAAAGCGAGGTGAGGGAAACTCCGAGAGAAAGAACAAACGGCTCACCTCCATATCATAGTGCAGCAAACGTAGAGTCCCCCTGTTCATGCTGTCTCCACTCCTCTAACCAACGCCTTTTCTTTTTGTTATGTTTTTTCTCTGTTAAAATCAGTCCACAAACTGTCACCATTATTCTTCCTCGTCTTCCATGTTTATTTATTCTGAACTCGCGTTTGATCATCAGAGGTTTCGCAAGATTTCCCATCTGACACCTGAATGATCCTGTGTGAAATCTGTTCGTGTGTAGCGTCCCATCAGACGCCGAGCACAACACATCACACTCGAACAGATTTCACTCAGGATCATTCAGGTGTCACATGGGAAATCTTGCGAAACCTCTCAGGATCAAACGTGAGTTTAGAGTAAATAACCAACACTAAATTTTGGGATTTTGTATCATCTCTAAGTGATAATCATCATTACAAGAATAATGTTCGGGATTCACTTTCTGAAATAAGTCACAAGAAATATTGAACTTTTTCAAAACTTCATAGTATACCTGTAGATGTAGCTTATTAGGAAATTTTCATAATAAATGCTCTATGAATGCTTAAGCATGAACACTGCTGACGCTGCGAATCGTTGTCAGGGCAGGTGTTACGCAAGGTGTGTGAGACTTGAATATAAACTCTGCCATCTCCAAAACCTCTAGACTCGGATCGAACGGTGGATGTGCGCTATAATGCAGTTAGCGGGAGCCTGAGTATCATCCCAGACAAGAGCACCGACTCTCTGACTGCAGCCCCCAAAGAGAGCAGCACACCCTGCTTCCTGATCTTTGACGGTGTTGGTCTCATTCAGGAGGAGCTGAAGGTCTGGTTAAGACTGTGTACCAAACAGGTTGGTAATGTCCTCCACAGCTGCTTGAGCTGTTAGCGTACAGTCTAAGGCTGATAAAGAGAGTGAAAGCTGTGTTGTTCTTTGATGTTTAAAGAGGCAGGCCAAGAAAACAAAGAAGACTGCAAACACCCTGTCATCACAAGAAATCCAGAGCATACATGTGAGTGTATTGTATAGCTTTGGGTTTCCCAGCCTTTTGTCCTTGACCACTTGAATCAAAAGGCTACACCCACCTTCCTGCTCCCAGATAATCAGCACAATGTTTTTTACACTCCTTTTTTTTTTTTTTTAGAACAATCACATTATTACTTTCAGGAAAACAGAGAGGGACCAGTTGAAAACAAAAGCCCAGATGTGATGTTTGTGACAGAAAATTACAGGTCACCGTGCCGCTAAGGGCTTTCTGATAGGAGACTAAAACACAGTTGTTTGGTTGGTTGGTGTTGAACAGTCCTAACAATCCTGACAACTTAATGCTTATTTTATTTGTTCTATTTCAAACTGAATCATGTTGCTGGTGAAAAAGCTAAACAATCTTTAATTCCATTTGAAAGTATGTTAACATGCATACTTTTGCTCCATAAACAGGTTCTGAACGGATGATTTCTGGTTCCTTTCTAACATCTTGTCAGACATTTTTCTCCCCCTGTGGATCAGTTAGAGCAGACACAGCATAGAAAAGCTCTGCGGTTTTGCAACACATCAGTCAGCCATCACCAGTCAGCCATCACTCAGATGGAGAATAATATTTATTTACATTATTCCTTTCTTTTATATTTTTGTTTTAATGCAGGAAAAATCAGTCCATAAACGTTTTTAGATTGTCACGTTACAACCACAAGCTTCATATATTTAGTTTGCATTTCATGCAATAGACAAAAACAAAGCAGTCCTTTATTTTTAAATGTCTTGCAAGTAAGAATCTATCATGCATTTATCCCCCCCCCCATACACACACACACAGTCCAAGTCAGTATATTGCAGAATAATATTTTTACTATTGCATCTAAAAGTCCTTGGGGGATATATCTCCACTGACTTTGTACATCCAGAGAAAATTTTGCTTATTCGTTTTGGAAAAATCTCCAGAGTTCAGTCAGATGAACAGCAGTTTTTATGTCTTGCTACATATTCTCACCTAGATTTGGGTGTGGAATTTGCCTGGGCCTTTCTACCGTGAATATGCTTTGATCTGTGCCAACACACTGTAGCTCTGAGCTGAATGTTTACCCTCTGAAGGTAAAACTCTATCAGGTTCCCCTCCGGGATTGCCCCGTAGTTGGCTCCAACTATCTTCCCATCAACTCTGACCAGCTTCTCTGCCTGCTGAAAAAATAGGATATTTTTCTACCGGTTTTTAAAAATCTAGTGACTAGGAACCCCATATGCAGACTTGCATAGATTAGCTACTAAAACATGGTGTACTCTGAAACAAAAAAAGGCTCTATACACACAAAATCCAGATATAGAAAACTGTGCATACGCATTAATCAAAGCACATTTCCTTTGTACCTCCCGCCTTAACCTGGAATTGAGCATATGGCTTTAATTACGTATGCAAATGGTTATAAATATGTCCTTGATGTGTGATTCTCCTGACTGCACGGTCCAAATTCCTGTCTTCTTACGGGAAGAACAACGTCCTAAGACGCGAGTTGGAGAAGCTCCTAAATGGGTCGTGTATAAACAGAGACCCGGAGACTGCTTATATTTTCCATTAATGATCTCTACCATTTATTGGACACGAGTGAGACTGCAGAATTTCAGTCCTCGTGCACATGTTTATTCACATAACTGTTATATAATCAGAGGCACTCTCGGGCTTAGTAGAACAGTCTTAAAGGCATACTATGCAACATTTTTCAGTTAATTAATGTGTTCCATACCGTTTTGGATGATTAAATGAGTCATTTCAGGTTGAACAAAGGTTTTCTTGGCCGCCCTGGTGGTCTGTGGGGGAAATACCGTACTTGCAATTGCAGGAGCCCTCGGCCCGCGCCCACAGGCTCAGAATCTCGTTCAAGATCGCGAGAGTCAGTCTTGCTTTACGGCGAGAACTGCTACACGCCCCCAGTGAAAGGCATCCTCGTTGCTAGCGCAGTGGCGATATTTGTGCAGTTATCATGGCGGAACCGGCGATAAAACAGCGAAAGCCCATGTCGGAGCAGGCAAGAAAGAGGAAAATGGCTCTGGACAGAAAGAGGAGTCGTACACGGGTGAACATCAGGCAAGCTTTTTCCAAATGGCGAGAGCTAAAAGAAAGAGAAGGCTGCAAGGCTGACGCGGACCTCGCGTTTCTGCTGATGAGATTGTAAGTAACATTGTAGGGTTTCCCTCACGCTACCGCCTCCCAACATTCAAAAAATAACTAACTCGATATGCGCGCAAAGCTTGTCTCCCCCCCGCTCCGCTCCGCCGGTGATCGGCGTAAAGCTTGTCTCTCCCCCCCACCCCCCCAACCTGTTTGTTCGCTAATGTTATCAAAGAAACATTTCCCCCTTCCACAGAGCAGCTGGATTTATACTGGGAATAAATTACGGTACATGTGTATGTACTCTTTTCATCAGGTGACTTACGAAGGCAACTGGTCGCGCTGGATTTTGCGTAAGGGAATCAGACTGATGGGGGCTGAACACTAAAGCATGCTACAGTTTTCCAATCTTTGTTTGCAAATTTTGTTTTTCCTTCCACTTCATTATACATTACTTTGTCTTAGACTTTGGCATAAAATCACCATACCATATTTATTTCAAAAACACTTAAAATGTAACATAGTAGCTGACCGAAGTGCTGTACAAGTATAAAAACAAAAAATAACAATGAAACAGTAAAACAAATATGCAAAAGAAATCAAAAACACAGCAATTAAAAGGAAAGTGCAATTTTAAGACAAATATTAACTCACTCTAGGTTGAAGGCCAATGAAAAATAATCAGTTTTTAAACAAAAACAGACAATGATCGGGCCCATCTGACCACCGGCGGGAGCTCATTCCACAATTTCGGAATTAAATACAAGCACAACAAAATACTTTGAAGTTTGTGGTTGCAATGTTACAACTAATTTTTAGAAATCATGGGTAGGAATACTTTTGCAAGAGTTAGTATCTGGGGAACAGTGCATGTGACCTGCTTGCTTGTTTTATACTTAGCTTTATTTCTGCTGGGATGATGGAATGGGATTTTTACTTGTCTCTCGACAGATGGCTCGACACCTGGACCCTCTGCCACCAGGTTATTTCTACAACGGCTATCAATATGTTGACATCTTTGGAGAAAAAAGAAGCTTCCATCCCAGTATCCTTTTAAATGGGTGCCTTCATGCTGCTGCCTATTGCCATTTGAGCCTAATATGTCACTCAGGCTTAGTAAAAGCTCATCAGGTTGAATTAAACCTAAATCCAAAAACAGACACCCTTGACAAAATAAACAGCATAAACCTGACCTGGTGTAAATCCAGTCTGGTAAATAAAAGTCAGTTAACATGGAGCCAGAAATTTTCTCATTGAAAACAACAAATTCACTGCATAGATGTATATCCTGCTCCATCTATTCCTTTTTTCCCTTACATCCCCATTCCTCCAGACATGGAGGAGTTCATTAAAGAATACATTTGTGAGGCCAACAAGGAGATCGAGCAGTTCAACCGTCAGCTGGAGCAGCAAAGACAGCCGGACTTGTTTGACCCCTGATAGAGTCTTTGTATGGTCACTTCGCACCGTGCCATGGTTTTAATAAGTAATCACACCATGTGCGTCTTCAGAAGGTGCTGTTGCTCAAGCTCATTCCATTTCTCCATTTACATTGTCAGGGTTTTCACATTTAAACAGAGAGGAAGTATAAGCTGAGGGATTTTTTGAGGAATTTCAATTGAATTTATCTTATTCATTCACGGCCTGCCTTCTACTCTACTGCAAAACTACAAATGAAGAAGGGAAATTGTTTTAATTTGAATCCAAATAAACACTGCAGACAAATCTAAGGCCAAAACACGACCCTAAACCCAATGTGAATCCAGCACAACGTCTGCAAGCTATGGCACTTTCACAATCGACGGGGATTTCCAATCACACGCTCTCACAGCTTGAGGACCTCTGTTTGTCACAGTCGGCGAATTAATGCTTCTATTTCTGGGTTGGCTTGAATAGCTGTGTGATCCTGGTGGGCTCCCTGGTGGGGTCTCTCAAGAATTGCTCCTCTTCTGTTGTCACCCAATCCGTGGTCCACCTGTTAGCTTGTTTTCAAGCCACACCGGAGCGGAGGGAGCGCTTGGTCATAGAGTGGTAAACATCAGGAAGCCTGTTGGCTCAATGGTGCTGTTTATCAAGTCCCTACAAGCCATCCCCGGCTTTATGTGAAAGCCCTCAAGACCATTCTAATTGTAAAATACTTCATAATTAAGTCCCTAAAACAATGTTTGGCGGGTAAAAATAGCCATAAGCTGTCAAAACCACGTTGAATGGCAAGGATTACAATTTCCAATTGACATATTTCCTTTGAAAACACTTGAGTTAAAGTGTTTATTTAAAACAGAAGAATTAAGCTAAGGCTCACTGCCATCAGGTCACTGTAATTTGTCATATTATTTATCTGCACAATACATTTGTCTTAACTTGTTTGGCCAGAGCACGGGCCAATCAAATGTAAAAAACAAAACATTAGGTGGTTAGTTTTAGATACATTTTAGAGCAAATACCATTGGAGTCAAGTAACAAAGAGTTAAACTTGATGTCCGTTTTAAATGAGTTGTTTTGCTGCTGTTTGCTCCGTGATTGAGTATCACATTAATGTTATATGCATGTCTTTAAAATTGTGGAATTTAAAAACCTGTGTAGGACCTTTAAGCCGGCCTTGGCGGGTTTTTGAAATTCTACAACTTTTTGGAAAGTGTATTTTAATCAGCAGTGATTTCTCTAGTACAGTGCTGGTATTTGTGAGGCTGCATAGTAACAGTGTAGACATTGAAAAAAAAAAATTCCGATTTCAAATTCAAAAGCATTTTTAAATATGATGGATAGGGATCTTCCAAGTAGAGATGCACCATTCAGGGTTACATACGATTACTCTGGTTTGCACGGCTAGCATTACTTAAATGGTAAAAAGAAATGTGTATACCTGGAAAACTAGAAGATTTTTGAGTCTCCACCAGCAGGTTCCGATCGGCGACCAATTTCTCTGTGCATCTCTACTTCTTACGGTGTCAGGAGATTTTAAAGGTGTGTATTCAGAACGGGGTTAGCAGTGCAGTAGGCAGACTTTATGTTTTAGGCATTTGGATTTTCAGTAAACTGTTGAAAATAAATGCTGACAAGTGCTGAAGATGTTAAATTAAATCACTTATTTGAATTGGGCCATCTCTCCTCTTTCCCAAAAGTTTCATACAAATTTGTATGTAAACCTGTTAAATGAGCAAACCTTTATTTACATCATAAACTAAGTCAACCTGACACTGCTGGCCCCATGGTCTCTCCCCTTAGTGTCCACTTTGATCTGTGCTAGCCGTACAATGATATAGTGGTGCTGCAGTCTCTTAGACAAGTCATTTAGACTATTAAAAAAGCACCTAAAGAAAATTACACTATCGTCGTATTCAATTAGAAACATGTTGGCATGGAGAGGAACTCATTTTATATCACTGATTTCACCAACTCTTCTCTAACTATCCTCTACTTGCTAAAAGTGCAATTCCTGCGTGTGTTTTTCTACATTCTACATAGAGCACCCTCAGATAGCTCTTTAAGGACAGAGCTGACACACACGAGCTGCTGAAATCTCAGGCTCCTTCACTGCTCACATAACAAATCAATTGCTTTCTTGCAATTAAATGCCACTTGGAAAAAAAAAAAAAAGTATTACCTCAGCTCACAATCGCTGGGACAAAATTCCAACAGATTACAGAGCTTTTCAGAAATGGTACTGGATTATCTGGAACTTTAATCCTTTGGTGACAAAAGGATAACTTGCGCATAAGCTGGATCCTGGCTTTAGCATTTCAACGACGCACTCTGTGAGCTGTCTGTTTCGAGCAACAGTTGTCATAGTTGTGCTCTTACGTAATACTGCAGAGAGTTGGCTGGATTGACGGGGTGGTTGTGAGGCAGAGGAACGGGGAACCGAAGTTTCAAGAACTTTGAACCCGACTGGAGATCAAACTCCAGAGAGCCTGAGACCCCAATCAGCCAGCAGGTCCTTAAAGAGACGAGGGTTATGTAACATGTTAGTGATATTTAAACACAACTTCCACTAACGTATATATAGACCCACTTATACACGAGAAGTATCACAACTCTGTCTGTTGTAGTTTGCATGTGCTGAGATGTCATTTCAATATTATAATACATGTATTCTGATAAAAAATGCCTTTCACCAAACTGGTACAACAAAGAAGAGAGTAATCCCATTTATTTTACATATCTGTTCAGAATTTGAATTACCTCAAAGCGACAAATAGTATTTTTGTAAGACAGTGAATTGAACATCCGCGATGCGAAACAAAATGTTTCCTCTCGCACAAGCTTCAGCAAACGTTAAGGCAGATGCAATTCTTTTGTATATAAAAAAAAGAATCTGATCAGTTAAGAGATGTCAGGTGTCTCTGATCCAGCAGTGCCTTGGCTACAGCTAAGAAATGCAGAGATTAAAGCTGCATTCAGAGCTTCATCCTTCTCCCTGTGACAGGGTAGGAGGTGCTGTCAGGCAAGGATCTGTCCTTCAACAGTGTTGGTGAAAGGAATCCATGGAGTCGTTCTTTCAAGCAATGTGTTTTATTTACAAAGCCGGAGGGTGAAGTGGGCGAAGTCACACAGCAAGGCTGCTGGCAGGCTCGGGATGAATCAGGTGTTCTTCGAACTTGCAGAACCTCCCAAAAAGGAAAAAAAAAATAGTTAAGCCAATGAAAACTGACTGATCCCCACTTATTGTGAATGGGACCCCAGCTGAGCCCTCCACAAGCCTCCAAGAGTGACTGCTTCACAGCTCTTTGGAAACCAGTGTTTCCATCTTTTCTGTCGTAGCTGAAGTTATAGGACAAAAACAAAGTTTGGTGTCAATTGGTTCTATAAGATGGAAGGAATTGTGATGTTCTTGTACTGCGATTTGATAAAAATCCAGATGAGTTTTTTTATTCTTTTCTACTGTTAAAGATTGGCTTTTTGGGAATAGTTTTTGAAGTGAGGTCTAAAAGGTTTTGAGTATTAGTTTCCTTACCTGAGCAGATGTCATTTGAAGTATGAGTTTGTAGAAAAGTGAAAAACAAATCAAAGATTTGGAAGGCTAGTCAGCTAATTTTAGCAATTTAAAACAATTCAAACTGAGTTTTCTTTTTTCTTTTTTACCCATACAGTCCTATTTGCTAATATAAAACTTTATTTTCACGTGGGACCATTGGTCAGCCAATCAGCATTCATGTTACTACGCTTAAGTCAGGCCGGCAGGGGGAGTTTTCCGTTGCTTATTGGCATGTTTAGTTGGTGGGGAGTGGGCACCCTTCATTTTGGTGCACAATGTAAAATAATATGGTCATACGATGGTGGTTAATGACTACAGATGGTATCTGGTTCAAAAGTTTTGATATGGCACTAAATTAGGGGCTGTTTCAATGTTTTTAAGGACTCTGGACTGCATTTGATCCTCTTAAAAATCTAAAAATGCTTAGGCTGATCAAACCTGAACTGTTATCCTACACTCATGGATGATTTTAAATACACAGTGAGATTATGAATGGTTATCCCATTTGTAATAATATTAAAATAACGTAATTGAATGCGTATTTGGGATTGAAACTAGCCTAAATTGAGATAACCATACAACAACATAAGAATGGTCATATTTAGAATGATTTCTAGACCGATTATTAGGGGATATTAAAATGCACTTTGGGATTTGTCAAAACTATTTACTTATCATTAAAAAAATAAAAGAAGAATTCTTTTCTGAGGGGAAAGTTACGAAAATTTCACTTCCGAAAATCTAGACTATCACTTTAATACTCTAAAGAGCCAACAGTTTGGCATGTGCCCACTTGTTAAAGAGATGCATATTTTTATGGTATTTTTGTGCCTAATGGGAAAAGGCAGCTTGAAAATGGATTTTTACCTATCCGAGTATTTTGATAGCCCGAAGGGAACGTTGATGCTAATTGTTTCGAATGTCCTGTCCGGCTAAGGTTAAAAGAAAATCACAGGCCTCACTTCCTCACAGCCCTGTCAGGCCATGAAAGGACTATACTCAGGTGAAATATGATTAACTTACCTAAGATTCCATATTCGTCCTGTCAAACTTAGGTCTCACTAAGGCCCATAGAGGTGAAATTGTGCTGAGAATATTCAATGTGCAGCCAAACGCAGACCGGTTGCAAAAACATTCTGTAGCTCATGTGGAGGAACGGTCGTGACTGAAGTCAGCTGTTTGATGTCATGACAGCAGAATTTGATCTATAAAAAGAAACAAAGGGCTCATTTCTTTTTCAACTTCTTACTAGCTGCTAAAAGTAAAAAAAAGAAAATAGAAAAGCGAAAGCATTTTTTTTGTCTCTTTTGTAGTGAGAAGCAAAGAAATATGTAACTTTTGCCAAACTGACTTTCACATTTGGTGGGTTTGCACAGAAAGTGGGCTAAACCGACTTGCATTTGCACTAAACAACTGTAACTTCTGTTTTTTTCCTGTGACTGATGCTTTTATAAATTGTTGTATTTATTGCACCATATAACTAATAAAGTTGTTTATATGGCGGACTACCTTCTTTTATCCCTTAGTTCAGCATGTGGTAGATTGAATATGACTGCCTACAGGTTGCTGCCTGTTTTGCTTGTATTGCTTTCAGGCAGCAGCAGCACTCCCAGCCAGTTCGGGGTGGTAGTGGATTTATCACCTGGTGAGAGAACATGAGTCCTTTCTGCTCTGAAAGCTTGTATCTGCACCATCTGTGCCAGAGAGGGATTGTGAAAGTTGGGTTAAATAGATCAGCGGAGTGCGTAAGAGCTTTTATCTGTGTGTTTGTATTAACGTGTTTTTTTTTTTAAGGGAAAGCTGCAGCCAAAATACTGCTAAGAGAAATTGAGGACCGTGCCCTACATATCCTTCAATTTCCTAATGCTTTGTGAGCCTTTGCATGTGGGACTGAAAGAGAAAGGAAGACGCGGCTCGTGTTGTGTCCTTGCATTGTTGCCAGGCAGATACAATCCTCCACATGTCTGACCTCTGACATCAGCGTTTCCTCGCCTCTCTCCTGCCACCACTGTGTCGCCAGTTACTCCCCAGCGACTCAGGGCAAGACTACCCACCCTTTACACTTTTAGCCTACTTTAAACACTCACCATATCTCCACCGTTCCCCTTTTTCTCCGGCCTGCCCCTCTATTGTTGTATTTTTGCAGAACCACTGAGCTGAGGCTATTTGTGGGTTATTATATGACAGCAACATGTAAACACTCATCACTTCCACTACTGTCTGCAAAAGCCTGCCGAGTGAGCCATGGTCATTACAACAATGGATCAGTGTACTAAATGTATTCACTTTCATACAGCTCAAAGGAAATGGAGACTTTCTGCCTACTGGTTAGACATGATTTACTCTGTTAGGGTAACCCAGTTGTTGCTTTAACACTACATTTCTGAGGTTCCACAAGTTTCAGTCCTGGGTCCATTATTTTTCTTTTGACCTTTTTCACTGAGAAAGTATCATTTTTTTACTGACACTTTCAATTCAATTTTATTTATATAGCGCCAATTCATGAAACATGTCATCATAAGGCACTTTACAAAGTCAAATTCAATCATATTATACAGATTGGTCAAAAATGTCCTATATAAGGGAACCAGTTGATTGCATCAAAGTCCCGACAAGCAGCATTCACTCCTGGAGAAGCGTAGAGCTACAGGGAGAGTCGTCTGCATTGTCCATGGCTTTGCAGCAATCCCTCATACTGAGCAAGCATGAAGCAACAGTGGAAAGAAAAACTCCCCATTAACGGGAAGGAAAAACCTCCAGCAGAACCAGGCTCAGTATGAACGGTCATCTGCCTCGACCGACTGGGGGTTACAGAAGACAGAGCAGAGACACAAGAAGACAGACAGAAAAGCACAGAAGCACACATTGATCCAGTAATCTGTTCTACATTAGATGGTAATAGTGGTGATCTGTCTTCCCTGGATGATGTCAGTTAACAGAACGCCAGACCAGGTGTACCTACTATGAAGAAAAAAGAGAGAGCAAAAAGTTAAAAGCTGAAATGACAACAGTGATTTCAATGCAATGCAATACTGGAGAACAGTAGGAGAACTCAGTGAGAAAAATAGACCCTGATGTCCTCCAGTAGTCTAAGCCTATAGCAGCATAACTATAGAGGTAGCTCAGGGTAACATGAGCCACTCTAGTCATAAGCTTTGTCAAAAAGGAAAGTTTTAAGATTAGTCTTAAAAGTAGACAGGGTGTCTGCATCACGGACCAAAACTGGCAGTTGGTTCCACAGGAGAGGAGCCTGATAGCTAAAGGATCTGCCTCCCATTCTACTTTTAGAGACTCTAGGAACCACCAGCAGACCTGCAGTCTGAGAGCGAAGTGCTCTGTTAGGAACATACGGGGTAATCAGAGCTCTGATATATGATGGAGCTTGATTATTAAGGGCTTTATACGTTAGAAGAAGAATTTTAAATTCTATTCTTGATTTAACAGGAAGCCAATGAAGGGAAGCTAAAATTGGAGAAATATGATCCCTCTTGTTGATTTTCATCAGAACTCTTGCTGCAACATTTTGGATCAGCTGAAGACTTTGAACTGTATTTTGTGGACTTCCTGATAGTAAAGAATTACAATAGTCCAGCCTTGAAGTAACTTCAAATCACCTATATGTCAATGACAGCTCTATATGTTGCTCTTCGATTTATATTTATAGAGACCTTTACAATTCCAGTGCATGTCAAATCCGTCTCTCATTTAAATAGTCTTTCTAAATTGATTCCATTGTTCTTGTCATCATGCCTAGATTATAGCAATGAGCTGTTTTACTGGGCAAAATAAAGCATCTCTTTCACAACTCCAAGCCAGTCAAAATTCTGCTGCTCGGATAGAAACACAATTTAGAAAGCATGCTTATATTACTCCTATTTATTTTTTATGATTTATTTTCTTTACTCTGTCTCACAATAGAGTTTAAGATCGATTAAGCCTTTCATTCTTTGGCACCAAATGTATGAATTAAATTCATACATTAGCACTCCGCTGATCCTTTAGCTTATAGTTTTATTACTGTGTCTTTATTGAGCACTTTATACATAAATTTTAATTATATTTTTCTAATTATAAGTTGCTCCGGAATGTAAATCACAATCAGTCAAAAAAAATGTCATAAAGAAGAAAAAAACATAAATCGCACTGGACTATACGCATTTATTTCACACAATCAAAGACTAAAAACTGACATTTAATCTGGTAAGCCAATTTATTACATTCCACAGCTGCATCCACAACCAGCTGAATAATGTGGAACATACCTGGGAGGATGAATGGGGTAAATTAGCAACTCCAACCAGCAGGTTTTATTAAAGCTAAATTAGACCGTGAGCGTAACAGTGCTACGTGCTAAGCTAACAGTATGACACGGATGTTTCAGAGCAACATAAAGCTTACGTGCATCAGAGAAGTTGTAAACCACCTGGACAACAGACCTGTAAGCTAGCGCTAGCTGTTAGCTTCACAGACAGCCCAATAACAGGGTTCTGTTGCAGTCAGGGCCCTTTGAGCTGCACCACGCAACGCTCCCCTGCATGAATCCATACTGAAACCGAGAAACTACATACAAACGTGTTCAGTCTTTGTTGTCAGTAAGTTACTGTTTTAATTCATTTTTAAGTGGTACAGGAGCAAGATAGTTTTCACAAGCCTAGCGAGTCCTCTTGTGGCTATAGACGGTAACGTTTACTCCTTGGTTCATGCTGGTCAATATGCATTACCATTTAAAGTTGATACACATAGCTCTCAACTCTCACGCATTGACCGTGTGACACACGCATTTCACTAACTTCACACGCTCACACGCAACACATGACATTTCACACGCAAACATGGAATTTCTCACGCATAAAAATCCCAACGCCCATCTGGGCTGCGGACGACAAAACTCCGCCTTCTGCTGAGCTGTTTCGGCTTCTTTCACAGCTTGTGGCCATCAGTAATTCCTGCTGCAGTTATTTTTAACAGAGCAGCAGGAAGAGTGATCAGAGTTATGAATAATTTTAGTCTTAACAGTGGTGAAAGTGAGCCGGTAAGGTCCTGTACCGCGTACACAGGAGGGGAGGGGAGGGGGCGGGGGGAGCTGCGTCAAGATGACCGGTTCATTCAGAACCAGTGATGGCTGCACGCTGGATCATAAAACAGTTCTGCTAACCAGATGCAGTTTAAAACGCCACTTAGTCTGTTTATAAGTTTCATTTTTATTAATTCTGCATTTTTTAACCTCCGCGCTTGCTCCTCTCCCCCCTCCTTTCCCTCGGAGCAGGTGCTTTTATCACCGTTCACCATTCAAAACGTGAATGACTACGTTTAATGTTCTCACATCAGTAGCAACGTGTGCCAGTTAAAGTCAATAGGAGAGCTGTAGCTGTGTTTAACGCTGTTTCGTTTTTAACAACATAGATTCAGTGGTGCTTCGGTGGGCGTGCTGCCTTGCGCTTTAATTCAGGTGCGCACTGTTAAGGGTCATTTTAAAGAACTTGTAACATCAGGGGCTTCACCCCTGTTCCCTCTACAGGAGCCCTTTACAGTAATTATGCATTTTCCCCGCTGTTTATCCCTCGCACGTAGCGCACGGAGGTAAAATCCGCCCACCTCACCGCCCAGAGTGCACTGACGAGAGCAATAGAGATTTGTCTGGTCAGCGCGGCGACTGACTGAGAAACCTGTCGCTGTGAAAGGTGATAATGGTTATAAACTGTAACAGTCTAGAAGTTCATTGAGCTGAAAGGAGGGACACATCAGCAGCTGGATCGTGCGTAAAGACGCAGCGGGAACCTCTGTGTGCTTCAGTGTTGCTGCTGAGGGGATCATAAAGGCTTGATGAAACTCAGCCTGATTCACCAATCAGGTTATAGATTTACAATGATAAACAAACCCATAGATGAATGTGTAACAGTATAATAATTCGGTCAATAATTTAAAACTACTTAATTTTATTCAGTATTATTTGAACAATTGTGTATTTTTTATGTTTTAATCCATTAACTGAACAATTAGGTATTAATATGTCTCTTTCTCTTTTTAACACAAGTAATACATGTCTACTTCAATGTCTGGTGGGATAAAAATGAGATGGAGTTGACTCCACCGGCTCTTCCAGGGTCCGGTTAGCCCCGCCCCCAAAACAAGCCCCGCCCCCAAATTAGCATAATCTCACTCTTAACTTTTGATAAAAGTTGAGAGGTCTGTTGATACATAAGTCGCACCTGAATATAATTCGCAGAATCGGCCAAACTATGAAAAAAAAGTGTAACTTATAGTCCGAAAAATACAGTGCTTGCTTACTTGTGTTTTGATGCATTTAACTGGAATAAACAGAGCGGCATCAGCAACCTTGACCCAAGCTTAAGCTGCCCCAAAAGGGCTAGTCTATTTCTGGCTACATGGATGGTGTCATACACACACTGTAGAGTTTATCTGGCAAACATCTGAATATGGAAAGACAACTTTATGGGAACAAATTATGCATTAGTTATATAAAGAGCAATGACTGGATACCACTGAAACATACTCCAAACATGTAATGTTCATCGTAGAAATATTAACTGATACTTTGATGCTGTTGTACATGTACATATTTATTTATTTTGCTTATATGGGTGATGTGGCTCTCTGCCCAAGGTTCCAGGTTTGGTCAATAAGGAGTGAGCTCCCCTTTTACTGTGTATGGTATAAGCACTTTAAAGAAGATCTGCTCGTATACCCTGGGTACTCATCATTCACAAGTTGGGATCTGATTCAAAGCTTTCTCATTTGGTGCTAAATTAAAGTGCTAATTTGTATTTTGTAAGTAATCTGGACTGCATATGTAGCTTGAAATGAAACATTTGATGGATCAAACCTTTACTCCATTGTTCTACACACCAATAAAGATTAATTCAAATAGAGTTTGAGGTCCATTAAACCTTTATTCTGTTTATAGACATACAAAAAAGAGCTGAGGTGGGTTGGGTTGGTGCAGAAGGAGGGACCAGCCCAGGGGACTATTCAGCCAAGAGCTGCACTTCTTAGAAGTCGACATGTTGTTGTTGTTTTTTTGTTGTTTTCAATCTAAATACAGTGTCTACTGCAAAAAAAGCTTCATAAACTAGTTGTCTTTACAATACATTTTTATTGTATACCTTTTGACACAATAAGTGTGGCATGACATGGCACACTTATTGTGAACATTCTCCACTGATATAGTTTGAAAGAATTTTTGTTTGTTTTGCAGAAAGTTACAGTCTTCTTAGAATACCTGGGTGCCCTATTAATGAATATTTACTTTTAGGGATATTATAAGAACTACAAAATACATCAGAACACCTGATGAACAACAATACATCGCTGTTAGACTGATTCATTATTGCTTCAAAAAAAAGCCTATAGGTAGGACCAATGAGACATGTATGTTTTTATGGAAAATGTGTTGTGGACAGATGAGATCGAAGTGGAGATGTTTACTAAAATAACAATCAAGAAGCATATCACAGGAAGTAACTCATACCAAAAGTCAAGCACAATAGCGGAGGTCTTAGCATCTTGCTCACATTGAATCAACCACAAACACTGTATACTACAGTCTTCTGGACTCTATAGGAGTCCATAGGTTGCTTGTCCAACTTCCTAAGCTCATTTAAAACTGGGTCATACAAGAAAAACAAGGGATTCAGAACAGAGCGGCAAATCTATAGAAAATTGTCTGATGAAGAAAAGAAACATTGTGTCGTGATGGTCTAATTAAAGCCCAGCCCTCAAGCTGTCTGAGGTGCCCCAGTGGAACTCTAACAAATTGTCCAAACTTCTCTCAATGAACTGAAGCAGACTAGAAACAAAGAAAAGATAAAACATATGTACACAACATAAGGAGAGACAGTTAACGTTATACAGAAAATAAGTCATGGTATTTCTGTTAAAGGATGTTGTTCAAGCTAATCAATTATTGGGTGTTCGTAATTATGACCAGTACTATAGCTGTTGGGAGAATCTTGTATAAATCTAAAGCAAACCTCCCAAAAACCTTTAGTCTGCCATTGTTTCATAGAGTTTCACTGGAACATAGCTGATACACATATTTACACCTTAAAGATTTATGTATTAGTAAAAATGATTCTGTTAAACCAGAAAGACTACAGTTCACAGTTTGAATTGTTTCCTTGAGTCTGAACCACAAACTGATTTCCGTTAGTCCTCATGAGCATTATCATTCTCATGCTGCTTTACATCAAATATCATCAAAACTGACATTTCACTGGAATCCCCCAAAGAACCTGCCAGTTTCAGTTGCTGATGGCCGTTTCCACTGAAAACCTTCCCCTCCCAGACTCTACTCTTGTTCAATTTTAGATCAGTTCGGTCCTCTCCCACCACACTTACCCGGAGTGCTCCAGGGACTCTAACCCTGAAAAGGACCCAGGAGAGTGGCTCGAGCAGACCCACACGAGGCTCAAACAGCACACAGCCTTTCCCCCAGGCTGAGTAGACACAGGGGAATGGAGGCCTTATCTGAGGGAAGTTGTTCTTCAAAACAAAATCACACATTGGGCTGAAATCTCCACCGGAGGTGATGCGGGCATAGAGTCCCAGTCGATACATCCCAGCCTCGGGTAGACTCAGACTCACAGTCACTTTGTGGTCTGTATAGGTGCAGAATATGTAACGTGAAAGTGGAAAGGTTGAGGGTATGTTCTTTTTGCTGAGTACATAGTGAAGTTCAAGGTCCTGCTGGTTGTGGAAGGTAATGTTACACTTGCCTTGCTGGGTACTCACCAAGGCCGAGTTGTGGCTGAACCTAGATATCCCTGCCTTAGCCGTTCTGGTTCCTGGCCCACATGCTGATCCAAGATTTGGAGGAAACAGCTCTTCTAACCCAACAACCTTTCCTTTGCAGTGCAGCAGGTAATTCGCAGCATTCTCAAACTTGACTTCTGTTTTCTCATAGTCCCGCACGAACAACGAAAGTCGGTAGAAACCATGAAAAGGGCACAAGACATGACATGTCAGACTGTCCGGTTGAATCTGAGTGGCCAGACAGCACTTGGATATAGCATCGTCCATTTGTGGGTGGACAAGTTCACATAACACCATTAGAGGCCTACAAGTTTTCAACACCAGGTCAAAGACCCCATCTTCCACTTCAGTAACCTCGCTGTTCTGGGAACTGCCTATGACACCCAAGGATCCCGCAAAAGGTTGTAGGCCCCAGGACAGAAAGGGGTTCTCTGGGATGTCCTCAGTGGCCTTTGGGTTTGGACACTCAACAGTGAAGGAGCAAACCCAAACCAGAGGTGTCATAGCCTTTTCAGATCTGGCAAACAACTTGACATCATACGTGTCACTTTGAGGTGGCAGGAGCTGCAACTTCATGCTCCGATGAGAGACAGTTAGAAGGCCAAAGGAAGAACTGCTTGACTCTTTCTGCTCTAACGCTCCACAGTGAAGGAGATCTTGATGCTGTGTGATCTCATAGGTGAACGTGGTCGGCCTGGAGAACCCAAGGGATACAGTTGCCTCCCCATCATCTGAGTAGGAAGTCAAAGAAAAATTATTAGAAGATAAGAAATATCAGTGAATTAGGAAATATAAGAACATTAAATTAAACATTGAATATGTTGAATTCATTTGTTACTCTAAAGTAGATTTAACTGTAAAAAAAATTTATACATTCAGGATTTAGAAAATACAGTCCTCTTGTAAAATAAAAAAAACTCTGAACCTGTGATAATGTGATAGTGAAGAGGACTTATCAGCCTGAGCCCCATGGTGAAGAAGGCTGAGGTCTTAAAGACCCTTTTTTCAAATTCCTCGATGGAGATGGGCTTGTCCAAGAGTTGCCATTTCTGCTCATCTGGGAAGTGTGAATCAATGAATTCCTCTGGGTCAGTTAGGAAATAGAAGTCATCAAACCTTGATTAAGAAAGACAGACATTGGATTTGCCTGGTACTCAACTGTGCTGTTCATAAGCATAATTAGAATAAACATACTAGAGTAATTAACTTTAGTTATTTCTCTTGTGCACTTGTAATGAAGGTAAACGATGAAAGATAGATTTTGTGATCATTTCCTTTCTGCACCTTTTGACAAAGCTTTCATTTTGCATATCTACTTGTCCAGCTCCCCAACAGGCATCCAGCAGGAACCACTCCCCTGCCAGAAGCACAGCGTTCCACAGGTGATCCGACTTCACATGCTTCAGGCTATGACCTTGTCGGTAACCAATACCCTTACTGTGGCCCGTCACTTCTTGACACTCGATGCCCACTTCTCTGTAAACAAAGTCCAAACAGTACATGTTTTCACATGCATTTTGTTCTGTGTGACCCAATATCTGTGACGTTTATGGTATATTAACACTTTACAAATGGTTTATTGACATTTTATCCCCATCAAAAATAGACAGTAAAGCAAAATAGCAAATTTTTCCTTGTCCATAGGATATTCATAAAAGAGAGGGTGCCTTCAGATGTTAGGAGTTCCAACAACACTCAAGATGAGCAGCACTTTCACACCCTTTGACATCAAAGGACTTGCTTAACATCTACTAGTCTTTGTTCATTCTCCATGGTAACCATCTGTTGACCTGGCCAATGGGTGGTAGTAGTTCCAACTGTTTCATTGCGGTTACCTCCCATAAGACCTTTATTATCTCAACATCTCATAATAGACACATAGTTTGACCACCTTTGTTGTTGAAGGATGCTAATTGCAAGACATGGAAGTTCATCTAGCTGTATTTAGACACATTGCTATGGAAGTGACCATGAACAAAATGTGGCAGTCTGTTCCTTTGTGGGAGTACATGCTGTTTGTGAACTTAAAGCTATAAATAAGTACTTCCCTATATCCAGGGAAAGAAAGATTAGCAGAAAAAACAGTGATGTAGCTTTTTCTGGAGCCTAACACATCACATTCCATGCATCTTCAGGTTGACCAGTAAGGACATGCTCCAGCAGAGGACCACAGGGCCCCTCCATCACAACAAGGCATCCATCAACCTCTGTAGATAATTAAAGACTGCCCTTTTTTCTCCAATGAAAACAAAATATATTCTCTTGTAGTAGTTAAATTAAACGTAGTGTTCCACACTACACTTTATACAGACACTCTGGCTTTTAGTGGAAAAACAGCAGCTGTTGTATTTGTATTTATTGTATCAAGGGACATCAAGAGTGTGTACCTGCACATCTTTGTACAAAGATTGGAGTAGCTACAGCAAACACCCCGACCGGCAGCTATCACCTCCTCTGGGGAGCTCAGCTTTTCTGTGTGGCCAAGATACCCGCTCACGTCATACTCTGTGAAGACATTCCCTTGATTTATTCAAAAGATCACACATTTGGCACTGGTGTCTAGAACAGATCATTCACAAATAAAGTACTAACACCGTATAGAATAATGCAGGATGCAGGTGACGGCTGTGTATTTCAGTAAACTTACCGATGTTGTTGCACAGCCACACCCAGATGGCACGGAGTTGCTCCAGCTCGTTCCTGGCATCCTGTGTGATGCTTTTTACGATTGTCTTCACATGATACACACACTTTTGTTTCAGCTGGACAACACACACACATACAAGTAGGCCGTCAAGTTTAGAAAACAGATTTCTACTGGCCTTTAGGACCAGATGTCTTTTAGCAACATCCAAGTCGTCTTTTGAAACAACATAGGGTCCTTTTGTTTGTTGAATGAAGAAGGCTGCTCTCAGATCAGCTTTGCTTGTTGACATTTTACAGCAGTAGATGGGCTAAATAATTAATGGCTAGTTTTTTGATTGGTTATACTGCTTAGATTTACTGGGGAAAGGGATCTGCTAGGCACTGCCCATGAAAAAAAGGCAGCCATTTTTTTTCTTTTTTTGATGCAGTCCGATATCCTCACCTCTGCTCCTGCCCTGATCACATCGGAGTCCAGTCTATGGAAGACCTCTGAACTTTTGAAAAGGTCCCTGCTGCGCTTTCTTTGGCCTCGTAGAGCAGCATTTAGTCCCCCCCTCTGTCCCAGTTGTGCTTTCTGGTGCAGGTGTGTCTGTTCTTTTGGCTCCTTCCTCTGTGCACTTTTTTTCACAGCTGTGATGGACTTGGCTGCACTTTCTGACGACAGCTGCCTCTTTGCTGCTGGACGTTGATCCTCACCCTCCACTCTCAGATTTTCAGCCATGCTCTGCCTGGCAACAACGGCATTCTGGGAGGCTTCGGCACTGACAGAGAGCTGGACAGCTGCTGTGTCTCCCCCATCAGGAGGTTTTGTGCTCTCCAGAGCTTGGTCCTCATTGTTTACAAATGCTTGCACAACCGTAATACGGGTGGGCTCACCTAATATTGGATTGTCCTTAGGTGTATGAAGTTCTGGATCTTTTACCAATGCAGGTCCCTTCTGGGTCACCTTGTCTTGAGAAGAAAGGCTTACAGAGCAGGCAAATGGAAAGGAGAACTTCTGCAATGCAACTTCGGCTGACATTACGCTGGGTGCATGTTTTCTGTGGAAAGCGAAGGGAGGTGGGATTTAAAAGATGTTGTGATCCCTCATTTCATTGCACCTTTTGTTTTTAGCGTTTTGTGCACAAGTTTTGCAGCTATAAGACGTTCTGGTCTACAGCAGGATTTTTTTAGGCTGACCATGTGGCAATTCATACCTGTTAGACGGACCTTTTGTACCTCTGTGAAAACTTTAATTGAACTGAATTTTCTAAAACCTACTCAGTCAGCTGTGGGTTGTTGTATGACTCTAATGAGTAGTATCTACCAGCAGGAGGTCTGTTCATTTAATCAGGAGACATAATTTCTCATATTTCATAATAGTCAACTGGCCCAGATGAGTATCAGAAACAAAATTAATGGAAATACAAAGTTTCACATTTGTCCCCCAGAAATTTCATGACTATCTCCAAAGTTAAGCTACAATAAAAATGAACAGATATGCAACAGTGTAAGCTAATGAGTATAAAAAGTTTTTTTTTTCATGAGTACATGAAACATTGTTTCTGAGGAATCTTTTCAAATAGGACTCCTGATCCTCATAACACTAGCCGCATGCGGAGAGATTTTTCCTATAGCACATTCTGTTAAAGACAGTGATAAATCTTCAATTAGATAAAGTCTATTCATAACCATAAATGAAACCAAAGATTAGAACCATTTATCAGTGTCACAGCATCGGCACAACGAAGCCTTGTGACACTTCCTAAGAGCTGATGAACATATTCATAGTGAGATATAAATTGGCTGCACATTGGAACACAGTCTGCTGAAAAACAACTTTTTTCAAAGAGAAAGCCATTGGCACAGTGGTCGTCCTTCTGCCTTGACCCAGGCTAAAGGCCTGTGCTGGCTAAGATCTGCCCTGCTCAAGTGTCCCTCAGCAGATCATTAAGTGCTGCCACTGCAGCCAATGGACCACAGCTAACCCTGACCTCGACATTTCTTGGAGCGCTATAAAAGGTCCCAAACTGTGCATCAACCTTCATGTTGGGGTAAATTGAATGCCACCAACATAATAAAAATCATGATTGTGTTTCTCTGAGAAAAAAAACAACTTTAAAGCTCACTCTATTTTAGTTTTACAGATATTGCTCTCCGTCATGATGGTAACTCAAAACCGTTATTGAAATATATATATATATTTTTATTCCTACGTCTCTAGATGCTAATGAGGCTTTTACTTGCCTTTTCAGAAGGTATAATGTCTGTTGGATGCCTGCTGGTCTGTCGGGCAAGGATGTTTCCACTGTGTGTTCTCAGTGGTCCCTCGTTGCGGGGGGAGGCTTAAATACTGTGCAAGTGGCCAGCCAGGACAAGCCCCAGAATAACAGGCCTAAAAATACTACAAAGCAGTTAAGACCAGCCAATAGAACAAGTCCCAGCTGAGGAGTGTGTCTATGTGTGTATTTACAAATATGAATGTATGCTTCTGATGTACGTTGTGACTTGTTGTGGCTATACTTTGCATGAATTTGCTGGTCAGTACATCCACAACAGAATTTAGGACTCAAGTAAGTGTGAAATGTTATTGCAATGTTAGTGATGATTATTCGTATTAAAATTCCTATTCAGTTGCTAGCTATGTTCAACTACATTCATGTATATATATATATAATCAAATATCTTAATCATTATCTTAGATAATCAAATATTCAGTCTAATATTATATCAACATTCTGGCCCTAATGAATGATCCTTATCACACATTTAAAGAAGCAACAGATTTCTGTGCATTGCTCAGTTTAAGATTTATTTACACTAGCAGATTTATGACATTTAAAGAAAGATTACATTTATTATCTATCGAATGAAGGTTTGTTTTCTAATTATTGAATTATGCAGTTATCACAGAGACATGGAAAAGGATAAAGTGTTTTGAATAATAAATTATGTTCTAAGTATTATCTAACCTGATCACCTGATTAACCTTTATTACAAGATTATTAGTGTGGCAGGAGTTTGAAGGAAGGTGCCAAAAATAGCACAACAGATTTTACTTTCAAAGTCATAGCCGTACCGCTTTCGCCAGAGTGCTCTGCTTGATTTATACATGCAAGTAGCTTTATTATAATTTATGCAGGGAATATTTCATGTTATATGGACACTAAAACAAGAAGGTAGAAGAGAAAAAAGGAGAAAAGGTGAAAGAAAGAGGAGAGAAAAGGGAGACAATGATACATCTTCTGTCTGCTTCTTCACCTGCAAAGAGAGATGTAAAAAGAAAAGCACAACCAGCTGATAAAGTATTACAGACACAATCAAGTAACACCTTCATACCATCACTGAAGTATACAGGACTGTCTCAGAAAATTTGAATATTGTGATAATGTTCTTTATTTTCTGTAATGCAATTAAAAAACATAAAAAGTCATACATTCTGGATTCATTACAAATCAACTGAAATATCGCAAGCCTTTTATTGTTTTAAAGTATATTATGGCGTACAGCAGAAGAAAACTCAAAAATCCTATCTCAAAATATTAGAATATTTCCTCAGACCAAGTAAAAAAAAATTATAACAGCAAAACAAAATCAAACATTTGAAAATGTCCATTAATGCACTCAGTACTTGGTTGGGAATCCTTTTGCACAGATTACTGCATCAATGCGGCGTGGCATGGAGGCAATCAGCCTGTGGCATTGCTGAGGTGTTATGGATGCCCAGGATGCTTCAATAGCGGCCTTTAGCTCATTTGCATTGTTGGGTCTGGTGTCTTTCAGCTTCTTCTTCACAATACCCCACAAATTGTCGATGGGGTTCAGGTCAGGGGAATTGGCAGGCCAATCAAGAACAGTAATGCCATGGTCAGTACACCAGTTACTGGTGGTTTTGGCACTGTGGGCAGGTGCCAGATCTTGGTTGTGCAGCATTTCCTGCCACATTTCCCCCTTCCAACACACTTTTTGTAAATGTGCTTTGAAACTGCACTCTGTGAACAGCCTGCTCTTTGAGAAATTTCTTTTTGTGTCTTACCCTCCTGATGGTGTCAATGATGGTCTTCTGGACAGCAGTCAGATCAGCAGTCTTCCCCATACTTGTGATTTAGTTTACTGAACCAAGCTGAGTGTTTTTCAAGGCTCAGGAAACCCTTGCAGGTGTTTCGAGTTAATTAGACGATTCAAGTGATTAGTTGAATAGCCTACTAGTATACTTTTTCACGATATTCTAATTTTCTGAGACAGTCCTGTATACAGTATTAATTAATACAACATGTATAAAGTGACAGCTGAAGATGATAATAATAATAAGGGTTTTCTGTATAGAAGTGAGTCTGTAAGTACCTGGATCCAAGCACCTGTAGGTGTTTGTGAGAGTCTGCTTGTGTCAGTAAGGTTTATCCATGAGGAAAATGCTCAATAGTGGTTGTGAGGAGCCAAAGACCTGCCCCCCAGAGCAACGAGGCAGATGCCAGGGGAACCAAAACCCCAGATGCCCAAAGGGACTTTCAAAATAAAGGTGCCCAAGAGGGGTCAACACAGGAAATCAGCCTCCCCCACCCAGAAGAAGAGGAGAGACGGCACCAAAGAAACCCCCCAACAGCCACAATGCCGAAGCCCCCGGGAGCTGCAGGATTTCTTAGCCTGGAATTCTCAGTCTAAAACAAACTTCTGATTTCTGGCAGGAAAGTCTAGGAGAGGAAAATACAAGCGAGCAGGAACTCAGAGTTGCCTAACAACCTGGACACCAGTTTCTCACACCAGAACCGCCAGGAAAAAACAGGATAGGAGAGTGCCTACTTTGCTGGTCAGATGTTTTTTGTCTTGAAATTAATTATTTTTTTTCTGTTACTGGTTTCTGTTGTCTCTATCCCTCCCGCAGCTGGAGTGAAAAGCTGCCTCGGCTCCATCAGCAGCTCTTTTTGCCTGGGAAAGCCACTCAGACTAACCTCCAAATTCCACATCCTCCATGACCGCTCCGGTCCATTCACGTATGTGCATGTCCGTCCGACGGAGCAACTACGTTGTTATTTTAATTAATGAGAACCAATCCACATTCTCTGTGACTTCTCCGAACGTTACAGTCAGTGGACGAGCTCTCCGTCGTTCACCGTCAAAATACAGAGCAAGTCTATTTTCAGCTCCGTTCCGGTCCGTAAGACTCTAGCCAGAGAGAAATAGCCCACTGTTTTCTACTGAAATTCCTATAAAATAATGATGAAGAGTGGGTTGAAATATGTATTAACGTAAGCTAAAACTATTAAATTATTTTAAATACAAAAACATATAAGGTTTTGCGGCCAGTGTACTCACCCGTACTCGATGGAAGTAAAAATATGCCAAGACGATGTATAATCAGCAATAGAGAACTTTTTGGATGCCGGACAATTGAAAAGTTTGTTTTGTTTCCGGCTCTTTTATATCCCCTTTTTGTGGCGTGAACTCGTACTTCTTGCGCATAGTCTTATCGAGCTCCAAGCAACTCAGAGCAGAGCAAGACGGTGTAACCGCGGTGTAACCACGGATGTAGTAGCCATTGCTTTTCACGGACTCAAGGAGGCAGTCTGGAACGGAGCGGAGAAGTACAGGAGCGGAGGTTGTGGAATCTGAGGGTAAAAGTCTAGTGGTTTTGGTTGAGTATGAATAAAAGAAATGTCTCCAGGAAAGTATCTCAGTGGCCCTTAGCATGGTGAAGGTTTGTAAGAAAATCAAAGCCCTGTCTCTGGATGGATAGGTTTGGGGGCCATCAGGGCTGGGATTGAGGTGTGAGGTTGGGACTGGGGTATTGACCGGGTTTGCGTGGTTAAGGCAAGTACTTGGCCCTGGTCTCAGCTTGCGGCTCGGGCAGTCTGATCGCCTACGTCCTGGTGATGGGGATCATCTCCCAGGTCTGGGGGCTGGATGACCCTCTGGGTTATCGGTACCTTGACCTGGAAGAACTGGATGTGTATGATGAGTGCAAGTGTGTGTACAGCGCCTTTTCTCGTCTGTGGATATAAGTTTTTGCATGTAGGGGGAGAACATGTGAATGAGCTGGATCTGCTCTGGTGTAGCTGGCTGCCAGCAGAGCCTGCAGGCTTATCGCTGCAGCCCCTGGGGGCTTCCTGGGGCTCTTCTCTGCTCTTGTCTGGGATGGGGGAGGCAGCTATCCTAGTGTTGGTCCTTCTTCAGGTGCTGTGCTCTGGGGGCCCGTTTGGACATCTGGGGTTCTGGTCGTACAGGTGTCTGCCTCAGCACTCCGGGTGGTGGGTCTTTGGATAAATCTTACATATACAAGCATACTCGCACAAACACCCACAGGTGCTTGGATTCAGGTGCTTACAGATACACTTCTATACAGATAAACCCTAGATAAACCAGCTTTGGCTGTCACTAAATACATCTTGTATTAAATAATACCGCATATTTTCCAGTGATGTTATCAAAGGTGTTGGTTGTTTGTACCTGCGATACGTTTTTGGTTGGTTCTGTTGCTCTTTCTATATCTCTTTCTGCAGGTGTAGAAGCAGACTCTGAGGAAGTTACCTCGCTCTTTCTTTTTCCTCTGCTCTATTTTTGTCACATTTTCTCCCTTTTAATTTTTTGCCTCAGCTTTCTCTTTCCATTTCTGTTTCAGTTGAATTTGAAATAATCCCAAAATAATATCCAATAAAGTTTTTTGCATATATATCAAGTGGAGTTCTTTAGCAAAAGTGAAAGTAAATCTGTTGGGCTCTCTTTGGCACTAAGAAAACAATTCTTAGCGCCAGACATGTTTAAAAAAACAAAAAGAAGCAAAACTTTCCAGGAATTTCACATAAAAGTTTGAGGACCAGAGCAAAGTGTGCAGCGCAAACAACAACATTTATTGCCACAAAATCTGATGAATGCAGATTCTTGAAAGCTTGGGTCTGGCTTGGCTGGCCAAGAGTTCTTGCTGGTTCTGTTTCTCTCTCCTTCTTATTTCCAGAACCCTGCTGCATTTGGAGCTTGCAGCGGCTGGGGAAGTAGTTGTCACGACCCTGATCAGCCAATCAGAAGTGCCATCCATCCATCCATCCTCGTCCGCTTATCCGGGGTCGGGTCACGGGGGTAGCAGCTCCAGTAGGGGGACCCAGACGTCCCTCTCCCCAGCCACTTGGGCCAGCTACTCTGAGGGAATCCCAAGGCGTTCCCAGGCCAGCCGAGAGACATAGTCCCTCCAGCGTGTCCTTGGTCTTCCTTTGGGTCTCCTCCCGATGGGACGTGCATCCTAACCAGATGCCCGAGCCACCTCAACTGGCTCCTCTCGACGTGGAGGAGCAGCGGCTCTACTCTGAGTCCTTCCCGGATAACTGAGCTCCTCTCCCTGTCTCTAAGGGATAGCCCAGACACACTACGGAGAAAACTCATTTCGGCCGCTTGTATGCAGGATCTCATTCTTTTGGTCATGACCCAAAGCTCATGACCATAGATTAGGGTAGGAACGTAGATCAACGGGTAAATCAAGAGCTTTGCCTTTTGGCTCAGCGCTCTCTTTACCACAATGGACCGGTACAGCGCCCACTTCACAGCAGATGCAGCACCAATCCTCCTGTCAATCTCCCGCTCCATCTTCCCCTCATTCGTGAACCCAAGATACTTAAACTCCTTCTTCACGCCCTGATGAAGCCAATCGAACCACGTCATCCGCGAATAGCAGAGATGCAATCCTAAGGCCACCAAAGTGGATCCCCTCAACACTTTGGCTGTGCCTAGAAATTCTGTCCATAAAAGTTATGAACAGAGACCTAACAGCCCTTATTAAAGGGCCCGGTACTCCATACTCCCGGAGTACCCCCCACAGGACCCCCGAGGGACACGGTCGAATGCCTTCTCCAGATCCACAAAGCACATGTAGACTGGTTGGGCAAACTCCCATGCCCCCTCCAGCATCATGCTGAGGGTGTAGAGCTGATCCAGTGTTCCACTGCCAGGACGAAAACCACACTACTCTTCCTTAATCTGAGATTCGACTATCCGACGGACCCTCCTTTCCAGAACCCCGGAATAGACCTTACCAGAGAGGCTTAAGAGTGTAATTCCTGTGTAGTTGGAACACACCCTCCGGTCCCCCTTTTTAAATATTTCGGCACTAACTTTAAAAACTTCGGCTTCATTTTTAGCCATAGTGAGTGAGCCGGATAACATAAACATTAATATCCCATCAATGTATGAAACCCTTGTGGAGATAACATTTGTTATAACCATAAATACACACTCAAATCACATCGGCAATGGCATGGTATCAACATGCTAGTGGGGAGCTACTCGGTAGCTCCATGTGTTTAAAAACACAATGTACGCATTACAAAAGCTTTCCAAGCAAACCATTCAGCTTTCCCTGTTTATTCTTCTGCCAGACATGTTGGTGCCTCGTGTGAGTTCGGTTCACTTTGGCCATCCAAGGAAGAGAGCAGTGAAAGCAGGGGATACACTGGTTCTTTGGGCAGCAGGCTTAGCTGCTTAGCAGCAGCAGATTTTCCCTTCAAAGGAAAGTAGGTTCTTTGCCGGCTTTTCAGCCGTGTCTGAAGTCCGCTGAGGAAGCAAAACAAAGCTGGCTCGGCATAGACGGATTAATTCACTTCGGCATCTGTTTTAAGCAGAAGTGAGAGACTTATCTTTGGTCGGCTGGCATTTTTCCATGGCAGTCTTGTCCTCTGGACAATGAGAGATTTCCCTATTTTGCTGTCCCAACGAAACAGTAGGAACTGAGTTTCAGAGAGGCACATATTTACTCAGCTTGTGGGTCTTTCAGGGCCCCATGAGGCCCCATGGTGGCTGGTCAGTGTGGCTGGCTTCCCCAACCATGCTCTCCATCAGATGTCCCAGGCAGAAGTAAAATGAACATATACCCCGTTTACACTACCCCTTTTTAACCGTGCCGAGACCAGTCCGAGCTTGGTAACCGAGATAACTATCGAGTGTAAATGGAACGCAAACTGAACTGAACCGAGCCAGACACAACCGGACCGCGCTAAATGCAGCCCAGTTCCATGTGTGGGTTCGGCTCGGTTTTTCAGTAGCCCGGTTTTCTGATAACAAAGAGCGCATGTGCAGACCGCGTCATCTCCGTGCAGTCAGCTAACATTTCAGACATTCATAAAAATATTAGCTTCCCTACCGTGACACACGGCCTCCAGTGATGATTCTGCTTAGCAGTGTGATGAACCTCAGCATCTGTCGTTGTTTTCTGCGTCTGTAAATCCTTATTAGACATTTGTCTGTCTTATCCACTTCCCAAAAGCCGACTCTGTCAAGTAAATCCACCAAAAGTTGTCGTCTTCGCCTGACTCTCCGCAAACAACGACGTATCACCAAGCTTAACTGCCTGAATGTTATGGGCGCTGCCATTTTTTTTTGCTTGATTTCCTCCTTCAAGCCCAGAGAGCAGTAGTACCGCAGATCGTCACTAGGAGGCGAGGAAACCAAGGAACCGAGATAGCCTGGTGTGTAAACGGTCGTCAGAACGAGGCTCGGCTTGGTTAACTGATCCAAGCTCGGACTGAGCTCGGCATGGATCGGTTTTACATGGGTAGTGTAAATGGGGCTATAGTGTAGTTTGAAGGGATCGTCTGTGGGGAGTGGTAACCCATCAAAGCAGCAGGGGCTCTGCTTTGATGGGTGAAATTCCTTTTGGTTCCTCACCCATGGGAGATATTGCCAATTCAATCTGCTTTTCTTTTCTCATCGTGGCTTTAATGGCACTATAACATCCAGAGCCTTAAGGTATTCAGGGCGAATCTCATCCAACCCTGGGGCCTTGGCACCGAGGAGCTTTTTAACCACCTCTGTGACCTCAGCACCAGAGATAGGAGAACCCGACCCGGAGTCCCCAGGCTTTGCTTCCTCAATGGAAGACGTGTTGGTGGGATTAAGGAGATCTTCGAAGTATTGGTAGTGCACTGCTTCCCCCTCCTGAGACGCTGGATAGTGGACCAGAATCGCCTCAAAGCCATATGGAAGTCTTTCTCCATGGCCTCTCCGAACTCTTCCCACGCCCGAGTTTTTGCCTCAGCAACCAGCCGAGCCACCTGCTGCTTGGACTGCCGGTACACATCAGCTGCTTCCGGAGTCCCACAGGCCAATAACGCCCGATAGGACTCCTTCTTCAGCTTGACAGCTTCCCTCACCACTGGTGTCCACCAGCGTGTTCGAGGGTTGCTGCCACGACATGCACCAACAACCTTGCGGCCACAGCTCCTACTAGCTGCCTCAACAATAGAGGCACGGAACATGGTCCACTCAGACTCAATGTCCCCCACCTTCCTCGGAACATGTTCAGAGCTCTCCCGGAGGTGGGAGTTAAAGCTCCGTCTTACAGGGGACTCTGCCAGACATTCCCAGCAAACCCTCACAATACGTTTGGGCCTACCAGGTCTGACCGGCTTCCCCCCCACCATCGGAAGATCATAATTAATCAGGTAGTGGTTGGTGGAGAGCTCCGCCTCTCTCTTCACCCGAGTGTCCAAGACATGCGTCTGCAGGTGATACGAAACAACAACAAAGTTGATCATTGAACTACGGCCTAGGGTGTCCTGGTGCCAAGAGCACATATGGACACCCTTATGCCTGAACATGGTGTTCGTTATGGACAACCCATGACGAGCACAGAAGTCCAACAACAGAACACCACTCGAGTTCGGATCAGGTGGGCCATTCCTCCCAACCACACCCCTCCAGGTCTCACTGTCATTGCCCACGTGAGCGTTGAAGTCCCCCAGCAGAACAAGGGAGTCCCCAGGAGGGGCACCCTCCAATACCCCTTTTAAGGACTCCAAAAAGGTGGGTAATTTGAACTGCTGTTTGGCGCATAAGCACAAACAACAGTCAGAACCCATTCCCCCACACGTGTGTGGAGGGAGGCCACCCCTCGTAAACCCCAACGTGCAGGCACAAAGATGTGGGGCAACAAGTATGCCCACTCGTACTCGGCGCCTCTCACCAGGGGCAACTCCAGAGTGGAAGAATGTCCCTCTCAAGCCCCTCTCAAGGAGACTGGTTCCAGAGCCAGAGCCATACATCAAGGTAAGTCCGACTATCTCTAGCCGGAACCTCACGCACTAGCTCAGGCTCCTTCCCCACCAGAGAGGTGACATTCCATGTCCCAAGAGCCAGCTTCTGCAGCCAAGGATTGGAACGCCAAGGTCCCCACCCTAGACTGCCACCCATTACACAACGCACCTGACCCCTTTGGCCCCTCCGATAGGTGGTGCGCCCATTGGAAGGGGGACCCTCTTCAGGCTGTGCCCGGCCGGACTCCATGGGTAAAAGGCTGGCCACCAGGTGCTCGCCAGACAAGCTTTCAGACAATACTTCTCTTGGCATGAAACTTCTGGGTCATAAAGACACTGATATTGTGAAGAGTTAAGATACAGTTGTTTTTGGATAATTGGTGACCTTGGTTAAATCTGCATCCACCGTGGACATTTCCAAAGGTCTTGGTAAAAGCCGTTAAGTGTACATGAAAAGTAAGATATGGTGTGTTTGCATACCCTACATTGTGATTGTCGTTTCTGATCAAACAAATAAGATAGGATTTTAATCAAATAGCTGCAGGAACCTGGAAAATGATTATAAGCAGACCCGAGCAGCCACCTAGAACATTGTGCCTCTAACTTAAAGGTATTGTGGAAGATCTTTTATGGCTTCCAGTTCCGGGGAGATCATCTTGACGCGCTCACTCAACACCAATGTGCATGCACATTCCTTGCACGTTTCCTCTTGCTGTGCATGCACATTTCTAGTGTTTATGTATCCAGTTAGCTTCAGTTTTAGCCGTTCATTGTAGCTCCGCTGCTCTCACTGTATACTTTGAAAATGGCTAAGAGTCACAAGAAGCAAGCTAACACGTTTACGAGAGGAAGAGGAAGGCCTCAGAAGAAAGAAATAAGACCAGGAGAATGTTTCACACGATCCCCGGAAGGGCAGGTAGGATGGTCTTGTTCATGCAGAGTAATTCAAACAGTGACTTAGGCATTTCTTACCTACATTTCTGGAAAAATCATCCACTATACCTTTAAATGAAGGGTTGCTGTCAATGATTGCAGAACACACACATTGTTTTTGTACATGTTGCCAGAGCATAGTCTTTGGGATGGCACATCACTGACGTTATGGGTCCAGATAGCGTTTTTTTGTCGTTGTTTTTTTACGCATGTCTGACTGGAGCATTAAAACTTTAGCATATGACAGTCATTTTATTGTTGATTGACCAACCACTATGAACACACGTTAATTGCATAAATGATAATACAATTAACTTGGAGGGAAACCAAGACATCCCTCTGTCTAACGACACTCCAGAAAGTATCCCGTATACAGTCCCTGCAACAAGTCGTGGATCAGCCTTAGAGTCTCATATCCCAGTAGGACTTTCTCTTAATGGTGGCCTGATTGTGCTAACTCACTCCTTGTGATGCAAAAAGAGCAGCAGCTCTATGTGGTGCTTCTCACTGAGAAGGAAGATCACAGAAGCCCTAAGGAGAAGGCTCATATCAGCTCATATCTCTTATTGAGTAAAATATATGACAGATGATTAAATGATAGCCTGAGTCTACTGGCGTTACTACTGTAGGCCAGAGCAAGATGATTTCAAGGGTCATTTTCTCTGGTAATGTAGGAATACTGGATTCGTAAGTATTCTGAAGATAATGCTAGAGCTTTCTACGACTCACCTTAATGGATATAGTTCCAATATTCTCAGTCTGTATCTGGTGGTAGCCTAGAAGATACATTTTGTCAAATAAAAAAAAAAAAAAACTTTTCCTACATGGCTTGTGGTAAACTGCAAAAGGGACTCCTTATAACTTGCTCCTAGCAAAAGATTTGTTTTTACCGCTCTTGCTTTATCTAATAGTTGAGTTTTGAGGCTTCCCCAGAGTTACCGTGGAATTCTTGGCTGCTTCTTTAAATAATGCTCTCCGTGCCCTTGCTTGGCCTGTCACTGTAGGTGGACAGCCATTTCTTGGTAGGTTTGCACTTGTGCCATACTCTTTTCATTTCAGGTGATGGATTGAACTGTGCTCCTTTAGACATTCAAAGCTTGGGGTATTGTTTTATAATGGAACCCTGCTTCTTTTTCTCCACTTTACCTCTGTTGTGTTCTTTGGACTTGATTATTCTGTGTGTTCACTGATGGTCTCTGTCAAACCCCTTGGGCCTTCATAAAACCACCACTAGATTAAGTGAGATTGAATTACATACAAGTGAATTCTGTTCACTAGCTAAGTGACTTCTGAAGGCAACTGGATGTATTAGATTTATGAGGTTGGTACGAGAGACCATTTCTAAAAACCGAATGTCCTTTTCCCTTCCTCTTCACAATCATGCAATATTTTTTGTCATTCTGTCACAGCAATTCCCAGCACATAAAATGAAATTAAGAATGTTCTACATTAATAAAACTGTCCCACTCTTTCTTAAAACAATGGAACAAATATGCGTTAAAATCAAGTAAGTTATTTGAGTCAAAGTGTCAAAATATTTAAAAGCTGAGAAAGAAATTACTTAGAAAAGACACAAACATCTAGGGTGAAACAAATCAATAAGACCCCCCCCCCCCTGTGTGCCACAGTTGAAAGAGGAAACTGGTTACATTTTCAATCACGCGGTTTATTACTGGTTATAGTGAAAACTGAGTAAAGCAAAGTAATGCGCCGGGACTTCTGGAGAAAAAAACCCCCACATTGACACAGTCCTAACAGGGCTATAATCAAAGCTCAGTCCAGCATCATCTCCAGCATTCACCATGGCTGCTTTGAACTTTTCAGCTAAACCAATTTTATGCCTTGCAATTATGTCTCTGGGCTGTTTTCAGGCTGAGGGAGACGAGACCATTAAGTTTTCCTCACCTCTGCCTTTAACTCTGTAGTCAGTCATCTGCAGTGCATTTCTGCATGCTAATACATCCTGCAGAAAGGTAAAACAGTCCTCCAACATGGAACTTCTCAAACAGAACCTGCACGAAAATGGCAAGAATAAAAAATCTTGTCGGGTGATCATTGTGAACATCTCCCCCTGCAGATACAGCATTACGTAACGCTGCCATATGCCGGCGTTGATGTTGATGTGTGGCCACGGGGACAGCCACCTACTGCTTGTGGATCTTGATCCAGGGCCAGATGAGTGTGAAACCACAGAGGGATGATGCCATCTGGAGCAGCTGTCAGCCAAGGAATCTCTTTCAGCCTTATTAGAGAGAGCAGAGGAACAGGAGGGGTGTTCTCTGCAGCTCAAAGAGAGGTAGAGGGAGCACACGAGGTGGCAGAGAACCAGGAAAAAGGAAATTACTGCCGGCTAAAAAGGAGGGATGTAATCAGCTTCCATGCTGTGATGAATTTCCTTAAAAGAGAAAGTATAAATGTGGGCTATGGTTTTGGGATCCGTGAAATGCTGCTCTGAGTACAATACAGTTTTATAATGTTTTATAGGATAATACATATGTAAATAAATGGCCTAAAAGGTTTACAGAGGGAATTAATCAAAGACACGGAAAATAATTAATTCTGACTTGAAAGTGGCTGAAGCTGCATTGCATCATTACCAGTCCTGGGAGTGCGCAGCATAGAGGCTAATTATTGTACATCCTCATCCCATTTATGACCAGGGGCAGACAAACAACTTTTATGAGTAATAATTCTTCAAACACATCAACCACATTATGCCGCGCATGAACCAGGGTCTGTTTATCAGCAGCAGCCCTTTAAATCATAACCGAGAGGATGAACCAAATCTGGTGAGTTTATGTTGGATGTTTATGCCATGAGCTGTCCTTTTTTTGCAAGATCAAGAAGAGGGCGTCACACCCCGCTGGAGACAAAGACGGAATGAGTTCCTCTGATTTTCGCATAGATGACAGAACTCTGTTATATGCTGTGTTTGGTGGTAAAAGCTGGTTTGGTCATAAATGGGGTGAAAAGTTTTGTGTTGTTTTCCACCTTGAACATTTTAAATCCACCAGGACAAAATTAGCTTAGCAGAAGAATTGATCTCCTCTGACCAGTGTCATATGCTGTTTTGACCAGTTTTGTAGCGACTGAGTTCATTTTTCACATTCTTCTTTGAAAAAACACCTCAAGTTCAGTCAGACTGGATGGAGATGGTCTGTGAACATGATTTGTAAGTCATGCCACGGCACATTAATAATTGGTTTCTTGTCCTAACTTTGACTGGATCAGTCTAACAAATGGATATGCTTCTATTTTCCCATGTTTTATTTTGTTTCTACATTTTATTTCAACTTGCTTTTATTCTGTTTTATTTTATGTTTTAATCATGTAAAGCACTTTGCATTGTCTTTGTACTGAAAAGTGCTATTAAAATAAATTTACCTTGCCATGTTTGTATGTTAACCATGCCATTGTTGCTTTGACTTCATGTGAGCGATAGCTTTTTTCCCCCTCTTTTCATAAAGGCCGAGGGATCTCTGCAGCTCCTCCAGAGTTGTCATGGGACTCTTGGCTACTTGTCTGATAATTGCTCTCCTTAACCAGTTTAGGTGGACAGCAAATTGTTCTTCTTGGCGTGCAGCTCTGCCAGTAACTCTGTATGTTCACATTGCAGATGGAATAGTGTTTTTTTGTCAGATGTATGAAGCTTAGGATAGTTATGATCCTTTGTTTTTCATTTGGGTTTTGATCACTTACAAAATTTCTTGCAGTATCAAAAGGCAATTATCCTCTTCTGTGTGTTTTAGTTCATCCCCAAGATCAATGTTCTTCATTCCCCTGGTTTGCAGTGCCATTTTATCTAGTTCACCTTCCTTTGTGTAAATTATCAATCTTCCTCAGTCTGCCTGTTTTTCTCCACACATGTTCCCAATCCTCTGAGTAACTCACCTGCATTTAAAGTCATTTTCACCTCAATTCATCACCGGTTTCCATAGCTCTTTGCAGGTTCCTCCCATTACACTGCCTGTCCTCCATGTCCTGTTCTCCTTGCACAACAGCTGTAAGTTTTCAGTTTCTATTGTCAAAAACCTTCACCATGCTCATGCCAAGGACCCATCTGCATGTTGGTCCTAAAAATGACATGGATATTATATTTTAACCTGCTTTAAAGGTCTCCACAACAGACTCCTTGAGCTGTCTGCTGTGTTCCTTGCTCTTCATGACCCTGTTTGTCAACTAATGTTCTCTAACAATCCTCTGACACCTTCACAGAACATCTGGATTTATACTGAGGATAAACTATGCATGGGTTGACTTAATTTACCAGTTAGGTGACTTTTGAAAAGCAGTTTATGGCCTTGGATGAATACAAACACATGCTTCAGATTTTTATAAGTATAAACTTTACATCATTGTCTCTCCATTTTAAAAACATGTAATATTTCTATTTTACTCACCCAATGCCCTGAAGTCTGCTTCTAACACCAGGATAAAATATTTAAAGTTCAAGAGTTATGAAAGCTTTCCAAGGCTGATTATTTCCTATTGTTTTAAGATTGTGCAAACGTTCGGAGGATACAGAGTTTATCACAACTCTTTTTAGAACAATTAAAGGCTTTATCACAGACAGTAAAGTTTCTGTTAGATAAACTTTGTTAATGTGTTCTGATAGGGTAGTGCTAAATATAGGATCGCTACCTGAGGGCTCCTGGAATGAAACAATCTGATAGCTGTTGTCATCCCAATTTACCAGCCATGCAAAGAACTCACAGCAGTGATAGAAGAGTGTATGGCTTTTAACAAGTAGGAAATGCAGCACAAATCATTATAATCTGGACAGCTGGCCTCTAAAAATAATAATTTTAATGCTTTGGTTATGTATTGTAATTTTGACTGCTAAAAGTACATTATGAAAACATTTTAAGTAAGCCTGCCCCACTGCAATAGTGGCAAGTATAGAGGTAAATTATGGAGCAAAACAAATGTATCTAAGGCTTTATAGGGCCCCAAACCCGATTTTGTAAAGGGGCCATTTAAACTACCATCAACCACCTTAGCTCAACTTGAATGGCAGTTTAAAAATGCTTCATGTAAAAATGTCTGACCAGAGGTGGGTAGAGCAGCTAAGAATTGTACTCAGGTAAGTGTAGCACTGCTTTAATATATTTGGGAATGGTGGCCTAATGGTTAGGGAACCAGGCATTTGCCTCTTGGAGATGCTGTGAAGGTTGCTGGTTCAAAACTCTGTCACTCTGGGTCCTTGACCACAGATAGCTCCCTGTGCACCTCTCAGAGTGGCAACACACCCCTCCCTAAGGGATGGGTTAAACAGAGAGCTAAATTTCCTCTCTGTGGGACCATAAAAGGGAATATTTATTAATATTTTTGATAAGGTTTTTGGAAACCAATACTTAGACTAGTTCATGTATGACTGTTAGAACAAGGTAAAATATTTCTAGTCACAATATATACACTGTTTCCTGTATTTTACCTCAACCTTGCAATTACACAGCAGACTCAGCGGACAGAAAACAGAACAATGAAGTTTGTGTACAAACAAGAAGTCTGATGTTAGTCTTTTTGTGTTGGTTCTTCCTTCATTAAAGTAACTAAAGGCTGGTAGAATAGCCAGAATTTTTTTTAGGAGTGCAGTAACTTCTCATAAAAGTACTTTTTCCCCCCCAACCAAGTACTTGGATGAGCGTAAACATATATCTGAGTAAATGCAACTAGTTGCTGCCCACATGGCAATGGTACAATTTTTGCATCTAATTGGCTCTAAAATGCTTCATGGTGTTTGCGGCAACATATGTAGCTTTACAGTTCCGGCCTTTCCACACCACCCACGTTACTTAAAGCAAAATTGTAAATGGCCTGTACTTCTATACACTACATTCAGTCATTCACACATGGAAGCTATATTGTAGCTTCCATGTGTGAATGCCCAATCACAAACAAATCTTACCTCAACACAACCACATACTGGATACATGTTTGGATTTCTTGTGCATTACAGAGATCATCATGATCTAGAGTTATCTCTGCACCCATTACATGAACTCTCTTCCTTTAAATGCCTTGCACTTAAGTGTAAGCTCCCTTCCCCTGTGTTGCTCCTCCTCATTTACTGACCAGAAAAATGAAACTCATCTTTCATCCCTGAGGTGTCAAATCTCCTTAGAACCTCCTGTGCATCCTCTGCTAATGTTATCATCATAGGTTAAATGAACATCCATGTCGCTTTGCTGCTGAATTTCTGCAGATGAACATTTAAAAGTTTGTATGAACTAGTTGTCCTTCATGAGTCACAGATAACAAATAATGAGGTATTAATGTGCTTTTGTGCAATGATGATCTGAGGCTTCATTTACAGAGATGTGCATTTAGATATTCTGAGATGATAGTGTGCAAGTAGGCAGTGACATTAAGGTGATTGTAACGTATGACGGGCTAGTAACAGTGGGATGATTTTAAAGCGTTGGACTGCATTCTCCCATCAGGGGCCGATTGCCTTCACAGCTCTTGGGAAGAAGCTATTTCTAAGTTTATTTGTTTTGGCTCTAAGGCTTTTGAAGCGTTTACCTGATGGGAGAGGGGCAAACAGTGCATTGCCTGGGTGGGTGTGATCAGGGGAGATGCGTCTGGTCCTTCTTTGGACTCGTTCTGCATAATTGAGTCGAAATCCTGCAGACGGCATCCCACAATCCCCTGCGCTGTTCTCACCACCCGTGCTAGGTCCTTCCTCTCCTAATTGTGCAGCTTCCATACCACACAGTTATGCTGAGACATAACACACTCTCTATGGTAGCTCTGTAGAAGTTCTTTAGCAGTTTAGTGGGAAATCCTGAGGATGAAGAGCCGTTGTTGGGCCAGCTTCACCAGGTGGGAGGTGTTCACAGTCCAGGAGAGGTCGGAGGAGATGTGAATATAAGTTAGAATACCATAAAATGATTTAAAAAATAAATGTATTAAACAGTTTAATCAAAAACAGAATAAGAAATAATAACTTTCCCCATTACTTTATAGAAAACGATAACCGTATTACCAATATGATTGAAGTAGCAAATGGATTTAACACATTCTTTACAAATATAGAACCAAACTGGCAGAGGCAATACAGGACAGTGGAACAGAAATTAATATGTTAGATTACGTTGAAAGAAATGAGGGCTTTGTTTTTAAGAGCAGTGGAAGAGAGAGAGAAATTTATGATATTGTAAATGGTTTCAAGAATAAATCCAGTACAGACTGGAATGTTATTGACATCAAAACAGTATTTAATTAATTAATTAATTTCAATTTCAACTTGTCCTTTCAAATGAAGATAGTTAAAGTTGTTCCCATTTACAAATCTGGAGACAAGCACAATTTTTATAATTACAGCCCAATATCGGTACTTTCCCCCCTTCTCAAAAATATTAGAAAATCTAATTATTAAATGATTTGACAGCTTTGTTGAGAAACACAAGTTGCTGGCAGACAGTCAGTACGGATTTAAGAATAAGTGCTCCACAGCTCTTGTAATGACGGACTTGGTAGAAACAGTAACTGAATGTGTTGATGACAAGAAGTGTGCACTTGGAGTCTTTCTTGATGTAAAAACAGCTTTTGACACTGTCATTCATGATATACTGTTAAGAAAGCTGGAAAAGTATGGTTTCAAAGGTGTCATGTTGGACTGGTTGTAGAGTTACATATCTAATAGACGTCAATTTGTGCAAATAAATCAAGATAAGTCAAGACTCAAGAGTAAGGCATGTGGGGTACCTCAAGGTTCAGGTTTTAGGTCCTAAAGTGTTCATAATGTATATTTATGACATTTGTAAAGTATCAAATGCACTCAAGTTTGTTTTGTTTGCCGATGATACAAGTGTTATTTGTTCCAGGATGGATTTGCAACAGTTCTTGGAGGTGATCACTAAGGAAATGCATAAAATGAGGTTTGATATAAATAAATTATCACTACATGTAGACAAAACTAAATGTATGCTATTTGGAAATAACAACAAACAACAAACAACAAACAAGTAAATGTATGTATTGATAATGTAAATATTGAAATACATACATTTACAAACAAGTAAATGTATGTATTGATAATGTAAATATTGAAATGGTAACTGAAATAAAATTTCTTGGTGTGATGTTAGACCACAAAATCTGCTGGAAACCACACATCAGATATGCTCAGGGGAAGTTGGCTTGTACTCTTGGCATCCTGTGGAAAATAATGCATATCCTCAACCAGAAATCACTTTAAACATTATATTGTACATTACTCTTACCATATTTGAATTACTGTGTAGAAGTGTGGGGAAACACCTACAAAAGTAATCCCCAAACAATAGCTACTACATAGAAACGGGCTATTAGATTAATTAATCAAGCAGGTTAGAAAGACCATACAAACTTTTATTGATATAAAAACAGGAGCTTTGAAAATGTCCTGAATTGGTTAAATTGAAAACAGCGCAAATCATATGTAAAGCGTAAAAAATGTACTTCCTAATAACTTAATGAAACTGTTTGCAGAAAGGGTTGGAGGGTATGATCTAAGAGGGAAACTGAATTTAAAAACTCAGCATTGCAGAATAAGTTTAAAAAGTATGTGTATTTCAATAGCCGGTCTAACTGAAGAACTAAAACAAAGTAAAAACATTAGCCAGTTCAAAAGAAAATATAAAATGCAAATTCTAAATACATATAAGGATGAAGCGGAGCAATTTAAACTGAGACGTTAAAGGAAATGTTAAAAAGTATGTATACAATATATATGTATATATGTACAGTATGTGTGTGTGTATGAATTTATGTATATCTATATATACCTGAATAAGTGTGTGTGTGTGTGTGTATTTATGTATGTGTGAGTGTATGTATATACATGTGTATATATAAATGAGTCCTTTGTTTTCTTTTCTTTTGCTTTCCTGATTTAAATAATTTGTATTATTTGGATAAACATATTTTATGGATTTTTTGTTTGATAAAAATTGTGTTTGGACTGCCCCTGATCTCACTAAGTCGTGCAGCAACAAGATTCCCTGTTGGATGGGCCAATGCCAGCTGAGTCCAACCTCCATTTTCTTGTGTAGTGAAGGACTGTTCAGTTATCATTCAGCTTTGCTCCAGTTCAGGTCCTCTTTGAGCCTCCTGGAGCCTGGTAAACATCACAGCCATGATCATTTTCCTCTTTTTTCCTCTCTCATGCGCAGTGCCTACATCCACTTGAAGGGTATATATATATATATATATATATATACAATAGGCTAGTGCAGAAGTGTGGTATGCACCATATGCTAGAAAAAAGTCATACCGGTCTACTTAAAGCACTGGGCTTATCCTATAAATGACGATCGCTATTTTTATATTGCATCGATGTAATTGGATCGTTAATCATTTAACCAATATATCGATGTGAATTTATGTATCTTTGCACCCCTGCTGCTTACCTGCAGGAAGGTCATACAGAAGAGTTCAAAGCTGCAGCTTCTCTGTGGGTCTTTCCTCCACCTGATAAAGCTGAGCTGTGTGGGCAGAAAGCACCCACAGACACCCAGCAGACACTGGGCACTGAAGATAATCTACGCTCTCTTGGTGTTCTTCACATAAAACATCATTTAGTGCAAATTTCTCAAAAATGTGAGCTTCACTGAAGCATTTCAATGTGTTTGTACAATTCGCTCTCTATGACAGTGACAATAAATTTCACGATGATGTTTCACTGGGCACAAACACATAGGCTAATGAATTAAAATTCTAACAAAATTAATTTTGTATGTAGGCAAGTCCATTTTTTAACAAATTATAAAAAAAATACATTTTTTAAATTATTTTTTAAAGTATTTCTTATTATTTATTTAATTTATTTATCGATTTAGCTATTCGGTGGATTTGGAGCAACCTTTTGCCTGCCGTAACACACAACCTCGGACCGTGCCTGTTAATGAGCGTAGTGTCCCATCTAACCATAGTTGGAGCCAACTTTTCCTGTTGTGGCGACAGGCTGGGTGGACTGGCTGGGTGGCGCTCGCGCTGGGGCGTGGTTACTGGACTGTCCAGGCACCGTGTGGGCGCGTGCTGTCACCTACACCTGGAGATGCTCGGGGAACAATGTGAGCACGCGCTCGTTACTTTTACTGTATTGTACAGGACTAAAGTCGGGGACCTGTTTAGTCGGTTAGTTGGAATTTAAAAAAGAAGGAAGGAGTTTTTGACGCTTTTTAGAAGACAGGAACACTATGAAACCTGCGAAGGACGATGGAGAGGTGACGGGGATGACGGTAAATCGGTTTATAGAAGGTAAGGTATTACTCATTGCCATTTTCCCAGCTTTTTGGCACGTGTTGTCTTTCTTTTTGGCCCGTGAGCAGTCGAGGCTATTCCTGTGTGTTTGTAGAAGTTAAAGTAATGGTATGTGTAACGGTATGGAATTCCTTCTTAATTACTTGTAAAATGTTGGCTATTTTTGGCAGTGTTGCAGGTAAGTGAAGGCACCTGTACCCAGAGTTGAAATACGTCACATTTGAACTGTTTTTCATTCAACGTATTTAGAAGATTGAATATAGGGCTGATATATTCAGGCAGATATATGACAATAAAATAAGTATATATATTATTGCTGTCAGGATGAAAAAATGTCATAATAAGCTGAAGTATAGGGTACCCAGCAGAGTCAGTACAAGATTTTAAGGGACCCAAAGAACAATTTGATTCAGAGGCTCAATTCACAACAGGTTAACCACCAGTCGTCACAATATCGCTAATAGATTGTCAAAGGTTTGATTTGTTGCGTTTTGTAGATTAATATTTAGGTAACTGAGCTTCTTTGTGTAGATATGTTAGAATATTTTTGAAAGGACAATTACATCAGAAATATACATAACTGAACTTTATAATGATCCAGTATGCAGGTAAAAAAGTAGGATTGCTTCAACATCTTTAAAACTCTGAGAAGCTTTGACTGAATAAAAAAAATCACCATAAAATGTAAAATGAAAAGTATTTGATAATGTTTTGTGGTTAAAACAAATTGGTTAAAACAAATGTCATTTAATTTGACCTGTAACAGCATCTTTATTGACCCAAAATATCAATACCATGGCATACGGCAATAGAGATTACCCTGCCCTGAAACATAAGGACGTTTAGCTGAGGTTCCTTTTCAGAGCAAAGATTATAAATCAGTTCTAAAACTTAGATAAAAGTTTTGAAACCATGTTTTCTTTTTGGTATATGTGTACATGAACACCAGTACCTTCCATCCTAAGTGAAGCCTCACTTAGGATGGAAGGTACTGAAACCTCAGGTCTGGTGGAAGCCATCCATACGCATCGAGGGACATGCCATTTCCAGATGTAAGCACGCTTTATTAGTTTATCTCTGATTAGTTGTTGAAAATATAATGGAACATGACAGATTTCATTAATTGCCAGAGATGAAACCAAAACTGAATTTTGTAAAAAACAAAACAAAACACACAGGTATGTACAGCCTTGCTACTTTGGTTGGATTTAATAGGGAAAGCAGCAACCAGGTGTTGCTCCTCACTGACTGATCATCAGCAGGTGTGCCACCTCGACTAAAGCAGCAGTTTTTGTTTACTGCTGTTCCACTTGGCAATCCTAGCAAAATGTTGCCAAATGCGTGTCAAGGCGCAGATCTTAACCTGGCAGATATGCCGTAGTAGAGCCTTACGAGACCTGCGCTTTATATTAATGTCTGCAAACCTCAATCAACCGAAGCATTCACATAAAGAGTGGGTTAAAATCCCTGTCCAAAAAAAGTCACTCACAGCTGTTTTATATTGGCTTCATTTATTTATTTATTTTGCAAGAAATATTGACGGTGTCAAATCATTTATCTGTTTTGGTACAAATTGGTATATTAGATTGAAATATTTGGTGAACCTTTTTAAAGATTTTTTTTTTTAGTTCAGATATATCTACATTGTATGATATGCAAAACACATTTGTAAAAGGGTTTTTTCATGACTTTATAGTTTATTAAATGCAATTGTTTATATACCAATGTACCTCAATGTATTATAACTGCAAATTTAGGTTAAAACCTACAACCAGTGATTGCAGCACGTTTAATTGGCCAGAATGAGGCTATAAGTTGCTCCCAAGACTAAAATAAAACAACTTGTTTGGAAAAAATAAACTCAACCTGCAGCTCTTTACTGACTTTAGTCATGCTTTTTTCTTCAACATCAGCTGCTCTGTCACCCTTCTGCTTTCCCCCTGACTCTTAAAACATGGTTTTAGATCGGCCTGGTTAATCAGTTGAAGGCTATATCTGTACAATCCATTTAACAGGGAGGCCATGCCATTTCTTTTTACTGGCAAGCTGCAGTTGATATCAGTGCAATGATTGGGTCAAAACACCAGAGACGAAATGGTAAAGAACAGACGGCTGGCATAACTTTGCAGTATATTACCGTGTAAAAAACCCAAAAAATCAATTACAACATGATCTGTTCTGTCCCAGTTAATGATGTCAAGCTGAGCAATTGCCAGGAACGCCTTATCATAATTTGAAGTTGCGAGTATAAAGTTATTCTCATGCTCAGTAAAACTGCTGAGCACTGAACAACTTTAAGGTGATGATAGGCTGCTTGCCTCTACGTCCTGATACCCACCTCTACATAGCCCCAAGGAGAAATGACCAAAACCATAATTTTTATCAAGATAATCTAATTATTACAAATAAATAACTTATATTTTATATTTCGACTCATTTTCTCTGTGTAAAGTGCATGTTATTACTACTCCTAGTCAGTCAGAGCGGTCCCACCCGGCACGCTGCGGTGCATTTCTAAAGTGTCGCATATGCGACATGCAAATGTCCAACCGCACAGAGGCGCTCCGCTCTGAAACACTCCCAGTGGAATAGGGTGCCTGGCAGAAAGCAGGGCGCTGCCACACCACTTCCACGGTCAGTGGAACCCCGGGGTAAGAATGTCCATGCTCAAAAACCTTCACTGACTATTTGGTTCTGTTCATTCACTCCTTTATTCTGTTCATCTTCCAGTGAATCAAACATCTTTCTGTGGGAACAGAGCCTCAGCAAAATACAGGAATAAATAACAAATTATATTCTGAGTGTGTTTTTTATGTATATGCATTATTTTGGTATATATCAGGGTTTCCGCGGGGCATTAAAAGTCATTAAAAGTCATTAAATGAAATTTTCTAAAATTAAGGCCTTAATTGGCATTAAAAGTCATTAAATGTGATTATCTGTGGCATTAAAAATGGCTTATTTTTTTTCTAAAAAAAATACGGTCATAAAAACAGTTTCTTCAGATATATTATATCAGATATCACTGATTCCGCGTTGTGCGCGGAACTGCTTCCGGTTCATCGTAAAGCTGTATGTTTTTACAATGTTCGGAAAATGGACTCGAGGCAGAGAGAGTGGGAAAATGCTAATTTCATCAAAAGCGGATGGAAAACGGACATGGCTGCAGCCTGTCGACGGTAAAGATGACGAAGAATTTTGCCGTGTTTGTAAAAAAAAATTAAGCTTTGCACAATGGGTGTCAATGCTTTGCGGTCTCACATGAAGTCGGACAGTGTAGTCCAGGATGTACGCAGGTATACGGCGTATACCCACTTATTTTTCAGTCAGCATTGCCTATGTCAACTTCTGGAGCGATATTTGTGTCTTTTGTTTGAGCGCGCAGTGAGGCAGGTATTCAGCGTTTAAACATCACTCGCGCTCAAAACTGATAAACTCTTCTCAATTCACTTTGCTCGCCTTCGGTTCCGTGTCTGCCCGTGACCTGCTGCTTCCACGCATAACACCAGCTGTGAGCGGCTCGTCGTGGGATTCTGCGCTCTTGACTTCAAAAACTGTCTTCAAAAAAACAAAAAAACTGTCCACCTCACCAGCCAATCACAGACAGGTTTCTTTCCATCCAATCAGAGTAGGGCTTGCAAATACTGCATTCAGATGGATTAAATGAAAATGCTGCAGCTTTTGGCAGAAATTACTAAACATAACGGTGGGATTGAAGAAAAAACAACAACCAATAAACAGTTTAATATTTTAGCCTAAAATATTTAGTTTAAAATAATTCCTTGAGTTACTAAGTGAGGTGTGAAAAATGTTTTTGTCTTTTTTCTTTCCAGCTTCTGGGTGATGATGCAAACGTTTCTTGTGATCATAATCATCATCATTGTCATCATTATTTAAAGAGCACTTTAACACGAGGTAAAACAAAATAACATCTAATAAAATGACTTGAGTAAAGAATCAACAGTTTAAAACTTAAAAACAAACAGAAGTTCTTTAAACTGAACTCTAAGATAAACAGGCAAGCAGTGAAGGGAGGCCAGGATGGGGTAATGTGCTTTATTTTATGTTTTTCCATTAAAAGGTGTGCAGCAACGTTTGAACCAGCTGCAGACATTTGAGTGAGGACTGACCGATTCAGAGATAAAGAGAATTACACAAATCCAGCCATGATGAAATGAAGGCTTAGAGTAGTGTTTCCATATTTCTGCCTTGAAAGAATATGTTTTACCTTTGCTTTGTTCCTTAAATGATAAAAATGACTTAACTGAGGCCCCTTTTTGACTGTCAAGTTTAAAATCACCGTCCATTTTAAAATTGAGGGGCTAAACATTCATTGTCAGGGTGTCTAAATCAACAGGATCAACAGTTCTTTGGGTGTTTCAACTGGTATATTTGACAATTCATGATTTGCAAAGACAGAGATTTGAGTTTTGATGTTCTCCTCGTTATTAACTTTATCTCTTTCTATAGATTCTCTTTCTCATTCAATTTAGGACTTTCCATATGCCTTATCATCTACGTCTATATTGAAAAACCTACAGTAAAGTAATGAAATGTTGATTCTGGATGTAGTGTAGGAATTCCTTCAATATAAACCAAAGAACATTTTACATTACCTGCCAGAAGCCGGATTTTTTAATCGATTGACAGCCCTAATATATATATATATATATATATATATATATATATATATATATATATATATATATATATGGGTACTTGTTGATGGCATTAAATTTATTTCTACGAGCATTAAAAGAGCATTAAAAAGCATTAAATTGGGGTTAGTCATTCCTGTATAAACCCTGTATATTGACATTGGGAACTGCAGCCTGCAATACCCAATTAAAAGTACAGGTACTGGTCATTTAATTAGAATATCATGAAAATTCGATATTTTTCAGTATTTCCCTTCACAAAGTTGTAAATTATACATACTGATATATTTCAAGTGTTTGTTTCTTAATTTTGATGATCATAACTGACAACTAATGAAAACCCCAAATTCAGTATCTAAGAAAATTAGAATATTGTGAGAATATCCAATATTGAAGACTCCTGGTGTCACACTCTAGTCAGCGAATTAACTCCAAACACCTGCAAAGGCCTTTAAACGGTCTCTCAGTGTAGTTATGTAGGCTACACAATGATGGGGAAGACTGCTGACTTAACAGTTGTCCAAAAGATGACACCTTGCACAAGGAGGACAAGACACAAAAGGTCATTGCTAAAGAGGCTGGCTGTTCACAGAGCTCTGTGTCCAAGCACATTAACAGAGAGGTGAAGGGAAGGAAAAGATGTGGTAGAAAAGTGTCCAAGCAACAGGAATGACCGCACCCTGGAGAGGACTGTGAAACAAAACCCATTCAGAAATGTGGGGGAGATTGACAAAGAGTGGACTGCAGCCGGAGTCAGAGCGTCAAGAAGCACCACACACAGACGTATGAAAGTTATGGTTCCAGCTTTTGCATTTCTGGTGTCAAACCACTCTGGAACAAGAGACAGAAGCGTCTCACCTGGACTAAAGACAAAAAGGACTGGACTGCTGCTGAGTGCTCCAAAGTTCTGTTCTGATGATAGTAAGTTCTACATTTCCTTTGGAAATCAAGGTCCCAGAGTCTGGAGGAAGGGAGGAGAGGCACAGAATCCACGTTGCTTGAGGTCCAGTGTAAAGTTTCCACAGTCAGTGATGGTTTGGGTGCCATGTCATCTGCTGGTGTTGGTCCTCTGTGTTTTCTGAGGTCAATGGTCAATGCAGCCACCTACCAAGAAGTTTTAGAGCACCTCATGCTTCCTGCTGCTGACCAACTTTATGGAGATACAGATTTCTTTTTCCAACAAGATTTGGCACCTGCACACAGTGCCAAAGCTACCAGTACCTGGTTTAAAGACCATGGTGTCCCTGCCTGACCTTAACCCCATAGAAAATCTATGAGGTATTGTGAAGAGGAAGATGAGATACGTCAGACCTAACAATGCAGAAGAGTTGAAAGCCACTATCAGAGCAACCTCGGCTCTCATAACACCTGAGCAATGCCACAGACTGATGGACTCCATGCCACGCCACATTGCTGCAGTAATCCAGGGAAAAGGAGCCCCAACTAAGTACTGAGGGCTGTACATGCTCATAGTTTTCAGTTGGCCAACATTTCTGGAAATCCTTTTTTTTGTGTTGGTCTTAAGTAATATTTTAATTTTATGAGATACTGAATTTGGTGTTTTCATTAGTTGTCAGGTATAATAATCAAAATTAAAAGAAATAAACATTTGAAATATATCAGTCTGTGTGTAATGAATTATTATATAAAAGTTTCACTTGGAATGAAATTACTGAAAAAAATCTACTTTTTCATGATCTAATTATATGACCGGGCTGCGCAGTGGGTAGCACTGTTGCCTTGCAGCAAGAAGGTCCTGGGTTCAAGTACACCCCTGGGTCTTTCTGCATGGAGTTTGCATGTTCTCCCTGTGCATGCGTGGGTTCTCTCCGGGTACTCCGGCTTCCTCCCACAGTCCAAAAACATGACTGTTAGGTTAATTGGCTTCTTCAAATTGTCCTTAGGTGTGAATGGTTGTTTGTCCTGTTTGTCTCTCTGTGTTGCCCTGCGACAGACTGGCGACCTGTCCAGGGTGTACCCCGCCTCTCGCCCAGTGAACGCTGGAGATAGGCACCAGCAACCCCCGCGACCCCATGAGGGATTAAGCGGTTTGGAAAATGGATGGATGGATGGATGGATAATTATATGACCAGCACCTGTATATTTCAATTAAACTCTATTTATATAGTACCAATTCACAACACATGTCATCTCAAGGGACTTTATAAAGTCAAACTCAATCAAATCATACAAATTGATCAAAAAGTTTCCTATCTAAGGAAACCCAGCAGATTGCATCAAGTCTTGACAAGCAGCATTCATTCCTCCTGAAAGAGCGTAGAGCCACAGTGGACAGACATCTGCATTGTTGATGGCTTTGCAGCAATCCCTCATACTGAGCAAGCATGAAGCGACAGTGAACAGGAAACTCCCCATTAACGGGAAGGAAAAACCTCCAGCAGAACCAGGTTCAGTCTGAACTCCATCTGCCTCGACTGGCTGGGGGTTAGAGAAGACTGAGCAGAGTTACAAAAGCACAGAAGCACACATTGATCCAGGAATCCTTTGTTATATTATGTTTAGGGCTTGGCAACGATTAAAATATTTAATCGCATAATTTGCCTGATTAATCATGATTAATCGCATTGTATTTACAAACTCCAAGAATTAATTCAAAAGTAGTGTAAAGAGCACTTTTATTTTAATGTTCTTCTGCCATATGAACAAAAGTGTTGTAACATTTGTAGCACTTATCAGTAACACATATTTAGTGTAAAGCTCAACTTAAACATGTAAAACAAAAAATAGCAATAATAATAAATTAAAGCTTATTGCCACTGACAGGGAATTCTCTTTATGGGAAAAAAATCTACCAAAAACAGGCAATTTCTGAGGTAACAGCAGGGAGCAGCATTACCATTTTATGTTCAATACCAAAGTTTAACTTGGCAGTGGTTACAACTAACTTGTTTCTGTCATATTTGTTGCTGGAAGAACTTTAAACTGAAATGCTTGCTAACTCAATATGCTTGCATGGTTATTTGACGTTAACACGCGGTTTTTTGTTGTTGCTTTCTCGCGTGCATATAGTGAATGGCAGGGAAAAAACAGGCAAAAACACATGGATACTTTGAAGCGAGAAGCCGACAGCGTCGATGCAGACCCCGCTCCGCACAAAACTTGTTCCGTTCGCCAACTCACCGCCTCGCCTAAGCAAATTCCTGCGGGAAACACCGCCTTCCGCATGTCGGCTTTGTTTTTTTCCGGCCAGCACCTTTCTTCCTCTTTGAATCCGAGGCTTGGCTGACAGCGAGTTTATTGGCGCATTATCGCCACCTACTGTTCTGATTCAAACCCCTACACCGCAGCAACAGACCTTCACAAAATAAAAGCATGTGAGCAACATGCGTTAACCCGCGTTAAAGTAAATATTGCCGTTAATAGTCTAATGAATTAACGCAAAATTAACGCGTTAACTTGCCCAGCCCTAGTTATGTTACATGGTAATAGATGATGATCTGCCCCCTGGATGGTGTCACAGCTAACAGAACGCCAGACCAGGTGTACCTACTATGAAGCGAAAAATGACAGAACAAAAGGTTAAAAACTGAAATATATAATAGACCCTGATGTCCTCCAGTAGCCTAAGCCTATAGCAGCATAACTACAGAGATAGCTCAGGGTAACATGAGCCACTCTAACTAAAAGCTTTGTCAAAAAGGAATGTTTTAAGCTTATTCTTAAAGTAGACAGGGTGTCTGCCTCACGGACCAAAACTGGGAGTTATATATGTATATGTATTTGAGAGGAGAGCAATCCAGTAACTACCAATCCAGCGATGAAAGCACAAACAGCAGCAGTAGAGTTTGACATACTAACATTCAGTGGATCAATAAAGCGTACACACACCCCTGTAATACAACAAACAAACAAACATGAAATCTGGATTTGAGGTGCTAAAAGTTGAGATCAGAAGAAATAATTTCAAAAGTTATTCCACGTTTATTGTGACATGTCTGGTACAATTCTGCCGTAAAAGAAAGGAATCCTATGGAAAAGATTGTATAAAACAATACAAAGCTACAGTCATCCTGTTCCTTAGGTGTGCACATGATTTCCTGAAACAGGTTTAGGTTCAGTTTCAGAATTTAGTGTTTGGTTAGAATCTACTGTAATTGCATGGCACATCTTCACCTAACACTCCCAGAGGTTTTCCCACTTTAGCAAAGAGTGAGAACATCTCTTGTCCATGCATTTTTGTAAGTGATTTTCTCTCAGACTTAGTGCTGGACTCTTTTCTAGGTCATTCCAGAGCTTTAATTTTCTTTGGGTTAAGACATTTTGAAATTAGGACATATGCTTTGACACATTGCAATTTTTGAAAAATAAAATCCCTTTTTTTGTCTTGTCATAAACTTTGGAGAAACGTCCATATTTTCTTTTTAAAGAGGAAAGAAGTTTTGAAACAATGTATGGTAGTCTAAATGTTTTGCTTCACAAAAACGTATTTAACAGGATGTGTAGTCTTAAGATCCAAGGTCCCTACTGGATGATAGAAGATGATCAGCGTTTGAAAAGGTTATTTCTCTAATTTAGTCATCTGGTATTTTGGTCCGATGTACAATGCAAACTAATTAAAGATTAATTTGGGGGCAATGGATGAAAATGTAAAATGTTCTGCTTATTTAGAAGCATGGAAAATTGTCAGCTAATTCCCTGTATTTATAGACACAAGCAGCTACAATGATCAACTCCAATAATAGTGTATTATGACGGTTAACATAATTATTAAACTATTAGAATTTTCCTTTGTGCATTTGACTTTTTTATTTTAAATGCATTTGATATGATGAGAAATTGTTTTATATTTGCTGTTCACAAAACATCTGATCAGATTATGAAGTAGACTTCATGCTTATAAACCTGACAACAAATATAAATTGTTAAAATCTATATTCTGCAATTGTGCCTGTGCTTCAGCCTAGTTTTGGCGCTAACAAAGAAGGAGCGCATATTTCTTGCACTCACACAGGGTTTCATCCCAGACAGATACGTGTTTGCAGATTTACAGCACAACTAGGGTCACGATGGATGAAATATTAAACACCAAATGAAAGCAAACAGTGTCATCGGTCCAAAACACATGTAAACAAGTAGCTTTCCCACAAACGGTGAAATGCGGCATAATGAAAATATTTTCTAGTTTATTTTAGTTAAAACATCTTTGTATGTGAGCTTGTCATTATTATATGTGTACCGTAAGCTTGTACATAAGGATACATGCTGTCCCCTAACCTAATGGCATTTAAGGGGCTGTTGCCATAGAGGATTGCATCACATATCTTTGAACATGTCAAATATAAATGTATACACATTTAATAATGGAAATATTGACAATGAAGTACTGAATATGAAATCATCTGTGTTGGATTCTTTTTTAGTCATTTGAAGAAGTAATTTTTTCAAATTGTTGGCTTACTGTAGCTTTTTTACTTATATAATAACATCCTGGGGCTTATAATTTGAACGATTCACTGAGGCTCAAACTATTAGCCTTTTGACCTCCCATTTGATTTAGCTCGTCATGTAATACTCTAATGTTGAGCCACATTGCTCCATCCTCAAACTTCACAGTCTTTTTCTAAATTCTCCTTGCTTTGGCCTTGGAATTCCCCCTAAATGCCCTTTTTTTTACATCATCCGTTGCATATTGTGTAACTGCCTGTCTTTGTAGGATTACCACTTTTTTATATGCCATTTGGCTGGCACTCTCATCCTGAGCTCCACATGGAGTTGAGAGTGCATACATGTTGTTTTGTTTCCACTGGGTTTTGAACCTCTATCTATGACGCTGTTAACACCATGCTGTACATGTTGACCTACTCAAAAGAGTCCACCCTTGACCCCAGTAATGCTGTGTAACTCGCATTAAAAAGTGTGGGGCTCAAATGTTAACATTTAATAATTAAAATACTTAGTAAACAGTAGGAATATGTCTTGTACTCCCATTTTTTTAAAAAAGGAAGAAAACAAAATCACAGTTAATTACTGTAACTAACTACTGTTAACTACTAGTCTAGCGATAAACCCATACATTATGAGCCATTTACCACGTAGATTGACCTGTTTATCAGCCAATCAGAAACACTTTTTATTTTATCATACCTAAGCACTAGGAGCACTAACAAAAGCAACACTCTGGGAAGAACACTAAAAATGCTTATTTTCACTATCATTGAAGTGTTTAGAAATGAATTCTGAGCAAGAACAAAAATTTCAAGAAGCTCCAATAAAAAAGTGTCATTTTCTATCGAGATTTGTCAACTGTTAACCTGCGGCAACAGAGCTAAATCTGGAGGGCGCTGGTCATTTCATTCCTTTGTCAGGTTCATTCCTTTGGTTGGTTGTTTGGTACCTGACTTTTTGGGTTCAAAAAGGAGCCATCTGCCACAGGACATCAGTTCTTATCTGCCTTGTGGAGTTTTTGCTGATTTATTAGTGAGCAAATTGACCCAGAGTCAGCTTCCACAGATAGCTGAAGGCCAGGCTGAAAATATTACAACAGTTTTTCGGTCTTATTCTTGTAAGCTTTCAATCTTTGTTTGTCATGGAACTTCCAGGTTATGGAAACCTTGGTGTAGGGTTAGAAACATTAAATCTGACTTTGTTGCATATGTGACAAATTATGACCAAGACTTGGGCAACAAAGGGCTTCATCATGACATCACATAGTCAAAAATGTAATCTTTTATCACACAGACTATGCTCCTGACATTGTACAGTGCAATTTTGGCTGTGAAGCATCTACTTACTAAGATGCATGTCAATGTACCAGGGATCTTGCTGAAGCTCAGCAACATCGCACATGGTAAATAAAAGTGCTCTGTTTCAAGATCAGTTTGGCTGCAATGTGTGTGAGTGGTGTATGATTGCTTGTGATATAATTCAGTTTAGTGTTCTGGTGGCTTTCATGTGTAATGATCCGCTATCAGTCCAGTGACATAAATTACAGATTAGATAACACGAATAACAGTTAGAGGTGTGGGTCGGTGTTCTGACCAACCAGGCTATGAATTTCTACTGTGGTGCGCATATCAACAAGCTACATCTATTGGTCTGGTATAAAAAAAACACTACCTTTGTAAGTCCATCATCCACACAGAAGTGTCAAGTAACTAAGCACAAATACTTGGTTAACTTAAGTAGAAATTTTGGTTATTTATACTTCTATTTATACTTTAGTCATTTTTAACCTACTTTGTACTTCTACTCCTTACACTTTGAAAATAGTCTCATTACTTCTATTTTATTTCAGCTTGTCTAAGCATTTAGTCAGAGCTTCAATGGGGTCATAGTCACCTGGTGACATGGTGATGTAGAGCTGTGTGTCGTCAGCGTAGTTATGGTAGCTGATGTTGTTTTTTATAATCTGAGCTAAAGGGAGCATGTAGATATTGAATAGGAGGGGACCCAGGATGGACCCTTGAGAAGCCAACATGTGATCTTTGTCGTCTCTGATGTAAAGTTACCTACTCACACAAAAAAGTCCCTGTCCTTCAAGAAGGATTTAAACCAACTGAGTGCTGTACCAGAAAGGCTGACCCAGTTTTCCAGGCGCTCTAACAGAATGGAGTGATCAACTGTGTGAAATGCTGCACTGACGTCCAATAGTACCAGCATTCCTTCCACAGTCTGCATTTATATGGATGTCATTGAACACTTTGACAAGGGTGGTCACTGTACTGTGGTGAGCACAGAAACCTGACTGGAAAACGTCAAAGCTGCTGTTCATAGTTAAGGTGTTTAATTGTTGAAACACAGCTTTTTCAATAATTTTACTGATAAAGGTTTGAGATGGGCCTGTAGTTCTGCAGTAGTAGTTTATCCAAATTATTCTTTTTCAGCAGTGGCTTGATAATTGCTGTTTTAGGGACTGAGGGAAAACACCTGACAGAAGGTGTTTATTATCTGAGTCACATCAGACGTTATGACAGGCAAACATTTCTTAAAGAAGGCTTTAGGCTGAACATTGAGGCAGCAGGGGGAGGAACTTAGCTGGGGATGTTCCTTCTGATGTCTTCTAAGCTTTTGTAGTTTATGTGGCTGAATTGGGACATTTTGTCAAGATCAGTTCTAGTTGGAGACAGCTTTGGTACAGAACTTGACATGGATGTACAGTACAGACTGCCTCTCTAGTATAGGATAAATGTCTGGAGACTGGCTACTCATTGACCACTTCCTTGTTTCCCTAGTGGTATATTTTCATTCATTGTCTCATCCTTATTGTTCTGTTAGAGCTAAGAAAGATCTCATCCAATATGATTTTGTACTCCATTCCAGCCTGGTGCAGGTCCTCAATCTTTTCCCTGATATCCTGTGACTGCTCTTTGGTCTTGTCCATGGTGGTGGAAAGGTTAGACCGGAGTGATATGTTGAGATCAGAACTACCTGTAGTTGACTGATCGCAATCTGTGTGGCCTGTAACATGTCTTTTGGAGCCAGATTTCTAGCTGAGCTATAGGGATCAAATACATTTGAAGTTTAAAGTTTGTCCCTTTTTGTTTTTATTTTTTGGTATCTCGTCAATAAAATAAACCTAAATTGGACTTTTCCTGTGTTTGAGCAAAATTACAAATCTGATCAAATAAATTAATATTCCAACTGCTGTAAATCAACCAGCGACATAAATTGAAAAAGGTGGGAACATGAAGATTCAACCGGGTCTTGCGGGCTTTTTTGTGTCTCTGTTTTCTTATTTTACCAGGCAACACCTACTCCACAGACTCTCCACAACCTCAGTTTCTCTCTGATATTCATGGATGCTTGATTGCGTTTGATAATAGTGTTAATTGTTGTTTGAGTGTCATTCATTAACAACTGTGTGGTGTGAGTGTGGTGAAACTAAGTAGCTACCATCAAAGTACACTCAGCTGAAATACACTGACATTGGCCAGTCAGTTCAGTTCCAGCTCATTTATTTGTCTTTAGAAACCCTTATCTGCTGAAATCTAATGAACATGTTTAAGAGTTTAATTTATGAAGGCTTAATTAAAGCACCATGCCTACATATTTAACTCAATTACAATAGGATCCGTCATCTTTAACTGATAATACAAAATATTACCCCAATAATTTCAGTAAAGTTTGCTGTTCATGTCACCTTTTAGGATAATCCCTGTTTGACTCCACTAATGTATATGAATAATATTATTGCTTAATTGCTCTAATAATTTTAGTAATTTGTTTATTTCTGCTCCCTTTTTGCAACAGCTTTAATATTAAATTACCAAAAAGCTGTAGAACAAGGCATTCTCCAGTATGAAATTCTCACAGTATGAATTAAAAACCCAGCTATTATTATTATTATTATTATTATTATTTTTAGTGTTATTGTTATTACTGTTATTGTTGAGCAGAATACAACAATATATAATATTCTACTTGTAAATAGGGCTGATTACCATGACCTTTAATTCTGAACACTCAATTGTAGGATCTCACAAAAGGGAGTACACCCCTCATTATGTTAAATAATTTAGTATATCTTTTCTGGGACAATAATGAAGCTCTGACACTTTTAATACTATGTAGTGTATAAGCAGTAAATGTGCAGCTTGGGTAACAGTGCACATTTGTGTGTGTGTGTTGGGGGGGGGGGAGGGGAGTGGTGGCCAAGTGGTTAGAGTAGGATGCTTACATCCTGGAGAGGCTGCAAGGTTCTGTGTTTGAATCCCTCATACTGCCACTCTGGGTCCCCAAGCAAAACCCTTAGCCCCGGAATGCTTCCCGGGCAACACACAGTGCAGCCCACTACTCCCTAATGGATGGGTTAAATGCAGAGAATGAATTTCATTAGAATGTATGTTGCGATAACAAAGATAATTATGTTATACATTTGTTATTTCAAAATAACAACACATAGCCATCAACGTCTAAACTGCGGGCAACATAGGTGAGCACATCCCTGAGTAAAAATGTTCAAATTGTACCCTAAAGTGTCAATATTTTATGTGGCCAAAATAATTTTGGCTGTCATGACTCTCTTGGTCATGGAATTAACTAGTGGTCCCCAACTAAAATTACACCCACAAGATGGCAAAATGAGTAAAAACCAGTCTTTGAAGAGTGTGTTTGCAAACGGATACGGCCCTATGAAGAGACAGAAGAAGAGCCTGCAACTTCCAAGAAACAGAAAGCCGTTGTTAAAAGATAATACTAGGAGTCCTATTCAAAATAATAATAATAATAATAAAATGGATTCATCGGTACGGGTAATTCCTACGCACAATGCCCGTTCTGAATAATATGTAGCTACCAGCTTTCTAATGAGGTAATGAAGTCTTCAAAACTGCTTCATGAGACCAAAAATCCTGTATTTAAAGATGAGACAGCTGCCTCTTTCGGCTTGCACCATCACTCGGCAACTTGAGGAAATACCAGAGGACACCATGGTACGCACTCCAGGTCCACAGACATTGACAACATAGCAATACTACTTATGTGTGATATCTTTGTCAGGAGTATGTGCATGAGGATATGTTATGTGCACTATTGTTGCCAACTAAAACCACAGCCGCAGAACTAATCAAGTTGCTGTATAATTATATATCAGGAAAAATGAAAAGGTCCTTATGTGTTGGCATATCCACAGACAGAAGTGCTGCCATAACCAGACAACTGACTGGATTAACTGCTCAGATTAAGGAAATTGTTCCTGAATGTGAGTCTGCGCATTGTGTCATTCACAGGGCAATGCTTGCGAGTCGAAAAATGTCACTGGAATTTAACAGCATATTAAATTATATTATTAAAGTTATAAACCATATCAAATCACACACTCATGTCTATTCAAACTGCTTTGTGAGGAGCTGGCTGTGGTGTACAGATGCCTCTTATACACAGAAAAAAAAAATGGTGATGAAAGGAAGATCACTGGCCAGAGTGCTTGAGTTACAAGAGCTGCTGCGGAGATTTCTCTTAAAAAAAGTCACCGCTGGCAGCACATTTCAGTGATGAGGAAGGGACTCACTTATTTGTGTGGCATTTTCAAACTGCACAGTGAACTCAATCTGTCACTTCATGGGAAAATGACAACTGTCTTCAAGTTTGCAGATAAAATAGCTCAACCAAAGCTGGATTTGTGGGCACTGCACGTGAACAGAGGTATATTTGACATGTTTCAAATATTAGCTGTGATTTTGGAAGAGACTGAGCCTCTTCCAGCTGGTGCAAGTTCACCTGTCTTTGCTTTTAAGAGTTCAAGCATTACTCCTTAACCACAGAAGACCCACAACTCCCAAAGAATGTGTCCAATACCCAATTCTTAACAAACCAGAAGAATCCAACGTGTCCTAAGCAAGAAGATCAATTGCTGGAGACAGCAATTGATAAGGTCATTATAGTTACTAAAACTAACAAAATTACGAAACTAGAAGGAAAAAACATTTTAGTCAACTGAAAGAAGAAAAAAAACGAACTGAAACTGTAATAGTTTACAAAACGATTGAAAACTAACTGAATTTTAAGAGAAAATGTATTTAGTTTTCATGTGTGTCTTTATCATAATGCATTAACATGAAGTCTACTTACCTGTTGCAGCTTTTGCTTTTTTCACTGTACTGCATTACACAAAATCTATGATTGTTTTCTAGGATTTTGTTACACACAGCTATTTCTATTTTTTTCAGTCTTACTCCTGGTGTGTAATTCGTATTATATAAAAGACTAAAACTATAACTGAAACTAAGCATTTTCAAAAAATAAAACCTAAACTAAACTAGCAAATAAATACTAAAAACTAATTAAATCTAAAATAGAATTGAAAATCATAAGTCAAAACTAAATGCAAATAAAAACTAATGAAAATTTCAAAACTATTTAAACCATGAATTGACAGCAACCTTGAAAGTATGTTCCACAAAACAGCTCTGCTAGTGTTCTGCAAATAAAGTCACAGCAGAATACCCTAAGATTGCCAAAACAGCACTGAAACAAGCTAAGGGCATCCACTCATTCGGCATAATGGTGAGTTTTATTTTTCTTGCACTTTAAATTGTTTTTTGTTATGTATCTTATTTTTAAAGCATGTTTAAATGTTATCAAGGGTAACCAGTTAGTGTTAGGGAGAAGGGAGGGTGTTTTCTCATGTTGTTACAAGGACGCTGCTAATAAAGTTGCTTACAGGCACCCAGGGGCTTCACATTATACTTAGGAAATACAACTGGTTTTAAGCAGGTTGGATCATTTTCTTGTTTGTTGTTTAATTTTCTTATTTATTGTTGTATTTTTTTACTGCAATAGAGCTTGACTTGAATCCTCTTTCACTCCATTACGACATCATGAATGTGGTGGATTTTAGAGACCGTGGCTTCTTCGCATTCCATTTGAGGATGTCCCACAGATGTTCAATAGGGTTTAGGTCTGGAGACATGCTTGATCCGTCCAGTATCTTTTGTCAGATTTTAGTTCTATTTTCATTTTGACACTTAACGGAAGAACAAAAACGGAGGCAGATAGTCAGTTTAAAGGATTTGTTGAATGAAGTGTGTGGTTAAAAACAGAATATAAATTGTCAGGCAGGGGATGGTTCAGCGGGAGGGCAAGGAGAGCCTTTACCGATGCAGGAGCGGAGGTTGACAGGAGTTTCAGGAATGCTCTTGAGTACATGGCCTGGGAGGGTTACTTGGATCCTCTTGAGAATGCTGGAACAGAGCTGGAGCTGAGTGACGATCCAGCAACATATCAAAAGGGCTCTGCAAAGGAAAAGCATGGATGAGTCACAGGAATGATAAAAGGCATCAAGGCAAGATTCTTAGAGACAGGATCTTAGTCAGGTTACCGCTCTGGGTGACCAAGAGCTCTGACGTCTTCACGCTGACTCCTGCTCTCTTTTAGCTCCTCTTGATTGCAGATGATTAAGTACACTTGTGGCTACATCTGGCCAGTTGTACCCTGCTGGTAGAGGGAAAAAGAAACACCACCCACCACACAGATCTGTGCGTCGTCAGCAAGGCAGTGGGCGTCTTGGAGGTGTATTTAGGATTGTTTTAATGTTGAAATACTGCCCTGTGGCCCGTTTCTGAGGGGAGGGGATTATGCTTTGTTTCAGTATGTCACTGTATTTGTGGCATTCATAATTCTCACAATGAACTGTAGCTTCCCCCAGCCAGCACTTCTCATGTAGCCCCAAGCCATGACACTCCCACCACCCTGCTTAACCGTAGGCAAGACATGTTTGTCTTTGTACTCCTCATTTGGTTGCCGCCGCAAACACTTGACACCATCTGAACCAAATAATCTTATCTTGGTTTCATCAGAACACAGGACATAGATCCAGTAAGCCATGTCCTTAGTCTGCTTGTGTTCAGCAGTGGGCTTTCTTGTGCATCATTTTTAGCTGAGGTTCCTTCTGGGACGACAGCCATGCAGACCACTTTGATGCAGTGTATGGTGTGAGCACTGACAGGCTGAAGCCCCACTCCTTCGAACTTTACAGCAATGCATGGCAGTGCTCAAAAATCTATTTTGTAAAGGACAACTTCTGGATATGATGCGGAGCAGGTGCACTCAGATTCTTTGGTCAGCCATAGCAAGGCCTCTTCTGAGTGGAGCCTGACCTGGTAAACTGCTGTATGGTCTTGGACACCATGCTGGAGCTCAGTTAAAAGGGGACCTATCATGCAAAATCAACTGTTTGAACCGTTAAATACATTTTTGTTGTGTACTTGGAGTCTTTAGGAGTGCAGCAAAGGTCATTTTAGTCTCTTCAGGTGCTGCAAAAAATATCATTTTATTTTGTTGGGGTCATATTTTTCAATCTGTTCAGTTTTCTCTATTTCGTTTTGTGAGCAATACCATCACAGCTAAACAAGGTCACAGACTTCCGGCTAACCAATTTTGCGAATCCGTCATTTTTACTTCTCACTGTGATTTTGTAGTCCAAGCTGAAGAATGCCGATACTACAAGTGGATAAGTGAAAATGTTTGGTTGTTGGGTACGTCAACTCACACAATTCATTACACCATCCCCTGGCATATTGCAAAAAAGGCCAACTAGGATGGAGTGGAACACTTTGTGACCTCGTGAGGGGCGGGGTTCTTTGCCTTTTAAATAGACCGCACCAAAATGAGTTGCTCTCAGAGGCACCTCAGAACAGGGGTAATGGGGTCTGTGGTGCAACAATAAAGAGGAATTCACACCCAAGCATTGCAGTTTCCCTTTATATAAACCACAACTGAATGATATGAATATTAAAAGGAAGGATTTAAAAGCATTATATGTCTCCTTTAAGGGTGTTGGCGCTCTTTTTATAGTCTTGGACATCTTGATGTGGAGCAACAAATCCTTTTTTTAGAATCTTGGAGAATCTTTTCCGTAAGGTGCCATGTCAAGCTTCAAGTGATAAGTATGGAGGTGTGAGAGCAATAATGCTAAATTTAACACATGCTTCCCATTCACACCTGAGACTTTGTGACACTAATGATTCACATGATACTACAGAGGGAAAATGGCAAATTGGGAACATTTTTACCATTCTCACTTAGGGGTGTACTCACTTTTATTGCCAGTGGTTTAGACATTAAAGGTATACTATGCAACCGGGGTTGATTTTCCAGCAAGGCTCCCCCCAGAATGTGAAAGTAAAAGTGCACTGTCGTAAAGATGCTCAGCTGTTCTCCTGGTTTCTCCGTCAAGCCAGGCGGGGTTGTTTTGAGCTTAGCAGACAGGCGAACGCAACGAATCACCATCCTGCTGTTCAAGCAGAGCTACGAGGGAGTGCCCTCCCCTCCTCCTCCGTCCCCGCCAGTGGAGTGAGGGGAGCGGGCGTCCCCGAAGCAACCTCCGCCTGGCCTGGGACCGCTGGGCCCGGACGTCGGCTCGCGGGGGAGTTGGGGAGGGCGAGGGTCCCGGTCCGCGCGACGCGCTGGCCGTCTGTTTTCGTATGCCACCCGGCCGCCGGGGTGTCTCGTCTTTCCTCCCTCCCCTCCGTTCCCCCCGATGCCCGGTGCCTCCCGAGCCGCGTCCGAGCGTCGCGCAGTACAGTTTGAGAACACAGATAAGCACACAGATGAGCGGTGAACTTTTAAACCCCGCGGTTCCGTCGCACAGTTTGAAAACACAGATCAGCACACAGATGAGCGGTGAACTTTTAAACCCCGCGGTTCCGTCGCACAGTTTGAGATGTATATAAGTACCACGACTGAAAAACTCGTACAGTGTATGCCCGGCTTAACACAGGGAAAGTATGAACATGCACACAGAGAGAGAGTAACCATTCCAATGTTACTTACAATCGCATCAGCAGAAACGCGAGGTCCGCGTCAGCCTTGCAGCCTTCTTTCTCTTTTAGCTCTCGCCATTCGGAAAAAGCTTTCCCGATGTTCACCCGTGTACGACTCTTCTCTCTTTCCAGAGCCCTTTTCCTCTTTCTTGTCTGCTCCGACATGGGCTTTCGCTGTTTTATCGGCGGTTCCGCCATGATAACTGCACAGATATCGCCACTGCGCTAGCACCGAGCATGCGTTTCACTGGGGGCGTGTAGCAGTTCTCGCCGTAAAGCAAGACCGACTCTCGCGATCTTGCACGAGATTCTGAGCCTGTGGGCGCGGGCCGAGGGCTCCTGCAGTTGCAAGTGCGGTATTTCCCCCACAGACCACCAGGGCGGCCAAGAAAACCTTTGTTCAACCTGAAATGACTCATTTAATCATCCAAAACGGTATGGAACACATTAATTAACTGAAAAATGTTGCATAGTATGCCTTTAAGGGCTGTGTTCATGTTCAGGTTTATCTATATAGCATATTTAAAAACAACTGTAATGTTGACCAAAGTCCTGTACAGAGGTGTTGAGTTATATTGAGGGGACAACAAATTTACTGTTTTACAAGCTGTACACTGACTACTTTACACTGTATCAGCTTCACGTCTTCAGTGTTCTCCTATGAAAAGATATAGCAAAATATTTACAAAAGTGTGAGGGGCATCCCCACTTTTATGGAGATACTGTATATTATTTGTCTCAAAATCATGCAAAAGATCCAATAACTGTGATGTCAATATTTGCTAAAGACACACGTTGGTATAGTCAGTGTGTTATTGACAAAGTGCAAACATTTTGTGTAAGTCTGTTTCTTTGTGTGTGTGGGTATGTGTTGTTATAGTGTGTCGTTTTATGACGGAGACATTTTATTATTCTCCATGGAAAGCGGCTCTTGGCCAGCATCTGAAAAAGGACAATGTAAGGCAGGAGCCATTGAGAAGAAAAGGAAATCCCACCCAGTGTTTGTCCACTAAGTGTGTCTTTGCTGTCTTCCTGCTTAGAGCACAATACAGCAAGGTGCCCTTTGTAGTTTATTGCTGTTTTAATGTTCCCTGTAGGTGCACAGAATTTTAAAGCTTGCTGCAGAGTGACATGTTTTCACAAGTCACCCTGGATAAAGGAGAAAGTTAGCTTTTTTTAAATGAGACAGTTTGATCTATTTTGATTATGGTGACAAACATTCTTGCATAACTATTATTGGTTCAAAGTAGGTACCTGCAGCTGTTGCTGTTAAAATGAAAAACTCCTCTTGACCTGAATAATGATCATCAGGAAATTATATTTTTCCTCCAAATGGTATGTCTCTTCTTTCAGTATTAGATTTTTAAACACATCTGATAACATTAAATGCACAAGCAGTGTTATTGGATTTACCTTGACCTTTTAACCACACATAATAAATTTACCTTTTTGGCAAAGATGGAGAAATAATGCTCCTCCCCACCACTGATTAATGACAGTGTCGTTCTATTACTAATGGTGTTAACGTTAAGAATGGGTCTCAACACTTTACATGTAATTTTCTGTGTCCTCTTAAGTTTTATTATAAATATTCAGATCTATATCCAAACAAAACAGCTATAAAGTTTTAAGTGTGGTATTTTGGTCAGGTTGGTTGTTGTCATTTTGTGATTGTAAGGGTTAAATGATTTCCGCAACAAAAGGATGATATGTGTGATTTACTTGAAGTTAAAAGTGCCTTAGTCTTCCTTTCTTTAAGAAATGAGAATCTGGAATAAAACATTTCCTGTGAGTGAAATGTTTGGATGTAGATGTGTAAACATCTACGGGGTTAATGAGGGTCTAGCACTGAAAAGGGAATCAAGTAACGGACATTGTCTGAGAACACTACATCTGCCATCTCCACAGCTGCTCTTATGGATAATTCTGGTGACCAATCTTTACCTTCACCTTGTTTCCATTTAGAGTTAACTAAGCAGGAGTTCTTTAACAGGTATGATCTACTGTGGTTACCTTTAGTTGTCAGTGTTTTGAGCAACTACAGTTTCCAGTAGAGGGCAGTGTGTATGTACTAAATATTTGTTTCACAAGATGATGGTATTTACATTGGTGTAGTTATAGCTGGCTAAAACACCTATACTGTGGATGTAATTATATCTTCTACTCTGTTGTTGTTATTGGGAGAGAGAACATATTTATAACTATATTTTAGTGTTTATTTGGACAAATCATTGTAACCTAATCTCAATCATTTGTACAATGACTTGAAAAAGTAATTTTCACATTTTTGTCAAATTACAACCACAAACGCAAAAGCAAAATGATACATGATTTTCACTGTCTACAAAACATTGATTGCAGTTGTGTTTAGCCCCCTTTTGTCAGATAACCATAAATGAAATCAAGTGCCACCAGTTGCTTTAATCAGAGACACAGCCAAAAGGCCCAAATCTGCACAAGCAACAGAGATTCACACATCAGGGCGGAGGATCTGTCTACAGGATGACTATTAGCCCTTCAAGTTTTAAACATCCCAATGACCACTACTCAGTCTATTATCTGTAAAAGTAAAGTACATGTCATGGCTGCAAACCTATGAAGAAGTAGCTATTCCGCTAAACTGGTAACATTAATGTCCAGAAAACCAGCCAAGACGTCAATAGTAACTCTGGAGGAGCTGCAGAAATCCACTGCTCAGGAAGGAGCTCTATTGAGAGAACAACTATTAGTTGTGCATACCACAAATCTGAGCCCGTATTCATGAGGTATCCCAAGACTAAAATGCTCTCATGGTATTCTTACACTGTGCTATTTTGACAATCTTATAAAACTATTTCGTGACACACTGTAAAACGTGGATTTAATCATCTTTGGTACGATGTCAGGTTTGATCTGTGCACAAATGATCACCATTTACTACTAAATCAGTTACGATGTACGACAATAAGCAACTTAATCAGCCCGCGCCACATCAGCGTATGCCATCCATCTACAGCACCAACCGTATTTAATATAAACAAACAAAATCTGTTCAGCCGCATGCTTTGCTTTTCAATCCTAGATCCATCCTAAACAAAACTAAATTGAAGAGTTTTCTTTAAAGTAATCTGTTTAATCAAACGTCAATGTCCTTTCATAAATACTATAAAAAGGTTTGGCAAAATGTCCCAGTTCAGTGCATCAACACCTGCGGCAGCCCCCCCCCCCCCCCCCACCCTTCCAAAACAACAACAAAATATCCGTCTTGGTCTAGGCTACCACAATTAAAGCTTTCACCAGTTTGTAATTGCCGTGCAGTCCGACATGCGACATAGCGGATGAAGATTCACCTTCCTCTGTGCTCCGTGTGGCGGTGGGTTTGAAAACAGGACAGGCCGTCCCTGACGTATTCCCTTTTTTTATTTGTGGAGCAGTGCCGTTAGGGAAGCCATTGAGGCTCTCATATCGTGATGGCTCTGGTTAGTAGACGTAGGTCGTAGCAGCTGTCACACAGTGAGATAGTGTCAGATATTTTTAATAATTATCAGATATTAATTGGAGGTTATCTTTGGTCACAAGACTCTAACAACCCCAGTCCTTGAACCTGTTTCACAGTGCGATGTAAGACTGCAGATTTATGACCAAAGATTTCACCAAGATTTACCTGCCGTCCTCATCTTTGGTCTGCCATGGCCATAATTGCTGTGAAATCTTAGAATTTCTGGAATCCTAAGATTCATCTTAGAATTTTACCTCGGTAAGATGAAAGTTATTCACAAAGTGTGTTTTTCCTTAAGAGAGCTCCTAAAGTGGAAAAAAAATGTTAGGAGGACTTTTAGCAAGCCTAAGAGTGACTTAGGCAGGGAAGATGGCAGAAACAGATGGTGGCTCATCCACCACCTAACTTAAACAGTGGAAAAATATTTAATAATCATGAATAAAAATTGGGAAAATGTACAAAGAATAAAGCATAGATAAATTGTTATATTATTCACAGACTGTAAAGTGTTCTCAATAATAAACATTATTATTAAGAAGAATTTAGAAGAATTGGAGATAGTGTCGGAAAAATGGATACATAAATACACATCCTAGACAAGATAAAAGAGGTGAGAAAGTATTTGCTGTATTGTACATTATGATTTAAGTACCCACAGCCTAAATGGTCATCTAGCAATTTGCTTGTTCAATGCCATCTCCTGTCTGGCTTTTGTTGTGCAATTATGCTTTTAAGTTATTTAGTGTTTAATCAAATAACCCTCTGTCTTAGGTATTGTCCAGTGAATATCAGACCAATTGGCTGATATTAGGACAATAGGTGAAGAGTTATTCAAACACTAGCATTCTTCTAACAGCAAACTCTGCACACATATGGAATAAGTGACTTCTCTTGCAGTATAATAATTTATTAACGGAAATACATGCACATCCTTTCTGTTCTGTCTCCTTTCTGTTCTGTCTCTCTTCGAGGTCGGTCGTGTTTTCCTCTCCTCTCTAGCTTTCACCCGCCCTTCCCCCCTCTCCTGCTCCTGCTGCTATGTCTTGTCTTTCTGAGCACTTTCTTCATATCAACTCAACTCTGAAAAACATGTATCTGGTAAGCTGGTCTCTCAATGCTATTGATAATTTTTTTTTGACGGGTAGGCAACGAAAGGGGGACCCGTCCGGTCCTGATTGACTCATTTTGTGGGATACACCCTATATTCTTGGATGGAAAACGGTGTGTCTTTCGATTTTGTCATTCCTGGACGTTTGAAACTTTTGCTTGTTTGGATTCAGGATACCTGGATTTCTACCTTATTGGATCTGGTGGATTTTTGATGTATCAGCAAATACAGCGGATGTCGGTAGCCATTTGGCCTTGATCAGGCTGCCGGCTGCATATGATGCGCTCACTAAGGCGGTGAATGGACAGACCTGGAAGGTGGAGGAGCAAAGCCGAAAAGCTGGATGTGCTGGAACGCAGACTGGCTTCGGTGGTTTGAACTCAAGGGGAATTTGGGATAAAATCTGGAAGTGAAGCGCGGAAAAGCCCAACAATTTGGAAAATTGGATTTCACCATTTGGAGCCAGCAAAAGACTTAAAGCTGACAGGAAAGTCAGAGCAGCTGTATCATAACAAATAAAGTATTTGGTCTGCCTCATTATCTCTACTCCTGGATTGTTATGAGGAACGAGCTCAGAACTCTACTCTACCCTGCTACCCCCTCCCCCGCTGACATCTGCGGATGCTTTCTGAACTGTTGGCCGGCTGATAACATCAAGGACAATGGCCTCTGGAGTGTGTTCACGGAAATATAAACACTTTCACCCAAACAGACACACATAACTGATGCTCATATAAACTGATGAACTTACACGCAACTAGTCTCTAATGTTTACCTTCTGCTATATGTGTCTCGTCTTATTTGTGCTTTTTGTGCAAGAGGTTTTTGATATCTCAAACTGTATCCTGTTATAGGATAATGTATGAGGTATGTTTTTTCCCTCCCACCTTCCTTTGTTGAAAATCTATCTTTTCCACAGATTCAAAGGCAGCGCCCGGTGGGCACTGTGTAATGCGGTCCCTTGGCAGCAAGGCCCCAGTAAATCGTCTCCCCCTAAAATGTTTGTGATGTTTTGTCTTGGCGGTTGTACTGAAACAGCAATTTCCCTCTGGGATTATTAAAGTATGTCTGATTCTGAGTCTGATCCAGGGAACACCGTTATATCATTTTGTTTACCTGAATTAACAATATATTCCAATCAACAGCTCTTATTTACTATGCTAGTGAACGTCACTAAAACTACTAAGCAAAATTAAGATTAAATAAACTAAAGCTATACACACAAAAAGAACAAAAGGACAAATAAAAATGGTTGAAAATCATCACCATAAGAATGATTCAATGAAGAATGCAGAATTCAGTGAGAATCTTTAGGTTAGAGAACCAAAGTCCATCTTAAAGGATGTAGAATGAGGTCATATTAGCTCAACTAATTTAGAACATATGGTATGTATTCAAGTGAGATAAAACATAAACCATAAAACTTTACTTGAGAAAATAACACTTTAAAGAATGATTTGCTGAATTAAAGATCAATAACTTTTAGGAAACTTGATTTTAGATTATTGTAATTTTTCTCCAGAAATAAGTACGTTTGTATTGGTAACTTGAGATAGAGGAGGGAGCTGTAAGGGGCCGAATGACTGGAGTTACGTTGGGAGCGTATCCAGGTCACGTGGCTCTCAAGGCTGGGTTATGCTTGAGGCATGTACGTTCCGTGCAGAAATGAGACGTGTGGACACAACCTCTGCAGCATTTATGCACTGTGTGGCTTTTCATCCAAAGTAACACTATTCTCCCTTACTTTCTTCCAGGAATGACTCCGATTACTGTCCAGGAATTGCTAACAGTTTGTTGATAATGGTGATCTTTATGGGCTGAATCATAAAGATGTCTTTATTTACGAACCCCAACCAGAATGGGGTCTTGCTCATCCGCCATGTTTTTCCACACGGGACTGTCCGCGTAGTTAGGAATTTTCCTAGGTGTGAGGAACTCCTCGTCAAGCATCAACCAGGCTTTAGCTTGGTAGCTTCCTCTTTTTTTTAATCCAAAATACCATTAATCAACATTAATCTACCCTATTAATGTTGTACACTCCTAGCACTATCGAACGATTGCGGAGCAAAACCAAAACAAGCATTATGTTTAAACAAAATGTTATGTTTTACTTATTAGGAAGGCTGTTCGGATAGCTAATAGCGGCTAATGCTAGTGAACATTATACAGTGTGTGTATACTGTGAGCCTCCCCGAGCCTTACCTTTCACAGTCGAGCGTACCTATTGCCTACATTTTTTGTGATAAATTCCTACAATTCCCCCACTTTCTGCCAGTGGGACAAAGCAGCAGAATGGATGGTAAAATGTTTGATTAGCTAGTTGAACACCTAGAGACTTTCCTTTTCTAACAAGCACCCACCGCACACCTTTCTGTGCGAACAGAGGACTGATGCCGTGCGTCCTTACGACCACCTGTTTGGAGCAGTGTATCAAGCTCTGTCACATATAAAACAGTTTGATGTGAAGACTTCTTGCCGCCGAGCAGTTTATAGTGTGACCACACATAGGCGGTCGTAAAAATTGTACTGTACGTACATTTCTGCGCAGAGCTCACCTTGTGTTTGCGGGACTCATGTCCATGCAAGTATGTCTGGGCCTTTAGGGCTTCCGGGGGATCGCTGTGCGGCTCACAGAGATCCAGTTCACGGTTTCCTCCAGCCGTAAGACGCTCTTCACGCAGTCTCGGATCAGCTTTCCTGCAAAAGTTGAGAAAGATCACAAAAGCTGGTTCTGTAGAGTAGAGGTCTTCAACCCTGGTCCTCAGGATCTACTGATACACTCTTGCCCGCAGTATATTCTGTGCAGTAATCTTAAACCTTTATTTACAGACAATCCCTGACAAATTAGAGTGTGCAATAGGCTTTACCAGTAGTGTGATGCGAATTACATGCAAAACGTTATGCCTGGCGGAAACTCCACACTGCATATCCTCTCGAACCCACCCTCCATACTGTGAAATGAGGTGGCAGCATCGTCTGGAAATGCTGTCACCGGAGATAGAAAAGAGAGGTTTTTTTTAAAACCATGTTATTTTCCTTCCACTTCACAATTATGTACTGCTTTGTTTTAGTCACACGAAATCTCAGCAAAATAAAGTTGAGTGTTGTAATGTGATTGTTCAAGGGATTTGTGTTGGAGGGCTCTGTATTTAGTTTGTTTGAACTAAAATATCCATTCCCTTTTTTGTCTTGTTTTGCATTCAACAGTATTTTGCCTCTGTTTTTTCTAAACTTCTAGGGTTGCTTTTAAAATTGTATATCCCTATTTTGGTTCTTCATTTAAATTTTTCTGGACCTACTGGTTAGGTATTGGGGACCCAAGGCCTAATCAAGTAACCTGACAGAAGCCAGACGTATGTCGCTCCGCCTTGCTCCACTCACATACATCTGGGACATCGCCCGTAGAAAGTGATTTCTCCAACCAATTTTATGGTCTGGCCAATCAGGACGCAGGGCTGGAATTTCATAGATGTGACGTAGCGGAGACGCGACCATGACGTGAGACTGTTTTGATAGCAATGGCGGCTCGCATCGAGGAAGCAAACGTTAACATTGATGCTACTATTTCTTCCGTGTTGTCCAACCTACCTAATATTGTTTCATTAAAAGAACATCAGAGAACGGCTCTGAAGGCTTTTGTTGGTGGAAACCATGTTTTCGCCCTTCTCCTGACCGGATTTGGCAAGTTTTGTGTTGACATAGAACTAATCTATCAAACTTATGAAAAAGTAATTTTCCCTCTAGATGGAGCAAAGGCTAAAATTACAAAGTTGAAATTTGCATTACAGAATAATGTCCCAACTTAGTTATTAAATGATTTCTGGAAGCCATAATTGCAGCTGTAAATAAGCAGCTGGTTCATAAAACCTTGTGGTTCTAGATCAAACACAAGCCAGGGCTTCAGACTGCGACCGATTTGATCATACATGCCACTAAAACGTTTTTTTTGCTAGCATTCTTTTCTTTGTTGCACTGGTATGCCTAACTTGTCAAACATCTTGTCCTGTGCAAAAATGTAGATGTTTTTCTGTCTGCGTATATACAGGAAGAAAAATATAAGTTAAATCAACATCCACATACAGCAAACATGTAGTCAGTTACCTTTTAACTGTGTTTTTTGGACCACAGAATGATCTGATTTGCCTGTTTAACTTATCAGCTTGTCTGATTTATTGGAGAAGGCACTTAGTAAATCCCTGTTTACATTGCTGTCAATCTGCGACTGTGGCTCAATGGTTAGAGTAGTTGTCTTGCAATCTGAAGGTTTTGGGTGTGATTACAGCTCCCACTATCACATGTCAATGTGCCCCTGGGCAAAGCACTTAACCTCAAGTTGCCTACCGAGCTGCATATCAGTGTATGAATGTTAGGGTGACCACCTGCTAATAAGCCCAAGGGGGGACAAGGGGTATGTTTCTGAGGGACAAAGTGGGACACTGCTTGGCGCGGCGGTGCCCCCACCTCACGGGCAGACTCACTGATAGTGGTTTACACATTTCTAGCACATACCACCTTACATGGTATATTAATAATGCCCTATTCCCATAAACATGTGTAATTGCTGATGTATGCTCATGAATAGGCCAACCAATGTGTATTTCTTTCTAAGTAAAGATTCATAATACTTTGAACATTCAATGAACAGATGCACTTCCAATTCCGATTTACTTTAGCTATTTAATTTTACTTATTTTTCATTACAATTTATTCACTTTAAATATATTATAATTTAAAATTAAAGGATTAACAGGAATTGTAGTTGCTCTACACCACAGGAACTGTAAAAAAGTCTTAACTCAGGACTCCAGAGGTTCACAGAACGAGAAGGGGGAGGAAGGATGGTGAACTTGGATGTTGGTAAAGTCAGGCGCAGGAAAAAAAAAATGTTCAGTGTTCTGGGGACACTTTTAGGACTTTGGGGTCACCTTTAGGACTCAAACCTTTTCAAGCCAAAACATGAAGTGGGCAGAATGTTAAGATGTCCACTTATAACATCAGTTTAATCCAAAACACTACAAAATTAACTGACCAGCAATCTAATCACAACGAGCCAACAGCCAGGATGTTTCTGAATCAGACCATTCATTAGCCTACCTTCCATAAGGTCGCCGCTGCATGACTGAAGGCTTCCCCTGGAGCCGTAGCATCAGAGCGCTCCGGGCGTCTCGGTAGAGCCGGTTGATGCAGTCAGGATCCAGCAGCGAGAACGTCGGACTAGTTTTGGCTTGAACGGCCATCAGCCTCCATGAATACCAGGTTATCCTTGTTGATATTTATTAACACCGATCCAACTCTTTCACTGCGGAGGTTCGCACTGCAGAGCCGTCCGCACCAAGTGACGACACAAAACAGGTTAAAATGTCCTCGTACGTTATGAGGCCACTTCTTCATGTCATCCTCTCAGTCATGAATAGTTTGAAGCTGTGGCCATAGTTACTTCCGCGTTCGAAAATAAGGTGGATAGAGCGACCAACTTTTTTTTGAGAAAGCATTGATTATGCGTGACACGGTCTCAATTTGCGGGACGCATGAATTGGGCTTCAAACGCTGTGCGTGCACGCGCTACGCGGGACGGGTGGTCACCCTAATGAATGTGTGCAATTGGGTTAATGTGGCTCTAGTGTGAAGCGCTTTGACTGGTCAGTATGACTGGAAAAGCGCTATTTAATTTCAGTCCACTTAGCTATACAGAATATGACAAAAATCTGACTTTTATAGATGTAATATTGTGGTCTTAAGGGAGCTGTGAAAATTAGAATGCACCTGGTCTGGCCTGCAACCACATATTTTCAGACATGAGAGGCGGAAAATGGCCCATCCTTTTAGTGCTCATCATCATCTTTTAAGCATGTTATTATTAATCTCTAATGTTGTTAACTTATTTTTCCCCAGAAACAAGCATAAATGGGAACAATTATTAAACAGGTGAAATGGGCTCATATGGGCTTTTTTTTGTTGTATAAAAATATTTCTGCTTAGATGTAAAGGGACACTGAGGAAGGAAGTTGGATTTAGCAACAATCTGGTGTGGCTGGTGCCATAGGCAGGGAATAACCACTGTGAAACAGTTCTTACATAAATGTATTTAGCAACCATCTGCATAGTATATTGAACTGCAGGTGCCATTACACTGCTACAGCAATGTCTGTGTGTGACAGAGTGTGTGTGTTTACCTGTATCTTCTCAGTTACATTTCCCTGAGCTGTTTTTGCCTGAGAGAACGTAATCAAGTTGTTCTTCCTCAAATTAAATCTGTAGCTAGTTTGTGACCTGAAATATGCCCTCATCCCCTTGGCATTACTTTCAGCTCACTACTAAAGATATCTGTACAGACTGAACACACGAATACCAATACACAAAGATCCATGGCAAGGGCAAGCTTGGAAGGCTATGTTCTGGTACATACAGAAACTTAACTAGAAATAATGCTTCCACCTTTTTTTCCTCTTCTCCATCACCTTCCTTTTTCTTCCTTTGTTTCCTTCATCATTCCTCCATTAGTTATTCCCAAGTGTTGTGATTATCCTGGTGCCTTTCTTTCTTTCTGTGCCAGACTACAGTATAAACAACTACAAAGACTGCACTGAAAGGAAACGATCAGACAGACTTCTCTTGCACACACACAGACATGCAGACAGAAAGGCTGACAGCTACATCAGCTAATAGACACACTTGAAGAGACTAAATAGACACCTTTGCATAGATGAAAAGCAAGAAAGACGCCTACACACCCAGACAACAAGATGTCAGTAAAGCATAAGCACACACAACATGCCCATGCATACTATAGACCCAGTCATAGTTCTAATACAGGTTGTCCCTGGTCAAAAGGAGTGAGCAGGATTCCCTCACTGATTGATGACTCACTGAGGCAATAGCAGTGACTGTTTGGGCATCGTTATCTGCTATGCAGCATTGCCATTATACCCTAACTGATGCAGACACAACTACCTTAGCAGATGGGTCATTTGGCTATTAAAATCACCAAATAAAAGGACTTTACTGGTACAGGAGCATTTTGACATCCTAATGAGTCGTGCGCCACATCCTGACATCTGGTACAAGGGCAAAAGGACACCACATACGCTGCAGCAGCACAGCCCTGTGCAGGACTAGACTACAAATCAGTTATGACATAATTTCCACTGGTCTAAACATGGCTGCATCCTGTGTAATATAGTTTCCAGCAAATTGATCAAAATAAGAAGATGACAATAAACAGCTATTTTTAATTTCAGGCAAGATTAATCAAAGGTAAGACTTTCTTGTGAAAAACTGAAATTTATTTGCATACATCACCCTGTTAAAGTATTCATACCCCTTCAGTGTTAACACATTTCATTGCAACTATAAACTTCAATGCATTTTATTGAGACTCTATTTGATAGGGGGAGGGAAAGATAAAGTTTTCAAAATTTGAACCAATAAATATCTGAATCGTCTTCTGTGCATTTGTTTTCAACACTGATAACCCTACATAAAATTCAATGCAACCAGTTACCTTCAGAAGTCACAAATTAGTAAAATTAGAGTCCTCCAGTGTTTGATTTATGCTCAGTATAAATCTCGCTGTTCTTTCAAGGCACCAAGGAACACGGCAGGTCAGGGATCATTTTAAAGCCGGGTTAGGTACTAAAAGGTTCTTTGAACATTTCACAGAGAACTTTTGAATCCATCATCTAAAATTTTAAAGATTATGAGACAGCTGCAAACCAAACAAGACAGACTGGCCTGTCCGCCTAAACCAACCGGCCAGGCAAAGGAGAGAATTATTCAGAGAATCAACCTGTGTTACCTTGACTGGACTATAGGTTGTGCACTCTCCAAATCTTGACTTTGGGGAGGAGTTGAGAGAACGAAATGCCATGTGTCAGGGTTTTGCGATGATGCGAGGACCTAGGCGGCATCGATGCGGAGACAGGTACATGGTGTGAGGATCTTTAATCAAAAGGATGACTTACAGGTCGCAGGAGTACAACAACGCAGGCGAGAACTCAGGAGCATACAGGCTGAACGCAGAACACAGGAGGATGCAGAAACGCAGAAGTCAACACAGAAGGCAGGAGAACGCAGAATGACCCGACAACGGGGAAACAAACAGAGGGAACTTAAATACAGGTGGTAATCAGGGGATCACAGGTGTGTTGTGCAATTATACACTGTTTAAAGTTATTTAATGTTTATTAAATAACCCGCTGTCTGTTAAGTATTGTCTGGTGATAATCAGCTCTTAAGCTGATATCAAGACAATGGTTGAAAGGGATGAATTCGAGAACTGGCGATCTTTTAACAGCAAACCCTGCACACACATAGAATAAAGGAGTGACAACTTCTTTTCAAGTTCAAGAATTTAATAACAGAAATAAAATGAACATCCAAAGAACATCACTATGTAATGCTGTTTATCTGAATTAACACAATATTTCAATTAACAAATCCTCTCTACTAGGCTAGTGAAACTTAACTAAACTACTAAGCAAAATGAAGATAAAAAAGAAGCTAAGCTAAGGAACTATTTACATGCAAAAAAAAACAAAAGACAAAACAAAAGTGGTTGGTCATAATCAGAATAATTCAGTGAATCCTTGTTCACTGCAGATCTGATTCAAAAAAGAATGGAATGGAGTTAAAAAACATTTGGCATGTGTTTCAATCCATTCACAATGCAAAGCCCAAGTTAACCAGAACATTATTTTGAGTAAATAATATTCTAAAGACTGATTTGCTCAGTAAAATCCTTTAAACCTTATGAACAGTCGATCTTATTAATGCGATTCTACCTCTGGGCGCTAGGGGTCGCTTTAGCGATCGGTCGGTAAATCGGTTAAAGTCTAAAGTTATCAAAATTGCCTTTAAACCGACATTGATATTCTATATTAATGCGGGAATAAGGCTCATAGCACCATCGAAGGATGGCCGAGCAGAACGGTTAAGCTTTATGCTTTAAAACAAACTCCTTTTGAATGTCCGGAACCAGATGTTAACAGAAGCTAATAGCATTTTGGCTAGCGGACCTTCGGCGCTAACAAATAAAACTTCGATTTTATTTTAGTCATAATGAGTGGGCTGGATAACGTAAACATTAATGTCCCATCAATGTATGAAACCCTTGTGGAGATAGCCTTTGTTATAACCATAAAAACACACTCGACAATGACGTTACCGAATGCTAGCAATGAGTTATCCCGTTAGCCCTTTGTTTTAAAGCAACCATGTGTCCAAACGATTTACAAGACATTTCCAAACGAACCATTTAACTTCTCCCTCAGCTCTCTGCCCAAACCTGTCTTTTGCCTCGTGTGAGTTCTGTCCACTTTGGCCATCCGAGGAAGGAGCACTGAAAAGCAGGAAAGTTATTGGCTGTTCTTGGCGGGCTAGCGTTTAACTCTGCAGCAACATGTGGAGGGATCGGAGGCCTGGTCTATGCCACGTTCTGATCGCTCAGCTTGTCTGGTGAGGGAAGGCATCCACCGTCTCGCGTCTGCTTTCCTGCAACAGCTGACAAAAATGAACAAAGCTGTTTCGGCATCCCTTACTTTGCAGCTGGTTTGCGCAGAAGTCAGAGTGCAACTTAGCTCTGTCCCAGCAGTTCCTCCGATACCAGGGAGGTCCTCCATCGAAGCAGGCAGACGAGTTTAGCAGACCCTGGATTAAGCGTGGCTGGTCCAGGCACATTCCTTCAGATGTCCCAGGCAGAGGAGACCATGTGGCCTCATGGTTCAGCCAGCCTCCCTCTCCTTCTTTTATCTAAAGGAGGGAGGAGGTGACGGCTGGTAGCTTTGTCCTGGAGATGTGGTCTGCAGCTTGGAGTCTGAAGTGAAGAGTCTGAAGAGGAGGTGGTCAGAAGCACTCTGACCTTTTATCTGTGGGGTGTTTACAGAAGCACCCTGCTGAGAGAGAGGGGCCGTCCTTGCTGACTCTCTCTCCTTTGTGGCTGTCAGGGTCTCATGTTTGCAGCAGGGTGGAATTCCTTTTGTTACCTTCTCCATACTACTGTTCAGATTTCAATCTGACATCAATTATTCATCATGGCGGTAATATGGCACAAGTAGGATCCTGACAATAAGAAGTCCTGTTTGCATTTTGTTCAAAAGGTCTAGTCCGGCCAAAACTGAACTTTTCTGCTTCAAATCTCTGCGCGGCACAATGATATCACCGCATTACCATGAACTCAGCAATGCTACAGCGAAACAATGGTGATGACCATATCATGCTAAGGGAAAGAGATCATTGTAGGGGCAGACCAGGGAAGATGACTTGAACTAATACTGGAAAATCCTTTGTGTTCCTTTTTGCACTTAACAGTGTGTGTGTCTGTAACATGAAACCCCAATAACATACCAGTTTGTAATTTTACTTTGTAAGGACCATGTATAGATAACAATAATAAATGAAGCAATGTTTTTGGATGTTGGTCCTTTTAACTTCCTCAACTTTTCCCAACCCTTTACTGCATGATGCACCAAAGCTTGGAGTCAGACAGTAGTGAAATCTCAGAAATTTGATTGAATATGAAGTAATCTGTCACAATATTATAGTTAGTGTATGGCATTAGCTGTTTAGTAACAATGCCATCTGTAAAGAAAGCATGTTAACATACAGTTGGTGTGTTGAAAGCTGCAAAAATGGATAAACATAAGCATCAGTGTTTTCCTTTTTACATCAGGTAAAAACATTTGCTGCTTGCTTGCATAAATTCTGTGCTCTCCCTTTAAAACCATTTCGGCTCTGAAATTGATTGATGCTTCTAAAAATATTCTCTGCTCTTGTTACAATTTTTCTCCAGCTTGGTTTTCAAATTTCAAATCACGAGTGTGCCCCTTATGAATTTTTTCTGCTGATGCAGTTAGCTTGTTGGTATCCAACTGCAGCCATTTTACCTTCAATTACCTATGCCTAGGAGGTAGTTTCTTTTAGATTTAAACGATTTTCAGACAACCAACAGGTTTGTTTCCAGGGAGAAAAGAGACAAGCATTTTTATATAACAATGTATTAAAATTATGGCATTTTAAAAATACTTGTTTTTTTTATTAAGAAAAGGCTCGTGAGCAATTAGTTATCCCTTTCACTAACCAGTGTAACTTTTTCATTGGCATTAAAACAATCACTTGCTTTGTTTACAATCATTTTGTATGTTTTCCTTGGTGTTTTATTTATTTTTAGAGATGAGCTCCAAGTCTTTGAAGCTGGCTGGCCTCCTTGCCAACACCCTAATCTTGAGCTCCCTCCACAGATTCTCTATTGGGTTCTCCATCAGAACCAAAAACAAGAAAAACAAAGAAAACAGTGTTCAGGAGGGCGACTGTGAGGTCATCCCGACGAGGCAGAGAGTTTAGGAGCACAGCCGTGAGGTCGACCCAATGCCTCTGCCTCGCCGCGGGTTCCACTGGAACTCAGGCTGGTGGCGGCTGGTCCGCTGGAACCCACGGTGGAGCTCAGGAGACCTGTCAGGAAGCACGTCCACCGGACCTTCAGAGACTGGGGTAGTAACTTAGGCATCCACCCTAGGAGACAGGAGCAGGACCCAGCGCATCCACCAGACCCTCAAAGACAGGAACATGAACCAAGTCGTCCACTGGAGCCTTGAAGACAGAGGCAGGACCACTGACAATATCGGGCGAGGCAGGAGTGCTGAAGACCTCAGGCAAGATGGGGTCACTGAAGACCTCAGGCAAGACGGGGTCACTGTAGACCTCAGACGAGACTGGATTACTGAAGGCCTCCTTACTGCTAAACTTTAGCTCATGAGGAGCATCCTTCTGTATTCCCTGAATAGAGAGCTCAGGGGTCTGAAGTGGGTCTGCTTGGCCCTTCCCAACAGCTAACTCATGAACATGGACCAGGATTGAGGAAGATAAAGAATGTAACAGAGCCAAGGATAAAGAAATCAGCGTCATTGGGAATAATGACATTCATGATGTTCATGAGATGTGAACTGACAGGATTAGGAAACCGGGGGTGTAGATGATAGTTGCACTGAATCGTATCTGACACCCTCTGGTGACTCGATGCAGATGGTGAAAGTGGAGGCAGTGGAACAATCAGCAGCAATCGATGACTTGGAGGTCAACAGTTAAGATTCTGTTGCAGAAGTCCCACTCCGGTGGCGACGCCCACAGCGTGAGGACGAAGCCGCTTCAAGTGAACAGGAAAGGCCGGTTCATACCTCAAGAATGGCGGCCTCAGCAACTGCCATTTGTGCCCTGGGCTGATCCACCAAGGTAGGGGACAAAACGTTCAGCAAGGCGGCAGGGACAGGAGCTGATGTGTAAGGCAGTGAAGCAGAGGTGGGGGCTGGTGGTTCAGACGAAACAGAAACAGAATTAAGTGTGGCAGGCTCTGCTCAACGAGGCACTGTGACCGGAGCTGGTGTGTCGTGCTGAATAGTTGAACTTTGTTTTGCTTTACTTGTGTTCTGTTCATGTACAGCAATTTCAATAGTCTTGCTACGGAAATGTGCTATACAAATAAACTAGCCGTTTTTTGCATTGCCTTCTCTCATGTATTTGAACAGGCAATAATGCATGAATTCAGTGATTTTGACCATAAAATGTTGAACAATCAAGTGGACAAACTTCTTATCTGTCTGGCATCTGTAGAGTTGAGTCCACGGTATCCTAACTGAGCCAGGCTTTGGCGAAGCAGAAATCTTGACAAACGCGGCCGAGCGGGGGGGTTGGTTGCGGCGGGGAGAGACACGCTTTTCGCGGAGGGGGGGGGTGAAGAGACAAGCGCGGGGGAGGACTTGATCATCAAAAGTAGGTAGGGCCGCGGCCCTACCGGCCCTACCGGTTCCGCGGTCCTTGGTTGTAGCTCCTAAAAGCAGTTATTAGGAAATATGATTCGCAAGCAATGTGGATATCCCAGATGTGGCATACATAGATATGTAATGTACTGGATTCGGACCCAAGATTCAACCACAACAGGTCAGTGACGTTTAAACAAGTTTTATTGATAAGCAGTGAAAACATGTGCCGACTCTCGGGCCACTTAGCTCGCGCTAATGGGCGGAGTCTGTACAGGTGTGCTGAGTTGTGAGTAAAGTCAGCACCAGTGCCAGGATCGTCACAAGATATGGACAAAATGGACTCGGGGCAGCACTACACATGGATAAACTTAGGTGAAGCCCAGAATCCCGCAGCCGCCTCTTCACTGTAGATGTTGACACTGGTGTTTTGCGGGTACTATTTAATGAAGATGCCAGTTGGGGAACTGTGAGGCGTCTGTTTCTCAAACTAGAGACTCTAATGTACTTATCTTCTTGCTCAGTTGTGCAACGCGGCCTCCCACTTCTTTTTCTACTCTGGTTAGAGCCTGTTTGTGCTGTCCTCTGAAGGGAGTAGTACACACCGTTGTAGGAAATCTTCAATCTTCAAATAGCCTTCATTTCTAAGAACAAGAATAGACTGTCGAGTTTCAGATGAAAGTTCTCTTTTTCTGGCCATTTTGAGCGTTTAATTGACCCCACAAATGTGATGCTCCAGAAACTCAATCTGCTCAAAGGAAGGTCAGTTTTGTAGCTTCTGTAACGAGCTAAATTGTTTTCAGATGTGTGAACATGATTGCACAAGGGTTTTCTAATCATCAATTAGCCTTCTGAGCCAATGAGTAAACACATTGTACCATTAGAACATTGGAGTGATAGTTGCTGGAAATGGGTATATATATATACAGTGTTGGGGAGTAACGGATTACATGTAACGACGTTACGTAATTTAATTACAAAAAAAGAGTAACTGTAATTCGTTACAGTTACAATGAGAAAATATGTAATTCAGTTAGTTACTTCCGAAAATATTAAGAATTACAAATTTAGTTACATTTTTTTAAAAATATAAAGAAAAACCTTTGCGAAATATGTAATGATATTTTTATTGCTTCGCGCCCTGTATCGCCGTTTCCCGCTACGGCTCCTTGTCTCTATCACTCTGATGATCCATCCTGTGCTGGTGGAGCCTTCTGAAAGAACAGCAAGCGAGCGGACGTTTCATGGTTTTATTTCAGCTCAAGCAGCACATCAAAAATGACAGCCTTCAAGCAATGGAAATTTAAGTCTAGAAAAGAAAAAAAAGGCGCCCCATCGGGTAAAGCAATCCAAAGTTTGGCTTCATTTTAAGGAAGAGAAAGATGCAACAAGGCGCTTTGCAATCATGCAGTCTCTTGTTATTCACACACAACAATAAACCGTGAGAGCCGACGTATGTTGTGAAACTGCAAAACTTTGTCTTAAGCGGAAAATCAAAGCGCGTCTACACACCTCAGCATTCAGCGTTGCGTTCGTGAGCGTCGGAAAGCTATGGTGCATTCAGGAGCATGGGACATTTCAGTTTTACAACGAAAAAGGCAGAAAACGGAACAGAACTTAACTCATACAATAATGTATTTATCCAGAAACAGTGTGGGCTTTCTTACAATACTGAATGCTCTATAATTGTATTTCTGTTATTTTTGATTATGCACATCTGCTAGCTTTTTATTCTAAAAAATCTATAATATTACAGCAGCAAATTATCAGTTTTTCAAAGCCTGTTTAAAAGCTCCAAATGGGGCTTCAGATCATACAGCAACAATTGTGCTGTCATTGTTTTACAGGGCAGAATTTGCATTTGCTGACTCTTGTCCTTTAACTACTGATGGATATACAGGAATAGTCATACAAGTGTCAATTCCTCTGAGATAACAGGGGATGCAATTTTTGGCAAGGAGTTGCTGAAAAATCCATCCTCCTTGTTTTAAACCTAAAAATCGTCACACACACACACACACACACACACACACACACACACACACACACACACACACACACACACACACACACTTGTGGACATCCTGTGATTGCCTGTCTGCAGTTCCCTTTCAGCTTAGTGCTTTTTTAAGGTTCACATTCAGTTCTCAAAAATTAAATGTTGAACATGGGTCAATACTCATTAAAACCTTAAAGTAATCAAAAAGTAATCAAAAGTAATAAGTTACATTACTTTTTAAAAGTAATCGAAAAAGTTACACTACAATTACATTTTAAACAAAGTAACTTGTAACTGTAACGGATCACATTTTTAAAGTAACTTACCCAACACTGTATATATATATATATATATATATATATATTATAGCTAAAAATGCCACATTGTATAAAAAAACAATAAAGTGATGAAGTGTAGTGTATCACAGGGTTCAGTCCTTGGACCAATTCTCTTTACTATATATATGCTTCCGATCGGCAAAATTATCAGACAGCATGGGATTAATTTCCACTGTTATGCTGATGACACTCAGCTATATCTATCCATAAATCCTGATGAATCCAATCAATTACTTCGACTGCAGTCATGTCTTGATGACATCAAAAGCTGGATGACTTTAAATTTCCTGCATCTAAATTCTGACAAGACCGAAGTTGTAATCTTTGGGCCAGAGTCCTCAAAAAATAAACTTCTTAACCAATCACTTAATCTGGATGACATTAACTTGGCCTCTGGTAATAAAGTAAAAAACCTTGGTGTTATTTTTGACCAAGACATGTCATTTAAATCCCATATTAAACAGGTTTCCAGAGTTTCCTTTTTTCACCTCCGGAATATCGCCAAAATTAGAAACATTCTGTCCAGGAGTGATGCTGAAAAACTAGTCCATGCATTTGTTACTTCAAGGCTGGACTATTGTAATTCTTTACTATCAGGAAGTCCACAAAATGCAATTCAAAGTCTTCAGCTGATCCAAAATGCTGCAGCAAGAGTTCTGATGAAAATCAACAAGAGGGATCATATTTCTCCAATTTTAGCTTCCCTTCATTGGCTTCCTGTTAAATCAAGAATAGAATTTAAAATTCTTCTTATAACGTATAAAGCCCTTAATAATCAAGCTCCATCATATATCAGAGCTCTGATTACTCCGTATGTTCCTAACAGAGCACTTCGCTCTCAGACTGCAGGTCTGCTGGTGGTTCCTAGAGTCTCTAAACGTAGAATGGGAGGCAGATCCTTTAGCTATCAGGCTCCTCTCCTGTGGAACCAACTCCCACTTTTGGTCCGTGAAGCAGACACCCTGTCTACTTTTAAGACTAATCTTAAAACCTTCCTTTTTGACAAAGCTTATAACTAGAGTGGCTCATGTTACTCTGAGCTACCTTTATAGTTTTGCTGCTATAGGCTTAGGCTACTGGAGGACATCAGGGCCTATTTTTCTCACTCTACTGATTTCTACTGTTCTCCAGTCTACTGTTCTCCAGATTTGCATTGCATTACATTGAAATGACTGTTGTCATTTCAGCTTTTAACTTTTTGTTCTCTCTCTTTTTTCTTCATAGTAGGTACACCTGGTCTGACGTTCTGTTGACTGTGAAATCATCCAGGGAGGACAGATCACCGACTATTACCATCTAATGTAGAACAGATTACTAGATCAATGTGTGCTTCTGTGCGTTTTTGTCTCTCTTGTTGTGTCTCTGCTCTGTCTTCTGTAACCCCAGTCGGTCGAGGCAGATGACCGTTCATACTGAGCCCGGTTCTGCCGGAGGTTTTTTTTTCCCGTTAATGGGTGGTTTTTCTTCCCACTGTCGCTTCATGCTTGCTCAGTATGAGGGATTGCAGCAAAGCCATGGACAATGCAGACGACTCTCCCTGTGGCTCTACGGTTCCCCAGGAGTGAATGCTGCTTGTCGGGACTTTGATGCAATCAACTGGTTTCCTTATATAGGACATTTTGACCAATCTGTATAATCTGACCCAATCTGTATAATATGATTGAACTTGATTTTGTAAAGTGCCTTGAGATGACATGTTTCGGCGCTATATAAATAAAATTGAATTGAATTGAATTGAATCATGTCATCCAATGCTTTAACAGACGTGAGACAAAGAGCATATCTTGTAATTCAGGTGAGCCTCACATTTTTTACAGCATTCATCATCTTGCAGGCTGAAAAACAGAATTGCACCATGTGTGCAGCCTTTACCATATTATTTACAAACGGGTCTAAAATCCTTCTTCTGACTGAGTGCTTCAAGATCCTAAAGCAACCCAGATGCACATATAACAGAAGAAGACGGCAAATAGCAGTGCACTGTTTACAAAAGTATTGGTGATTCTTTATTGAATGGTGTTCAAGAAAGCTTTGTTTAAAAAAAATTGGATACCGGCGTGTCTCTGTCATTAGGAAGCTGTTAAGCAATGGGAGCCAACAATATTAAGACAACATCATAACAAGAAGAAGAAAGCTAAGAAGAAAACAGCACAGCAATTAACAATGGTCATTTGTGGATCCGTTAGTGCTACTGTTGTAGAGAAGTCTATGTGCATGTATAGTGAGACAAACCAGCATTGACTAAATTTAGTGAGAATGCTAATCCGCAATTATCTGTTTGCGGATTAGTCGTGATTAGGGGTGGGTAAAAAATATCGATTTATCAATGCATTACAATACATTTTTTCCCGTTATGGATTCAGAATTTTCCCTGGCCACTGGGTTCATGGGCGACAGTTTCAAGTGATTGGTGTTGTAAGGGCGCAAATCAGACAACGCACAATGCGAGTAATATTAATTATTTTACTGCTGTGTTAATACAGTGGCGAACTGGGACTACTGGGGATTTTCCTGGTGCGCCGGTGGTTCAACTCATGGTGGTCCTGTTGTGCTCTGCCCCATAGTCATGCAATACACCGTGCAGCACTCTGGCACCTCAAACACTTCACCTCTACCTCACCTCCACAATCAGGTTCTGCTCAACGTGAAACTACGGGGTGGATCTGTTAACTCATGAACAAGCACTGCTGACCAGCACACAATGAGCAGTGGTCCCATAAAGCCTGGCCAACTAAAACCTTCTGTGGTGCTTAGAACTCAACAGTCATGAATCGAAAAGCCTCTTCCCAATGAAGCCTCCCAATTTGGCCATCGCATTTAAAGGTATAAACCTTTTAATTTAGTTGATATTGCTGCATATGTAAATTCTCAAAAAATAATTCATTAAAAAATAATGTAGGCTTGTTGTTTTCTCAGGCCAAATGTCCCTCCTCAGTAAAAGTGACGAGGAGCTTGCTGCGTCTGCACATATGCAGCTGGGAGCCCATTTTGGTAACCACGGTGAAGTTTCCTGCCACCACTGTGTCGCCAGTTACTCCCCAGCGACTCAGGGCAAGACTACCCACCCTTTACACTTTTAGCCTACTTTAAACACTCACCATATCTCCACCGTTCCCCTTTTTCTCCGGCCTGCCCCTCTATTGTTGTATTTTTGCAGAACCACTGAGCTGAGGCTATTTGTGGGTTATTATATGACAGCAACATGTAAACAATTCAATTAAATTTTATTTATATAGCGCCAATTCATGAAACATGTCATCTCGAGGCACTTTACAAAGTCAAATCAATCATATTATACAGATTGGTCAAAAATGTCCTATATAAGGGAACCAGTTGATTGCTTCAAAGTCCCGACAAGCAGCATTCACTCCTGGAGAAGCGTAGAGCTACAGGGAGAGTCGTCTGCATTGTCCATGGCTTTGCAGCAATCCCTCATACTGAGCAAGCATGAAGCGACAGTGGAAAGAAAAACCACCCATTAGCGGGAAGGAAAAACCTCCAGCAGTATGAACGGTCATCTGCCTCGACCGACTGGGAGTTACAGAAGACAGAGCAGAGACACAACAAGAGAGACAAAAAAGCACAGAAGCACACATTGATCCAGTAATCTGTTCTACATTAGATGGTAATAGCCGGTGATCTGTCTTCTTTGGATGATGTCACAGTTAACATAATGTCAGACCAGGTGTACCTACTATGAAGAAAAAAGAGAAAGAACAAAAAGTTAAAAGCTGAAATGACAACAGTCATCTTCAATGTAATACAATGCAAATCTGGAGAACAGTAGACTGGAGAACAGTAGAACTCAGTAGAGTGAGAAAAATAGGCCCTGATGTCCTCCAGTAGCCTAAGCCTATAGCAGCATAACTATAGAGGTAGCTCAGGGTAACTTGAGCCACTCTAACTATAAGCTTTGTCAAAAAGGAAAGTATTAAGATTAGTCTTAAAAGTAGACAGGGTGTCTGCCTCACGGACCAAAACTGGGAGTTGGTTCCACAGGAGAGGAGCCTGATAGCTAAAGGATTTGCCTCCCATTCTAGTTTTAGAGACTCTAGGAACCACCAGCAGACCTGCAGTCTGAGAGCGAAGTGCTCTGTAAGGAATATATGGGGTAATCAGAGCTCTGATATGATGGAGCTTGATTATTAAGGGCTTTATACGTTAGAAGAAGAATTTTAAATTCTATTCTTGATTTAACAGGAAGCCAATGAAAGGAAGCTAAAATTGGAGAAATATGATCCCTCTTGTTGATTTTCATCAGAACTCTTGCTGCAGCATTTTGGATCAGCTGAAGACTTTGAACTGCATTTTGTGGACTTCCTGATAGTAAAGAATTCCAATAGTCCAGCCTTGAAGTAACAAATGCATGGACTAGTTTTTCAGCATCACCCCTGGACAGAATGTTTCTAATTTTGGCAATATTCCGGAGGTGAAAAAAGGAAATTCTGGAACCCTGTTTAATATGGGATTTAAATGACTTGGTCAAAAATAACACCAAGATTTTTTACTTTATTACCAGAGGCCAAGTTAATGCCATCCAGATTAAGTGATTGATTAAGAAGTTTATTTTTTGAGGACTCTGGTCCAAAGATTACAACTTCTGTCTTGTCAGAATTTAGATGCAGGAAATTTAAAGTCATCCAGCTTTTGATGTCATCAAGACATGACTGCAGTCGAAGTAATTGATTGGATTCATCAGGATTTATGGATAAATATAGCTGAGTGTCATCAGCATAACAGTGGAAATTAATCCCATGCTGTCTGATAATTTTGCGAATCGTAAGCATATATATAGTAAAGAGAATTGGTCCAAGGACTGAACCCTGAGGTACTCCACAAGTGACCCTAGAGTTTGAAAAAGATTTATTATTAACATGAACAAACTGGAATCTGTCCGATAGATAAGATTTAAACCAGCCTAATGCTTTCCCCTTAATCCCTACAGTATGCTCAAGTCTTTGTAGGAGAATATTGTGATCAACTGTATCAAATGCAGCACTGAGATCAAACAGGACAAGTACAGACACAAGTCCATTATCTGAGGCCATGAGAATATCATTAGTGACCTTCACCAGAGCTCTTTCAGTGCTATGATGAGCTCTGAAGCCTGACTGAAACTCCTCAAGTAAGTCATTACTTTGTAAATGTTCACAAAGTTGATTAGCAACTACTTTCTCAAGAATTTTAGATAAGAAAAGAAGATTAGATATAGGTCTGTAATTTACTAACTCATCTTGATTAAGAGATGGTTTCTTAAGTAAAGGTTTAATAACAGCTACTTGAAAAGCCTGTGGTACATATCCATTTACTAAGGATAGATTAATCATGTCTAAAATAGTGCCACTGATCAAAGGGAATATCTCCTTAAGCAACTTGGTTGGGATTGGGTCTAACATACAGGTAGAAGGTTTAGATGAAGCTAAAATTTTATATAGCTCAGAAAGCTCTACTGCTTCTAAACAGTTCAAACACTGCGCAGGTTCTAAAGATTCCTCCAACGCTGCCTCACTTACTGAGGACAAGGTAATCATGTTTGGGAGAATGCCAATTATTTTATTTTTAATGGAATCAATTTTATTCATGAAGAATCCCATAAAGTCATAACTGCTAAGAGCTAAGGGAATGGATGGCTCAACGGAGCTGTGACTCTGAGTAAGTTTGGCAACTGTACTGAAGAGAAATCTAGGATTATTTTTATTCTCTTCAATTAATGATGAAAAATATGCTGTTCTAATTCTGCGAAGGGTCTTTTTATACAACAATAGACTGTCTTTCCAGATTAGGTAGGATTACTCTTGGTGTGTAGAGCGCCATTTTCTCTCCAATTTCCTAACATTGTGCTTCAAGGAACACAGCTCTGAATTAAACCAGGGAGCCAGCTTCCTGTGAATAATCACCTTCTTTTTCAAGGGAGCTACATTGTCTAATGCAGAACGCAATGACGAAGTCACACCGTTAACAAAGACATCTATTTGTGAATGGGAAGTAACAACATTGCTGCCGTCTGCAGGGTATTTCTGCAATACTGAAGATATTAAAAGGGGGACAGACTCTTTAAAGTTTGATGCAGCATTATCCGATAAAGATCTACTATAATGGAACCCTCTTTTGGGGGTGGAGAACACAGTTAGATTAAACTCAAATGTTATTAAAAAAATTATCAGATAGGACAGGGTTGTCAGGAAATACTGTTAATTCTTCACAATCAATGCCATATGTCAGCACAAGGTCTAAAGTAGGGAGCCAAGAGTGCGTCGGTTTATGCACATTTTGAGCAAAACCAATTGAATCTAGGATAGTTTTAAAGGCTACACTAAGGTTATCACATTCTGTGTCAACATGAATGTTGAAATCCCCCAATATAATAACCTTGTCAGTGTTTATCACCAAATCAGATAAGAAGTCTGACAACTGATCCAAAAACTTAGTGTAAGGGCCTGGTGGACGATGCAAAACAACAAACAGAAGAGGTTTTATTGCTTTGCAATTTGGATGAGGGAAACTGAGGGATAAATGTTCAAAAGAACTGTAGTTATTAATTGGCCTGGGACTAATTAATAAATCAGACTGAAAGATGGTTGCCACTCCTCCTCCTCTTCCCACAGATCTGGGAATGTGGAAATTTGAATAACTGGAGGGAGTTGACTCATTTATACTAACGTAGTCCTCTTGTAGCCAGGTTTCTGTGAGACAAAATAAATCAATCTGATTATCAGAAATCAATTCATTAACTAACAAAGTCTTTGGAGGGAGAGACCTTATATTTAATAGACCACATTTAATTGTTTTATCTTTTGGTTCAAGGTGAGCCGTATTGATTTTTTATTAGATTTTTATGATTTGTTCCTTTTAGATCAGTTTTTGATCTATTCAGTTTTGGCTGTGGGAAAGACACCGTCTCAATAGGGTAATGGGTGGGTAACAGTACAGAAGCTGCAGAGAGGTGTGTTAAACTACGGCTCTGCTTCCTGGTCTGGACCCTGGGTTGTCAGCCTTTAGGAGAACTAATAAATCCGGCCAGATTCCTAGAAAGAAGAGCTGCACCATCCAAAGTGGGATGGATGCCGTCTCTCCGGATCAGACCAGGTTTTCCCCAGAAAGTTTGCCAGTTATCAATGTAGCCCACGTCGTTTTCAGGACACCACCTAGACAACCAGCGGTTGAATGATGACATGCAGCTAAACATGTCATCACTGGTCAGATCAGGCAGGGGACCAGAGAAAATTACGGAGTCCGACATTGTTTTAGCAAACTTAGACACCGAAGCAACACCAACTTAGTGACCTCTGATCGGCATGACCGGATGTCATTACCGTCATCGTGAATAACAATCTTACTGTATTTACACTTATCCTTAGCCAGCAGTTTCAGGTAGGATTCGATGTCGCCCGTTCTGGCCCCTGGCAGGCATTTGACTATGGTCCCTGGTGTCTCTAGTGCCACGTTTCTGAATATAGAGCTCTCTATAATCAGGGTCGGCTTCTCAGTGGGTGTGTTGCTGAGTGGGGAAAATTTGTTTGAAACGCAGACGGGTTGGTAATCACCTGAGGGCTGGAATCTAGAGCTATGCTTCCTACGAACCGTCACCCAGCCGGCCTGGTTACCTGGCTGCTCGGGTGCTGCTGCTGGAGGACCGCTACGTGAAGTTACTCTGTGGCTCCGCACAAGAAAAGGGGCGGCTATGAGCTGGTTTTTCAACAGCACGGAGCCGGCTCTCTAATGGCGTACCGCGCACGTGACGTCACCATCTCATGAGCAACGCCCTTTGCCGCTAAGGTAGGACAAACGGTGTGAGAGCGCACGTAGCAACCAGCCATTACACATGCAACAGATACAACTTTATGACCGACTTTTCAGCTGTTACACTATCACAAGAGGATGTCCAGGCGCCCATTTTACTGGTAGAACTGTGGAACAACATACCAACGTTCAGCTCAAACGATGGCTTGAATGTCGAGGGCTTAGAAAGACTGGAAAACGGGCCGAGTTGATAGAACGGTAAGTCGATGTCTTTCTCCTGCTCGGCGTTCATGGCGTCAGCGGCCGTTTTTTTCTGTTTGTAGTCACCGTCCAGGAATCGGTATAAATTGTTCGGCCCGCCGAACAATTTAGTCCGGTCCGCTGGCCAAATGCATTATCATTATCCAGCTGTATCTCCTCGCTGCATCGACCGGTCTGCACCAGATTTGTTGTGAGTCATGGAGTAGCGCTGCCGAACGCGTTCGTGTGAATCGCCCGGTGGACGGGCGGGGAAAATGCGTGACAGCAACTGCGGTGGGGGGCGCAAACCCCGCCGGCCGGCCGGCACCGCAGCGGTGCGCGAACCCCGCCGGCTGGCCGGCCGTCACCGCAGCGGTGCGCGATCCCCACCTGCCTGCCGGCACCGCAGCGGTGCGCGAACCCCGCCGGCCTATTGGCCACCGCTGTGGTGCCGGCCGGCCGGCGGGGTTTGCGCACCGCTGCGGTGCCGGCGGTGGCCAATAGGCCGGAGCGACGCTTGGCTGCGAGGGCCGAGCGACGCCGCTTGCGGCTTTAACATCCTTCATATGCGGCCTATCAGCGTACCTCGAGTCGCTGTTGCACGTTCCATAACAACAATGTTTAAAAACCATGGTTAGGAGACGTCTTAGACTTAGAAAAAGCGGTAGTTTTACTGAGTAAAACCAAGGGTAACGTACAGCGAAAGAGTGGAGGAAAACGCATATTTGCCCTACCTGTACCACGTGATATGACGTCACGTTCTAAAAATAGCTCGCTCGCGGTACGCCATTCTTACACCCTCGCCTCCAAAGCTACAAAAACACTACATTTATTACATGTACCATTATCACTAAAAGAGGCAGAGGAATAACTAAACATCTGACACAGAGAGCAGGAGATAGGGGGAGACAGAAACTGAGAAGCGGAGGGAAGAGTAGGGGAGGAAGCTATTGTGGAGCTAAAGCTAGGCTAGGCTAAAGCTAGGCTAGCGCCCTCTTACCACGCCAAAAAAGCAAACCGTGTGAATCATCTGCCCCATCATGTTGCATTCATTAAATATTGGACATTTGAAAAGTTTCATGTTGCAGCTTCAGATTCCAAGGGAAAGTGTTTGGCTAGAATCTCAAATTACTGCGAGGCCTAAGTTTTTCAGTTTGTAGTTGACATGCAAAGCTTAGCAAGAAAAGGAAAAAAAGTATTTAGTTTTTAGCAGTATTGTCAGCAGCAGAACAAAAGTCTGGTTGCCTCCGATTTAAGGCTGTGTGCTGTTCCACAAGTTTGACATCATTGGAAAGCTTAGATTCCACCCCTTTCAGAATCTGTAACTAACTCAAAATGGTTGTCCACATTAAAAGAACTTGTTTAAAAGTGAACTTGATAGCAGTTTTAAATGACAGCCACACACCAAGCTTCATGTTCAAACTCCTCTGAGGCTTTGCGTTCAGATTGACAATCTGAGAAGGGAGGGAGACTAGAAGGAATGAGAGGGTTCCTCCAGATGATAAAGAACCCCCCCACCACCACCACCATCACCACCAAAAAATGACTGCAAAAAATGGGTACACACCTTCTCTGCACTCTGGGGGTTATAGCCACTGTCCCTTGTATGTTATAGTCAAATACAAAGCTTGGAGTCTAATGCAGCATATTAGCTAGCTATCATTTGTCAGAAAATATTTGATCGCTAAAACCATGTTCCCTCCTAATTCTCCCATTTACAAGGTCCTCCATCAGTAATAGAGTCCACCACGCAGCATTACGCACAAGTGTATTTGACTGTTTACAGCAATTAAAGTAACTGCTGCACACCTTGTCACAATTTATCTGCTAATCTCACCCTGGTGATCACCGGGGAGAGGAATGTGATGGTAGAAAACCTTGATGAAATATCATATAATTTTACTCAGTTAAACATTTACTTAAACGCATTATGCATAAGAACTGATCACAGTTATTGTACAATGTTGAAAAACATTTATTCACATTTTTTGGAACTTAAAAACACTGTCCTGCGTGACAAAATACATCAAACAGATAAAAATTAAGAAATGATTTAAAATCAATTTTCCACATCTGAAGCTCAGTGCTACCATCTGCTGATTAAAACGCAGCGCCCCTCGTGGACAATATAGGAACTGCAGATTTTCAATTAAACGAAGTACATGTTTTTTTCAATAATTGTTTTATCATTCTCTTCCTTTTATCTCCTCTTTCTTTCACATTTTCTTTTTTTCTTCTTGTTCTTCCTTTCCTCTCCTACTTTCCCATTGTAGTGTCCATATCATTTGAAATATTCCCCGCATGAATCATAATAAAACTATTCACATTCATAAATCAAGCGGAGCACTATGGCAAAAGCAGTACTGCTCCACTCGTGAAAGTCAAATCTGCTGGGCTGTTTTTGGCATTAAGACAACAATTCTTATTGCCACATTGCCAGAAGGGACACTGGGAAAAAAAAAAAAAAATCATTGTTGAATAATGATAATGCATTTAGCCACCGGGCCGGACTAAATTGTTCGGTGGGCCGGATCCGGCCCGCGAGCCGTATGTTTGACACCCCTGGATTAAAGTCTGATAGAGTGAAATTGAACGTCTGAGAGGAATCATCATGCAGTCTTTCTGCAATTCACCTCTTTACTATCTGCTTCACCAATTTGTTCCATCTCCAAAATGAGCGTACGCATGGGTCAGAGTTGCCGTGAGGACTGCAAATTTTCCACATTTGCACAAGTTTTTTTTTTTTTTATATAGATCCCAAGTTTTGCGTGGAAAGTGGAAAGTGACATACACACGTTTCAGGTCCAATTTTGGGAGTACGCAAGCTTTATAAATGAGACTCCAGGGCTGTTTTGGAACCAAGAGGAGGACATGTGGGAGCATCCCAATAAATTACAATATTATTGAAAAGTTAATTTATTTTAGAAACTCAATCCACTTAGTGAAACGCAATATATACATTAACTCACAGACTGATGTTGTATATGCCCTCAGGGTCCGAAATTAACACTCGCCACTCGCCAAATGCGAGTAAATTTCCCGTTTGGCGAGTGAATTTCAGAGGGCTAGCTGCCACATGGCGAGTAAATCTTTGTACCAAATAAATTAAAAATAAAATAAAAATAACAAAGCCCATCTGGGCTGCGGATGATCCGTTCACAGAGCTCAGTCTAGACCCGCCTTCTGTGGAGCTGGTGCAGCTTCTTTCACATCTTATTTCTGGGGAGAGTGGCTCCCAGATAAAGCCTTCATTCAAAACCAGTCATGGCTGCACGCTGGGTTAGAAAACAGATCTGCTAACCAGATACAGTCTAAAACGCCCATTAGTCTGTTTATAAGTTTCGTTTTTACTAATTCTGCATTTAACTACATGCGCTCCGAGGGAAGGGAGGAGAGAGGCGCAGTTACAGTGCCTCAGCGCTGTAACTGCCCCCCCCCCTCTCGGAGTCAGGTGCTTTTGTCACGTTTAATGTCCTTCCACTCGTACCTAAATGTCCCAATTAAAATCAATAGGAGAGTCAGTAGCTATGTTTAATGCTCTTTTGTATTTAACGACACAGAGCCAGTGGTGCTTCGGTGGGCTGCTCCCTTGCGCTTGAATTCAGGTGTGCAAAATTACGTTACATGTAATATAGGTGCGGACTTTTTAAGGAACTTGTAAAATCAGGGGCTTCAGCTCAGACCCATTATTCATTCTCTTCCCTCTAAAGGAGCCCTTTACAGTCTTTATTTATGCATTTTCCCCACTGTTTATCCCTCGCGCACAGCGCACAAGGGTAAAATCCAGAAGCTGGATCAGCGTAAAGACGCAGCGCGAACCCCTGCGTGCTTTAAGTGTGGCAGCTGAGAGAAAAATGTTGAACCGTATAGGGTTGATGAAACTCATTCACAAATTAGACCAACACGGATAGAATAATGATAATCTTTAGTGTTTTTTATTGCCTGGATGTAAATGTGATAATTCTTATTGTGCCTTTTATAATCAACTACAATATTTTCTTACTATAGTCAGGAAACAAAGATTTCTCTTCCAGGGTCCAGACAGCCACGCCCCCAACCACGCCCCCCGAAAATTAACATAATCTCACTCTTAATTTTTGATAAAAATTGAGGTCTGGTCAGGATTAATATTTTGGCCGGTAAAAAATATGCCTGGCCGGTTGATTTTTACATCTACCGGCCAACTTGGCCGGTGATTCAGGAAGTTAATTACGGACACTGTATGCCCTTCTGTTTAATTATAATGATTTTCCGCTTATTAGAATATTATATCAGACCAATAGAAAAATAATGCAGAAATGTGAGCTTATTGAAAAGTATGTTTCCAACATCTTTAAAGGACTCATTTTTATTTTCAAAAGGTACTTTTAATCAGACAAGGCTTCATCGGAATGGATATTCCAAAAAAATTAAATAAAGGAAAAGACAAGAGATAATTGCATAAAAAACTACCTCAAGAATAATAATACAAATTACGTAACACCTAAAAACTGGAACGCTCAAATGTTAAATTTAATCAAAAAGGAAAAAATACATATAAAGAAACTGATAAAGCCATCTTTGACTTTTATGGGAAAGATGCTATTCTACAAGTTTCCCACCTGATCAGCAGTCTTATTTTAGGTCGACATGTCGATGTATTATAGACCAGTGGTCCCCAAACACCAGTCCACGGATCAATTCGCAACAGGCTGCCGGCTGCCCAAGTAATAATTAATTGTTTTGTTTTTTAGGTTTATACGGCACTAAAAACTAAAAAACAATAATTAAATGTTTCGGTTGTATTTATTCTCCGAGTCTGAATAATCTTTTATTTTGTAAAAGATTGTATTTTGAAAAATGACTGGGTTCTCTTGGTTACATCTCGGTCACTTGAGCTCCAAAAATTTTACCCACAAGTTAGCAAAATTATTAAAAAAACAGACGTCTTTGGAAAGTTTGTTTTCGAAGGGGAAAAGGCCCAATGAAGAGACAGAGAAAGAGCCTACGGCTTCGAAGAAAATGAAAGCTTTTAACAGACAATACCAGGGGTTCTACTTGAAATATGGATTTATTGCGACAGGTGATTCCCACAGACCAAGGCCACTCTGTGTAATATGTGGCGACCGGCTCTGTAATGAGGCGATGAAGCCTTCAAAACTGCTTCGCCACTTGGAGACCAAGCATCCGGGATTAAAAGACAAGGCCCTGGAGTATTTTGAAAGAAACGAAGGACAGAGAAAACTACTGGCGGCCACCATGTCAATAAATGCGAATGCACTGAGGGCATCATACTTGGTAGCTAACCGTATTGCTAAGGCTAAAAGCCATTCACTATTGGAGAAGAATTGATATTGCCCTCCACTAAAGACATTTGCCGTGAACTTCTAGGAGAGGCTGCTGTTAAAAAGATAGCACAGGTGCCTCTGTCTGCTAGTACCGTGACTCGGCGCATTGAGGAAATAGCCGAAGACATTGAGAAACAATTGTTTGAGAGGATTAACACATCACCTTGGTACGTACTCCAGGTTGACGATTAAGGAGGTTGCACCTTAGTGGGAATCTACACATTGTATCATTCACAGGGAAATGCTGGCAAGCCAAAAAATGCCACCGGAATTGATCAGCGTATTGAATGATGTTGTTAAAGTTATTAATCGCATCAAAGCACACGCACTTAACTCGCACCTTTTTGAGCAGCTTTGTGAGGAGATGGAGGCGGAGCACAGACAGCTTCTCTTATACACAGAAATAAGATGGTTATCACGAGGGAAATCACTGGCCAGAGTGTTTGTTACGATAGCTGCTGCAAAGATTTCTCTCAGAAAAAAAGTCACCGCTGGCAGCACATTTCAGTGACGAGGAGTGGGTCGCAAAATTGGCTTACTTGTGCGACATATTTGCCCTGCTCAATGAACTTAATCTGTCCCTTCAGGGGAAAATGACAAGAGTCTTCAAGTTGGCAGATAAAGTAGCTGTATTTAAAGCCAAACTGGAAATGTGGGGACGACGCGTGAACAGAGGCATATTGGACATGTTTCAAACATTAGCGGGGATTTTGTGAGACTGAGCCTGGGCCTTCATTCTCCCAGCTGGGGCACGATCACCTCGCTTTGCTTTTAAAAGAGTTTGAGCGCTACTTCCCAACCAAAAAGGACCCACGAACTGCCAAGGAATGGATCCGCGACCCATTTATCAACAAACCGGGTGAATCCAGCAAGTCTGTGCAAGAAGATCAACTGCTGGAGATTGCAAACGACGGTGGTCTTAAAAATATTTTCGAGACAACTCTGCCGGTGTTCTGGATTAAAGTCAAGGCAGAATACCCTGAGATCACCACCACAGCACTGAAAACCGTGTTGCCATTTCCGACATCCTATCTGTGTGAAGCTTTTTTTTTTGCAGTGACAGCTACCAAAGCCGAGCAGCATGTCGGTGTATGAATGTGTGCGCGTTAGTGAGAGCGATTGGATGAATGTGGCTATAGTGTACAGCGCTTTGGGTGGTCAGCATGACTGGAAAAGCGCTATATAAGTTCAGTCCAGTACCATTACCATTTACCCAAACAAAAAAAGGAGTAGACTGTCATGATTTGTAAACTGAACCCGAACACAACCACACACAGAGCTAGTTTTGTGAGTTTTTATTGAAGAAGATGGATAGTGGAAGAGGAAACCAGCAGTCAGTACTGGACCGAAGCTGGATGATGGAGATGGCAGGAGCAGGTGGACCGGAGAGAACTGGAGGACTGCAGGTGCTGCGCTGTGGAGCCAGGAAGCCTTCAGAGCAGGTAGGTTGGCACTGGGGAAGAGGTGGAACCAGCAGCACGGCAGGTAAAATACTTGGAGCGCTGGGGTGAGCAGGAGAACCAACAGCACGGCAGAGAGAATACTTGCAGGCAGGCAGGCAGGCGTAGACGAAGGGAACTCAAGCAGGACAAGGAAAGGATGAGGTGAGCAGTAATGAACAGATGATCCGACAGGGAAGAGCTGACTGAGGGAGGTTTAAATAAGAGTGTTGGCAGGTGTGCTGAGTCCGGGCTTGATTGGGCATGACAGGTGAAGCTGATCAGTAGAGCATGGAGAACTGGGTGTATGGGAGGTGGAAAGTGCCATGAAATGTCCATGGTGCAGCAGGCAGAGCTGCACCATGACATAGACTGGACATAAGCAAGACACTTTCGGGTGTCATTGTCTCCCATTACCCCCAGATGGGACCGTCTCATTGCAGAGAAACAAGCTCAGGGCTCCCATTGATTTAGCGTTATGGTGAGTTAAAATTCATGCATTTTTTATTCTTTTTTTGGTGCATCTGTATCTTTCATTGATGGCGTGTTTAAACGTTACCATAGTGACCAGACTCAGAGAGCATTAGGGCTGTGGTTGCCGACAGAGGGGTTGAGGGAGAGGAGAGGAGAGGAGGAGACTGTTAAAGCTGACAACTTTATTTCAACTGCTGAAAATTAACATTCATGGAGTGTTTGATAATAATAATAAAAAATGATTACGTATATTAAGATAATAGTGAAAGAAATGTGAAATTGCTGGTTCCCCTGCTTTATTTATTTTTCCACATGTATTTTTATTTAGGGACAGAGATGATGTTAAACTTTGATGTTAAACAAATGTTGGCGCAATGTTGGGGGTTGAGACGACGACACGTTGTCCGCGGACCGACTCGCGGAGCGGGGGGGGGGGAGACGACGTCACGTTGTTCGCGGAGCGGGGGGTATCCTTGTGATTTTTCCCTGCCATTCACGCACGCGCGAAAGCAACAACAACAAACCGCGTGTTAACGTCAACTTTTTTTTTTTTTTTTTTTTTTTTTTTTTTTTTTTTTTTTTTTTTTTTTTTTGGGAATGTTGGCGAGGCGGTAGCGTGAGTTTGGCGAGGCGGCCGCCTCGCCAAGATAGCGCTGCGGGAAACCCTGTATATATATATATATATATATATAACTTTGAAAAGAGACTGTAACAATGATTGAACTTCCTGATAGTAAAAACATGAGCTTGCATGAGCTTTTGCAGCATGAGCTTTTCTGTCTTGTTTTAACATGGAATACTTAATCAAAGTTGAGGTCTGAGTTGATGAAGACACCTAGGTCAGTACATGCTCTGGGACATTTAGTGTTGTACAGTTCAGTTGAGTGTTGATTTAAAAAAAGGATTACTCCTGCCCTTCTCATTAACTGAAGGAAATCGTGACCTATTCTCTCATGGATATTCTGTACACAGTGACCCAGTAACTGTAGTGGACTATGGTCAAGTGGTGACGCAGAAGTATAAAGTTGTATAGTGTGTTGTTTTACTGGAAAAACAGATGACAGGTTAAAAAGCTCAACATCAAACCAATAAAAAAAAAAACTAAGGATGAAATTGAACTGAGCAAAACCTTAATTAAGCAACAATTTTAAGCTAAGATACCTGCTGCAGATCTTTTGAAACAAAGCTATTCTAATGTGTTTTGAGTTGGGCTTTAAGGTTATGACAAACTTTATTTCCATGATGGTTTTTAAACACTGAGATGTTAACGTTTATGTTTTCAAAGTCTGGTAATGCACTCACTGTAAACATAACAAAAAATTATGTTTAAACATGATCTGATGTCCACTTACATTAGCTGCTATCAGCTTGTTAAAGCAGTTAAAGCATATTGATTTTTTTCATTTTGATTCCGTAATCGTCTAACTTAAGCAAAAGCTATCAAACTAATGGCCAAGAGACCGGGTATGCTTCCGACATAACTTGCGGTTGTTCCTCCCCTTTAAGCTTCTCTTTACCATCTTGAGTTACCAATTAAAATCTAATTATTTCGGGAGAAATAATTATATCACTAAGACCTTAAATGTCCTTAGGGTTAGGGACCTCAATTTAGCAAATCATTCTTAAAAACATTATTTCAAATAATGTCTAGCTGCATTTGAGCTGCATTGTGAAGCTTGAACACATGCCAATTGTTGTTCTAATTTTGTTAAGATAATTTTACTTCATTCCAGATTCTTTAAGATGAACTTTGGTTCTCTAAATTAAAGATCCTCAATGAACTCTAAAATCATTGAATTGTTTTTATCAATCCTTCTGTTCTTTTGTGTGTACATAGTTCCTTGAGATTATTAGTGGTGTTACCTGGACGGACATTCATTTCAGTTAATAAATTCTTGTACTTGAAGAGAGGTTGTCACTCATCTATGTCACATTCATACTCTCCATGAATGACCCAGAAACAACAAACACGGAGACAGTAGTGCAATGTTATAGGTTTATTGAAGTGAAGGGAAGAAGGGGAAAGTGGAAGCGGATCTGGGTTCTGGCCGGTTGGGAAGGCTCTGGTCTGGGAAGTGAAAGGAGAGATGTGAGCACCAACAACAGACAGGCTGGCTTGATGGTGCAGCAGAGGCTGACTTACGGGAAAGATGATGGATGATGTACCGGAGGGAGTGAGACAGGTTGCACTTACTATTTGTGAGCAGAAGTTGGGCTCAGGACTCGATGGTGGCCTAGTGGTTAGAGCATTGTGTTCTGGAGGTTCTGGGATCAGCTCCCATAGACTGCCACTCCGGGTACCTGAGCAAGACCCTTAACCCTAGATTGCTCCCCGGGCGCCGCACAGTGGCAGCCCACTGCTCCCCAAGGGGATGGGTTAAATGCAGAGAACAAATTTCATTTGGAATGTATGTTGGGATGACAAAGATTATTATTATTATTATTAAATTGGGCTGGTATTCACAGGACAGTACCTGACAGACTGAGGGTTATTTGATTAAACATTAAATAACATAAATCTTTTAATTGCACAACAACAGAAATAACAAAAGAGACTGCTTAACACTGATTCCCAGAATACAGCTGGAATCCCTGTGAAGTCATAAATATATAAAACTCTGGCATCGAGCGGCTTTATTTTACTTTTCCTGCAGAACTACAAGACTTCACAGGCACGTGAATGTCTTAATCTCACTGTCCAAGTAAAAGACAGCATCTACAAAGATACATTGGATCCAAAAAACAACTGACCCAGAATAAGACTAGCTGGTTGAAAATCAGATTAGCTGCTTGAGCTCCTGCTGAAAAGAATGTTAAAGAATTATAGAGTCCCAGAGAAGAGATGCTTTCACAAATTACATAGACAAAGAGATCTTTTCCCACTACCGAGAGGCAAACCCACAGATTTTCCTCTGTTGGCTCTTAGTTAACAAAGTGAAAGGGACAGTGTGTAACTGATTTGACTTTCATCAGCAAAAATCAAATATTGCTTTCATAAATACATATTCTACCAAAGACTAATAACAGTCACATCAAAAATTAAATGGTAAGTGGACTGAACTTGTATAGCGCTTTTCCAGTCATACTGACCACTCAAAACGCTTCACACTATAGCCACATTCACCCAATCACACTCACTAACGCGCACATATTCATACACTGATACCCAGATCGGTAGGCAACTTGGGGTTAAGTGCCTTGACTGGGGGTACATTGACATGTGACAGGGGAAGCTGGAATCAAACCCACAACCTTCCAATTGCAGGACAACTACTCAACCCATTGAGCCACAGTTGCCCCAAAAACAACCGTTGTCATAGCGTAGCATGAGTAGTTTATAATTACGTAGGTGGTGGTGCACCCAGTGGAAGACGACGTGTTGGCTTGCCATTTTTGATTACAGTAGCCGAAAGGGGACTAACTGTCAGCCTTACGCTTTTTACCTGTCTTCTATATGAAAATGTGCTGTCAGTGGACGAGAAGAAAACAAGTGAAGATGATCGTAGATCATTCCATTTGCCGTTTTCTGTTGAAATGGAGGACTGTCAATACTCTTTGCCCAGCGAGAGGGAAGCATGTCTCTCAGGGAGCATGTGTGTACACAGAGGGGCGGGGAGATATTTCAGCTAGTTCAGTGTCTGTAGCGCAGCCGCAGGAGTGGGTCTCTTTATAACTCATGTTTATAGTAACTTATTTTGGAGCCCATATATGCGACTTCACGTTCAGAAATAAGCCCAAAGAACTGCAACGAGTGACTCATGGAATTTACCATAGAAAAAAATCAAGCCCAGAGTGGCTTATAATAAGCGGACTTGGCAACTGTGCCAAAAACAATTTCACACGATGGCCGTAGCTATTAGCTATTAGCAGTAGCTTGGAACCAAATATATGGAGGACATACATGTTGACATTGTCACATTTATGATACTCCGTGGCTTCTGTAGTAGTCATTACACGCTTAATGGCGAGGTTGTTTGTAATTCATTAATTGTACCCCTAGATGGTGCACCAGAGTCTAAATCTTACACCCTGGGGCTTTAGGAGAGCAAAAATACAGAACTTTCAGTGGCACTCCACCTATTGTTCTATCAAACCACATCTCACCAGGCAGGTATTCATAGAACTGGCAGAGATTGAGAACATTTGGCTATGGTTTCCTGATAATTAGGTGGTGCAGTGACTTGGTGATTTTGATTAAAATTAATAACTCAGTTAATATTTGTTATTTACATTTATTAGTTGCCAAATGAAACCTATTGTTCAACAACAGAATTGACCTATGAAAGTCCTGTATGTTTGCTCCCTTAATTCTAACTAAAAGCCCACAGAGGAAAATATGACCACGGGGTGGGGGGGTCTTAACACCAGTGCTAAGAATAGACCAGGTATAATTTTTAGATTTAAGAAACAACTACCTTCATCTATTGCTCCAGAGTTCATTCTTTGTGCTCGTTGGCCAATTTAAACTTTCTTTCCAATTAGCCTCTCTAATCAGTAGTTTTCTTAAGGCGACACAGCTGTTTTGTCCCATTCTCTTGAGTTCATTTCATACAGTGCCTGCGGAAATGCTTATATATGCATTGTTAAACACAGCCAAGATTTCTGCTGTTGTTCTTTTAAGATTTACATCCATCAAACATTTAAGTGATTGTAGATCAAGATGGTTACAGATTTGTTTCCCCATTATCTTTCTGGTTTTAATAATCGTTTTAACTCAATTTTCGTAGTTTTCTCCTAAGATGTTCTCTTTGCTTGTTGCATGCCAATAATTTGACCTTTCTGAAACAGATTAACATTTTTTCCATGGCCACAGGATTTGGTTGTGTGAGAAATGAAGAGCTACTCAGAGGTATCATTTTTATTTCTTGTTCTCATTTAAAACGTCATTGCCTGTGCAGTATTTTTTTTTTGGGTGTGTGGCGATACACAAAAAAAATCATGATTCTGTATGTATTCAGATTTTATTGTTCATAAAAATAAATTTGCCTTCACGGGTTTCAACATTTATTATTTAGGTTTTAAAAATCACAATTTGGCAGGTTTTTGGTAAACATCAATCAAGCTAAATAAATTAAATGTTTGTTTTTTTTTACCTATTTGTGTCATGGTTTTTATGTGTTTGGCCCACATGCAGAACACAGTCGGGAGGCAGAAAGCAGTTTAAGATGTTTATTAAGTGAGCAGAGATACAGAGACGTAGAGGAACCACGATGGGCGAGCGTCTGACAGAGACGTAAGATCGGGACCGATTACTCTGCAGATCAAAGAGACAGAGGGTTAGGTTGTGCCGTAAAATAGAGTCGTAAGGGTTCAGTGGAGAGCTTACCGCCGAGTTCGGGAAACCTAGCCGAAACCTAGAGTGGAGCTGGAAGACGGACTCAGCGGGTTTCTCCTCTATGATGTTAACAGGTGACTGAGCGGCTGGTGAGCGGGGAGATGTAACTGTCGAGAGGTCCGAGCAGCACCGATGGTGGGAGTTGTGATCAGTGAGCAGCTGGAGGAACCAGGGTGGTATAACAAGGTCCATAGCCCGGCTTTGTGTAATACCAACGGAGCCTCGGGAGGAGATCCAAGTAGAGAGCGGTGTTGGTCTGAGCACGAGGGGGAGTCTGGAGTGGGCTCCAGTCGGATTGAGTCAGAGCACGAGGGAGAGTGCCTGGAGTGGGATCCAGAACATGTGGCGACCTGAGAGACACAGGAGGAGAAGGATTAGCGAGGAAAAGGTGAGCTGTCGTGAGACAGTGGCCAACTGAGGCGTACCACACAAGGTTAACTCTCTGGCGTCCTCCAGCTGTCAGCTCACTGCTTAAGTACTCCCAGCCACGTTGCTGAACGAGGCTCAGGTGCGCGCCACGCATACCAGCCAACTGCAATCACCTGCGGAGAGAGAGAGAATAGGCAGGGTTCTGCAGAAAGCTGCACGGCACTGCCTGCTGAGTCCTGACAATTTAAAATTATTGGGAAAGTCCCCTCATCAATTGGTTTCCTCCAACTTGCAGCTTTTTGGGTTTGGGTTAATTGGGTGCTACATGCAGCCATTGGAACATCAGCTGGTTTTCTCCTGTATCTGTGATATTTGCATTCAGCCTAATTATGTTTCAAGTGAGTAATTCAGTGAAGTGCAGAGCGAGCTTCATACCTTATTGCTACTGAAAATGCGTATGCTGACATTCTGGTTCGTTCCACCTTTCATCGCTGTTGTCTCATGAGAAACTTTCATTTAGAGTTTAGTGATAGCTCAGAGTCCTCTGTTTTCTTTTGTTGTGACTTTTTAAAATGATGTACACCTTTCTCAATAATCAAGAAAATATTCTTGATTGCCATTACAGCAACCAAACCCTTCTTGTAATTGCTGAATTCCTTTTTACGAATTTCGTCGAATTGTCTTTAGTGATGAACTCCAAGGTTGGAAGGCCGTCTTACCATCAATCCAATCCTTTGATCCCACTGGTACAGTAGGTCCTCTGGCTGGGCTAGTCCAGAGAGGTGCTATTACGTCTGGCCCAAAGAAACATGTTGGTAAAATTTGAAGACTACTTCACATCTAAATCTGCCAGGTGTATGATTAATTTACAAAAGGAAATTACGTGAAAATATTTCATATAAATTAAATCAAATCAATGATCAAAAGACACAGTAGCCTTTTCCTAGATCTCCTTTCTTTTATGAATAATGTTAGGATTAGATGTTATCACGCAAGACTGGAGATTTTGGCAACTTTGTGGAGGTGTCAACACAAATCTCTGGAAATCAAGTATGCTTTATGAGCAAATAACTTAACATTATGATCTCTATATTTTAAAATGTTTTAGTGTCCCAATAGAACCAGCATAAGTGAACACATTGATTCAGGTCAGAGGATTCATTAATTAATTCTGGCCTGCTAAAAGTTGCCTTCAACTCATCAAAACATACATGAGAGCTGGGTGGCTTACAGCATGACATCTCTACAACTGCCGGAGAGGTGTGTCTTGACCTAAGCTTTGCCTTGATGTTGAACAATAGGATGTCGGAATAAAGAAGTTGAGTAAGGAAAGATCGGCACTAGGACCCAGTGACAAGAAAGCGAGTAGGCAGGCAGAGTGGGGCTGAGTCACTGCATGTGTCTGAGAGACAGTCAGAAACAGAGCAGAGCAAGGGAGAGCAGAGGTGATCTTAGTCTCATCAGCACAGGATAACAGAACCATGATGGGTTGATTTTGGAGGGAAAACAGTTGGAATTGGAAGTGTGCATTTGCCACCACTTGCTCAGCTATGGAGACCAACAGAGTTCTTCATTTTGTGCCTTCCGGTGAGTATATCAAAGCTCTGAGAGCTGCTTCTCCACTGTGCACGACACAGCAATCACTGGGAGAACCTTGGGGTTCCCTTCCTCGTGAAACCTGAGAACCCCCTTGTGCAAAACATATGCAGCCCACTTGAACTTCCACTCTGAGGGATGGCAGATGTTTCTGTGCATATGTTCCACTGTACATACTTGGCAAATTACGAGTTTGGTCATTCTGAGCTCAAAGGAATGTGGCAACATTATGGCATGGACAGGAAACTGATTTTGTTTCTTTGGAGAAGAGGGAGAGTGGCGTAAGCTGTGTTCTGCTTGTAGAAATTGAGTTTCTTTTTCTTTTTTCTGTGACATCTTATTGTGTGTGTGTGCGTGCGTGTGTGCGTGTGCGTGCCTGCAAAAGTGTGCATTTTCTTGTTTGTCTGGTATGCGGCAATAGAGGTTCCTGTGTTGTATTTCAGCAATTAAGGAACTGAACGTTGAGAAACAGTTGCATTGCAAACCCTCACAGAAATGTCAGTGTACCTGTCGAGACGGAGCCAGAATGCAGAGAAAGCATGTGTTGCATTGGTGGGCTCATGCATGATAAGTAGAGACAGGTTGACACCATGCATCTAACAGCGTCTGCTTTTATCTGTACATCTGTGGCTATGTGCACAAAAACAGAATTTAAAAATGCATAGATGCGTAGCAGTGTTGTTGTTTTTTGTTTGTTGTTTTTTTACCTGAATGTAGTGTGTGTGTGTGTGTGTGTGTGTGTGTGTGTGTGTGTGTGTGTGTGTACGTGTGAAGATAGATTAGTGTTGCTGACAGCCACAAGAGAGCAGTGAGTTCCCCCAATGAAAGTCCTCACAGAGCCCAAAGCCCATTTGGAGATGTGATGCAGCTGCCTTCTCACTTTCATTTTGTCTAAGGCTGAACAGAATAGCAGAATACGGCAACTCCCGGTGTGTGCATTTGTGTGCGCGCGCATATGTGTGTGTGAGTTAAACATTATTTCAAATTATGTGACCTTAACAATACCAGTCTGCTGAGCATGAGTTTGTATTTGTTGGACTTCAGTTGTGTGTGTGTTTGTGTGTGTGGCGTGTGTGTGTTTTAGCTGATGCATTGTGCAATCCAACTAAATCGAGTGTCAGGGTGTCGAGGTGTAATGTACACTGACGTGGCTCGTCCTCTGAAGAGTAATTTGCATTCATTTGCCTGAGAGCTGATTAGGTGGAGGTGACAGGTTTGATCCGTGCAGCAGAACAATTTGGTCCTGTTTCTTAACGGTTTAAGATTTAGAAAATGTTAAAAACAGGAGAATTGCTATGTCAAATCACAAGTAACCCATTTAATGATGAATTTTAGGATTGTTGTGTATGCTGCCTTACTTGACCTTGGTTTTAAATGCTGATGGTTTAAAAAAAGTGTACATCTGCAGGAATTTGATTGTATTACTGATTAGCACTGGTGACTCACCACTTACAACAGTTACATTTACAAAGGATTAGATTTTCTTCTTTTTGTCTCCAATTTATTGCCCTCTGGATTTTGAATAAAGCAGGGCAAGCTGCTCCGTGTGACAAATCTCAGGATCCATGGAATGGAACATGATGTCCAACAAAAGGCACAGCTCGAACTGGCCTGGAAAATCTAGCAAAGCTTTAACCGACGTTGTAGTGTTACGCGTGTAGAGAAAATGTTGCAGTTGTATTTTCCAAACAGATAATCATGTCATGATTATTGCTGTTATCTACTGGGTGAGTGTGATACTCGCATTGTTGGGCAAGGTTAGAAGACACAAGTTTCAGTTTATGGATTTCAAAATTACCACAAGGTTTCTGCATGTAACGATGCTGCAGTCAGCTTCACTGTTGCTGTGATTAGTGGTGTAACATGGTTTTTGCTCACTTGCTCTTATTAACCAGCAACAAACATTCTCAGTTTATTTCAATGCAGAGTAACAGCTCATAGAATTGTGCAAGCAGTCCTGCTTAAAATGACTTCTTCAGACCACAAGTGACTCAAGAATAGGTCACAAGTAACCTTCAAATGACTTTGCTTTGTATAGCAGAAAACTCCACATCAGTCAGTGATAACATAAATGTTCTGATAATTTTGCAGGTAAAAACATTATTATTATAAAAGGGAGGCTACATTGTGTAATTTTAATATAGGAAAATTAGCCTATTTTCATCAGAATTCATGTAGTAACTGGAATTGTAACAGTATGTCCAGCTTCATGACATGACACAACACACAATTTTGGGTTCACAAGAACAAGTCGACATGAGATTTTAGTAATGGTTTTGATAAAACCTTTTTACTTTCGTAAATAAAGAAACAATTTGATGAATCACAAAATTAGTTTCCAAGAGGCTAATGAGTAAATAATCCAGTTTAGGCTAAGCTTGCCCATATGTTGTAGTAATTATGCTTGTCTAAATTTACAGCAACTGTATTCTGTTTTCACTAACAGAATAAAGGTGTCGTACTTCTTAAAAAAAAAAAAAAAAAAAAACATTTTTCAGGTTTCACCAGTTGGAGTATCTTTACTTTTCAATTTGAGGTCAAATGCAGCCCTCACTGACTAAACAAATAACATAGTCTGTTAGTATAGAGTAGCGAGAGGCTTCACAGCTGCTACAACCATTAGCAGGTAATTATTAGCCATTTTCAGTTTTCTCGCGTGCTTACAAATTGTGGGTTTCTTATTTATAACTCTGTCACTGATGCTTCTTTTATTTAATTTTTTTTTGCCAAGTAGCAAAAATACCGGTTTGCAGTTGGTAGCACTGGTACTTGCAGCAAGGAGTTTATGGGTTCAAATCCAGACATGGATGTCTTTCTGCATGGATTTTGCATGCTCTCCCGATGCATGCTTGGGATCATTGTAACAGCTTAAATGTGTTTTTTATCAGAATTCACATGCTGGCATGCTGAAATATAGAAGCATTTTAATACTAAAGGTCTTGTGCTACAAGATCTTGCTTAAACTCCAAGTAGTAGCACAAATGTTCAGTGGTTCCATGTGTAGATGCCGTAGCCTAACTTAATTCCTTTAAGGTTGAAGTAATTTATGATTTAGAGTTTAGACTTAAGAGAAAGTGGCCTGGCTATCTGGAAAAGACAAAATTTTAGTTCCTAATTCCACAAGCCAATTCCACAGCACTATAAGTTTGTTTTTTTTAAACTGTTCTTTTTAATGACCATAAACGCAACATAAAGCTGACACGTCATAGACCGTTGCTAGCAAAGTGTCAGTGGTGAGGTGTGACAGAACACCAAACAATCAGTGCTGCAGCCGTGACCTGCAGAGTCTGAAAGCATCAGCATGGATGACACGTAGTGATGGTGGGAATTAGTACTTTGACCATGTGGAAGTGGAGGTGTGTGAGGATGAAGATAGATGACAAGTTCTTGTGTGCATGTGTGCGCTATAGATGTGACAGTGATCTCTGATCAGTATTCACCGCTGGCAAACAGATCTCTGAAGCTCCAGCCTCTGAGCACAGCCATCTGGGCAGAGGAGAAACGCACATCAACACACACATACAAATTGCCGTACAGTACCACACATATGCGTGTATACACACACTAACACTGAAATGTCCCAAGAACACCTCCATGCAAGACATGACAAGTTGGTTGCACAGGCAGAAGTGCACTCACACATTCTCACAATTCCCACAAACACCGGCTGTGTTGGGCATTAACCATACCGACTTATTCTCACAAATTATTCTCACGGTTCATGCTATCTGAATAATTTGTTAATATAAACACAGAGAACATTTATGTTCATGTGTCAGCACAAACACTAATCATGCAGAGCTCAATACTGTTAGAAATGTTAACTCATTTACCGACTCAATGCCCCTCTACATCACACCTTGCTTTTAAGGTTGTCACTTTACAATATCTGTTGGACATGTTTGCTTTTTAAACTAGACAAAACAGTTTTGAACAGTTTCATTCCACATGTTCCTAATATTGTAGTAAATTGAAGGCTTGCTACTACATAACACTATATTGTAAATATGTGGCCGCTGTGTTAATTGTAACTCACATAGACAATTACATGTATACAAGAAAAGACATCCAAGACACATTACCTTTTTAAAGAACCCCCCCCCCCCACACACACACACACACGCACACACACACACACACACACACACACACACACACACAGATACGCCACACACGGACACACTCTTTCAACTGCGTGTTTGAATCCTTATCATACACAACAAGATGGACATGCTCTGACACTGGACTGTGTGCTTTTGAAGAATCGGCCAAAACTCTACAAATAAATTGTTGCCATCAGATTTTTGTCTTTTAAATAATCAAAGATCAAATTTCTTTGGCAGGATTTTGGTCTGTCCAGACAAATGTCTGTCCATTAATTACTACTGTCTCTCAAACAGAGGAGCAGTTACTAGTCATGTTTCACATTTCTTATGTAAGATCCGTGACTTGAATCTAAGATGAGCTCCTGAAAACGGTTTATTTTTATTATTGAAATGAAGATGGTGTTACATCCTTAAACGTTTACCTTATTCACATCAAAATAAAATAACTAGATAAACGGTCAAATACAAAAAACAAGTCCATAATTAAAATCAACGAAGGTTTTGGTTTTATCCCCTTTCTCGACCATCATGTCTTGTTCAAAGAACAACAGTAAATGTTGTCCTTTATAGTGTCATAAAATAACTAACAAATAATTGTATATGTTGTACATTCATGCAAAATACTTATGTTTTACAATTTGCAACTTCTCTAACCTGGCCCACCAGATTGATAATGTGTAGCACTCTAAATTCTGCCCATTATCAATCTGGGACTGCTCCTGTCGAATCCATTTGGGGAAAGGAGGGACGTTCAGCAGAAGCTCTGAGCTGATTGTACGAAGCGACACCTAGTGCCCACCTACCAAAGGTTGGTTTTGGCCAATAACCGTATCAAATTAAAAACATAAGCAGCAGGTTTTATGAAAGACCACATGAAGGTTAGCTAGTCAGGGCACTTCTTGCTGTTCTTCTTTTAAAGGTGAAATTGTGGATTCTGACAAAACAGAAGTGATAGCAGCAGCTTCGTGTGGATCCTCCTATGCTGCCATGTTTATGTTGGTTGGGCTGTGGGCTCGGCAGCTCTTGCTTTCGTTGCACCGGTAGGTCCCACCTTACACCATGATACTGCAGCATGATTGGTCTGAAGCGTTTTGGTTCAACACAAATGGTTAAAGCGGGAGTGATACAAGATGAATTCTCGTGTGTTTGTGAACACACAAATACAGTGAGAATTCATCTTGCAGGCAAGTCTACAACTGCTCTATTTTTTCTAAAGCACTTTTTTAGTACTTTTTCTAATGGTGTCATGGGCTCAACTATATCCTAAAAAGGACCTTCACTAGCACCCAGTTCTTAGTCTTTGAGAAATTAGAACAATGGTACATGGATAATAATATACTAAGTTTGCACTTTATCTGTTTACTAATTGTACACAAGTCTGAAGCTATAAGTCCAGCATCATTGTTTTGTTAAGTACATTTGCTTTTAAATAGAAATGAATTGAAATTCAATTCAATTCAATTCAATTTTATTTATATAGCGCCAAATCATGAAACATGTCATCTCAAGGCACTTTACAAAATCAAGTTCAATCATATTATACAGATTGGGTCAGAATATACAGATTGGTCAAAATGTCCTATATAAGGAAACCAGTTGATTGCATCAAAGTCCCGACAAGCACCACTCACTCCTGGGGGACCGTAGAGCCACAGGGAGAGTCGTCTGCATTGTACATGGCTTTGCTGCAATCCCTCATACTGAGCAAGCATGAAGCGACAGTGGGAAGAAAAACCACCCATTAACGGGAAAAAAAAAACCTCCGGCAGAACCGGGCTCAGTATGAACGGTAAAGGTAGCTCAGAGTAACATGAGCCACTCTAGTTATAAGCTTTGTCAAAAAGGAAAGTTTTAAGATTAGTCTTAAAAGTAGACAGGGTGTCTGCTTCACGGACCAAAACTGGGAGTTGGTTCCACAGGAGAGGAGCCTGATAGCTAAAGGATCTGCCTCCCATTCTACTTTTAGAGACTCTAGGAACCACCAGCAGACCTGCAGTCTGAGAGCGAAGTGCTCTGTTAGGAACATACGGAGTAATCAGAGCTCTGATATATGATGGAGCTTGATTATTAAGGGCTTTATACGTTAGAAGAAGAATTTTAAATTCTATTCTTGATTTAACAGGAAGCCAATGAAGGGAAGCTAAAATTGGAGAAATATGATCCCTCTTGTTGATTTTCATCAGAACTCTTGCTGCAGCATTTTGGATAAGCTGGAGACTTTGAATTGCATTTTGTGGAAAGCAGGAAACAGGTTTGTGAATTATCAGCAAAGTGCTCTGACTGTATGAGTGTCAGTTCAGAGCTTAACTTTTCCCTCCCAATTGAGTCAGTAATGACATTCAAATTTCGTTTTAATTCCTTTAATCTCTGAGCAGTGACTCAGTATCTAAACTCTGTGTCTTTGTCCTCTGACCCCCTTATCAGACCTTAGTCGCTGACAGAAGGATTTGCTTAAAGGTACATAGCCACATTGAAATGTTTTAATGTATACGTCAGTAACTCACTCTGGCTGCATACAAAGTTTTTCCGAAAGATTATTACATCTTGCTGGTGCATTTTTTGTTATTTGGGTGTTTTACGCTTTGTTTTTGATCAGTTTGTTAGTAAATAAAGCCCTTCGTGTATAAGCTTATTCATAATAACGGCGGTACGATACCGCGCATGTGCGCAGGGGATAAAAAAGTAAGAAGCTAACGGCTATTAGCATCTTCCAGCAAAGTGTGGAAACGACCAAGAAAGGTCTAAGATCCAGTTTAAAAAAATTAAAAATGCAAATAAATGTATGATTCCAAGAGGGAAAAGACTCTAATAGTGCTGGGAATACAGCATGAAGATCAGTGTTCACTGAAGCGGAAGATAAAGCTGTTGAGGCTCAGATGTGACTGCAGAGTTGATTGACGTGAGTAAACATCCTTAAGACTAGAAGCTAAGAAGAGCATTGCCATTACTATTATCACAGTATTAATAAGAGCAAACATTATAAATAGATTGATTGATTGGTTCTTACCTTGATGCTGTGTCCCTGTCTCCGTTAATGAACGGGAATTTTATTTTTCCTTGATGTTCTGATATGAGGCTCTTAAAGTTTCTGTAGATCGGTTTATTTAATTAATAATGGTTGATCTTCGGTCACACCGACCTGTCGCTTTACTGCGAGGCATTACAGAGGGGTTAGGCTCGGTCCAGCATTATTTAGTAGTCATTTTGTAGTCGCCATCTGGCTTTCCGATATCTGCGGTACTGCAGGTAGATGGCGTCATGTCTGTCTATGGGTGCATCCAAATTTAGACCGGGTCCTACGTCGACCACAAAAAAACAAAGACCGGAAGAGACTGGCTGTGAATTTGGACGGTCTAGCCTTCACCGGCTGTCCCTGCCCTTACCTCAGCGTGATGTCTGTTACCTAGCAACTGAGACCGCACTAAGCACCCTCTGAATTTGGACAGCCTTCGGTGCATCGCTGTGACATAACCTTCATTCAAATTCAGCCTACAGACACCACCCCTGAATTTGGACACACCCTATACCTGCTCATCGTGCCCGTTGCTGGGGTTCTATTTAGGCTCAAAAAGGACACTAAACACTATCAAGATGGACGCTTGGTGCATATAACCTTAATTTATCATGATCAAACAGTTTTTGGTCCTTTTTTTTTTTAGAAGCATGAAATGTGGCTATGTACCTTTAAAGACAAATAAATGTCCATCTTAGAATATGGCGTCATCTAGTACAGTGGTTTTCAATAGGTGAGGCGCGCCTCCCCAGGGGGGGGGCGCCAAAGAGTCACAGGGGAGGCACGAGAAGACAGAGAAGAAGACAGTGCTGCCGCTCAACTCTGTGGCCGTTTCTCAAAATGCGTTCTTGAGCGGTCTCGTGTGCTCGTGACACGTCATCAGCCTCAGCCTCAGCCCGAGCACTGTTCCAATTGCAGAGAACGGCAGAGCGAGAACGCACCACATCCCCGGATGTTGTTCTCGCCCCGCCCTCTTTATCGAGCATGCATCAGAGCAGACTTGTGCGTTCTTCAGACTGATCGCTCTCCCAGAATGCACCGCGGCAAGATAATTTTTAGGCTTTTTAGAAATTAAAAATGTTGTTTTAAAATTTTTTTCAATAAGATTTATTGTGGTGTAGTATATAAATAGTTTTGAATGTTAAAGAAATGCTAAAGAACCGTGCGTCTCATGACGTCACGAGTACGCTTCTGTTCCAATACAGATACGCTCTGCGTGCTCGCGTTCTCGTCAAGTCCGATCTTCCTGTGTTCTCGCCAAGACCGGACTTGACGAGAACGCGAGTACGGACTCGCGTTCTCGTGAATTGAGAAACAGCCTGTGAAACTATGTAGCGATATTTGTGCCTTCTGTTTGAGCGCGCAGGAACCAATCCAAGCGCGCAGTGAGACAACTCTCAGCGCTCAAAACCGGTCTGGTGCGTTCTCAACTCTGAAAAACTCTTCTCAACCCACTGTTGCACTCAGTTCCATCTCTGCTCGCGCGCTACTTTGCTCGCGCGCACCTGCTCCTTCCACGCTCAACACCAGCTGTGCGCTCGCTCGGCTGTTTCTGCACTCGCGACTTCAAAAACTGTCCACTCCACCAGCCAATCACAGACAGTTTTTTTTCCCATCCAATCAGAGTATGGCTTGCAAATACTGCATTCAGATGGATTAAATCAAAATGCTGCATTTTGGCAGAAATTACTAAACATCACCGTGGGATTGAAGAAAACAAATAAAAATGTTTTAGCCTAAAATATTTAGGCTAAAATATTTAGACTAAAATATTAGAATTTCTAAGTGAGGTGTGAAAAATGTTTTTGTCTCTTTTCTTTCCAGCTTCTGGGAGGTGATGCAAAAGTTTATTCTGATCATAATCATCATCATTGTCATCATTATTCAAAGAGCACTTTAACAAAAGGTAAAACAAAGTGCCAAACATCAGAAATGCATCAGATAAGCGATAAGATCTAATAAAATGCTTGGTTGTTAAAATAGCAATAGGTTTAAATTGTGTATAATTAGCCTAAAAAGTAAATCGGAATATGGAACGTGTTGAAGTCTGTTAAATTCAGTTTATCTTTTTTATTATTATTATTTCAGTTTACGTCTCCTGTTGACGTGAGTTCAGTTTGACATTGGTGTCTGACTAGTTCAGTTTGTCTGCTGTTGAAAACAATTGTTTGAGTTTGCTCTAATGACAGTTCAATTTTAAAACTAAGCCCTCTGTCCGTGATGTTTCAGTAAAAGTAGCCTGTAAAATGGAAATATTTGGATGGATATTTTATTAATAGGCCTTTTTATGAATGTACTTTGTTAAAAGAAATACAATCAAAAAACATGTGTTGGGCTATCAGTTGTTTTTGAAACACAGCATTCCAGGAACACAAAAGAAAGATGCATTTACTGCAGGGACCTGTGTGCGGTAGGTTTGTGGTTTAGGGGGGGGCATGGTTATCTTTACCTATTCCAAGGGGAGGCTCATATTCAATGAATTTGAAAACCCCTGATCTAGTATGACTACTGCGGAATAGGAAACTGAGATAGAACAATGGCCAAAACTTTGACTATACTTGCCAATAGTTTGCTGCATAAGATGTTTTTAGACACCTCAACACTAGAACAATTGAAGTAACTACCACATATTTAAAACTTAAAGTGAAAACTCACCCATTTTATAACATCATCAGGCTCCCAATAATCTAAAAGGTAATCCAAAGTCAAATCCCATGTTTATACCCACAACCTTGGTGGACAAAGTTGATTCTGATTCGGCTGTATGAAACACACATGCCTCCACAATTAAACTATGTTGGTACATGGTCTACTCTTTGTCGGGTACCTTTAGTCTAGTTTATGCTATAAGATAAATCGGCTCTTTTAGCATCTAAATGTACACAGCAACAACTGCTCTTTTTTGATCCCATGCTGCAGCGGCTGTAGGGCAACCCCACATGGGGAGAGGCAGCATCGCAGTGAAGGCAAGCATCTTTCTTCCGGATTGGAAAAATAGCACCAGAAAATAACTAATATTTCACAGCAAATTAATACTCCATAGTGTCAGATGCAATACTTCCCCGGAACTTGAAGCCGAAACAGATCGTCAACTATACCTTTAACAAAAATTTTAGATTCTTTCATTTTTTTATTATTAGTTTTATTTACTTGACAATGGGCCCTTTAACATTATCGTGGTATGACAATGTTGACCAGAAATACTACTTCGAAGATTTTAAATAGTTTTGCTGTTTTAATATGATCTAAATTCTTCCATTTAAATCCAACAAAAGAAAAAAATGTCCTATTGCAGAAAATGAATGCTTTGAATTCTTGATATTTTCAAAGATGCTGTTGACCAGCAATGTGCAGCGATAGATTGGAGAGAGGGCAACTTTACTCTGATTATTCTGGCCCTTTGTCTGGCTTCTCATTAAAAGCAGAACATGTCCCCTTTAGAATTTAAAAGGTAGCAGATTTTGTTGCTTGTTTTTGCCTGCAGAATTTACTGTATCTCGTAAAAGTGAGTACACCTCATACATTTTTGTAAATATTTTATTACATCTTTTCACGGGATAAAACTGAAGACACTGTGATGCAATGTAAAGTAGTTAGTATACAGCTTGCGTAGCTGCGTAAATTTGCTGTCCCCTCAAATGACTGTCTAAATTTGCCCATTATAAATAAATTGATCTGATTTAAATGAAATGATATTTCTAGTAAATAGGAATACTGTATGCTACAATCTACACCAACAAACAAACTATTTGGATTAATCAAATAAAACTGCAATTGACATAAATTGTGTTTGGGTAGATTTCAATCCATATTTCTGAATATAAATTATGTAAACTTGAAAGCTAAAATACACTAATTTCAGCCAATTTTTACAATGCAGTCTAATAACTAAGTAAAGTAAATATCTGGCTTATCCTTTCATGTCAAAAAGAAACAAAACATAAAAACTAATTTGTGATTAAGGCATAAATCTTTACTGGAGTAGTAATAAACTATAACAACTATCAAAAATTAAGTTGTATTGTGTATAAATAGAAATAGAAATTAGGCTAAATAGAGTTTTGCAACCGTGTGGGTGTTATAAAAAGACACAACCTCTGACAAAATCCCTCTTTTATTCTGAAAACGGGATGCAAATTATTCTGCAAACTTCTCATACTAAAGACAGAACAAGAACATACGGTATTATTCTGGTACAGTGGAAGTTGTTGCCATTGGCTTTGCAGAAGATGACTTGTTTTTACTGAAGCACACTTAACCGAGCACAGGAAGCAGGACTGCACACGGACGAGGTATTAGTTTCAGTTCCTGTTTATTATTGATCTTGCATGGTTTACAAGATGGCATAGATTCTCCTCCTCAGAACCATGTGCACTCTGCATGGAGCATTGTCATTTGTAGCTAAACAAAACCAAATTCAACCCGACAAACAGAGCTCAACCAGGAGACAGATGTAATGTCCCGGTGTTCTTTTGTCTTGCTATTTTTTTCAAATTGATAATTACTATACGATGGTTGAATTTGTCCATGTTGATGAATTCTAAAGCCTCTAATGTAAAGCTTCCCTTTTCATTTACATGAGCCAAATATTAGTGAGCATTGCAGTTGTTTAGTGAGAAATAAGCTAAGCTTACTGAGATGTTGGCACGGACACTTACGAGCATGTCTTTGTTACCTCACTGCAAGCAGACACGTGCTCGTTCTTCTTATAGCACTTAAACAGGACTCGTTCAGCACGGTGGAAACAGATTGCACCATGCAGTACAAAGATTGTTGCAGACAAGGTTGTTGCTGCCTCTTAGGACTGATATTGATTAAGCCAAACTGATGTTTTGATACAGCCGTTGATAGCTGAGTTTATAATCAGAGGCCTTTCATACTTTTTTCTTAAACTATGAGTAATGTCCCTTTTGTCCTTGAAACGGCACCAAGTTATGTCAGTTTGTCGCAGTGCCAAATTGCTTCAACATTCTTTGTCATTCAGTGTAATAATGTCTGTAGAGAGAGGCTGCTGAAGCGGTTTTGTGTTTATATAATAAATGTAAACAACTATGACTTTGTGGCTTTCTCTGGAATAAAGACATCCTGTCATAAAAACAGTACAGATGGAGTGACAAGGACAAAAGTATGTCACCTGCTGTCATAACAGAGAAGAAGAAAGTAAGAAAGGGCCCTAAAACCCCTTAGATTAGTACATATTTTTATCTTTGGCCTGTTCATTTGATTAAAACAGTCACTTGGTTTTACATCCTAACTTGAAAATGTCAAGCTCCCTTTATACCGGGAGGAAAGGCCTAAGATAAGACAGGAACTGAGAGCATGATAAAGAACATAGTTAATGCATTAGCGTACATGATTTTTGTCTTGAAACCGTGCCCGCGTGGATCTGCGGGGGGGACGCCACAAGTGGAGAGCGGTGAGATGTGCCTCAGATGGCGGGCAGAATGGAATAGCTTTCAGTAAATGTTTGTGTGGAGAAAAGCAGACTTGAAAGAGGGACAGTGGCCTGGCTTTAATCGAGCCAAAAAGAAAAAAGGAGAGTGAGGGGATGGAGGTGGGGGTGGGTGCAAGCAATTAGCAGGAATCCCCCAGCACTGGAGTCGCTTTTTTTTTCATTACCCCTCTCCCATGAAAATTAAAGCAGCCACTTTCTGCAGTGAGTGGCTGGCTTGGGTATACATATATGTGCATGGGACTGACTATGTGTAGTAGTCGTTCTGTCTCATACACTGCCTCAGTAAATGCAAATATACACAGAAACTATTCTTGCTGCAGCAAGTAGGCATAATCCTTTAACCTAGTGGCACTGTCAGAAAATATGAGACAGCAGAGAAACAGGCAGGAGAGGAAATGGGATAGATGTGAAATTTCAAAATTAGCCACACCAGAATTTGATGAAAGGACAATAAAGAGACAGGTTTAAAAAAAAGCCTAGCATCTAATGTAGCAAGGCCTGTCACGATAAACAATAAATCAATTAATCGCATGATAGATTTTAATCACATGATTCATTAAAATAAGCTTGATAATTTGCATATGCATGCTTGCTTTTCTCCCTTGTGTTTCCCTCTCCTTTCCCTGAGGCAGGATAACAATAGGTTTTCAGTATAGTGCACCGATGGCTACTCTCTCCTTCCTTCTCATTTCCTCAGTGTAGGAGGAATTAAATCTTGTCAGGTAGGAATATGCTCAAAGTTTAGCATGAGAGCCTTGCGAGAGAGAGCCAGAGAAATGCTAGTTTGAAAAGCAATCTGTCAGTCTGCCCCAGGGCAGCGGTGGCTACTAACATAGCTCTCCACCGTCAGGATGTGAATGTGTGAGTGAACGGGGGAATGACTGATCTGTAGTGTAAAACGCTTTGGGGTTGTTGGACTTGATAAAGTGCATACAAGTACAAGCCATTTATTAAGCCTTTATCATATTATTTGAAAAAGGTCTACAATATTATGATTTATCGTAATCCATCCATCCATAAAAATATTTATCGTCCAGCAAAATTTGTTATTGTGACAGGCCTAAACATAGCGCTGTCTTTGGTCATGACTCATAGTCTACATGAGACTGTTATGAGGACAGAGGGAGTCTGAGGTCTAGTGAGCATTAGAACCACCATGCTGGAGGAGTTAGCAGAGATCCTGGGATACATCATGCAGATGGCCCCCAACGATGAGCTAATAAATAAATGTTTCCAGCAGCAGATCCCCAGTGTGCTAGAGAAGGAGGTATAGGAACTATCATGGAAAGACAAGTCTTTGTATGAAGGACTGAAGGACAGTACAAAGGCACTATTCATGAAAGCACCAGACAGGATCCAATATACAGGCTGCACAGGCTAGTTTTTAGGTTATCTTTTAAATATACCAACATGTTTCCCCTGACTGGGAGTAATACTAATGTTTTGGAGTGGCCCAGCCAGAATCCCAACTTTATTTTCATAGCAAATATGTAAAGGGACCAAAAGATTGGGGTGGCGTCGTCTTTTGCCTCTATTCCTTGCTTATTTCATGTTTCTCCTGCTTAGTTCTCAGGAACACTGAAGTTCACTGTATTCCTTTTTGCATAAAGTATTTGCCTAAAGTATTCTTGGACACATATCCTTTGTTGTTGAAAGATCTGTAGATTTTAAGGAATTAAAAGGGAGTTGATGACAATGGGTCAAGAGAAACAGTGTTTGTGCTGATAGGAAGTTTAAAAGTTATATCAGCTATACCAGCTTTATCAGTTAGGAGTTAAGTTAACTTCCAGTCACCTTTTAAAATCTCCCAGATCTTACAGATTGTTCATATCTTGTGTGTTACTCTGTTTACTCGCCCCACTCTGCCCCACAATCTATTAAGGACCGGTGGAGTCTTCCTCAATGCTTCTGACTGTTTACAACTAGCCTAAAAAGAAACATTTATTAACTCTGCTATAATTTTAATGGGGTGTCAGGATTAATACAGACCTTCATATTAGTTGCTCATGATAATAGATCATATTTGCCCCACTTCATCAGATGAAGTCACATGCTAGCAGTAAAAGGTATAGCACTGTTTAAATTCAGTTCTTTGACTGAAAAAGACTTCACTTTGACATGATATATATTTTATATATCATAAGATTGTGTGCCATAAGGTCTTGTAGCATCCCTAGAGTTAATGTTAACTTTTCCGCCTTCCACGTGGAACCAGGTGGTTTTCTAGTCTCTGGTACTCTATTTGAATGTTGGTTAACAGACATCGGGTGAGGTTTTTCTCCATCATTGCACCACATCTTAAAATCAAAACGTTTTTGAAACCTGTTAATAAGGCTGTTTTATTTTTCCACAATGATATCAATGAGTGTTAAATAATCATGTCTGTATTCACAGTTTGGGGATCTATTATTGGATCGCCATGGAGTGTTATCTGCCGATTCAATCTCATTAAAAATGGATCGTTTTTAAAAACTGCTTTTAATGTAAAAGTCAACTCAACATGATTGCTAGAATTCCAGTCCAAAACTTCCAGGCAGTGCCAGGCTAAAGTTTCTGTTCCTTTTTTTTTTCTTTTTATACTGTTCTCAGTAATTAACTTTTTCAGATTACATTTAAAGTTTATTGGAAGCAGATTTGGGCAAAAGTGAGTTGTGTGGGGGGAAAAAACAACAAATAACTCCTTTTTATTCCTATTTCATAGCAGAGCTGGGGAAATACAGGTGTGTTTATGAAGGCTGCATTCCACCTCTACATCTTTTCGTGTCTGTTATTAGGCAGAATGTGCGTAAAATGTAATCTTAATTTAAATGGGATGCAGCTGTATTCAGTGTTTCCATTAACCATAAGTGGAAAATTATCATGATTAACCGAAATAAATGCTTGAAAACATCAGTCTATGTGTTATGATTCTATATAATGCTTCACTTAGTGAACAAAGTTACTCAAATAAAGGAAGTTTTCAATAATGTAATTTATTTAATATGACTAAGTCATGTACTTCTACCTGCTATCATGGCAGTGGAATACGATTTTGTTAACTAAAAGATGTATTCCTTGAAATGTAGTTAAAAGTGATACTTTTTCAGAAAAAAAGTTTTATCCAATTATATAGAAAAGGCTTTCTTATTTTTTTTCAAAACAAAAGGTCTAAAATAAAAACAAAAATGATCATTTGTTTGTTGGAATACTTTTTTTTTCTTTGTATAATTATTTTGTATAGACCCCTGTCAAAACAGGATTTAACTTTTGTGCTTTATGATGGTGATTACTTTTAATTAACTCCAATTAAGCAACAGAAGATGAATCACACGTTACAATTCGAGTTTAATTTTCTCCATTATTTCACTTATTGAAACATGCTCATCTGCATGCTACCTGTAAAAAAAAGAGAAAAAACATGATTGTTTTTTTTTTCAAATCTTGTACTCTTTTTCTTCTACTCTATTTTAGTCACCTTTTCTCCCTTTTAGCATTTTGTCTCATCTTTTTATGTTCCTTTCTTTCCCTTTTACCTTTCCGTTTCTGTGTACATTGAACTTGAAATAATCCCAAAATAATATCTAATAAAGTTTTCTGCATAAACCGTATTTTTCGGACTATAAAGCACACTTAAAATCCTTAAATTTTCTCAAAAATCGATCGTGTCTTATAATCCGATGGACCTTATATATGATTACCGTAATTTTTGTGCTTACTGATCGATTGTATGTGGTACAATGCGCTTAAAAATATGTTTAAATGTGTAAGTACGACTTTGGTAAGCCACAAAGCTGCTCCGCTCAATGGATAATCGGATATTCGGAGCATTATGGTACACTGTCACTACCTGATCGGACTGACTGCCTGACTGTAATGTTGAAGCTAGAAGTGCATTCATGTACTCCGTGGAAGTCCGCACATACTCAAGGTGGACTCTGCGCAGACTCCCACATACAGGTAGTTGCAGAACTCGATTTTTACAACCACGTACACTATAAACTGCTCAGCGGCAAGAAGTCTTCACATCGAACTGTTTTATATGTGACATCGTGCTTGATACACTGAGCTGCTCCAAGCAGGCGGTCGCAAGGACACGCAGCATCATAGCCCGTCTCTGTTCTCACTGACAGTGTTTGCAGTGGGAGCCTGCTGGAAAAGAAACGGCTCTAGGTGCTCAGCTAGCTAATCACACATTTTACCATCCGTTCTGCCGCTTCGTCCCACTGACAGAAAGTGTGGGAATTGTAGGAAATTGCCACAAGAAATGTAGGCAACAGTACGCTCGATTTATGAAGGGTAAAACGTCCGTGGAGAGTCAGCGTGGAGTCCGCACAGCTCACAGTGTGCGCACAGTACGTCTGAGTATGTGGGAGCCTTTAGGTAGCCTGCGCCTGGAGTACGTGCTAGCAACAATAAAGCTAGTAAGTTAATTCAATATAAAAGTTCAGTTTATTTTGGCCTTATGTTAGAAACAGGGCAGTTTAGTCCAGCTACTCTGTCCTCCCGGCAGAGATCGATAGCTCTCCCTTTCAGGAGAGAGCTGTGTACGTGAAGGGGCAGAGTGATATTACTCACTTGGGAAGAATATTTAGTGCACCTTGGCATTAAGACAGCAATTCTTATTCCTACACTGCCAGAAAGGACACGTGTAAAAAAATAAATAAATATATATATATATATATATATATATATATATATATATATATATATATATATATATATATATATATATATATATATATATATATATATATGAATTATAGGAAAGTTGAAATTAAAAGTATTAATTGTAAATCTCATATCTAAAATATGAAGTATTTTATGGGTGTTTGTTAGTTTTCTTAACATCACACATGTAGGTTGAATGTGCCATAAAGACAACCCTGCAAGTACAAGTAGATGAGAATGGAGACGTAGATGGATGTTTCTGTGTTTCTTGTTTTGCCCAAACAAGAATATACAAATTATCAGTTCTACTAATTAGTGTTAAAGTTGGAGCTTCAATTTTCCAGTTTGCAGATTTTGTTTTTTAGACATCTGGTTTAATTAACATCAGCTGTAGTCTATAAAACTGCTTATGAAAAACATGCACTGACAGTGTTAGTGTGAATCTGATGAGAGACTTGCAAAGACTTTTCCCGATGGACTTGTGATAAAACTCACCGGGACTTTGTGGGGGTTTGTTATGGCTCTTTTAAAGGGTTCAGTGCTTATATCATGTTTTTAATACTGTTTGATCAATTCAAATATGATATTCAGTTCTGCTAATAAATCTGCCAATTTGTTGAAGCTTAACTGATGATTCCAACTAAACAGCCTTGCATCTCTTCCTGATGATACTAAAGCAGTTCCACTGACAAATTGATCTTAAAGGAAAAAAAACTGCAATCAACCATAACTGTGGTTGCCAGTTAGGCGTTTAAGGGGTCAACTTTAAATAAGGCAACAATGTTTAGTTGATCACAGCAATGTAGTACTAACCTCTAAATTTTAAGTCTGTGAGGCAAAGTTTGTATCAGACAGATCAGTCTGTCTGCTCCGCCGCGCTGCACCACTGCGGTCCCTGCACATACAGAGAGAAGCTGTGCTTTATTTTAATTTATTTATACCAACAGGTGTAGAATATAATAAAGCCCAGCGGATCCCTGTTTGACCTATGGTGTCTTTTTGTCGCCACTCATTGGACTGGAGTGGTACTGCAGTACACGTCATTAACCCGTTTTACATAAATGGCCCTTGGCAAATGGAAACACGAAAATCCAGAAAGCCTCAGACCTGCGGCTTGTAATGCAAATGGGATAATTATGTCCTTGGAAAATTACACATCTCTGGAACTAAATGATTTCAGATCATGTTCAGAAATCTGATTTCATGGGATCTAAATAGGTAGTTCGAGTTTAGAAATATTTAAAAAATTTGTAAATCTTTGGAATTTAAGCGAATGATGCTGGAAAAGTAACCACAGGGATAAATTGTCATGTAGCCAAACCTACACAGGAATGTCACTTTTTGGTTTTTTAATGCTAGCTGTTCCCATGTGAGTTTCTAACTCACATGGGAATCACTTATTGCTCCTTTAAGGCTGATGTGATGGTGGTTGCCCATTTGCTATTGTGCACAGCATGTTTGGAGAAAATGTGGTGATGAATGATTTGCCAGACATTACCAAAGACTCTGGGCTTCCATCACTATATCAGGGCCACCACTCCAGTATTATCAGGGGACAAATCTTTAAACTAGGAATTTATTGGTCCAAAGTTAAATATTTGCATTGTTCAATGACCAACATTTTGTAGATATAATATGAAAATCTGGAATTTGAGATTCAGAGATGGTAGTGACAAAGTCATATTTGTCAGTTTTGAACACAAAAACCAAGTGACTTCTATATTTCTTTGTGCTTTGCTTACATACCCCAACCATTTGTGTTGGGGTATGAGTGAATTTTCTTGATACAATAAATATAGTCATTGGAAGCATTGAGAATTAAAGGAACATCTAAAAACAAAATTAATATTGCTTAAAGGTACAATATTGAAATTGTTATTTTATAGTGATCCCATTTACACGTACAGTGAAATATTTCATGTAACTTTGATGATTATGGTAAAAAAAAAAAACTTGGTGTCAAAAAATTTGAATATCACATTAGATCAGTCAAAAAGAGACGTTTTAAGCAACTATGTCAGGCTTCTGAAAAGTATGTCCATTTCTATGCACTTAATACTTGGTTGGGCCTCCTCTTGAATGCATAGAGTCACTTAGCCTGTGGTACTGCGTAGGTGTTATGGAAGGCCAGATTGCTTTAATAGTTGCCTTCAGTTAAGGTAGGTTATAGCAGAATGCAATGCACTAAGGAGTCTTAGGTGGTTAGCCAGTGATCATCATTAGCCAGGAAATCAAAAGTTGTGTGGACTTTGAGTTAAGACTTAACTTGGTTTATGGAAATTTCTTGATTTCTTCGAAAGGTTCTTATGTTTAGTTATGTTTCATCAGTGCAAACATGAATAACACTGTGGTTTTGAATGATGAAGTGGATCTATGAGTGAAGTCTGACATAGAGTGAAATTCTCCAAAATGTGCATATGCAAGGGTCAGAATTGCTGTGAGGACCGCAAATTTTCCTGTCAACTGTAGATTCAATTAAATTTTATTTTGTTTATATAGCACCAATTGACAGCAGATCATCTCAAGGCACTTTATAAAGTCAATTCAATCCAATCCTCCAGAGAGATTGGTCAAACAGTTTCCTATCTAAGGTAACCCAGCAGATTGCATCAAGTCTTGACAAGCATTCACTCCTCCTGAAAGAGTGTAGAGCCACAGTGGACAGTTATCTGTATTGTCGTTCAGTTAGCAGCAATCCCTCATTACCAAACATGTAGCGACATTGGAGAGGAGAAGTCCCCTTTGATTGAAAAGAAATAACCTCCAGCAGAACCACACTCACTCTGTGAACGGCCATCTACCAAGACTGACTGGGGGTTTGAGAAGACAGAGCAGGAACACAAAAGAGCACAGAACCATCGTTCCAGGCATACTTTCTATGTCCGGGTAATGGAAGATGATTTGCCCCCAGGATGATGTCACAGCTAAACCAGATGTACCTACTATGAGGAGAAAACATGAAAAGACAAGAAAAGTTGAAATAACAACAAATAATGCAAATTGGAGAACAGTAGGAGAACTCAGCAGAGTGAGAGAAATAGATCTTGATGTCCTCCAGCAGCCTAAGCCTGTAGCAGCATAACTATAGAGGTAGCTCAGGATAACCTAAGCCACCCTATCTATAAGATTTGTCAAAAAGGAAAGTTTTAAGGCTTAAAGTAGACAGGGTGTCTGCCTCGTGGACCAACACTGGACGTTTTTTTTTTCCACAGCAGAGGAGCCTGACTAAACTAAAATATCTGCCTCCCATTGTACTTTAGAGACTCTAGGAACCACCAGTAGTCCTGCAGTCTGAGAGCGAAGTGCTCTGTTAGGAACATACGGGGTAATCAGAGCTCTGATATATGATGGAGCTTGATTATTAAGGGTTTTAAATATGCAGGATAATTTTAAATTATATTCTTGATTTAACAGGAAGCAAGAGAAGTGAAGCTTAAAATAGGAGAAATATAATCTCTCTTTTTAATTTTCATCAGAACTCTTACTGCGGCATTTTGGATCAGTTGAAGGCTTTGAACTGCATTTTGTGGACTTCCTGATTATAAAGAATTACAATAGTCCAGCCTAGGGCTGGGCGATATAGAAAAAAAGCTTATCGATAAAAAAAAATGCATATTGATCGATATCGATAATTATTGAAAATATTTAAAACCATATTTTATGTGCAGCTCTGCCTGGACATTTTATGATATTGCTAAATTATTTAATTTTAATAAAGAACACAAACACAGAATTCCAATTAAATCTTTATTTAACCAACTTCTTTAACCATAACAGCATTTTTTTTTTAAGAAAAATAACTTAAGAGACCTGAGTTATGTTATTAAATAAAGACTTTATTATTAAATAAAGACCAAAATAAATATACCAAATAAATAAATAAATAAAATAGCCTATTTAGGTGGGAATAGTACACTAGTTACTTCTCAGGTTTCATAATTGAGAGGCTGACCCAGGTCCAACGTTGTGGCGTGTAAGGACACAGGCTGCAACTCATTTTGCACTGATTCACGGCACTCGTTGCACAATTTAGGGAGCGCTGTTAGAGAAAAACTTGCGTCCCGGAACTTTATATCGCGGACTTTATACCTCGCAGAGTGGCGAGTAGTTGTTTGAAGCCAGGTTTTTTAACTGCAGACAACAGCAGCATGTCCGCGGTGTTGCGCGGAGCTGCACAGCTCGCGCAGCAGCGCGTGCGGAGTTAGCGGCTTACGTGATGAAACAAGTTGGTTGCGTTACCAGACTTTGTTTTTACCAGTTCCTTGCAAGTTTTACAAATCACTGTGGTTTATTTCTGTCAGGCTGGCGAACTAGTAAAACCCCGTTTTGGGACCGTTTCCTCCGCCGCTCCTTGCTGCGACATATCCACATGCTCTGTGTTGTGGTTTGAGAGGGCGGGGCTTTGTGACGGCGTGCCTGGGTCCGCGATTACGATTGGTCGAGAGGAAGTAGTGAACTAATATGATAGGCCGGAAGGAAGGAAAACTGTTTCTATCGAACTATTATCGACCCTATTTTTTCCTATCGCGCCACACATCTATCGATCGATATATATATTGTTATTGAATTATCGTCCAGCCCTAGTCCAGCCTTGAGGTAACAAATGCATGCACTAGTTTTTCAGCATCACCCCTGGACAGAATATTTCTGATTTTGGCAATTTTCTGGAGGTGAAAAAAGGAAACACTACAAACATGTTTAATATGGGATTTAAATGCCATGTCCTGGTCAAATAACACCGAGATTTGTTTACTTCATATTTTTAACAGACGTTTTGTGCATATGCAAGCTTTATAAATGAGGCTCCGGTTCTTTTTCTACTTAGCCCAGGTAAGACGCTTGTAGCCCATGTATAAGTTAGTATTGTGTAGCAGCTCTTGAGGCACTGACTCCAGCCTCAGTCTACTCCTTGTGAAGCTCCCCAACATTCTTGAATTGATTTTGCTTGACAATCCTCTCAAGGTTGCTGATGCACCCTTTTGGAACACATGATTATTTGCCAGGCTTCTCATATTCTGGGATGACTGGCAAAGAATATTGCACTTTAACATTATATATATATTAGGGCTGTCAAAATAACGCGTTAATTTCGATTAATTAATTTAAATAAAATTAACGGATTTAAAAAATTAACGCAAATTAATCGTATAGGGTAGTTCACTGCTATTGTTTTCATCCGGGTTTTCTCGCGCCTGCACGCCGGAAGGCGACTGGAAGGCAGAAGGCGCGCAGGCGGCAGACGCCAACAGAGCAAACAACAAGTTCTCGACGTATTTTTCTTCTTTAGGTAACGTATCACAAGATCGTTTTAAGAGTAAGTTAATGGTTGCGCTGCTCAACGCGTTCGTGTGTATCGGCCAGTGGACGGACGGAGAAAATGCGTGACAGCTTCTGCGGTGGCTGACGGCCGGCGGTGCGCGAAGGCGCTTGGCTGGAGGGCCGATTGCGGCTTTAATTATTTAAGCAGAACAATGACCAGTGCAAAATTAAGTTGTATTTACCGGAGATGAAGTGTAGACTGCAAATTCTTTCGGGGTATGATGGCTCCCAGTCCATTGGGATTTTTTTGCCTGGGTCCTTTTTCACTGAAAATATCCATTTCTTTCTTCGTCCTTCGGTAAACGAAAGAAACTTACATCCAACGATTTGGAATGCCTCTGTGTGGCATAAACTCAAAGCACGCTCTAATTCACCCATTTTGTCACGGTGTTTGGCGAGAACAGTCCTGTTTTTGCCTACCGGCGTAACCCGGAAGTAGCGCGGACGTCACTTTACTGTTGTAAAGTGTTGATATTGAGGGGAGTGTTCATTTATTTTCATTGTGTCCCCTACGTTACTGTGTGCCACATATGCCACAACGACACATGTTAAAACGTCTGAAGGCATGAAATGTGAATAAGAATTTTTGAACTTTAATTTATCTAATGCTGATTATTCATTAAATCATTTGAATTTAAATATTTAAAATACTTTCACAGCAAAAATTATATGCGATTAATTTAGATTAATTAATTACAGAGTATGTAATTAATTAGATTATTTTTTTTAATCGATTGACAGCCCTAATATATATATATATATATATATACACACATATATATATTAGGGCTGTCAGTTTTACAGTTTTTAACTTTGTTAGACCATAACCCCGACAATTTTTTGTCGGCATTATGGTAGCATAACATGAGACGGTAGCATAACAGACCCACCCTCACTGTTGCCAAATCCGCTTATTTTATGCGACTTTGAGCTTCTTTTTCTAAAGTCGCTTGTAAATTTCATGAGTCGCGGGTTGCGTTTTTTTGGGCTTGTTTCTGAAAGTGAAGTCGCTTATTTGGGCTCTAAAATAAGTGACGATAAACAGGAGTTATAAAGAGACCTGCTTGCACTACAGAGTATAAGAAACTGAAATATCCCTCCACCTCGTAACGCGCTGGAGCGCATCCTCCTCTAGAATGACATAGGAGCTGACGGATGGGAGTAAAGGCAGAGAGAGCAACTCTGCCCGTATTTTCTGTAGTTTAGGGTTTCAATAATCGGTGATAACTGCTGAAAGTAGATTACGTGGTGCAGATCACCATTTTGAGCAGAGACTGGTTCTGAAGATGAGTTTTTACACGCTGATAACATTGCAGAAACCCAACCCATAAACCATACTTATTATGTTGTTTTCTTTGTATTTGACAAACTAAGGCTGAATCACGTTGCCAAATGAAGTATCCTGAAGTTAGTGTCAGCACATGAAGCTGTCCAAAACAGTCTCTTCCAAGGGTGTTAAGCTCCTGCCCCAGTTGCAAGCAAAGTGTAAGACTCTAGAATGACCTGGAAATTTTAAACCTTTTTCCAGGCTTTGAAATAATTTTCAAAAATGAAAAGATAAAATATGCGATTAATTTGCGATTAATCTCGTGTTAACTATTGAAACTATGCGATCAATCGCGATTAAAAATTTTAATCGTTTGATAACACTAATATATATATATTATATATATATATATATATATATATATATATATATATATATATATATATATATATATATGTATGTGTGTGTGTGTATGTATGTATGTATGTATGTGTGTATGTATGTATGTACGTACGTATGTATATATATATATATATATATAATGTACCTGTATTCTGTTCAGGTTTGAACAAACAACTATAAATTTTGATTTTGTTAGACCTGTTTATTTGGATTTATAATAGAAAAGTCCAAGTTCAAAGAAAATGTCCATGGGCTAGTATAGGACTCCCACTTTTTTGCCCTTTCTATCCATGTCTAGGTTCATATTGCAGTGGACATAAGAGAACTTAGTTACGAAAAAATGTAAGTACATTTACTCAAAAGTTTCAAAATGGTATACACAGTATACAGAATACAGACTTACTGTACTTATGGCGCTACCACTTTAAAGAAGTATAGTGCAGCACATACAGTGTAGTTGCATTTACAATGTGTCTTTAATGACCATGCTGACTGAAGTTCTTTAAAATTCCATTGGAATAAAAAGGATACAAATAAAGGCTAAATGTGAGCCTGCTGTGTGTATACGAGCAAACAGAGTGGCCCGGAGCTGAGGAACGGAAGGAATTCCCTCTCTGCCTGGGCTTTCTCAAAGACCACAGCTCCAGTGAACGAGTGCCAGGAGAGCCTGGAGGCACAATTAACTAACAAAAGGCTCAGCCTTCTCCTCTTTGCTCGCCCAGTCCTTGTAGATTCCCCTACAAACACAGCAGGGCCACCTTTTAATCTCTTGACCTCTTCACTTAAGGCTCTCAGCCTCACCTCTTCAGTATCCAGTGTTTGTCCCTTGTGGAGGTTCTAGCATCTGTCTCCCATGTACTTGATGCCAATCAGCTGTTGTGAGGAGGAAGCTTGTCACATTAGAGTCTATCAATTTTACTTTTAGAACTTGAAATATTCTAGAAAAAAAATGTAACTGAGGAGGTTATTGTGATCCAGACAATATGATAGCATATTTAAATTTACTGACATCTTGAAATAAAACAAAGAACATATTGGAGCTTTGTATGTTCTCATGACCTAAGTTAGTCTGAATATTTTTCTTTGCAGTTTCTTTCTGTTTTAAAGGAGAACATGAAGATGGTTGGATGTGGAGATAGTTAAAAAGGTAAATGATAGAGTGCGATGTAGGAAAGCAAACTGCTGAGGTGACCCATGAGGGGAGCAGTCTAAAGTAAATGATGTTACTGGAAATAGGTCCACACAGTTGTGTCTTATTCTGATCTGTTTAAAACAGAATACAATGCTTCCATTTTATATGTTTGGAAAGAGGAACAAATTGGTTAGGACATGGTGATGTTGCACTCAATCAGCTTGGACCTGTGCAGTACTTACTGAGCCTATTTTTAACAGACGTTCAGTTGTGGGAGACTAAGCCAAATGTAGTGGAGGAAAAGAGTCAGGGTTCATCAATTAGATATTGTTTCTGTCCAGATTTACACCAGTGCTAGCTCCATTACAACTCATTCTGTTTTCTGTGTTTCATGCTGACAGCAGAGGTTGGGGTTGGGTGGGATTGGGATCAAGGATGTTTGGTGTTTAGATGCAGTCAGATTTGATCAAAGATGTGACACTGGGACAGAGGTTCAGCTTCCATCAGGACAATGGTTGCGGATGCACAGAAGTCCGGTCAACAAGGAAAAATCAGGGGACCATTAGCTATAACTAAAACTAATACGTTCGTGGTTATTTAATGAACTTATCTTTAATCAATAAGAAAATAAAAACATAAATTGTCGTCTGGATCGCTGTGTATGGAGGCGGCCATAAATGCCCATATTTGGGCAGTAATGACCGTCTGGCATCACATCCTGCGACGTGGAAAAGCGGAAGCGGCGACAGCATTTCTTCCCGCTTTCCACGCAAAGTCAATAGGAGCCGTTCTACACAGCTGCGATCATCAATAATTATTTCAGATTTCGAGAGGACTTCACCACTGACATTCCCAAGAGCTATTGCTGAAGCAACAATGCCCACGTGCATGGCCATCGGATGTTCCAACACAACTGGTAAAAGTGGAAAAAACATAGCTTATTTCAACTTTCCGATTCAAGAGCCACCACGGGCTCGTCGCTGGATTGCCAACTTGAAGAGAGCGGATTTGCCATCTAACTTCTTGCCAGAGAGAAAACACGTCATTTGCAGCAACCATTTCGAAGAAGAATGTTTTGAACATGATATGAGAGCCAGGATTTTCGGTAAGTTATTTTTAATTTTTAATTTAGAATTTGCGGGGATGGTTACCGACCAGAGGGGCGGAGGGATACCACATGTGATGTGGTATCCCTCCGCCCCAGCATGTGCTGGAACGCTTTTATATTTTAATATTTATACAATAATGACCACCTGCCCTATTTACTAGAGGTTAAATATAACTCAAGTCACTTCAGCGCGATCTCTCGGCAAAGCCGGCGCTGCAGCGGAGCGCGCCTGCACACACACACACACGCGCACGTATATATATATATATATATATATATATATCTTCGGGGGCCCGACTGAGTTTTCACTGGAAATAAGTCCGGTTTCTGTCAAGAAACTCTTCTAAAAAATCCATATCGCTATCAGATGATGATAGCTCCACGGATCTCCCATCACTGTCACTAAGTACTTCATCACTCTCTGCTTCGTACAGAGCACCAGTCGTCACCATGTTGGAAAATAGTGCGTCGTGACAAACAACAGAGCGTTGGGACTTGCTCAACAGCGGGTCCGCCGAGTGACGTCACAAAATGGGAGGTGACAGTACTATTCTTAAACAAGATGGGTTCCTCCACATAAACATGATTAAATGAAAATTATTTCTAATTAAAAAAACGTATAATTTATTGCACAGTATGTAGTAGTTTTATATTTAAAGTACTTTCAGCAGTTTGATTTCTGATTTTGACCGGAGTTCTCCTTTAAAGGAGAAGTCCGGTCAAAATCAGAATTCAAACTGCTGAAAGTATGCCCTTCGTGAAGCCATCTTCAACACTTGGAGCAACGTTCCCATGTGGAGACAGAAAGAAATGGGCAAAGAGCCGAGCAGAGAAGGAAACCTAAAGTTTTAAACGTGTAGGGACACTTCAAATTTAACAGAAAAGAAAACTGCGCAGCAAGCTGCTTGGTATCAACTGAGTTTCTAGCTGTCGAAGATTAGCGCTTCTCTCGCTGCTCGGCCCCCACCTTTCGTCTCTCGCCTGAGCTTGCTTTGATTGGTCACCATGAACAAAATTATTCCAAAGTTATTCCTCGGATCTTTGCAGCCATAAAAAGCCATAAAAAAAGTTGAATTAAGCCCTTGTGCTAAACGAACTCGTTGATTTATTCATATCTGGGGTTTGGCTGGGACTGGCACTTCTGCTCTCCCCTGGAATATGGGGGTAGGGCTTAAGTATGGGGGGCAGGGTATGGGGGAGGAAGCATCTCAGGGTTTGTGGGGGTGGCCTCTGGTTGGCTGGTCCGTTAAGTTCATGTTGGACCCATCTCCAGGTGGATGGTCTCGCGGATTTTCTGGGCTGGGATCGGGTGGGGGGGTTAGGGCCGGAATGTGGACCAGGAAGTTCAGGTTGTGGGTACTGTTGGGTTTGATGATGGTCCCCCTCCCACACACACACCACCTGGTACCTGGGAGTATAGGATGTGTGAGGTGAGTGCGAGTGTGTGTACAGTATCCTTTTTTTTCCTGTGGGTAAGAGTGTGTGCATGTGGGGGAACTCGGGTGGGAACGTGTGAATGGGACTGTGTACCTGGTTTTCTGTCTGTCTGTTTGTCATTTTGGGTAGTGGACTGCCCCCTCTCCAATAATTTCAGTGTCTGCCTCGGTAGTCTGGGGGGGTGGTCTTCGGCTCCTCACAACCACTATTGAACATTTTTGTTATAGATAAGCCTTATATACACAAGTGTACCTGTAATACTTTATCGGTTTGTTTTTCTGTTGTTTTAAAGGTATACTATGCAACCGGGGTTGATTTTCCAGCGAGGCGCCCCCCAGAGGGCGAAAGTAAAAGTGCACTGTCGTAAATATGCTCAGCTGTTCTCCTGGTTTCTCCGGCAAGCCAGGCGTGGTTGTTTTGAGCTTAGCAGACAGGCGAACGCAATGAATCACCATCCTGCTGTTCAAGCAGAGCTACGAGGGAGCGCCCTCCCCTCCTCTCTGTCCCCGCCAGTGGAGTGAGGGGAGCGGGCTTCCCGAAACGACCTCCGCCTGGCCCGGGACCCGCTGGGCCCGGACATCGGCTCGCGGGGGGTTGGGTAGGGCGAGGGTCCCGGTCCGCGCGACGCGCTGGCCGTCTGTTTCCGTATGCCGGGCGGCCGCCGGGGTGTCTCGTCTTTCCTCTCTCCCCTCCGTTCCCCCCGACGCCCGGTGCCTCCCGAGCCGCGTCTGAGCGTCGCGCGGTACAGTTTGAGAACACAGATGAGCGGTGGCCGTTTAAACCCCGCGGTTCCGTTGCACAGTTTGGAAACACAGATCAGCACACAGATGAGCGGTGGCCGTTTAAACTCCGCGGTTCCGTTGCACAGTTTGAGAACACAGATCAGCAAACAGATGAGCGGTAGCCGTTTAAACCCCGCGGTTCCGTTGCACAGTTTGGAAACACAGATCAGCAAACAGATGAGCGGTGGCCGTTTAAACCCCGCGGTTCCGTTGCACAGTTTGGAAACACAGATCAGCAAACAGATGAGCGGTGGCCGTTTAAACCCCGCGGTTCCGTTGCACAGTTTGGAAACACAGATCAGCAAACAGATGAGCGGTGGCCGTTTAAACCCCGCGGTTCCGTTGCACAGTTTGGAAACACAGATCAGCAAACAGATGAGCGGTGGCCGTTTAAACCCCGCGGTTCCGTTGCACAGTTTGGAAACACAGATCAGCAAACAGATGAGCGGTGGCCGTTTAAACCCCGCGGTTCCGTTGCACAGTTTGGAAACACAGATCAGCAAACAGATGAGCGGTCGCCGTTTAAACTCCGCGGTTCCGTTGCACAGTTTGAAAACACAGATCAGCAAACAGATGAGCGGTGGCCGTTTAAACCCCGCGGTTCCGTTGCACAGTTTGGAAACACAGATCAGCAAACAGATGAGCGGTGGCCGTTTAAACTCCGCGGTTCCGTTGCACAGTTTGAAAACACAGATCAGCAAACAGATGAGCGGTGAACTTTTAAACTCCGCGGTTCCGTCGCAGTTTGAGATGTATATAAGTACCACGACTGAAAAACTCGTACAGTGTATGCCCGGCTTTAACACAGTGAAAGTATGAACATGCACAGAGAGAGAGAGTAACCATTCCAATGTTACTTACAATCGCATCAGCAGAAACGCGAGGTCCGCATCAGCCTTGCAGCCTTCTTTTTCTTTTAGCTCTCGCCATTCGGAAAAAGCTTTCCCGATGTTCACCCGTGTAGGACTCTTCTCTCTTTCCACAGCCCTTTTCCTCTTTCTTGCCTGCTCCAACATGGGCTTTCGCTGTTTTATCGCCGGTTCCGCCATGATAACTGCACAGATATCGCCACTGCGCTAGCACCGAACATGCCTTTCACTGGGGGCGTGTAGCAGTTCTCGCCGTAAACCAAGACCGACTCTCGCGATCTTGCATGAGATTCTGAGCCTGTGGGTGCGGGCCGAGGGCTCCTGCAGTTGCAAGTGCGGTATTTCCCCCACAGACCACCAGGGCGGCCAAGAAAACCTTTGTTCAACCTGAAATGACTCATTTAATCATCCAAAACGGTATGAAACACATTAATTAACTGAAAAATGTTGCATAGTGTGCCTTTAATATCTCTCTTTGCATGTGTAGAAGCAGGCTCCGAGGATGTTATCTTGTTCTCTCCTTTTCCTCTTCTCAATTTTTTTCTAACTTTTCTCACTTTTACCATTTTGTCTGATTTTTTTCTCTTCTTTTTTTTTCTTCTACCGTACTGTTTTTGGTCCATTGAACATGAAATGGTCCCAGAAAAAAATCTAATAAAGCTTTATGCATATATAATGCATATTAAATAAAGCAAAATGCTTTATGCACTATGGCGAAAGCAGTAATGCGCCGCTTGTGAAAGTAAAATCTGTTGGGCTCTCTTTGGCATTAAGACAGCAATTCTTAATGCTACACTGCCAGACAAGACATGTAAAAAAAAATGATTCAACTCTGTATCTTTGAAAAATAAATTTTTAGGTATTGATTATATGGAGACATAAGTGCTTTCAACAGCCCTTCTATATATCTTTGGTGTCACTCTTACTGATGTATAAAAAAAATCTGAAAATAGGGCTGTAATAGACGATTATTTTAGTAATCGATTATTCTATTGATTATTCTGACGATTAATCGAGTAATTGGATAAAAATGTACACATTCTGCAGATTTTTCACAAAATTACTTAAGCTCATTTTATGAGTAATAGAAATAAAGGGAAGAATGCTAATTAGCAAATAATGCCATTCTTTTTTGAATAACAAGGATCAATCTGCAGCTAAAAAGTTCTACGATCAAAATGTTAAAAGTATTCAAAATGTTTCTGGTTGACTTAACATCAATACAGTGCCTGTGTAAAGAAAATGGTCACAAACAAAAAATACATAAAGTTTCACTTGCATATTGTATTCTGGATTTTTTTCTAGATTAAAAACAGGAGTCTAATATAAAAAGAACACTTGTAGCGTTTAACTTAAGGGCTGAGTTAAACTCTTATTTTTGTTAGTCCATGAATAGACAACAAAAATAATTACACATTCATAAAAAAGGTCTTTAAACTAAAAAGCAGATGCCTTTGTTTTCTCCTGTTCCTCATTGCTAATTTTACAGAACAACCTAACAAACTCACACTTTACTCACTGCTGTTCTCACTGCACCCCTCTCTGTTTTCACATATTGGTATAGCCCTCACGTGATTGGCCGTTTGGTAGTTGAAAAATAGTCAGGAAAAAGCAGATGCCTTTGTTTTCTCCTGTTCCTCATTGCTAATTTTACAGAACAACCTAACAAACTCACACTTAACTCACTGCTGTACTCACTGCACCCCTCTCTGTTTTCACATATTGGTATAGCCCTCACGTGATTGGCCGTTTGGTAGTTGAAAAATAGTCAGGAAATCAACCAGTTCGTTTAGCACAAGGGCTTAATTCAACTTTTTTTTATGGCTTTTTATGGCTGCAAAGATCCAAGGAATAACTTTGGAATAATTTTGTTCATGGTGACCAATCAAAGCAAGCTCAGGCGAGAGACGAAAGGTGGGGGCCGAGCAGCGAGAGAAGCGCTAATCTTCGACAGCTAGAAACTCAGTTGATACCAAGCAGCTTGCTGCGCAGTTTTCTTTTCTGTTAAATTTGAAGTGTCCCTACACGTTTAAAACTTTAGGTTTCCTTCTCTGCTCGGCTCTTTGCCCATTTCTTTCTGTCTCCATAGCGCATATCCACACTTGGCATCCATGTATTAGCAGGCTAGGCTATTATTAGCGTTAGCCGCCTGGCCGGAAAACATAAATATACAATGTAACGAAGCTTGTATAAGCTTGTATGAATTTTATGAGTCGTGGTCCTCGAATCATACGATGAATCATGACAGCCCTAATTGAAAATGCATAAACGAACAACACTTTGGTGGGGAGGGGGGCCACGTAAAGCCTGATGGCCTGCCAAGCTTATACTACAGTGGGCGAAACCCTGACGTTAAACTGTAATTGATTACATTTGTAAAACCCCAAAACTGCCAATATATTTGAGAGTGTTACTTTTGCAGGTCTTTTATCCAATGTGGGTTTCATAAGAGCATCAACTAAATCAACATATTTGAAAATTTGACTTGCAATTATTGTGTACAGGTAGTGGTGCTGTTGTACCACTTTACCATTGGTGTATCAAAATAACCTTTTTGATAATGGATAAGTTTTACTTTTAGAACACTATTTGGATTTGTTGGACTGACCAAATGCACTGACAGATTAATTATATAAAAACTTTTTATCATCATTATTGCAATAAATGTCACAAAATTTTACATTCATATTTCTATGTCATGTACTCTATAGCTTGTGGAAAACTGCAAACAGGACTTATGTGTCACTTGATCTTCAATACTCTCTAACAAACCTCTAAGGCAGGGATTCTCAAATACAGATCTAAAAGAGTCACAAAGAGTTTTTTAATAACTCAAAGGTCAGTTTATTATAGTCTGTCAAGCGTCATGTCATAACACAGTTATATTAAAAATAATTCAAGCTTCTTAGGAATAAAAACAAAAACATATGTGCTAAAATAAAATAACTCTTTCAGCTTAACAAAAAAAATCGACCCCTCCACAGAACTCTTTGTTAAACAAAGATAGTAAGATCTTAGGAATCAAAATGCCATGAAAAACTATTTTACAATCCATGTCACTGAGTGAGCACAATGTTGCTTTTTGTTGTCATAGATATAACAAGACTCCTGCTTGCAGCTTGATAAGGCAATCTTACTGCATTTATCTTTGTTGTTCTCAGCATTTTGAGGAAATGTCTTTTCAAAATGCCTATGCATGCTCTCATTATGCCGTTTAAATTGGAAACCTTTATCACTATGATGAGCTATGGTCTCCTGGCAAATTAAGCACATTGGTCTTGTGCTGGTTGGAGGGAGAATGAATGGAAATTGTTCTGTTCATTCGTAGTTGAAACGTTGATTTTCACTGTCCCCTTTTCCTTTTGCTGCAAATTTGGAACGCGTAATTTTCTTCCAATCCAGGCTCCTACTGCCGAGTAAGTATCAATTAGTGAACCGCTCCGAAAGCCAAAGTAGAAACGTGCCGCTTGAGCTGCAGCCATGATTTCAGTGAGTGACACTGTGACAGGCTGTCAGCGCATTAAGATGAAAGTGTGGGTTGCTATATTATGTAGCTGATGTACCGACATCTGGTGGTCTTCCTGTTATTGTGGAAACACAATGCATATAAGATCACACCGCCTTGATATGGAAACATGGATATACGTAGTTCAAGAATGACATTTGGCTCGCAGGCCAGATGTGGACCGTGGGCTGCCTATTGAGGGCCACCGATAGAAGGCCTACATTGAACACCTGTATACTGAGACTAGAGGTGAACTCTACTTACTGATTAGGGAAATTCTGAAAGCCAATGGTTTGACTGGACTTTATTCAGTGGCATCCAATTAAAAGGGGCTGAATACAAGATTTTTCAAAATAGTTGAGAACAGTGTGTATTTTCCTTTAGCTATGCTGTCTCTGTGCTTTGTGTGTCTATTACTTCAAATCCTGGCATCACATGTGAAAAGGTTCAAGGTTTATGAATACTTTAGCTAGGCACAGTTTATAAGCTGAAATATTGTTTTATACCAAGAAATATTTCAAATAACTCAACTTAAATATAGTTATATTTTACTAGTTTCTGTGGGTAGAGTGCTGGTTGCTCATAACTACTTCACACAGCCCCAATTTAGCCCGTAAAGATGCATGCATGCAAAACCTGGCGTATTAACAAAGAGGGAATATAAACTTGAGTTAGAAAAATGAGGTCTTACAGTATTACCATATGACAACAAAAATCCTTCCTGCCCAATATCAGACTTAATGGCATTCTATCTTAGTCTTTGGTTTGACAAGGGTTTAAGATGTGCAGCTTAGGTACATACTGTGATCACCTACTGTGTCTTCAGTAACATTGTGATATGACAAATGAGGAACACCTTGTCACAAAGTATTGGGTTGTTATGGTATTCTGTTATTGGGTAAGGGAAATTGTACATGATTGTAAATGTGGGAGCATGTGTACCCCTACACGCCTCTACAAATGGTCATGACTTTATTTCTATTTGATCTTCTTTTTATAAATATCAGGGACTCACATTTCGCCGGATGTTTTTTCACTTTGAAAACCAATCAAAATGACCCCACATCCGTCCGTGTATGTTTTGGTGAGAGAACGTGTTAAGTCAATTTTTTCCCCCTGCTGAAAACCTCTGTCTCTCTTATTCCAACAGTTTTCTGCATCACTTGTCATGCTGATTCACGCTCAAGCTGTTGCAAAACCGCAAGTGGTTGGGCGTGTTTCTGTCTTTGTGTTAGGCACTATACATCTAAGTATATGTTCATGCCATAGTATAATTACATTACAGAGAGTTATTTAAGCCTCTGTGTTAGGATGTAAAGCAAAGAATGAAATAAAAACTATTGCAAAGGCAATAGAATTTTTCCCCCCACCTCGGACTTAATTAATATTTTCCTTGATCAAAAATAAGAGTTTGCCATTCTAAATATTGAAACACACTATCAAAGGCTTGCTTGGATCTAATTTTGACTTGCTTCTGCATATATGGTAGTCATTGGCTGGTTCTCACTCTAGCACTCCCCACACTGCACATGCACTAAAAGCAAAGAGATGCGTGTACTAGGCTAACCAGTTTTGACTTCCTGCCTGCCTATCTGCTGCTTCCTCTTTCTTAAAAATGTTATCATGCATCTTTCTGCATGAGCTGGTCTGATGTTGTTCTTGCAGGAAGAGTTGTTATGTCGGTCACCCATGTTTAACAGTCATTTTTTTCTGTGCCTCCTCACTAATGAAATAATGATGGCTGAACAATTGATAACTTTATGAATGTCACAAGCTTTCAAAACAAACTCACTAAATTATACAATAGTTTTGTTCTTCTGTATGTTAAAATGTTTAGCAATTCAAACCTTAATTTTAAGTAAGTACATCTATAAAAAAAAAGAATTCATATTTCTTGCTGTCACATAACTGTGTCATCAATGTAGCAAATTCTATTGCTGGACATTTACTGTATGTAGGGGAAATAAAGTATGCATGGTATTTTGTAAATGGTATTTATTTCTGAGTGTTTATACATCTGTATGTCAGCTAAAGACATAAGGAAGTACTTAATTATCTAAAAATGCTAATTTTAAAATTGGACCAAAGGAAATATTCTGAGGCAAAAACCTTGCAAGTGTGTTTGTTGTTACATGTCTGCTTTGATGTGCAGCACTCATATGTGCATGGGTTTGGTTCATGTTTCCTATAAAACATACTGCAAACAAACAGGCTTTCCAAGGTTGAAAAACGACATTGATGAAAACATGCTAAAAGTCCAGCTGTGTATTGATGAGCTAAAATATAAAACACATTGTATTGTGAAACAGTATTGTTTACCTTTCAGATTGCCCTTAGTTTATAGTTAATAGGGATCATGTTTTGGTGTGCAGCACAAGTCTTCTTGACACAATATTAGGGCTGCATGATATCAGAAAAATATGTAATTTCATTACTGTTGCTGAAAATTGCAATGTCAGCATTGATTAGCTCCTGATTTTTCTGATTGTATTCTTCCTTACCATCACAAAATATCTTCACCAGTGCCCATACACTTTTGAAACTCAGCCATTAAAATCTAAGTTGGGTTTGGGCATTAGGACAGTTATATTTCATCTTACAGACTAAATATATGATCAATATGCAGGGTGGGATTGCATAACATATCCTTCAGACTTTTGCATCTTTTGGAATTGTCTGATACACCGATATGTCGACGATGATTTGGATTCAATATGTTATGAAACTCTGCACAATACTGTGACTACTATTGAAGCACTTTCTGAAAGATCATGTTAGGCACAGTCCAGTATTAGATTCCTTCAATATGACACTATTGAGTAAAAATGCCATGGCTTTGTTCAATCTGAAAAAAGTAGAAAACTGCAGAAAAAAAGGGTTCCAATGTTATTGCAAGCAAGGCGTATGTTTCAAAAATGGAACTTTAAGGTTTTTTCACATTTTTAAACATTTTTAGTTTTTTTGTTTTTTTTCCAGAAATAATTAGAATAAATTAAAAACAAAGCTTAATTTGATGTCAATTAATAGTCTTTCATCAAACAACAGAAATGTCACTGCTTTATTTATGTCAGTTTGGCAAAGTAAATAACAAAGCATTCTCCTCATATCCCCTCCAAATATTTCTGCATCTGATAGTGCCAAACAGCTTAATGCAGATGCATCTTCCTGATCACAGCACTCCAGACTCAGTCCAAAGACGCAAAAGAAAGTGGCATGGAGAGCCACATAAAAATAATAGCAGCCCCACAGAGAAATGCGCAGGATCTAGAAATATAAAGACATAGCTTGTGGCATATTGTTCTTGCCATTTCTTTGTCAAGTAATTTCATTTATTTCCCCTATATTTTGTCTCATGATAGTTTCTCTAAAATTACTCAGCTTTGTCTTTCCCATTTGCGGGTCAGCTGACAGTCTTACCAGGGTCCCAGACAAAATAACCTAAGATGCCCCCACCCCCAACAAGGCATTTTCTAACTAGTATTCCAAAAAAGTTAAAAAGTTAACTTTTTTTGAATGACTATGACCTGGATGACCAGAATTTCTAACTAGTAGAAAATCAATATTCACAATTTAAAGATGTCATTAATCTTCTCTCTTACCCACACATGTTGGTATGCACTTCACTGTGTGGACCTTCTACTGACTTCCATTCATTTCTATTGCTTTCTATGGCCTAAGACTAACCACCTAAACCTAAGGTCAAAGGTACATACCTAGCCCTAACCCTCACCTTAACTCAATGCACACCTTAACCCTAAACCTAAGCATAAGCCCAATTTGCATTGTCTGGACCTTGGAAAATGTCCTCACAATGCCAATTGTCCACACAACATCGGTCTATTATCAAGTTTTGGTCTGCACAATGATAGACAAAGAAGTACAGACACACACACATATACACACACACACACACACACACACACACATCTGCTCTATTGTCGCATTTCATTTTACTTCTTAGAACAGCTTCTAAATTATATGACCTACTGAAAAAAGCCAGCACTGATACAAATCGTATAATTGCTAAGTTATTAAATATGATGTTTTATGCGTTGATTTAAATTAAACTGGAAATGTAGAATTCATATAATGTAATTATATAATCAAATCTAATACAACTCTGAATGAAACATACTAAAGTCATCCATAAAAATGTATAGATTTTTTTTTATTTTTTGCTTCATGTGCTACAGTATATCATGAAACTATTTAAACACTTAATTATCACTAAACAAAAATGTTAACAGTTGATCAGCTAACCAGCACATATATATATATATATATATATATATATATATATATATATATATATATATATATATATATATATGGGGAGAGCGAGAGAGAGAGATTTTGTTTTAAAGAGCAGCAGCAGTACATGGGAATTTTAAGTTTTAAATACAGTATATACAGTGGATGAGAAAAGCACACCAGTTAGGCTGTACATTGTTCTTCTGTTCATTTACTTGTGTTTTGTTATGTTTTTGTTGTGTCAGCAACTGGGGCTTAGGGTCTTGCTCAGGGACCCAGAGTGGCAGTCTGCGGGATTCAAACCCAGAATCTCGCATTCTCTCCAGTATGCTAGCTCTCTAACCACTAGGCCACCACTCGGGGGAGTGGTGCCTCAGGGCAGATTACAAAAAAGTCTATTTAATACAATCATACAGACACATTTAAAGTCAATAACATACATTTCTACTTAATCTTCATTATTAAAAGCAGTCAGGTTAATTTTATTACTTAAATTTGGAAAGAATTTTTGAAGGATACCTTTCCTACTTTTGCACCTTCTTCTGATTATTGACTAATGAGCCGATGTGGCAAGTGAATTTCTCCAATGTGAGATCAATAAAGCCTATCTTATCTTATCACATTGCGCGAGTCACTGACTTGCGCAAATTATCACTCCTCCTGGATGAGCAAGTTGTTACAGTGGACAATTGATTGCACTGAGTCCTTAATTTTGCAGTAAGTTTTAAAATGAGTATGCATGTAGTGACAGAAGAAAGGAAAAGTGTTTTTTAACAGATGCCGTCAGCCTGTTTACAAAAAACCAGGCTCAGTGTGATCAGCCGACTGGGGTTGCGAAAGATGGCAAAGCATAAAGACAAACGCAAAGCATAAATGTACACACACATTGGTATGTACATCATTGTGTGGACCTTCCATTGACTTCCATTCATTTTCTATTGCTTTCTATGCCATAACCCTAACCTAAGGTCACGTGTACATACCTAACCCTAAACTCACCTAAACTTAATTCACACCTTAGCCCTAAACCTAAGCATTAGCCCAATTTGCATTCTGTTGACCTTGCAAAATGTCTTCATAATGCCAATTGTCCATGCAACGTTGGTCTACTGTCTACTAAGTTTTGTTCCTCATAACAATAGCTACACACACACACACACACACACACACACACACACACACACACACACACACACAAATGGTACTCTGATTCAGGAATGCTTTATATGTGTAAGAACAAGTAAAGAGTTAATGACAGTGGTAGCTTTTTTTATTGACTCAATCTAGGACAAAAACACAGCAAAAGAGATAAACTGTGAGCTAATTTTAAAGGAGCTATAGATAAGATATTTACTGTGAAATCAACCTAAATCTCATTCTCATTTCTCAGCCAGGAGGGAAGTAACATTCCCTATAAACAACCGGTCCTTTCCATCAGCAATCTATTAGATTTTCTTCTTTCAAACCTATAGATATGGTCCGGAATGACTTTGGTTCAGAGTGTAGCTCCTGTTTACTTCCTGGTTCCTGAGCCAATCATATGAGAGTTCCCAGGGTTCCCAAAACAGAGTGCAGCATTTGGTATTTTATTTTTTCAAAAGAGCCCTGCTAACATGGAAGTCAGTAAGAGAAGCAGACCAGAAATAGAACAGAATACATAATATACCTATCTTGTGGAAGTAAACATTCAGTGGCATTTCACACCATTAACGTACCGTTGAGTAAATGCCTGGTCTCTGTGGAAAGGCATTGTGTATGTGTTGTTTGGATTTTAACCACTAAGTGTCATTATTACTTATAGCTCCTTTAAAGTCTATGAGGTGAAAGAGAGCACATACAGTTAGTTGCAGCTAAAGCTTAGTTAACTGCTTTGTGTTGGAGAGAGACAGGGCTAATCACAGAAAGACAGGGGCCCATTATCTGAGGCCATTGGAATTTCATTGGTGACTTTTACCAGGGCTTTGATGAGCTTTGAAATCTGAAACTCTTTAAAGGGGTCAGAATTAGAATCAACTTATTTGCCAATGTTGTTTCACACAAATAAGGAATTTGACTTTGGTTTCACTTTTGTCTCTCTATGAAGACATCCATTGATCCATCCATTGTCTGTTCCTGCTTGTCCTTGCATGGTCACTGGGAGAGACTGTCTATATGCAGGCTCATAATTGTTCTGGGTCAAACCAATAACAGTGGTGTCATCTGTAAACATAAGGAGTTTCACAGATGGGTCCAGTGAGCTGTCCTTTGTTTACAGAGAGAAGAGGAGTGGGGTCACTGGTTATCTTGTGCAGGAAAAGATACTCCCCAGCCTCACCTGCTGGTGCCGGTCAATCAGGAAGCTGGTGATCTACTCACAGATGGAGGGCAGTACAATTAGGGCTGGGCGATATAGAAAAAAAGCTTATCGATAAAAAAAAATGCATATTGATCGATATCGATAATTATTGAAAATATTTAAAACCATATTTTATTTGCAGCTCTGCCTGGACATTTTTTGATATTGCTAAATTATTTAATTTTAATAAAGAACACAAACACAGAATTCCAATTAAATCTTTATTTAACCAACTTTTTTAACCATAACAGCATTTTTTTAAGAAAAATAACTTAAGATACCTGAGTTATGTTATTAAATAAAGACTTTATTATTAAATAAAGACCTAAATAAATATACCAAATAAATAAATAAATAAAATAGCCTATTTAGGTGGGAATAGTACACTAGTTACTTCTCAGGTTTCATAATTGAGAGGCTGACGCAGGTCCGAGGTTGTGGCGTGTAAGGACCCAGGCTTCAGCTCATTTTGCACTGATTCACGGCACTCGTTGTACAGTTTAGGGAGCGCTGTTAGAGAAAAAACTTGCGTCCCGGAACTTTATATCACGGACTTTATACCTCGCGGAGTGGCGAGTAGTTGTTTGAAGCCAGGTTTTTTAACTGCAGACAACAGCAGCATGTCCGCGGTGTCGCGCGGAGCTGCACAATTCGCACAGCAGCGCGTGCGGAGTGAGCGGCTTACGTGATGAAACAAGTTTGTTGCGTTACCAGACTTTGTTTTTACCGGTTCCTTGCAAGTTTTACAAATCACTGGTTTATTTCTGTCAGGCTGGCGAACTAGTAAAACCCCGTTTTGGGACCGCTTCCTCCGCCGCTCCTTGCTGCGACATATTCACATGCTCTGTGTTGTGGTTTGAGAGGGCGGCGCTTTGTGACGACGTGCGTGGGTCCGCGATTACGATTGGTCGAGAGGAAGTAGTGAACTAATATGATAGGCCGAAAGGAAGGAAGGAAAACTGTTTCTATCGAACTATTATCGACCCTATTTTTTCCTATCGCGCCACACGTCTATCGATCGATATATATTGTTATTGAATTATCGTCCAGCCCTAAGTACAATATAATACAACTTTATTTTAAAGCACTATAAAAAAAATCATTGACCAAAGTGCTGTACACTGATAAAAACTAATACAACAAAAAATGTACTCACCAGTTCAAGGAGAGATAAATTCAATAAATCTATGACCAATGTTGTCAGTAGTGTGAGCTCGGTGTGCTTCTGGTGGAGGAAATATGGTTTCATGGTGTCAAAGGCTGAGCTGAAGTCCACAGACAAATTCCTAGGTGGTTTAGGTGGTGCAGAATGATGTGTAGTCCCAAATTGACTAAATCATCTGCCAACCTGATTGCCTGGCAAGCAAATTGCAGGGGTTCCAGCAGGGGGCCTGTGATGTCTTTCAGATGTTTCAAAGCCTGTAGTCCTTTAACCCCATGATCGTGTGTTTCTTGGGGACCAGTTAAATAATTTAGCATTTTAAGCATGAGTAAACTTCCCACAGCTCCAGAGAGTAGTTGAAGTTCTAACGTGAAGATGGGGGCCAGTTGGTCACGTATGCATCACCTTGTCAGGGATGCATACATTGTCATCGCCTTACTAGCCATAACAATTCCCAGTGGGACCCTTTGGAGGAGAAAGGCTGTCCCCACCGGTTCAGCAGCACCATAAAGTCTGTGTTGATCAAGATGTGGTGGTGTTGGTGTTGAGTTCAATCCTGCCCCGTGTTTGCTATTTAGCACAGAAACCCCTTCATATAGAGGCAATCCAGGGAACTGTTACCAAAGCTGAGACCATCAGGCCAAGCTGCCTGAGGTGCATTCTGCCTGGGAGATATTTCCCCATATGAAATGGGTCTAGGTAGGATAGGAAAGCTTTCTTTCAGTTTGTGGACAGGTGAGCCCTGAATGAGACTCCAGGGATAAACCTATGAAAGAGGTGGCCTTACTGGTAATCAGTGATCTTTTCTCTTGGATTATTTTAAAACCAAGAGCAACCTGGTGTTCTGTGAGTTTTCTGTTGCGCTCTAAAGCTTCTACTCTTGAGCTTAACGCCAGAAGCTTGTCGTTGATGTAGATGGCAATGCAGAGGCCCTTTCTCCTGAGAGGAGCTATGGCTGCTATATCCTATCTGTACAGTTCACATATACACAGGCTCAGGGAATGGCAGAGAGGAGCACTTTGTATTTGTACACCACACCCTGAAGTTTCAAACACAGAAACGATCTCTGTGGCAGGCATATTGGTATGTGAAAGTATATGTCCTTCAGGTCGATTGAAGTGAACCAGTCACATGGGTGCACAAAATTTTTTTGCACAAACCTTAAGAGGGAAACATGTATCAGCATTTTAAAGTTGTATGTTCTTTGACATCTGTTCATCGCACACAGATCAACAGTGAGGTTATTTGCATTTGGAGAACCAAAGCAAACTCCGCTGGGAATCATAATCCTCCTTAATTGTGGTGGTGTAGAAACAAGTTAGATCCTGTATCCCTTGATCATGGTTCTCACCACCCAGACTGAGGTGCCACATTCTAATTAGCTCTCCTCTATCATTGGAAAGGGGCTCTCGGATCTGCTGGCAAAAGCACTGGCTCCCGATTCGGATGGCAATAGGTCAATGATGTACTCTTCACCCCAGCTGATGCCTGGAGTGGTCGCGTCAACATACCTACTGGCGGGGTTAGCTGCCAAAGGCATCGGGTTGCGTGGTGAAAGGCTAGCTTGGTGCTCTAATTTGGATGTTCTATCAAGTGAAGCATGCAAAGTGCTTGCACAATGCTAGTGATAACTCTGCCTGAGCATACTCCAGGCCCAAACAAACAATACAAACATTGAGAGGATCCATAGCTGTTCACAAATAGTAAGTTACCTCCTAAAAAAATTCTGGCTTACCTAATTAAGTGTGGGGGTAAATAGGTAGGCTAGTAAGCAGAAGCAGGAGGTGAGCTGCTGGTGCTTGTGACTACTATTTCTTGACAGTTGACTTGCTGTGTGATGGCAGCGGAGTCGAAGTGTTTAGCATAGCCTTGTGTAGTGTGGTGATGAATTTATAGGCTAATAGTTGATGCAGTGGGTGTGCTGTGGTTCACTGACTACTGTTTTTTGGCAGACTAGACACTTGCTGGTTATCTGCATGGTGGTAGCATAGATGGCAAATGTCAGCCTTCTGCTGAGCCCTATGGTGAAGGAAACAGGAAGTGACTACTGTGACAAGTGATATTGCCCAGTGACCAAGCTGTGGGCTCCATCTGTGGATACTTAAGCGAAACACCAATGTAGTCATTCGCTGAAGAAGAAGCTTTTAGGTGACGTGAGAAGATTTTTTAGAATGGCAGTGTGACGCAGTGTCTTATATTCTAAGAGGATATCCCTCCTCTAAGCATTAGTGTCACAGTTGCCAGCCAATCATGACTAGCTTAATGAAATAGGAGCTTCTGAGGGCTACACAGGGGAGCATACCCTTAGAGAGATACCCAGCGAATGCTTGAAAGGGAACTGGTTGTAGTAACAAGAGAGAGAGCTGATCCTACAAGGTTGAGTGATTAGCAGTTCAGGAGACAGCTGATATAGTTTGATTAAATGACTTCTGCTGCATTACGTAATCAACTTGTACTATAAATGTTGTCTTTCCCTAATTTGAATCCAGTTTTGAGGTTATTGATATAAATCATTGAATTAAATTCCAAAGATGTATGGTTGATATTTCATAGGTCAACAAAGGCATTCACCCGCAAGACATTGATCCTCTGTTTCAGAACATGTGGTAAAAATATTGCTATCATATTTAAGAAAAGACAGTTAAGTCTGTAAGTCCTCTGACCCCTCCCACCACTTTCTTTCTTCAGCATGAGCTCACAATGTCTCAATAACCTTCAAAGTATCCCCACGTCATAGCTGCCTTGGATTTTCTGTGCAATCCACATGCTGCACACATCCACAGTGACAAACATTTCAAAATGTTGTACTCTAAATTACTTCAATGCATTTGTAATCAAGGGCTCTGCCAGATTATAGGCTTAATTCCAGACTGAGATATACACCATTTTGAAAACACACTACCATTGGAAATGATTGCTTGCCTGGAAGCAAAGCTCACTATAGATTATCACTGAATATTTTCATAGAGTCAAGACCTTTATTTATGAAAAGTGTGTGTGTGTGTGTGTGTGTGTGTGTGTGTGTGTGTGTGTGTGTGTGTGTGTGTGTGTGTGTGTTGTATTCAATTCAATTCAATTCAATTTTATTTATATAGTGCCAATTCATGAAACATGTCATCTCAAGGCACTTTACAAAGTTAAGTTCAATCATATTATACAGATTGGGTCAGATTATACAGATTGGTCAAAAATGTTCCTATATAAGAAAACCAGTTGATTGCATCAAAGTCCCAACAAGCAGCATTCACTCCTGGAGAAGCGTAGAGCTACAGGGAGAGTCGTCTGCATTGTACATGGCTTTGCTGCAATCCCTCATACTGAGCAAGCATGAAGCGACAGTGGGAAGAAAAACTCCCCATTAACGGGAAGGAAAACCTCCGGCAGAACCGGGCTCAGTATGAACGGTCATCTGCCTCGACCGACTGGGGGTTACAGAAGACAGAGCAGAGACACAACAAGAGAGACAAAAAAGCACAGAAGCACACATTGATCCAGTAATCTGTTCTATATTAGATGGTAATAGCGGGTGAGCCGTCTTCTTTGGATGATGTCACATTTAACAGAACGCCAGACCAGGTGTACCTACTATGAAGATAAAAGAGAGAGAACAGAAAGTTAAAGCAGAAATGACAACACGTAATGCATAATTGAAGAACAGTAGAACTCTATAGAGTGAGAAAATTAGATCCTGATGTTCTCCAGCAGCCTAAGCCCATAGCAGTAAAACTATAAAGGTAGCTCAGAGTAACATGAGCTACTCTAGTTATAAGCTTTGTCAAAAAGGAAAGTTTTAAGATTAGTCTTAAAAGTAAACAGGGTGTCTGCTTCACGGACCAAAACTGGGAGTTGGTTCCACAGGAGAGGAGCCTGATAGCTAAAGGATCTGCCTCCCATTCTACTTTTAGAGACTCAAGGAACCACCAGCAGACCTGCAGTCTGAGAGCGAAGTGCTCTGTTAGGAACATACGGGGTAATCAGAGCTCTGATATATGATGGAGCTTGATTATTAAGGGCTTTATACGTTAGAAGAAGAATTTTAAATTCTATTCTTGATCTAACAGGAAGCCAATGAAGGGAAGCTACAATCGGAGAAATATGATCCCGCTTGTTGATTTTCATCAGAACTCTTGCTGCAGCATTTTGGATCAGCTGAAGGCTTTGAACTGCATTTTGTGGACTTCCTGATAGTAAAGAATTACAATAGTCCAGCCTTGAAGTAACAAATGCATGGACTAGTTTTTCAGCATCACTCCTGGACAGAATGTTTCTAATTTTGGCGATATTCCGGAGGTGAAAAAAGGAAACTCTGGAAACCTGTTTAATATGGGATTTAAATGACATGTCTTGGTCAAAAATAACACCAAGGTTTTTTACTTTATTATCAGAGGCCAAGTTAATGCCATCCAGATTAAGTGATTGGTTAAGAAGTTTATTTTTTGAGGACTCTGGCCCAAAGATTACAACTTCTGTCTTGTCAGAATTTAGATGCAGGAAATTTAAAGTCATCCAGCTTTTGATGTCATCAAGACATGACTGCAGTCGAAGTAATTGATTGGATTCATCAGTGGAAATTAATCCCATGCTGTCTGATAATTTTTCCGATCGGAAGCATATATATAGTAAAGAGAATTGGTCCAAGGACCGAACCCTGTGGTACTCCACAGGTGACCCTAGAGTTTGAGGAAGATTTATTATTAACATGAACAAACTGGAATCTGTCCGACAGATAAGATTTAAACCAGCCTAATGCTTTCCCCTTAATCCCTACAGTATGTTCAAGTCTTTGTAGGAGAATATTGTGATCAACTGTATCAAATGCAGCACTAAGATCTAACAGGACAAGTACAGACACAAGTCCATTATTTGAGGCCATGAGAATATCATTAGTGATCCAATCCAGATAAGCAGAGCTTGTTCAGGTGTATAAATTTTACTTTTGGATATTTTTTACATCTAAGGAAGAAAGTCCTTGCATTAGTGATTTTAGATTATTATTATTATTATTATTATTATTATTATTATTATTATTCTTTACCTCAAGTCAAACCACATTTTTGTTGTGCCTACTCCTTTTCAGACTGTTTGGAATTATTTATTATGAAGGTTAAAAGTGCATCAGTGTTACATTATAAGTGTTAGAAGAAAAAGCATGTGCACAGTTTATCAACTGATGTTGTCTTGTTTTGAATTTGGAGATAGGTTGAGGAAACAGTGCTGGGGTATTTTGTTTTCTCCAGCAGTATTTTGTGACAATGTAAATAAAAACATTGCCATGCAACACAAAGTTCACCTTTGAGCATTTCTTCTTAAAGCAATATCCATAAACCTTTATTTTTAATGAAATGTGATATGAATTAGTGGGCAGTAACATGCCATATGAAATATACATAGAACTTTACATTAGTTTTGTGGATTAAACTATTTCCATGTTACATAATAGATGTTTTAACAAAACCAAATGTGGCACAGTTTTTGGTATTCCGAAAAATCTCTTTATGTAAGATCTGATTTAAAGGACCCGCAAAGATAACCAAGCAGAGAATACCTTTTTATGGATTTTTTTGATAACCAAAATGTGGGAATTCTGCAATAAAGGTAGGGTAATTCAGGGATCACTAAAATGGAGAGCAGACAGTTAGTGATATAATCATAATATGATGACTGAAAACAGGAGAGTAAAGAATCACTAACCTCCTGAAAGAAATCAGGGGAGCTCTGGTCCTGAGTGTGTGGGAGGCTCCAGCCAGTGGGAGCAATGGGGAAGCCCTTTGGAGCCCTTGTTTGGTGGCAGGTGATGTCACGGTGAGCGATGGGATTACTCGATGGGTACACCTAACCAGTTCAGGCATCGGTACAGAAAAAATCCACAAAACTGACAAATCCAATCCAGATAAGCAGAGCTTGGTCAGGTGACAAACAATTTCACAGATGCAGATAGGAGAATTCATGGAGGAGCCAGGCAGAAGGCGAGAATCAATAATCACGTCTAGACTCGAAAACCAAGAAGTAAGATCAAGCAGGGAATCCAAAAGGGGAAAGGTGATAGACAAGAATCCAAGGGGCAAAAACAAGGGCATAAACAGAAGATCTGTATCAGAAGGAACACTGGATTTATTTACATGCACAAAGCTTTTGGTAGTATGGCAGAGACTTATGGGCTTAACTGAGCTATATAGGTGATGGAACAGGCTATGCGGTAAATGACATGATACAGGTGAGCAGAATCTTACTTGATTGCATGGTGGCTGGCTGAGGAGTAACACAGGATGACAGACTGACAAACGATTACACTTTAAAACTTAAATACAATACAGGGTTCCCGCCAGCACATTTCAGCGTAACGGCCCGTTACGCTGTCAGTTGTTAAAGTTATGCTGTATTAATGGATCATTGGCTGACATCTGGGCTATCTTTACGCGGCATTTCCCCCACTCACCCATTCACCCTGCCCAAATTGTTGCACTTCTTCCGGCAGCGGCAAATAGACATGTCTCCTCACTGCAGCTGCACATCTGATCCACATAAAGAGCAGCTGTTGGAAGTTTTAAAGTCTGCTAACGTGAACAACCGTCTTTATAGACAAATACAAAAGTGTTGTTCGGAGGAACTTTTCCAGGCAAACAGACAAGAAAAACTAAATGCTGTACATGGTACATGGTAAGCCAACAGTATGACACGGATGTTTTAAAGCAAATTAAAAAGGTCAGTAAACCTCTTTAATCTGCATCAGTGAAGTTGTAAACCTATGTTATAAGCTTAACAAACAGCCCAACAACGGGGTCCTGTCGCTAAGGTCCCCCTTCGAGCTGCATCATGCAACGCTCTGCTATGTGAATCTATACTGAAGCACAGAGAAAAGAAACCAAAGGCATCAAAATCTTATTGAAATATCGGAACATTTTAAATAGAAATCTGGTGAGTCTTTCCAGCAAACAAAATATGATTCCTCAATGGGTCTTTCAATGGAATAAGGACCCCAAACAATGTTGCCAAATCAACACAAGAAATGGTTAATTGGACACAAAATGAATCATCATCCAACAACCATCTCAGTCCCTTGACAGAAGTACAATAAAACAAAACTGTTGGGTGTGCTAAAGAAAAGAATGTAAGAGACTGTTTGCACAATCTTACGTATTGATTGGTTAAGTGTGCGCAACATACAGTTTTCCACAATATCAAAACTATTGTTGGGTAGGAATATTTAAACACTAAATTGTTCTTGGAGCAGACAACATCAAAAAATTTGCAGTTACATTGTTAAAAGATTCTAAATTGGAATCCAAGAGCAAAAGCCCTGATTAACGATTTTCAATAGTTGCAGATCTTTAGGTGTAATAGTTGGAACAAAATTTTTCTGAATTGGGGGTATCTATAGCATCAATAGGTTGATGGGATCACAGTTTACAATGTTGTTTAATTTCTAAGTCAAAACGTGCTATTAAGTTCTTCCTTTGCTTTTATTTCAGATTTCATTTCACTCATCCTGCATAGCTATGGCAAGGCTCTTTTGCAAGTGATTTTCTCTTTGCATGTGATATGCACTGTCTGGCAGCACTTAAGAGCTTCAGATGTCCACCTTGTTTGATCCTCAAAATTAGGTCATATATCAACACAAAGATAGTCAACTGTTCACCCACGTTTATCGAGTCAAAATCATGTCGGCATCTTGATGCATCGTAAAATCACATTTTTTCTCAATGATTGCAAAATCATTAATTGTGCAAAAAGCACTAAAAAAGAAAAAGCCGGAGATGTACTTTTGCACATACTCTAAATTATAGTATTCAATCACCATTAATCTATTTTTGAGCTATGCCCCAAGAAAGAAAGCCAAACAGAGTCAAAGGGTAACTTTTTTTTCTGTCAACGTGTAAGCTAAATGACTGGTAGAAGAAGTCTTCTTTTTCTTTTGAGCTTGTGGGACGTGAAAAACACGAATCGTGTTGCACACGGAGATGGATTTGATTTATATGTCAAATTTGCCTGATATGCTAGCTATCTGGGAAGTGATTTTCAGTGCTTCCCAAATAGCTTTGAATACCCTCACTGGCTGTTGAGTTTTTACAAACGGCGGGTCTGATTCAAGTAACCGAGTCACTCAAGTGTCACAACAAGTTACACCACCCACTACCTGGTCAGTGACTGACAGTCCTCTGATGTCCTATTTTCAGCCTGACTGGGCTTGTTTGGAACCCCAACTAAGAAGGTATTAAAAGGGGCCTGTTACCACAAAACTGTTACTAATCGAAAACCCATATAACCAAGTGAAGCCATGGTGTGTTGCAATTACATGGTACTAAAAGAAACGGGCCAGTAGTCATGGTGTGCTGCTTTGGAATCTAGATGAATTGACATACTTGATAGAACCATGAAGTTTTCTCTCTAGCAGAAAATTCTACAGAAGAATGTTTAGTCATCAGTTTGTTACTTTAAGCTCAAGAGCACTTGGGATCTTCCATACCATACCATACCATACAAACCTTATTAATAAAGTGCTTAAAAGCAGCCAAAAGCTGAAACAAAGTGCTGTACAGATTCTACAAACTAAAAACATCCATTAAAAAACAAGAATAAAAAGATAATACATAAAAACACTTAAAAGAAACATTAATATAAATTTAAAACAAGAACTAAGTCTTACTAGTGGTAAAAGCCTGGTTTTAAAGGAAGGTAGTGAAGGAGCCTCTCTTATGTGCGGGGGCAGGTTATTCCATAATTGAGGAGTAACAATAGAAAAGGTCCTGCCCCCTCTGAGCTTCCTCTTAGACCTCGGTACCTCCAGGAGATGCAGTTCAGCTGACCTGAGGGGCCGAGAGGACGAGTAGGGATGAACAAGCTCAGAGAGGAATGGCGGGGCAAGGTCATTCAAAGACTTAAAACACGTGAATACAAATTTTAAAATGAACTCTAAAATGTACTGGGAACAAATGGAGTGAGGCCAGAATAGGAGTAGTATGCTCTGTTTTTGAAGTACCTGTTAAAAGATGAGCAGCAGCGTTTAGAACCAGCTGCAGACGAGAGAGCCAAGATTGATTCACTCCACCATAGAGTCCATTACAATAATGTGGGTGGGATGAAAATAAGCATGGATTACGGTTTCAAGGAGTTGTCTTGACAGAAAAGATTTCAATTTTGCCAGCTGCCTTGAGTGATCAAACAACTGCTCTGATCTGACCATCTAATTTAAAATCACCATCTAACTTAAAACCCAAATCAGTGACAGTTGGTTTAAATATGCTGTCAGGGGTCCCAATTCACTAGGATCATAGGATTGACTTGGTCCAAACACTATTGTCTCAGTTTTCTTATTGTTAAAGTTCAAAATGTTCAGGGCTAGCCAAGCTTTAATGTCTTCCAGACAGTCCATTTGGGCTTTCACTGAGAAGCTGAACCCCTGCTTCGAGGGCAGATAGAGCTGACAATCATCAGTGTAGAAATGGAAAAGAAGTCTATATCTTCTGTGGATGGAGCCTAATGGCAATAAATACAATGAAAAGAGTAGAAGTCCTAAAATTTAGCCCTGTGGGATCCCACATGATAAAGGAGAGCAAGATGATTCAGTGTTTGAAATGTTGACAGAGAAAGATTGATCGGCTAGGTAGGATCTAACCAGTCCAGAGCAGTGTGTGAAATGCCTACTAAATGGTTTAGGCGTGATATTAAGATATTGTGGTCAACAAGGTCCAAGGCAGCAGTTAGTTCAAGCAGAACCAAGACCGTATAGGTACCACGATTGACAACTCTTAATAATGCTGATTCTGTAGCTTTGAAACCAGACTGAAAGGTTTCAAGAATGTAATTTTCATCAAAGAAAGATTGTACTTGACAGAAAACAATCTTCTCTAAAAATTTGTGAAACAAGTGACCACTTAGAAATAGGTCTATAACTAGCCATCACGGAGTGGTCTGGACCAGACTTCTTAAGAAGCGGTGTAATTACTGCATGTTTAAGTTTTGCAGGGACCACACCAGTGCACAGACTGCGGTTAACAATGGTAAGGACACATTGTGCAATACTGGGAAAAACCTCCTTAAAAAAAATTGTGAAGGGACTGGATCCCGCAGGGAGCCAGATGGCTTAAGATGCTTAACCACATCTTTTGAAAAAGAAAGAGTCATAGTCTCAAACTGAAAACAGCAGAGCAAGTTTCTGAGACAGAAGGGTCAGAGTCAGGAGGGATAATCAGAGCCCTTTGGTGACAACCTTTTCAATAAAGAACTTTAAGAAATGATTATTCAACACAACAAGTTTTCAAAGTACACCAGCAAATCCACCCCTGAATGACTAAACTATAACAACGTTTTTGGACTGAATTAGAAATATTCCTGACTTAAATCTGATTGAGATTATTAAAAAGACTAATAAATCTTTCTAAAGTGCAAATGCATCAACATTGATGTAAAAGACACATAACCAGGTGTGGCAAATACTCAATGGTGTTTGTTGCCGCAGAGATTGCAACAAGGGGCCAATGAAATTGGGTCAAGTTGGTGTGGATAGCTTTAATGCATAATAAATTGAATCATAGTTTTAAAACCATTTTTGATTTAAACTCAGGTTATCTTCCACCTTTGGAACATCGCCCGCCTCCGTATTCCTCCCCCCCCCTCCCCCCATATCTGACTGACCTCCTGAAATCCCACCGCCCCTCCCGCTCCCTCCGTTCTGCAGATATCAACCTCCTCACACACCTCACCCGCACCAAATACCGGACCTTGGGGGACCGAGCCTTCTCTGCTGCTGCCCCCACCCTTTGGAACTCACTGCCCCAAATCATCAGGAACTCAGTCATTACTGAACTTTAAATCACACCTCAAAACCCACCTATTTAGACTTGCTTTTCTATAGTATGCTTTCCATATATTTCTGTTTTTAAAATTTTGTAAAACGCCTTTGAGTGTCCAAAAAAATCATTAAGTTTGATGTATTATTATTATTGTTATTGTTATTATTATTATCTGCATCTGATGTTGACATTTGATTGATCACATTTTAGTGTGACAAAAAAGCTAAAACAATTAAAACCGGCAAGAATTTTGTATTTAGAAGTTCTGGAATTAAAATACAGACCTATGATTCAGAGGAATAACAAATCGTTTTGCCTCTGTTACGCAAACAGTTAATTGGTGTTTTTTAAAATTGAAATCATAAAACCGTAAGGACCTTAGTAAGCATGCAAATCTTTGCCAGATCCTGCATAGTTTTCCTGTATGTACCCAGTGTGATGTTGTTGCCCTTCAGGAGGCAGATTGTTTCATGAGTCAGATTAAATGAATAACATTTGATTTTTGATAGAGGGGAAATGTTTGTTCCTAAGAAACAGATATTTTCCAAGTACACACCAGCCCTAAAGCACTAAAATGGTGCCAATTTGTATTTATAACCATTTCCCATATCAACAATTACTACATAATTACAACACATGGGGTTACGTCCTGGGTCTTTTTATTGTTTCTCAAATTTCCCTTCATAATCACTTTCTTTTTCTGTGCTTCTGTTGCAGAGGCGCCTCCATCTGGGATGTCCAAGAATGGATACTTCTTTCAAGAAATGGGTGAGTCTGATGCACTAAAACCTCTGATTTGCCTCAAATAACAAATGCTTCCCTTTTGTCAGGTGGATTCCCCCAGGCCCTAAAAACAGCAATTATCAAACCAATGTTGAAAAAGAACAATTTACTACTACTGCATAACTATAGACCCATCTCAAACCTCCCTATTATTGAAGATTATTGAAAAAGCTGTGTTTCAACAATAACTTCTTAACAATGACCATCCGCTTTTATGTTTTTCAATCAGGTTTCCATGCTCACCACAGTACAGAGACCGCACTTGTTAAGGTGTTCAATGACATCCATATAAATGTAGACTGTGGAAGAACCACGGTGCTGGTACTATTGGACCTTAGTGCAAAACTGACCCAGCCTCTCTGGTACAGCACTCAACTGGTTTAAATCCTACTTAAAGGACAGGGACTTTTTTGTGTAAGTAGGTAACTTTACATCAGAGACGACGAAAATCACATGTGGGGTTCCCCAACGGTCCATCTTGTGTCCCCTCTTATTCAATATCTACATGCTCCTTCTAGCTCACATGATAAAAAAACAACATCAGAAGTTACCATAACAATGCAGACGACACGCAGTTCTAGTTCACCACGTCATCAGGTGACGAACCCATTCAAGCGCTGAGTAAATGCTTAGAAGGAATCAATTCATGGATACGCCAAACTTTTCTACAGTTGAATAAAAACAAAACTCAAGTAGTAATTTTGGACCAATAGAGGAGCGATTAAGAGTTAGCACAGCTTCAGTTGTTCACCTAGTAAAAAACTCTGGCTGTAGTGATGGACTCAGACCTGAAGCTTCAAAGGCATCTAAACACAATTATAAAGCTGGCCTTCTATCACCTGAAGAACAAATTGATTTGAGAGAGGGAGAGAACACTAGTGGCTTAGTTTGTAAGAGACGTCACGGTTAAAAACAAGCTCAATAAACCGCATGTTTATTGAGCGACTCACAAAATTTACAAGAGACTTAAAGAAAACAAGCCAGATGTCACTTAAAATAAGCAGACTTGGAAACACTGTTATTGATGCCAATGGCTTTACATTGGGTTGCCATAAAGCTATTTGTCTTATCACGAGTACAGAGCCACAAGACCGCCTCCAAGGCGGAGGCATCGAATGTTGCAAATGTGGTTTTTCATCTCATAAAAACTTGGATTACCATCACACGGACTTAGAAGAGGATATATTAAGGTAAAAATCATACTTAGTATACCTATAAAGCCACCCACACACCTCTAAAGAGCATTCCTCACTTCATTCCATGTCAACATAAATTTTTCTGTTCCATTTTGATTGAACAATAGCTTTGTATCCACAGTGCTCCTTCACCGTTTCTCGCAACCACATCCAGTCTCTGATTGGTTGATGTGACGCGAACTGACACAAAAGTTCAGGTTTTTTAACTCCTGCGAAAGTCATGGCAGGCTCCGCTTTGCTCTTGCTCCACTCATTCTGCGTGTATTGCGCTGATTTTATTAATAAATTAATAATTAATCAAGAGGAAGCTGTCTGAAAGGGATGTTCGGGTGCTAACCCGGATTGTATCCAAAAAACATAAACCCACGGCTCCCCAAATCACGGCAGAATTAAATGTGCACCTCAACTCTCCTGTTTCCACCAAAACTGTCCGTCGGGAGCTCCACAGGGTCAATATCCACGGCCGGGCTGCTATAGCCAAACCTTTGGTCACTCGTACCAATGCCAAACGTCGGTTTCAATGGTGCAAGGAGCGCAAATCTTGGGCTGTGGACAATTTGAAACATGTATTGTTCTCTGATGAATCCACCTTTACTGTTTTCCCCACATCCGGGAGAGTTACGGTGTGGAGAAGCCCCAAAGAAGCGTACCACCCAGACTGTTGCATGCCCAGAGTGAAGCATGGGGGTGGATCAGTGATGGTTTGGGCTGCCATATCATGGCATTCCCTGGCCCCATACTTGTGCTAGATGGGCGCGTCACTGCCAAGGACTACCGAACCATTCTGGAGGACCATGTGCATCCAATGGTTCAAACATTGTATCCTGAAGGAGGTGCCGTGTATCAGGATGACAATGCACCAATACACACAGCAAGACTGGTGAAAGCTTGGTTTGATGAACATGAAAGTGAAGTTGAACATCTCCCATGGCCTGCACAGTCACCAGATCTAAATATTATTGAGCCACTTTGGGGTGTTTTGGAGGAGCGAGTCAGGAAACATTTTCCTCCACCAGCATCACGTCGTGACCTGGCCACTATCCTGCAAGAAGAATGGCTTAAAATCCCTCTGACCACTGTGCAGGACTTGTATATGTCATTCCCAAGACGAATTGACGCTGTATTGGCCGCAAAAGGAGGCCCTACACCATACTAATAAATTATTGTGGTCTAAAACCAGGTGTTTCAGTTTCATTGTCCAACCCCTGTATGTGACAGTGAGCCAGTGGAGTTAATGTACAGGTGTGAAGTAGATGATGTAATGATGCAAGCTGCTGTCTTTTGTACCGGTTGCAGTCTATGGAGGTTTTTCTGGGGGACAGGGAGGGAAGGGAGTTGAAATTGTAAAGGCGAGAGGTGAGTGGACTGTGAACCAGTTTGGCGTGAAGTGTGAAGGAAGAGCTTGATGGTGCAAAGATGAAAGTAAGTTAACCAGGTGATGTTATGCATGTGGTAAGTGAAGGAGAGGATGGAGAGGGCTGTCCAGGATGACGCCAACGCTCTTAAGCTGAAAGTTGGGAGAGATACAGGGACTGTCAATGCATATTTTAGGACTGCCAGATTTGGCAGTAAGTTAATTCAATATAAAAGTTACGTTTATTTTGGCCTTGTGTTAGAAACAGGGCAGTGTAGTCCAAGTACTCTGTCCTCCTGACAGAAACAGATAGCCCTCCTGCTCAGGAATGTTCATGAAGGTGTGGAGTGATATTAAACACTTGGGAAGAATATTTAGTGCACCCTATAATCTGGTGCGCTTTATGTGTACATTGACGCACATTGACACATTAATTCACTGTGCGCCTTATAATCCTCTGCCCCTAATAATAATAATAATAATAATAATAATAATAATAATAATACATTTTATTTAACAGCGCCTTTCTGGACACTCAAGGTCACTTTACAGAAAATAAAAATGAAAATACAAAATACAAATACAGGAACATAAAAACAGTTATGGGGAGGGACAAGAGCAGTGTATTTACAAATAAGCGAGCTGGAACAGGTTTTGAGTCTGGTTTTGAATAAGGGGAGAGAGGCAGTACTGCGGAGGTCAGGAGGAAGTGAGTTCCAGAGCTGGGGAGCAGAGCGGCTGAAGGCTCTGCTCCCCATGGTGACGAGTCGAGCTGGGGGTACAGTGAGGTGGATGGAGGAGGAGGATCTGAGGGAGCGGGAGGAGGTGGCGATGTGAAGGAGGTCTGATAGATATGGAGGAGCAAGGTTATGGATGGCTTTGAAAGTATATAGAAGGATTTTAAATTGTATTCTAAATTGAACTGGGAGCCAATGGAGTTGGTGAAGGACAGGGGTAATATGATGGAAAGAGGGGGTTCTGGTGATGACACGAGCTGCTGAGTTCTGAAGAAGTTGGAGTTTATGGAGGGATTTATGAGGGAGGCTGAAAAGAAGAGAGTTATAATAATCAACATGGGAGGTGATGAGGCTGTGGATGAGGATAGAGGCGGTGTGAGCGGTAAGGGAGGAACGGAGACGGTTAATGTTGCGAAGGTGGAAGTATTGCAGACCGGGTAATGTTATTTATGTGTGACTGAAAGGATAGGGAGGAGTCGAGGATGACACCCAGAATCTTGACCTGAGGGGTGGGGGAGACCAAGGAGTTGTCAATGGGTAGTGAGAAACTATTGATTTTGGATAGGGTGTATTTGGCGGTGACGAGGAGGAGTTCGGTTTTATCACTGTTTAGTTTAAGGAAGTTTGAGGTGAACCAGTCTTTAATTTCAAGTAAGCAGTTAGTAAGTGATGGGGGGGGGGGGAATTGAGGAAGTGGGTTTACTGGCTAAATAAAGCTGGATGTCAAATGTAACCAGGGTTTCCCTAATAAAAGCAAGGATGGGACAGAGTGTCTTCAGAGCGAGTTTGGAGATCTGTATTAAGCATCTCAGCTCCTCTCCTTGCAAGATTTATGAAAACTAACCTCATTGTTGTCTCTCCTTCTTGTGTTGTTAATGAATGTTTTAGGTGTTTGAACCTGACATCCGCGTAGCAGTGAAATGAATGTTGAATTTGCGAAAAATACTGCCAAGGGGAAGGAGGTAGGTGATGAAGAGGAGGAGGCCAAGAACTGAGCCTTGAGGGACACCTGTAGTGACAGGGGAAGGGTGCGATGTGAAAGATTTGAGTTGAATAAACTGAGTGCGGTCGGAGAAATAAGAGCGGAACCAGTCAAGAGTGGTGTGAGAAATGCCAAGAGAGGATAATCTATTAAGGAAAATGGTATCAAAGGCCGCACTAAGATCGAGGAGGATAAGGATGGAGAGGAGTCCAGGATCAGCAGCTATGAGGAGATCATTTGTGATTTTTATTAGGGCGGTTTCAGTACTATGGGAGGGGCGAAAACCAGACTGGAAAGGCTCGTAAAGACTGTTGAGGGTAAGATAGGCGTGGAGTTGAGCAGACACTGTTTTTTCGAGCATTTTAGAAATAATCTTATGATCTGAAAAATACGGTACTTTCCTCTGCGTTTTCCTTTATGTTCTGTTCATGTACAGCACTTTGAATTGTCTTGTTACTGAAATGTGTTATACAAATATACTTGCCTTGACTTGCCTAAAAACATAAACGAGCTGCTTTAATGAAAAGAATGGTCCACAATGTTTTAGAATGGGAAAACAGAATAAGGGATCTGTTCAGAGCTGCAGTTCGAATAGAATCCCAGTTTCTCATTCATTACATTATAGAAAAAAAAATCGTTTTTACCATAAATGTGCATTTCTTCTAGTTAAAAGAAGGTGTGCTTGAGCATTAAAACAGCAGCAAACTGCTCTAAGCTCTCACACTATGCTGCATTTGGATATAAATAATGAACTTTACTCTGTCTGTTATAACAGCAGTTTCATTACCTTCAAGCCAAGGAGAGACTTCCAATTAGCATGTGCAGCCTTACCAGTCAAGATGGAATATGCTTGCATTGGATCTCCCTGTCTCCCTCAGCCAATTATTCCCTTCCTGTAATACACCGATTCACTCAGCAGATTCACAGAAGGCTCCCTGCTGCAGATGAGCGTGGTTGTCTTTATTAGGGAACCTTTTATCAAAATATGAATGCAATTACATTATTGTTGGTATGTAAGCATTGCCCACTGCCGTCGTAGTGGGGGTTCATTAGTAGAGGTTGGTCTGGAAGCTATAAGCTCAGCAAAGGTATGTGACGAGCAAAGGGTGATTCATGTTGGTATGTTAAATATTTTTACTGTAGGCCAACTGTAATGTACTGTCTGTCTTACACTGTTTAAGTGGTCCCTCTACATGGTGGTGGTCAGTGTTTTACATGTACACATCATTAGCATGAGCTCCATGTTCATTCTGTTGTTCTTTCATGCAGGACTAATACAAGATCGAACTTGAATGACACAAATTTCCTCAAATTCTCAAAAGGTCAAAACATTATACATTCACCTACCAGCAGTGTTTAGTATTTACCAAAATACACCACAATTAGCCACCAACAAGCTCTTGGTATAATTCTGGCTGGATATTTATCCACAACTTGAATCAAAGAATTGCCTAAATTATTTGAATTCATTGATTTCCGCCATAGTCTCAGTGAGGTCCATAGATTTTCAAAGGGGTTAAATTAGATATCATTGTTGGGGCGTGCTTCAGTGGCACAGTGGTTAGCGTACACGACCCATGTACGGAGGCCTTAGTCCTCGACGCGGCCGACCCAGGTTCTACTTCGACCTGTGGTCCTTTGCCGCATGTCTCTCCCCTCTCTCGTACTCCCTTTCCTGTCAGCCCACTGTACAAAAAACAAGCCACTAGTGCCGTAAAAACTTAAAAAAAAAAATAGATATCATTGCAGAAACTTGAATGGCAACCTGCTTTATCCATTCCAAAACCAGTTTTTATGTGTGTTTGAAACCATTGTTCTCTTGGAACACCCTCTTGTGTCCAAACTCCAATCATCTTTCTGTTGATAGGAGGTGAATTTGAAAAATTTTCAGGTAGCCCACATCACTCATTGTTAATTTTTACAAGACAGCAGTACCACTGGCAGAATCTTAGCATGGTGCTACCATCACCGTTCTTGACAGTTGGTACAATGTTGCTATTTTGAAAGCCTAATTTTGACCTTTCAAAAACATCCTTTTTGCTGTTGTGCCCAAATACCTCTGTCTTACATGATCATACATTTTTCTCTAGGTGACATTTGGTACTTTTCTGGTGTTTAAGCCTCCTACAATTTATGATTGGATTGAGCTACCTGGTTCCTGGATTGTTTGTGATGTTTCCCACCAATTGACTTTAATCGAAAGATGACGGTTTAGGTCAGTTGCACCTCAAAACTGGTTTTGGAAGAATTGAAAGAAACAGAACAATTAGCTTAGGGAAGAATTCCAACATAAACAATTGGGAAATTTATGGAATAAATGGTTAAAGGGATCCATGATTAGCTGAACATATGGGCCTAAATATGTTGTCATTTTCTAATTAACTTAAAAATTCCCGTTTGTGATACGTAAAAACTCATAATTAATTCAGAAATTGTATATTCTTTGTTATATTTTTCACCCATGGAGGTCGCCATTTTTTCACCTGTGCAATGCATGTTGGGTTGATGTGGATAGGTCCTACTTGACTGGAACCTACAGTTAACACAGGAAGGTTAACACTACTCGGGTGTTTTTTATCATATTGCGTTTGACTGGTGTAAATTTAGACAATGCCACAAGGTGTCACGGTTAGCTATAATTTCAAAACAAAAAAGCACAACAGAAAAAGTGAGGTGAGTGTTCATTGCTTCCCACGTGAAAAATAGAAGAGTGCTGTTGGAAGAAGACAACTTCCAAAAGACCCAGATTGGTGCTCTCAACACTTCTCTCCAGAAGACTGTGAGTAATTTTTACCAAGAAAATTGATGACTATAGGTGGGCGTTACCCTCGCAAGCTCAAACCAACTGCCATGCCGACTTTTTTTTTATCCATAAAGCACCTAAACCCCCTGCCTTGCGAGCGAAAGACACTGGGAGAAATATCAGAGGCAGGCAACACCGGAAGCCCTTTTAAATAATGAAGCTACTGCCACTGCTAGTACCGAATGTGAAATCACGGACCCGAAACCGGACCGATCAGATCCTAAGCAAGTGTTATTGGACCTGAGACCAGACACAGTACTAATTGCTGGGTCACACAGTTCTATGACATTGTCATCAACTTCAACGCGCTCTGGTTCAAACTGAAAAGGTTTTACGGTGCTCATTGCTGTTTTGGCTGGATGGCACAAGCGCTAGGACCTAGTATACGCAATTTCCCCAGAATGCATTGCAGCATAAACAACATGGCGACATCCGTGTATCAATAGTTTATTTAAATTTATATAAACTAAACAGCTTATAGTATTTTTACTGTATTGTTTTTACATCTGAAATAGATATTTCTCAAATAAAGTCCAATTTTACAACTAATCGTGGATCCCTTTAAAACTGGTCTGGAGGAGATAAAGACATGGATGCAGCAAAATCCCCTCCACCTTAACAGCTAAAAAAAGAAAAAAAAATTGGTGCAAATTGGTATACTACAACAAAAATATCCTCAGTAGTACTTTTCGGCCAGAGCATTTCTCTTTCGAGTAAAGTTGCCAATCTTATTTTTGATCCACAACTCACCTTTCAAAGCCATATCAGGTGCATCTAGAAAATTCCTTCCGAAACATTGCAAAACTCCGGCCAACACTCATCCATGTATTTTTTTCCTTCGGATTGGACTATTGCAACGCACTTCTCATCAGGATTACTAGCAACAACATACAAAAAATACATTACATTCAGAATAGTGATGCCAGGATCCTGATAAGATTCTTTAAACATGAACCTATCACCACGTTTTCCATCCACTTCACTGGCTTCCCGTCTCTGCCTGGGTCACCTACAACCTAAACTAAAGCTTAGGTATAATTTAGACCCTGTGGGGTTTTGAAAACATACACAGTAGATTGCATTTTGGAAACTCACGTGCCAGTTTTTCTTTATATCACGCCTTGTTAATATGTACGTGTCACTAAAACAGCTCGGACATATGACTTGTACAGTTACCTAGATTTTAGAAGACATGACAGCCTAAATATGCCAAACACCAAATGTGAGCAGTTGGTCTGCAGCACATGGAGGAAGTTCTGTATCAGTTCTGTTCTCATAACGTAAATCACAGAATTGGAAAACTTTTTAATGATGCAAGCATGCCTCTGAGTGGGAGTTAGGACGGTGTCGGAATGTCACAGCTCCGAGCTTACCTCAAAGGCAGCGGTGGAACACTGCTTATCGTTTGAACCATTCACATCAGTCATTCAGGGGTTTGCTATCAAACAAAACTAAGCCCTTAGCTCTTGTTCCTTCTGTGTATTGCTTGCTTTGTATTAACTCATCACAGTTAGGGAGGTTAGCCTCACATGCAGCTTGTCCATATTCTATATTCACAATGCATTAATGTTGAAAGCATTGTAAAACAAAACCCCTTACTCACAACGATGTCCTACATATTTAACAATGTTTTTCAATACAAATCCCAAATTTTAATGACAATAAATGATTCCAAAATTGTTGAACTGATGCTATTATATTTTCAAATGAACCCAAGGTTCCTGCTGCTGAGCTGTAGCTGCTTCCACACAAGGTGATTTGAAAGTCAAAGCCCAGTTGGTCGGTCTGAGGCTAGGAGAGATGCAGGCAAGGAAACAACACAGCTAGGTTCAACTAATGTCAAGTGCTGAGGGATCATCCTGATGCAAGACAAACTAAATAAACTGAAATTGGGGCCTTTTCACAGATCAGGTCAGCAGATAAAGAGCAAAAGTATGAGATTGTTCTCATTGCATCATGACGATCACTGGATGATATTTGGAAACCCACTAGTTACTGTAGAATTTGATTTAAGGGTCTGCTGTGTCAGCAGGAGATACTGGGATGACTCACAAAAAAGGCTGCAGGATGAGTCTTCTGATATTCTCTACCAGACAAAATAACTGAACATTACACATCCAAGACCTTGATCTTGTTTTAAAAGACAATTTTATCTGAGGTATAGAACTACTTAACAATCTAATTTTCTGTGAACTGTTTTTCCTTTCATGTCTGTCCTTTTTTCTTCTGCATCTTTGTGTTACACTTTATGACAATTCCCAGCGGATCAGTGAGATGAGTTTGCGAAGATCAATTTTGTTTTGCATTGACATTAATAATCGATTCTCTAAAACACAGCTTCACTACAGGAAAGAAAGTGTAAAGTGTCTTGCAATAGGATTAACACCTACAATTATTTTTGGGGATTTAATTTGATGGACTAATTCAAACCAGGGTAGTTTTCCTAATTTTCTTTCCCAAACAAATATCTGAAAAATGTGGCATGCATTTGTATTCAGCTCCTCTGATTCAATACTTTGTAGAACTACCTCTCACCCAAATTTCAAACGCAACTCGCAACGTTGGGGTATGTCTCTTCCGGCTTTGCATATCTAGAGATGGACATTTCTGGCCATTGTTAGTTGCAAAATGGGTCAAGCTCAGTCAGACGGGATGGAAACATCTGTGACTGTGAACATCAATTTTCAAGAGCTGACTCTAATTCCCAATTAGATTTTTTTTTATCTATACTAGACATGTCAAGCTCAAACCCCGCAGGCAATCTGGCGCGAGATGCAGTTATATCCGCCCCGCAAGGTAATTTTATTAATACCACATATACACCGCAACACCTACTTCCACATTTTCAAACAATGGCAAACCAAGTTACCACTGCTGAGTTCCCAAGTGCACATTTTGGTGATAAGCTGAGCACGTTGCATAATGGGTTCACAAGCCGTTTTGCTGTCTTTTGAAGAGTAAAAAAACAGTGTGGAACCGTTTTGTAATCCATTTGATTTTGATGTCAAGAAAGAAGCTGCAAACATCCAGATTGAGCTATAAAATTTAGTACACTCAAGGCAAGATAAAAGGTTATGGGTCCTGCACAGTTTTTCCCTCCATCCCTGAATCAATGTCCGAGCTCTGCTTCCAAGCTGCACGGATGCTCTGCATGTGTGGTATGGCTTCCTTGCGGAAGCAGCTGTTCGCTGTGATGAAGTTTTACCATTTTACCATGAAGATGAACAAGACAGCACACAGAGGCAGTCTTACTGATGTACACCTCCAAAGCAGAATTTCCACAGCACAGGAACTTAACACGAAACATTAAGGAACTTGTTGCTAAAAAAGGATGCCGAGCATCGTCTTCAGTCAAAAAGGCATAAAGAGCAAAGAAAAGGAAACAAGTCTTTGTCCAACTGTTGTTTCTGTTCTGTTTTTCTTTTTCGTTTGCATGTTCCCTGCATTAGCAAGATATTTTTATATCAAAACCTTTTTCCTCTTTTTTTCTTCTCTAAATTAAATTTATTTTTGTATAAAAGCGTTTTACAAAAAAATTATTCCAGCGGTTCAAGATCAAATGTCTGATTAGAATATGGCAGTTTTACTTTTATGAATAAACCATACTGGTTTGACCTCAACATGGTACATGATTTAAGTTTTGGATCCTTCTATGCTTGAGTTTGACACCTCTGATCTAAACCGTTTATTTGTTACTCAGGCTGTATGTTTAGGATGGTTGTCCTGCCGCAAGGTGACCTCCTGCTGTGTCTCTTTTTGTCCCGATCCGCAGGTCTTTGATTATTTTTAGGCTCCTGGGAATCATGCAGTCTGTTTGTGTTTTCACCTCTTTAATAATTTTTATTAGTTGGTAGATTCTGTCCTTTCCTTTGTTTCCTGTCATCAGTTAAGATCTTGTTCATTTTGGCTTTAGTTACTTTGTTCCTGTTTCTGTCAGATCTTTGTTCCCCTGCCCATATTAGTTCACTTCATAGTTGATTTTTAGTCCGTTTATGCTCCCCATGGGTATGGTTCTTGTTATCGCCTGCCTTGCCTGTAGGTTTTGGTTTTTTTTTTTAAATAAATTGTCATCATGCATTCATCATACGGCTCCCAAGTTCTGATCTGCAATTTAGTCCATCATTTGGTCCATTTGATTTACTTGTCTCTGCTTAAAAAACTAAATAAAAAGCATCTCAATAGCATGAATTTGCCACCACCGTGTTCCCCAATTGGATTAGGTTATTCTTCTGACTTTCTTTTAACAATGGCTTTCTATTTACCTCTCTCCCATAAAGGCCAGACTTGTGACGTGCAACGCTTCTCTGAGTAATGCTCTTCTTGCCTGTCCTGTCGGTTCAGGTTTACAGACATAATTTGGTAGGTTAGCTGTTTTGCACATTCTTTTCATTTTCAGGTAACGGGATGAACAGAAAAATATTCTAAGCTTTGGAACTTGTTTTCTGTTTTTTTTGGCCTTTACAGAACAGAGATTTTACTGAGATTAAATTACACACATTTTATTTTATTTAGTGGTAGCAGATTAAATGGGGCTGTTATAAATGCAGACCCAAATTGTAGGGTTTTGGTCTGGAGCTTTGCCAGTCCAGTACCATTACCCTCCGTTTCGTCGTCTTTGAGGTGTGTTAGGGATCGTTATCTTTTGGCCTGCCCTATTATATCTGGTTTAATCCCAAAGGCAGGACAGAAGTGCCCATATTTGAAATGCTGTGTGTGTTTAAACCATAAAGTGATGTGTCACTTTCAAAACCCACAGCTTTCGTTTAATGTACCTATTCCTTCCTGAAATGCTGAAAAAGTAAAACGTTTGATTATTCCCAGTTTTCTCTGAGCCACCTAGTTTTTTTAATCTTATTCCACCACTATTTTAAACCTGATGGCACTAAAGAGTTTAAATTTGTCACTTCACAATAGTTAAAAGCTGGGGTTCTCAAACTTGAGTTGAAATATCCAAATCTGACCCTTGATCCAAATCAGGTCAAGTGTCTGGAACAATAGTTAGTTAGTTAGTTTTTAAGAAATATTTATACATTTTGGTTAAAACTTTAATTACTTTCTAAACCTCAACAAATCATCTCTTTTACACACAGCACCAAGCCTAACCTGAAAGGGCAGCAAGATACTAATATCAAAACAACTGAGATAAAAGTGACAGATACATTGAGCGCCACCTCATTCTAAATATGACACTGTGCCTTCAGGGAATTGCCTGAACCTCGGGCTATTTGAAATTATTAGTCATCAAAATTCCAATTGAGTTTTGGCCAAATATTCTATGATTTTGTAGAATTCCAAGTTTTACAAAACCAACATACAGTATTCTTTAATTTTAAAATTATTTGGTTACAAAATTAAATAATCCACAGTTTTATATAAAAAAAGCAATCAAAATAATTCCATCAAAGAATTTTGCAATGTTCTTAAATGTTGAACTTTCTTTTCTCTTTAAGCATTTTTTCAATAAAACAGAAGCAAGGTTTCATGTTGGTGAAAGTTAAGGAACAGAGGTTTAAGTATACTATTCCATGAAACACTGTGCAACGTAAATGTAATAATCTTATGCTATGACGTCAAGTTTGATGTGGGCACATTGTACGATCACCGTTTACTACTAAATCACTTACGATGTACAACAAAAGGCAACTTCAGCAGCGGATGCCATCCATTTACAGCACCGGCTGGATTTAATGTAGACAAACAAAATTAGCTGTTCAGCCGGATGCTCTGCTCTTCAGTCCCAAATCCATCCGAAACGAAACCACCATCAAATAAGTTTAATAAAAACAGTCAGTTTAATCAAATGTCACGCTGTGAAATGTTCTTTCTAAATATCTGACACTGTCAGATATTGATCGCAGATTATCTTTGGTCCCAAGACACTAACAGCCATCCTAGAACCTGTCTCCCTGTGTGACATAAAACCGCAGCTTTAGAGCCACGACCAAAGATTTCTCCATGGTTTTCCCACAGTCCTCGTCTTTTGTCTGCAATGGCCGAAGATCGCACAGTGTGTACCGGGTGTAAGGCTCACCTCAAATTTCACTCCATCTGTATAAAGTGATCCACAGTATTTTTTGACTGCATCATACCTAGCTCAATAATAATCCTTCTTTTCTTTTTTGACCAGTGACCAATATTTTGTCTCTATGGAGGAACTAGACTCTTCTTTGCACCACATGGGCTTAACTGGGTTTCAGAAAGCTGCTATTAACAACACTTTACTCAAAACATGTGTAGCTGTCATTCATTTCAGAAGGATTTGAAACCCGGCCAGAAAATGTCCTTGGTAAACTTGTATGTTGCTTTGCTGAGAATCTTTGCTGAGGGACAAGGTTACCGAAACGGCAGGCTAATGTTAGCTTCAGCGCAGGATATTTACATGCTGTGGTAAATTATTCGGCCCATAAATTGTTCTGTTTGTAGCTCCTACAATTTGTGTGCAAATAGAATTTAGTGGTAGAGATCTTTAACTAAGATGATCAGAACACCAGGCAGCTGGGTTCAGGTCTCACTCACTTGACTGTCAGTCAGTGAGAGTTGAGTCTTGGCTGAGCGGCTGCTAAGGCACCAACAAGCAAACAGAGAGACAAGGCAGACTCTCTTTGCTGCTTTTTCACTGTGAATGTCAATAAGAATGACATCCACTGTGGGTGAGAATGTCATAAGGGTACAATTATGAGACACTTAGATTGTGGGACATCACCAGATTTGATGAAATGCATAAATTAACATATTCTACATTATACCATGTTTTTACTATGGCCAATTTGGCAATTACTGCACATTTTAGGTTGGTTTGCAGTTGGGTCCTGATTGGATACTGAACTTTGAGGGAGGCTAGTCTGAAATGTATTACCATTAAGTTAGAATTGAAGCCTTTCAGATGACCCAATGAGGATCTAAGCTGCCTTTTGTATGAACATTTATCAGTTTCACGTCCCATTCATCATCCTCATTCTCCCATGATAAACAAGATCCTATGATGGACCTTAGAGCAAGTCTAAAGCTGTTCTGGGCAATAAACAGAATTGGGGTTCTTAACTTTAGCTAAACTTATAGCCTCTTCATGTCGTTCATGTTTTAACATTTATACATTATACAACTATCATACCACTGTTTAATGTCCAACTTTGGCCTTACTTCTTCAGTTTAGTTGATTGTACCATAATAAAATGTGCCATTGAAATAGCTAAGCTGATAGTAAAATGGTAATCTATTCAATAACAGAATCTTTTTTGGACAAACCTTAAAGTCTTACTGCACTTATTAACATATGACATTTTACACGTCAAAGATCACACATGTTGTGTTACAGGTTTACTGCTGATCTATAACTTGACTCATCTCTGATGACCCTAGTCCTCTTGGGACCCCTATTGGTTTTGATGCCCTTAGCAGCTGTTCATTTATGACTCGGGATGGCTCTGATGGACACAGAGGACTTTAGATAATCTTGAGAGATTACTCTAAGTATTTTAGTAGTATTTGGGGTTCAAAGGTTTTTACCAAGATCTTAATTATTTTTTTGTTTTATTCAGTGCATATTTGTTGTAAGCGTCTTCAGTGACCATAACAGACTGAAATTTGTATTCAAAACCCTAAAGCTGTTATGAAAGTTAGTGAATGGTATTTTAGTTTTAAATTTTTATTTAAGAAAGCGTTTGTCTTACAGTAGTTCAGTCATCATCAATAATTTGTTGTTAAAGCTTTTCTGATATTCAATATACTCCAAAAGAAGTCATATATTTTACCAAACTATCTTAAGTAGAGTCTTTATTCATTGTTAATAGGTGTTATGAATTCGGACATACATCAGGTGATATTAAAATGACAAAAACATAATAGCAATTTTTCACTATTGTGTGGTATATCGTAGTTTTTTTACTTTGTTTGCTTATTTTTCTGGTGATAAGAACAAAAATGAAGGTGAGTTTGAAGCCCGGCTTGGTAACCAGAAATCCTGTGCCATTGTGTCCCCAGAGCAGCGGGAGGTGGAGCAAGAGGAGGGCAGCGAGTGCCGAGAGGAGGGACAGGATTTACCGATCGCCTGCGGAGAAGACATCCACCTCTATGACAACCAGATCAGCCCTGGGCCAGGTCAGTCCTGCAGAGAAGTAGGAGAGAGCACTTAAAAAGTTCAGGATTTTTTTGAATGAGGTTTCACCAGAATGTTAGTGATTACTGTCATACCCGCAGTAGATAACTCTCTTGGCATCTTAATTTAGTGTAAATCCAAATTAATTGGGCTTCAGGGGCTAAGGCTAATGGCTACTCTGACAGAGGCCAAGATCAAAAGCAACTCAGATCCTAAATAAACCTAATGGCTATTTTACTGACCCCTTTGACATGTCTGCATTGGTAAGTTAGTTTTATAGATGCTGATGGTTATTTATACAGGAAAAGGAAAGGTAGGTGTCACACCAACAATGATTTTCCTTTGTGCAACGTGCTAAAAATAGAACTTGTAAAGCCTTTCAGCTCAGAGTATCTGTCTAATATAGAAGTAAAGCAGAGTGTGAAGCAAAAAGTATTATTAAAGGGTTTAATGAACCCTAATTTGTATTAGATTAACTAAAGCACCTAAAATATTTTAAAAAGAGTTAGAAATGGAAGCTCAATTCTGGTTAAAAAGACAGATAATTATGGGGATAATGACTTTGCAGCTAAATGCTGTTTAATTAAATATGTCTATTGCCTGACATATTTTTTTAAAAAGATACTCTGTACCAGTGAGTTTAAGCCTGACTGGGGGAAGGGCATTTCTAAAGCATAATTTTAGCTTACTTAAATTATTGTAGTTGTAGAATGTGTTTAGACATCGATACTCTGTTGAAGTGGTATTCATGTAATGTGTGATTTTAGGGTGAATAATTCTGAGCGTTCTGAGTTTGATCAAGAGTTGGTGCTTTGATTCAAGGCTTTAGAAATGTTACCATTTTATTCTCGTACTGTGGCCAACTTTCTGAGCAGTCCGTAGTGTGTACAGATTTTAAATGGTACTGCACAAACCCATAAAATGCTCACTCCCCTCTGTATCTTTATGTTTTTGCTAATTTGACACACTTAAGTGTTTCAGATCAAACAAATTTTGATAAAACTGAGCACATACAAAATGCAGATTTCTGATGATGATTCATGTATTAGAGGGAAAAGCTAAATAAATCAACCTGGCCCTATCTGAACATAGCTAATACCCTCTAAACTTGATAACTGGCTTTAATATTGCGGTAACAACTGTTATCAAGTTTGCAATAACTGACAATAAGTCTTTAGCATAGCAATGGAGAAATTTTAGCCCACTCTTCTCTCCTGAACTTTTTAATTTCAGCCCCATTGTATGCATAAACAGCATAAATTGTCATGTTAATCAAATTTGACTCCAGATTTTTACTAGGGGAAGTCCAAAACCTCCATCTTGTTTGAGCCATTCAGAGATGGATCTATTGGTGAGCTTCTGATTATTGTGTTGCTGCATAACCCACATTCACTTCAGCTTAATGTTGAGCTGATTGCTCTAACTTCTCCTTCAGGATAGAGAACACAAGTTATGGTTCCATGAATTATGGCATGTCATCCAGGTGCACCAACTCATTTGCATTTAAAGAGACAGCACCAAAATGAGTTGTTCTCAGTCGCACCTCAGAACAGGGGCAAAAGAGGAGCTGTGGGGCAACAATAATGAGGAATTCAGACCAAAGCATTGCAGTTTCACTTTATATAGACCACAACTGAATAATTTCAATGTGGGCATTAAAACAGGATATGTCCTCTGTAAGTGAACTCTGCAGGTGCAGCTGTAATCAAAAAATATTCTAAATTGTGATTAATTAATGATTTAAAAAAGAAATAGATTAACCTCTCCCCACAGCCTGATTGGCTTGGATATTATTTTTCTTTAATAAGTGAAATAATCACTTTAAATAACATTCTCTGTATTTACTCACATTATATTGGTCTGAGAAACTGTTTTTGATCTGAAACTTTTAAGTGTGGCAATAACAACCCAGAAGAAATCTATCAGTGGTTAAATGATTTTTCACAGCATTAAAGTTTTACAAGTCAGTTCTTCTGGTTTCATTTTGTGTCAGTTTGTTCATTTTAGGTTGTACTTACCTCATGTTGAGAAAAGACAATAATTACAGTTACTGTCCCTGAAGCTTAGAATTGTGCAGCATTCATCCTAAGTGCAGCAGTTACCACAATTACCTCAGGTGTAGCGTTTAGCTATGCTGCTGTATCTGTTAGGCTGGTTAAGAGTCAAGTATAAATCTGAGCATTAAACACAAATAACAAATCCACACAAAAGGAATGTATCAGTAGTTTAAACCACCTCCTATTGTCAGTCTGCTTAACTGTAATGAGTTGTTACAGCTCAGGAAAAAAAATCTCCACTGCAGGTGCAGGATGTTTGTCATGCCCAACAGAGCCTGCTCGTAGATTTTGAGGTTATTATTCACTGACAGCACAGCTGAATGCTGATTAGTGCGTTTTGTTTTCTGTTCCTGGATATCCCCCTGCTGTGTGCATAGCCGGTTCTACCTTTAAGGTTTTTCATATATCTATTTTATTGTTCTGCGTTAATAGATGACTGCTGGAATGTGTCTTCTGTACCAAATTAGTGTGTGGGTTTGAGCAGAGCTTTTACTCACACCCTGATTAGCTAAAGACGTAGCGCTGTGGAAAAGTAAAGCTCAGTTAAGTCAGACCATTTCATTCCGCAGTGTAATTGCAGGTACATTTGTCTGTTACAAACCATTCTACCATTCAACACTGATGTTCTGCAAGTGTTATCTGGTCTTATTCACATTTAATTTTAACAAATCTGGTTTCCAGTTCGCTATTTAATTCTAACTGTAAAATAAATTATGAGCTCGTATTAATAATTGGCCACAGATATTGTCTAGCCATATATAAAGCGAGGGAAGGAGGCACACAAAAGCTTTTTAGACAAACATTCCTAAAAGGTTTAAAAAGCTCTGCTAAAGCTCTTGATAGATTTTTACATTTATTTATTTTTATTTACTTTTTTGCAGAAAAGCAACAGCTTTCGAGCCAAACATTTCTACAAATTAAAAATCAAAATCCAGAATCTGATTGAAGACAGACAAGTCATTTATAAAAAGATGAGTCCATCCCACCCCCCACCAAAAAAAAAAAAATGAAGTTACTATTAAATATAAATGACTCAGATATCTTCGATGAACTTTGATCACAGTTTGCATATTTCACGCTCCGGCAGAGGGATAAAGAACCACACGTTACCCATCATGTTTCTGCTTTTTTATGAAATCAAAGCAAGTCCTGTCAGCAGTCTTTCACGGTATGTACACATGGTGTTTAAATATTTTAATCTCTGAGTAAGAAACAATAAATAGAAAACAGAAATCAGTTTTAATTATTACTTTGCGCCACATATTTGTTGTCAGAAGTTTGTCTTTTCCACAGGCAGGCATTTCTTGTTCATTTTAGGCATTTTTTGTTTTGTTTATTTCAACCATCCCTTTTCAAGGGTTGTTAATATACAAAATACCAATGCAAATTTGAAAAACAAACTTGGTCCACATGTTTAAAATAATTTTAGATTTTGAATCCATACAAGGTCAAACTATTGCTTTCTTATGTAGTCAATCCCCTTAACTCTGGATGCCCCAAAATAAAATCCGGCTCAACCAACTGCCTTCAGAAGTCTCCTGATTAGTAAAGTCATTTGGTTTAGTTTAATCACAGTCTAAATCCAGCTGTTCTGTGAAGGCCTTGTAGGTTTTTTTGAGAAGAGCATTGCTGAGATCAAGGAACACAGCAGATCATTCAGGAATAAAGCTGAGGAAATGTTTAAAAAGGGAAAGGCTATGAAACGATATGCTGAGCTTGAAACATCCATCTGCTCAATAAATTATCCTGATTCTCCACTGAAACTGAGCTGCAGACATCCAGCAACTTGTCGACATGGAAAACTCTACTTCATGAATTTTACTAGAGCACCTAGATGAAAGCCATTGTTGAAAGAAAACCACAAGAAGTTGTTTGCAGTTTGACATAAATGTGAATTAACCTGACTCTAGCCAGATATCGCTCTGCCTAGCTTCACTCACATCCATCTGGGACATCTCCCATAGAGAGTGATTTCTCCAACCAATTTTGTTGTCCAGCCAATCAGGACACAGGGCTGGAGTTTCATAGATGTGACGTAGTGGAGAAGCGACCGTGAGACTGTTTTGATTCAGACAATGGCGGCTCGCATCGAGGAAGCAAGCGTTAACATTGATGCTGCTATTTCTTCCGTGTTGTCCAATCTACCTAATATTGTTTCATTAAAAGAACATCAGAGAACGGCTCTGAAGGCTTTTGTTGGTGGAAACCATGTTTTCGCCCTTCTTCCGACCAGACCACTGAACAAACAGTGGCATTTGTGGGTGGCAGTACCATGCTGGGGTTGGATCAGGGACAGGGAAGCTGCTCTGAATTTATGGGGGGGTATATGGAGCCAAATACAGAAAGAAAACTGTTAGAGGTGGCAAAATACTTGAATCTGATATAGATGTTTACCTTAAAGGACAAAAACCCAGGACAAAAACCCTAAACATACAGCCTGAGCTACAATAAAAGGGTTTGGATCAGAGCATTATATATAGAATGGCCCAGTCAAACTGTGGCAAGACTGGAAATTGCTCTTCACAGTTGCTCTCTATCCAGTCTGACTGAGCTTGAGCTATTTTGCAAAGCAAGATGGGAAAAAGAAAATCAGTCAGTAAATGTACAAAGGTGGTAGAGACATACTCCAAAAGACTTGCAGTTGTAATTGTAGCACAAACTGGCTCTACAAAGATTGACTCACAATACAAATGCACACCACACTTTTTAGACTAGTGATTTGTTAGAAGATTGAAGTCCAGGTATTATTTCCTGCACTGTTACAGTCTGCTATATATTGTTCAATCAAATAAAAACCAAGTATAATACAATGATATTTTTTATTTTAATGGCTGTTTGTAAGGCACTGTAAAGTGGTTCAAGTTGTGTCTACATGCTCAGCAGTTTATATTCAATAACAGGCAGCAACATCCATCCATCCATTTTCTATACCCGCTTTTCTATGCAGTCACACGGGGGGACGGTCACTGGGTGGGAGGCGGAGTAAACGCCAGACAGGTTGCCAGTCCATCACAGGGCAACACAGTGACAAACAGGACAAACAACCACTCACACCCACACTCACACTACACCTAAGGGCAGTTTAGAGAGACTGTAGGAGGAAGCTCGAGTTTCCCAGGGAAAACCCACACATGCGAAGGGAGAACATGGAAACTTCTTGCAGAAAAACCACAGGTCGAACCCATGGTTCAAACCTAGGACCATCTTGCTTCAGGGCAACATTGCTACCAATGGTAGCACTGAGGCTACAACACATCTGACATTATTTTTCAGAGTGCTGAAAGACAATAAAAGTTGCTGGTTAGAATATCGGTTTGTGATTATTTGGAGATTAATAAATGCTGACAAATACTGGATTTTACTGAAAGTCCTGTGACACACATAAAAAAGATTTCTAGGGGAAACTGTTTAAGCGTAAATAGTCTCTGTGAGGGTTAGGGTTAGTTCTGAAAATAAGAGCAAAAAACAGTAGGAATGGTGCTGGTTATTGTCACCGTGTTTTAGCGCAACAGTTGCTGCTGTGAGCTGGACTGGGCTGCAGGGGTTCTGACCTGTACCCAACGGAGAATGTGAAGGCAGAATTTGAAAGGAAAACAATGACAATGATCTCATATTGAGTTGCATACAATGCCAAAATGTTTTAGTTTGTGGACTGGAAATGGTTTTAAATTAAGTTGTTGCTATAACAATGAAATATTTGGGAAAAGTATAAGATAATAATTTCCTGTTTAGGGGTTCTAGAAATGATGGACTAACAGAAATGTTATTTTTATGTCCCTTTATCCATTAAGCTGTTTATTGCACTTGTATGTACCCCTAAACACATGTGTCACATATAAAAGTGTTTGCTCTCTCAGCTCTATGAATCCAGACGGTAGCTTTTAGGGTAGATCTGAGGTTTACAGATCTGAAATCTGTTTTAGCAAGATTTGTTTACCATTCACCTTCATCATGGAAGCATTTTGATCCTGCAAATGGATTAAAGTTTCAACTTTGCAGAGTAGTGAGATATATGAAGAGTTTAGCAGATAAAGGCTCAAAATTTAATTTAGTAATGTTTCTTATCCAGAAATAATGTCTCTCATTCTGCTTTCAATCAAATAATAGTGAGCTGCTCTCATATGTTATGTGTTTGTGCTCTACATTTGAAGAATATTATATAACCGAAATTCTGCTCTTAGTGTAATTTACATTATAAAACCACAAAACACTATTGCAACATATAATGATGGGAAAAGGGAAGCATTGTGTCCATTCAACAGTAGCATCAAGTAGTTTCCAGCCACAGTATTTTAATTTCTTTCTGTCATGCAGAGTAAACTAAATGTACAGTCAATTCAGTACAATTTCACAAGTACTGCTCCAAACATCTGTTCTACATATTCAACCACGAACCAGAATCTGACTCATTTCAAGCCCCCCAAAAACCCTACACATCTTCACCCAACAAAATAGTCATTTACATTCATTTAATAGGATTTAATAGGTTATTTACAGATAAATGTATGTACAAACCAATTAAATCTGAACTATTCCAATCTTTCTGTTTCTGCCAGCTGCCCAACACATCTTACTCAACACGTCTATGTTGAAAGGAGGGCCCTATCATCAGTTCTTAGTCATCTCCTTGTGCCTCTGTATGAAGATAATTATACAACCCTCCATGCTAAGATTACACAGCACTTGTGACTGAACAGTTTTAGTGCCACCTTGATCAAATAATAAAACAGACCTGTGTCACATGTTAACACTTCGCCTCTCTGATCACTAAACCCTGAAATTCTCCTGGATTACTTTAAGCCACTCAGTACATTCAGTCCTATAGAAACCATTAGACGGAGGTGATCATTTGGGATGAGGTAATCTTATATGAATATATGAATATCTCCTCGTTGCTGCCGCCTGACAGAAATTAGAGCTTCAGTTCCCTCCCAAACTAGAAAAGGATCAGGCCAGCCGTGTGCTTTTTGATTGTAAGGCTTTGATGAACAAAATCCACCGCACACAGCACGTGGCCCCTGCCACTGTTTCATCACTGAAAGGCAGCGGCTGGGGCTCTTTTTTTTCCCCTCCACTGCCTGCAGTGTTATCGTGGCAAGGTGTTTGGTGTGACGATCAAAGCCTGCTATCGTTTTCTGTTAACTTAAACTCAAGCATGTTCACTTGTCACTGGGCTATTGATAATATATCCTCGGGCTTTTGCTCAGGCTTATTTGCCTGTTAATAGGGGGGATTTCATGGTGTTTCATTTCTGGAGGGAGGAGTTATGTGCTGATTGATTTCCACATTGAGCCCACAGAGCATCACATAGCATAGAGGAGGAAAGCCCATGGTAACCCAATAACTTCCTCCCCTCAGCAAATCTCTATAACCGCGTTATGTAATGGTGACAGAGGATTGTTTTATTAGAGTCGGCGGGCTAGTTAAGGGACTGAGGTATGCTGGAAAACTTAAATCCCTTGGTTTATATCTGCACTGTTCTCTGCCGCAAAAGGTTTTTCCTTTTTTCATTACCTAACGCTGTGAAGATCACATCTTGTGTATCTTGCCTCCACTTTTCCCATATGTATATTAAAACTTATCAGCGGAAAAAGTCCATTCTCTGTACAGTGACACCATTTAAAAACGTTCCCCTTGACATTTTCATCCCCGTTAGAAAAAGGGGTCTCTCTCTTCTCATCTCTTTCTTTACTGATCACTTGTACCTTGAGACTTTTTAGTGAAATGAGTAAATTTCCATTTTCTTAGAAATGCTCTTCAGTTAGAAATCTGTATATCACACAACAACTGCAGTACGTAATATAAATTGTAATATGTCTGACCAAATAATCCTTGAAAGAGGCTGCCAAAAAAGGGTGTCCACTCAGTCCAATGCTGTTTGCATTATATATTGAGCACACTAGCCATGTCTAAGAGGGAGGAAAGAAACAAACCAGGCATTAAATATCTTACTGACAATCTCTAAACTTAATACTGGTCTACTGAAATTATTAGCAATATTAAAAGAATTTTGGCAGCTATTCCATACCCCACCCCCACACACCCCACCCCACCTCACCCCAAGAACACATCCAAAACATTGGAACTGTAAAGATATATAATAATATCCTGGTGCACAAATATCTCAGATATTAATATCTTATTATCATGTCAGGAATGTAATTATATAATCATTACTACTGAAATCAAATTAGATTTAAAGTGCTGGGAAGTAATTCCAATGAACATAGATAATACAGCACACAACATAAAAATTAGCGTACTCCCCTGACTCCTCTATCTTCTCAAATTCTTACCTGTCAAAACACCTCCAAAAAATTTAATAAATGGAATAGATTGATCTCTACCTTTGTCTTCAATAAGAAAAAGCCACTGGTTAAGTTTAAAATATTACAGCTAACTAAGGAAGAAGTAGGCATAGCCCTGTCTTTCCTGAAGAAATATTATAATACATCAATATACTCATTGGTATAGCGGTGTGACACTAACTGTGAAGCTAAGCGCACAGAAGTAGAGCAAAAATATACAGACACCCCTCTGTATTCAATACTAGGAGACATAAACCTAAAAAAAATTGAGATAAACTTAATAATTGGATGAATGTACCACCAAAGATTTGATACGATCAGTTAAAAGGATTTTTTTTAGGTATCTACAAAAAGGCATCACTTTAATAAAGAAATCAGAAATAGGGATGGAAATAATTTTTTTAAGATTAATTGTTGATTAATGGTTCAATAGATTAGTTTGTTCCTTTCAATTAGCCGATAACATCCACTAGATGGGCCTTCTTTCACTGCTTTAGTATGGCCCCCAACCAGAAGAGGACGCTGCTGCTCAACCCGTCCCTGACCCTTAAGCAGAGCCACAGCAGTCATAAGAGAAATCATGACGGAGGTATGCCAGAACAGAAACATGAAGCGGTTCAAGCGGAGTCTGGTGTGGGGTTATTTTACACTGTTTAATGATAACAAGTTTGCAAAATGAACTTTACGTGGTTCTGTTTTTAAATATAAACACTCGACAAGCTCCTAAGTTGTCAGCTAAATAGCGCCACTAAGCCATGCTGCACGGCGGAGCAGCGTCAACATCTCAACTAAAACTTACTGATGTGCTCAGGAAGCAAGGATGCGATGACAGAAAAGTGGACAATCCTTCGGAGGAAACAAGGCTTTGTTGAGAGACTGTCTTTATTTTCTTTGACATAAATTGCTACGTTTCGTGTAAATTATATTTTCTTATGTGAATGGTCAGCATTTACATGCTGTTCTGCTGCCATGTTTATGTTAGTTTGGCTGTGAGCTCCTTAGCTTTGGCTTTTGTCACACCAGTATGTCACGCCTTAAATCAAAATACTGCAATGTGATTGGCTTAAACCGTGTTTGGTTCGGACACAAACGGTTGAGGCCGGAGCAGTACAAGATGAATTCTCGTGTGTTTGTGAACGCACAAATACACAGATAATTTATCTTGCAGGCAAGGTTAGCTACCAACCAGCTTTTACAAGTATCCTTAATTGCGATCCTTGGGCTGAGGTATGAAGGACCAATCTAGCTGCTCATTTCTGTCATAGTAACATATTTTTTATTGAATTTTAATTTTTGTATTCTTACATTCTGAGGAACTGCGTTTATGTGCTTGGGTAGCCAAACTTGTGTTGTCTGCGCAAGACAGGAGCCTCCTTGTTCTTTTTTTTTTTTCAGCAATAACTAATTTGAACCATTCTTCTAGAAGTCCAGCAGTAGAATGACCACAACTATGTGACACAAGAGCAAATACATTTCCTGTGTGATGTTTCATAAAGTCATATATAGATTTAGAAAATGCAAAAATTTGGGCAATATGTGATTTTTCTTCTTTCTTTTTTTTTTGACTCTGATGGGACTCAGAACATTGCTATGGCATTTTCGGTTCTTTTACCCTTAAAATCACCAAGAGGTTTACTATCCAAGTGTTTGTTACATCAACAGCCCCACATTTGGTGAACAAATTCAATAGCAATCTGCTAAATGCTCAATAAGTATTTTTAACCTGAATAAATAAGGCTCTTTTTAATGTTGAATTTTTTTGTTTGTTTTGTCTTCAGATGCTGATGACTCTGGTTGTGTGTTACTGAACACATCAAGACGGGTAAGCAAACCTATTAATGCTCTAGAAAAAGAAGTAATTTGTTGGGGGTTCATGTCTTTGACAACATACTGAAAAGGCACACAGTTATTTACCTTTACGCCAGGCTCACACTGACTAGGGTGTGGCTTATGGTTCTGATCCATTGTGGGCTTACCTCAAACATCCCCTTACACTGATACTTCGGCCAGCCTGACCCAGCTACGACCTCAGCTGCAGAAACGGCACTCGCAAGAATAGAAGTTCACGTGGTCCTTTCTGTTGCTATTCTGCATAAAAGATTAAAAAACGACAAAGGTTTTTGTTTTTAGGGCAAAACATGTTTTCCATGTGCATAAATATCCTAGTTCATCCTCAAACAGGCCTTCTGTTTAGCTGTTTTCACTAGCCAAGTTGGCGTAAGTTGGTAGGTTGATTTTATTCTGAAATTCACCTGATCTTTCTCCTGTCTGATGCCTGATTTTTCCTGTCAGCTCAGTTCAGGAGCTTGATCGGGGGGCACTGCAGCATTCGGACAAACGTCCTTTTTGTGGAATCATTCTGTTGAGCCATGCTGCCTCGGTAAAGCCGGTCATACACTGTACGATATTTTCAATCATTGTACTAATATATGCAGCTCAAACTATATGACGAAACCGCATGGTTTAAAAGTTCACAGCTGATGATATATGTTCTTACACTGTACGGCCCGACATTCTGATGCGAACTGACTGCTCACACTGTACCTCCAAAAACCATACGTTGGACTCAGCCCCGTAGAGAGAGAGCGCTTGTCGGACTTATCTATCCGGAAGCCAAATGTAAACAGTAGAAGAAGGAAAAGACGGAAGTGTCAATGCTCACTGTTTTAAATATGAGGCTCACTAGAACGAAACGCGCTGCCTTGGCAATTCTACGAGTTGCTCCTCCGTAGTTTGACTCCATGACACACTCCACTCCTATGTTTTCGTCTGAGAAGAAGAAGAAGAAGAATCCCCTTGTTTATACATACGCAGTGCGCGAGGTTGGGGGAAAATTGCCTCGTAGACGCTCGTTGCTCTGCTTCAACAGCAGAATGCGCTCACGATCACCTCACTAGCATCTATAGTGAGGGAAAACAACGAGGTAGTACTGAATACGACTATTGTTTACGGGACACTTCCTAAATATTGCACTAGTTATCGCGTGAACTTCCAGCAAGAGTGTGAACCCAGGTGAACTTCTGTTCTCGCAACTGCCATTTCTGCATCTGGCATCGCAGCCGGCCGCTGTTTGTCTAGGAGCATTGTGAGTGTGGGTTTGCAAAAAAGCTGCACTGGATCAGGACCAAGAAAGAAATCTTTGAAGGTTTTTTGCAGCAGCTTAAAATATCTTTTCAAAAAGGTATTATCAATGACCCAGCTACAATTCCAATTCATTGGGGGAACTCTTTAATAGAAGTAAGGAGATATAAGAAGTCCTTCTTGCATATGATAAGAGACCACAGATGAGACCAAAATAAAAATTTTGGCTTTATTGCAAAACTCTATGTGTAGAGGCAAATCAAATCTTGCACATCGCCTTGAATACCCATGGTAAAGTAGGTCAGCATTGTTGGGAAGTTGGTTGGATGGAGCTGAATACAGGTCCAATACCAGAAGAAAAGTTGTTCAGATCTTAATTTCTAAAAAAACAAAAAAAAACACATTGAGACCCAAGTATAATTTTATTACATTTTCCAGTTATGCATTACATTCTGTCTGTCTATCACAGAAAATCCCAGTAAAATACATTGAGATATGTGGGCATAACCTGAGAAAATGTGCAAAACTTGAAAGACTATGAATACTTTTGATTTCTGTATGTTTTGCCAAGACAGAATGGTCAGCCGCTAAATACGTTTGTGTCATATCTGTTTTGTTTTTGTTGTCTTGTTGTAGTCATTTTTTTTCCTTTTCTTTTTTGTTTGTTATTTTGTTTTTGCTGCAAAGCGAGAATGCAGCAAAAACAAAAATCTGAACATCCTCCATCATCCTGCCAAAATGTTAAGGAGCTATAATCTGATTTATATATCTAATGTACATGAGATCTTTTTAGCTATATGACTACCAAGCATACACTATAGAGAGGGATAATAATAATAATTATTATTATTAGTATTATTATTATTAGTATTATTATTATTATTATTATTATTATTATTATTATAGGAAAACTGGCACAGGCAGGCCAGTGCTAAAACAAATTACAGCTGGAATCATTTAAGCATTCATTGTATTTATGCATTATCATTGGCAATATCCAGTAGGAACAAGAACCTGTCTAGCTGGGCTTAACAAAGCTCCACAACATTTGAAGACATTGCTATTTGAAATTCCAAAGAATTGCTAAATATATATAAATATATAGTGCATTGCTAAATATATATTCACAGTCCATCCAAGAATTTACACTGGCCGTGAAAAGACGGGGTTTTCATCATTTTGCTGAATTCAAACCACTTTTCTATCACTGGCATGGTGTGACCTTTATGTCAGCCGTCCTGCCTCGTCTTTTTGGGAAGATCAGGCAAATTTAAACTCTTTTCCGTGACTTGACTTCTTCCTCTGTGTTATACTCAATCTTCATCCCTGAAGGTTGGTAAAGCAAATCATTGCAGTGGGAATATGTGTAAAAGTGTAGATACTATATTATTGCCGCTTTTTTTCTTTTGCTGTGAGATGCACTCTTGGTTCTGTTGATGGATTACCAGGAGATTTGAATTCCTTCTCACCAAGGCCGGCATACATTTTATTTAAGTTCATGTTTCCGATAATTTTTTGGCACGCCAAGTATATCACAAACATCTTTGTGTGTTACAACCCTATGTTTGATTATGTCGCACTTCAGAAAACCACAGTACTTGCATCAGCTTAAACTGGTGAACAAGCGTGTCAAGATACTTGCCAGTTCCAAGGCTGTCAGGGATCTTGGTTTGCTGTGCCTTGTGCCTGCCAACAGCTTGCCTGGTCATCACTAATCCTTCCATTCTGTGCCACAGTTCTGTGTGTTTGCTCTCTCCCTTTTTGTTTTCTCCTCTAATCAATTTTACATGGCAACAACCACACTTCACCTCCGAGAACTATATGGTCAGCCCTTTAAAGTGCTCAAAGGATATTTTCTCTAATTATATGTTTATATAAGTGTATGTTCATATTTTTTCCAGAAAAATCTAATCCTCACCACAATTATGACGTACTTTATGTTTTAAATTGGTGTGAACTTCTTAAATCCTCTGGAAGGGGCGTAGATTTGGACCAACAATATGGTTTAGCTTGCTAAACCTGATATTTTGATTAATTGTACTTATGAACAGACATGCCTAAAAAACAAACAGGATACAAAAATAAACTCTATTGAATCCATTTTAAAGCCTTGAATCACTTCACTGACCTGAAAAACAGCCAAAGCCTCAGCTGCTATTAGGTTCACACAAGAAAACAGATTTATTTTCTTAACATTCTTAACAGAAATAACTCGACAAACTATGACTGTCTACTGCTTTCCTGTTGATGCTTGTCTTATTTTCAAAAGAACAGCAGGAGTTCCACTTATCTTTAGATTTTCCGTCTACCCCACAATCAATAAAACTGGGGTCTAGAAAGTGTCTGGGCTTTTAATCGAGCTGTGTTTGTCCTTCTGCTCATTCACCCATCTGCATGTCATTCTGCGCTTGAACAATTGGAATAAACCTTGGACGAATGGAGCTCTGTTCTTACCAATGCTCGGTTGTTTGTGGGTGGATGTGGATAAGTACTGTAGGCTCAGACATTTAATTTCCCCCTTTTTTTAGAGGTTTGAAATGTTGATAGTAAAAACACCACACAATCCTGTCAGTTTAAAATGCCAGACTATTTTTTGTTAAATAATATTAAGTCAATCTATGAAATTTAAAGTGCGGCCGGTTTTATTTCACAAACATATTCAATACCATTTTTAAGCCACTACAAAGAGACTTTATGTTAAACCAAGAATATAAAAATATCTAGCTGTTTACACTTTTTTTTTTATTTTGGTCCAGTTTTAAATTGACTCTACCAAAAACACCCCATGTCATACATGTTTCAGAGGAAGAATTGTTCATAAATATATATATATATGTATATATATATACACTACCGTTCAAAAGTTTGGGGTCACCCAAACAATTTTGTGTTTTCCATGAAAAGTCACACTTATTCACCACCATACGTTGTGAAATGAATAGAAAATAGAGTCAAAGACATTGACAAGGTTAGAAATAATGATTTGTATTTGAAATAAGATTTTTTTTACATCAAACTTTGCTTTCGTCAAAGAATCCTCCATTTGCAGCAATTACAGCATTGCATACCTTTGGCATTCTAGCTGTTAGTTTGTTGAGGTAATCTGGAGAAATTGCACCCCACGCTTCCAGAAGAAGCTCCCACAAGTTGGATTGGTTGGATGGGCACTTCTTGCGTACCATACCGTCAAGCTGCTCCCACAACAGCTCAATGGGGTTCAGATCTGGTGACTGCGCTGGCCACTCCATTACCGATAGAATACCAGCTGCCTGCTCTGCTCTAAATAGTTCTTGCACAATTTGGAGGTGTGTTTAGGGTCATTGTCCTGTTGTAGGATGAAATTGGCTCCAATCAAGCGCTGTCCACTGGGTATGGCATGGCGTTGCAAAATGGAGTGATAGCCTTCCTTATTCAGAATCCCTTTTACCCTGCACGAATCTCCCACCTTACCAGCACCAAAGCAACCCCAGACCATCACATTACCTCCACCATGCTTAACAGATGGCGTCAGGCATTCTTCCAGCATCTTTTCATTTGTTCTGCGTCTCACAAGCGTTCTTCTTTGTGATCCAAACACCTCAAACTTGGATTCATCCGTCCACAACACTTTTTTCCAGTCTTCCTCTGTCCAATGTCTGTGTTCTTTTGCCCATCTTAATCTTTTTTTTTTATTGGCCAGTCTCAGATATGGCTTTTTCTTTGCCACTCTGCCGTGAAGCCCAGAATCCCGCAGCCGCCTCTTCACTGTATATGTTGACACTGGTGTTTTGCGGGTACTATTTAATGAAGATGCCAGTTGGGGACCTGTGAGGCATCTGTTTCTCAAACTGGAGACTCTAATGTACTTATCTTCTTGCTCAGTTGTGCAACGCGGCCTCCCACTTCTTTTTCTACTCTGGTTAGAGCCTGTTTGTGCTGTCCTCTGAATGGAGTAGTACACACCGTTGTAGGAAATCTTCAATTTCTTAGCAATTTCTCACAGGGAATAGCCTTAATTTCTAAGAACAAGAATAGACTGTAGAGTTTCAGATGAAAGTTCTCTTTTTCTGGCCATTATGAGCGTTTATTTGACCCCACAAATGTGATGCTCCAGAAACTCAATCTGCTCAAAGGAAGGTCAGTTTTCTAGCTTCTGTAACGAGCTAAACTGTTTTCAGATGTGTGAACATGATTGCACAAGGGTTTTCTAATCATCAATTAGCCTTCTGAGCCAATGAGCATTGTACCATTAGAACACTGGAGTGATAGTTGCTGGAAATGGGCCTCTCTACACCTATGTAGATATTGCACCAAAAACCAGACATTTGCAGCTAGAATAGTCATTTACCACATTAGCAATGTATAGAGTGTATTTCTTTAAAGTTAAGACTAGTTTAAAGTTATCTTCATTGAAAAGTACAGTGCTTTTCCTTCAAAAATAAGGACATTTCAATGTGACCCCAAACTTTTCAACGGTAGTGTATATACCACTTCTCTGCTGCTATTCTTTGCCTGTCTGCAATTTTTCATGTAAATCTAAATTTACTTTTTAAGTGTAAAGGATTTTGATACTATGTTTTAGCACAATGTAAATAAGACAAATATCCAGATTTTAAGGATCATCCAAGAGTCAGTCTATCAGATATAAAACTTACTTTGTTTAATTTTGCTAAATTAGCCTAGAGTTAGTCACTTACTGTGTTCCTTGACCTTCATGATGCTCTTTGTTCACCAATGTTCTCAAAGAAACATGTGAGGCCTTCACAGAAAAGCTGGATTTATATTGAGATTAAAGTACAGATATGTTGACTCCATTTACTAACCAGTGACTTTAGAGGGGCCTAAATTGACATGGTTAATGTCAGATATCTAGAAAACCATATATCCTTTTCTTTCCAGTTTACCATTTGTGGTAGTAGTATGGCAAAATGCTATGTGTTTGCTATGTGCATTGATACTTTTTTAGACACTGTAAAGTCAATAACCTTGTGTATGATGACTTTTTAGAGCTCTAATAATTTCAAACTTTAGAACAAAAGGGTTTGTGACATAGCATTATTTTGTTTTTGAAGCTGAATTATACTTTGTAAACATGTAACCGATATGACGATGCTTTGTCAGAGTTACTCATTTATCAATGAATGTGGTTTTAAGACAGTTAAGTTTTAAGATCATTGAATCTCATCCACAGTATGTGAAGCTCATGAACTTCGAGGAGGAGGTTCGGGCACATCGGGACTTGGATGGCTTCCTGGCGAGGGCTAGCATATTGTTGGATGAAACAGCCGCCTCCTTGGATGATGTTCTCAAGAGAATGTTGCACCACGTAGGCGAGGACAGCCATGTGTCTGAGCCCGGGTGCAACTTTGAGGAGGTTATGAGCATGCTTTTCACAGATGCAGGAGCTCAAGAGGTCAACGGTAAGCAACAACCATACATCTAAGTGTATGAAAAATTGTGTGGGAGCAAATAGTAATAAAGTCCTATTCAATATATTAGAATATGCATTCTGATGAGGCTTGTTTGTCATATTACAAGACCCTTTTCAAAATGACAACCTTTAAACATACTTGTCATTAAGCCCACATTTCTGTGCAAAGAATATATTTATTTAGTCAGATGTAATATTCTAGTCTTAAATGTCCTGTTTTCATGAGCTGGAAGCATAAAATCATCAAAATTGGCAGAAATAAACATTGAAAACATCAGTCTGTGTAATTTATATGATGTGTTTCAATTAGTGAAATGAGTTACTGAAATAGACTTTTCAATAATATTATAAGTTATTAAGTTATTTTGAGAATGTATCATTCAGAGCCAAAAGCTGTGGACGTTGCATTATATGATTGTAGATTCAGAAAATATTGTAAAAACCTTGAAAAAAGTTGGGATAGCAGAAATGTAGGACAAAGAGAAGGGAAAACATATATTCCAGTTAAAAGTGACAGCTGTTCCCAAAAACAATTATGAAGAGAAAATGTTTGCAAAAGATCTGTAGCTCAACTATCGATCCAACCATGTTAGGACTGTTGCATGGAGTTTATACATGGAACACCAGTTTAAAACCTTGCTTAAGATGTGAAACACTGCTAAAGAATAGAGTTGCTTTGTAATTATTTACTGCAGAAATAGAAGCCTTATGTCAACCTTTTCCAAATGTAAGTTCAACTTGTTTGGGCTCAGAAGGATTCAGTGACTGAGTGTTTCAGAAAAAAAAATAATTGTACATAGACCAATGAGTCTGAGTTTCTCCTAAAATGATGGGAGAAATTGCTATAATGCTTAAAACCAGGGACTGTTGTTAGCAATCTAAAAGTCTTACTACTGAACATTTAAGATTAATAACTGTATTTAAAAACTCAATGAAATGTAAGGACAAAATGATGTTAAATAATAATTTTATACATTTATTTTTCCACTTGGAATTTGTAAGTTCCTATTTGCCTGTTTAGATTTTTTTTAATTAACTCTTTTTAACTTTCACATAAACATTTTATGAAACAGTTTCCAGCCAGTATTTTGTAATTTCCCATAATCCCCACATCTAACACAACAAAAAAAGATATATAATTTGATTCTCTTGCACAGACTACAAGATGATAAAAAAGACACGTGAGCTAGGAAACGTGAGCATTTAAACTTACACAAAGGATGAATCAAAGCTAATAAAGAAACCAATGTTTAGCTTGACAACTAAGTTTTTTTTGCCCTTAATAATTTAATCATGGAGCCAATAAAGTCACAGGGTTCAATGTGTGCATGACAAGTCTCTGTACTTTGATCCTAAACCACAAATAAAGTTAGTGCATCCAGACAGACAGATAGGAGAAGATCAGATGTTACTCATACAATTCTGGAAAAGCAGGTTCCAAATGTTGCAGTTAGTTACCATGCAAATATTTGTCATTTATGCAATAATCCATTTTTTTCATTATGTATCAGTTTGCTCATTATTTGTGCACTCGTCAAGATTTACCGGTGTTGCAGGCCTGAAATACAGCAATACATGTATGCGTCACTATTTTTTCTAAATTACCAATTCCATAGCATCCGAACACGGTTTTGATTGCAGAACAAATATGTCTGCAAACGGTCAAACCAAGAAACAATACCTAACTGTCTGAGGTCTGCAGTGTTGAGGCTTAACCTTTCTTAACTATTTCAGGCTAAAACCTTTTACAGCAGGCTGGCATTTTTTTCTAGAGAAATAAATTAATACAACAGTTTCTGCTGGTTTGCTGCCCATTCTTTGGCTTTTCAAATCCCCTTGCCATTAGTTGATTTCCTTCAACACAGGGTTTTTGACTGAGAGGCAAACAAGGCAGCGTTGCGGTTAGGACAAATCTCCTCAGCCTATTAGAGCAAGAGAAAAACACCCTCTTGCATAACAGTATGTATCCATTGTTGATCCATTTCTGTCACAGGTTTTACTAAGGGTAGTCAATAAAACATTTGGTTGATGAGACTTTGCTTTTTTTATAATTAAAATAAAGAAATTAGGAAACATTTTTGTGCAAAATGCAGTTAGTATTGTTTTCATACTTCATCAGCATGACGAGGTAAGATTAGTCTATGGTCTGTCTATAATGTGCTCTTTGACCAGAGTTTTCCGGTCTGGCTGGTCCGGTGTCCACAGCTGTGATAGTTTGTTTGAGGTAGCTTGTGTGTGATGCTCACCCTGCACTGCAAGCTCTCACAGATTCACAAGGTGATAATTGACTTCTGTCATCGATCACTCACATAGCTTTTCAGATGGCTTTCTAAGACTCTGAAGCTGTGGTGGCAGCTGCCACTTGACTATTCTCTCCCAGAATACCCCACAAGAAGCCTGTTTTTGGGTGAGCCGCCTAATGTTTGGAAATAGCTGTACTCTAAAAAGGAATTTTTGAGGATATTAAATACATTCTGTATTGAAACCTTAGTACCAGAAAGAAGTTACTACAATTAAAATTTCATCTTACTGAATTGGACATGTTTAAAGTTCGGCTTCAAAATGTCAAAATCAAAAACAGGAGCAAAAAAATATTACATTGGCAATTATTTGAAAATTACATTCAAACAATGGTGGTACAAGCACCAAATTTGGTAGAGGTGTGCTCAGGGATTCTCCTATTCTCTCAGAAAAGTATGTTCATTTTTTATTTCCTATGTGTCCTGTTTGGCAGTGTAGCACTCTGAAGTGCTTTCTTATTGCCAAAGAGCCCAACAGATTTGCCTTTACAAGTGGAGCATTACTGCTTTCGCTATAGTGCTCTACTTGCAAAACACTTTATTGGACATTATTTTTGTCAGGATTTTGTCTTCAATTAACTCAGAACCACACACACGTAGCTAAAATTGAAAGTTTATTGAAAGGTAGATGAAGTAGTGGATGATGAAACCAGAACGGCAGGACTAAACTGGAACAGGGGTGTAGATGATGGCAGGAGCTGACGGCCCGGAGAGTTCTAGGAGACCAGAGCACAGTAGCTGGATCCACAGCACGGCAGAGAGTGAGCCAGAGCACAGCAGCAGGTCCCACAGCACGGCAGAGAGTGAGCCAGAGCAGAGCCACAACGGGATTAGTAGCTTGGCAGGTGAATACTTGCAGGTCTGAGTCACAACATGATTGTTAGCTTGGCTGGGTGAACACTTGCAGGTCAGAGTCTCAACAGGATTAGCAGCTGGGCTGGATGAATACTTGTAGGCCAGAACCACAGCAGGATTCGCAGAACAGCAGGGTGAATACTTGTAGGCCAAAACCACAGCAGGATAAGCAGCAAGGCAGGGTGAATACTTGCAGGTTAGAGTCACAACAGGATAGTTGCACCGACGAGACTGGAATAATCCATGGCAAGCTGAGGTAAAAGAGAAGCAGAGGTGGCAGGATTCCAGCAGCAAGCAGAGAACACTCAGGTAGACAGGCAAGGAGTAGGTGTTGCATGATGACGAACCGGCAGAGGAGTGACAACAGAGGGAGGTTTAAGTAGGGAGGCTGGCAGGTGAAATGAGTCTGACTGATTAATGACCAACAGGTGTGACTGACTGCAGAAGGAGTGAAGGGAAAGCTAAGTGAGGGGAAGGAGGAGCTGAAAACTAACAGAAAATAAAGTCAAATCATAACTAAAACCCTAACAAAGAGGAAAAACTGAAAACTAATAGTAAACAAAAGCCAAGTCAAAACTAAACCCTGACAATTTTAGGATTGTTTCAAATTCAACCGACACAGAAACGGAAAGGTAAAAGAAAGAAGGGTGAAGTAAAATGTTAAAATCAAGAGAAGGTGAGAAAAAACAAAAAAATAAAAAGGCAAAACAAACCGATCACATGTACAAACAATCAACGTCTATGATAACATCACGCAGTATTATTTGATAAAAGATGTATTTAGTGGCAGCCAAAGCTAACTTTAGGGTTTATGTGTTTAGAACTGCATCTGTAAGCACCTGGATCCAAACACCTGTGAAAAAAAGAAGAGTATGTTACCCACATTGAAAAAACAAAATGGTCCCAATTTTTCAAGGTGGCTGGCATTTTAAGCAGATTTAAACCATGTTTGAGCTAAATTTTGATGGAAAAATGGGATTTCAAATGTTCTTTACAATAAAATATGTTTTTGAGTATGAAGAATCCAATTCTACATTTACAAAATCATAATATTCAAAAACTAATGCTGCGTTCAGCCTGAATTCAGCTGCAGGGGTATCTGGTTTACATACAAAGTCTATGGTGGACGTGCATCTCGGAGCGGCGATAGGGCCTGTGGTGGGTTTCACCCGTTGGGTGCGGCGGGTTTTGAAATTTCAAGCGTCCATAAGGGAAGGACCATGAAAAGGTGGGATATCGACAGTGGAAGACAAACTAATCTTTGCTGTTTGAGCCCATCCTATTATCTATATTAAGTCGAGCTATCAATACAAAGACAGTAAAAGAAAGGACCTTGCCTGGAGGAGGATTAATATTTTCCTGCATTTGAGGGGAAGAGCAGGTAACTCCTCCCAATGCGTGTCAGAGGCGTCTGTCCACACTTTGATCTGAGCATCAAAAATGCTCTGCGTAAGTTTCCAAGTTTAGGCATTGGATGCCTTTTTGACACTCAAATCACGTTCGGTCTGACGCAGCATAAGATGATATGACAGGAATTAAATGGCACTCTTTTAGCGATGATTTTAATTTGAACAAATGACTGCCCAGTATAGAGATATGTACAGGTACTGCAGTGCTGTACATATAGATATGGCACTACAAAAATGACTATTAAATCTGCTGTATGAATTTGTTGAATTTGCAGTCCTTTTTCTGTTTTAGCTTTAAATGAAAAAATAAGTTAGACTAAACAAGGACAAAGGTTCACACCTAAAGAAGAGAACTACCCCATGTTTTATTGATTTTTTACACTTATAAAATGAAAAAGGTTTTATTGTGTTCCAAGTTATTTATGCAAATATTTAGTCAGTGTGAGTATCAAAGTGATTGAAATAATATAATGTAAATCAACTCCCTTCCAAACTATACCTGGTCCCGAAGTCTACTTCTTAGTTGGCCAGAGTTTTTCTACACTGGCACTGTGAATAATATATAATAAGCACTATGACAATGGTATGATAGAAATCTAAATGTTGCAGTAATAGAACATCTGTTGGACCAATTGCCTATCAACTCTAGTGTGGTTAGCACTATAATGCATAATGTTTTCAAACCTGGCAGCTGCTGAAGTAGACATAAAAAAGACAAAAAAAAAAGAGGCTAAGCCACTCAAAACCAGCTTTACCACAGCTCTTTCTTTGCCACACCAGACCAGAGAAGTTCCAGCAATACTGCAGGAAATGTCCCAATCCATCTATCCATCTCTCATTCCATCCTACCATAGCTAGAAAATAAGACACCAAGATACATAAACCAATAGAAGAAGCCAATAGAACCACATCATCCAAAAAAGCAAAGATGAGCTAAATTTCTAAAGCCTAAGTTGCCCAAACCAGTAACCTTCCTCTGCACGACTACACTTTGATATCCTTTCCATGAACACCACAAACAGAATCAGTGACATGGGGCAGCCCTGGTGGAGTTCGATGCATACTGGGAGTAGGCCCGACTTTGTGCTGAGAATGCGGACATGGCTTTTGCTTTGGGGGTACAAAGACTATACGCCCCTTGAAAGCCTCCCAATCAGATCATTCTCCCACCGCAACAATACATTGGGTAATAAGGGTGTAAGCCTTATCTAGATAGGTAAAACACACATTGACTGGAGAAGCATACTCCTATCACCCCCCTAAGCAATTCTGCGAGAGTAAACTTCTGGTTAACTGGTCCACTGTTCAACGGCCAGATTTAGGCCATGGTGATCAGATTGAGGAGATCCTCAAAGTCCTTAATCTGGTTTTGCAGTTTCCCCTCCAAAAGCATACACAGCTTGGGATGATCTGTATTTCCCAAATACATTTTGTGAACTTCCTTGGGGCTAACCAAAACTCTCTCTCCGTAGTCTCTCCAAATCCCTCCCATGCCCAAGTTTTTTCTTTCACAACCACAGAAGCTGCAGTCTTTCTGGCCACTTGATGCCTGTCAACTGGTTCAGGAGACCCTAAGGACAACAAGGCTCTGAAAGCTTCTTTCTCCAGCTTGATGGCATCCATCACCACTGGTAACCACTGAGTGGGTCCTCTGGTTGCTACCATAACTGTAACGACTGGAAACAGAGGACCCAGAATTCAGTGTTAAAAAATAGTTTGAGACGTAAACTGCTACAGGTCGAGGGTGAATCACCAGCGTCTGAGACAGGAACCACTTCTCACAATCCGGAAACAAGCTGGGAGGGTGAGCGAAGGCTCCTGTTGGTGGGAGACGTCGCTGGTGAAGCCCAATGTGATCCAGAGTCCGATCAGGGCAACTTGAAGGATCTTACCTCTGGGACTGGCAGGAAATCGGAGGTCGAAAGACAGCTACAGGGTCAGAACCGTGATAGCAGAATCAGGCAGGATGGTCAGGGGGAATAACCAGAGTCCGAGAGCAGATCCAGGGTCAGAGCCAGGTGATCAGAGATCCAGGAAAAATCCAAAGCAGAATCCAGGGGCAGAGTCAGGGCACAGAAACAGGTCAGGTAACAGGCAGGCAGACAGGATTGAGGAACGCTGGATTAAACTCACCGGTGGCTCGTAATAATCGGGCACTAGTGACTGGTCTGAGTGCTGGTTATATAGTCAGAGATGCAGGTGGATCTGGTAAAGACTGATGAGAACGGGGCGGAGCTGTACAGGTGTGTCAAATGGTGAATCAGACCAGCACTAGTGCCAAGATCATGACAATAACAGGCACCAATAACCTACAGGGCACAGCTCTTGCAATCCGCATCTGCATTGGAGGTTTTGAACATGGTTTATTCCAATTCCATGTCCACAGTCTCCCTTGGGAGATGAAAGAAATTATCCTGATTTTGTCCCATTTCATTAAAACTTCACTCACACCATGACCAGACACAGGAGATCCCACCTTGTCTATTAGAAAATGTCACCCTCTCCTCTGTTCAGTATCGTGTAGACAGCTTGCTGTGTTACTAGCTTGCCAATTAGAAAAAATTATTTTCCTTCCAGAAGTCCATGCCTCATCAGGGATGCCAAATCCCTCAATAGAAGGCACACTTTTTAATCACAAACATTAACGAGGTTCTACCAAGTAGCTGGATCCTTAAACCTTAAAGGTCCTTAAACTAATCAAACAATAGCACCTCAAGCATAATATAAACATGTAACACTATAAACATTATGGGCATAAAATTCTTAATCATTAAATAGTAAAGATTTTCATTTCAAAAGTGTGACAAAACCCTAACAGATTATTATGAATAATTAAAGCTACTAAATAATCCTAAAATGATTGAGACTGTTTATATTTCTCAGCTAGAAAGAACCCCAGTTTATGTGCATGATGTAAAAATTCTGGTCCACAGCTCAGTAAACCTCCGCACCCTCTGCCCTGCATGCACTGATTAAAAGCAACTAGATTCTCTTTTACGCTATAATCAGAGTTGACAGTTGTATGAGTTGAGAAGAAAGTAAGAGGTTAAACTACTGCATCTTTAGGGTCATAATGAAACATTAATAATTTTGCTTAAAGTAATTTCAAAAACCTATTGGGTCTGAACAATTTTTTGCTAGTTTGTTTTAATAGGGCAAAATGTGTGTACATTTAATTTGATTGGAATTTCGTTATTGTGCTGTTTTGGTTGTTACACTTACATCTCCACTCTGATATTGGTCAACATCTTCTAAAATAAAATCCATAGTAAAATACATTAAAAACATACACTCACCGGCCACTTTATTAGGTACACCTGTCCAACTGCTCGTTAACACTTAATTTCTAAGCAGCCAATCACATGGCAGCAACTCAGTGCATTTAGGCATGTAGACATGGTCAAGAGAATCTCCTGCAGTTCAAACCGAGCATCAGTATGGGGAAGAAAGGTGATTTGAGTGACTTTGAACGTGGCATGATTGTTGGTGCCAGAAGGGCTGGTCTGAGTATTTCAGAAACTGCTAATCTACTGGGATTTTCACGCACAACCATCTCTAGGGTTTACAGAGAATGGTCCGAAAAAGAAAAAACATCCAGTGAGCGGCAGTTCTGTGGGCGGAAATGCCTTGTTGATGCCAGAGGTCAGAGGAGAATGGCCAGACTGGTTCGAGCTGATAGAAGGGCAACAGTGACTCAAATAACCACCCGTTACAACCAAGGTGGGCAGAAGAGCATCTCTGAACGCACAGTACGTCGAACTTTGAGGCAGATGGGCTACAGCAGCAGAAGACCACATTGGGTGCCACTCCTTTCAGCTAAGAACAGGAAACTGAGGCTACAATTTGCACAAGCTCATCGAAATTGGACAATAGAAGATTTTAAAAACGTTGCCTGGTCTGATGAGTCTCGATTTCTGCTGCGACAGTCGGATGGTAGGGTCAGAATTTGGCGTCTACAACATGAAAGCATGGATCCATCCTGCCTTGTATCAACGGTTCAGGCTGGTGGTGGTGGTGTCATGGTGTGGGGAATATTTTCTTGGCACTCTTTGGGCCCCTTGGTACCAATTGAGCATCGTTGCAACGCCACAGCCTACCTGAGTATTGTTGCTGACCATGTCCATCCCTTTATGACCACAATGTACCCAACCCATGATGGCTACTTTCAGCAGGATAATGCGCCATGTCATAAAGCTGGAATCATCTCAGACTGGTTTCTTGAACATGACAATGAGTTCGCTGTACTCAAATGGCCTCCACAGTCACCAGATCTCAATCCAATAGAGCATCTTTGGGATGTGGTGGAACGGGAGATTCGCATCATGGATGTGCAGCCGACAAATCTGCGGCAACTGTGTGATGCCATCATGTCAATATGGACCAAACTCCCTGAGGAATGCTTCCAGCACCTTGTTGAATCTATGCCACAAAGAATTGAGGCAGTTCTGAAGGCAAAAGGGGGTCCAACCCGTTACTAGCATGGGGTACCTAATAAAGTGGCCGGTGAGTGTATACTACAATTTTCCACCCTGGGCAGCAACAGCTACCATCAAGTGTTTGTGATAACTGCTAATGAGTCATTACATTACTGTGGGGGAATTTTGTCCCACTCTGCTTGCCAGAATTGTTTCAATTCAGACACATTGGAAGATTTTCCAACACGAACTGCTTAAATAACATCATCAATGCTTTCATGGCCCAAGTTCTTCCTAATCTCTCTCGGCAGAGGGGTTGCCAGCAGGGCCCCTCACTGCTAATGCCGAGAAACTCGGGGGGGGGGGGGACCTTACACAAGGGGCATGGGCCAATTGGGGAGCTGGTTTGAGGCAGGGGATTTATGCTTTTGTATTGGCATCCATCCCCTCCTGCCTACTGTATGCAAAACTACAAAACAATAGGTTGTTAGGCTGTGGGAAGATGCAACTTGCTGGTAGGAGGGGAGTATTAAACTTTTCTCTTGTCATTTTTTTAAAGGTTTGTAGATTTGCATTATTTTTGGGTCAACAGTGGTTTTGCCTTTGAACTCTCCAATGAAAGCCCTTTTTGCCCAGTCTGTTATTATTGAATCATGAACACTATCCTTAACTGAGGCAAGTGAGACCTTCAGATCTTTAGATGTTGTTCCTGGTTATTCTATAATTCCCTGGATAAGTTGTTGATACACTCTTGTATTAATATTTACCACTGTTCCATATTTTCTCTAACCTAGCAAACCAGATTGATAATGTGTAGCTCTCTCCATTCTGCACATTATCAAAATGAGACTGGTCCCATCAAATCTGTTTGAGGAAAGGAGGGACATGCAACAAACTTCTACAAACTGATTGGACGAATCAACACCTAATGCTATCAAAGGTTGATTTTAGCCAATCCATGGCATCAATGAGAAACCACAACAAGTTACCCTGGTCAAGGCACTTTGTGGATTCTGACAAAATAGTTGTCATAGCAGCAGCTGCGCGTGTATCCTCCTGCGCTGCCATGTTTATGTTGGTTCAGCTGTGGGCTCAGCAGCTCTTGCTTTAGTCACAGTGGTATGTCCTGCCGTAAACCATGATAGTGCAACGTGATTCCACCGAACAGTTTTTGGTTGAAGCGAGGGTGGTACAAGATGGATTCTCATGTATTTGTGAATACACTAATACCACGAGACTTCAGCTTGCAGGGATGGTTATGTTTTCTCCATATATGGATAATGATTCTCACTGTGTTTGTCTGCAGTACCAGTGTCGAGGAAATTTTTGTAACCCTTTCCACTATACGGCGTCTCAGGAGGGGGAAGCAGTGCAGTACCAACACTGTTTACAGTGGGGGTGGTGTGCTGCTGACTTCGACTCGGGACGTTGTGTTTCGGTGGGCGGAATACTTCGAAGACCTCCTTAATCCCACCAACACGTCTTCCATTGCGGAAGCAGAGCCTGAGGACTCTGGGTTAGGTTCTCCCATCTCTGGTGCTGAGGTTGCCGAGGTTGTTAAAAAGCTCCTCGGTGGCAGAGCCCCGGGGGTGGATGAGATTCGCCCGGAGTACCTTAAGGCTCTGGATGTTGTGGGGCTGTGTTGGTTAACGCGGCTCTGCAACATTGCGTGGATATCGGGGGCAGTTCCCCTGGACTGGCAGACTGGGGTGGTGGTCCCCCTATTTAAAAAGGGGGACCGGAGAGTGTGTTCCAACTACAGGGGAATCACACTCTTAAGCCTCCCTGGTGAGGTCTATTCGGGGGTTCTGGAAAGGAGGGTCCGTCGGATAGTTGAATCTCGGATTCAGGAAGAGCAGTGTGGTTTTCGTCCTGGCCGTGGAACACTGGATCAGCTCTATACCCTCAGCAGGATTCTGGAGGGGGCATGGGAGTTTGCCCAACCAGTCTACATGTGCTTTGTGGATCTGGAGAAGGCATTCGACCGTGTCCCCCGAGGGATCCTGTGGGGGGTACTCCGGGAGTATGGAGTACCGGACCCTTTAATAAGGGCTGTCAGGTCTCTGTACGACCGGTGTCAGAGTCTGGTCCGCATTGCCGGCAGTAAGTCGGACTCGTTTCCGGTGAGAGTTGGACTCCGCCAAGGCTGCCCTTTGTCACCGATTCTGTTCATAACTTTTATGGACAGAATTTCTAGGCGCAGCCAAGGTGTTGAGGGGATCCGTTTTGGTGGCCTTAGGATTGCGTCTCTGCTATTCGCGGATGACGTGGTCCTATTGGCTTCATCAGGGCGTGATCTACAGCTCTCACTGGAGCGGTTCGCAGCCGAGTGCGAAGCGGCCGGGATGAAAATCAGTGCCTCCAAATCCGAGACCATGGTCTTGAACCGGAAAAGGGTAGAGTGCCTTCTCCGGGTTGGGGAGGATGTGCTGCCCCTAGTGGAAGAGTTCAAGTATCTTGGGGTCTTGTTCACGAATGAGGGGAAGATGGAGCGGGAGATCGACAGGCGGATTGGTGCGGCGTCTGCTGTGAAGCGGGCGCTGTACCGATCCGTTGTGGTGAAGAGAGAGCTGAGCCAAAAGGCGAAGCTCTCGATTTACCGGTCGATCTACGTTCCTACCCTCATCTATGGTCACGAGCTTTGGGTCGTGACCGAAAGAACGAGATCCCGGATACAAGCGGCTGAAATGAGTTTTCTCCGTAGTGTGTCTGGGCTCTCCCTTAGAGATAGGGTGAGGAGCTCAGTCATCCGGGGAGGACTCAGAGTAGAGCCGCTGCTCCTCCACGTCGAGAGGAGCCAGTTGAGGTGGCTCGGGCATCTGGTCAGGATGCCTCCTGGACGCCTCCCTGGTGAGGTGTTCCGGGCACGTCCCACCGGGAGGAGGCCCAGGGGAAGACCCAGGACACGCTCCCGGCTGGCCTGGGAACGCCTTGGGATTCCTCCTGAGGAGCTGGCCCAAGTGGCCGGGGAGAGGGACGTCTGGGCCTCCCTACTGAAGCTGCTACCCCCGCGACCCGACCCCGGATAAGCGGAAGAAGACGGAGGGACGGACGGACGGAGGGACGGACGGACGGACGGACGGACGGACGGACGGACGGACGGACGGACGGACGGACGGACCTTTCCAAACTGATAGATGTTATTAGTTTTGTTTGTCATCTATTCTGGAATTTATTTAGATCTGGATATGATGTTTTTCTTATTGAGATTAATTTATGCATATTTCATGTTATCAGAGAGTTTCATTAACAAATAATTAGGTAAGTAATTAGCCAAGTAATAAGGCCTGGATTTAGCTGGTAAAACTGAACCAAAAAAAGTGGTTAATCACAGTTAATTCATGATATAACAATGGGGAATTGCTTTTTTAATTTTTTTTCCCCATAATAAATGATATAATTTAAAAACTGCTTTTTTGCATTAACTTAAGTTATCTTTGTTTGATACAAAATTGGTTAATGATCTAAAACTATTGAGTGTTACAAAACAAGCAAAAACAATCCGGTGTTATTTACCCCCTTAAAAAGTTTAAAGGGGTAAATATCTTTTCATAGCAGTGTAATAATTCATAAAACTCAAACATCATTGCAAAAGATCATCATGAATTTTCACACTACTGGAAAAGGAAAATGCACTGTTTAAATCAGCTTCAAAATTAGTTATAACGATGATCAGATGCATTAGCAAAAAGAACAAGAAAATAGCACGTTTACACTTTGCAAAAAGCTGCAGAACTGTTCCAAAGTTGCATAATTACATTTAGAATTAAAAACATTAGTGAATACTTTTAAATATGCATCAACGCATCCATTTTCCAAGAAGTCTTGGGGATTTCAGATATCTTTAATTAAGCTTGGGCATGCTAATTATTTAATAAAGACGCCGTTTCTCATTATAACAATCCTACTCATTAATACTCTGTTGTGGAGTCCTTTCCCTTTAGTCATACTCTGAATTCCCAGATATCTGGAAAGATTCCTGAATTCAGACGTCAAATAATCTCGTCAGTTTCAGGGAGATGGGGGCATATTCTTGGGTAAGAACAAAGACCATTCCTGTGGGAATAAGTTTATATCACACCCAAGTATGTTATCAACGAGACATATCTCGAGAGGTATTAATTTCTGCCATATCTCTGTTCCCTCTGCCACAGTGGGGTTTTACAGCTGGCGAGTGGACCTGCTCATTTGGAGTGTAAAACTGTACGGCTGTGAGATAAAGCGAGCAGGGAAAGATTATAACGTTCCCTGAAAAAAGGGAGAATTACATAAATGAAAAAGATGAAAGCCCTGAGACATAATTAGTCCTGCTCCAACATGTAGAGAGGAGTTAATTTTTAGAGGCCAGCTTGCTGTTTTAGGCTTCACTTTTGTCTTGAGATTCAGCATTAAGGAACAGTATGTTCATTGTGCAACAAATAATGCCAGTGTTGCTTATGAAGCAATGGATGGATAAGAATTTTCATTTTATATGTTTCAACAACCATCTAAGTGAAACGAACAGCATTTTCTGACATATTTAACCAATAAATGATTTGGAGGCGGAATTTGACAGAGCACGTAATGGTGCTATAGCTACTGAATGACTAATAGGTAATGTTGTGAATAATGATGTATTGTATAATTAAATTTTCCTCTATTCCTCTGAGTTTGAAGTAACTAAAGCTTTCTGTGCTATGTGCCGTGATGATTGTGCCGTGTTTGTGAATACTGTACCATAATTTCAGCCAAAATTGTCACGTTTTATCTATCTTGCTTGCTCTCTACTTTGCCTCAGTCTACATTATCCTCTGCTTTTTAGTTTTCCTTTCTCAAATCGAAGTGCAAAAAGTAATTTGGTTTTCAAAGTTAATTATTATTTTTTTAAAAATAAATATGCTTTCAAAATATTTGAAAAATACTTGCTTATGGTGTTCCACATATTCCTTCCCTGCTAGTATCTTAGACCCTGCTGTGAGATGCTGGTTGGTTTCTGGGGCCTCTTTGCACCTGGCACCTAGCCATTGGTAGGATTTGGTCATATCAGCCACTTCAGCTATCCATCTGTGGTATATCTCATGTAGGGGTTTGTCCTCCCATGATGGTTCCTTGAGTTCCCTCTCTTCCAGCTTCCGTTGTCTGAGACATTCACTTCATCTCTCGGGGCCATCTTCCTGATATATTTTTGGAGCTGGGATGTTTCATTTTCAATTATGGCTCTGATGGTCACTGGGCCTCTGCCTCCTTCTTTGAGCTAAGTGTATAGCCTGTGGATACTGGATTTGGGGGTGAATCCACCATGCATGGTGAGTAGCTTTCGTGTTTTAACATCAGTGGTCTGGATTTCCTCCTTTGGCCAACTTATTACTCCAGCAGGGTATCAGCTTACTGGCAGGGCATAGCTGTTGATTGCTCGGACCGAGTTCTTGCCATTGAGCTGACTTCTCAGAACGTGCCTTACTCGTTTCAGGTATTTTGCTGTTGCTGCTTTCCTTGTGGTATCTCCGTGGTTGCCATTTACTTGTGGTAATGCAAGGTACTTATAGCTCTCTTCAACATCTGCTATTCTCCTTTCTGGGAGTCCAATTCCCTTTGTGTGGATTACCTTGCCTCTCTTTGTCACCATCCAAGCACATTTCTCCAGCCTGAATGACATTCTGATGTCCCTGCTGTAGATCCACTGTGGATCCTGGTGGTGTGGATCAGCGAGTCAATGTCTCGCTCACTCTTAGCGTACGGCTTGATGTCATCCATGTACAGGAGGGGACTCATAGTGGCCCCATGTCTGAATCGGTATCCATAGCCAGAGCTCTATGTTAGCAATAATCAGTGGGACATGATCATTCTTTATAGAGCAATATTGTAAAAAAGACAGATTCCCTTACCAATAAAATTCTGTTGGAAACATTTTTTTCTATATATTTAAGTCTGCCAGAAAACTGACACGCTCAGTAGGCTAAATCCTCTTGATGCATCTTGATATTGAGACCGACCCACTAGCGTTTGTTTAAATAATGAACATCTGAAATCGCAGTGCGCATGCCCAACATGCTGTCAGCAGACCGCTGTGGGACACAAATCCTCTGGCCCCAAGCTCAGATCGTACAGTTAAAATAATTAAATAGCACACGTTGAGTTTACGTTCTGCCGGGTAGTGTGCGACCATCTTGGCAAGGCAGATTTATTTGTATAGCACATTTCAGCACAAGGACAATGCAAAGTGCTTTACATGATTAAAACATTGGAAAATAAAAACAGAATAAAAGCAAGTAAAAAAAATATTGGAATAAAATGTAGGAATGTTTAAACAAAATCAAACATAGGAAAATGGATACTAAAAGCAAATATTAATCTAGTGTTGGTTGCTCTTGCTAGCTCATTGAAGGATTGATGTGAATTTTTTCTGTTCAATAAATGAACAATATGAATCAGCCTTTATTTGTCATTTTATGTATAAAAATGAACTTACATTTAGCTTAAATAAAATGGCATTTCTAGTGTGTTGGTTTATGCTAATTTATCTGTTTAATTTAAAAGTGATTAAAGTCAGGTTGTCTGCATTACAAAAAAATTAGTTGCTGCTAATAGTTTTTATGCCCCACTTAAGTTATCGTGCCAGAGACTGTATATATACGTGTGTGTGTGTGTGTGTGTGTGTGTGTGTGTGTGTGTGTGTGTGTGTGTGTGTGTGTGTGTATGTGGATATATTCCTTCACACAGTAGTGCACTTGCTCTTGGTTCACCAGATAAGATAACAGTTAAAAAAACGAGTGTTTGTGGATGTAATATGCAAGAATGTGAAAAAGGTAAAGGGATATGAATACTTTTGCATAGACACTGGAATAAATATTCTGGAACCTATGCCTACAACTTTTGAGATCTAACCCTTGGAAACGTTTAGGTGTTTTTTTCCCTTAATTAGTCATGCAGTGAAATGAAAAATCACACAGTAATCTTACTTGGCATTGTATGGACTGTGTTGGGGTCCTGGAGCTCCAAGAGAACATGTAAACCATAACAATCCAGCTAACCAGTAGATTTAAGTCTTCTGATTTGAAAGTGCTATCCCATCATCCTCCATTCTTGCTATAAATATTTTCTGCATAAATTAGTGAGTCAAAAGGAAGCCTTCACACTGGAGGGCAAAGGTTTGGGTAAAGGTGTACTGTGAGCATCTGAGCAAGTAAAATATACCCTCCATTCCAAAAGAAAAAGGTAAAACTGAATCACTTGGTAATATTCTTTTTTTTTTTACTATTTCTGTGTTTACAGTTGTATGGATCTGTGTTTGAATGCATGTATTTCTAAACTTGTTTAAGTTAATAGTTTTGTGAACATTTACAATCCAGCTTGTATCTGAGAGCTTTAGTTTTGTCACTGCAAATTTCACTTTGGATATCCGTGCATTTAGGCTCTGACTGCTCTGTGACAAAAGCTCTGTTAAGCATGTGACTACTCAAGCTCACTGACTTTTAAAAAATTACTCTGTAATATTGTACCTATCAGGTTGCCAACAATTCCAGATAACTTGCAAGAAAAAGACAACAGGATCCCTACATTTCTGGCCAATGAGTGACTGATACAATTGAATTAAATTTTATTTATATAGTTGCAATTCATGTTATCTCAAGGCACTTTACAGAGTGAAATTCAATGAAACCACACAAATACTGAAGCCATACAAAAATACACAAAATAATCAGCAAAACACAGTACAGAAAGTAGTATCTGGTGGTTTAACAGTTGTAGAAATTCACAAAAACCTATAAATCAACATGCTTTTAAAGTCATTTAAATATTACCTTTTCAGCCAAGGAGTGCCTTATTAAAGGATGATTGAATATTATAACGTGACATAATACAATATTACTTTATAACATTGTTGTGCTGTTGTAAATGTAAAACGACAGCATTACATGTAAATAGAATATAGATTTAGTGGCAGTCCTAGAGGGTTGATGCAGTCCATGTTTTAGGTTATCATGAAAACCCCTTTGAAATTATAGAAGAAGCCTCAGTTTTTATAGATCCACATATACTGCAGACTAAACTGCAACAAATCTGGACTGAATCAGTTGAAGCATATTTGTTCCACAAAGGAGGCCTCAACTAAAGTGCTTGAATGCACATCCTTTCTTTATCAGATGGTCCTGCTTCCTCCGTGCTGTAATAATATAGAGATACTGTAGGTTAGTTCACTGCCAAGTTTTCAGATAATGAGATGATACATTATTTACTACTGTAAATAATGCAAATCAACAAAATAACTTCTTGTGGCCTTCAGATCAGCTTAGGAACAGTGCACAGATGGCTTCATTGTATGGGTTTCCATGGAAGAAGCTGGGCCCAAACCATCATTACTAAGTGCAATGCAACATTTCAGACACAGTGGTGTATATAACACAGCGGTTAGACTGTATAACAATGGAGACGTGTTTTCTCGTGTGATGAATCAATCTTTCTTGACTGATAATCTAATGGATAAGACTGGATTTGGAAAATGTTCTGACTGCATTTTGCCAAGTGCAAAGATTGGAGGCAGGATTATGGTATTTGGTTCTTTTTCAGGGGATTGACTTGGCCACTTTGTTCCAATTAAAGGAACTAGAATAGAAATATAATTTTTATTGTATCATAGTGGGTAAATTCCAGTGTATCAGCAGCAATGTGAAACGCAAATGAAAGCATGCATATTCACACAAAGAACAGAAATACAGTGGTATAGAAATATAAAATATAAAAACAATAGAAACATAGAAACAAAAAATGAGAAGAGACCATACTTTCATCTGTCCATTGTCTATGCCCGCTTAACCGTAAAGGGTCACAGGGGGCTGGTACTTATCTCCAGTGGTCATTGGGCGAGAGGCAGGGTACACCCTGGACAGGTCACCAGTCCATCACAAAGAAACCGTAGAGTAAGGGCAGATTTACAACAAATATAATACTTTACAGTTAATAAAAATTGCTCACTCAGATTAAAAGAAATGTGAAAAAGTTTACAAAATGTACTTGCATATTTGTGCATAAAAAACAACAGACCATTTATGTGCAAAATGAAATTTTTAAATTAGCTGTTTTTGTAGAAAGTTATTGACATTATTAAATAAAAAAAGAAAACTCTGTCAGAGGTTCCAGCAGACTGAGCTGTGAATAAACTAAAACAAACCACTGATTGGCCAGAGATAATCCTCACCTGTTTCTGCTGCATTGCAGAAGTTTTCTTTTTTTCAATTTCTCTGGGGAGAAAATTTGTTCAGATTTGGATAAACTGTTTTGCACACATTTTGTTGGTATGGATTTCAGAACATGTGAATCTGATGGCCCATCTGTGAGCACAGATTGTAGATCCATGTAGAGGAATTATGCATCCAGACTTACAGAAAAAACATGACTTGCGGCTTTTTTTTGTAACTCAAGGTAAGCTCTATTTTTCACAGAAATGTTTCCTGTGCAAAGATTAGGAATATTTCTCTTTATGCATAAGATAAACTCAGATGATTACATTAGTGCTGTTTTCAGACACAGAGAACGTATGCATTATGTCTCAGTGTCACCACAGCTTTGCCATCTGCCACAGCAACGCGCAGCTCCTCGTTTCTGCGGTTAGAGACTGTTGTTGTACCAAATCAAGAGGAGGCTATATGAGTTAATACAAGGATTAATAAGTGTAGGTCTTATGAAGAAATAGAAGAAAACCCCTGGGGGAGTTTATGGGTAATTTTCTGTCTTACTCTTCAAAGCCCTTTCAATGGGATGCCAGAGAAAGTGCTGGAGTGAACAATGTTTTCCCTAGCTGCATCTAAAGTTATTTATATAGCACCTTTAAAGAAAGAAAGATCACAACTGCTTCAAAATCAACATTAACAACTGGACATGCTAAATAAAAGTAGATGAAAAAATATATATTTTTAAATGTTTCAAAGTAGCCCCTAATCATAGGATCTCAGAAACCTGTTGGGGGACGTGTGGATGCAGTTGTCCTGTGATATAACCCAGTGTCTGCCCAAGAAGTGCTCTCCAAGTCAGAGCAAAAAATCTTGAAATGCCCTGTAAAATATACAAGGAGCCCATGTGGTTGCATTAGGAATGGAGTGACGTGTGAATTTGGATGTTTATTCAAAAACCTGGGAGCTGCATTCTGTGCAGCCTGCAACCGGTCTAGGGTATGTTTTGGTTAGACGTGTGTAAAGTGCATTACAATAATCTAGACCAGGGGTCACCAACATGATGACTGCTGGCACCAAATAGCCCTCGAGGACCGCACGTGGTGCCCATGAGCCTGTTCTAAAAAAAGAAAAAGAAAAAAAGCCCAATCCACCAGTGAGCTGCATCTAAAGATGTATTTGATTCCATTACTCTTCCTGTTTAACCACACTTGCATTTATATAGATTTTAAAATAGTATCTATGACAAAGCATGAAAATATGTTTATTTTACATAAAGTTAAGCTGAACTCTGACTCTTCTAGTTCAAAGGTCAGTACTGGTAGCCCTTCATATGAAGGGCTACCAGTACCACAATAAAGTAGCTCTCAGTTTCAAAAAGGTTCTAGACATGACCAAAAATAAAAAGCATGAATTATCATTTCCAGTTCCAAACAATGAAGCTAAATTTGGCAATATTTATTAATATCAGTTAGACAGGTTTTATGTTGTATCTGGGCTGGAAACTGTCAGTTGGATCTGGCAACCCTGCACCTGATAGAATGGTAAGTGAGACAAGACAAGTTTATTTATGAAGCACTTTTCAATAATAAGACTTCAAAGTGCAGTAGGACAACCAACCTGGTTGGACAACCGACAACCGAGCTGGTTAAATGAAGCCAGGTATTAGCTGGAAGGTTTCCAGCTGCTTCGTTGGCTGAGAGGTGGCTGGTGAGCGATGAAACCAGAAGGCTCTGGACTGTTAGGCTCTCAGTTTTCCTGTCAGAGAGATGATGATTTCCAGTTGTGGATACTAAGATAGGCACAGAGTAGTGGCAGCTAAAACAGGGCAGTTAAAACGCACCGCCGTCCACTCCCTCCAGCCTAGCAGAATGCTCTCCCTTCATTGTGTAGGGAAAGTCAAAATGATAAAAGCAGGATTAAGACTTGACAGGTTCTGTGTGCTGATGACACCACTGTGTTGTGCTTGCACTGATGCTCTTGCTTTTGAGCAGCTGCAGTCTTCATTTGATATCATCCAGTCACAACTAAAACAGCTCAGACTGGTACTGAATGCAATTAAAACCAGGGTGATGTTTTCCAGGAAACAGGGTGCCTACTTTTATACCTTTCACTGTGTCCTCAGAAAGTTTCACTATTGACCCTGTGTCTTCCTACAAATATCTTGGTATAAGAATTGATGAAAAGTTTTAAAGCTCACATAAAATCACTTAAGATAATCACTTTGATAAAGAAGCTGGGGCTAAAATTAGGATTTCTTTTCAGGAACAGGCCATGTTGTGCTTTTAATTCCAAGAAACCTCTTGTTGCCTCTGTCTTTAGGCATCATTCGGACTATGATGACATTTTATATATAAGTTCCTCAAACAATTCTCTTCTTTTATTAGATTTAGCTTATCAAGGAGCTCTGAGGTTAATAATGGGAGCAGATATCCTGCCCATAATTGCACTTTGTATTCTTTAGTTAGTTGGCCATCGCTGCCTCTGTTCAACAAGTTTTTCATTGGTACATTTTCAGAAAGGTTTTGTTCTAAAAAAATTCAATTTTAGTTTTTTATTACATTTTTTGTATCTTAAACATTGTGACGCTGCATACCTTGAATCCGTTTTAGTTCAAACGTTAAAGAGAATGCTCAAATTGTTTTTTTCTCTCTTACATTCAACTTTGTTTTTTGATTGCCGGTAGCTTCCCCTGACATTAATAATAGAAGACTAACTTATTTACAGCAATGTGAATTTTTTCTCCCTCTTGGTGTTATCATAAGACTGAATTAAAACCCTTAATTCAAGCTGTGCATCAAATGAAAAACTGTGGCCATACGTGTAATTTTTCTCATCTTGATCTCTTCCTTGACATCTATGGGTTTCTTTGGACCAGGAAAATGCAGAATAGCTATCAGTGATAAAATCCAATTTTTGGTAATAGCCTTTAGACAGTAATAAAGATAAGACCTCAGTCTCTCCAACAAAGATATGACATTGAGGGATTTTATTTAGAAAAGGGTATTTAATATGCATGAAGTAAAGGAGGGCAGGAAATGAAGCTTCTGTTCAGCAGAGATATTTATGTGTGTGCCTGTTAACCAGAACACGTGTGTATGTGTGACTATATTGGCTCAGTGTGTGTTTGACTATGATGTTTTTGTGCTTCTACAAAACCCAAGAAACTGCTTACTGGTGACTGTACTGACTCTTTTTTTTCTCCTGGTTTTTTTCTCCCACCTGCTGCACATGCAGAGAAGTCTCAAAGTTTCGTTTTCTTTGATGACGGTAAGCTGTCTTAATTGGATGAAAATGTCAGCATCAGCCGCTGTGAGGCTGCAATCAATGGTTCACTTCTCTACCAATCACCATCAGTATGTCATTTGTGTTTTTCTCCACACTCTGGACTGGGTTGATCTATGGAGTCATCAAATGATTACAGGCACCAGGGAAATTTCACAGTGTCACAGATATGCCTCTTCACCTGACCCTTAAATCTTTGGCAGGTCCATCCAGCAGATTAATTGTCTATTACTTTCAGTTATTTTGTTTTAGAGCCACAAAAAGACAGCTGCTGGTTTTGTGCTTTAGAATTTTTTATTTTTTATTTGATTGAAAATAAAAGTGATAAGGTTCAGATACATTTCTGTTTTTTACATTATGACACTACAAAGGCTTACAAACATACCCACCCATTGAACCCTTTGAATTCTGGTCACATTACAACCACAATCATCAAGAAATAGGCAATAATTATGAAGTGTAACGAACATGGTACATGGTTTTCAAAAAACATTGGTGTGCGTTTATATTCAGATCCCTTTATTCTGAAAGCCCTAGATAAAATACAGCTAGTATAACCAACTATCTTCCACCTGAGTAGTTTATGTTTACTATAATTCCACCTGTTTTGGGAAGGCCTCAAAGGTCACATGTAAACCAGGATGAGGTCATAAAGCAAAATCCCAAGCATTGAAAATCTCAGAGCAATGTTCAACCAATGATCTGGAAATGAAGGCAGTATAGTACAAAGCCAGACCTACCAACACATGGGTGTCTCCCCAAACTGACAGACCAACATAATTCAGAGAACAGCCAAAAAGCCCTTGATAACTGGAGGAGCTGCAGCGATCCACAGCAGATCTATGGACAGAATAAGTCACTCTAACTGCAAGAGAGTCACTGTCAACCTGACTACACACGCATGCCAGATGTTTACAATTTTGACAAATCGTTTGTTTGCCAAAGGTTTGACAAAAGTTTTGAAAACCTAATACCCTTTTCTTGCCACTTCACAAATATTGACTAGTTTGTGCTGGTCTGTCACCTCAAATTCCAAAAAAAGTGGTTGAAGTTTGTGGTTGTAACATAAAAAGAGTGAAAACATTTCAAGTAGAATAAATCCTTTTGTAAAACATTGTATATGAACATGATTTACATTTTGTTAACCTCTTACAGATAATAGTGTCACCTCTGACCCAGTCCCAGTGGTCCTCTCATCACCATTTGACATCATAGCCTTTGTGTGGTAGAATGTGATTGGCTATGATGGATTATTACTGTGAATGTTTTACCTGCTTCTTCTGCAGGGAACACTCCCCTGTTTTAATCACCTTCTTCAAAGCTCCCACACTTAGAAATAGCTAATCATTTTTTCTTTATGTGTGTTCAAGAGTGTGTGCATGTGTTTACAGACAGGTGTAACAATGGTATAGACCACAGTCAATCTGTTTTGTTTTTTTGCAGTACAGGATCTCACACCTTTAAGAACGCCTCGGGGCTTGATAGAAAGGGTCTTTTTATGTTAGGGCCAGAGGCTTTTTATACACATTTAAAGAAACACTGATAATCTATGTGTTCCTTTGTTGCTGCACATCTTTGTAGATGTTCTCTTTTCTTTGATGTTCAACTGGCAGACAGACCAAAGAAATATTAACATTTCAATTATTGGCCTGGTTTAGCATGTTTATGAATTCATCTCTTGCTTATTTGTCACTGTCAGTCACAAATAATTTACTACCTTACGGGATTGGGAACAGCTATCTGTTTTTTACCCTCCAACCAAAGTGCATGGATAACACATTCAACGATTCCACCAAGAATCCAGAGATCAAAGTGGACCATCCAGCCATCCGGTCTTGCCTTTTTCACATTTATTCATTATTTTCCATTGAAGTTTGTCACATTTGATATGCTACGTGTAAGCATATGTGATGCTTTGTGTGTGTGTGTTGAAACAGCAGTGTTTGTATGGCACAAACTGACGAAACCATGTGGAAATCTTCACTTCAGTGACAAGATTTGAAGAAATCATAATTAGTCACCCAGACGATCACACCAGTTGTCAGTCCACTTACTCTTTACTCTCCTCAAGTTTAGTTTGCAGCCATAAAATGTTGCTTTTAATTTTACTCCTCCTTTTTGAATCATGACAACTAATCGTAAGAGTGGTGCATAAGGTCTGTAGTGCTTTAGATGTCGTAAGTAACAGATGTTGGAGTCATTTTGGTAGGATGGTCACTCCCGGTAAGGTTCACAAGTTGTCAGTGGCTCTCTCTCACTGTAGTTCACTAGAGTCCCAAAGCTTTGAAAATGGCTGTGTTTGCCTTTAAAGATTGATGGATGTTAATAGGTTTGATTATTTTTCACAAAAGGATGCAGTGTGTAGCTTTTTTGACATCTTTTAGCCTTGTTGATGTTTGTCAGAAAGGTTGTTTTTTAAAGGTTACTTGATTCTAGGGATATGGCTATAATCAAACCTGGTATGGTTTGTAAGATTGAACTGAAAAAAATTATTTATCAAAGTCAATTCATGATTTAACAAGGTGAGTGGTTAAATTTTTAGATAGGGCAAGGTTGGTTTGGGTTGTTTTCTCCCCTTTGTAAATTAAATCTGACAATTCGATTGAAAATACATTTAAAAACTGTATTTTGTATTTTCTCAGGTTATCTTTCTCTGATATTAGGATTAAACTCTGGTTTGTTCCACCCCTTGTTGCGGTTCGTTCACGTCGATGTGAACACAGCAATCGCACTAGGGTGAAGACCAAAACAACCGTACCGAGACCATTTGGAGAAGGAGGTCTCCAAACGGACATTAGGTCAATTCATTTACAGTGGGAATGTGATCTGTCTCTGGCCCAACATAGCTTCCAGGTGTTCGCTGCAAGCTTGATCCAAGCCTTCCTGTAGCCCTGTTTCCTTTTCATTGTGGGATACAGTAGGGCAGACAAAATAGTAAATAAATGCTTTACTTGTTTAAAGCCCTATTTGACCTTCAAGTTGAAGTCTCAAAATCATTCTCTCAACATCTCAGATTATTTTGTCGGTATAGTACCCACTACCAATAAAATGACACAATTTACTGTGTTTTGTACTATCTGGTAATACAGCATTTGCTTCCTGCATCTAGTAAACTGACTAGACGTTCTGGCCTGGTTCGTCGTGGCAGCCTTTGGTTCACCTGGAGTTTTCTTGGGTAAAAAAATCAACAGAAAAAGTTACAAGTTAACAAAATCATCAACTGATTCAGACCAAAGTAAACAAACTCTAGAAGGAAAACACCCTTAATCAGACCCTTACATATAAGCAGTATGATTTTTTTTTTTATTTGAAGAGGTGCTACGAAAGACAAAAAGAAACCTTTATTGAAAATGTGTCCTCTGCATTTAACCCATTAGGGAGCTGTGGGCAGCTTTATAGCACCCAGGAAGGAATTTGGGGCTAAGGGTGTTAACTGCAGGGATTCAACCGGGTACCTTCAGTCTTCTCTGAACGCAAACGCACTGCTCTAATCACTTAGGCCACCACTCCCACATTAAAATACATTTCACAGAGCATAAAGTCTTTAAAGGGAGTGCTGTTAATTTGAACCTTAGTTTTAGACCCTAAATATTGTTGTATTTTTTATAAGATTTCTTGTTTTACCTGTAAAGGGATTTAAGCTTAAGTCTGTACTTTCTTTATGGTGTCCCCTGATTGTGTCACCTGTGTCCATAAAATATGGATATAAGAATTGTAAATAAAGGGTGACAAAAATTTTTTGTAAGATATTTGTCACTGCTAACTTTACTATTAGCTGCTTCTTGTTTCTGTATGACTTGTGCCACATAGTTTGTTGGTATGAGGAATCATGTGACCTTGGTAAGCACATTTGCTCCTCTCAGTCAGTGTTTTTTTCCCCACTTCCCTGTAACCTTTGCTGTTTTCTTTTTATCCTTAATCCCCCTTCTCTTTTCCTTTTAATCTTTTCTTCTTCTAGCGTTTGGCTGTCTCCATTTGCCGCTCTCCCCTCATCTCATCCCTGACGTCAATGGGAAATTGGATGGTTTTTGATTACTACTTGGCTGTCAGGCTTACCGCTATTAATTGAATTGAATCCCTGTCCATCTCTTATATTTCTCTGCCCTCCTTCTGTTTCTGGCTCTTCTATTCATCTTGTCTGATTTTGTTTTTTTCCTTTTTGACTTTCATGCTTTTTCCCCTTTGTGTGTCTTTCTCATATCACTCCTGCTTCCATTTTTTTACTCACCATGTGCAATCCCTCTTGTTCGGCTTTCCTGCCTGTTTCCTTTTCTATTTATTTCTCTATTTCCGATCCCCCCTCTCTCTCCCTTTCACAGTACGCGCTCTCTTCTTTTCCCTTCTTGTCCTTCTCGTTCCTTTTATACTCTACTTTCTTAATTTTTAGCTACACACACACCTCTTTATTATCCTCTGCGCTCTTGCTCCTTGAGCACAGTGATACTGTTGTCATGGTGACGCCCATCATTTTCTGGCATGAATGGAGGATACTTTATTGATGAGATGGCATGGCAGAGGGAGAGAAAAGAAGAGTGATGGAGAGAAAGACAAAGACGCACAGAAAGAAAGAAATCACTGGCAGGGAAAATCAGAATGATATGGAAATGATCATCCCCGCTGCTTATGATACAAAACAATTCCACCCTGTCATTTTCCTATTGCTGATTAGCTAAAGAGGATGCCACAAGACAAAGCAAGCTGAATGTTCTCAGCATATTCAGTCCCGCTGAAGAATATCCCTCAAAGCCCAACAATTCATCATTTTTAGCACGTGAAGTCATATTGGAGTTTCCTCTTATTCAGCAGCAATGTGCTGCTTTCTGCAGGCTCCATGTTTAATGATTTATGCTGTGTAAATATGCCAGCATATTGAAATGTGTTTTTTTTAACCTGTTAAAACGAGCGCTGGTGTTTCCTAAGGTTGAATGGATATTCTTATTAGCTTGCCGTGGTCTGATGTTTTCCCACATTGCTGCCAGGCGTCACTGTCTAAAGCAGAAGGCTAGCTCATTAGACATGTCTGCTGTAGACATCACGCTGAGAGCTTTAACACATTAAATTTGGCGGTACCTTTCTACCTTTCTATGCATTAAACTGGCATATAATGAAAGAGACATAAAGAGTTTTCAGACATATTTGTTGCTCCAACAAATGACATTTCTAGCAAAAAATACAAATGTATGGGGAAATGAAGCTATGTTTAGCTAACTTCTCTTTAACATCTGACCTACAGTTCATCTGCTGTCTGAGACAATCCAAGGCGTGACGGCAACAGCCACTGGGGTCCAATACCAGCAGTCCTGGCTCTGCATCCTGTAAGCATGGATTTATCTTTTTGTTGTATTTTAACCTAATTTGATTAAACATAAATGTAAAACAGAAAACCCAATATGCCTGTAATTATATCCATTTTATTTTCACTTTGATATACAATATTTGCATCAGTTATTGCATGCAGAAGGGATTTTTCGGATATTTGATTAAATAACAGTATTGCATAAAGTGAAAACATCAGAGCAAAAGCACAAAAGCTGTTGCGCCTGCAAACATATTCAATCATTACATTATACAATACAACCACCAACCTTTGTCTTTTAGGGGGATTTTATGTGATGGACCAACAAAGTAGCATGTAATTATGAAGTAAAAGGGAATTGATGCATTGTTTAAACAACTTCTTACAAATAAAAATCTGAAATATGTGGTGTACATTTGTATTCAGCTCCCCTGAGTCATTGTTTACTTAATGCAGCCACCTTTCTCTGCAATTATACCTTACCAAGACTTTTGGGGGTTTTCTCTACCACCTTTCCTGACCCAGCCACTGAAGATTTTTGCCCATTCTTTTCTGTAAACTTACTGTGGATGGAGAGTGTCTGTGAACATCAATTTTTAAGTCTTGCCTTAGAAACTAAACTCTTCTACTGCTGCTCTGGCTCTATGTTTAGGGTTGTTGTCCTGCTGGAAGCTGAACTTCTGTGCCTGTCTTGAGTGTTTTGCAGACTCTTAAGAGTTTTCTCCCAGGATTGGCCCTTTTTTTGCTCCTTCCTTCTTCCTGTCAGCTTTGTCCACCTTTGCTGTCCTCAAAGATCCCCACAGCATGAAGCAGCCATTGTAATGATAAACTGTTCAGTCTCATGGGCATTGTTGGGTTTCAGACAGTGTTTTGCTTGAAGACCAAAAGGTTCAATTTTGGTTTCATCTGTTCTGACCACATTCTTCTCCGTGTTTGCTTTGTTCCCTATGTTAAAGGGCTCTTCTTATAACTTTTTTCAACAAAGGCTTTTATTACTGTCGCTTTTGAATAGGGACCAGGCTTGCACAACTAATAACTGACACGCCACCAGGTTCTCCTACCTGAGCGGTGGATCTTTGCAGCTCCTCCAGAGTTGTAGTGCTGATAACTTGGCTGCTTCTCTGCTCAATTCTCTCAATTTCCTGTTATTTCAGGTGGATGGGCATGTCTTGGTAGGCTTTCACTTGGAACATACTGTTAGTGTTTTGGTGTACTTGACTTAAACCATGCTCCAGGAGTAAGTAGCTATGTTTCCATGCACAAAATTTCACGATCAGATTAAAATGTATTCGGATTGGAACACAAAAACAATCAGATTGTACTGTTTATATTGGCACACAATCAATTAATCAGATCATAATGTGCGCTTATATGCACCTGGCTTTAATCAGAATAGAACCACTGACATGCACAGTTATCACATTTCCCTAAAATAAGGCACAGAAGAAGTATTTCTGTCTTTGCTGAGCAACAAAAAAATAGCAAAGCAGTAGAGTACCAGTTTGTTTGTCTTCTGAGTGCCAAGGCTGGTCTTGCACCAGGTTCTAATCACGGTTGAAACGTTACTGAATAAATAATCATTTTGAGTTCTTTTAATGTTTCAAATAGAAAAGTTGTGTCGGGAGCACAGACAGTTTTGCTCCCCGACATATTTCCGCCATTCAAAATATGTCACGTTGATGTAGGGAGCACATGCACACTCAGGTCAGCTTGCCACATTCAGAATAACTTGATCCCGACAAGGGTTTACATGCAAGGCGATCGAATTGTCAATCAGCATAAACCACACCTCTCGTTGGGATTTCAATTTCATTCTGATTAGGTTTAATCTGATCACAATTTTGAGACTGGTGTGTTTACATAACACATTTTTATTACGATCGGCCCTTTATTACGGTTACTTTTGTCCATGTAAATGTAGCTACTAAATGCTTTCTTTGAATACTCAGGTAGTTGTTGTCTTTGGTGCTTTTTGTTAACTAATCATATCTTTTAAAAAAACAACCTCTTCTACCATCACAGAACAGCTGGATTTATACTAAGATTGGGCACACACAGGTGGACTTTATCCACTATCTAGGCGACTTCTTAAGGCAATTAGTTGCACTGTATTTTAACCAGGCGTATTGAATTAAAGTAAAAAAAAATGTTGAAAACAGTGAATTAGATTCCTTTCCTCTTCAAAACAATGTGTTGCTTGCTTGTAAAAATGTTCAGCGGGGAGGATACTTTTTCATAAAATGATACCGTGATGTCTATAAAGGCGTATTACATCATGTGTCACCTTTTTGATCCCTGTTAAGAGTCAAAAGTATTTACGAAAAGATAATGGACCCTATAAAGAGTGTCATGCTTGGTTGGGCAGCATCAGTCATTTGTACAAGTGTCTCAAAACAGCACATTGATATTCAAATCACAAGGCGTTCTCTCTCCCTGTGTAATTACGATAAGAGCAAAGGAGGAAGTCAGCTGATGCTGAGAGTGTTAAAGTCCATCTTGGGGAGAGGGTCAACATCCATGAGAGAATAACTATTAACATTTGATTTTAATATGTACAGCTTCTAGTTGGCTGTTACCAACTAACTGTGCAGTCATGTTTCTATTTCTTTTAAGCATGAAAACAACTGAGTTGTTTAATTTAGGTAGATATTTTCAACCTAATTCTATAAATAATATAATGATTCATGTAATGAATTTGTAGTCACCTCATTAGACAACTCGGCAGAGTTTTGTGAACATTTTGAATCATAGAATCACACAGGGTTTCAGCCACAAACCAAAAAAAACACTTGACTCTGAAACAGCAGTGCACCAACTGCAGGTTGCTCAAGTGCGACCCACCAGAATTTACAAGGACTCCTGGATATGTGTCAAAACATTTTCAGAAAGAACTGAACGAAAGTCTGGTTGCCTCCAATTTAAGCCTGTTTGCTGTCATGATGACATTTCACCAATTATGGGATTTTTGAAGGTAACTGGTTACACCAAAACTTTTCAGGGGCTTCATACCAATTGGGGTGGATTTATCTGCAAATTTTTTTGTCTTTTTGTATATATTTCACTTCCCCAACTTAAACTGTTTTGTGCAAATCCATCACATAAAATAGGATGAAAAACATTTAAATTACAGGTTGGAATGTAACAAAATAAGGGAAAAAAGAGGTAATTTAATTCTTACATTTGTGAGTCTGCATAAAGTTGTGTGCATGTGGGCGCAAGTCCAGCCAACAAATTTGAATGCCGTCTAACTGTTGCTCCAGAGAAAGAGGTTAATCTATGGAAATGAAGGGCACTGCTGGTGGGCTGAGGCATTGACATTTGTAAAATTCTCCTCCTCCTTCCACTCTTTCTAGCTGCAACGTCAAGCATCTCCAGAGGCGTCATGTGTGCATCTCCCGTCTGGAAAGGCCGCAAAACTGGGGGGAGAACTGCTGCGAGGTCCGCTATGTCATCCTGATACTGGCCCCGTCCAAAATGGTAACAGTCGCTGCAACTTTAGTTTTAGTTTGTAATTCACAAATGTCTTTTTTACCTTTTTATAGTTAACTCTGTTCTCTACCAGCAGATTCGGATTTGTGCATATAATTTCCCAGTTTTTATAATTTTAACTAGCTAGAAAATGTTGGGGTTTTTTTCATCAATATTTATTTTTCTTCAAATTCTTCTTCTCCTTTCGGCTTTTCCCTCTCTGGGCTCGCCACAGCAAGTCATCTGTCTCCATCTAACCCTGTCTACTTCATCTTCTTCTCTCACACCAACTACTTTCATGTCTTCTGTCGCTCCATCCCTAGATCTCCTATTTGGGCTTCCTCTAGGCCTCCTGCCTTGCAACTTCAGCCTCAGCTTCCTTCTTCTGATGTACTCATTATCCTTCCTCTGTACATGTCCAAACCATCTCAGTCTCACCTCTTTGCCTTTATCTCCAATACATCTAACATGAGCTGTCCCTCCGATGTACTCATTCCTAATCCTATCCCTCCTCATCACTCCCAAAGAGAACCTCAACATCTTCATCTCTGCTACCTCCAGCTCTGTTTCCTGTCTCTTCCTCAGTGCCACTGTCTCTAAACCAGACAACATTGCTGGTTTCAGCATTGTCTTGTGCATTTATTTTGTTGAACTATTCAGTCTGTCATTCAAAAATGTAAAGTGTGTGACACAACCGCAAACCTGCCAAGACATGGCCATCTGCTGCTCAGCAGATATGGCTTTTGGGGAAGACTGGGAAGGAGAAAGCGCTTATTGAAAGAAAGCTTAAGAAGTCACATTTGCTGTTTGTCACAAAAAGTCACAATTTCTTTTATATAATGCTTAAATTGTCCATCCAGATATGTATTTTTTTAAGCAACAAACATTCATTTATTACATTGCTGTATTTTCTTTTCTCGTTCTACTCAACCGGTTTGAGAATATTTTTTGCTTCCATCCAAATGTGAGGTATTTCTACCATCCATAAAACAGCTCAACCTTTCTGCTCCTTTCTGCTCCCTCTCAAGCTTTTAGCACAAATACATACCTGGATAAATGCATTCACAGCCACACTCCCAACAGCTACACTCCCCTGTGTTCAGAAGGCTGAGTGTTGCCCCATTCCAGCAAGGAATCTCAGTCTTTTATTGCTAAAAAAAAACCTAATATATTTTTCTCATGGACAAGAACACCAGTTTTACCAGTAATGTTGTGCTTGGAAGGAGGAGTTAGCCTGCAATCAAAGATGTCTCGGAAAACTACAGTATGTTTTCTGTTTGTGTCTCCGGTCTCTATCTCATTTTTCCCCGTCAACCTTTATTTATTTTTGTTCCTTTCTGTAGTTCCTGCAGCACTCTCCTTGCCAGTCTTAGAGGCAGCAATCAAACCCACTAATGGCATTCTGAGAGACGTAAATCTGAGCACCAAGTAAACATAAAGACCTATTATGCCTCAACTATGCTTCATGGTGACTTCCTGTGCAAGAGAAATATTTTTGAAGGGGCACAGTGATAACAATAATAGGAATTCCTCTTGTTGGTGAATGTATGTGTCTTGGTGGAACAGTTTCATCATTAATCAGTCAGCAGGCCTCACAAGAGTTCCTAATTTTGTCCTCATCAGCTTTGCACTTGTAGAACATATACAGTACAGTTAAGCCCAAGTATTCATACACTATTTAGGTTTAATTGTTTTTAATTCAACCATGGCGGTGGTTTCTGATAGGAAACTGGTAGTAAAACAACATAAAAGGACTATCGAGGAGGAAATAAACAAAATTTGTTTTTATTCACGTCTTAATAAAAATGGTATGTCAACAATAATTTCTACCTACCCTTTTTTGAAAAAGGGGATTTTATATGATAGACCATGCTGTTGATAACAATGTTGCTTATATCCTCGGCTCTCCCACATTTTCAGTCATCTTCATACATTAATAATTAACATCAAATGGAGCCGTTACTGGAGGTTGCCACTTTCTGATGACGTCCCTCTCCCCAATCTTATCATGCATTTTAGACACTTTCACTCCAAACATTTTCACAACGCACATTCATGTAGGCCATTGTATGGGGGGGTGGGGGTGAAGACGTCTGGGGGGGGCTTATGTTGTGTGAGCCTAGCCTCGGACGGCTCCCTTCACCTCCTCTCGCATTTAGACATTGAGGGTTCTGGGCAGTTGCTTGGAGGGGGTGCGCTGGCACCAGCTTCCTTCCGGAGGGGGGGTGGGCTGTGCCGTGCACCCTCTTCGGCGCTCCCAGTTTTAAACACACTTGAGAACAACATGCAACAACACAACATCTGAGCGGGCGTAGGGAGGATCGGGGTCTTTTGCACACCCCCGATCTCCGATAGCGGCACGGAGTCTGGGGCCTTGGAGGAGGAGCGGGCCACTGGGTACGGGGTCTTGGCGGGGGGCTGCTGTGGGTAGCCAGCGGCTTGCCGGGTCTGGGGCTGACGCCTCTGCTCCCCCCAGAAAGGGGTGGGGGGTAGGGGTGGCTAGGGTAAGGTGGGGGAGGGAGGGGGTTTATTAGGTATTTAGGGGGTGAGGGGGGTTCTGGTTGGGTGGCCCGTATGGGTCGTGTTGGCTCCCCCTATCTGGTGGGCCTGGTCCGGGGGGCGTCTGGTCCGGGGGCAGGGCCGGGGGTCGGGCACAGGCAGTCGTATAGTTGAATTGTGGTGACCCCCCCACTTGGGATTGTTGGATGTGAATGTTATGTGTGTACAGAGTCTTTTTTTTTTGTCTGTGTGTGGTGAGTGGGGCACTAGGGAGGGATGGTGTGAATGAGTTGTTTTTTTTTTTTTTTTTCTTCCAGGTATGGGTGCGGTCCGCTCCCTCTCCCAAGAACATCTCAAGTCTCCGATAGGTGCTGAGCCCATCCCCCCACGTCCTGCCCCCCTCCGCTGCGCTGGCAGGCGCCTTGGCCCTCTGGCGCATTGGCGGTCCTCGGGGTTGGGGCGGGTTCCCGGGTGGGTGCCGGCCCATTCCCGGTGGCTGCTTCGCGGGGCCTGGCCCCCCGGGGGTCGGCCGGGGCCCCCGCTGCGGGGCGCCCCTGGGGCCTCTGGCCCCTAGGGCCCATGGCCGGGACCACTTCAGCGCGGCTGGCTGCCGGCAGAGCCCACAGGCTCGTCCCCACGGCTCTTGGGGGCGTCGGCATTGCGGTGGCTGGGGGATTTCCTCGGGGTCGTCTCTCCCCTTTCCTTGGGGGGGGGGGGGGGGGGTGCAGATTTCCTGTGTTGGCCCCTCTTGGGCGCCCTGCTTTGGGGGCCCCTTTGGGAGTCCGGAGTTATGGGTCCCCTGACCCCTGCCTCTGTGCTCGGGGAAGGCGGGCCTTTGGTTCTCCACAACCACTATCGAGCTATTTCCTTCTGGATCATTTGCACCTAAACTAGTGCACTCTCACAAACTCCCACAGGTGCAGGGTTCCAGGTATTACGTGTTCACTTATATACAGAAAGCCTGTAATTTATTTATTTACTTATTTTCTTTCACTTTCTTTTTTCAGGTATCACTTTACACATGTCAGCTTAAATAATAATACATATGATTTAGCAATGGCATCAAGGTGTTACTCGATTGTATCTGTTGCTTTATGTCTGTTGGTTGTGCTGTTCTTTTTGCGTCTCTCTTTCCAGGTGATGGAGCAGATGGAGGACGTTTTATCATTCTCTCCCTTTTATCTCTTCTTTCTTTCACCTCTTCTCTTTCTTTTTTTTCTCATCTTGTTCTTCCTTTACTCTCCTACTTTCCCATTGTAGTGTCCATATAATTTGAAATTCTCCCTGCAGGAATCACAATAAAGCTATTTACATGCATAAATCAAGCGGAGCACTATGGCGAAAGCTGTTTGCTCCACTTGTGAAAGCAAAATCTGTCGACACTGGAAAAAAAAAAAAATTAACATCAAATGAAGAAAAAAGCACTCTGTATATACATTTTGTCTGAAAATTATTTTTATTTTCCTCCTCATATATTTATACTTAAATGTCTTCAAAGTCAAACCAAAGTCAAGTTCATTATTGGACCAACTTGGGGAATAAAGCTGATTCTGATACTTATGAAGTTTTCTGTGCCTTAAGGGTGGTTTGTTTGTCTTTCTTTTGATTAAAGATGGCAGCTTTAGTAACAGTAATAAATTACAATTTAGTAAGAATCGCAGGAGTTTGATGGGAAATGAAAGGTAAACACATGTTAAAATAGTTACGCTCAACTCTGAAACATTGGTAGAAATAAAAAGCTAAAAAACATTCTCAGAAATGTTTCCAATGTTTCTTTTTGGTCAGGCTGTTCTGTTTTTCTTCACACTGGGAGATTCGGTGCTGGAGTTTCACCCTCACCTTCAGAGCTGTGGTATAGGGTTTGGTTATAGATACTTCTGTCTAGAGAGAACAGGACATGATGCAAAATTTAAAAATACAAATAGGCTGTGGAAATCTATTTTTTTAACCAAAGTAGCTCTGGCCTTATTTTAGGAAAAATCTAAGAATGTCGTGAATTCTAAGATTTTTCTTAGAATTTTTCCTTGGTAAGGTAAAAGTCATTCACAAAGCATCTTAGGCCTCAGGAGAGCTGCTAAAGTGACAAAATGTTACGAATAGTGAGAAGGACTTTTAGGGAGCCTAAGAGTGTCTGAAGCAGGAAGATGGTGGAAATAGAGAGAGCTGATTTGCTGATTCACCACCTAAACAGTGGAGGAAATGACGATGTAAACCTCTTTAACAATCATACAATTATTAATATGTAGATAAGATCAACTTTATCATCCCCATAGAGGGATATTAATCAGTTTCATGGCCCAGTTTCATTTATTGAGGATAAATAAATAATAATGAATAAAAAAGGGAGAAATTTACAGACAATATAAATATAAATGAAGTGAGAAAGTATTTTTTCTGTATTGCATGATATGTCAGTAGCCTAAATGGTCATCTAGAAATTTGCTTGTGTGATCCCATCTCCCTGCTTTTGACTGCTGCATGGATCGCTTATCACTTTCCAGGCTGGTGTGTAAAAGGACCAAGACGCGCAGACAAAAAGATGCATTGATCTGCAGCAATACACTTCAAAGTCCATGTATTTGTCCCGTGATCCAGGGACCAGTGTATCTTTCAACACTCCTCTATTCTCATCACAGAGACGTGTGCTGGGCAGCGCTGCAGTCCAGTTTGGTTTTTCCACCTTTTTTCTCCATTTTATGTCGGTCGTTTTTCCAAATACTTTATACAAGTAGCCAATCCCAGTAAAATGCTGACAGGAGAGTGACCATTAATATCAAATAGATGAAGAAGTAAAGTGACTGGTAAGTAAAAATAAATAAGCAAATCAAGATAATGAGGGGGATATAAATAAGGCTTATAAAGCTTATCTTATCTTATCTTAAACATTTTGATGCTGTAACAATCAATTAATTTTGCAAAATTTCATCATCATGACACAATTCTTAATCCAGTCTAATCGATTAATTTCTCTCCTTTCATTACTAGGAGCACATTTGTGTTTAGTTTTTTTCTTATACCATCAACCAATCACAGCTCTTGAAAAACAGAGTCACACCTAGCAACGTAGTCAACTACACCTCCTCACTAAAATAAAGATAAAAATTTCTGTTATCTACTTACTCATCGCTTTCAGTAGCGATCTGAATCGCTCTTAAGCTAGGAGTCCTAGTTAGGAATTTCTACGCAATGATAATAGCTCTCTGAGAGGACTCTAAGAATTTTTGTGAATACGGGTGCTGGTCTTGGACTCAAGTGTCATTAAAAGTTTTGGTCTCATGTAATCAGTGACGAAAATAAGTTGGTATGAAAGCTAGACCACCATCCTGACAGATGATGCACAAATCCTCTGTATAGTGGGTGCATTAGATTTTCTATTTTTCTATTTTGCCAGTGTCTTGTTCTACATGGTTATTAAACAATCTGTTCATAATAGCTGTAGCTTCATAATACTGACCACACACACATCTTCAGGTTGAACTGTGGGTTGTATTAAAACAAAACCACACACATGCAGGCAACAGCAGCTGCCTTGTTTTTTGTTCCAAAAATCACTCCTCTTTTCAATGAAGTTCCCCAAATTCCCACATCAACAGCCCAAGTATGCAGCTCAGTGCTTTCAAGCGAATTTATGCCTGTTAAGGGAAGTTTTACCACAGTTTAGAATTTCTTTAAGAAAATGTATCTAAAACAGTTTGTGTTGGTCGAGCTGGGTTTCAGTAAACGAGAAGGTCGGAAAATAATTGCTGTGGTTATTAAGGAAGCAAAAAAACATCTGGTTGCAGAAAACAAACCTTCAGAAAGATTGTACAGACTTTAAAGTCTTAGTTTATTCTCCTGTACAATTAAGGATGCCAATAATGTTTCACTTGAATGAACATTCATCTCAATTTAACATCCAGCATGTTTGTTGAAAATTGGAAACAGGTTCTGGAGTAAGTAATGTAAAGTAGAGCTTTCTGTGAGGATATGTTCAGGTTCAGGTAAGAACAGTCTTTTTAAGGACATGGCACAGCCTCTCAGTCAGATTGTCATTGCTCTGCTGCGTCGTCTGTGGTTGCGTTAAGGTCACAAACTGGCCCTCATAGAAAGGTTTACCACCATTCCATGTTTTCTCTATTCCTGATAATGTGATCTCAGAATTGTTCACAGAAGTACCAAAGCCTTAGAAATGGCTCAGTGACCCTTTCCAGACTGATAGATGTCAATCTTTCTCATCTGTTCCTAAATTTCTTCAGCTGAAATTAAGCAGAACACGATGGCTGAATACTCTCATGCAGATGCCTCATTCCATTTTTATTGCATCCAAGGGAATCCAAGTTACAACAGTTTTAAGAAAGACATCCTTAATGCTATGGCAAAAATAACGGATCAAAACTCCTATATCGAACAGAAGTCGACATCTGGCAAATGCTGTATGTCCACCTTGACTCATCTGAGCATGAGACATCACTGATGCAGAGTCTTCCATTCATCATTGGTATACTGTCAGTGTGGAACATGGTACACACATCAAGTTGTGATGGAGTCAGGTCACTGCACAAATGGTCTCTGATTTTCTGTTGATGCTGCTCAAGTCCTCTCTTAGTCTTCCATGACCCATTATCCTCCAGAATGGATAAAGAAATAGCTGTGGCTGTAGAACAAGCTTATATTGTAGCTTTCTTTAAGATTGTCTGCAGTCACTAAACTCAGCTATGATTGGCTAACCTGAGTAGTTGGAGACAACTCCAAACTAAAAAAAAACCCACCATCATTATTGTTATTTGATTAATATTTAAGTTGTCATTGCATTTACACAGAGGTCAATGATTATTTACACAGGAAATGATGGCCACCAATGTTTCTTCTTGTGTGAAACGGGTACCAAGCTTGGAACACGTAAAGCCTTCCTGGTCAGAGGCCAGTTTAGAGGATTGACAGAGAGAAGTAGGCTCCAGTTAACCCAAAGCTTGGGAGGGGCATCTATCAGCCATGAGACAAGACGACAGAAATGAAATGGCTGATGTTGTCATCAACGAATGGCTGTCTAGAGAAAGAACAGCGACGTTGTCAGTAAAACAAAATGAATACAAAACCATGACATGTGAAAACAAAATGTAAGAAAAGGTCCTAAGAACCTAAAGCAACTTAGCTAAAGGCGACCTTATATGTATCACGGTTTAACAGTATTTGAGTTCATTACAAAGTGGGAACCCATTAGAATCCCTTTTTTTCTGTTCTTACTCCTCAAATGATAATTTGATGGCAGCACTTCAAAAGTTGAGGGTTTAGTTTTTCTGTTTGCAGCTGTGCGGAAAAACAGAACCTGGCTATTCTTGCGTCAACTCGGACCCTGGCACCACTCTTTCTCTAAGTCTCCTATAAAAACGTGACATTCAGAAATTTCTGCCACACAGAATATTGATTTTTATATTTCAAGACTACTACCTCCACCAGCCTGCCTTTTAAATATTAACAGCGTGTGTGATTGCAGACCCATCAAGATTTCAAGATAAATTTCCAGGGTTTACAGGCACTGAGGAAAAGATTTGTGGTCTGCATAGAAACGGGTAAACAAATGAGACAAACTACATGACAGAATAATCTTTAAATCATGTGGCTTTTATATTAATTTTCCATTTCTTAACTACGTAAAGAATTAAGAAAAAATATGTAGTTTTATTTTTTAGCTTTTAATCAGTTTATTCATAAATAAGCCAGATAATGGCTTTTGGCTCATGTATATCCAGTTAACCAAGTTTCCAAGAAATCATGTTATTTTGCCAATTGAAAAAAACATGAAACAAAATCCAATGTGTTATGATAAAAACGTACTATTTTACAGAGCACTGTAAAATAGTATCAATGTAAGTGTGTAAAAGATATATTCTGAGATCACAGATGATATTTGATTGATACCCTGCATGTATTTACAAGTTCAGGAAGATAAAACCTGACCATTAAAATCAAATTGAAACAGTCTTGACAAATGCTGATTCACCAGTCGTGTCAGTGAAAACATTTCTGTGCCACATTTTTAACAAAAATCATTCATTTTCATTTCCAGGAAGCAGCCTTTTTAAACATTTAATGCGACTTCATGACAGCCTGTGTAACGTAATCTAATGTTTGTCCTTTCGTAGAAAAGCACCAAGACAGCGATGGAGCTGGGCAGGACATTTGGCACCCTGTTCTCTGACATCTCCTTCAGACAGAAGCTGTTGGAGACAAAGACGCAGGAGGAGTTCAAGGAGGCGCTGGTGTTCCAGAGGCACCAGCTGACAGCAGCCAACCAGCAGCCCATTGCTCTGGGAAAGAAGGAGACGGTTCCCCGCAGTCATAAACCTCTCAAGGTGGGAAACAATTACCATTTGTATTATCATGTAGTTATAAAAAAAATAGTTGGATTTCTTTGGATTGTAAAGGGATTCTGAAATACATGTAAGATATACTGACCTGTCCAGGGTGTACCCCGCCTCTCGTCCATTGACAGGTGGAGATAGGCACCAGCACCCCTCGCAACCCCACAAGGGATAGATGTGTTAGAAAATGGATGGATGGATGAAAGATATTCTATAAGTCATCATAAATAGCACTGTAGCTCCAACATCTTGTTCTAGCTGTGTCCTGCAGCTAGAACAAGATGTTGTTATCTTACATCTACCTTGCTTCGTTTATACACCCTGAACTCTTTGACATTTTATCACATAACGACCACAGCCCTCAACGTATTTTCCTGGGATTTTGTGTGATACAACGAATCAAAGACGAGCAGGATTGTGAAGCTTAAGTGAGGAAGTTTGTTTGGTTTTTACAAATTAAAATGTGAAAATGGTGGCGTGTATTTGTACTCAGCCCCCCTGAGTCAGTGCTTTCAGTGCAGGTCTTTGGGTTGTGTCTCTACCAGCGGTTTGCATCTAGAGACTGACTTTTCCTTTTTCAAGCTCGAAGTCAGATTGCCACAGAGAACATCTGAAAACATCAATTTTTCAAGGCATGTAACAGATCATTGCCCTGTATTTAGCTTCATCCATCTACCCATCAACTCTGACCAGCTTGTTTCATACCTGCTAAAGAAAACTATTCCTACTGCGTGATACCGGCACTCTCAAGCTGTGATGGACTTTTATAGTTATTCTGTTATGTACTGCGGTTTCTGATGCATCTTCCGTTTTAATATTTAGATACTGGGGTTGTTTCCTGGTTTATTTTGGTTAGTCTGGCTCTTTCTGTTCTGTCTTCTCTTTACGTCCTGTTTTCAGCCAATTTTGTTTCTGAGTTTCTTTTTGTCCTGTTGACTAGATTCTCTCTGTCTCTGTTCTTTGGGTTATCATTCAGTTGTTTTCACTTGTGAAATTATTTTAGAAATAAATGACGGTTTGTATTTGCTGCATCGTTCTCTCCTGTCTTGTCAGGGTTGTAGTCTGACTTCCATTTGCTTTCACGTGTGTAATTGACTTTTACGCCGGCACAGCTTAGCTGCCAGGGCTGTGACTTTGATTGGCACGTAATCATGTTTTAAGATGAAGAATGATTGGCTACAGGTGCAAAGAGCTGAACCCTGAGGAGGATCTGAAGTCACATGGAAGCCAAAAGGTTAAAACACAAATTCAGGTGCCCTTCGACAAATAAACCCAAAAGGAAATGGGAATGCAGAAAAATCAAAAATGCTGTCACATTTAATGAAAGCACAAATGTGATCATTACTTTTTATTTCGTAGTTTAAGTTTACCATGTCTGCACTTTTTCCTGTAATCTTGTTGAGGACAGCTCCCTAGCGCCCCCTATTGACAAGCTGTCACTGATGTATCTTTCCCTTCAGGTTTGTTCGGTCAATTGTTTCTCCATGTTGTTGGATTTAGATTTTGTTTCACTTTCTGGCTCTGCTTTTCATGTTTTTGGACTTGGAGGTTTTTTTTTAACTTGGACATGTGTTTGTAAGTTTCTGTTTGCTTTACTTTATCTTATCATTTTACTGTTTAATCTCTCTCCCCTATGCCTGCATTTGGGTCCCCCTGACAGCCACTGTAATGATTCATCATGAGGATCTGTTTTCATGGTGATTGGTGTTAGACACACATCTTTGCTTGCAGGCCAAACGGTTACATTTTTGTCTCATTTGTTCTGAACACATTCTTCCTTGTGTTGGCCGTGCCAAGATGCAGATGGTTTAATTTTCACTGTGACTTGACACTCTTACATAAAGGCCAGATTTGTAAAGTCCACCGGTAATAGTTGTCCTGTCAACAGATACTCACATGAGTTCTGGGTCTCTACAGCTCATTTAGCGTCACCACCTGCCTATTCGCTGCTTCTCTGATTAATGCTCTCTCTGCCCGCTCTGTCAGTTTTAGGTGGACAGTCATGTCTTGGTAGGTTTGCCATACTTTTTTCATTTTCAGATGATGGATTGAACAGTGCTCTGTGAGATCTCAAACCTTGATGTGTTTTTTTTTTTTTGTAACCTACTTTAAACTTCTCCAGAATTTGATCCCTGACCCGTTTCCCGTGTCCCTTTAACTTTGTGATGCTGTTTGTTCGGTATGCTGGTGAAGATTCTCAGTCATCCAGGTCATGGTCATTCCAAAAAAGTTAAAAACTTTTTTTTTACTTTTTTGGAATGTTTGTTCAGTAATGTTCTCCAACAATCCTCCAAGGCTTTCGTAGAACAGCTGGATTCATACTCAAATTAAATTGCACACACTGAATGCCCGTGCAACCAGTGTTCTTCAGAAGTCACCTAATTAGTAAATAGAGGTGACTTCTGAAGACCACTGGAAGCTCAAGGTTTCATTTAAGGGTATTGGAGTAAAGGAGGCTGCATTCATATGGATGCCATAATTTTTACATTTGTATTAGTTGGGCAGAAAATTTTACAAAGCATGTAACCCTTACCTGTTACTTTACAAATATAACTCCCAGTAAAATACACTAAGGTTTCTGGTTACAATGTGATTGAATTGAAAAAGTTTGTTTGCGAGCCACTGTTGTTATAACTTTTCTTAAATCTCTTCCAACACCTCATCCTCACACACCACCTGTCACCCTGTCCTGCTCGCTCAGCTGGCTTTACTCATTCATCTTTTCTCTGCTCCTAATCAATCAGCATCAACTTCCGTCAGGCCTCCTCAGTGGGTAAATGACCTTACATCTCAGTCCTGTCAGAATCCACTCCACCCTTTAGCTACAAAAATGCACGCACGCACGCACACACACAGACACACACACACACACACACACACACACACACACACACGCACACACACACACACACACACCAGAGGGGCTTTATTCAATTCCACGGACCAACATCACCTCCTAATGTTACCTTGACAGGCTGTGGCTCCCAGACATTTTCCCCATTTTTTCTTTTGTTTTAAAGCTTAGGATTTAGGTATTTATCCCTGGGCTTGAAGGACTCGGTGCCACTCAGTGAAAGTGACTGGCACAGATATTTGGAAAGAAATAAATGTAGAGAAAGAGGGTAGAGGAAATTTGAGACATGGCAGTTGGAGCAGGTACAATCAACAGCAAACTGTTAAAAAGTAAGACTGCAGACAGAGATTGCTTTCTCAGTTCTTTATATTAGACCACCCACAACATACTTAAAGAAAAAATGCTAAATCGTTGCTGTGATTTAAGGTTTTTCCTTTTCATTGCCTCCACTCTATTGACCGTTCAGAGTGAATGGTAACCTGGTGGACAGAAATTCCTCTATGAGAATTTTAGTTTATCAAACATGAGCCTCAAGCTGGTGATCAGCCCCACACACACACACACACACACACACACCAGAAGACAAAGGGAAGACCTTGCCTTGACTTCCGTTCATTTTTAACCCTTTCTATGGCCTAACCCACAAACCTAAACCTAACCTTTACCAGTATATAACTAACCTAAACAGGAGAAAGTGAGGACCAAAAATGGCACTTTACTTGTAAAATTAACAAACAAAAAAATTCTCACTTAGCTGCAAGTACGCACACACACACACACTATAAATAAATGATTCCATGATGTATTGGAATTTAATGGTTAAATAGTCCTTGCTGATAAAGTATTTGTGGCCTTATAAAACTAGCAAACACAAAGAGAAGCAAACTGCTCATGCTGTTTGTTTTTATGATGTTTAGGCTGAGCTAAATTGCTTTGTTCTGAAAAAAATGGCATCAAAATTTTTCACGATGACAAATGAGGCAGGAATGATCATCGTGCTCACAATTCCTCACCCTGCTTACTTAACTTTCTAAAGTCATGTTTAACAGGGAAATTAAACACTGGCTAATTGGATAATTTGCTTAATAAGCTCTATCAGGACTTCACATTTGCTTCATGTCTGGTGCAACCCCGGTGCTCATATTTTTAAGAAGCACTCTCCTGTTAAATAACGTGGCTGTCGTCTCACTAATTCTCTTCTGACCACGCTAAGAATTCACTAAATCCTCAATCCTTCACTGCTGCTGTCATCGCTTTGTCATCCTTTATCATTCTGAGGACAGAGATCTTTGGTAAACCTACGCTTGGATGTAACCACGCTGCTTCGCTTACCTTGTTTAGGATTACAGAACTTTAGAGGGCTGCCTCATTAATGCAGATGACTCAAGTGAATGACTTGAATGATCCCTAAGAGACCCTTATTTTGAGTCTCCGGTTTCTTAGTCATCAAATAGGCAGTTTTAATCAAAATCTGTTATTGTCTGCATTTAGAGCACAAAATGTAAGAACATCCAGAGTTAGATGCAGCCTCTGGCCCTGAGTGTTCTTACAATTTGTCTTAAGTTGCACAGAAAAGAATAACTCACCCTAACCCAATTAAAAATAAAGGAATAAAGATTATTTGTTCCAACACCCTCCCCAGCCACCCAAAACTTGCAAAATGCTCTGCATAATTGAGGCATCGTTCCATTTCTAACAATACTAGATGCATTGTGTGATGAAATAGTATTAAAACAGGCGTTCTTCCTCAGGAAAAGTCTTTTTCCTCACAGAAAATGTGAGAGACCTACTTGTCTGAGAAGTTTTGGCTGTTGGAGACAACTGAGAAGTGCAGTTAATTTTTGGAATTAAACTGAAAGATTATTAAAGTAGCATCAACACATCTTGGTCTTTTATGGTCCAATTAATTGAATGTGTCTGCCAATTGTCTGAGTAGGTTGGAGTATATATGAGTTTTCGTTTTTTTTACATATCTACTGGGTGAACAGTGGATGACCGGTGGATATGTAACAGGGAAAAAAGATTGATTCTTTCAGTTGCTATCCTCGGGAAGGCTCTTTCTTCTTGGGCATTTCTCACTGTGATCATCACCCAACACAGCCCTAACAAATTTTGACAGCACAGGTGCCCCTCAAGTCATTGTCTTTATGAGTGCAGGCAGCACCCGTGTCATGTCTTGTCACAATGACAAGCTAAATAGTTTTGGCAATACTAACTAATAAGGATGTATTTATTGGCATTTTTTGTATTCAAATACAAAAGGAACATATTCACAAACAAAGATAACACAGCATTGTGCCTGGAAGATTTAATGTTATACAGCTGGTCAGAAAGGTAAAGACACCTTTTCCCACTGGAGTTAGCACTACTATTTAAACACATAGCAGCCATGACTGATTTTAGATTTTGACTTCAATGGACTTACTACCTGCTTATTATTCCATTTTGACTTTTGATTAACTATTAAATGCACATTTAAACCACAACCTTTAACTAAACATGTAGTGGATAAGAATTTTTGTTTTTCTCTTCTTTTCTATCTTTCGGAATAAAGAAAGACCAGTAAACCTAAATTCAATGTCCTACTGTATTATTGTTTTTGTTTTTAGTTTGGTATTAATTTATAGATTCACTCACCCCAGCATGCTGTATGCCTGAAGCAGCAACAAGTGTCGGAAACTACTTTCTAAATAATTCAGTTTCCACTGTTGTTATATTGGAGGAGTGCCAAGAACCAGGAACACGACAGGATGGAGACCAGAACAGATGTAGCATAACAGAGGACCTGATGATGAGGGTGACTGAAAGGACTTAATAAATAAGGGAGTAGACAGAAGGGGAAGAATGTGGAGCAATAAACCTAGGTGAAAAGTGTAGAGATAATTATGCAGAAGGAGAGTGAGCGCAATGATCGGACAGGGACAGGAGGAGAGCAGAACCTAACATGGTGAATGAACAGAATAAACCCATTAGCTAAAATGAAAGCAGGCAGGAAAATAAGCATCTAACAGAAACACTTACGGTAAATCATAATGAACAGAAAATGACTAACGACAGGAACCAGGCAAATAATCAATATTAAAATGAGAACACAAAACCAATAACTACAGGATCCCTAGGAACCTAACACTAACTATTCAGACCCCTGGGGATCCTGATACAACACAATCATATGCTCCACAAATCTGGAACAAACTTTCACAAAACTGCAAAACAGCCGAAACACTGAGTTATTTTAAATCACAACTGAAAACCCACCTGTTTAGAGTTGCTTTCGACCCATAATAACAGAAACATTGACCAGATTATTTGATGTGTATTGATGTTTTCACCTGATACAATAGACCCCTTGCATCTGACGTCACAGTCACGTGATCGGGGGTGCGCGCCTCCATCTTGGTGGGCACGCTAGCCTGACAGCCCGTCTACTACATGACAAAACGGGTGATTTAGAGCGTACTTTTAGTTAGTTTATTTTTGGAATCTAAACAATGCCTACGACTTGTTGTGCTCCCGGTTGCACACAGAGGCATTCCAAATCGTTGGATGTACGTTTCTGTCGTTTACCAAAGGATGAGGAAAGAAGAAAGAAATGGATATTTTCAATGAAAAGAGCGCAGGCAGACACTCCCAATGGACTGGGGGAGTCATCATACTACGAGAGAATTTGCAGTCTACACTTCATCTCCGGTAAATACAACTTAATTCTGCTCCAGTCATTGTTCTACTTAAATAGCGGCGGAGGGGAGGTGGCGATCGCTACACGGACCGGAGAAGCGACCCGTGTAGCGATCGCTACAGCAGCCGCCGCAGTCTGAAGCAGCAGACAGCGGCGGCTGCGGCGGCTGCTGTAGCGATCGTTACACGGGCCGGAGAAGCGGCCCATGTAGCGATCGCTACAGCAGCCGCCGCAGCCGCCGCTGTCTGAAGCAGCAGACAGCGGCGCTGTCTGAAGCAGCAGACAGCGGCGGCTGCTGTAGCGATCGCTACACGGGCCGCATCACTGCTGTCTGGAGCAGCAGCCGCTTCCTGCTGCTCCAGACAGCGGCGGCTCTCCGGCCCATGTAACGATCGCCACCTCCCCTCCGCCCGTTCACGGGCGCTAGTACTTCTGTGTTTACGCTGCAATGTCGCCGACACCCCCACCCATTTTAACAAGACAAAAACACCAAAATAATCCGTAGTGAGTGATGTTTTTTTAACCTACCGGGCGGGTCTTCCTCTCTGCTTTGTGCTGTTGCACAAACATGTGTGAACAACATCCATCTATCCATCCATTTTCTGACCCGCTTAATCCCTCATGGCGTCGCGGGTGTTTGCTGGAGCCTTTTTCCTGATATAAAATAATTGCAGCCGTCCAGTGGTTTCAGGGGCTTTTGTGCTCTCTTGTCCGTACTGGCCTGCGTGTTTATAAAGCAGCTGTGTCGCGGTACGAAACCCTTGGCCAGCATTTCACAGACTCGCTCCGTCCCTTCAGGCTTTTGCTGTGTGGATCTGGCAATCTGATACCATCAACCATCAACTTAGTCTTAAAACGATCTTGTGATACGTTATCTAAAGGAGAAAAATACCTGGAGAACTCGTCATTTCGTCAAATGGCATGCCAACCAATATGGCCGCCACGCAAGGGGTTCTGGGTAACGGAGTCACGTGGTTGCAAGGGGTCTATTTAGTGTTTCTTACTGGTCTCACAACGGGTGATTGTTTCAATATGTTTATGATGGTTTTATGTTTTCATGATGTAAAGCACTTTGAACCGGCTTGCTGCTGAAATGTGCTATACAAATAAACTTGACTAATGGACCCCCCCCCCCACACACACACACACACACACACACACAGAGAGCACTGTTTCTAGAAAAAACACTGGTTAATGGTTGTTTGATCACTTGGGCGCACTGATAGGCAATTTAAGAGACGTTGAACTTTCATCTCCAGATCATTAGGTGTTGGGAAAACCCTTACTGAGCAAGATGGTGTGGCATCATGGCAAATCTATTATAATCTAACATTGAAACTGTAAACCCATGTACATTTGAAACCCTTCGTTCCCAAACACCTCCATTGCATCAGATACATCAGGATAAACAATAACCCCCATACTTAAACGGTATGAGTTGATGTCCAACAAAATGTGCTTCATTTCATGGTTCTGTTTGATTCTGCCAAGTATGCTGTTAACATAGGAGACGTCATATCAGAAAACCCAAACTCCTGATCTGAGTACATGCATGTAGCCCAACAAGCTCACACACACAAACCCATACGAACTAATGCACACCTCTAACTCACTGTCTTGCTAATGCTTTATACTGTTCATCATTATGTAGATACTCTCTGCTTACCATCACTTTCTCTGAAAAAGAGATGTTAACTGGGAGGTTTTTAGTTTTCTTCTTAGTCTCCCTCTGTAGTCTTTTTACCATGTAGACTCATGTTCATGTTATTATATGTCAAATACCTAAAGGCTCTAATCTGAGGTGCTGTTAATTGGTCATTTCTCAGGCTTATTCCTCTAATGAACTTGAAAAAAACGTGTCCCCTGGGGGCGTTTGTGTGAGACATTTTATAACTGTGTTTGATGTTTTTTTTACTGCCCTTTGAAAACATTTTAAAGTTTCTTTAATTTTTGCTAAGAGTAAATGTCCTATAGATATTGTGCTATTTCTGCTGAGCTAAGAAATGCCATTAAAAGACTTACTACGATGGTGGAACAATGTTGTCTAAAGATCAGCGCTATCTCTGAAGTAATATCAACTCTAATGCAAATAGAAAATGCTTTAAGGAAGCTAACATATAAAGCATAAATGGATTTTTAGATGTAAAATAACAGAAAAACAAATATTTCTACAAACATTTCTTCTGACTTTCATACACTGAATATTTTTCACATTTTGTCTTGTTGCATCTACAAACCTCAGTGTATTTTGTTGTGATTTTATGTGAAAGACTAAAGCCATGTGCACACGACAATGTTTTCTGGTTAAAACACAAAAATCTTGCTGCATTTTTTTACTGTTTGTGTGCAGCACAGTGGCTCATGTTTTCTGACAACACAATTAAAAAACTGCTTCCAGAGTAGAAAAATTCAAAAACATGCGTTGTCGTGTACACAGGAAAATCGGAATCTGTGTGTATGGTGAAGCCCTGGCAGAGCTGCAGTATGACTGCACTCAATAGAAATGACTGTGTCCAGCAGAATGGATGCCGACCAGTTTAAAAACCACACTGATAGCTTTATAATTCAAGGTAACTAAAAGCAACGGTTTAACCCCCGTTGTCCGTCCATAGAAACGTTTGAGTCCCAGCCAATCTGACAGTTTATTTAGTGGTGACCAATGTTCCCCCTAATTTTTCATGTGTCTGAGCAAACATACAGACTCCCTGAGCGATCACTTGACCTCTGTGAGCAACATCACACATGCACACTGAGGCTTTATTATGCCTGTCCAAAACCTGAGATTATATCAAGCTACACGGCTTACTAAAAGAATCAAGTTACAGCATAATTTCTTTTAGATTACTTAGTTTAAAACTGATTTAGCCCGATTATATGAAAAAGATACAAATCTTGGAGCTGTATATTTTTATTTCAGAGTAGGCTTCCTGCTAAGGAAGAACTGAAAGATTTGCACATCGTTCAGAGTTCCAATTTTATTACCATTAAATTATTTACATTTTCTGCAGTGAGACTTAGCACCAGTATGTAGTTCTGTGTGCAGCCTCTCTTCTGTCAGTCTGTTCCAGGGCAGCTGTGGCTACAATGTAGCTCACCACCGTCAGGGTGTGAATGTGTGCATGAATGGGTGAATGACTGACCAGTGTAAAGCATTTTGGGGTCTTCAGATGATTTATTTCAATATTCTCACCCACACATCGCTTTTCTAACACAAAGAGGAAACACTCTCAGTTCTAAACAATTTTTTTGTGCTATACTTCATTTTCATGCCAAAAGCAGCTTTTTAATAATGTAGGAGACGCAGAAAATCTTTCAGAAGCTGCTGTATGTTGTACTGTCAGGAATGTTACTGTTGCACTCAGTTATAGTTTAAAGGTGTTTCACAATCAGAGACCCACAAGATTAATAACAGAACTTAACAGAATGAAAGCAATAATTTATTCTGTGTCAAATTTTGGCTCTTCCAGCTTTACTTTTCTATTCATATATTTTAGTTTCCATTCACTTATTTTCCCCCCAACTGCACGTTTCTTCACTTAAATAACACTACTTTACTTCAGCTGGAAATATACATATAGCCTGTATGATTAATATAAAGTGAGGTTGGCACAAATTAAACACTTACAAGTCAACTCATTTTTAGAAGGATGGGTGAACAATGCTTGCAAAAAGATGAACATATCAGTTATTTAATAACTCACACCATTACAACATTAATTGCATATATTGAATACGGACAATTAATGCTTTAGTTGAGTACTTTTAAACATAAAAAAACCGTGACTTAACCTTACCTGATTAAACTGTATTTTCATACTTGATCATCATTTGCTGCCCCGTCCTTTCAATGCCTTTCCTAAGCAATGCGCCCCCCAAACTCCTCCTTTTTGTGTTGAATGAGTTAGATGTGAGAAAATAGTTGTAATTCTCCATCAAATAATTCTCATAACATTCTCTGCCGCCAACTTGCTCTTTCTGCAGCAACAGCATCATTTCTTATGGTTTAATATTCTCCATATGCCTTCTTTAAAGATTTCTAATTGCATTTGGGGAAAATGCCACTTCAAGGCTTTTTATTCCTGCTGTTGCCATGGTGAATCACGTTATCTGCGATCCATTGATCAGGGCTTTTTTCATGCTCATGCTCGTGTTCAACAAATGGTTGATCGGACGCTGTGTTTAGTTACCTGACTGATATCACCTGTTCTAAAACTGGAAACACTGAGTATGACAGAGTGAGGTAGAACTACTGAGAGTAGCAGCTTTCTACTTAGGGTGGATCGGACATTTTTTCTTTAACCGAGTCCAGAACAGAGACGCACATCGCAACCTGCCCAACTATAAAGCGTCTGCCCCACCCATCCATCACCGCTGTGCTCAGATCAGCACCGCTGCTCACAGAGCGAGACCGTGGAACTCCGTCTCACCAGAGTTGCAAAATGGTATAAAATAACTTGGTTTAGTATTATTTTGTTTACAGTTCAGCTTGGATTTTATTTTCTGCGCAGCATAAATTTGCTGTGCGCGCTGAAGCCAGATGCCGTGCGCGATTGCGCACGCGCGCAGCTTAGAGGGAACACTGGTGGTGACGCCTTTTTAAACAGCGATTGTTTGTGTAAATGTGCACCATGTTGAGTTTTAAATAAAGTACCACCCTTCTGGTGGAACGGCAGGGATATTACACTGTTTTTGGCATTTCTACTAGTGTTATGTCCTTGGAGATCAAAATTAAAACGTCATGTAGATGTCTTAACAGAAATGGCGAAACACTCCTGGTTTTAATGGATCGTGGTTGTGTGGCCGGATTCACACTGACTATGTTCCTTGTCCACTCTGTCCTCTCATTGCAAAAGGTGCTGCGCAGGAATCCAAACTGGATGTGTGTAGGACCTGTTCATGCATGCAGACAGCCCCACCCCTCCCCCCTCCCTTCTTTATTTTGAAATAATACCAGATCTGCTTTTATTTTCCTGTCTGATTTTCTTGTCTGGCTCATCTGGTTTTGAGAAATTGACGCATTTTGTTCTGTCATCCGTCGCAAATAGACTTGAGCCGTATTTCTGGCAGAAAAAGAGGAGGGCTGCTGTCATGCCGTAGCACCAAAGAGCCATTGGGAAATACCCTTTTGACTAGAATGACTTCTATTTTTGACAGAACGGAGAACACATGGATGATGGAGTGTGTGTGAATGAGGGGTAACACTACTAGTGCATAGTTGTAGTACATCTACCAAATCCTTAAGTCTTTCACCGCCTTTAACAGGCTTTCTTCCAAGGCTGTCCTGTATTTAGCTATTTACATTTTCCCATCAACTCTGACCACCATCGCATGTCTTGTTGAAGAACAACATCCCCACGGCATCCTTCTGCGCTCACCATATTTTATCTAGGTTATCATGTTTTTAACATGATGTGGCTTCAGTTTTCTTTGTATATAGGCCACAAATTTACCTTTGGTCTCATCTAATCTGTACATCATCTTCATAACATGTTCTCTGTGTTCCCTGCATGGCCTGTGTCAAGCTGTAAACATGTTTTCCCATGGCTTCCTTTTGAGCTTTATTCCTTCCACTATTCATAATAATTGTCCTGTCAAGAGATGCTTCTATCCGAGCTGTGGATCTCTGCAGATTCTCCAGAGTTACCATGGGCCACTTCTGTGATTAATACGCTCCTTGCCCTGCCTGTCTTTTAGGGTAAACAGCCATGTCAGAGTAGGTTTGCAGTCGTATCAAAGACTTCTTATTTTGGGATTTAACAGTGGTTTGTAAAATTGTCCACACTTGGGTATAACGTTTTCTATCTTAGCCCTGCTTTAAACGTCTTCACAGCTTTATTTCTGACATGTATACTGTGTTCCCTATTCTTCATTATGCTTTTTGTTCATTAATGTAACAATTCTCTTGGGCGTTGATGTAATGGTTTTGTATAAAGTTAGAGTAAGTTACACACACTCAGATTTGATGTACTAATTAGGTCACTTCTAAAGGTATTTGGATGCGCTGGAGGGGTATCGGTGTAAAACAGGCGCAACACAAACACATTCCGCATTTTCCGATTTTCATTTGCAAACAATGGTAAAAACCTTGTATAATTTTTCTTCCACTTAATATTTACTGATTTTTGTTTTCTTTCTACCAAATACAATTCTAATGAAAATGCAAATGTGTTAGTCGTCATTACATGACAAAGTGTGAAAAAGTTCAGGGGTATGAAAACATTTTCAAGGCACTGTAACATTCATCTCTTCCTTTTTTCTAGAAACAGGGTATGTACATATATTTACAAGATATATTCCTTTTTTGTGTATTTGTACTAAACTGTCTTCATTAAAAGTAAAACAAAACCAAAGTCAAATTCCTTGTTTCAAGACCCAACTTGTCGGGTTGAAGCTGATTCTGATTTTTGTATCAATGTTTTTACATTAGATGGCGCAGTCACGGCTTTTCCTCAGTGAGAGATGTGTCCTTGAGAATAATCTAACCTTTCTTCCTATCTCTCCACAGTGTAAAGATTTCTTCAAAGCCGGCAGAGGGATTTATGAGGACCTGCGCCGCAGACTGCCTTTCTACCCTTCTGACTTCACAGATGGTAAGCTGGACCTGCACTTGTAGAGAAAGTGAATCATTTGTGTTGTTATGCCCCACCGGGGGTGCCGCTGGCAGCTCCTCATTTATCTTTCACCCTTTACCTCACATACAGTCACGGAAAAGAGAAAGCACAAAAACTATTTTTAACACGGGGTTTGCATATGTAGTACATCTCTGGGGGGGTTTATTTTTTTACAAACTTGTGGATTTTAGTATTATCTTTGAATAATAAAAACAATAGGGTGAAATCTGTGGTATGTGGTTTTACTCTTGATGTTGGATTTATGTAATTTTCATACCTTATAAAGACCTAGGGTCTCATTTATGAAATGGAATCTATATTCAAAGTTTGCCTATGCTCATGATGAGCTAAATTGCTTTGTTCTGCAAAATGGTAGAAAACCTTTGATGAAATGTTGTGCGATTTTGATTTAAGATTTGAGCTGGTTTAAGGCCTTTTGTATTAATCTGAAAGGTCCTTTTGTATAGTTGTGGCTCACCAGCACAAGTGGTCTGAGAGGAATCATGATGCAGCGTGGCTGCAATTCACCACTTTACCATCTGCATCACCAGTTTCCCCTGTCTCCAAAACGGCCATACGCATGGGTCTGAGTTAGCGTCAAGTTTTTCTTTTTAGTGACACGCACAAGATTTTTGTGCATATGCAGTCTATAAATGAGACCCCAGATAATTTTTCAGTGAAAATCCGAAAATTAAACAAGTACGTTTTTAGGCACATCTTTTTTTAACTTTGTGTTACTTCCAGGGTTTTGCATCTTGTAAAAATGTCTCTAAAGTCTCCCAGCTCCCACATATTTCCTTATGTTCAACATTATTGTAATATCCCAGGTCATCAACCACAAGCATTTCCCTATACATTACTGATGCAGTCGCTGAGGGCTGGTACTTGTATTGAGTCATCAACTCGGACTCGTTATCCACAGTGTGCGAAAGCAGTTCTGGTCCAGCTCACATACACACATGCTAAATGTGTAACAAGTCAGCCCTGTGTCTTTTCATATTCTCTAAATGCATGTACTTATTGAGCCTCAACAAAATCGAGATATTTCTGATGTGTGAGTTTCATCAAATGTCCATTGTCTTGTGAAGGTCACAGGAATCACTGATCACATTCGAGCCCAATTGAAATGTTTTATTCTCTGCTTAGATGTTCTTGATGGATTACACAAAACCAAAACAAATTACTCCTGTTTTCAAAGGGGCAGTTCGTTCTGTAAGCCACAGTAGAATAGTTTAGCGCACACACACTGGCTCCTTATTGCAGGGGAACTAAACGATGAATTCTGCTAATGTTTTTGTCGTTTTTAAATTAAAGTGCAGAGCCTCCTCCGCTTCATTATGAGATGCATATGACTCATGTGTTTGTGTTTGTCTCCCTTCAGGTATAGTTGGAAGTAATAAAACCCTGCTGAAGTACATGACCACAGCCATCTTCCTCTACATTGCCATCCTCCTCCCTGCAATTGCTTTCGGCTCCCTCAATGATGAGAGCACCCGTGGCGAAATCGGTATGAGCATGCAGTCAGGATGTAGACACTCATGTGCTTTTCTCAAACATGGGTGGAGAAAGTAAAGTTCCTAACGTTGTATTTTTTTTCATCTTATTAGAGGAGTTGCATGAGTTGCTGGTTATTGCAGAAGTGCCCATGTGACAAATGGTGTAGGCACAAATATTATGTAATATATAAACAGTTTAGCACGTAGTGTATTCTAAATACTGAAGTATAAATTATCTTTCCCGTGCCTTTTAAATAATCCAAGGAAATTTTAATGGCAAAAAAGTCTGGAAAGCTTTCTTATTTTGACATATAGAGTAAAGGTTAGGCATGTCAAGGTCAGCAACTGTGAAGTAACAGTTTAATTTAGCACTACAACTCAGATACCAACTTCATCTTAATTTGTCCGACATGGTGTACAGACATTTTATTTATTTTTTTACAGTGTGTACACTTTACACAATACAGATAACATTTTGTTGTTTTTTGCTGGTGTTGTAAAATAATCTAAAAGATGGATGAATGGATAGATGTTATTTATTTTTTTAGTGTGGATGTCTAAAATTGTTTTTGGACAATAGCTTTAATGTCCACCAAACACGGGGCGATGCCATGGATTCTTACATGGATTGTTGGCCTCAGCCTATATTGTATCCCAGAATGAACTCCAATAACAGGTTCAATACTGATAGTAGATTAGATCCGCTCTGTTTCTTTTGACAGTTAACTTTTTTCCAAGTGCTGGTGGTGCCCCAGATTTTGGCGCCCTGGGTGGTTAGTCATATTTCCCAAATCAAAAAATCACAACTTGGTAGTTTCATCTTTGTGCAGTAGCATAGTTTTATACCATACATTTCAGACTTTAGTTCTTGTTTTGTTATTTTTGTTTTATTTTCCTATCAAATGCAGTTTAACCATAAACCATTTTTGCCACATGGTTTATAACTTCACTAGTGAGGCATTAACAGTGAAATATGTGTCACAAGAGCAAAAACAGAAGATTTTGTATGGAGAATCATAACTTGCAAATGAGTTGTAGGTGCTTTCTTCATTCAACATTTGCTATTTGTTAACTTACACAACTAGTCAAAAGTTTTAACTCATCTTTTCATTCAGTGGTTTGTCTATATTTTTATGACTACCTCTGGAAACTCCAGTTGGAAAACCATTTCAGGTGACTAACCTCATGAAGCTCACTGAGAGAAACCCCAGAATGACCAAAGCAGTAATCAAAATAGGGGGTGGAGGGTATTTACAAAAGACTAAGTCATTTAAAAATGTTTGTGTTTGATTCATAATTCTATATACTTTTGAGTCATAGCTTTGATGTATTCACTATGTATCTGCAGTGTAGAAAGTCATAAAAATAAGGAAAAGCCATTGAATGACAATGGGGAGTCCAAACTTTTGACTGCTAGTGTAAATGTTTCATTTGCGTTGTTTGAAAACTGCACCATCTAAAAACCTAAAGCATGCATAACTCATTGTCTTAAAAAGGGATTGTTTTATTGCGGGGGGGGGTTCAGAGTTGTTTACCATAGCGGGAAGAACATTGTAGCAAGTATCTGAAGTTATTTTGTGGGTAAAAATAAAAGATAATTGCCTAATAACATTCCCCAAGTGGAAAGTGAATTACAAGGTTATTTCTGCATCTGCTCAGCTGTGCAAAAGAACCTTACAGGCATTCATGCATATTGATCAGAACCTGCTCTTCTGTTGTGTGCGTGTGTCTTCTCTGCACAGATGTTCGGAAGACTATCATTGGCCAGAGCATTGGTGGAGTCGTCTACTCATTGTTCGCTGGCTCTCCTTTAGTTATTCCTCTCACCACTGCTCCCCTCGCCATCTTTATCAGTGGTAGGTTTTCCTTCTTTCACTCAGCTTGTTTCAGGCACAAAGTACTTTTCTCTCACAGACAGCAGACAATTTGAATAACAATCTTGGAGGGTGGGCAGGGTGCAAAGAAGATTACATCAAAAATGTACGAAAACTAAGCATCCGCCATAGTTTAAAAGGCAAATCCAACAGACTTGAAAACCTCTTTTATTCCAGAGCGGGCCAATCAATAACCCATATCACTTATGGGCAGAATGTTGTAAATATTCTGAGTGCTGCTAATATTTGTTTTGAATTTTATTTTAATAAAAGTATTGGAAATATATATACTGAGAAAAACTATTCTATAGTAATGTTACCCTTTGTGTGTATGCAAAAGCGTTGTGAAGAGGAGCAGATGGACCAGAAAATGTGTATTTTTTTTGTTGCTGATGTTATGTAACCACTGGTTTCAGGTGCCTACAGGTCTGTTGATTTGCTAACTGCATAATGGAACAAGTAAAGCTTTTATTCAGCTCAGAGAAACACAGCACATAAATAGTTGGATGGTTTCTGCCCAACAGCATTGTTTTGTTCGTAGGGCTGAAAATGAACTTGAATGGTGGAAACTCCAAAAGAGAGCAGAGATGAAGAAAAGCAGTGACTTTGATGCCAAGATGTAGTTTTAATACCAAAGCCCTTTGCCGGGTTTGTGGTGAGATGATCTTTGAAGTAAATGGGTTGGAACCGTGCAGGGAACATTCTCATGGGGATAATTGTAGTTTATTTCCAGCAGCTTTCTGAAGAGAACAAAGGCTTGTTTGTAAAGTTGTAACTCAAGATAACAACTAAATTATTATGTTTTTTAACAAACTAATTATGTTTTTTTCCTTTTTAAGGTAGATTGAAATGCAATGTTTCGCTTTGCGGATATGTGTTTAAAATCAATAAAAGATCAGAGACCTTTTGAAATAAAGTACTTTCTCATTTTTAAGTCTTGAAAAAATCTTTGTGATCGTCCGTGGTCCTTCTCATTCAGATATGTCTGGCTGAAGTGAAATAACTCTTAACAGATTGAATCATTTTTTAACTCTGTTTTAGTGTTCTGAATTCACACACTCCTCTGGCACTAATCTGCTTGTTGCTATCAAAATGTAATTTACAGTTCCTTGTAAAGATATCATGCATACCATGTTTTCCACATTTTGTCACGAAAACCACAAGCTTGAATGTATTTTTATTAAGATTTTATTTGACAGACCGAACTAAGTAGAGGATAATTGTAAAGTGGAAGGAATGAGTAAATTGAGTATGAATCCAGCTGTTCTGTGAAGGCATCAGAGGATTATTAGAGAACATTAGTGAACAAACATCATTATGAAGAACAAAAACATAGCAGACAGTTCAGGGATAAAGCCGTGGAGACGCTTCAGTCAAGGTTTAATTATGAAACAATATCCCAAGCTTTGAACGTCTTACGGAGCACTGTTCAGTGCATCATCTGAAAGAAGGATAGGAACTGCAAACCAACCAAGACATGGCAAGTAGAACATTAGTAAGAAAAGTCTTCAAGAGGCCATGTTGAATCTGGAAGGGCTGCTTAGATCCACTGCTCAGGTAGGAGAATCTGTTGAGAGAACAACTATTGGAGGTCCGCTCCATCTTTTTCCCCTACATGCTTTGTGTGGAAGAAAACTAACTCTGTAAAATGACACTGAACGCACCATCCCCTTGGTGAAAAATGGTGGTGGCAACAGCGTGATTGACAGAGATGTGGTAGGGTTGATTAGAAGACAGATGCTGGCAAATGCTGGGAACTCTGGAAGAAAACCTGTTGGAGGCCTCAAAAGGCTTCAGACTGGAGAGCAACCTCCTCATCTAGCATTACAACAACCTTAAACATACAGCCAGAGCTGAAACATAATGTTTTAGATCAAAGCCTGTTCATATGTTACCACAGTTTTCCTTCCACTTTACAATCATGTAGTACTTTGTGCTAGCCAATTACACAAACCACGATAGAATACATTGAGGCTTGTCGTCGGAAAATAAAAATGTAGAAAAGTTCAAGAAGTACAAATACTTTTGCGAGGCATAACTACTTAACATTGCTGATTTTTTTTTTTTTTTTCTCGTTTTTGTCTTCTGGGCTGCAGTGATCCGAGGAATCTGTGACGACTACAACTTGGATTTCCCAGCTTTCTATGCCTGCATTGGTTTGTGGAATTGCCTCTTCCTCATCTTGGGAGGTATCTTCAATGTCAGTCTTCTGATGAAGCTTTTTAAAAGGTATCACTTAAACAATTTGTGTTTCTACTGATCTCAGTTTATTGTCACCATTTTCGTAAAACCCAATTTATGGAATAGCTTGTCACGTTCTCCTTTGGCGGCAGCTCACTTGGTTTTCACATCAGAAAATGCTTTAAAATAAGAAGTTTGAAATCGCCACTTCCCGCTGTATCTAACAGGTATTCCCCAGAACCCGCTGTTCACAAAAGCGGTCCATTCATATTCAAAGCCAACAACGAGCTCCCTGCTAGTTTTTCTTTTAGTTTGTTTTGCTGCCAAAAATTTAATTTTACAAATTCAAAGACCTGTTGGAGATTTCCACTAAATGTGTGCGCGCAGTGAATTAGAGTAAGAATAACCCATAAGTCTTGTTTGTAACTAAAAAACTAAAAAACCGTCAACATTGCTGGTTATGTTGCTCCTTTGCCATATGGTACTATCACAGCTTTGGTAATTTCTTATTTGATTTTCTTTTGGTAACCCACAAGAAATGTATCATCTGATGTTTTATACTGGCCTTGCAAAAAAATCTTTCAATTCATCCCAAAGGAAATGTTTTGTTCCTGTTTTGACACCTGGTGATTTAAAGCTAATTTTATTCATTCTACTGATAGTCTACTTTGAGGAAATGTGATCATCTGACTAGAATGCATAATAGTATTTACTAGCAGGAGGGTTATTTAATTATTATTGTAAGATCAGGCATCTTAATTTATCAAATTTCAGTTAGTCAACAGGCCAGAACTAGGGATCAGAACCTTAATAAATGTGAACAGGGTCCGATGGAAAGTTTTCAGATCCACAATTGGTGGGAGTGGGGACGGGAACAGACCGGACTGGAGCAGCCAGCTGTTGGATGGTGTAGGAGGGTTCAGGGACAGGGCTGTGGGAACCTTGGGGTCTACTCTGGCACTGTGTAGTGGTGAGGATCGCTTGATGCCTACTCATTGAGTTGGGGCTCTGGGTGGGTTCTCCTCCACTGCTGGGCAGACTTTATGCCGGTGAGCTTGTGTGGGAATTCTCTTTTGTAGAGCAAAAGTGCTCTGGCACATGTAGGCAATCAGCTCCTCAATATGGGGAAAAAAATAAATATATAGAACTGAATTGAATTATATTTGAGCATGTTTCTTAAAAATTTGTAAAAATACTTTTGAACTTAATTAATACAACAAAAATAAAATAAAATGTCATGTTGTAAGATCATAAGTACAACATGGTTAGCAGATAATGAACGTTTCAGTAAAACTGAGCTAAAGTCCGGTTCCCTCCGATTTCAGCCCGTTTGCTGTTGCGATGACCCAGATAACTGGTAATTTGCACATACAACATGGTTTGTTTACATGTATGAAATTAAAGAAAGGGTAAATGGCAATGGGTTTATCCAGGGCCATTGTGATTAAAAACAAATAATTATCCGACACAATACGTCATTAAAAACTCATTAAAATCTGATTTATTTTATTACATTACACTTTTTTGTATTGTTGTGAACTAAATACACATTTGTTTTTTCTTCAATCTTTGACCATGTTTCAAAATATAATTTGTAGTCAAACAACAATTTACAATGTGTTTTCCAGATCAACAGAAGAGGTCATTGCCCTGTTCATTTCCATTGCATTTGTAGTCGATGCTGTTAAAGGAACAGTCAAAAGTAAGTTTAACCAGCCTTTTTTCTCTCTTTTTTACAACACTGCAGTCTGAAACTGTTTTTAATGCTGCTTCTGCTTCCATATTTCCATTGTGATAATTAAGACCCCATACTCCTCTCTGCAGTGACTTTCATCACAAGCAAATCTCCGATGTCAGTTTCAAGTAGACAGAAGCTTTTTACCAATGGAGTCATTTGGAAATAACTGCAATAAACTCCTATATGGTATATTAGCGGTGTCATTTTAATGTTGTCATTTGCTCAAGCTACTTGTTAATTATGGCTGTCATTGCCTGAAAAATCTTTTGTTGACTACAAGTGGCAAGATCTCTCCAGCTCATCAATTAGTCATCTCAACTAAAACCTGATCTTTTTTCCGCTTATATTGTTCTTCCTTTACAGCCATCTGCAGACGGATCTTTACCAATCTATTGTTTACTTTATTTTTTTCAGTACAAAAGAGTTTATCTTCATTAGCTATTCATATATAATTCACAGACAAAAAAGCATAAAAGAAATTATTGAATAATTTGTGTTAAATGCCTTCTAAAGTTCACTATATTTTTAAGCTGCTGTCAATTTTTCTGACCCAGCTTGCAGAATAATCGTATCACTTAGGCTTTTACTCCAGCTCGTCCGGCTTTACTATAAATATTTAAGTTTCAATTTACAAATTGATTATGTTAGTCTGTCATTTATTTAGAATGTGACTTTGTACTGTTGTGGAGATTGCGAGAGTAGTAGTTACATTTCCAGAATGCACTCCAAGCTCTCATATTGTACATTCAAGCTCTAGTCTGCTTAGTTTTCTTTATACCCCCAGAGGTCTGTTGCCTTACAAAAGTATTCATTGACTGTGAACTTAAACTAAAATGTTGGAACTTTGAAACCACCAAGTCCAGTATGCTTTTTTTACACAGCAGAAGAAGAAAGCTCCCATTGAAATAATGCCATAAAAATTGTTTGTTATTTGAGTCCATGTCGGGGGCACAGCAACCATATATATAAGAGGGTGCTCCAGTCAAAAGAGAACAAAATAAAACTTTTTGGTCTAAATGTAAATCTCTAGGTGACGAATACTAACCCTACACATAACCCTTAACTCACCATCCCGTTGATGAATAATGCCTGCTGCAGGATAATACTGTTGGGATTCTTTAATTCAACTGCATCAAGAAACCAAGTTTGAGTAGATATAAAAATAGAGCTAAAAATGATGAACGACTTGAGATTGGGGTACGGCTTCAGCGTCCAGTAGGACAAAGACCCTTAAAATACAGCCAGAGCTGCAGCGGAGAGAATCTTCTTGTGTTAAAATGGCAACGTCAAAGTCAAGACCTAAACCCTATCAGGAATCTATAACAGGACTGGAACATGACTGTTCACATATGTTCTCCATCAAATCTAACAGCGTTTGAGTTATTTTGCACAGATTTTAGGTTTTAAAACATTCAAAGCTGATACAACCATACAACAAAAGTCTTGCAAGGGTTGGTCGGTCACATAAAATCACAGTGAAATGCATCGGAGCTTGTTGTTGTATAACAAAATGTGAAAAGGTTCAAGGGGTCCAAATACCTTTGCAGGACAAAAACTGCTTTCAAAAAAGGGTTTAAGAACCCTGTTTTAACGTTCTGAAAAGTATCTAAAGTCCATTTCCACTTGATCACTGTGAATTTCATTTCAGTCTTTCAGAGGTACTACCATTCAACAGCTCCGGATAACAGGAGCATAGAGTTTCCTCAGGGTGGAGACCTGCAGGGGGGAAACAGGACTGAGGTGATGGTCGGGTCGGCGTTCAATGCTCTGCCTGAATCTTTCATTCAGTGCACTCGAGAAAGGCCTGTCCTTTGCCTCCTGCTGATGCTCGGGACATTATGGATGGGCTATACCCTCTACCAGTTCAAAAGAAGGTACATTCAGTATTAATGTGCTGGGGCACTTGAAAGATTAATAACGGGAGAACTTTAAATCATGTTTAGGTGGGAGCACTGCCTGCTCGGATGAATACTGCAGAGCAGGGCCTTGCCAGGAATGTTATTGCTTACAGGAACTTTCCAGACAGAACTTGCAAAGCTCACTTTTCTGTCGAAGCTTTAGTACCAGTCTGTGATTTAATAAGCATTAATATTCTACTACTGATTGCTCTCCGTAATCAAATCAACCTCAAAGCTATATTCAATTGTGTAAGCAAGAGGCGGAGTAAGGTACTTAAGCAGTGTCAGGATTGCAGCCATTGTCCTTGTCTTGTCCACAGTAATTGTATTCCACCATTATTTGTCTCTCCTTGCTCACGCCACTTTCCGTTCTCTCTCTGTCTCTGTCTCTCAGTCCGTTCCTGCATGCCAAAGTGAGAGAAGTGCTGTCGGACTGTGCCCTGCCGATCTCAGTGCTGCTGTTCTCCTTCATTGGCTCCTACATTTTTAGCGACATCAAGCGTTAGTATCATTTTGTTTACCTTACTGGATATTTTGGACCAGATTGCTGAATAAAGCTATAGCCTGCTTGTTTACTTACAGAATGCGAGCAGAAAAGAGCCACAGAAAAATTAGTTTGTAGTTTGAGTAAAGCAGAAATTGATGTTTTTAGGTTTGTGACATGACAAAAAATTAGATTAGTACCCACCAAGCCAGATATAATTGATCAAAGCTTTATATTTAATAGTATTTAAATGTGAAGTTGGAGCTTACTGTTTGACTGATGAGTGACTCAATGTGAGCACACCTGCAATGGAAGAAGAGATTCTTTTAAGATACAATAAGCCGTTGCAGTGGTGCATCTGTTGATCCCAGCTGTCACTTCATCACTGGCAACTCAGTCACTAAAGCAGAAAATCAATGCACTGTGTCCACTGATCTTAGTTAGCTTTCTAATCTCTATGGACTGGCAGGAAATAATCCATAGTTTTTTACTCTAGAAAGTTCCTAAATGCTCCCAAATCAACCATAGCAGTTATCCTGGTTTTTCAGTCCATCCATCAGAAGTGGTGCATAGCACCTTAAACATCTGAAGTTCAACATTCCAAGTTTTCTTCACCAAAAATGAAAAGGCTTTCAATTTTGAGGATTATGTTTGTGAATATTTGCCATCCATGTAATTTACTACCTACTTACTATGATAGTTGAAGATTTGGCTCTTTTGTTGTGTATATACGCTAAAACAACGTAATTAGCTATTTTTGGGTTGTACGTTCTAGTAGCCCTACTTATTATACATTATTGGCCCCAGGTTTTCCTTTGCTCTCTTTCATTACCTGTCAAGTTTGGAGTTTTTTTTTTTGTGGACCGGAGTGCAGGTAAGAGTTCTGGAGTCTCATATAGGATGAAGGTGATTTATTAACCCTTCAAGCAGGGGCGTAGCTATGGGTTGGCCCATCCCACTTTCAATCAGAGCCCACCCAATGAAGTGGCTTTCCTTTGGGGGAAAAAAAAATAAATAAATAAATTAAAAAAAAAAAAAAATATATATATATATATATATATATATATATATATATATATATATATATATACACAGGACTGTCTCAGAAAATTAGAATATTGTGATAAAGTTCTTTATTTTCTGTAATGCAATTAAAAAACATGAAATGTCATACATTCTGGATTCATTCCAAATCAACTGAAATATCACAAGCCTTTTATTGTTTTAATATCGCTGATTATGGCGTACAGCTGAAGAAAACTCAAAAATCCTATCTCAAAATATTAGAATATTTCCTCAGACCAAGTAAAAAAAAAATTATAACAGCAAAACAAAATCAAACATTTGAAAATGTCCATTAATGCACTCAGTACAGGGTTGGGAATCCTTTTGCACAGATTACTGCATCAATGCGGCGTGGCATGGAGGCAATCAGCCTGTGGCATTGCTGAGGTGTTATGGATGCCCAGGAGGCTTCAATAGCGGCCTTTAGCTCATTTGCATTGTTGGGTCTGGTGTCTTTCAGCTTCTTCTTCACAATACCCCACAAATTCTCCATGGGGTTCGGGTCAGGGGAATTGGCAGGCCAATCAAGGACAGTAATGCCATGGTCAGTACACCAGTTACTGGTGGTTTTGGCACTGTGGGCAGGTGCCAGATCTTGGTTGTGCAGCGTTTCCTGCCATATTTCCCCCTTCCAACACACTTTTTGTGAATATGCTTTGAAACTGCACTCTGTGAACAGCCTGCTCTTTGAGAAATTTCTTTTTGTGTCTTACCCTCCTGATGGAGGGTGTCAATGATGGTCTTCTGGACAGCAGTCAGATCAGCAGTCTTCCCCATACTTGTGATTTAGTTTACTGAACCAAGCTGAGTGTTTTTCAAGGCTCAGGAAACCCTTGCAGGTGTTTCGAGTTAATTAGACGATTCAAGTGATTAGTTGAATAGCCTACTAGTATACTTTTTCACGATATTCTAATTTTCTGAGACAGTCCTGTATATATATATATATATATATATATATATATATATATATATATATATATATATATATATATATATATATATATATATAGGGATGTCACTTATAGTCATCATAAAGATCATCATAAAGTAAAATGAATCAGAACTGAATTGAATTTATGCTTTTCCCAAACATGAAAACAGCAAGCTTCATGTTCTAGTTCTCAGTAAACCAGCGGCACAGAGAAAGTTATTCTCCCAAGAGCCACGGGACTGTAATAAGCCAAATGCAAGGAGATGTTGGAAACATCACATTTGTTAAGAAACCGTCAGCATGTGAAGGTGGTGTTGGATATTGTCATGATGTGTGCCAAACGGGGACATTCCTCTTAGGCGGCACAGATAAACAGAAGAGCACCGGATTATTTTTTGGGGTAGGTGTGCTGTGGGGCTGCTATGTCGCCTTGCGCTAGAATTCAGGAGCACGTACTCAATTTAGTCAGATGTAAATGTCGGTGCGTACTTTTAAGGGGCATTTTTAGGGTCTTGTAACATTGGGAGCTTCAGCACAGACCCCTCATTCCTCTTTAAAAAGAGAGCTTTACAGTCTGTTTTTATGCATTTTCCCCACAATGTTTATCCCTCTTACACAGCGCAGAACTGAAAAGAAGAATTGTTTCCGCTCCCCTCACCACCTCAGCCTAGTATCATTGAACATAGATTATGCTGGGAAAGGAGAATCAGTTCCAAAACAGTCTATTGTTTTTCTATAGCCATCTAGGCTGTGTAGAAAATTGAGATGCAGTGAAGTGCAGAGTGTAAAGGGCTGCGGCTATACTTATAGAATTTGGGGATACGACATAAAAGTGTGTTTTCCTATATTGCTATTTCCTGTATGTTTAAGACTGTTGCTAGTGGGTTAAAGGCGAAGCAGGAGTCCATGCCTCACTGGGTCCGATTCGAGCACAAAGATAAAACATCTGTTAGGAGAAAACTCAGCCTTCGGCATGAGTGCTTACACACCTGTGCAAATAAAAGGTAAATAATGTCTGGTCAAGTTGGAGGTTGACAACAAACCTGTTGTTGTGAAAGGAGATGACAACGGTTTCTGCAGTCTTCCATTAGGGGGCGATTGCCCTCACAACTCTTGGAAAGAAGCTGTTTCTAAGTTTATTTGTTTTGGATTTAATGCTTCTGAAGTGTTTACTTGATGGGAGAGGGGCAAACAGCTCATTGCCTGGGTGGGTGGGATCAGTGGAGATGTGTCTGGGCCTTCTTTGGACTCGTTCTGGATGAATTGAGTCCAAAGCCTGCAGACGGCATCCCACAATCCCCTGCACTGTTCTCACCACCCGTGCTAAGTCCTTCCTCTCCTGGACTGTGCAGCTCCCATAACATACAGTTATGCTGATACATAAAACACTCTATGGTAGCTCTATAGAAGTTCTTCAGCAGTTTAGTGGGAAGTCCAGTCCTTTTCAGTTTCCTGAGGAAGAAGAGCCGTTGTTGGGCCTTCTTCATAAGGTGGGAGGTGTTTATGGACCAGGAGAGGTCAGAGGAGATGTGGATGCCCAGGAATCTAATGCTGTCCACACGCTCCACCACCTCCCTCTCTACGCGTGTTCAGTCCTCCTAGACCTCCTGTAGTCTATTATTACCTCCTTGGTCTTATTCGCGTTCAGGATCAGGTTGTTCGTGGAGCACCACTGTGTGAGCTTGCTGACCTCATCCCTGTAGTGGGTCTCATCATTGTTGGAGATGAGACCCACCACAGTGGTGTCATCCGCAAACTTCACCACTGTGTTTGTGGGATATATAGCAGAACAGTCCTGGGTGAAAAGGGTGAAGAGAGCAGGGCCGAGGACACAACCCTATGGTGGGTTAAGGATTAGTGGAGCAGATGTGCGTTTCCCTATCCTCTCCACCTGGGGCCTGTTGGTGAGGAAGTCACTGATCCAGGAGCTGAGAGGTGTGGATAATCCCATGTTGTGGAGGTTCAGAGCCAGCATGTCTGGGAGCACGGTGTTGAATGCTGAGCTAAAGTCCATGAAGAGCATCCTAACATAGGTGTTGGGATGCTGCAGATGAGTCAAAGCTGAGTGCAGTGCCAACGAGACAGCGTCCCCTTGGAGAAATTCTCCCTGTAGGCAAACTGCAGGCTGTCCAGGCCAGCAGGGATGGCGTCCTTGATGTACTTTAGGAGGATTCTCTCGAAGCGCTTCATGATGACGGGGGTCAGAGCAATTGGACGATAGTGATTGAGGCAGGTGATGATTGGTTTCTTGGGGACAGGCACGATGACAGATGATTTCAGACAGGGAGGAACCATGGAGAGCTGCAGGGAGAGGTTGAAGATGTCCAGAAAGACCCCTGCTAGTTGGTCAGCACATGATTTAAGTGTCCTGACACCATGTCTGGACCTGCAGCCTTGTTGGTTTCAGGGAAGAGGTCACTTGGTGCAGCTGCAGGACGAGAGGCTGATGGTGCTCCTCTGGCTGATGTTCAAGTTCCCTGCTGCTTGGAGAGTCAAAGCGTGCAAAGAAGCTGTTTAAAGTGTCAGGGAGAGCCAGGTCATTGCTCAGCCTCGGGTTGCTGCGATTGTAGTCCGTGATGTTTCTAATGCCTCTAAACCTGTCCTGTGGATTGTTGCTGCTGAAGTGGTCCTCGGTGCACTGCTTGTACCTTTGCTTGGCCTTCTGGATGCCTTTTTTAAGTTCACTTCTAGCCAGTCTGTCTCCAGATCTGAACGCTGCATCCCGGGCCTTCAGCAGGACCACACCGAGCTGTCCACCCGTGGTTTCTGGTTAGAAAACACAGACTGTCTTTGTGGGTAGGACAGCATCAGTGCAGAAGTAGATATAGAACAGCACAGATGATGTGTAGCTTTTTAAGTCAGTATCCTCTTTAAATCATTGCAGTCTGTGTCCAAAACAGTCCTGTAGAGCTGAGCAGGCCTCTTCTGTCCAAACCTGAATGTTTTTTGTCACCAGTCTGATTCTGCAGATCATTGGCTTGTAGGCAGGAATTGGGGTCCAAAGAGATGTGATCTGATGAACCGAAGTGAGAAGCTGCAGCAGCTTTGTATGCTCCTGGGATGTTACAGTAAACTTGACCTTATGTATTACTGTCTCTGGTCGGGAACTTAATGAATTTATGGAACTTGGAGAGCACAGGCTTTAGATTAACATGGTTAAAATCCTCGACAACGATCTCAGCCGCATCTGGGTAATTGTTCATTTGGCCGGTAACACAGCAGTAAAGCTGTATACTGTATAATCATTGTATACTGCAATGATTATCATAGAGCTGAGCTCTCTAGCCAGTTTAAATGGTCTGCACTTAACTGCAAGGTATTCCAGGTCAGGTGAGCAGAAGGTTCCAACGGTCTTTGCCGTTGTGCACCAGGCATTGTGAATATAGATCGCCAGTCCTCCTCCTCTGCTTTTCTCAGCGGTCACTGTCTGATCTGCCCTGAACAACATGCACTCCTCCAGCCCCACCACTTCGTCAGAGACACTGCCATCTAACCATGATTCTGTGAAAACGCTACACAGCAGTCCGTCTTACGTGCAGCGATTCTTAACCGGATCTCATCAAGTTTGTTCGCGAGGGATCTTACGTTGGCCAGAGTGAGGCTCGAAAGTGTTGGTCTGTATGGGTTAGCTTTTAGCCAAGTCAGCAGGTCTGCCCAGCTGCCTTGCCATCTCATTCTTCGCTTACCCCAATTCCTGGTCCTCCAGAGCGGGTAGAGTGGAGCCTCTGTTGTCCGTTGCAGATCGGGATGAATAAAGTGCAGTTTGGACGGTTGGTACGGTCTGTACGCTCCGGGGTTCCAATCATCTCTCTTATATTGTATTAGAGGTTGGAGTGGTAATAACACAAGTAAGACAAAAACAAAGAAAATAAGCCGGAGCGCCTTGGCTGCTGCAGAGTCCTGCGCCGCCATCTTGAGGATCATGCGTAAAGACGCAGCGTAACAACCACCGGCGAACTGTATTTCTCGCTTTTTTTAACTGTTAACTGTAATATTGTGTTTAATAAAAGAAAAGAAAATAACAGACGTTTTCCATTCATTAAAAGTTACGTGTGTCCTGGGCATCTGGATCAATGAAGCGGTGGCTGTTTCTGAGTGACATTGCGTTCAGAAACAGAAATAATGACTTCGATAGGCTGCCGCAGATTGAATGATCCAGAAGCTACTCTGCTATGTTTGTGGCTCTAAATCATCTAACAGGTGATGATGGGTCCTGATTATTTTTTTCCGCTGACTTGAACAGAGAAGATCTTTTCTCTTTCTCCTCAGCCTGTATCTTCTCCATAGTGAACTTACAAACGTGCTACTTACAAATAAACTTACTTTCAATTACAATTATTTGGCCCACCCAGTTTTTATTAGGCCCAGCCAAAATGCAATTTCTGGCTACGCCACTGCCTTCAAGGTCTAATGCCTTTTTAGGGGCAAATTTATTTTTTTATTTAACATTAATGTTATAACTCCATCTTAAAAGTTTCAGTCAAGTGGTATACATCCTTGTTTCATGGACAAGCTGAAGCTTTATTTTTTAGGCCAAATGTGTAAAAAAGAAAGCTCCCAGTAAATCCTAAAAGAAGTATCCAAAGAAAAACTACTACTAGAAATGTGAGTTTTATATGGTCTATCCACATAACATATTTATCTGCACAATGCTTGAATAAACTCTGTGAGGGGGAAACCAAACTTTCTCTAATGGATAAAAACGAAACACAAGAGCATAGTGCATACGTTTTTTTTATCCAGATTTACTCTGAATTTATATATTTTACTTTATTTATTGTATATAACCATTAGGTTACTTTTCAACTGGATCCAGCCGCACAAAGTAATCCAGCTCCTCATCTCTCTATGACAGGTGTGTCTTCTGCTCATGGATGCTTCTGTGTTAGTTGACCTCAGGAGCTGTGATATCATTTCCTGTTCAGCAAATACTTTCGTGAAGTCAAATAAATCTTTCCAGTAAATGTATGACAATCTGTGTAATTATGCACAATAAACCTTCATAAAGGGCCGTTGTTTTGCTGATTTGATTTGATTTGATTTATAGCCTTTTATAGCGTCTTACAAATTCATGCAAGCTAATACCTTGTCGTGTAATACTCTTTGGCCTGTGCATTCTGCACTCTGATTGGAGAACCTTGCACCAAGACGCATGCTAGCATTGGACGCTGATTTTCACCCGCTTGCTACACGGGTTAAGGAGAGCAAACAACTATGTCGGTGGTATCAGTGGAAAGGCTAAGATCTCACGTTTCGGATGCAAAAAAAAGTGTATAGCTCTTAAGGATCAAAAGATACAAATGTAAAACATACTCTGTGAGGTCGTGTACCCCCTCATAGACCTCAAAAGGTTAAATAACCAAAATAACAAAACTTACAGACAGGTAGGTGAAAACAAGAACCAGGAACACAACAAGGTGGAGACAAGAACAGGGGTAGCATAACGGGGGACCTGTCGATGAGAGCTGTCTGAAGAAATAGGGGAACTGAAAAAAGGAAAGACAGGTGGAACAATTGGCGTAGGCGGTGTGCATAAAGGTAATTAAGCAGAAGGGGAGAGAGCAATGAAAGAGGGGGAAAAGAGCACGAAAACATGATGAATCAACAGATCTAACCAAAAGAACTCACTAACAGAACTAATAACAGGTATATAGGAAAATAAGGGTCTAACAGAACTACTTCAATAATAACGAAAAGATAGACTGACAAATAAACAATACTAAAGGGAGAAAGCAAGTATTGTAGGATCCTCAGGAACCTAACACTAAGTAATCAAACCCATGGGGATCCTGGAAGGATTTCAGACTCTTCCCAAAAATCTTGAGAAATAAAGTTTATCCATCCAGTACTATTATTCAGTACATAGTTTCTGATCTTCTTTTGGCAGTCAGTATTTAACATGTATTAATAATTGTTAAACAAAGATGGAAAAAAATATGTGTGAATAACTAAACCATTACTAACTCATTGAGTAGCTGATAGACTCCCCTCTAGCAGCAATCATTTGAAGAAGTCAGTGTCTATCTCTATGTCCATCTCTCCATAAGACAAGGCACATTTATTTGTATAGCACATTTCAGTGACAAGACCATTCAAACTGCTGTACATGAATAGAATATAAGAAAAGAAAAACACAGAGAGAAAACTACGTTGCAGTGGCATAATAAAGGCAGGTAAAGAAAAGTTGGACTACTAACTTAAACAAGGGATGTTTCAGTTAAGGGTTGAAATATATTCAAAACAGTGGAGATAAAGGTGCCTCGATGCTTTTAGGCTTACATAGTTTTTGGCATGAAATCAAATGTTGCTTTTAGGCATATATTTTAAATGGTTCTCCCTATGGAGAGAACAATTCTCTAGAACTCTCTTCCCATTCCATTGTGTGAACTTTCATGTTTGACTCAGAATAATTGGGGGGATATCCATTTCAAAATGTATCCACGTCTGGACTCTTAAATGTATATTTCAGGATGTTTTCATTCTTATTGATACTAATTGCCTTGACTTAATATGAGAAATATTCATGATGGTCTTTAAAAAAAGAAACAATTAAAAGAAAGAAATCAACCACAAGGTACCCAAGCATGTTAACACAAGTTGCCAAAACAGTGATTATCTTATGTTTGGAACACTGAACTTAGACATCAATACTAAATACAAATTTACATAAAAGAAGAAAATAACAATATCCAAGTCCCCAGCTTGAATGTGAGCTCATACAAAAATTTATATAGCCATTTATCAAGTGTGGAGTAGGAGAGAGTCAAGAAAAATGTCTGGCAGCAGCTGGGATTTGAAACTACTGTGTGACAACACCTGTTTGGCAGTTATTTGCCCAATTGACCAACAAAAATGTCATTACAAAATAAAATTCTGGCAGCATTCAGCTAGATCTAATTTGGCTTGGGTTTTGACCAGCATTATTACTCTGATGCACATGTGTCATTGCTACCTTTTCTCTAAATTGCTTTCTTACAGTAGCAAGCAGTGCTATGAAACAGCCACAGTGATTGGAAGCAACTTAAAATTTGCCCTTTTTACACATTATCAGTTCTTGAGGATTTAATGGTATTTAAATAATGTAGCCCTCAAAATATTATTACAAGGACAACATGTGCCCCACCTTTGAAACGCTGTAAGTCCTTTTACAGTTAGGTTTGGTTTGTTACAACAACAAAAACAACCTATTTTGCACATTCTGAGTGGGATAAGTTAAATAGCAAATATGCAATTATATATTACAATTACTAAGTTATATATTAACATTAATTAAAATGCAAATATACAACCCTCTTCTTTCATTTGCCTCAGACACCGGGGAAGCAAGTACTCTGTGTTGTGGCTGCTTATCATGTATACAGTTGTACACAAGGAAAGTCTGCAGAGAGCAGTTATTGAGATGTCAAATAATGTGATCTCTAGATATCATTAGACTTTTTGTACTGATATAATTGCATATATAGAAACCAAGATAAAACTTTTCTAACCACAGAAACCTCATATTTCTGCACAGCTGGCATTCATAGTCGCCTCTGGTCTGGCTTCTATCTCCAGTGGAGCTATCTGTCGTGGTTTTCGCCTTTTGTTGTTCTTGCCTTTGAAATTAAGAACTGTGAGTCAAAGTTCAAAATTAATGAGACAAGAAGTGTTTCAGAGGAACTCACTTCACATATTAGCCTCTTTACCCATTCCTGTTCAAACATTCACCAACTTCCAGAAACGTTGTGGAAAGTAAGAGCTTATTCTATTATTTCTGTGTCGCAAGCAAGAGAACAACACTTCCATTTAGCATAACCCCATTAAAACTGTTAGACAGGTCTTTTTTTTTTTCCGACAAGGCAATCCATTGTTGTAGCAATGGCATGTTGGATTATGCTTTTCCATATCATATGCCATTACTCCATTAATGCATATATGTACCACCCAGTGGCGGCTGGTGGAAAAAAATCTTGGTGGGGCTGGCCAATAGATTTCCCTACCTAACGCAGTACATGCATTCAAATTAAAAGTCGGAAAATTACGATTCCACAATAAGCATTTCATTCCCTTCACAGAATCAGCAGTTTACAGATACATTCAACTATTTACAGCTAGATGTTTAGGTCTTAATTTGGAAAGGAACAGTATGAAATACAACACTCAAATTCCCTACTTGTCACCAAACACACAAAGTAGGCATACACCATACTGTACTGCCATTATCTTCAGCCAAACAGTTTCACAATGACACAATGGGTTTCACAACACAACACAACAGAATTTCAAAATATGAAAAAAATCATCAGCTGACAAAATTATTTACATGATACAATGTTCACAGTACCTTCCAAAATCCTTTCACTCTCTTCAAAGCAAATAGCCCAACATTCAAACTCACTCACCACATGACAAAATGTGTGTCTCTCTCTCTGTCGTCGTCGCCGTAATCTCTACGTCACTGCCTGACTGGCTACTAGCTACATCACCTATTTATATTAAAACGGCTTGCCATATTGGTATATATCCTAATTTTTTATTTATATAATTATTTAAGTAGAACAATGACTAGTGCAAAATTAAGTTGTATTTACCGGAGATGAAGTGTAGACTGCAAATTCTGTCGTGGTATGATGGCTCCCCCAGTCCATTGGGGTTGTCTGCCTGCATCCTTTTCATTGAAATTATCCATTTCTTTCTTCTTTCTTCATCCTTCGGTAAACGAAAGAAACGTACAAGCGACGATTTGGAATGCCTCTGTGTGCAACCGGTAGCACAACAAATCGTAGGCATTGTTTAGATTCCAAAAATAAACTAAAAGCACGCTCTAATTCACCCATTTTGTCACGCTGGTAGGCGAAAACGGTAATGTTTTTGCCTACCAGCGGGACCCGGATATAACGCGGATGTAGCTCGTGACGTCACGCGTGAATTGGTCTATATCACTGTGTGGCAGGGGCAAAGACTCCAGGAGCCCCAAAGCCATTCATTTTGGCAATGCTAATTGGCCAAATATTTATAAATTTTCCCTAGCAACGGTATACGATTGGTTATTTCGCTACACTTCTAGGGCGCTTTGGATCAGCGCCCTAGAAGTGTAGAAGAAGAGAAATGATCTTTCTGTCGGTGGAAATGCACTGTTAAATGAGAGTCAATTGGTAGAAGTGTTTTAATAATTCATATTACATGTAGCCACATACCATTAAGTAAAAACTGACATTGATAATACTTTTAAAATCTATATATATTATTACTTTTCCCCTCCACATCTACGGAGGGCAGCGCCCGTGCGCCCCCTATGGGCCAGCCGCCACTGGTACCACCACATCTACTTGACTAGATCTGAAGCACCGTGTTGGGTCAGGCTGGTCAGAGGGCTGGTCCACAAAATTCAGAATGAACACTCTCTAGTACCCAGCCAGCCCCAGGAACACAATCTCTGTTTTGGTCCTGGACCAAAGGCAGGTAGCGACGATTGTAGTCTTCTCCACCTGAGGCCGTACCTGTTCACAACCCGGGTTGTACCCCAGATACTGTACCTCTTCATCCAACCGTGCACTTCTTTGCACTGGCTTTGTAACCCAAAAAACTCCATCCTGAGGCACTGAAATGACACCTCTATTAATGAGGAGAGCGGCAGCTGGCTGGCATTGAGGGCTTGCCAGGAGTACGTATCCCGCATGAATGCCCGGCCAATAAAAATTGAGCCATTATTTGGTTCTGTGTTTTCACATATCTCATATGGCCGACCAGCGTGTTATGAGCTGCCTAAAACAAACATTTCTGATGGATCTCTGGCACCAACAATTGGGTGTTAGATTAAACAGACTGAGTGTCAAAACTCACCCTATACAGCTTATTCCTAATAATGCAAAGTAACACTGCTGCAAAATCACTGTTTGTCTTTCCACCTGAGCCTGATGCAGTTCCAGCTGCTGGAAGTTCTTCTCTGCATGTTTGCTGTACAGGATGCCCACATCAGACATGAACTGAACCCGAGCCACCAAGGGTTGCTGTGAAAATGGCTTCTTTTTTTGTGCTGCTGTGGCAGCTATTGTGGCAGCTGTGCCACTGTAGGGAAAAACATAAGGTAAAAGGGCTGTGCAACTCTGGTCTGTGGCCAGTCTGATGGGTATCTCGAATAAACTGCCAATGATCTGATTTATTTTAGAGGCTTAAAAAAACAAAGAAAAAAAAACATCAACTATGTGACATAATACGATTCACCATTCAATGCCACAGCAGTTTGGTTACATTTATTTTAAACTAAAAGGTGTGATTCGGTTTGACACAATAAAACAAAATAAAGAAATTATAAAATTCTTGTTGTATCCCTTAGTTTTTTTGTGTCTTTATCATCATTACCTTGTGATCTGTTATGTCAGTATGGTTATGTAGTATTTAGTTCATCCTTTTGGTTTATTGTCTTACATATGTTTTGTGTTCTGTTCCCAGCGTATTCTAGTTTTTCCCTTGGGTTAGTATTTTTCTTCTGCCCTAGGTGAAGAGCTCTTTGTGTCATGGCTCAGCTCTCTCTGTGTTAATTTGTCTACCTCAGTTTTCCTGCTTCCATTCTGCCCAAATGCTTGTCATTGCCTTCTGATTAACTCACTGGCTTTCTGTAGCTGCATTTTCATTACAAATGTGCACCAAACTTTGTTGTTACTTTGCTGTTGTCGAAAAACACAACTTCACAACCCCGGTGTTTCCATTAAAAAAGAAATGCAATTAAAATCACACGTGAATAAGTTTGTTCACATGATAACTCATTAAAAAACATGGTGGTGACAGATGTAAACTCTTAGATGAGATATTCATATTCCACCCAGGGCTCTAGCGCTCATCATTAGCTATCATAGAAGATGTTGGGGTCTTACTGGGGTGTTGGAGCAATAAGCCCTTCATACTTGAGAGCGGCTACGCATGCACCTTTTTTGGAAAATTTTAGACAGAGGTTTCACAGAAGAACTATGGATTCAACACTTCCTGTCATCTCTTTCGTCTTTTTCACCAGTTTTAACTAGGTTTGTTTCGATACCAGTTTTTTACAGAGTACAAGTACGAGTACTTAAGTTTAGATACTTGCCGGTTCCAAGTACCGATTCTGAGTACCTAATAAATTGGTACTTATAGATCACAAATAACTTAATAATATCATTGACCACTGAAAACGACTGACCATCAAGGGCGATGAATTCGGTTAGAGCTTCAGTTATCTTCTCTCCTTCTTTTCCTTTTGGAGGGTCAGCGAACAACCTCTTGGTGTATAGCACCACTACCCGGAGTCTAGCGTTTGAGTTGCAGCATAGCCCAGCCCAGGAGGAAAATTGGTATTGATTCAGAGTATCGGGTTGCTTTTACAAGCTTTTATGAGTACTCCACGCTGTTATTGGGCCCGATACCGATATCGGTATCGAGGCACCACTAGTTTTAACATCCAGTTGACGATCACGTGACACGTGTGTTGCGAAAAACTGTTTCCATTTCAGCTTTGCGAAATACTCCAATGTGTTTCCATTTAGCAAATTTATTTTCGTAATTACAATTTGCGGATTGGTCAGTGGAAACACAGCTGGTGCCATTCTCCACATTTCCCTTAGTATTTTAAGTTGTGGGTTTTCATGGGTAATGGAGTTCTCCCATTACCTCCATTACTCTGTTACTTCCATGATCCATGCCTTCCTCTCCCCGTGCCTTGCTCTAAGTTTTTGTATTTTTGGGATCATTACATTTTTCAACTCATCATGATACTGCCGAGTTCTTGGCTGCACTTTGGTCCCACAACCTTAAAAACACGGAAATTCTGTTGAATGTACCTAAATAATTACCTTATTAAAACAACAACCTTTCATAGACAGGTCTATTTCTACCAATTCCGGTGCACTTTTAATTGAACATGACTTACAATGAACAAAAACACTGAGGCTTGATGCAATATGATAAAACCTTTCATTAGCACTCATTCAGTAACTCAACAGTGAGCAAAGATGCATTTTCTATGTCATGATATGAATACATAAAGCTAGTTTTCATGAAAAAAGTATTTCATATTTTGCTGATTTGTAATATCAGTATCACTTATGAAAGGTAACTTAATTTCATCGAGGCAGTTCAGCTATGCTGAAAAGCTGGCTCTTAGGTTTTTCTGAAAAACTGAGTTAATACAAAATCAAAACATGCGGTTTTCAGCAGTACATTAAGGCTTAATAAGACTGTAATTGCTTCTCAAAAATTGTCAGAAAGGAAAACAGGAAAAAAGTTGACCTCACCACTCCTTGTCCAAAACAAATCCAAATCTGAGGCAGGTATAGCTGGGTTACAGGGGGACCTCTAAATTCACAGCAGCCCACTATCTCAAATGTGTAATAAGGGAAGTTATAATAAGTTATCGTTAGCTGCTGTGTGCATTTTCATAGTCTCCGCCATCTTTATCCTTATTGTTGTTGTTTGTGGCACAGGTTTTACTGTGGCACCACCTCGTTAGTGGTGGTAACCATCATTTTCTTTTTACACCCAAAATCAAATAAATGGATGGAACATGTTTCAAAATAAAAACATAGGGATTTATTATTAAATGGATAAAGCTTTGTCAGATTAAGGACATGAAAACCAATACATCTAGATTTAATCCTCAAAACTGCACCTTCTCATAGCTGCTGTACCAATGCACTCACATCTTGTACATGTGCTTCCGTTTATTTATGGTTGATCTTAACATTCCTGTAATATAAAACTACCTGGATTCTTTCCCAAAAACAGTCCACCAATTGGAGTACTAGTTACTTAAGGTTTTGTTTTTCACAAACACACTCATGAAGAAAGTGTAGTCAGCCTCTTTTGTCTCTCCTGGGCCTCAGATAAACAACAGGAAGACTGCTTAGACATATGCATCTGCCCCAAGATTCTGTTTGATAATGGCCTACCTACAGTGCTTCTTGCTGTCAGAAAGGGGGTTTTAAAAGGTATTTTACAGCTCTGCTCAAGACCAGCAATCTGCCAAAACTGCTGCTTGTATAGAGGTGGTCACACCTGCTGAGATCAGTTGACTAAGAGCTTTAACTGACAACAGCTAGCTGCTACCTAGCTTCCTAAATCCTATGGAAAGTGCAGCGGATGGGAGAATGCTAAAATAATTATGATAATAAAAATAAAAATTTCTTCATTTACATTAGAACAAAATGTGCTTCTTACACCCAGCACTCACCTATAGAACACTTTGATACGCTGATGGCAGCAAAGGCTCTCTGCAAGGTGTTGGCCTCCATTTGAATAGAGCTCATCTTCTTTGTCAAGGATGTAACAGGTGTAGTCAAGGACTTTACCATCAACTCTGTCATCCACCTTCCCCACAATTTATGGATAATTTACTATACAGTTCTTCATTCACAGCAACATGAAGAGTCTAATACCTTCTACTCAATAAAATGATAGGAATCATTATAATTTATGATGGATACAATGTTAAGTTTATGCATTAGTTTTTAATTTATGAATTAATTTGCAAACCTCACACTACTGGATCATTCGGGAAAAAAATCTAAGTAATCTCTGGGATCCTGGGAGATGTTTTATGTAGACTTTGTTTTTAAAAACATGTAAAGTGAGGACCTGCTTTAATAAAAGCACTTTTGTGGAAAAGAGTAAATTGTGAATTCTCATTTTGTTATGCTAAGGGAATGAGAATTATTTTTATTTATGGGGTGCAGTGAGGCCAAAGCTGCTAAAACGTAAAACCTGTTTTTGTGTGAAACTGCCGTTTTTGTGATGGAACCCTCTTATTTGTTGCCCTTATTATCGCTTTATGCTTTTTAATAAAGGCACAGGGCAAAACACATTGGCCATTTTCAGTTTTTATTCTCTGTTGTTTGGCATCATTTTTAGCCTCTATTGTTGCCAAGGCAGCAGCTGTTCTCCAGGGGTCAGAACATAGATGACTGCCAAACACCGAATGAATTTAAATTTAAGTGCCTGGACAATTTTCTGTTCTGTTACCTCCAGAGACAATAAGTCATAGCATAATAGACCCATTATTGTCTTGTCGTTTCCTAAATTTAACCAGCTACATTTGATTCCACAGTATTTGACAGAGCGTGGGACTAAATTACATATGGAGCATTTAGCTATGAAAATCCAGTAACTTAAAAGGATTCATAGGTTTAAAAACATAAATTATCACTTCAATTTATTATCAATAAAATCTAGTAAATCGACAACACATCAACAAATCAAGGAAGCTTTTTACAAGATACTCATGATGTGGGTATAATACTTCAGCTCATAATCAATTCTAAAATGTCAGAAAAATATGAGTGTAGGATCTTTTAAACCATTTAAACTGCTGTAAATTTCTCCTCCGTGTTTCGTATTCTTTCTTTTGGAGCAGTTCCAGTCTTCAGAGTTCGTGATCGGCCTATCTTCATCGTGGCACCATTTGAGCGTCTGTCTGCCATGAACGTCATCAGTGCCATGGGACTTGGCTTCCTCCTTGCACTTCTCATCTTCATTGACCAGAATATTGTCGTTTCACTGACCAATGCTCCAGAGAACAGGTAGGTTGACGATGTGAATTAATAACGTTGTCGTCTCTGTGTTCTCCACACGTGCAGAACCCATGAGTTTACACACGCATCATGGGGATGAATGTCATCATAATTTTGGCCTTTTAAAGACACATTGGAACCATTGTTTCTTCAGGGTGGATTAATGATACATCAAACAACTTTAATGATTTTTATAAACTAGAATTGCATATATAAGACATTATTTTCTTTAGGATTTCTTTTAACCAATACAGCATGTAAATCATAAATACAAGATCAAATAAATACATAAATCCCCACTAATATTAAGGTTAAGTCTTCCTTTGCAATTGGATAGAAATCATGCCTTCATCAGCAAGGTCTAGTCATATTTCTGACGGATATTTGAATTAGTAAAGTCCTTTTAAATTGGTTGGTTTCCTGCTGAGAACAGCACACAGCTGGGGAGTTCGCACTCCTTTAAACCAAGATCTCTCAGCACTATGCAAAATCCAACCTATAAAAATAATGTCAGTGTTCTATTGACGTATTCTCATCACTCCTGTCGTGGATGTGGCAAAAATCTCTAAGCTCTAAATTTTAACTTTGTGAGACAAACTTTGGACCAAGTCAAACACTCCTCGTCTCCCATCTCCCCTCTCTCTCTCTCTCTCTCTCTCACACACTTACACACACTCACACACACATGGATTTATGGATCGGTTTTGGAGCAGGCACTTCTTTCTTTGTTGACATCCTCAGAGTGCACCCTGATGAAATTGCTTCAATGTGGATAGTAGTCGCGTTTCCGTCCACATTTTTTAATCCGCATTTTGAAGTATCGCATTAGAAGGGGTTGATGGAAACGGCAGAATTCAAATTAACTGACTAAATTTCGCAAAAAGGTGTTTACGCTTGCTCGGCACATTCGTTAAAGCCTCACTCCTTGACCGATCTGTGGTCTGTGGTAGTTAGCAGCATCTACTTTGTGTTTATTACAGCCAACGTCAATGTATGACAATGTTGTGCGTTTCCTGGTTAATTCACTACAAACCAGTAAATGGAAACACCTCTGATTTGCATTTTCTTGTTTGTGCTATTATAAAAGTTCTAATTCACATTAGAATTGGATGGAAAAACAGCTAATGAAACTGGTTTTTCAATGTCCTCCATTTTATGATCACTTAAATATTTAAGCCTTGGTGGTTTCTGATTGTTCTGACCAATTTTGTTTCATTTAAGGGCGATAGTTTGGGTCAGATAGACAAATAAGTAAAAGGAAAAATCTAGCTAATTTTATGTTTTTGGAATGTTTATGACCTCAACCAGACTGAATATTTAAGTATTATACCTTTATAGACAGATCTGTGCCAGTAAACCAACCGGCTTAAATTACCTCCAGTAGTTCTAACAAGAAGATTGGTCAAATGTCTAGTCAGAAGCATGTCAGGACCTTGCTCAGTCTGCATATTCATTGCTCATAAAACTGTCATTCACTGAGTGAGACTTATTACTGAAGCTTCCATCCTCTTTTATTTACTGCATCCACTTGTGCTAATATTATATTCAAAGACATGTCAACAGGACACATGGCTAGTGATCTATTATGTCAATACTTCTTAACAGAATGTCTTCTGTAGATGTGGCTCTACCTTCTTATACAGTGTAGCATATTTGTACTTGCAGACTGCATTTCCCTCAAACGACACAGACTTACCTAAATGGTCCGTGTTGCCTTGCTGTTTCTGCTGTGATCCAGGATTAACATGAGCACAAAATGTTCCATGGCTTCATATGCAGCTGCAGTCTTGTCTTTATGCTACGTTGCTGTGACGTCACAACCCCGTTAAATGTTAATGTTGACATATTGATTTACTTTCTGCTTTCCATGACAATATGAAATCATTTTTTCCTTGCATGATGAATGTGAGGAAGGAGAGCGTAACAAATTCTCACTCTATTTGTGTGTTAATGTGCTTAATTAAATATCCTCTTTGTCTGTGTTCACATTGCTTTCTTTGTTTCCTGTTTGAGCTGCTGTTGTGGTGCATTATGTGTTGCCTTGCTCCCCAGGTTGCTCAAGGGTACAGCATATCACTGGGACCTGATGCTCTCTGGCCTCATTAACATACTCATGTCGGTGCTGGGGTTGCCCTGGATGCACGCCGCCTTCCCCCACTCCACCCTTCATGTGCGCCAGCTGGCTTTTGTAGAGCAACGAGTGGAGGGGGGGCACCTCTATGAGACGTGAGTTATCCACCCTCTCACCACCAACGATGATCAAATGCTCTGTTAAAGTTCATCTTCAGAGCATGTGCTGGCTGTGATTTTTAATCGGCTGCTCTTTCTTGATTGCATGATTACCATGTAACTAACCATTTCCTTTGAGGATGGATGAGCTGAGGGAGTTTCTAAAAGATGAGAGGATTAAGTTGAGCATTTCATCCACAGCCATGCAAGATTATACTTTACATATCGGGATTAATAAAGCAGTCAAGTGTGATAAATAAAGATTTGCATAGAGTCTTATATAACAACCAAAGATGTAATCATGGATTTAAATGTTTAGGAAAGTTGAAATTTTGTATTTTTGATTGCATGTCTCTGTGTAAAATTAATACTGCAAATTCCCTGATCTCACTATTTATGAGAATCTGTTAAGTTGTTTCTATTCCTTTAAAAGAGTTCACTTATGTAAAGAAATTACACCTCCCTTCAGTTCTAGGGTTTTTTGGAGCAGGACGTGATAAAAGAAAATCTGACAAATGCCAAAAAAAAAAATTAAATGGAAAAACTAAATGTACCATTGGTTTTTCAGTGGAATCTAAGATAGAAAGTAGCAGCCAGGTGACGAGCTTGATTGATATTCAACAAGTGTGACCACCTCTATAAAAGTAGGAGACTGTGTAGAAAATACAAATACCAAGGAAGAAAAATCTAAACTATGACCTTGGAAAAGCAATTGTAGCTACCCATTAATCTGTGAGGGGTTGTGATGCCATTTCCAAACTATCTGAAATCCACCATTCTACAGTACATCGACGAACCCTGGATCACCAGTGACATGAAGGAACTGCTAAACAAGAAAAAAGAGCCTTCAGGGAGGGAGACATATTACTAAGGAGAATACAGAAGAAACATAAAGTTAAGATAAAAGAAAGCAAGGAGGTGTACAGGAAGAAGCTGGAGAGCAAGCTCCAGCAGAACATGAGAGTACATGAGATGTATGGTCAGGGATGAAGAGGATCACAGGCATCACGCAGAAGGAGGATCAGACAGATGCAAGTCCGCACAGAGCCAATGAGCTGAACACGTTCTTCAACAGGTTCAGTTCAGGAACAAGCTCAGCATCCTCCTGTCCTGTCCACAGCCAAACAGTCATCACACCCTCCTTTGACCCAAAGCTTCACTGTCATCCCTCAGATATCTCCCACCTCAACTTTGGATCCTTCTTCTGCTTCTGCGTATTTGTTCTCAACCAAATCAGAAGATGGTTCTTCTCCCTTTGCCTCTCCCTTCCACTTTTCTGTCTCTAGAAGTCAGGTGAAGAGGCAGCTGGAGAGATTGAACCAGAATAAGGCTGCAGGTCCAGCTGGTGTCTGCCCAAGAGGCCTGTGTAGAGTAGCTCTCTGGGTTTCTACAGCATCTCTTCAACCTTAGTCTGTTCTGGGGTCACTTGTAGAACCTCTAGAGATGACTTTGCAAAGCAGGATTTGTCATAAAATGAAGAATATCATGGACAACCCTGAGCATCCTCTTCATCAGACTGTACAACAGTGTCTTCAGTCAGAGGTTTCTCCAGATCAGCTGTAAGACAGACCACTGCAGGAGATCCTTCCTACCTGCAGCCATAAGCACCTACAACAACTCCATGAAGAAACCCCTATGAGTTACAACAGCATTTAGTTTCCCTTTGGGATTAATAAGTATTTTGAATTGAATTTGAATTACACTATTCAAGTTGTAAACATTTAAGACAGCTGTCAATGATCCCTGGATCGATGTTCCAGAAATGTTAGACCAGCCAGTGCTCTGATTTTAAAATATCAAGAGCTCCACCTGAAAAACAGCAGATCTGAGATTGCCTGTTAAATTTTAAGTTAGTTAAAATTCATAACATGACAATTAGAACAAATTCTGAACAGGTGTATTTTGATTGGAAGGATTGCTGGAACAAAGCCTCTTCGCTCCAAAATGAAATTGCAGCATGTCGTAGGTTTGCCAACTTCTATCTAAATGAGCTCCAAGGTTATGATGTTTGGGCACAATATGCACTAACATGTTTCAAGAAAACAAAACACGGAACTTAAGCATGTACACTTCATCCCAGCTGTGAAGTATGGTGGTGGTGGGATGATTGTTAGGACTTGTTTTGAAGCCAAAGGACCTGTCCCTGAGTAAGACACAGACTCCTCTCAATACCAAAACATCCCATCTGTGCGACCACAAAGGTTTGACTGAAACTGGGTCATCTACAGGACAATGATGCCAAACAGAGCAGCAACTCTGCAAAATATCTCCGATAAGAAAAAGAGTCAGGCTGTTGCCATGACCAAGTCAAAGACCAGAAATCAGCCTGATTGAAATCATGTAGTGGGATATTTAGAGTACAGGAATGAATGTCTGCAAACCTTGGAAAGTAGAGTGAGCCAAAATTCCTCCACAGTGATGTGAGATTTCACCTTTTACTGAGTCTAAATGTTAATAAATAAAAGGGTGTACTTAGTTGTTCTTATATAACTTTTTGGATGTTTTACTGTATACAAGTAAATTAAAGACATGTCTGTTTTTAAAACTGTAGCTTAATACTTTGAATAATAAATATCCAAGAGATTCTGTAACATGAGCAACTTCAAATGAAATTGGAGGATCATGATATGTTGTCAAGGTTATGTTGTCTGTTGTACAGCCAGATATAATTTTGTGCTCCCCAGAAACCATTCATTTTTCCATCATTGTGTCTGCTGTGTGTTTCTCCTCAGTATTGTCCAGGTTAAGGAGACCCGTCTGACATCTCTGGCTGCCAACATCTTTATTGGTGTATCTGTTCTGCTGCTGCCCGTTCCGCTGCAATGGATCCCCAAACCCGTCCTGTACGGCCTCTTCCTCTACATCGCCCTCACCTCCATCGATGGAAACCAGATGTGTGACCGCATGGCTCTCCTCCTGAAAGAGCAGGTGAGGAAGGGTGCTGTGTGGGAGGGGGAATGAATAAAAAGTGTGTGTGTATCAGGCTTTGTGCCCATATTTTGACTGTGGGGCTCTGCAGATCAAACAGTTGACTGGATTCCCGGTCCAGGCACCGAGTAAGAGTCACGTCTCATCTGCTCACATCTTTATGTTTTTGTTCATTTTAATCTTTTCATGATATATTTATGGTTTTATGTAAGCAATTACAAGCTACCATCTTAAAAAAGGGAACCAAAATAACAATGCTATGCATGTGTTTGGTATCAGCCTCATAAAAATGCAAAGTGACGCTGCTCAACCTGTGGAAAGACAATTGAAAAGATTATATTGAATATCCAGTAAATATTTTCATCAAAAGAAAACCTGCAGGAGTCTCCTTTTTTTGTGACTCGTATCCCCGGTGTCCGGTTTAACCTTGCTTCTGCCACAGTGAGGAGATAAAGCAAGGCTTACCGTTTTCCTCTATAAATTAAATGCTGGTGCCCCCAAATGGTAGAAGGAGGAACCTCACCCTCAAGGAAAAAAAAGCCTTCAATGTAAAGACCACAACATCCGGACGGTGAAAGTGCAAGATTGAAAATTCTTCCTTATTACTGGCTAATTGTGTGTAAGGAAAAACACATGAATAGTTCCTTTATCCTTTCTCAGCCACTTTTCCTATTGTTTTACAGTTTAGGTTCAGAATCTTTTAAATACACTTGCAACCACCAGATTTTGTGACCAATTTTCAATTTGGAGTTTTTGTAAAGCTTTGACCTGCTGTTCCCAATTTTACTTTTTCTTGTGTTTGAGCTATAAGAGGATATTTCTTTAAAAGGCAAAATTATTAGTGTTGGCATTTACCAATACCCATTTCTTTGGTATCTAACAAAGGCATTTAATATGCACTGGTCTCTCTAATTAATCTCCCTGCAGATGTGAGTACTTGCCAAACATTTCCAAATCTAGCAGAGGTTGTAAGCTTAAAATTATATCTCAGAGCAACATTGCTGTACTCCATGAGCCTAGCTGAAATCTATTATCTTGTCTTGCTCTCTCTCGCCCTCTTGCAGCCTGAACAAAGTGCAAACATCCTGATGTGACATAGAGCTGGGGTCTCCGTCCCTGATTCTCAGGACTCACTGTCCTGCATTTTTTAGATGTTTCCCTGCCTCCACACACCTGACCTAAATAAATGGGTGATGAAGAGGCCTCTGCAGCCCTTAATGGCTGCTGAGGATGTAATGGAAGCATTTGATGCAGGTGTGCTGGAGTAGAGACGCATCTAAAACCTGGAGGACATCGGGTCCCGAGGACCAGGATTGGAAACCCCTGACAGAGAGAATAGTTTCCTTTTAAACAGCTTCTTGCACCTTTCTGCTGCCTCAGATTTAATTTTCCTTTTTCATGCAGTAACAGCCCCCCCCCCCCCCCCCACCCCCACCCAGGACTGTTGTCAGACCTGAGGCGTGGCATGGTCACTGGTTGAAAGATTATGCAATTTTTTTTTTCTGTTTCTGTTTTATTTTTTTCCACCTTCCTGGACTGTCCCACTCTGAAAATTGGTTGATTCCAATCACCCAGCAATTTGTCTTTGTGTCTCTGAATAAAACTGAATCACGAGGTCAAACGAAAATCAATGAAATCTAGATGTTGAAATGGATTTTTAAGCATTAGTTGCTGATCTTCATCATTTTTTGTTACAGAACCATCTGAACATGGACTAACAGCCTCTCCCTCTCACTTTCGCTATTTACAGGGGCGAAAACCCCTCCGAGCCACTACCCCGTTATGTATAATGAAATCTGGTTTGTGTATGCGTAGAGACAGTTAAGACAATTCTGATTCCGATTTTAGGCATACATCCTTACACTTTTGAAATCTCTTGCTGGAGATGTTTATGCTACCGAAAGCTAATATAAGTTGTCATGTGAAAGTGAAACTTAGTGCAAATCTTAGAGGTGCGTAGGCTGTCCACTGCCAGTAATCATTTCTTTAAGACTGCAGGAGACCTGAGGACGGCAAAGAAATTGAGCCACAGGGGAGACTGTATTTTAATCTGCTTTTCTCCTCTCACCTCCTGCAGACGTCTTACCCACCTACCCACTACATCCGCAAAGTGCCCCAGAGGAAGATCCACTACTTCACCTTCTTGCAGATGATGCAGCTGCTGGTGCTGTGCACATTTGGCATGTACCCAATCCCGTACATGAAGATGATCTTCCCTCTGGTTATGATCCTCCTAATCCCAATGAGGTATGCCTGCGGTAACTTTGAAAACAATTTTCTCCTTTTTGACATTCAGCTGCGTTTGCATGTGAGGACATTTACACAATGTAGTTAATCTGCACCCAGATGAAAATGACGTTTGATGATGGTGAAGGTGCAGGATAACTTTTTGGATGTTATGCAAAATTAAACACCTGTCTAAACACATTAGATTTTTTTTCAAAACTAAAATGTTAGCTTCCTGCAATATACATAAAGATGAAAAACGTGTTGTTGTTCTATGGTTCACTGTGTTTAAAAATGTTTAGAATTTTGAACCAAGACAAGTTATCATCTGCTGTCACAATGTTTATCTTACCGAGTATGTTGATACATCTAAAATTGTGTGTTAAGGGGGTCTAAACCTAAGGAAATTAAGCATATTTGCTACCCCTGCGTGCTGTCATGTCTTTGAAATATGTGTCACTTCTAATTTGTGAGGAAACTTTAATTCTTTGTAAGTGGCCCCAGTGGTCAAAAAATGATTTGCTGAAATAATCCAACAACAGGTTTTGCTGTTGTCAGTTGCAGCTGCCCTAAGCAACTCAGTAGTAGAGCTAAGCGAATCAGAGCATGAAATTAATTTATGTTATTGGGTCACCGTGGCAACGTCTTAGTGGTACGTCACTTCATAAGGGAATTGTGCACATTACATTCCCGCATGTGCGAGTCATACAAGTTCGAAAATTTTGGCTACCAAACAAACCCCAATGTCACTGTAATTTGAGTGGAGTGCAGGTAGCGGACGTGAACATAAGGCTCACAGGCTTTGATTTTAAAGCTTTAAAAGCTTTAATAAGCATGACGTACGGTGACTGTGCACTCTAATATGGCCTTTATAGGCTTGAACAGTGGCAGAAAAAAACATGATTGCAAGGCTCTACCGAGTTCACCAAAAGTCGGAAAACAGAAACGCTGTTGTAAACCTCCGTTCACTCTTCACAAGTGCCCGACAGAAAAGAAAGATCCAGACGGACGTACAGGATGGACTAAGATTTCAAGTTTTTCACACATTTATTGTCTAATCTTCATCTTTATGTTGCTATCTAATCTGGAAACCGAGGAGGCGGTCAGGCTCAGGCCGGCTGCCCTGTGGGTAATAGCCAACAGAGGAAGAGAGTAGAGAGACAGAACAATCAGCCCCACAGGAATTTTCTTTTGCTCACTGTCACTTTTTAAATAATTCAAATGCGTCCAGGAATAACAGAGAAAAGTTGATCAATATAGTAGATGAACGCTCCGTGTCTAAATTAGCAGCACCGTACGTCGTCATATCACTTCTCTCACATTAATGTGGCCAAAACAACACTTTATTCAGGGTAATTGGGTTTTAGTGGATTAGAAAATTAACTGTAATACATCATATTGCTTTAAAAACTATGACAATATATTCTTTATCATTACCTTTATCCTTAATTAAGGTGTTTGGGAATTGGCTGATGGGAAACAATGTGGATCAGTACAGTGAAGGATTTTTCTGATTTTCTTTTTGTCGTTGTCGTTTAAATTACTTCCAGTCAAATATACAGTTTGTATTTTGATTTAGAGAACTTCAAAATCACTTAATATGTTTTGGATTGATGAAATGAAGATGGTACCAAAGTTTCTATTGATCACTTGTGCGTTTACTCTAAATGTATTGACTACCATCTATCCTGCTCCTTTAACTGACATGCTTTTCAATAACTGGAGAAGCATCCTTCTTTTCCTCATCTTTAAATATTTCATTAGACCGGTACCAGGTTTGCAGCATTGTTCTTTTCTCCAGCTTAGAGTGGTGATTCATTGCTAATTAAGAGTTTTATCCAATCGTCCACAGTTCATGACTGTTGTAATACCTTTAATAGAGAGATATTTGTTTAACATCTTATTTGGTCCAATTTTATGTTTCAATTTTACAACCACAATGCAAATACTGCAAAAATGGAACTAAAAATAAGTAAAATGTTCTTAAAATTAGTGTATTTTTCCTTGATTTGAGTAGGTAAATAAGATGATCTGCCAATAGAATAAGATTTTTGCACTTAAAATAGGAACAACTCATCTCCATCATCTTATTTCAAGTGCAGTATATCTAATTATCTTATTTTAGGGGTAAAAATACTCATTCCATTGTCAGATAATCTTATTTACCTACTCAAATCTAGGACAAAAACACTAATTTTAAGAACATCTTACTTATTTTTAGATCCGTTTTTGCAGTGCATGTTTTATTTTATTGTACTGCCGCCAAATTGAGAGCAGATCAGAAACCAGATTTAAGAACTGAAATACTGCTTTAGACAGGCTCTGGATGCCAGAGTGTTTGGTAGTATTTGAAAAGAATATTTAAAAATTGAAAAACAGAGGGGGGGGAAGAAACAGCTCTATGAAATCCTTTCAAAAGTGTCGATTTAATATTCTTCGCTGGGTTCTGCAGTATTAGCAGAGGAGTAAGTGGTGTATTATTTAAAACCTTCCCTCTGAATATTTGTGTAGAATTGATTTCTCATTATTATCAAAACTGTTTTCTAGCCCCTTGAAATGTATGCTAGAGCTTAACCTGTCCACTTCGGAGATAGAAAATGTTGTCTGTGTTTTGTGTTGTTTTGGTGGCATGTCTTAGTGGGGAGATTCCCCTCTAGCACATTAGAAAACGTGTTACAGAGTGATCTGTTAAATGTGTTTAGTCACAGTGTTATTGCCTGCATACAACACAGTACACATGCCTGATGAAATGCCCCGTTGCAAATGAAATCATTACAGTTAATGTGATGATCAAGGGATTTTACATACTAATGTCGTCAGTATCAATTCATGAGACATATCTACGTTATTAGTAATTGATTGCTTTAGCAGCTTGGAATGTTGTGTATAAAACATTAATGTAATAGTCAGAGAAGGATTTAGGCCCAAGGCCATGTTCAGGACATAAAGGAATTTAGACAGTAAATAATTTTAATTAATGTTTTGGTGTGTGTACATCTTTTCACCACCCATTCCTAGTCTAAATTGATTTGAAACCAGTCCAGTTTATTTCAGTACAATACAACCACATAGTCTAATTCAGGATTCAATCACATGCAATTTATCTTAATGACAATACAGTGCAGTCAGATTAAGTTGATTATTTAATCCCAACTGGTAAAACGTTATCTAAGACAGCTTAGTCATTTGCATCCTGCCACTGACTTTGCAGACAATCCAAACTTTTTTACAGGGCATCAAAGGAAAGGCAGAAAATAGTTTGCACAGAAAAGCTTTGCATAGAAGAAACAGATGTCAGGAAACATATTTTTCAAGGGTAACAAATAAAATCTAACACAAATGTTGTCTGTCCTGTTTTTAGGAACAACGTGCTTCCTCATATCATTGAGGCCAAATACCTGGACATCATGGATGCCCAACACATGTAGCTTCAGCAGGATTCAAGCTCTGGATCTTCAGAGTCCATGGGAAGAAAAAAATTGAAAAAAGGATAAAAAAAACCAACATATTTTTTGATGCAAAACAATATGGACGCAAATAGGAAAAATACTGACTGTTTAGAATTTTGTATCCGAGAAGTACATTCTAACAGGTGAAGCACTGGAAACATGGGAAGTCAAGTGAGGAAGAGAGCTGATAGAGAGTTTTGGTCAATGTTTTCCCAAAGTGAACTGAAATGTCTCTGTGAAAAAGCTCTCCAAGAAAACAAGTGAAAACTGACTGTTCCTGTTTCGCCTCTGTTTGACCATGTCAGATTGTGCAGTGCCATACAAGTCTATGTCCTTGTCTCACAACTTCACCTTTTTATGGGAACACTTTACAATATCCTTTTTGCAGTGTGCAGCATGTGTGGGCAGGTGCTTCGAGTATTCTCTGATGCCGTGTAAGTAATAATAAAAAATGCTGCAAGGGTACATTAGATTGTACCAAGAAAGGGGTAATGGCACAATGTAAGCATGAACCTGATCTCTTTTTGACACTTTGCACTTACGTTGTTTTTTTACACAGTTAAAGGTGCATCTCGATACATTGAATATCATGAAAGAAATCAGTAAATCAGTTAAAAATGTGAAATCTGTGTGCTATTTAGAATTTATATAAAAAGTCTAACAATCCAAGTGTTTTTATTATTTTAGTTATCATGACTCTTGTTTCACTTTCTCAGAAAATAAGAATATATAATAATATATATTTTTAATATAGCAATGTATTTTTCTGCGTAATCAGTGGGAATCATTCTGATTCATCAGCCGTCCAGCAGTCACTGATGCCCTCTACAAAGAAGGTAAGCCACAAAAGGGGATTGCTATAGAACGTGGCTTCTCAAGAGAGTTATATCCAAGCATATTAATGGAAGTTCAGACACAAACAGATGGGTTAAAATAGATGGGGTGAAAGCAACAGGAGTGATAGCAACATTAAGCTGCTGAATGAGCATTGCTTCATAACTCTAGAAGGGTAGGCTGCAGCCTGCTGGTGCTTCGAGTGCCCCCCTCCCCACAGATGGATAGGTTTGAATTGATTTACTGAAATAATACACTTTTTGATTATTTTCTAATTTATTGAGATGCACCTAAATATGGGTAATTTTTACCCACATACACTGTGTTTAGAAGTACTTAAATACTTTGAACGGGTCAGTTTAGAGCACTGCATTATGGCCACTGTAAAGTAAGCCTTTTCCTCGTCATCGTGCAGCGTTCCGGCCTTTATATTTCTGCACCTTTTTAGCTGTTGCTGTTAATGACACTTGTGCACATACATGTTTAGTTTCTAAGTCATTCCAACAAGTGTCAGTATTGTATAAGGAGGAGATTATGGAGTATGTGTGTGTGTGTGTTTGTGTCATACACACAGTACTTTTCTGTCCTCCATCTAGTTTTCTGCCAACTCTTTAGAAAAAGTATTTTTAAAGGTGGAATCCATCTTTAGATAAATAAAAAAAAACATTCCACGGGTATATATTATTTGTAATAATTTAGAATGACAGCACAAACCAAAAACGTGTAGTAATGTCTTTATCTTGATTAAAAAGAATATATCAGAATATATGATGGCAATATACAAAAATATTATTGGTCAATTTTAAATAGAATATTTATTTATCATACAGATAGTTTATCTTTTAAGTAAATGAAAGTTTTGTCTGTTTCCCCTAAGACTGAGAGCAGCGTGTAATTCTGTTTCCACCGTCTCTTATACTGAGTGTTTGTCTTACATGTAACTCTGCCACAGTGTTTACATATCAGAGTCCCGTCCAGCTTCATGTTGTCGGCTGACGTAGCTCAGCTTCAAAGCTAGTAAAGGTGGGAAGATACAATAAAACAGCTAGAAAAGATCTGGATTAAGCTAATCTATCTTTTTTATTCTCTTTTTGTTTGTGAGCAACTTTCCAAATTTGGGATTTGGAACAAACCTGTTCTTGTTTTTTTGTTTTTATTAGTAGATCAGTGTTTGCAAATGTTCTCATATAGCGATGCAGGAACACAGGGAGCTATATGCTATTTACAGTTCAAAGGATTAAAAAAGAAAATCTGCACACTGGTTTGCTTAAAGCATGTCTGATCTGGGTTTTTAAAATCAAGCGACGCCAGTGTATCCTAGATAAGGAAAATAGTAGCAAGTCAAACAGTAACTTCACATGAATATAAATGCAATGCTTGATATTCAGCAATACTTTGTATAAAAACAGAAGTTCACTGGGAAACATTTGGGTCGCCGCTGCAGGCGAGCCCAGCTCTGAAGCAATGACAGGCCAGCTGTATTTTCAAAACGGCACCTTTTCAGTCCATCCTCGTGGTACAAACCTGCTCAGCTGATTCAGTGATTTCACACATCAAGGAGCAAAAAAAAAAAAAAAAAAAATGTTTGCCAGCCTGTTGAAGAAGCAGCCACAGTTCTCAGTTTTATTACAGTTTTGTTGGTCTTGTGGTGTTTAAATGGCAGCTCCCTCATGCAGTTCTGTTCAACTTTGTCCTCCAAATGTAAGAAAGATGTCCAACTTAAGGATATGTCTCATGCTGTGACTGCAAGGCGTGAAAAGAAATTCTTGGATGCATTTGCATAATCCTCGGACTAAGCCTTAAGACTGTGCTGATGAAAGAAGAAAGAGACTGTGGGCTATAAAGTGATATGTCCAGTTCCCAATGCAAGGTTTCGTTTTTATCGAACATTCATTATAATCCATTGCAATAGATCAATTTCTAAGTTTGGACTGGGACCGGAGATTTAATGATTCTTCTTTTAAACGTGGCAGTATTGTTGTTGTTCCCTGATATCCTCACTGTACTGGTGATTTTGGAATAGCAGCAAGCTTCTCTCAGAGGACTCGTTACTGGATTTTGAATCAAAGACATTCTTCTCGTGAAAACCTTGACTGCCCCAGTCCTCCTGATGGAAATTGCGTAACTGTGCTGTTTTGTTTCGTTCATTCTTTTCCTAATTTCATATAGCCTACCTTTTCTAATCATGAATGTATGACGTGTGATTTTTATATAGCATACTAATTTAGGTGTCAAACAGAATCTGTAATTTTGTCAAAAAGATCAGCTATATTTGTAAGCTGTAATATGTAAAACCTGAGAAAAAAATGATTATCAAACAGAATGTGTTGGTTTACTATAGTATATATATATATAAACTGTATACTGAAAAAGAGAAACTCAAGCTGTTTGCCAAATAAAAGTAGTAGTGATGTTAATATTTGCATTGATGTCTTCACTGTCACAACCCCTAGGAAAATATTAAACTGCTCTCCAAGTTGTCATCATGATTGATTTCTTTAGGCTCTTTGAGAAGGTTTTTGGAGACTTGCTCGTCAGTTTTGTATCAGTTCAATGAATCTTGGCAGAAAGGAACTACTGCTGCTACTTTTTACAGCTACATCAGCAAAGAGAGCTCGCCTTTACGGCCCTCTTCTGGCAAAGACCAGCCCAAATTTGTTTCCTTGTATGTCTACTATCCACACTGCCAGTTAAAAATTTAAACACACCTTCTCATTCAGCAATTTGTCTTTTTTTTATTCCTACCTCTGGGAACTCTTTCCAGACTGAAAACCAATTCAGGGGACCATCTGAAGCTCATCGAAAGAATGCCAAGTGTGTGCAAAGCAGTAATCAAGACAAAGGGAGGCTATTTTGATGAATATAAAAGATGCTTTGAGTTGGACGATTATTCAATAATATATATCGATCAATAGACGTATATCGATGATGGAAAAAAAGTTTCAATAAAAAGTACAATACAATAACAGTTCTCCTTCCTTTTCCATTCTAGCCATGTAGGTTAATACATGGCTACCTGGATCCTGCAGACCGGAACCTCGATTTTGGAGACTAGAACCTGGACGAGGAGTCTGCTGACAGGAACCAGGATACTGTTGAAAGGAACTAGGAGTCTGCTGACAGGAACTGGCAACTCGACTCCGGAGGCTGGACTGCTGGAGCCCACGAAGGAGCTCTGAAGGACGACAGCCGGACTGCTGTAACTTATGAAGGAGCTCTGCAGATCGGCAGCTAGACCGCCGGAACCCACTGTGGTTCAGCACCACACTGGACATGTGTAGATGCTCTGGTGCTCTCTGGCAGCAGAAGGGCAAACACCAAATCTTGTTGAACTGCATATAAAATCTGCTTGAACTGTGATACTTTCTAAGGAAGCTTTACAAACTGTTTTATCAGAGAATGAAGGAGCCGTCCTGAGATAAGCGGTATGTCATAATTTCACAGTTTCTACAGTAGTAGGTAGCTGTAATCTTTTTTTGACTCAAGTGAAAGTTTGTATTGCCTTCATTCTATTTCTGCTGCTACTTTTCCAGTAAATTCAAGGAATTGAAAGGTGTCTATAAATCCATGGTTATTCGTGTTAACAATAAAACTAGTTTTTGCATAATGCAAATAAAAAAAACTGATGTAAAAGTTAGTCATCATGTGATAGCCATTTGAAATTCTGCAATTACCTCTGAAAATTTACTGAAGGGTAAAGATGCAAATATAAGTCAAGAGTATAATCTTGCAATGCTTTTTTTATTGCACCAGTGAATTACCCCTTCTAAATAATTTAATTTGCTTCTCCAATGAACATCAGCAGCACAATTCTACTCACATAATTTTCATCTTCACCTCCACATATTTGTTTACTTACCATCAGAGAGGAGGTTACCAAAGTTGATTCCTTATTTACAAAGGTATAGAGATTTGAATTTGACTAAAGACCATAGCAATGAAATATTTCAGATAAATCTAATAAAAGTGCTACTGGTAGTACTTGGACGGCCTTCAGAGGCACCGTGTAAATGGCTGTAATGGGACTATTGGTAAATCCTAAAAGATGATATTTAACATTAACGATTGCTTCAGATATTTCTCTAAAGAAAGAGCATTGCAGGAAGAAATTTTTTAGAACCCCCCCCCCCCCCCCCCCACAGTAAAAAGTCGATGCCAGTGAATCAAGAACAAGTGCTGATGGCTGCTTATGCGGTGTTCCATTTACCTCTGGAGAAGAAAATTAGATCTGGCAATAACATGAAACACAACTTAACCATGTTTTGGTTCCAAGTTGCTCATTTTAATAAATCTTGACAGCAGTCGGCCCAAGGCCAAATAGAGTGTTTCGGTGGATGTTTGTATCAGGAATGAGCTGTGGGGAGGGGGATGTGGCATTAACAGGGAACAGCACGGCCTGTTGCTCATGAACTACTTGTTTACTGGTTCTAAGTCAGTGAGGGCTCATCGAGGTGCCACACACACTTAAAACATGAAAAATGATAAGATGGGATTTGTTTGTTCTACAATTTTACAAAGCTTTGTTCTGAGCTTTAAAGGTCAGGTTGGAGATATTTTGGTGATTTTTAATGACAAACTGTAATGACTTCATTCAAGACACGTAAAACTGTCTTGTGTCATGATGCCTTCTGCCTGGTTTTGAGTTCCAGTATTGATTGATTGATTGATTTTGATTGATACATTTTATTTTAGTGTCATCCACCACAGGTGCCCAGCCCACATGGGCTCATAAGACACTGCACACACAAAAACACACAAAAACAAATTGGCCACATTATGCAAGTCATGGACAGCACAAAATGTTCAATATATCTTTAAATGTTCAACAAGGATACAGCACTCATTGTCTCTGTCCCAAACATTACAAATAAAAGTAGCAAATGCAAAAAATATACCCATCATACATCCAACTAAGAATTGTATCCTCAGATAGCCAGAATACAGCTGCATTACCTCTATTTATACATTCAAATAAGGAAAATCTCAAATCAGAACACAGGGGATACTGACAGCAAAGGATAAAGTGATATTCATTTTCCACCACATTAAGCTCACAGAAAACACAGACTCTCTCCTCTACAGGGACACCTTTATACCCACTTCCACTGCCAGAGGTAGGCTACCAGTTCTAATCTGGGCACAAAGAGACCATTTTTGTTTTTTGAGATAACTTTTATTTTTACATAGGGCTCAGTCACATCCTCTTCCTTAAACTGAGTATAATTTCTTAGTTGTGTTTTCCTACAAATACCCTGTTTCCGTTGTTTTTTGAAGTCATCATATATATATATATATATATATATATATATATTGGAGGAATTTAAATTATACTGCAGTTTATTAAAAAAAAAAAAATATATATATATATAAACTACCGTTGAAAAGTTTGGGGTCACATTGAAATGTCCTTATTTTTGAAGGAAAAGCACTGTACTTTTCAATGAAGATAACTTTAAACTAGTCTTAACTTTAAAGAAATACACTCTATACATTCTATACATGACTATTCTAGCTGCAAATGTCTGGTTTTTGGTGCAATATCTACATAGGTGTATAGAGGCCCATTTCCAGCAACTATCACTCCAGTGTTCTAATGGTACAATGTGTTTGCTCATTGGCTCAGAAGGCTAATTGATGATTAGAAAACCCTTGTGCAATCATGTTCACACATCTGAAAACAGTTCAGCTCGTTACAGAAGCTACAAAACTGACCTTCCTTTGAGCAGATTGAGTTTCTGGAGCATCACATTTGTGGGGTCAATTAAACGCTCAAAATGGCCAGAAAAAGAGAACTTTCATCTGAAACTCGACAGTCTATTCTTGTTCTTAGAAATTAAGGCTATTCCATGCGAGAAATTGCTAAGAAATTGAAGATTTCCTACAACGGTGTGTACTACTCCCTTCAGAGGACAGCACAAACAGGCTCTAACCAGAGTAGAAAAAGAAGTGGGAGGCCGCGTTGCACAACTGAGCAAGAAGATAAGTACATTAGAGTCTCTAGTTTGAGAAACAGACGCCTCACAGGTCCCCAACTGGCATCTTCATTAAATAGTACCCGCAAAACACCAGTGTCAACATCTACAGTGAAGAGGCGGCTGCGGGATTCTGGGCTTCACGGCAGAGTGGCAAAGAAAAAGCCAAATCTGAGACTGGCCAATAAAAGAAAAAGATTAAGATGGGCAAAAGAACACAGACATTGGACAGAGGAAGACTGGAAAAAAGTGTTGTGGACGGATGAATCCAAGTTTGAGGTGTTTGGATCACAAAGAAGAACGCCTGTGAGACGCAGAACAAATGAAAAGATGCTGGAAGAATGCCTGACGCCATCTGTTAAGCATGGTGGAGGTAATGTGATGGTCTGGGGTTGCTTTGGTGCTGGTAAGGTGGGAGATTTGTACAGGGTAAAAGGGATTCTGAATAAGGAAGGCTATCACTCCATTTTGCAACGCCATGCCATACCCAGTGGACAGCGCTTGATTGGAGCCAATTTCATCCTACAACAGGACAATGACCCTAAACACACCTCCAAATTGTGCAAGAACTATTTAGAACAGAAGCAGGCAGCTGGTATTCTATCGGTAATGGAGTGGCCAGCGCAGTCACCAGATCTGAACCCCATTGAGCTGTTGTGGGAGCAGCTTGACCGTATGGTACGCAAGAAGTGCCCATCCAACCAATCCAACTTGTGGGAGCTGCTTCTGGAAGCGTGGGGTGCAATTTCTCCAGATTACCTCAACAAATTAACAGCTAGAATGCCAAAGGTCTGCAATGCTGTAATTGCTGCAAAGGGAGGATTCTTTGACGAAAGCAAAGTTTGATGTAAAAAAAATCTTATTTCAAATACAAATCATTATTTCTAACCTTGGCAATGTCTTGACTCTATTTTCTATTCATTTCACAACGTATGGTGGTGAATAAGTGTGACTTTTCATGGAAAACACAAAATTGTTCGGGTGACCCCAACTTTTGAACGGTAGTGTACATATATATATATATTTTTTTTTAAATCAGAAGCAGTAACAATATAGCAATTTCATTAGCCCAATGATACTTATTTGAGCAATCCCATATAAAAATCCTCTTGGTCAGCCTATCATCAGGCCTGAGCACTGTTAGCCTGAAGGACTGTTAAGATGTCTAATATATTTCAAACTTGTTTTTTCTTAGCAGTTTGTGTGTTTCTGCGTAGCACATTCTCATAAAATCAGATCAACTGCAACACGTTTTTTGTTGTTGTTGTTCTTTGCAGCGTCCACGTGGTGTCGTTGCTGCGTGCCGCCAGGCAGTGCGCATGCCTACAGAGAGCCAGACCTCCATAAAGCACACGATACCTGACAACAGTCGTCAATAAGTGACCAGGGTCGTGACAGAAGAGATCGCAACTTTGCGGTTTGTGGTATCGCAACTTTGCTGGTGATTACCTGGAGCTGTCTGACTGAGGCCGTGTGTGTGTGTGTTGCGGGGCGGGTCATGCCAGTCCAGAGGTGGGTGTTGCTCCGTCACGTCTCTGCGGCTTTCCCCTCCTCTCCGTCCTCCCGGAGCTGTCGCACCCACGTGCTCGGGTCCATTCGGTCTGCCGCCGTCAACATGGCAGAGGAGGCGAAGAAACGAGCCGCTTACTGCGCCGTGGATAGCAACGTCCAGGTAGAGTGGAGCCCCGGGTGGCTGCTAGCCAACCGCGGACATGTTCACGTTCAGCCGACTGGTGTGTGGAGGACGGAGCCAGCTGCTACGCGCCCTGGCAGCAAGATGCAGCCTGCTAGCACAGTTAGCCTAATAGAAACACACAGCATGCCAACCCATGGTTGTATAACTTTCCTGGTTTTAAAGCGACTTAGCTGAGTCTTGTGCGGATTTGTCCCCCAGGCGGCCAGCTAACTTGGTTCTACCTGAAGGACTAAATATACAGCAGCTGGTGTTGGGTAAAGAGTTTGGAGGAGCACGATGATCTCGGTGATGGCTGTAGACCAGCTGGGCTGCTATCGTGCCTTACACCCAGCATGCAGCTCTAAGGTCGGGGGAAAACTCGCTGTTTATGCCGCTGGTACAGCAGCATGTCTAAACCCATGCTGTCTGTCCACTACCGTATCCATGCCCTTTGACCTTTGTCACATTCCATCCGCCAGCCTGAGTGTGCTCTATGCGGTCCCTGAGCAAAAAGTAGTCCACTTGAAGTTAATTTTACTTAAGTATACTTTAGTTTAGTTTACTTTACTTAAGTATAAGTAAAGGCTTAAGTCTTAATATTAATGTACTTAGTCTTAGACTTGTGTTTATACTTTTCATTATAAGTCAAGTATACTTTGAGTATATGAAATATAGTTTATAAAAAGCAACCCACAAGTACACTGCCTCCTTTTTAAGTGTGAAGTAAGTATCCTCGTAGTACTCTTAAAGTTGTCTTTGCTTAAGAGAGCAGTGAACCAGGGTGGAAGCTCTGCTGAGGAACAGCGCCCTTGCAGCACAGCATGATGTCGCCTCCGCCGTGTTTCACAAGGGGAAGTGTGGCAAGAAGATGTGCAGCATTAGGGTTCCTCCTGACCCTCCAGGAGGATGGATGGCAATAGCTGGGTTGGCTTGGTGTTGTACCATGACACCCAACGCACCAGATGATGCCCTGAACAGAGCTCTGTGAGGTGTTTACAGCTTGGGAGATTGACCTATCCGCTGTGTCCATTGATCTCCGTGATGCAGATCATGGTCTCAAAGGCCTTCACGTCTATTCCGAGAACAAATTATGCTCAGGCATGCTATATTTAATAATTTATTAAGGTTATTGGTTGCATGTTCTTTAGGGGAGTTGTATTAAGAGTTTATTACCGATGTGTGGTGCACTTTTCAGAACTTTAATTATAAAAAAAGCTTTGTTAAATGTTTGGTGAAACGTGACGGAATGTGTGGAAAACAAAACCCAGGGTTGGGAATACTTTTAAAAAGTGCCATTGATACTTTATAGACTGCAAAGGGAATTTCACATGCATGCAGATTATTGCCGAGACCGAAATGAGCAAAATGTCCCGTAGTTGAGTGGGTTCCTTCGTTTGCAGAACAACCAGGTGGTTGGAGTGGGCAGTGGGTCGACCATCGTGTATGCCGTGGACCGGTTAGGTGAGTAAAACCTTAAGGGCTTGCATGTCAGGATCTAACCTGGAAAAGGATGTCTCTGAAGCTACATTTGGTCAAAGTTTAACGACAGATCAGGAATAAAAGATTCCATCTGTGGTGTTTTTACTTGAATCTGTTTCTCTAACGTCTTCATACCCAATGGAAAGCACTAGCGTTGAGTCCCACTGATGGTGATGCGTATTTCTGTTAAGAAACTGCTAGTTCTGCACATTCTTCCTTGTTTGCAGCAGAATTGAGTGGAGCGCTGTCAGTTGACCTTTTTTTTTTAAAGATTGGTTTGAGCTCTCCATTGATCCTCATTCTTTTTTCTTTGTTTTTTCTTCTGTGTGCATCCTTTGATACAGCCGAGAGAGTCCGAGAGGAAAAACTCAACATCGTGTGTGTGCCCACCTCCTTCCAGGTTAGTGGAAGAGCTGAAGACGCTCGGTTCTCACTCGTCTCAGCAGCATAAACTCCTAACGTGTGGTCAAGAAATCTTCTGAAAAACAGTTGCCACATGACAACCACGTGTTGCTCAAAAGAGCAAGCGTGCTGTGGTTTGGTCTCATTTTACTCTTGTATGAAACCTCTCTTAATGGGTGAAATAGGAAAGAATTGCAATCAAAGTTTCTTTTTAATATATATTATGTGTGAAAATTGAAGTTATAGCTTTGTAAGTTAATTCCTAGACAAGACCTCCCCCCCCACCCCAAAAAAGAAAAATTGCTGAAAAGACTAGAGCTACTGGTTTTTGTAAAGATCACAAATCCAAAATTTCACTTGATTGACTTTTGTTTTGAGTATAAGTAGATTTAAGCTCAGCATTAAGAATCTGCTCACCGTGAGCAAAGGCATTAGTTATGATTCAGATCAGCAGATGAGGCAAAGCTCTGCCGCTAGAGAGAGAGAGAGAGAGAGAGAGCTGTCGTTAAAACGAGGCTTTACTGCCATTTTTTTTTAATTAAACACCAAATGATCACAGTCACGTTTTAACCCGTCTTTAACATCTGTGCTAAAATCCCCAGAAGCAGCTGGATCACACTCAGCTGTTCCACTGACGTTATGTGATAATGAACTCTAAACAGAGTTTTATAGTCAGTAGCCATGCTGCCAACTGAACCTTCACATGGCATGACTATAAATTCTAATCTAAATTTTGATTTCGACACTATTAATCATTTTTGAGTATAGCTTATTTTGAAATGTAGATTATTTGGCAACCCTAATTAGTAGTGTGTTTAATCTGTGTAATAGGGGACCTGTGTTTCATCTGTGTCACGGTCGTGCGGCCCTGTCACATACGCTATGCTGTCAAGTGTTTGCTCGCCCGCCTTCACACAGACATTTGAGCGCCATCCGTTCTAAATGCTGAGGGGCTGGTATGAGTTCGGCGCGCCGCTTTGCAGCAACAACCCTTTCAGCTCTCTTCAGAAGGCTCTCCACAAGGTTAAGGAGTGTGTTTCTGGGACTTTTAGAGCATTCTACCAAAAGCACATTTGTGGTCAGACACTGATGTTGGACGACTTGGGGCTAATTAATCCCAGAGGTGTGTTACCAGGCTGAGGTTGAGTGTAAATCCAAACACACCCTAAGGTTTCCTTTGGTGCTCAGCCCTCCCATCCTTGTGATCTCTCCTCTCACAGGCTCGACAGCTGATTCTGCAGCATGGCCTGACGCTGTCCGACCTGGAAAGACACCCAGAGGTATGACGAGTGTGTTGAGGGTGGATCAGAAAGGCACGTGGGTGTGCGGCTGCTCAAAGCCTGTCTGTTTACATCGGAGTTGTTAGAATGATCGCAGTGAGACGGCAGAAAGCCGGTGGCGGCGGGCTGTTTCCGAGGGCGCACGTGCCTGATCTGTGCTTTGTGTCCGCACTGCTCAGCTGGACGTGGCGATCGACGGCGCGGATGAAGTAGACGCAGAGCTGGCGCTGATCAAAGGTGGCGGGTGAGTATGTTTTAACACAGGCAGGCCCAGTTTCAGCTGACGGATGGTTCTGACTCCTCTCTGTGTTCCAGCGGCTGTCTTACTCAAGAGAAGATTGTCGCCGGCTGCTCCAAATATTTTGTCGTCATTGCTGACTACAGGTCTGCGTTAGCTACCGAGGGTGGCAGCAAACTGCCAGTTTTACAACGGGAGAAAAAAAAGCTGGCCTTACAGAAAATACCTTCTGTCTCCCAGAAAGGACTCCGAAGCTCTGGGTCAGCAGTGGAAGAAGGGCATTCCCATCGAAGTCATCCCCATGGCGTATGTTCCCGTCTCCAGGATGATAGCCAAGCGTTTCGGAGGGGAAGTCAATTTAAGGATGGCAGTCAGTAAAGCTGTAAGTAGAAGCGAGCCATACCTGACAGCTTTTTTTCTGACTGTACCACTAAGAAATGCTGTTTTAATGACAGAAGAGAGCCCAACAGATTTACTTTGACAAGCGGAGCATCACTATTTCGCTGTAGTCCTCCGCTTGATATGTAGGCAAAAAACCTTCTTGGCTATTATTTAGATTTAAATGGACACAGAAAAAGAAAGGTAGAAGAGAAAAAGGTGAGGCAAAAGGTTAAAAGGGAGAAACGACGACAAAAACGGAGCAGAGGAAAAGAGTTCAAGATAACATCCTCAGAGTCTGCTTCTACATGTGCAAAAATAGATATAAAGGCAGCAAAACCACCAACGCCTTTAAAAATACGTAGTATTGTTTAATACAAGTGACAGTCAAACGTAACTATAGGGTTTATCTGGATAGAAGTGAACCTGTAAGCACCAGTGGGGTTTTGTGAGAGTGCACCTGTGAGAAAAATGCTCAATAGTGGTTGTGAGGAGCCAAAGACCCGCCCCCCCCAGAGCACTGAGGCAGACATCCAAAAAGGGGCCAAGGATGACCAACACAGGGCTAGCTGCCTCCTCCACTCCACACTTGGTGGAGTCCTGAGATGTTCCAGGAGAGAGGGCAGCCCAAAACCCAACCTGACAGAGAGACAAGACAGGCACCCCATCATATTCACACGCTCCCACCCTAATGCCCCCACATGCAGACACCAGGGCCAAGCACTGCCCTGACATCACCCAAGACGACCCCTGAACCCATCCACCCAGAGACGGGACCAACATAATTCGAATAAGCCCACCTGGAGGGGCCTAGACCAGCTGGTCATGCCCCCCTCACAGGGTGCATCCCTGCCAAGGCAGCCACACCGAGCACCCTGCCCCCACACCAAGGGAAGGTCAGTCGCCACCGTACGCTTGCCCAACCCACCCCTCCACACCAGAACCCCACTACCAGCTGGCGAACCGAGCACCTAAACCTGGATCAGAGGTCCAAGCAGCCCCGAGGAGAGCAGATACACCAGCCCAAGGCCCCCGGCTAGAGGGCCCACTCCTCCTCCTAGCCTCAGACTCCAGATGGCAAACAGAGAACGGGGTGTCAAAAGACCCCAAGCCGGCCTTCCTGCTCAAAAGTAGTGTTGTTGCTTGTTCTCAAGCGCATTTAAATTTCTGCCTCGAGGTATCAGCAGATTTAAAGCCTGTGGTTTCAGCTGCTCTCTGGTCTCATGCCTTTCCCTCTGGGACCGCTGTGACTGAGCACAGGCACGCCCAGGGCCCTGCAGAACGCCATGCAGTCACTGCTCTTTGACTACAAATGAAAAAACTGATTCATTAGAGCAGGGGTCATGAATTAAAAATCAGCGGGGTCCGAATAAAGAAAATCAACAACCAGTAAAGGTCCGGACACATTTGTAATTACAATCCGTTACTTCAAACAGTATTTAACACTGAAATAAAATGTTTATGCACCCACCTTATACATCCATCCATCCATTTTCCAAACCGCTTTATCCCTCATGGGGTCGCGGGGGTTGCTGGTGCCTATATCCAGTGTTCACTGGGCGGGAGGCGGGGTACACCCTGGACAGGTCGCCAGTCTGTCGCAGGGCCCACCTTATACATTGACTATTTAAACAAAAAAATAACATAAAAATAGAACGTTTTTCTATTTTAAAATTCAAAGTGCTTTTTGAAATAGAGAACCACAATCTTTCACAGTTTGGTATATAGACAATTTCTTGACTTTCACATCTTTTATAAAACACCTGAACTTTTTTTAATTTCTTTTTTTATGCCTTATTGAGAGAAGTGAGCTTTAGGCTGCCCTGCAGGGATTTTAAACCTGGGTTTGATTGGCAACAAAGCCAACCTCAAGCACATATGAAGGTGCTCCCTGTCACATTCAATATAAACCAATTTTATGATCATACAAGGCCAAACACAGCCTTGGAAATGCAGGACAAATTCAATTCAATTTTATTTATATAGCGCCAAATCATGAAACATGTCATCTCAAGGCACTTTACAAAATCAAGTTCAATCATATTATACAGATTGGGTCAGATTATACAGATTGGTCAAAATGTCCTATATAAGGAAACCAGTTGATTGCATCAAAGTCCCGACAAGCAGCATTCACTCCTGGGGAACCGTAGAACCACAGGGAGAGTCGTCTGCATTGTCCATGGCTTTGCTGCAATCCCTCATACTGAGCAAGCATGAAGCGACAGTGGGAAGAAAAACCACCCATTAACGGGAAAAAAAAACCTCCAGCAGAACCGGGCTCAGTATGAACGGTCATCTGCCTCGACCGACTGGGGTTACAGAAGACAGAGCAGAGACACAACAAGAGAGACAAAAAAGCACAGAAGCACACATTGATCTAGTAATCTGTTCTACATTAGATGGTTATAGTCGGTGATCTGTCCTCCCTGGATGATTTCACAGTCAACAGAACGTCAGACCAGGTGTACCTACTATGAAGAAAAAAGAGAGAGAACAAAAAGTTAAAAGCTGAAATGACAACAGTCATTTCAATGTAATGCAATGCAAATCTGGAGAACAGTAGACTGGAGAACAGTAGAAATCAGTAGAGTGAGAAAAGTAGGCCCTGATGTCCTCCAGTAGCCTAAGCCTATAGCAGCAAAACTATAAAGGTAGCTCAGAGTAACATGAGCCACTCTAGTTATAAGCTTTGTCAAAAAGGAAGGTTTTAAGATTAGTCTTAAAAGTAGACAGGGTGTCTGCTTCACGGACCAAAACTGGGAGTTGGTTCCACAGGAGAGGAGCCTGATAGCTAAAGGATCTGCCTCCCATTCTACTTTTAGAGACTCTAGGAACCACCAGCAGACCTGCAGTCTGAGAGCGAAGTGCTCTGTTAGGAACATACGGAGTAATCAGAGCTCTGATATATGATGGAGCTTGATTATTAAGGGCTTTATACGTTAGAAGAAGAATTTTAAATTCTATTCTTGATTTAACAGGAAGCCAATGAAGGGAAGCTAAAATTGGAGAAATATGATCCCTCTTGTTGATTTTCATCAGAACTCTTGCTGCAGCATTTTGGATAAGCTGAAGACTTTGAATTGCATTTTGTGGACTTCCTGATAGTAAAGAATTACAATAGTCCAGCCTTGAAGTAACAAATGCATGGACTAGTTTTTCAGCATCACCCCTGGACAGAATGTTTCTAATTTTGGCAATATTCCGGAGGTGAAAAAAGGAAACTCTGGAAACCTGTTTAATATGGGATTTAAATGACATGTCTTGGTCAAAAATAACACCAAGGTTTTTTACTTTATTACCAGAGGCCAAGTTAATGTCATCCAGATTAAGTGATTGGTTAAGAAGTTTATTTTTTGAGGACTCTGGCCCAAAGATTACAACTTCGGTCTTGTCAGAATTTAGATGCAGGAAATTTAAAGTCATCCAGCTTTTGATGTCATCAAGACATGACTGCAGTCGAAGTAATTGATTGGATTCATCAGGATTTATGGATAGATATAGCTGAGTGTCATCAGCATAACAGTGGAAATTAATCCCATGCTGTCTGATAATTTTGCCGATCGGAAGCATATATATAGTAAAGAGAATTGGTCCAAGGACTGAACCCTGTGGTACTCCACAGGTGACCCTAGAGTTTGAGGAAGATTTATTATTAACATGAACAAACTGGAATCTGTCCGACAGATAAGATTTAAACCAGCCTAATGCTTTCCCCTTAATCCCTACAGTATGTTCAAGTCTTTTTAGGAGAATATTGTGATCAACTGTATCAAATGCAGCACTAAGATCTAACAGGACAAGTACAGACACAAGTCCATTATCTGAGGCCATGAGAACATCATTAGTGACCTTCACCAGAGCCGTTTCAGTGCTATGATGAGCTCTGAAGCCTGACTGAAACTCCTCAAGTAGGTCATTGCTTTGTAAATGTTCACAAAGTTGATTAGCAACTACTTTCTCAAGAATTTTAGATAAGAAAAGAAGATTAGATATAGGTCTGTAGTTTACTAGCTCATCTTGATCAAGAGAAGGTTTCTTAAGTAAAGGTTTAATAACAGCTACTTTAAAAACCTGTGGTACATATCCATTTACTAAGGATAGATTAATCATGTCTAAAATAGGACCACTGATCAAAGGGAATACCTCCTTAAACAACTTGGTTGGGATTGGGTCTAACATACAGGTAGAAGGTTTAGATGAAGCTAAGATTTTAGATAGCTCAGAAAGCTCTACTGCTTCTAAACAGTTCAGACACAGCACAGGTTCTAAAGATTCCTCCAATGCTGCCTTACTTACTGGGGATGAGGTAATCATGTTTGGGAGGATGCCAATTATTTTATTTTTAATGGCATCAATTTTATTTATGAAGAATCCCATAAAATCATTACTACTAAGAGCTAAGGGAATGGATGGATCAACAGAGCTGCAGCTCTGAGTAAGTTTGGCAACTGTACTAAAGAGAAATCTAGGATTATTTTTATTCTCTTCAATTAATGATGAAAAATATGCTGCTCTAACTCTGCGAAGGGTCTTGTTATACAACAATAGACTGTCCCTCCAGATTAAGTAGGATTCCTCTTGGTGTGTAGAGCGCCATTTTCTCTCCAATTTCCTAACATTGTGCTTCAAGGAACGCAGCTCTGAATTAAACCAGGGAGCCAGCTTCCTGTGAATTATCACCTTTTTTTTCAAGGGAGCTACATTATCTAATGCAGAACGCAATGAGGAAGTCACACTGTTAGCAAATGTATCTATTTGTGAATGGGAAGAAACAGCATTGCTGCCATCTACAGGGCATTTCTGCAATACTGAGGATATTAAGAGGGGGACAGACTCTTTAAGTTTTGATACAGCATTATCCGATAAAGATCTACTATAATGGAACCCTCTTTTGGGGGTGGAGAAATCGGTTAGATTAAACTCAAATGTTATTAAAAAATGATCAGATAGGACAGGGTTGTGAGGAAATACTGTTAATACCTCACAATCAATGCCATATGTCAGCACAAGGTCTAAAGTATGGAGCCGAGAGTGCGTTGGCTTATGCACATTTTGAGCAAAACCAATTGAATCTAGGATAGTTTTAAAGGCTACACTAAGGTTATCACATTCAGTGTCAACATGGATGTTAAAATCACCCACTATAATAACCTTGTCAGTATTTAACACCAAATCAGATAAGAAGTCTGACAGTTGATCCAAAAACTGAGTGTAAGGGCCTGGTGGACGATACAAAACAATAAACAGAAGAGGTTTTATTGCTTTGCAGTTTGGATGAGGGAAACTGAGGGTTAAATGTTCAAAAGAACTGTAATTATTAATTGGCCTGGGACTAATTAATAAATCAGACTGAAAGATGGTTGCCACTCCTCCTCCTCTTCCCACAGATCTGGGAATGTGGAAATTTGAATAACTGGAGGGAGTTGACTCATTTATACTAACGTAGTCCTCTTGTAGCCAGGTTTCTGTGAGACAAAACAAATCAATCTGATTATCAGAAATCAATTCATTAACTAACAAAGTCTTTGGAGGGAGAGACCTTATATTTAATAGACCACATTTAATTCTTTTATTTTTTGGTTCAAAGTGATCCGTATGGATTTTTATTAGATTTTTATGATTTGTTCCCTTTAGATCAGTTTTTGATCTGTTAAGTTTTGGCCGTGGGAAAGACACCGTCTGAATAGGGTAATGGGTGGGTAACAGTACAGAAGCTGCAGAGAGGTGTGTTAAACTACGGCTCTGCATCCTGGTCTGGACCCTGGGTTGTCAGCATTTAGGAGAACTAATAAATCCGGCCAGATTCCTAGAAAGAAGAGCTGCACCATCCAAAGTGGGATGAATGCCGTCTCTCCTGATCAGACCAGGTTTTCCCCAGAAAGTTTGCCAGTTATCAATGTAGCCCACGTCGTTTTCTGGACACCACCTAGACAACCAGCGGTTGAATGATGACATGCGGCTAAACTTGTCATCACTGGTCAGATCAGGCAGGGGACCAGAGAAAATTATAGAGTCCGATATTGTTTTAGCAAACTCACACACCGAAGCAACACCAACTTTGGTGACCTCTGATCGGCGTGACCGGGTGTCATTACTGCCAGCGTGAATAACACTATCATGACATAATACATTTTAATTTGACACAGATTGCACGACAGTAATCAGTCTCTGCTTTGCCCGTTATTGTTCACCAATTAATCATTACAGTTTATAAAAAAAAGGCATGATTTACCTTTTTTTGAAGTTTAATAACATTTTTATATTTTAACCCAGTGACTAGAGACCTGTCCAGGATGAACCCTGTGTCCACGCTCCACTTTAACTTCATTAAAAAAAAAAAACTCTGAGAATTTCCTTTCTCTGGCCTCACCCAGTTAGAACCCGTTCTCCAGTCCATGTTGTAGCTGCAGTTTATTTGTTTTATCTTTTTGATGTAGTTTTCTTAACAATCTGTAAGCATCAAAATCCTTGTCATTTTATTTAGTGTCCTGGAGCACAGCTGCTCATCAGGTGATCACTGCTGCATACCGACAGCAGATACAGCTCTGCCTTCTTTGCTTCAGAACAGTGCAAGTTTTTTTTTTTTTTTTTTTTTTTACTTTTTCCCAATCGAACTCAGTCAAATGCCGACTTCAAGGGTCACGCTAAATTAGCCTGAGCTAGCGCGTTACTCTTCTTTGTGTTTTTAAATAAAACATAATAGCGAATCACGAGGAGATTCCTGGTTGGTCGCCGCGTTTATCAGCGAGGGTATAAACGCTGACAGACGACATGGCCACAGGTGGAAATAATTCATTAATTAACTGCAGGAGCAGATTGACGCTTACCGAGGGAAGTTGTTGTCAGCTGTTCTATCCGCTGAACTTTCTGACCGGCTGGTTCGCATTAATCCAAAGAAACCTTTGACCACCACTACTTTCATTCATACTATCTGTGGTCAGCTTGAGATGTTCTTCCAAAAGTCAAAATGATGAACACCGATAAACCTCAAACTGGCAATGTCCGCTTTGCAAAGACCCGCCCTGCTCTCTTTCTGATTGGCTAATGTCCCGGCTCTGCCAGGTTTAATTGGTTGAGAGCAGCTTCAGTGCAAAACCTTGAATAAAAAGTTTCCAAATGACGGAAATCCGTCGCAGCGACGGAGAACTTTAACCCCTGAGTTAGACACTGTCGTCGGATAACATCCAGTAATATATAAATGTTTTAAATCAGGTTGGGTCCGTATTAGCCAGCAGGTGGGTCCGGATCCGGACCCTGGTCCGCTAATCCGTGACCTCTGCATTAGAGCAAAGAAATATGATGAGCGTACAAAAATATAGTGATTTAAAGTGGTTATGGAAACGGCAGCAGCAAGGCAGACGAACACTGTCATGTCCTCTTCACTCTGGATTTCTGATTGACCCATTTGCAACCCCTGTACCACCTACTGAAAGCCTTCACAATGAGCAGTTGTATATGTCTGGCTTTCAGGGTCCTGTCGTCACTGACAACAGCAACTTCATCCTGGACTGGAAGTTTGAGCGTGCCCAGAACTGGAGGGAGGTCAACACTGCCATCAAGATGATTCCTGGTGAGGAGTTTGCTTCACTTGATTTTAATTTTTTGTTATAACATGATTGTGAACACAAAGTCACCACAACATGGGGAAAAACGAGTGTTTCATTCACAGAATGTGAAATACATTGGTATATTTTGTGTGGTGAGCAGGTGTGGTGGAGACGGGGCTCTTTGTCAACATGGCTCAGCAGGCGTACTTTGGGATGGAAGATGGAAGCGTGAAGGTCCGGAAGGCTCCCATCAGCGAATGAGTCGACCGCAATCCCCGCCCTCAGTCAGAAATTCGCCCACAAGTGCCACGATCACAACCCAACCCCAGACTCAACCCACAGGGACGTTTCCTTACCTCGCATAATAAGTTCCAGACTAAGAGTTGATGTACTTTTCACATTCACATGGCTGGTGCTTCTGATTTCATCATTTATTTTAAGTGCCTGTTGAGCAAAGTTAAGTCTCACAAGCAAAGCTCCTGTCATTCAAGAGTTTGACCAAATGGCTGCTGGACCGGGCTTTAAAGCTGACCAGGAAACAGCGCAGTCCCGCTGAATAAAGCTAAGGTGTGCCTTAAAGTTGTTTGCAATCAAATTTGAAAAGCTCAAACGCAAATGTCATATTGGTGTCACGTCGGTTAAAGATAAAAATGTCCACCGAAGAAACAAGAAGCGGTGAGATCTGAACTGTGAGATTCTGAGGCGACGCCTCTACACACAATTTATTAAAGCAGCAGCTCCTACAGCCCATAAAGAGCAACGACGAGCTCAAAAACGTTCCTTCTAATAAAGTAGAAACACCTGCTTCTAAATGTTCAGTTTGTCTTGAATCATATAAATGTAAATCTTTGTGGCATTAAGCATTTTCTGGTTCATCTTTCCATTTCCTTGGAAGAATGGTGGTCTTTTTTTTGTCTGACACTGGTTAGATGAGTGTCAGATAATATAGGTTTGTTGGAAAAAGTTGCCGTTTTCCTCATCAGTTTTACCTACTCTTGTAGCTGCTCTAGTCAGCAGGGTAGAAGTATGCAACCTCACTGTCACACAACAAAACCAGTCTGGTCAGTGCTGGAATACACGCATTATTTTGTGCCTAAAATACTTGCATGATTTGCTCCTAACACAAGGGGTCTGGATGCAGGAGGTGTTGTGCCATAAGCTCATTCTAAAACCAAAACCCAGTGATGATGGTGGCGAATAATATTAGAAATAACCTCCAACACAAATGATGATGAGGGAATCGCAAAAACCTGATCAGATTTTATAAGTAAAGGCAATGGTCAGTCCTTTTTGCTTTTTAAGGAATAGACGGTGCGTCATGATTTTCTACATTCCTGATTACGGTCCAGGGCTGAATCCATTATCCATATTTAAAGTGGTGACACGATACATGATACTGTAATTAGGTTTTTGCATATTTGCCTTTCTAACTGGAAGACTGAGAGCATCACATTCTGGATAATTTCAGTTTTTCAGTCTTGCCAAAAACCTGCTGTTGAATTTAAGTCGTGAAAGTTGTCTCAGGCTCTGTGGCATAATCTTAAATTTTCTGATCTGAAAAGATCTGAAAACGCAACTATTGTCGCACCAGCATTCTCTTCTCTTTTCTTTTTTTAACCAGTAGACTGTGAATGTTGTATTTTTTTCTGCACAGGTACAGTTTTTCTTTAGTCAACCCATACAGGACCAAGTTATAACCCATGCATGTTTGGTGTCTGAGTTATTGGAGTTTCATGCATTAGAAGCTGTTCCAATACTAAAAAGAAAATAAAAGTTGAGTGAAAAATGTTTTGTGTTCCAAGTCATTTTTTTAATTCGACTTTGTTGATGTATCCAGTATGAAAATGCGCTGAGACTAAAAAAAGTTGCATCAGGGAAGGTTTGAAGCGTTTTCAACCAATTGTACATCATCAGTTTAAACATAAGTGAAATAATTTTTATATCTTCTACATCTTGGAGATAAAAAATAATCCGAAAATAAATTCATCCAAATGACACCAAGCTTTTTTTATTTTGTAAAAACATACCTTTAAACTGGATTCAAATTAAATGGATGTCTTGAAGATTATAATCCAACAGCCGGGGAATGAAGTCTAGATCTTTTAACCTCTTAAAACCAGCCCCCACCGCACTTTTTTTCTTCAGAATGTTTCCTCAAAACATGCTTTATTGCGCTTTATTCAGCAATTACAAACTCCATTTCAATAATCTTGGTTTAATCTTAGATAATCTGTGGATACCAAATTAGCTATTTTTAACAAAAGTGCATTCACAATAATGAACCTATGGGAAAAAAAGAAGGTTCAGTTCCTCCCCCAGTACTGGGGGCTGCTGGGCTCAAGAAGGTGAACTAAATATAGACTCTTAAGTTATCATTTACAACAAAGTAGAAAAAGTGACCATTACTTGTTCCATAGATGACCAACAACAAAATTGGTTTTAGAGAAAAGTCTGGCTAGCAGTTTTATATTGAATTTCCCTCTGTGAGCAGGAGGAGGCGCTAGAAACACGCAAATTTATCAGTGGGCTGTGGATATGTCACAGCTCACTTTTATCTCCAGTAACTTAAGGAAGTCGGTCAAAGACTTGAAGACATTCCATATACATCGAGTGGACAAGCAGGTATTGTGTGTCTGTGGTTCCTGTTGGTGTAAAGTGGGAAACAACTCGTGACCAGGAACAGGAAATTGACCGCCTTAACCTTAAGCCACGTTGAAGATTTCATGTTGACAAGGGCTTGACAACCACGCTGAGTGACATCTGAACGAACAAATCCAGCGCAGCGGACATGTCCGAATCAACCAATGGGCTCGTCGCTTCTCGGCCCGCCGTCTACTATTTGACGGAACGCCGCACATCCGACCAACCACCGATCACCTAGGAATTGCCACCAGGGATGTTTTAGCGTCAGCTCTGACAGGACGACGCATGCGCCTACCTAACAGGCAGCGAATCAGCCAATAGCGGTGACTGTTTGGGGGGCTGGTACGCCGTGGGCCCGCCCCTTTGAGTGACGGAGACCTGGCGCAATCAGATTCTGCTTAGTGTGCGAGGACGCGTGATTGTCAGTACAGTGTGCAATGAGAAAATGATATATTAAACGCGAGGGCAAAGATGAGTTTGAGTGTCCAATCCTAGTGTGGAAACGAGGCGGGATTTAGGGTAACCAAGGCAAGTCTCAGTCTAGTATAAAGGGAATAACATGGAGTCCCAGAGGCTGTTTATGTTTACTTAAAGAACACATTCGAGGGGAGCGTATTTTCAGACTCAGCGCCCTTTTTTTTATATATATATATATATCGTTTGCGTTTTTGTAAACTTTCTTTATTTTCATGTCCAGGTTCACTTGCTCAGTGGCATGTGAATCTGCTACTTTACTAATGTGCCAGTCTTACAAATGGAAAGGGGGCTTCACTTTGGAAGCGTGAGCATTACCCCGGTGCTCCTGCTGCTGCTGCTGCTCAAGGCGCTCATAGGTTTCGGGACTTCGCAGGCTCAGGGCTCCGCCACCGGACTGGAGCCGCGGTCCGAAAGCCGGGGTTCGACGGAGGCCACCTTGGGGAAACACGGTCCCAGCGCAGCCGTGGAGGAGCGCGGCTTGGAGAACGCGGGCAGCCCGGTGACTGGAGCTGACGTGACCGTGGAGGACGACGAGAATGGGTCGGCAGGGGAGGCCGACGAGTCCCGGGGAGAAAGTGACAGAATCGTTCCGCCTGCAAGGTAAGTTACAGGGGAGGCTACACGGCGACTAGTCCGACGCCCATTATCGGACACTGCCGCAAAAACATGCGACTTCCAATGTGACACGTAAGCCTTTTCATCTTTAAAGCACAGAAAAGCTGAAATGGTGAAAAATAATAGTAAAAGAACACATTGTTGTATTTGACAACGGTCTGGGGGTTTCCTACCGCCTTAGTGCCACACTTCAGTTATTGTTTATCCATCGCTGACGTTTCAGTGGCTCAGAAACTGTGTCCGATAATGGGCTTAGGGGGTCTTTAGATGAAATAGCGTAGAAAAGAAATCACGTTTCAGGTTTGCCATCGCTGGCCAATCTTGCTAGATATACATGTGTAATAGACGTTTTGTTTTTAAGTTTTGCATATCGACTGGAAAGTTGAAACGGAAAGTTTCTCCTGCGGTCTGTCGAAAGCGTGTTTGCGGCAATGAACTGCAAAGTGTGGTGTATGGAGAGCCAACTGTGCCACATCATGTTTTTTGTTTGTTTTTGTTTTTTTTCCATATAGGTCAGGACAAGGTCTAGAATAAAACCTTGTGGTCAACATGTAAAATTAATACGTGAAGTTATGAAAATTATTGTTAAATTAGATTTCAGCAAAATAGAAAATAATGACATTTGGATTTTTTAATAATTTCACCATGTGTTTACCATGTGTTTAATTATTTTCTGCCGTTTCTGCTTGATTTCCCTGTAAAATATTCTGAATAGCCACTCTGCTCAATGGGATTGACTGGTTAATGACTAACAGATATGCTTCATGGATTAAAAACCTGATCTGTTGCCGGATGCAACCCTAAAAGTAACAGTGAAATAATCGTGCTTTGATATTAATAATCTAAGTAATTTTCTTTTTTTCTATAAATAAACACTTTAACCAACAGCATCTACATTAAAGCCTAATCAGCGCATCACTAACTATATTCTCTATTCATTTACTATATTAATTAACAATCTCTTGGGGGTGTTTTTTTTAAAGAGTTTGCTATTTTTAATAACTGCAGTATTTTTTCTCATGTTGTAAACGTGCCCTTACTTTACAGTCTCTTGTTCTTATTTTTTGTTTATATATTTTTACCTTTTTGTGTGCCTGCATGCTTTCATTTATCCTTCATTGTGCTGCCAGGACACCAGAATGCCCACACCGAGGGGATATGTCTGTTCTATACTAATTATTTAATGATTTAGTTATTTATTACATTATTATTTCGTTATCTGTTGTTATTTATTACATTATTATTATTATTATTATTATTATTATTGTTATTATTATTATTATTATTATTATTATGTTGCTGTTGGATGACCGTAGTTTCCTTAATTGTTTAATTGTCCTAAACTGTTTTTTTATACTGATGGAGTATATCTTGTAAAGCCAATAAATTACAAGATATACTCCATCAAAACAATATATTCTAATTGAAATTAAAAGAACTCAAGACATGACAGTTTCAATAATGGATTGAATAAAAACTTCCCTGGCATTACAGAAATGTGGCATATTTCCAACTTTTCCTCTGGACCGAGGTTCCTTATTTTCCTTCTACCCTCATTGTATCCGTCCCGTATGGTTATTTTCTAAAGCCCCGGTGTTCCTAATTGAGAGGAAACCTTCCTCCTCCCCTGACAACAGAGGTGACGTCCTTTCATGTTGTATATGCTGTATATCTTCCTGTCAGCTGCTCAGGTAGGGATGAGTCTCTTCGTGGTATTGACAGCTGTTCATTTGGAGTTTAGGAGACATTTGTAAATGTGTGCCGTTATAAAGCTGTGTGTTTAGTGGATGACCTCAGGTTGTAGAAGGACACTTGTTCAACTGTTAGTTGTAATTGTTGCGGTTCTTACTGTGAAAGTGGCCGTGAAGCTGTTCTTCTTGATTTGACTCTTTCACTGCTGAAGAAAGATGCAGCTCTGGGCACAGTGGATGCAGCATTGAGTCAGTCTTCCCTGGTAAACAGTAGGTCCAACGCCCACTTTAGGTGTTTGCTGCAGTGTGACCTATTATGGTATTTCTTTATTTCTTTATTGTGCACATACCATTGCAGCTATGTTGGGCTGAGCTATAGCCTCGTGGAGCCTAATTATTCCACTGCCCTTTGGGGTGCTGGAAGTGTAAAATGTCCCACGCTAAATTATTCTCTGTGTAATTTTCCGAACATTCTGTTCGTCTTTCATTCGGGAGTTTGAATGAAGTTATCAAAGCTTTAACCTTGTCGGGGAGTTGGTGGACCCTTTTGAAGATTTCCGGCCCCTGTTTCTGAGCTCGATGTTCGAATCTATCACAGCTGGATTCACTTTGGTGGTTAAAAACGCAGCCGGCGTGTCAGTGAATGGCTGTACGAGCATTAGTTAGTGCGACTGGGTTAACGTGGCTCTACTGGTCAGTATGGTTAGACCTAGCATTCTATAACTTCAGTCCTTTTACCAAACTCCATCCATTTAGCCAGTTACTCATGCACCCGCCTTTCGTTTATCATAAAACTTTAATTAAAGCTCCAAAATTATTCCCGACTAGACTTCATTTATCATACAAATTCCGCAATCAATGTATCTAAAGCATTCATTTATTTATTTATTATTGGTTTGATTTAGCTTTAACAAAATAAAAATAAAAACACTAAATGTTCTTAGACCTTTTACACACAAGTATAAGAAGTTAGCATAAGCTGGTTATACAATCTGTTTAATATTTTTTTTCCAGGCAATTTTTTTATCTTTTTTTTTTCCCTTCATAACATCCTCGTAAATGGACTTGAGAAAACTCTAAATCCTAAATCTAATAATAATTAGAATAAAAAAACATCCCCCACAGTTCACTTCAGCACTTTCTTTGGACTTTAAAGTTAACTAACAGCAGGAAAGATGAATTTTCAGCAGGTTTGAAACTTTTAAAAAACTTCATGTTCATTAATACCCAGAACATACTGGATGTTCGGTGCGGATTCTTCCGAGTCCTGCTTTCTCCTTGTGTTGAAAGGAGCTGTGCTGCTTGTCCAGGGAAGCTCCTGTCTGGATGAAGAGCAACGATTCGAGCGTTCCTCCTGGAGGTGGTCACACCCCGCTCACCCTCTGCACCTTCACCTCCCCCCATGTGCCACTTCCTCCACTATTTTCCATGTCACCTTCTGCATCCCTTCTTGTCATTTTCTGACTATTAACTATCTGTTAGCATCTATAAACAGCTGCTATTTGAACTCTACCGCAAATTCTTCAACCGAGTCCTCAACTAGTTTAGAAATTGACAGATAGAGCTTTCTTACAAGATAAAGGAATAGACTTTTTTCTGTTTTTTTTTTTCTTTTTAAAGTTGTTATAATTCACAAACCAAAACACAAGTAATATTTTTTTTGGGGGGTGAAACATGGAAAGACCGTTTGCACCTCCTCCATCTGCATGTCTCGGTTGGATTCTGTCTCCCCATGAAATTATTCTCTTTATCTCTCGCTCTTTGAGTTTAGTCTCGCTCACATCTTACCCTTTGCTTCTTCCCCGACGCTCTCATACATACACATTGCTTTTTAATGTCACCCCTCGGGTATATAGTCTGCTGCATACAGCATGCAGGGTTTCCACCTGTCTGGAAACAGGAGCACACGGTCTCTGCTGGCTTTTCTGTTTGGCACCACACTGAAGAATTTTTTTTTTTTTAAATTTTTCCGTAATCTCGTCTTGTTGTAGCCCAATAATAACTTTGAGCTGAGTAAAAACGCTGGGGCTCCAATATACTTTCATTTGTACGAGATCTTTGACGTAGAAGACTTTCTACATCATTTCAGTTTGTGAAATTCAGACTTTTCCAAGCTTAAATTTTCCAATTTCTCACATGATTTTCAAACTATTTTGATTTCCGAGATCTAAAGTTTGTTGCTAATTGGTGTCATCTTTTTAATGGTTTTTGGAGTTTATTGTTACGGGGATCAAAGCATTAAAAATTAAAAATAATCCTATTACCTAGCATCAGCCACCCATCATGGACTGTAGTTTGAATGTAGGTACAAAACTTAAATACCTACTTTAAAAAAATAGTCTGTGTTGTCACAACAGCAAACAGGCTTCAATCAAAGTAGGGCTGGACGATATAGAAAAAAAGCATATCGATAAAAAAAAATGCATATTGATCGATATCGATAATTATCAAAAATATTTAAAACCTGGCTCTTATGATATTGCTAAATGACTTACTTTTAATAAAGAACACACAAACACTAAATCTCAATTAAATCCTTATTTAACCAATATTTTTACCCATAACTGATTTTTTAAAGACAAATAACTTAAGAGACCTGGGTGATGTTCTTAAATACTGACAAAGAATAAACTAAAGTTACCAGTAAAATTACCAAAATAATTATAACAAATAAATAAATAAACGGAATAGACTATTTAGGTGGGAATAGTACACTACTTACTCCTCAGGGTCCATTCTCTTTCTATATAGTCAATTGAGAGGCTGATGCAGGGCTGAGGTCCGAGGTTGTGGCGTGGGAAGACACAGATTGCAGCTCATTTTGCACTGATTCCCTGCACTAGTTGCACAATTTAGGGAGCGCTGTTAGAGAAAAACTTGCGGCCTGGAACTTTATATCGTGGATCAAGAGTGGCAGGTAGTTGTTTGAAGCCAGGTTTTTCAACTGCAGACAACAGCAGCATATCCATCACTATGAAGCATGTTACTGCATGCGTGATGTTCTTATGCCACTTTGTCGTTTTATCACAAAGAAGGGAGCCCAGTTTAGCTTGATATACCTGCTTTGTTTTGGAAGAAGTTCCATAAGATTCCGACGACGACGCGGAGTCGCGTCGGGGCTGACACAGCTCGCGCTGCTGCGGGTGTGAGCGGCTTACATGATGAAACAAGTTGGTTGTGTTGTGCCATGTCAGGACGTGACAGACTGCATTTCCCATGATGCATGGTGGTCAAAATGGCCACCAACTCCCATCATGCAACGCGGCCCAAAATGGCCGGCGCCCTAGCAACCGATAACGTTGCTAGGGTAAAGTTGATAAAACTCGGTTGCACACGACAATCTTCCTTCTTCCCTGGCGCCCTGCCAACCGAGAAGACACACACACAGCTGTTTCCGTTGGGAAAATCCCACGCCACGTGCTCGAGTTTCTCGCTGGACCGAGATTTTTTCGAAGCAAAACCATTCCCTGTGCAGACAGGAGGTCGACTCAAAAAGGTACCTTTAATTCCCTCTGATCAAATACTGGAAGCCGCCTTATCTCCCAGTGATCGAGAGAGGACGACGCGTTGTTTGGCCCAACAAGCGTCTAGGAGCCCAGAGAGAGAGAGAAAGACGAAGGAACTCTCTCAGTCTGGTCCCCGCTGCAGCCTGCGGACACCTGCGGTCGTCAAGACGCGTTCAGGACGTCGCGTGATCCAGAGCGCTCCGGACCGAAGCCGGGACTTTCACTCCGGACCACCTCAAAGTAACGGGGTTCTCCCCTTTTATTTCTGTTTCACCAACAGGGTGTTTTAGAAGTGCCTGGGCAGACGTAGAAATTTGTAGGCTTAGGTTAATGCTTTTATTCCACGACGAATTTGGAATTATTTTGCTGAATATTTTCTTTGTACGTGCATGCATTTTACATTTGATTTTGCTGTGTTGATTTGTGATTCATCAATAACCCCGCCGTGGGTCATTGCTTCGTTTCTGTTCCATCCTCTTCCCTGCCTTCCCCCCTCTCTCTCTTTTCGCTTCTTCTTATCAGTTTAATCTCTTTGTCCGAGCTCATTCCGCGGTTTTGCTTTAAACTACCAGTTAGCCGCGCCCTCTCGAAGCGAGGCATTACCCCATCAGCGTAAGCGTGGTTACGTCATCAGAACCTCCCCTCACGCTTCACGTAAATTGATAGACCATACGTCATCGTAGCGGCCATCTTGGGAGGGTGTCGGATGACTGGGCTGTAGCTTAGCTGATAGCTTTGTAAGGCATCAAAGCGTCCGGTAGGACTCCCACAGCTGCTCTGTCTGTCAATGTATGTCAAATGCCGATGTTCTGAATGTGGTTTAAACAACCGTGAGCTGAACTAAGAGTTGCAACCGCTCATTTTAATCCATTTGTTTTTCTTTCCTTTCGTTTTGTTTGTTTTGTTTATTCTTTTATCTCCATATATATTTTGCGTGTAGTTAGTAGTGAGTAAGATTTCCAAAGTCGTTGAATCAGAGAATTACTGTAACAGGGAATTGCTTTTGGTTCAATAAAACACCACTGCGGAATAGACATTGTTTTGTGTTCAATCCAATTCATAGTTGTATGGTTATTCATAAATCAGAGCTAACCTCCTTTGGAGTTAACATCTGACATTAATACAGAGACAATATCATTGGATGGTGATAGACGAATAAGGATTTAAACTCTAATTGCAGTTACATTGGGGTTCTCACAGCCTGCCGGATAAACCTCGTCGGTCACAAGTCCGACCAGATCATTTATCCCAGCATAAATGAGTTCATAACAGCAAATTAACTAATGCATTAATGGTATAAATACTTACAAGCTTATAGCTAACATCACCACCATTTGAACTATATTTTGTTGTAGCGGAATTTTGAGTTGAATGATTTATTATTTAAATTATAATGCCAAATTATAATTAATAATAATAATAAGCATATTCAACCATCTTCTGGCATAACATTTACTGGCGTCTCTGGGTGGGCTAGTCTACTTATTTGGCGTTCCTTTAGACTAAACTGAATAACCAGCAACTTATGAATTTAATGAACACAATCTACATTCCAGCATTTTGACTGCTCACCTTGCCAAAAGGGCTATTCAGTCATAATTGATTAAGGAAGTACTCCTACTAAATATGTACGTGTTTGTGGTGGTTTGAGGTTGTTAACCTGAGGTTTGAATATTGATTTCTGAACCTGGAGTTAGTTAGACTGAACTGACTAGAACGTACAGCGCCTCCAGCGTCTGCTACTGATCAGTCACCTTCTGTGTCGTGTTCTGCTTTGAAAAGAGAGACCTTGCCTCCATCTGGTGGACGTTGTGTGTAATTGCATCATAATTGTTTTGATGAAGGAAACGATTCCCCATCGGCTGGACATTGTGTGTAATTACAGCTCAGTCTTCCCAAAAGTGAAGGGCACCCTGCCTCCATCTGGTGGCCAGGATAGGTAGTTGCAGTCACGGTTAAAAATTCAGGTGAAAGCACTCGGCTTCCCTGAATGGATATTTGAATGTCAGTTTCTTAAAACTTTCTTTACGGTTACTCCTTTTAATAATTTTTGTCAACTTATTATAATTTTTTTATTCCTTTTGAAATATTTTTTTTAAACTTTTAATTTTGTTAAATTATTTTTCTTTCTTTTCCCCCTTCTGCTCATCATAAGTGGTCAAAATTGAGCTGTGATTTTGAAACTAAGGTTGCAATTTAGCGGTTTTTAACTGTCATTCTTTGCCACCTCTGAAGTTCCAAACACTTTGCTATTTTCCACACATGTGTAGAGCACCTGTTCTTAAATAACTTGCATCACAAACAAAGCCACAGCTTTATCACTTAATTACTGGCCGAAAGGTTAGTGGTCCATGTCACTCACAGTTAATATTCTCAAAGTTAAACAAGCATATTAACCGTTCCTAAACATAGGAGTTGTAAGTCGCAGGGTTGATTTTCCCCTGCGCAGCCTAATTAAACGCACGTATTTGACCACACTTCCTGCAGTAAAGTGTCAGTCGTAGTGCGAGTTGCTGTTGACAGTAAAGTGAAACCACTTAACAGTTGTTGTTAGCAGTTGTTGTTTAGCGCTGAGCTAAACTAAAGTGTATGCGTTGTTGCTTAGTGCTAAGCTAGAATACAGCGTTGTTGTTTGTTGTCTGTTGTTTAGCGCTAAGCTAAACTACAGTGTTATTTGATTGTTGTTGTTGTGTAGTGCTGAGCTACAGTTGTTGTGCTGCTGTCCATAGCTGACAAAGAATGGATAGTAAAGGTTCTTCAGTCAAAGGAGCTGAAGGTCCACAATCCTCCATTGGAATGGAGGCTCAGGGTGTCATTAGCTCACTGCTTAAAATGACACCGGAGGACCAAGACCGCTTGAATCAGTTTAACATAGAGGACTGTGAGAGAAAAATTCAGGAATTGGTGGAGGAGGTCCAAAGCAAGCCAAAGGATAGATTGGTAGCAGATGTTTTGGGTGAATTATCTGCGTTATACCACCGAAGGTTAGTGCTAGAGACTGAGAGGCGTGTCTCAGCTGAGGAAAGAATCAAAGAGCTAGAACAGAGAAGTGTTCAGGGCAGCTGTCATCTCACAGAGGAGCGAGAGGAGGATCTCATTAGCTTGCAGCCAGAAGGATCTGAGGGAAAACATGGGGATCACACCTGGAGGACATTGGATGAACTGGGCCCTCAGACACCTTCTGAGCGAGGGGTAAGCGAAGGTCAGGACAGATATAGCAGTGTGATACGGAAAGAAATGCCTAAACAACTTACGGTGGCAATCAGGACTGATCCACATGATGCAAATCATGGGAAAACACCTGCTTCCCACCTGACCCCTGACACTGTCTGCTATGATCCTTTCCCCCCACCAGGGCGACGGGAGCACCGTTCCTGGGACACAGGTAAACCCCACTCCTCTGAACTGCGTCCACGGACAAGAGTTCATGACAGGGAGGGTCCCCCGGCGTCCCACGAACGGCCGCCGATGCCAGGTGGGTGGTCAGAACCAGAGCCCCCCTGCTATCGTGGTTACCACAGGCAGGAGTCGTCAGGAGAGGACTCAGATGGACCAGCCCCGATCCCTGAACAGGGACTGCGGATGCGTCAGCTTGAGTCCCTGGCCCGAGACATAGAGCGTTTTGATCCTAGCAATACAGAATCCACCATTGATGACTATCTCAGAGAGGTAGAGCGCTGTCTGCTAGACTTATATAGCCCCTCGGCTCGAGAAAAATTGAAGCTTATCTGGAAAACCACGTCCAGAAGTGTCCATGTTTTCATAGAAAGCCTCCCTCCAGCTACACGTGACCGTTACTCAGCTCTTTGTCAGGCTTTAAGAGAAGAATATTCTGTGTTCACAGACCCAGCTTCTGCGACTCTTGGAGCTTTTGCAATTCAGCAAAAGAGAACTGAAGCGCCCAAGGAGTATTACCGCCGTTTGCGGGCTGCTTACTTTCAGGGACGAAATGCTCCCGGCTTGGAGGAAGACCACACTTTCAAATCTTTGTTCCTCCATAATCTTCATGAAAGCGTGCGTTATGAGGTTACCATGCATTGTAGAACCAAGAGACTTACCATGCAGGAAATCAGGAAATACGCGCAGGTGGCATGGGAAACACGTGTCCGGCCCAACAAAGGAGCCGACAGTGATAAAAAGGTTCTACAGATTCAGATCGAACCAGAAAAGAGGTTAGGTCTGGAGGGACATGAGATGCCTCCCTCTAAACCTAAAACTAGATTTGGGTTCAAGAAGCAACACGGTTTTGAACCGCAGCAGAAGAAAGCTTCTCATGATAGGAGAGGTCAGCATGACAGCATGGAAGGTGAGAGGTTTCAAAAATGGCACAGGCCGGATCCAGCCCGACACGGTAAGCAAACTGACAGGTTGGAAAAGCAGAAAGGCACACATGACAACAAAGGCTGGAACCTGCGCATGGAAGAGTCAATGAGAAAGGAGATGGAGGAGACTTTTCGCAGGTTGCTAGCCGACACAGTGCGTCAGATCGCGCCGCAGCCGTCCTCGCCACCATCCAATCCTGCCGACCCTCCTGGGAAACCAGGCCCAAAACCCACGTCAGCATGACTAGGCGTGGACCAGGCTCCCCCTTCTAACAGAGTTTATCTGATTAAGTGGGGGAACCAACCAAAAATTCACCAACAACCTTCTAAGATCCCATCAGCAGGTGATCAGAAAACCCCTTTTCTAAGGTTTTTAGGTGAACTAAACCATCGTGAAAACACGCATCGCTTATACTGCTCGACAGTTATAGGAGGATGTGTCACAGCAAATGCTCTGTTAGACACAGGTTCCGAGATCAGTCTAATGTGCTCAGATTTGTTCGATGAGGTGACCAGAGCTATGGTGTCTCTTGGGAAACCGTTCCAGGTGGAGACCTGTAACGTGGGCATCACCAGCTACACTCAGGATCAGTCATGCATCACCAAACGGGCGTGGTTAGACATCACTTTCCGTGACATGACCCTTGTTCACCCCATCTACATCTGTACTTTGGACACAGAACCTTTTCTTGTGGGTCAGGATCTGTTGAACAGGTTAGCTCCACTCATTGACTGCCATCATGGTCATCTTTGGGCCCAAGTGGGGACCCCCAAGCCTCTTACTTCTGGAAGTGGACCGTCCGTCCCTATCAACCAGGTGACCTGCTCAGAAGAGCCCAAAGAACTCTTAGCACCATTTCTGCCTTCAACAGAGCCGATTTCCAAATCCTCTGACACACCACCGCTTCTTAGCGATCAGAGAACTTCTCTCTGCAGCCACACATCTTTCCTTTGCTCACTTAAACACTCTGGAGGTGAACCCTATAACCCCAGAGTGGCCGAAGGTGTGCACCTGGAAAGCACATTCATGCCAGACGTGCTGCTGGCTCTTTGGTCAGAGAAATCTGCGATCAGCAGAGATCTGTACAGCTCTCTGTGCCGTGAAAAGCCCCATCTGGCTGAAACAAAACACAGCCACTATTTGCTCTCAGCAGACTGGCCTCGCCGGCTTCTGAAAGCAACGGGGGTGTGCATACTTTATGCACAGATTGGCACAAGGCAGCTCTCTCATCCTTTCAGCATTGTGGAGAATTTACATCCTCCAGTGTTTGTTGGTGCTGATTTTCTGGTACGGCTAGGTGCACAGCTGGACACTTGCAATCAGGTCCTGTGGGCTCAGGCTCACGTGACCCCAAGTTCCTTCCTGGGCACCCCTGAAGTCATGCGATCAGGGCAAACAATCCCACAGGCTTGCCAGGTGGCTAGCGAAACAAACATGCTAATACCACCACAGACTGCAGGTGTACCTATTAGATTAGCCATCCTGAAAGGACAACAAATACAGAACACACAGGTTTTCTTCCAACCCCTTTCTTATTTCCAGGAATCCAACCTGGTCATCCGGGGCACACCCCTGCTTGAGCTGAACAACCGCTCAGCTCACCTTCTAGTGGAGAATCCAACCCACATGCCGATCCAAGTGGTGGCAAAGAAACCCCTTGGGGTGCTCATCGAAAGCTCCTTCCACGACCTTGAGCTGAGCATTCCCGTCATTGGAGACCTGCCTTTATCCTTGACCGGCAGACAGGACTCTCCGGACACCTTGTTTACTTTTCCTTCCAACATGATCCAAATCAGGCGACATGAAGCTCTGCCTGCTGGATCTATTTGTGGTGCTACGCTTGACGCTGGAGGAAACCTGTTGGGATATGCGATAGAAACCAACCCAACAGAACCAGCACCAAATCAACCAGAGAACCAGGACTCATCCACTGAGCCCTGCCCTGGTTTCAAAACAGAAATTATGCAGCAGCTGGAACAAGCTGATGCACTGACCACTGAAACAGAGAGAACAGCACTTAAAGAGCTGCTCCATGAGTTTCAGCCCATTCAGCCCAAAGATTCAAACGAACTTGGGATCACATCGACACACGTCCATGACTCACCAGTAGGAGGACACAGAAGCTGCAAAGCTAATCTGAAAACTCTCCTACAGGTGGCGTCCCGGCCTTCAACGGCCCAGGACACCCAGGAGTATGTACAAGGCTGCTTAACCTGCTGCCAGTTACAACTCACACAACCGCTAGACCGAGCCCTGCTTCAGCGAAGGGGGGTTATATTTCCGTGGTCACATTTGCAGACGGACTGGATCGGTCCAGTCCCCAAATCGTCAAGAGATAACAAATATCTTTTGACACTAACATGCAGCTTCACAGAATGGGTCAAATGTTTGCCGGCACCGAACGACACCGCCGTCACCACAGCAGCCCTGCTGCTAAATCGCGTTTTCAGCCGGTGGGGCCTTCCCCTGCCCATCGACTCGGACAGAGGAACGCATTTTACGTCAAACATCATGACCGCGCTTTTCGACATATTGGGCGTGGAAGTTAAATTCCACATCCCCTCACACCCACAGTCATTGGGACAGGTGGAGCGAATGAACCGCACCGTGGTCAGTATGTTAAAGGAACATGCCAGCAGCCATGGCAGGGACTGGGACATAAAGCTTCCCTTGGTCCTAATGCTAATCCGCTCTACCTCACCATGCTCCACAGGGGTGACACTTTGCCAGATGATGACAGGGAGACAAATGACACTTCCCCTGAATCTCATCTACCAGCCCGAAGACGTCAGTGTGACAACCGTCTACACGGCGCACCAATGCGTCACTGATTTTAAAGACCATCTCCAAACGACTTTCACGTGGGCTCAAAAGAACCTAGAGGCCAGCGTGCAAAGTCCGGAGTACAAATGGGTTCATGCGAACCAAATTAAACCGTCCACCAAACTCTCCTCACAGGGAACGGAGCCTAACTCCGCCCCCGCCGAAGAGAACAATGCATAGCATTAAATAGGACAAGTGCATGTTCAATCAGGACATTTTACACGTGCACTAATAAAACAAATGTCCATACATAACTTCACGTCTATAAATTCACACTCAGCAATAACACCATGCATTTCTTTGGAAACGCTCACAGAAGTGGTAAAGAATGACATGATGTATACTCAGGTTGTTAGAGATTTAATGCAGGACCTCACTCGAGAGGTTAGCTCATCCGTAAATAGCCTTGCTGAAGGACGGATTCCTCCGTACTTGGTACCAGTAGATTTGGTTGAAAAGGTTCTCAAATCTGCCTCTAGTGAAACACTGCAACCACCACAAACACACCTGGCTTACAGCCTAGGTAGTGCAATTCCAATATTTGTAAATCCTGACAACTTGGAGATAGGATTTATGCTAAACCTTCCCATCATTGAAAGAGCTAACGTGTATAGGCTTAAATCAGTATTGAATGTCGGTTTTTGGCAAGGTGAGACCCACGTACACCTACAAACCCCCTCGATGCTAGCCTATCATGATGCTGACCCCAAACTTTATTTAGTTCCTAATTTGGATTTGTGTACCAAAACCAAGGACATCCACTGGGTATGCCCAAGCAACCCATTTATCAGAGACGTTACCAATTACCTGTGTGGTCTAAGGAATGAATCCCCTGAACAAAACTGTCAGGCTAGAATGACCCTTAAAGATGCAGGTGTGGAAACCAAAATTGAGCGGGCAGGTAACCGCTGGCTCGTTAGCACCCCAGAGGCAGAAGCCCTGTTATCTTACGAGCAGCACGACACCGTTACTAGACTAAAACTGCCCAACCAAACCATTTTCTGTTCCCCACCTCAAGGTGCTGTAGTCCACATTGGAAACATGGTTCTGCATCACCTTGACGTTGACAAATATGACTCAGAGATTGAAATAATAGATGTCTTTAAGGGATACAATTTCAGCATTGATGTCGGCATTGAAAGACAGCTTTTACTTGCAGGCACCCAGCTGATTAAATTCAGTCTCACTCCATCAGAGTTGAGCTCGGTCCCTCTGCTTCGCTTCCCCAGAGCTACAGAGTCGACCGACACTCACATTATGACCATTATTGTGGTTCTCCTTGTATTTGGATGGGCCATCACTACGGCGATGGCATATGCAGCATACAAGCAGATCAAACAGTTGCAAACCAGGATTGACACCCTCACCTTCGTCGCCCCCAGGTTCGTAACATCAGCTCCTCAAAGGCCACAAGCTGATTAGACTACGAACCGCTGTCTCTCTCCTTTCCCTTTTCCCTCTCTCCTTTCTTTGGTTCAAAGTTCAAACCTGATGACCAATGAATGTATTGACAATGGTGATTGTGAAGTTTGCATTTTCTTTTTTTTTTTTTATTTACTTATTGTTTGCCTTATTAGCCAATAGACATTACTAGCTATAGCTTAGTCTGCCCAGGCTAGGTCACTGACCCAGGCACAATAAATGCTTTGTTTTTTCCCTTCCTCTTGGATGATGAACTGAACTGCATGAATCCCGAAGGACTACTAGAAAGACTATTAGGTTGTTCCACTCATGCACAACGGATCTTCGTCACGCCAGAATGGACTTGGTTGTAGCTTTAAAGACTGTGACCAGCATCCCACTCTTCAAAGCTAAAGGGGGGTATGTTGTGCCATGTCAGGACGTGACAGACTGCATTTCCCATGATGCATGGTGGTCAAAATGGCCACCAACTCCCATCATGCAACGCGGCCCAAAATGGCCGGCGCCCTAGCAACCGATAACGTTGCTAGGGTAAAGTTGATAAAACTCGGTTGCACACGACAATCTTCCTTCTTCCCTGGCGCCCTGCCAACCGAGAAGACACACACACAGCTGTTTCCGTTGGGAAAATCCCACGCCACGTGCTCGAGTTTCTCGCTGGACCGAGATTTTTTCGAAGCAAAACCATTCCCTGTGCAGACAGGAGGTCGACTCAAAAAGGTACCTTTAATTCCCTCTGATCAAATACTGGAAGCCGCCTTATCTCCCAGTGATCGAGAGAGGACGACGCGTTGTTTGGCCCAACAAGCGTCTAGGAGCCCAGAGAGAGAGAGAAAGACGAAGGAACTCTCTCAGTCTGGTCCCCGCTGCAGCCTGCGGACACCTGCGGTCGTCAAGACGCGTTCAGGACGTCGCGTGATCCAGAGCGCTCCGGACCGAAGCCGGGACTTTCACTCCGGACCACCTCAAAGTAACGGGGTTCTCCCCTTTTATTTCTGTTTCACCAACAGGGTGTTTTAGAAGTGCCTGGGCAGACGTAGAAATTTGTAGGCTTAGGTTAATGCTTTTATTCCACGACGAAGTTGGAATTATTTTGCTGAATATTTTCTTTATATGTGCATGCATTTTACATTTGATTTTGCTGTGTTGATTGTGGTTTATCTATAACCCCGCCGTGGGTCACTGTTTCAGTCCTCTTCATCTTCCTCCATGCTTTTCCCCCCTCTCTCTCTTTTCGCTTCTTCTTATCAGTTTAATCTCTTTGTCCGAGCTCATTCCGCGGCTTTGCTTTAAAAAAACCAGTTAGCCGCGCCCTCTCGAAGCGAGGCATTACCCCATCAGCGTAAGCGTGGTTACGTCATCAGAACCTCCCCTCACGCTTCACGTAAATTGATAGACCATACGTCATCGTAGCGGCCATCTTGGGAGGGTGTCGGATGACTGGGCTGTAGCTCAGCTGATAGCTTTGTAAGGCATCAAAGCGTCCGGTAGGACTCCCACAGCTGCTCTGTCCGTCAATGCTATGTCAAATGCCGATGTTCTGAATGTGGTTTAAACAACCGTGAGCTGAACTAAGAGTTGCAACCGCTCATTTTAATCCATTTGTTTTTCTTTCCTTTCGTTTTGTTTGTTTTGTTTATTCTTTTATCTCCATATATATTTTGCGTGTAGTTAGTAGTGAGTAAGATTTCCAAAGTCGTTGAATCAGAGAATTACTGTAACAGGGAATTGCTTTTGGTTCAATAAAACACCACTGCGGAATAGACATTGTTTTGTGTTCAATCCAATTCATAGTTGTATGGTTATTCAGAAATCAGAGCTAACCTCCTTTGGAGTTAACATCTGACATTAATACAGAGACAATATCATTGGATGGTGATAGACGAATAAGGATTTAAACTCTAATTGCAGTTACATTGGGGTTCTCATAGCCTGCCGGATAAACCTCGTCGGTCACAAGTCCGACCAGATCATTTATCCCAGCATAAATGAGTTCATAACAGCAAATTAACTAATGCATTAATGGTATAAATACTTACAAGCTTATAGCTAACATCACCACCATTTGAACTATATTTTGTTGTAGCGGAATTTTGAGTTGAATGATTTATTATTTAAATTATAATGCCAAATTATAATTAATAATAATAATAAGCATATTCAACCATCTTCTGGCATAACAGTTGCGTTACCAGACGTTGTTTTTACCGGTTTCTTGCAAATTTTACAAATCACTGTGGTTTATTTCTGTCAGACTGGTGAACTAGTAAAACCCCATTTTGGGACAATTTCCTCCGCCTCTCCTTGCCACGACATATTCACGTACTGTGTGTTATGGTTTGAGAGAGCGGCGCTTTGTGACGGCGTGCCTGGGTCCGCGATTACGATTGGTTGAGAGGAAGCAGTGACTGTAGCATCAACTAATATGATAGGCTGAAAGGAAGGAAGGAAAACTGTCTCTATGTCGAAGTTTTATCGACCCGTTTTTTTCCTGTTGCGCCACACGTCTATCGATCGATATATATTGTTATTGAATTATCGTCCAGCCCTAAATCAAAGGCAACCAGACTTTCGCTCAGTTCTTTCTGAAAACGTTTCGACACCTATCCAGGAGTCTTTGTCAATTCTGGAGGCTCACACTTGTCTGTTCGAGCCACCTTGTTAAATATTTTTTTCCATCTCATTCTATTTCCTTAAGTTACATTAATAAAATTGTTGTGAAAACAACTCCTTAAGATAGTTTCCTCGTGCTAACTTGTATTACCCTATTATCTCAAGATAAACCCTGAGCGTGTTTTGTTGTGGTATCTGTTCGGTCATGTTTTTATCTCAACAATATGTCTCAAGCTCGTTTTGTCACATTATTGCGACAGAAGAGTTTGAGCTTTTTGGGTTGCAATTACATTTTCGCTGTTGTATTATCGAGATAATCAAAGCTCAAGTTTGCTTATAGTAACAGTTTCACGGTCTCGGTTGGTGGATGGCGAGAGTTTGAACTCATTCTATCTCAATATGGTTCTTTGTCTTAATATGTTGGTAAAATAATATTTTAAGCTTGTTTTCTTGGGAGGGCAGTTTCATTATCAAACTATAAAGAAACCACCAGCAGTTTTATTGTGGTAATAATTTTTTTTATTTCCTCATCTCAAGTTTAGATCCCAAGCTTGTTTCGTCCTAAAACAGTTTTGTATTATTTCATCGCCAGCCAGAGATTGAGCTTTTTGGGTGTTAAGGGTAATTAAGGATGTTTTCACCCCTGAGGTGTTTATTCTGTTAAAAACAAACTGTTTGTTTCACCCCCTGTTGCGGGTTGTTTGCATTGATGGAAACACAGCAATTGCACCAGGTGAGGCACTAAGTGAACGCTGCAAGCTTGACACAAATGCCTTCCTGTAGCCGTATATACATTGCATTGTGGGATGCGGTAGGGTAAACATAATATTAAACAAAGCCTGTGCATCTTTTTCATGATGTATAAAGCCCTATTCAAAACCTATTTAAAATGTGTCGGACTTTTGACTTTTCAGCATTCCTATTCTATTTTGGGCTTATTTGGGTTTATCTCTTTGTAGGCCTACTAATTTTAATGTGTCAATGCAAAGGGAGGCTGGACATATGACTGTTTGTGTGTTCTTAAACGTTTGACTGCCATGTGACTTCATGCTGGTCTCTAATTGGTTACTTAAAGGCACACTATGCAACATTTTTCAGTTAATTAATGTGTTCTATACCGTTTTGGATGATTAAATGAGTCATTTCAGGTTGAACAAAGGTTTTCTCGGCCGCCCTGGTGGTCTGTGGAGGAAATACCGCACTTGCAATGGGGTACCGCGAGCGAGCTATTTTTAGAAACGTAACGTCACGATGACGTCACATCACGTGTACGCAGTAGGGCAAACTCCCAAACCTGCCGCTGTTTTGCTGTGGAAGAGACGTGCGTTAGCCTAGGTTGTACTCGTTTAAACGACTGCTTTTTCCAAAATCTAAGACCATGGTTTATAAACATTGTTGCTATGGAACGTGCAACAGCGACTCGAGGTACGCTGATCGGCCGCATATGAAGGATGTTTTCTTCATTACTTTCCCGAAATTCAAGAGTGCCAAGGAGAAATGTGTGCGCTTGGTCCATCGGTGCGGTCGGCCTACATATGTAGCAAGGATTTTGTCGGAGGAAAGGGCCCAACCGAAGAACATCCTGACCCAATTCCAGCGACATCAAGTAGTGAACAGGTAAGATTATTTTGGTGGCCGACATGTTAGTAATGAAGCGCCTGCTACCATGATAGCATATAGGCTATCATGGTAGCAGGCGCTAACATGATACCCTGCTACCAGGATAGCCTACTCAAAAACATTTCAAATGAGACAAACATTAAACATATACCGATCCCTGGACGGTGATTACAAACAAAAAAACGGCCGACGACGGCATGACCGCTGCGCAGGAAAAAAAACAAAGCTTACCGTTCGATCGACTCGGCCCGTTTTCTGGTCTTTTTAAGCCCTCGACACTCAAGCCATCGTTTGAGCTGAAGGTTGGTGTGTTCTTCGACAGTGCGACCAGTAAACCGTGCGCCTGGAACATCGTTTTGGGAAAGTTTAATGGCTGCAAAGTCGGTCATATCGCTGTTTCTGTTGCTGGTTGCTACGTGCGTTCTCTATCGGTTTGTCCTACCTAAGCGGCAAAAGGGGCGTTGCTCGTGAGGCGGTGACGTCACGTGCGCGGTACCCCATTGCAGGAGCCCTCGGCCCGCGCCCACAGGCTCAGAATCTCGTGCAAGATCGCGAGAATCGGTCTTGCTTTACGGCGAGAACTGCTACAAGCCCCCAGTGAAAGGCATGCTCGTTGCTAGCGCAGTGGCGATATCTGTGCAGTTATCATGGCGGAACCGGCGGTAAAACAGCGAAAGCCCATGTCGGAGCAGGCAAGAAAGAGGAAAAGGGCTGTGGACAGAAAGAGGAGTCGTACACGGGTGAACATCGGGCAAGCTTTTTCCGAATGGCGAGAGCTAAAAGAAAGAGAAGGCTGCAAGGCTGACGCGGACCTCGCGTTTCTGCTGATGCGATTGTAAGTAACATTGTAGGGTTTCCCTCACGCTACCGCCTCCCAACATTCCAAAAAAAAAAAAAAAAAAACTAATTTGCAAGGCAAATTTATTTATATAGCACAATTCAGTACAGAGACAATGCAAAGTGCTTTACATGATTAAAATATAGGAATAAAAGCAAGTAGGGATAGAATGTAGAAACAAAAAAAGAAAATTTAAAAACAGTAAAACAGTTTAACTTGAACATTCAAAGGCAATTTTAAACAAATGTGTTTTTAATCTTGATTTAAAGGAACTCAGGCTTTCCGCACTTTTACAGTTTTCTGGAAGTTTGTTCCAGATAAGTGGAGCATAGGAACTAAATGCTGCTTCTCCGTGTTTGGTTCTGGTTCTAGGTATGCAGAGAAGGCTGGAGCCAGAAGACCTTAGTGGTCTGAATGGTTGATACACTGATGACAAGTCTGTGATGTATTTAGGTGCTAAGCCATTCAGGGATTTATAGACTAACAGAAGTATTTTAAAGTCTATTCTCTGAGATACTGGGAGCCAGTGTAAGGACTTTAGAACTGGGGTGATGTTCTCTACTTTCTTAGTCTTAGTGAGGACGCGGGCAGCAGCGTTCTGGATCAGCTGCAGCTGTCTGATCCACTTTTTAGGCAGACCTGTGAAAACACCGTTGCAGTAATCTATTCGACTAAAAATAAACGCATGGATTAGTTTTTCCAGATCCTGCTGAGACATTAGTCCTTTAATCCTGGAAATGTTCCTCAGGTGATAGAAAGCCGACCTTGTAATTGTCTTTAGATGCTTTTGGAGGTTCAGGTCTGAGTCCATCACTACAGCCAGGTTTCGGGCCTGATTAGGGGTTTTTAGCTGAAGCGACTGAAGCTGTGTGCTAACTTTTGATCTCTCCTCTATTGGTCCAAAAATTATTACTTCTGTTTTGTTTTTATTCAACTGAAGAAAATTTTGGCACATCCATGCATTGATTTCTTCTAGGCATTTACTCAGTGCCTGAACTGGTTCATAGTCACCTGGTGACATGGTGATGTAGAGCTGTGTGTCGTCTGCATAGTTATGGTAGCTGATGTTGTTATTTTTTATTATCTGAGCTAGGGGGAGCATGTAGATATTGAAGAGGAGGGGACCTAGGACGGACCCTTGGGGAACCCCACATGTAATTTTTGTCGTCTGGGATGTAAAGTTACCTACTGATACAAAAAAGTCCCTGTCCTTTAAGTAGGATTTAAACCAGTGGAGTGCTGTACCAGAAAGGCCGACCCAGTTCTCCAGGCGCTCTAACAGGATGGAGTGATCGACAGTATCAAATGCTGCACTGAGGTCCAATAGAACCAGCACGGTGGTTCTTCCACGATCTGTATTTATATGGATGTCATTAAACACCTTGATAAGGGCGGTCTCTGTACTGTGGTGAGCACAGAAGCCAGACTGGGAAACGTCAAAGCGGCTGGTCGTTGTTAAGAAGGTGTTTAATTGTTGAAATACAGCTTTTTCAATAATCTTACTGATAAAGGGAAGGTTTGAGATAGGCCTGTAGTTCTGGAGTAGTAGTTTGTCTAAATTGTTCTTTTTCAGCAGTGGTTTGATATTTGCTGTTTTTAGGGACTGGGGGAAAACACCTGACAGAAGGGACGTGTTTATTATCTGAGTCAACTCAGACGCTATGCCAGGTAAAACTTTTTTAAAGAAAGCTGACTTTTACTAAAGGGAAAAACATGCAGACCTCAGGATCTCAAAAAAACAGCATTCCATTGTTGTTTTCTTGTGATGGCCCTTTCATTATCTCCATGTCTGGAGCTAGAGAGACTTAAAGCTTGTTTTGTCAGGATATGCTTCATTATATTAGTGTCTCGACTCAATGAGAGATTGCAGAGATGCATCGATCCAGTTTTTTCCAATCCAATCCGATACCTGGACCAACTGTATACCTTACCATGTGAGTGAAGTTATCAGGCTTCAAATAAACATTGTTAAAAAAAAAGTTCTGCATGTTCTTTAGCATGGTGCTTTTGGAGGTGCTTATTTAAGTTTGTGGTGTTGAATTTCCCAACCTTATCACCATCCCTCCCAACAAGTATGAACTGGGTCAGCCTCCGCCTCTGTCAGTACCTTACCTGTAGCCGCCTCCTTTCCGAGGCAAACGGATCCATACCTGACACCTCTCATTAAATTCCAATCCAGTTTAAGTGGTACATCGGTTTAAGCATCCTGTACCTCTTTTTCCAGTCCATCTGTAGAATTAGCTGAAAAAATCCAAACTCTGTCCATATATCTCTATAGTTTGTTTCCAGGTGTTTTTTTTTTGTTTTTTTTGCCATTGATCACTTCAAACACATTCTTCCAAACAACCTGCGTTGTTCATGTGTCAACATCCTTTTCTCAAGTCTGATATTTGCCCCCCCCCCCCCCCCCCCCCCAACACCACCAACACTGTATCCTGTAATCTATAAATATTCTAGATGTCTGCTTTGATCCGGCCTTCGGATGGTGACGAGCGGCACTCTTGTGTCGTCTGTCAGCTGTCACCCCACCTTTCTCTGCCATCTTTGCGTCAGAGACTTTGCTCCGGAGGCTCGGTGTTACACCTGTCAGCGCGTGTGTGTGTGTTTTGAACCCGTTTGTGTGCGAATGGCACATGTGACGGCGCTGCCGGCTTTGATGCTCGGGCTCAGCAGGCGCTCCGCTGGGCTCTGGGGCGCCTTAGGGAGCACTTCCAGGTGAGACTAGAGAGGACGGGCGCTTTGTTGGAGCCGGCTACCCCCACTGCTAACCTCCAACCCCCCTCACACATGCATCACTTACCCCCCCCCCCCCCCCCCCCAGGGCTCTATAGCTGCAACAGCTCTTCTGGGCCGCCTTGCCCGGGAGCCAGCTTCCAACAGCCCCACTGCTTAGCAACAGCCAATTGGACAAGCCGGGCAACTTGTCAGCCAATTGCAAAGGAAAGATGGGTCAGTGCTCAGAATTCGAGCGGCCACATGGGTCTGGTTACAGTAAGGTAAAGGATGAAGTGAAGACGTTCTTTTTTTAAACTTTCCAGTCCTCTGCATTCGGAAGCAAGGGAGATGTGGTGTGTTTTATTAATAGACACCAAAATAACAGGCCACAACGTAGATGACTGCTCTCTTCCAGGAAAGTCTTCACAGAGCCTTTTAAACTCAGTTCTTTGCAATCAGTGTTGTTGACGTATCAATGCAGGTTTCTAGTCTTCCTCGTTTCTTCCTTACGTAACCATGTTTTTACTGTTGTTTTCTTACACAAAAAAATCAAATTTTTGCTCCTTTTCATCAAGCATAAAGTGTCCTGAGTTGATTAGCGCTTGTTAGTCGTGAGATGTGTTGATCATTGCTGACTTTCTGGCCTATGACCTCTGAGATGCATCTGACGACACGGGGCCGCCTGTTTGTAGTCCCGTGTAGCAGTAGAAGTCTGAATCAGAACGCCGTTGCAAAAGGAGCCTGGATCTAAACCTGATTATCAGTTGGAGGGAATTTATTAGGTCAGTGGTTATTTTGGTATGTCGGCAGGACCCGTCTCGCAGCACTGCAGTATGGGTGGGGCCGAGGCAGCAAGGTGTGATTCTCGGAGAGAGGAGGATAAAAACACAGCGGGCTGAGGGTTGGTAGGACCACGCTGTCTTGTTTTCACTCTCACCGTCTCATCACTGCTTAGCAACAACCAGTCACAGCCTCGGCTCAGAGCTGACTCCTGGCCAATCGGCGGGCGGGAGCGTGGCGCCACAGAGTTTGGATTTTAGCACGTGCGACGGGAGGAGAGAGGGTGATGGCAACACTTTCACATGGTGTATGTGTGTGTGGGACTTTTCCTTTTTTTTTTTTTTTTCAGGCTGGAGGTGCAGCAAGTTTTTCTTCAAACCACACCCTTTGCTCTCTGCTGCACCGCCACCGGTGGATACAAGGTCGAAGCTTCAAAGCAGATTGCTCTCTGTTACTCTGCTGTTAAATTCAATACGGCGAGGAAAGGCAGAAACTGATCCAGTCCCCACGTTTATAGACCACTTCTGAAAAAAGACACTTTTGCGTTTGAGTGGACCAGTGCAGGATTTCCACGATGCCCCAGCACTGTTAGGTGATAACTTTAAGTAAAGTTATTAATTTCATGGTATTCAATCAAAGATTCTAAATAAAAATGGTCTCTGTGATCCAGTTGCTGATTTTGTAACAGAAAAGCTACAGTTTTTCTGACGGCTGCTAAACTATTATTGAGATTTGGAAACATTATATGGATTTTGAGACATATTAAAAGAAAAATTTAGACACAAAATTAGGTAGCAGATTTTAAGATCCTATTGCACACTATTAAACCTTTTTTTCTGTTCTGTTCTGCGTTTTATAGAGAAACAAGTTGGGTTCTCATTAGAAGGACTTTAAACCATATGAACCCTGTAACAAAAGTTAGCATTTTTAAAAGCGGCACTTCCTAAAACCTTTGAGTATAGGCTGGTTAACTGTAGGAAGCTTCGCCAAGACCTTGATTTAATTTAGTTAGATCTTAATACTGTCAGCAGCAGTGCTGCTCCTCCCCTACCTGTTGCTGCTTAGTTTAAAAGGTGAGAGGGCTGCTTGACTTTTTCCTCTCCATGTAATGCAGTAATACATGAACGGGGATTCCCATAACTCTATTCAAGGAACAATGTTTATTAAAAACTGCCTGAAAACTACTACTGAGGTTAGTGAGTGTTTCTTCTAGTTTGCTAGTGCATTTATCTAGAAAACCATGAATTCATGTTCTAAAATGATTTTTAGCTGTAAAGTTGACATTAATTCTGCAGCACCTGGAACATTTGTGGCTTTTTTTGTAAAAACAAACAAAACAAAAAAAAGTAAATCAAGTTCTTGGGTTCTTGGTTCAAGTTTGGTCTGGTACCGCAGAATCTGTGAGAATCTCCTCCCAGCCCGTGCCTAATCCCAGGATTGTAAACGAACGCCGCTGTCAGTGCATTCTTTCAGCCGTTCTGGCTCGGCCCGACGACAAGTGCACAGTTAAATGTGTCCGTTGCTGCAGCAGCTGGTGATGTTGGTGGTGCTGGGCGCGGCCCGCTCAGAGCTGCATCCAAAACTTCATCGCCACGTGCTCCCCGCGCTCTCATATTTTCATCCTGCCTCTCCGGCGGGCGTAGCGGCAGCACGACTGCACACTCAAACATGCGCACAGGCTGCTCGCTGTTGCATGGTTACAGGCAGTGCTGCGCTGCTGTTGGCCCTCCACCTGCCGAGGTGTTCATCCATTGGCTAGCCGACAAGCAAAACCGCGTTTCCATTGGCTGCCGAGCGGCGGCAAGCTCCCGGTATTGGTGCGGCTCGGAAGCTGGCGCTCCTTGGAGACTGGCTCTGTAAACATCCTGGTCGTTTCTGTCAATGGAGCGAGTGTTTACCAGCGGCTGAGTTTTGCCGGCGTGTGCAGACTGAGGCTCAGCGCCTCTGAGGAGCGGAGTCTGGTGAGAGCGAGGCTAATTGTCTCTCCGCTCCACCGTGGGCTTTGTGATTTCTAAAGGGGCGCTCTGCACCATTTATGACATTTTGACAGCATCACAGACGAGGACGCGTTAACAGCCTACAGTCTGCTGGCAGCCTCCCCCTTTCTGTCTTTATTTTCCATTCAGACGGGTTCTTCGGTGCCTCTGCATCTGTCACGGCCGGCAGCAGCAGCCCCACAGGCTGCGTGATTACCCTTTGGAGCCGAGCAGGGCTGCGGCGTCTTGGGGCCCGAATGTGGTAAATAAAACTGCCTCCAGTCCTAAATGATGCAGCGGGGTTCTTTGTTTTGTTTTTGCATTCATTTGGTCCTCGTTCCCTCTTACCTTCCTCCACTTCTTCTCTCTGCTCAGATCATCATACCTAAGTTGTAGAAATAAGTGCCCCTCCAGACACACACACAGCCCCTCATCCTTTATCTGGCATACAAAGAGGCCACAAAAGCCTTTGATCGCACCCTAAGAATGAAATCTTTTTATCTCTGAAGATGAACTCCATGCCCTCGGTGACTTTTAGATCACTTTAACTTTCAGAGTGAAACTTGCCAGGGTGGGAAGGCGGGTGTGGGGGGGGGGGGGGGGGGCGGCTGGCCGAGCGAAGGCCGCGTAAGCTTCCACCCTCTCAGAGAGCCGACTGCTTAGCAACAGCCAATCAGCCTAATATTTTTGGCAGGGTCTCGCAGCCAATTGAGAGGGTGAGAGCAGACTAAAGCGCTGTGTTTTTATTGGTGGCTGCGAGGAAAAACAATGTTTTTCTTAGCGCTCGACACTTCAGCGCCGGCGGTGAGGCGGATGATGCTTACAGCACACTCTGAGAGATTATCTCAGTTTCAGAAGGCGTTATGAAACGCATCCATTATTGTTTAGCGATGCCATTTGCATCTGTATGCTCACTTGTAGCTCCAGTTGAGCACTAATGAGCTGTTGGGTCACAACATGGCTCTGTTTAGAAGTGAGTAAAAGAAATGTTGCTCGGAGGGATTTACCCTATTAGAAAATGAGCTATCCCAAGGAATTGTTAACAATAGTAACGAGCTTCTGTTCAGAGCTCATAAGCAGTAAATCTGAGATGCATCCATCAGTCAGCTGGAGATTGGAATCAGACCATTTTTCTTGATCAGCTCTGCTTTGTGTTTGGCCCTAGAAACATTGTAGTGTCAGTATTTTTACCCCTTTAGTTAGTTGTTGGTTTAGTCAAAACCAACAACTCCCATAGTTTTGGTTCTATAAATGCATCAACCGACAGCAGGCATTGCACTTTATGCAAATGTTAAGTTAGGCTTTATTCTTTGACGCATAAATTGAAATATATTTGCAATTCCTTCATCTTCTGTTTGACTCAAACGTACTAACACTATCAGTGAGCCCTCAGCACGTTTTTTTTCTTCACCCCTGTGAAAGCACTTACACCGCTGTTATATTTAAGATGGTTGAACATGTTGACTTTTACTTCTGGACAGAAACAGTCGCTCTCAGTTATGTTTCACACAGGAAGATAATCAGCGACACACCGCCTCCCACCTCCTATAATTGGTTTCTGTGTAAATACCCCCCCCCCCCCCTTCACTCACACACACACACACACACACCTGACACACACACCTGACACCTTAGTGCTAAACCTTTACTAGTAAAATGAGCAAAAAATGTTCCCACTCAGCTGCAAGTACATGAACACACACACACACACATGCGCGCGTGACGACGGTGTTGACGTTCAGAATATAGCTCTCCCATAAACCATGAAGTTGTTCGTGAGATTGGAGCCGTTGTAAATGTTTACTTTGGTCTTGCCGCCTCTTGGAGCTGCCGTTAGTTTCCGCCTCGATGACCGGCTAATCCAGATTCAAACTTCAGGAGACTTCAAGGATCTCATAGATGCTGGGATCTTGCGTTAGGGCTTTGATAGCCGAGGCGAAACAGGTGCGACTTCCACATGGGTAAACCGCCTCTATCCCGTCTTGGAGTGGGCGGAGCACTCGGCGTGGTTAAATAAAGCTACAACCCCTGTCGGCAGTAGCCCCTCTTAGACAGATACAAATCAATAGTCAGGATGGGCCCACAGGCAAGCGCGCTGGACATGACTGACAAGCAATGCGGCAGAAACCCTAACAGTTTGGTGAAGGGTGGGGTTGGATGTCTCAATTCCTCTAAGTCATCCTGTTACTAGAGGAAGAGGAGAAGCGAGCGCTGTGAGCAGATATTGCTGTGTGAGCACATAAACAGCAATGAAAGCCATTAGTAGAATTTGCACTTAGTACTAAAACCCTTCATCTGTATAACTATTAGGTGGAGCTGTGGAATTAATTGGAGGAGGAAAAAAGGAAAAATCCATCTCCTCATTACTTCTTAAAATCTTCCCTCCAGGGTGAGGTGATCTCGTGCTGTTGGAAATTCTCAGACCATATATCATGCAAAGTAAATACTTCCACCCCCTGTGTCCTATTTCCCCCAATTCTCAGTTGTAGCTGCTCGCAGACAGCTAGCTCTGCCTCTGAATGAAAAATGGATTCATTGAGTGTTAGGAGGGTGTTTTTTTTTTGGGCTTTTGTGGCTTTCAACCAACAAACGACAGACATTATGTAGTTCCTGGATGCTCTGGGTATACCTTTAACAGTGCTGAGGTGTACTTTCCACTGCCATGAGCAACACTGCACTAGGTCCAAACCAGGTCTCCACAAGGCTGGAAAACTATAGAATTGAACTGGTTTTCATGTTACAGCCAAATATTTCCTTGTATGTATCCATTCATTTGTTTTCCATCCATCCAACCGTTCCTTTGACAAGATGTTCATCCATCTTTCCAGCCATGCGTTTACCCACAATTCATCCATCCGTCTGTCTTTCCTCCCTACCTACAGTCATCTTTTAAACCTGAGCCCTGGAGAAACGTCCTCCATAGATTGTTGTTCAACGTCTGTCGTCAGGCTTTTAAAACCCGATAACCACAATTCAGAAACGGTAGTCTGGGAAAGGTTGAAATTTTAACTGGGGGGAAAATGTGAAACACTCACACCAGTATAGAGTGGGAAAAATTAGTAACACAAACAATAGGAAGCCAGATAAGAGGCAAATAACGGGGACATCTTTTAGCTTTCTTTGTAGAGTCGGGTCCGTTCAGCGGTTCTCCTCCTCACGTTTGAACCGGTCTTGTTTACGTTCCCGGAGCACATCTGTGGTCCAGATCTCACACGGCTGCAGCGGGGCGACTGCATGTCACGTTTTAATAATCCTCTTTAATCAATATGCCACCCAAAGCACCTGACACAGCGGGGGGGGTTCCTGGCACAGGTGTGCCGTTAAAGCTTCGATGAAGGTCACTCTGATTTTCAAACAAAAATAGGACTCAAGAGGAAAGACAACATCTGCGGCGCCGCTGCATAGCTGCTCGCGTCTGCGTCTGGATTCAACTCACCGTCCCCCAACTGGGACGTCCGCGCGGAGGCGTTCGGACAAATGTAAAAGTGTGGATCTGTGTAGAGTTGGGCCCCCTCATATGATCGGTATGCGCAGAACCTGGTTTTGAAGACTCTTGTGTATTTTGTCTCTAGGTCACTCGTGATCATCAGTACCCTGGATGGCCGCATCTCGGCGCTGGATCCTCACAACCAGGGCAGGAAGCAGTGGGACCTAGATGTTGGCTCAGGGTGCTTGGTGTCCTCCAGCCTCAGCAAACCTGAGGTAAAAAGGAAACGTATTCTGGCTTGTTTAAACCAAAAAATGTGGATTCTGATCAGTTTTCGTTGATTGCAATAAATCCATACAGTATGCCTGGCTGCCTCTATAAACGTATTTCAACAGGGGACCTTATTGATGTCGTTTTGTTTGGGTGAAGACTATCCCTACACTGCCTCGCATAAATATTCACACCCCACATCTGCATGTTCCAAAAGCAAAGCAAGGCTTGCTTGATTATTAAACAAAATGATATCCTGCTTATTTTGGTCAATACTGAAATCAATAATTTAATGCCAAAAAATGTTTGAACCACCGGAATAGACATAAAATAGACAATGTTTTAGTTTATAGTAGAGCAGGGATTTATTTTAGACAAATGTTGTATTTACTTCCCACCCTGACTTTAAGGCTGTGCTTCTGTGGGAGACTTTTGCAGCCTGGAAGCAGAAGCAGCGGGTCCGGTATCAGCTGGGAAGGGAGCGCTGTGCCAGAATCAGCTGTGATAGCTTTGGCCCACAGCAGCTCCCGCCGCTCATGGAGAAGAGCAGCAATAACCCGTGTTTTGATGAGTCTTCAGTAATGCTCGAATTGATACTAGTTACTTTTTTTCTTTCCAAAGCCCCTTAGTGTGTCTGAAAAGTGTTTTGATTTAGCAACAATTTCATAAGCAACATTGGATTATCCCCCAAACGCGGTCAAACGTCACACCAGCCAGGAGACATTACAAAATGAGAGCATGCATCCAAAGCAGAATATGCCAAAAAATGACTATTAAAACATATTTTTTCTTTGTCTTTGGTATTTTGAAAGTGACCCATAAATTTGCTGGTGGTGGCATCATGCCGAGGGGAAACTTTTCTTCAGCAGGAACAGAGAAGCTGATCAGTAGACGGTTATTGTGAAAAACAGGGCAATGCAGGCTGTAGAGGAAAACCCGTTTAAAACTTGGGGCTGGGCCTGAGATTCACTTTATATAAAACCACAGCTACAACGGGACGATTTACATTGAAGCGCATCAATATCTTAGACCTGACTCCGTTGAAGAATCTTTGGCAAGACTTGAATATCATCCAGCAAATCTGAGCTTCAGCTATTTTGCAAAGATGAAGGGGCAAAAATCCCAGTTTCTAGATGTTCAAGGCTTGTAGAGACGTACTCCCAATAGCCTCGTAGCTGTAATTGATTTAATAAATGTGCACCGCACGTTTCAGTTTTTTATTACAAAAGCAAATAATGCATCGTCTTAAATCCACCTGAAAAAAATGTCTTTTTGTCAGTCAAAATCCCAATACAAAGACATTGAAGTTTAGACGTCAGGTAATGTGAGAAGAAAGGAAAAGTTGATGGGGACTGAAGCAAGGCGCCGTTTAGCAACATCACTTTAAAAAACAACCTTCTCACAAACGGATAACATGTCTGCTTTTTTCCATGTGATGAGGAAGCTAGAGTGGCGTTTTACCTGTATTCTCATCTTTTTTCCGCTCTTCATCCTTTTTTGCTGAAATTTAGACCAACACTTGAACCCTGTGCACTCTGAGCAGACAGCCAGGAGCAGGCTGTTGCTAACATCTAGTCCACATGCGCGCACATTCCCATCCAACGCACACCAGACGGGCTCTTCACCCCACATGAATGTGAGAGTAGCTGATCCGCCCGGAGGATGAGCCTGTTTTTTTGACTCTAGTGGTTTATGCATACAAGCACAACAAGACGCTCTCCTTTACATGTACACAGAGGCTTAAAACACCCACACTGACATGCAGAAAGCGAAGGGAGCCTCAGAGCAAGACGAGAGAGCTGCATGCAGCGATACATGCTAGAAACATGTTGTCTTTGATGCGGACTCGCTCTGTCTGAGCGGTTTGCCTCTGGGGGGGGGGACGGCCTCTAATATTAACAAGGGTCGGGTGGCTGCTCGGCTCAGTTTAATGCTGCTCTGCTGCTGGTGGTGGTAGGGAGCGTCTGGATCTGAGGAACGCTCTGCTCTGCCTTCAACGCGCCTGTCTTATTAGTGCAGCAAAACAAACCAACCTCAGGTTATTGACCAAGATCTGCACATTTGACAGATAGTGTCTTTCCAAAAGGCCTGGTGGACTTTTTTTTTTTTTTCTTGTGTGTGAAACTAGTTGTTTAGCCTGATAAGTACAGAGTTCCTATTCAGTCTGGAAAAAACATGAAATTTAAGTATTTGCCAGATTTGGATAAGTGCAGAAAAAGTACTAAACGTTGCAATGGCTGCATAGATCATGAATAGCCCACATGCTCTGGATGCTCTTCTTTCTTTAGCGTTGCTCTTTGTCCTCTCCACTCTTCCTGAGCTGGAGTGTCTTAGTCACTAAAATGTACATCAGGTGTGGACTCGCAGGGCAGTTGGAGGCCAAATGTGTTAGAAATATGCAACGCTTAGTAGTAGAAATGTACCAAATTTTGCGGCCGAAGTCCTTTGCAATTGCCATGTCCTTCCTTCTATGTGTCCTTCCTTTTTTGCTTCCTTCCTACTGTAGAAATGTCTCGTTTTTATATGAAAAACACAAACTAATTTGTTGTTGAAGAGCAAACTTCTTATTACTTACTGGGAATTTTTGATTCTGAACTGATGCCTGAACCTCTCTAATATGATTTTACCGTTTTGTTCCATTTGACCTGAAAGACAGAGACAGCTTAGGCCTTTCCTTTTACAGCGCTACACTAAAATGTTAAAATGACCTTTAAAAAGTATTAATGCTGCTCAAAATCTGTAATTCTGGTACACTGCTATGAGAAATTGGTCTAGCTAACACATAAAATCCCAACAAAATACAATCCAAGACAGTCGTAGGTGGCTGTGAAAGCGAAGCGGAAGGAAAAATATTTTCAGAAATGTTTAACGAAAATGTGAAAAGTGGGACTTGAATTTGTGTTTAGCCCCACTGCCTCAGTCATCTAAGAAGTAAACAGAGTCCACGTGTACATTTCATCTCAGAGACCACAGTTGAACTGGCATACGGAAAACCACGGGGGAATCTGGTGGGGGAGGCGTCAGGCTGTGTGGATGCTTGTCTTCAGCTTCCACACAGGATGCTGGTCAGGGATAGAAAGGTGGATGGTACCACACACAGGGCGGTCGGTCGTTAGGGATAACCTGTGTTAGCCTGGAAGAGATTGGAGAATGAGGTGGAGGTTCACCTTCCTGCAGGACAAGGTCACTAAACATGCAGCCAGAGCTTCTATGGAAAGGTTCAATTAAAACCATACTCCTGTGTTAGAATGGCCTAGTCAAAGTCCAGACCGAAATCCAATTGAGAAGCTAACGTTGTCACCACGAATATCCAGGTTTTTCTAAGGTTTGTGGTGATGGTAGGTGGAGGTAAATGTGGGAGTTTAGAAAGACTCAGTCATAAAGGGGGAGAAGACAGAGAAGTGACTCTGCTCAGAGGCGGAGGTGTCTCAGGACAATGTGGAGACGCCTGCAGACACTGACTCCTGTGTGCTGGTGTTGTGACAGTGGATGTTTACTCCTTTCTGTGTTTAGGACCCTGTTTATCTGAGCGTTTTCACCTGCTAGCTCTCATTTGGCTAACAGAGCGGATTGAACAGTGATGCCCCTGAGCTCTGAACCCGTTGACTTGCTGTGACGTCATTTGTTATGATCTGTGGAGTGTGTGTGTGTGTGTTTATGTCAGTGCAGTTGTGCTTTATATAAGTGTAAATTCCTGCCTTGCCCTTTGTGGCCTCTGCAACCTGGGATGCCTGTCTGCTGCATGTGCTTGGCTACCTTTATCTTTCATGTGTGTGCCTGTGGGGGCGGGGGGGGGGGGGGGGGGGGTTGTATACCTCTTGCTTTTCCCTCCTCCCCCCTCCCCCTTCCTGCTGAGAGCTTAGCAACGATTTGATTGGTGCTCGCTGGGTCCCTGAGACACCAGTCTGCTCGGTGATCGGAGGCTGGAGGGGGTCCACTGTCGTGCTATTGGCTAGCCTCAACATGCCAGGGCGGAAGCAGCCAGTCACCGGCTCCATCCTGCCGAGTGTGCCACTTTTTTTTTGTTTTTTTTTGTTTCTTGCAGTAAAACATGGGACAACAGAGGCACAAACCGCATTGTCTGCAGAAAAGGAAGCCATCACTTGAGCAAAACAGGAGATGCTCCGGGGTGTCAGAGGGGGTTGAAGTGTGTGTGTGTGGGTGGGTCATTGTCGGAGAGGAGTGACTCATGCTGGCCGGGCGGAGCTTAAGGGATGAGCTTGGTGTGTGTTCCAGGGGGGGGGGGGTTGGTTAGGAGAGGTGAGGTAATGCTTTCAACTAGAGATGATGTCATCACATAATAGACAGCACGCACTTTCTATACATCTGCTGGCATGCAGTGTGAGAGAATGAACTTGATCGATTGCTACACAGTGACAAATGCTTGATTAGCCCTCTGCTCTTAATTGGGAAAAGCAATAATTCTCCCGGCACACCGAGGGAAATGGAAACTGCTAGATCGGCAGTATTTTTTTTACTGTGTTGTCAAAAAACAAAAAACAGATTGGCTTTCTGTTGTTGTTGTTTTTTTTTCTTAGCCACCTGTTTCGATCATTGGCCCCTGCAGTACAGTTTGGCTCTGGGGCTGAATTAGGGGCAGAGAGGTGGCCTTGTGGGCCGGCGGCGGCGTGTTAAGATGAAAACTGTTTGACAAGATCGCTGGAGCGTCAGCAGCAACACACACAAACAATCGTACAGTAGCTGTCTAACAAGCCCCTCAGTCGCCACTCTAAATGGACCCCGCTCCCTCGTTTCCCCAGGGGGGAGTATGATTACACCACTTCGTGTAACATCAAATAATAATCAAGCTCATTTGGACGAATGCCTGCATAGTACATTGTTTGTATATTAAAAGAAATTCATGCAATAATAAAAATATCTCTTAATGATTATGATTAGAAATGCACCAATCAGCTTTGTGGGCCAATTTCTGCTCTGGTTTTGGAAAGTACCGAATTGGATTTTAACCAACTAGGATTTCCTTACAGGAGCTGCAGCCATATTTAATAATTTATAAGATGTGTTTTGATTAAATAACCTTTCAGCAGGTGTTAAACATACTTTTCACTAAGCCAACATTTCTGTATTAAAAATGTTTATTATAGGTCTGTTCTATTTCTAATCGTAAACGTCCTGTTTTCATTAGCTGTAAGCAGAAAACCATCATAATTAAGCTAATTAAAGAATTATAAACATCAGTCTGTATGGCATTAATCGTAATAATTTGTCTCACTCAGAGTTACTATAGTAAATTAACTGCTCAACATTATTTAAATTTACTGAATATGACTGGAATTAAAAGCTTTCAGCGTATCTTTTCTTTCTGTGTTTATTATTGGCCTTCCCAATAATAATAGTAAAATGTTTATTGTAAAATAAAAGTACTGTTTTGTCAAAAACAGGACTATGTTCCAAAGCCGTCTCTATGCATCTCCAAATATCTACAAAAAACAAATTTCCTAATATGATATGATACAGTTATACAGAAAACCCAACTGAAAACATGTAATACTTTGAAAACAGATTACAGCTCATAGTTTTAGTTTGTTTCTACTTTTCTGCACACCTCAGAAAACTGAGAAAAGTAAATGGAATTGCCTCATATGAGTATCAGGGCAGAGCGGTAAAGAAAATGTACGCAGCGAACACAGCTTTGTTTCACACTTGATCAACTGGATCTACAAAGGACCCAGGTTCTTAACAAGCTGACTTGACATGTGTGCGGCCAGCTTTAGATTGACTCATGGGTCAGGGCTCAGATTAATAACACACAGACCCAATCAAAGGGAAAACACTGGAATGAGTCTGAGTCGGAGCTCCTTAAAGATTAATAGGACCATAAAAATCCACAGAGAGGAGGAGGCAGTGTTTATGCTGAGAAGTGTTTATAATCTTTCAGAAGATTCTTTTCAATCGTTTTTGATATTTCAACTCTCCAAATAAAAACCTCTAATCCAGGCTTTTCTGTGTAATTTTTAGAACGTGACAAAAAAAGCTTAATCCCTCTCCAATACCATGTATAAACCTACGAGACAAGCGCAGGAAACAGACCCTTTGTGCAGCGGCGGATCACGCATGAATTATTAACCTGAAAAGGTTCATTTTTATTAGCTCCAAATGACAGAGGGAGCTGCTGAGGGCTGATATGTCATATGTCGCCTATTTTGGTTTCTTTTTCTGATGTGTACGAAGCAACAGTTTTTCCCCCCAATTTCTAGATAACATGAAAGCTTTTTGAGAGTGGGAGCAAAGGTGCTAACTTTCGCTGCATTCCCTTTCTTAGCTTCTTGACTTACTGAGCCACATTTTATGTGGGACAATCCAATGGAGCAGCCAGTGCAGCAGAACTCCGCTGAGCTGAGCATTTGCTTCCCTTCAGGAGATTACGCGGCTGAGAGAAGGCTAACTGGTGTCAGAACAGTGGGCCAGATCACAGGACTGGATTAAGGCATCAGGAGCAACATGAGTCATCCACAGCTCGCAGAGTTTCCCCCCTCTGTTGTGAAACCTCTTTGGAGCCCGGTAGCCAAACCAGAACAGAGCGATCTGCTCAGACTGTTGAGCGTCCCTCCGCCTCTCAAACCACCCACCGTGTGCACATGCTCTGCTTTCTAGGAAATAGAGCTGATCGTTTTTAAGCGTTCAAAGTTACTGAAGTCATTTTGTGACCCCAGCACCAGTAGGCCGAAGCATCTATAAGCGGTCCGAAGAAGCTCATTGTGGCACCAAAACCTGACGTCTGGAGCAAGTCAGACAGCCAGAGAAAGTGATGTTTGAGGATTCAGATGAATTTCCAGGTGATCAGCGTTTTCTTCCTTCTGTTGAAACTGAGCTGAAGAGTTTCATCAGGATTAGGCCCAAGATTTAGCAATGATGTCATCCCCCCTCCCCCCACACACCTCACACGTTATCTCAGCTTGCACAGTTTTATACAGACCCAGGCTAATTACCTAATCGCACAGTTGTGTAACGGTCCCTTGTCTGTGGATGGAGTCCAAGCGAGCGGGGGCCGGTGAGCCGGCTGTGTGGGCGGCTGTGTGTCTGATAGCGTTGTCTGTGTAGACAGCGTGTCAGTATTAACATTGAGGTCAGGCATACACAATTAGTTTGTTTGCAGATGATGATGTCATTAAATATTCAAAGCAACACTTATCTCTGCTTTTAAAGTCACATTATCAGAGCTGTTTGACTGTTGAGTAAAATTTTTCTTTTTTTAATCCTTTAAATTTCTGTTTTGTTGATCAATAGTACAATTTTTATTAAAATGTTTGATTTATTTTTATTTTCTCCAAATGAAAATGGGAACCTTTTTGGATTATGGAGGCTGTCTGTTATCTTTTTCGTTTCAGTCTTTATTTCTTTGTCTCGTCTTCGTCAGCTGGGCAATAAAAGAGTAGAAGACAACAAAGAGACCCACCTGTGTTTTATTTTCATTTCTGCCCCACAGGTATTTGGCAATAAGATGGTCATACCTTCACTGGATGGTGCCTTGTTCCAGTGGAACCGGGACAGGGAGAGTATGGAGGCTGTGCCTTTCAGTGTTGAATCGCTGCTGGAGTCCTCCTACCGCATCGGAGAGGACACTGTCCTGGTCGGGGGCAAGTCCCTCACTACTTATGGTCTGGGGGCCTACAGTGGCAAGGTGAAAACAGTTTGAAAGATTTGGCTTATGGTTTCCAAATATCTGGCGACCGTAACCCTCTTTGGTACCCGTCTTCGCTTCAGATTCGGTACATTTGCTCTGCGGGGGGCTGCAGTCGATGGGGGGACGAAGAGATGGAGACGGAGGACATGCTCCTGCTGCAGAGGACTCAGAAGACTGTCCGAGCCATCAGGCCTCGATCGGGAATGGAGAAGTAAGCTTTGTCAGCCTCCTGGATCCTGCTGCTGTAGTCTGTGCATGTCAGCAAAGTTGGAGTTCATTCAGAACTCTGTAGAAACTGTAGTCTGGGACCAAGGGGAGGACATAATGCTAAATATGAAGACGGTTCTCTTCACTTGTTTTTGTTTTGCCCTCCTATAACTCCAGGTGGAACTTCAGTGTTGGGAGCTTTGAGCTCAAACTTGTCCCTGAGAAGCAGTCTGGAATGAACTTTCTGGAGGGAGACGTAGGGAGCGATGACGCCTGGAACGAAAGCCACCGAGTCATCATCGATGAACCAAAGGAGAGGGAGCAAATGGACAACAAGCAGAACCAAAACCAACATTTGGACCTCGTCATCAAAGTGTCTGTTCCTGATTGGAAGGTCATGGCCTTCAGCACCGAGCCCAACGGACATCTGGTCTGGGAACACCAGGTGAGATGTGTTTGTTTTACGCCTGAGCTGAGGCCAGGAGCTCATGACTCCCATATTATCTCATATTATCACTCATTCTGTTCCACCACTTGTTACGTAGTTCTGCACACCCATCGCCTCTGCCTGGCTGGTGGGCGGAGGTAAAGTCACACCGATCAGCCTGTTTGATGACACCGCCTACAGCAGCCAATCAGAAGCTGAAGAGGACGAAGAGGAGAATCCCGATAAAGCCCAGGGTGCTGCAGAGTCGAGTGTCTACCTCGGTGAGTTCATCTGACTCTGCATTCACGCCGCGTTCTTGTTCAGTATCTTGTAAAGTACTGGTCACTTAGTGCATGGCTGTCTTTTCAGGGATGTTTCAGGGACAGCTCTACCTCCAGTCGTCAGTGAGAATCTCTGAAAAGTTCCCCTCTAAAGCCATTGGATTGGAGAAAGATGTCATTTCTCTCCCCGTTGTCAAATGGAAGCCACTTATACGTAAGTTTTTTTTATCGCTCAAACTAAACACCAAGGGCACTGAGTTTGATGGGAAAAAGGACAAAGGGACCAAAGACGGTTGTTATTTAAACTCAAAGGTAGACACTGTTCAAAGAAGTTTTTGAAAAGCCATGGATATTGTAGATGTTTGCATTCCCTAACACCCAAACCTTAACCCTTTGAATCCTAAATGTGTATGATGATGTTTTTACAACTTGATTTCAAAGGAATCTCTTCTTCTTGTATCTGCAGAGTCCCCATCTCGGACTCCAGCTCTGGTCGGCTCTGATGAATTCGATAAGTGTCTGAGTAATGACAAGTATTCCCATGATGAATACAGCAACGGAGCCTTGTCCATCCTTCAGTATCCGTACGGTAAAGGCCTCATCATTTCCTACAAATGCAATAAGCGTGCGCAGTGCTTAGAAGTATTCCTACCCCTTCAACCTACCCCTTTTTTCATTTTGTTTTGTTACAAACCTAAATATAAACCACTCCCCCTGTGAATGTATTTTATCAGGATTTGATGACACATGATTGTAGTGCATATTATTCAATTGAAAGAAAATTCTGGATGGTTTTCAAACTTGCAGGTAAATATTTAAAAAGTGTGGCCCTTTATATTCTTCCCCTTCCCTCAGATACCACTGAATAAAACCCACTACAACCGATGGATTTCATAAACCCCCTAATAGAGAAATGGGATCAACACACGTGTAATTTAATCTGAGTTTAAACGCAACAATTCTCAGAGGTTAGTTAGAGAACATGAGTGAACAAACAGCTTCATGAAGACCAAGCATCCCAGCCGACAGGGCAGGGAGAACGTTTAAAGCAGAGTTGGGTTTAAAACAAAATCTGAAATCATGAATCTCTCAAAGAGCCCCGTTCAATCTATCATTTCAAAATGGAAAATTATGGCACAACTGCCAGCCTATCAAGGCATGACCCGCCACCTGAAGGGACAGGGCCAGGAAAGTCGAGCATTAATCAAAGAAGCAGGTGCATGGTTGCTCTGGAGGAGCTGCAGAGATCCACAGCGTAGGATGAAACATGTCATCACACAAACTATTGTTGATGCACCGCTCAAAGCTGGCCTTTATGGAAGAGCAGTAGGAAAAAACGCAGTGTGCTCCAAGCCATGTCGGGGGCGCAGCAAATGAAACGTGACTACACAACCCCACCCATACAAGCTGGTCTGGGTGGATGGGAAGATGGATAAAGCTGAATGCAGAACATTGTTGAAGAAATAAACACAAGCGCGAGCCACCAGCATTGACAAAGACTCCTGGACAGGTGTCAAAACGTTTTCAGAAAGAACTGAGCAAAAGTCCAGTTTCCTCCGATTTAAGCCTGTTTGCTGTTGTGATGACTCGGTTATCTGAGAATTTGCACAGGCATTGTTGAAGAACGCCGGTTAGAGGCTGGAGACTTAAGACTGGGTTGAACATTCACCTTACAGCAGGATAAGGACCCTTAACAAACAGCCAGAGCTACGGTGGAACGGTTCAGATTAAGACACATTCATGTGTTAGAATGGTCCAGTCAAAGTCCTGATCTAAACCCACCTGAAAATCTGTGGCGAGGCGTTCAAACTGATGTTCCCAGATGTTCCCATCCAGTCTGACTCAGCTTACGTTATTTTGCAAAGAGGAATTGACAGAAATGTCAGTCTGTAGATGTGAAAAGCTGGTAGAGACATAGGGACAAAGAGTCAAAGCCGCAATGCAGCATAAGATGGTCCAGCAAAGCACTTTTTTAGAAAAAAAACGATGAAGTCTGTCTGTTATTATCCCCTCAATTTTACAGTTTTACAGCATTTTATAATCCCAGTGAGCACCCAGGTTGGTGGTGGGGATGGGGCAAAATGTGGGAAACTTCAGCACCCATTAATTCTTTTGCAAGACACTGTATGTGGCGTTTGGAGGCAAAAGGAACGAGTCGCCGTCTGACTGCCGTCTCCGTCTTCTCGCTGCAGACAACGGCTACTACTTCCCCTACAGCAAGAATTACCGGGAGAAACGGGAAAGCGCCATTAGCCTGATTAAGGGAAACGAGGCGGGCTCAGACCATCGTAGGAGGAAGGACCCGGTGCTGCTGCTGCCCTGGTGGAAGGAGATCCTCGGCACCATCCTCTTCTGCATCGCTGCCACCACCTACGTCGTCCGCAAGTTCTTCCACCCTCCTGCCCCCGTGGCCTACGTCAGGGTAAGAGCTCACACCCCGACTGCAGCTGGGCTCTCCTCCGGGGCATTCCCTTAGATACGGTTGCTTTTTTTCTGGAGGGGGGGGGGGGGGGGTTCTGTGTCAGTAGAAGTTTATTAAATCCTTGTCCTTATTTATTTATATATTAACTAGCTGCCCTGGGGAGCTTTTCAGATGTTGTAACATGGGAGTTTTTCTGTTTGACATGTTTTCATTGTCCTCTGTTTGTCTGTCAAAGCAACGGAAAGAGTCGGAGACACAATGCCAGACCGACAGCAAGTTTGACCTTGAAGTTGTAGAATCCAAAGAGCAGGGGGCCTTGGAGAGCCGCTTCAGCGAATACGTGTCCAGGTACTTCCCTAACTAACCACAGAGCGCCGTGTCCCCATTCATCTCTGTCCCCCTCCTCTGCTCCACGAGTTGTTATCCTCACACTTGAAAGTCTCCCGTGTTGAGGTGTAGCTACAAATTGAGCACTGTTACCATGGTGACCGCTGGTCTTCCAGCCTGCCTGGATAGGACAAGGCAGAGATGGGAGATGGGAGTCGTAGTAATGTGCGATTGGGTAGCTCAGCTGTTTGATATCGAATCACGACGACCTTGGTCCGCACCTGACAGCGCCGGCTCCGCCCCATCCCATCTGCCCCGGGTTCACAGAGTCACATTACATCGCTGTTCGAACGCTCTCAGAAGTTTCTCACTTGTTTTTTCAGACGACCACAATCTGATCTGCAGACATCATTTGTAGGCTGATGCTTGTTCGTATTTCCCTCCCACCCCAAAACAAGTGTGGTTAAACTGCATATTTCCATTCTCTATCATTTTAATACACACTGAAATAAAAGATGCTGCAGATTAGTTTAGCTCTAGAACTTTCCCAAATTAAAAGTGGCAGCTGCCGTAGCAGCTGAGGCAAACACAAGTCCGGATTATCAGGATGGGGGACGCACATCGGGACCTGCTCTCACACTTCAGCCGCATGGAGCAGGGATGCTTTACCAGGGTGCAGCCAAGCAGGAATTTATCATCGCTAGCTGCAAGCACACGCCGCTGGTCCTTATTTATCAAAGGCTCTTTTAGATCTGGCTGCAGTAATAATGGTAGTTTGGTGTTGCTAAATCTGACAAAGCTGGAAACGGTCAACACTTACATCCCACTTCCCTGTTTCTTCATAGTTTCAGGGAGCTCACCCACAGAACCTGGAACACGGGTGAAAGAAAGATTGACAAAACAACCCCTTTATCAGAGCTTTTTAAGAAACCGTCTCATAAAAGATGATTATTGGTGCAAACTCCTTAGCATTGCTGGATAAGGTTGTGCCTCCATCTGAAAGGTCTTAGAACAATATCAGCAGAGCAGCAAATGAGAGCCTGCTGTGCAGATCTGGACAGGCCGGAGGGATGTCGCTGTGTTTCTTGGGCCTGTACAGCCGAGTTCCTCCCGCTGAGCCGGGGCGGAAACATCTCCCCTTCAGCACCACTGAATCCTCAGTGTGCACACTTCATTTCCTGCTATTGTGTTTTTTAAGGTTCTGCTTCAACATTCAGCAGTTAATCACACACAGTCACAGTAGCGTTGTTTTGAGCAACATGGCCACCCTCCTGAGAGATTCTGAACCTGTAACTCTTCCTTCAAAATATTTTGCTATTTCACAAGATACATGCTCTTATTTTTTCCATTAGTCTGATTCCAGTCTAATAAGTTGGGAAGCAATTTTACAATTTTATTGTTTTCTGCTTAAGTCTCCAATGCTATTCCTGCAGAGACAACTTTGTGCACCGTTTTCAGTCTTATAATAGATAAACAGATGAAGAGAAAAATCAATAATACAAACGTAGCCCATAACATATCTGTGAAATCTTCCTCTGCTAAACATTATTTTGCACTAGCGTGGTCTGACTTGATCATTGTGAGCACGTCCAAGGTGATGTTTCCCAAGATGAGTGTGAGCGTGGCCACGCACCTATTTTTCCACCATCTGCACGTTTAATAAGCGCCGACCGACGTCTTTCTGTTAGTCTGCACACTGCAGCTTGTCAGGCTGGTGATTTGAAATGCTGATTTCTGTTGTGTTTTTAGAACACTGGAGAGATTTAACCATGTTTTCAGTATTTTACCTTGACTTTTTCTTACCAAATTGATGATGGAATATAAATGAAACTTCTCATTATTGGTGTCCTGTGAAATCTGTTTAGAATCAGCTTTACCTCATTGATAAGCTAACAACCTGGCGTCCACACAGAGCCTTGGAAAGAAGTTACCAGGTAGTAATTCCTACCCTGGTATTTTCTTTCAACCACGTGATAAGCTCTCTTGAACACGGTGAAGTCTGAGCTCATTCTCTGTAGAGCTGCCCGGTGATTGGACAACTATAGCCGCTTGAAGCAGGGCGATTCTTCTTTGCACAGACATAACCTACGTGTATCTCCTCCCCTCCTCAGGTACCTGACAGACTTCGAGCCCATGCAGTGCCTTGGCCGAGGGGGCTTCGGCGTGGTCTTTGAAGCCCGCAATAAAGTGGACGACTGCAACTACGCCATCAAAAGAATCCGCCTGCCCAATAGGTAGCGGCTCTCGCTGTCTGCAGCTCCCTTCCATGCTGGAGGCTATTAGCACTCCCTTTAGCTCTGTATTCTTTAAAGCTGCTAAAGCCAGTTACGTAAGCTGTGGCCTACTTGTTAAACACAGCAAACCACACAAAGGCTTAACTGGCAGTTTGAAACCACTATTAACTTTACATTTATTATTTATACAGACAAGCATGGGTATTTAATGTTGAGCTGACGCAGCTGGGTTTCTCTTTGCATTTTAACACTTGTGGACTGAAATATGTGGCTCTATTGGCTATAATCCCCTCCAAAAGTGAAGGCAATTTCTTTATTTTTGCTTTGGGCTGCAGTTTTTAAAAGCTGACCATGAGCCAGGACAGGAACATGTGACTGAAAACTGTTTGCTGTTGCCCACGTTGGTCCGGTTACCACCATCATTTAAACAAATAATAGACCCAAATGTCTATTCTCATTTGGATTTTGCCTTTGCAGACTGTATTTACAGAAAACCAGAGGGCGTGTATGGGGGAGAAATGGAAGAGAGAAATTGTAAAGCTGAGAAAATGAAAAGTGAGAACCATTGCACAGACATTGGCAATAGCCGCTACGATTGTTAGGAAGCACGGAGAAGGAAAGGTTCCAAGTGCCGGATGTTGAAGCAAAGACCAATGAAAACATCAGCAGTGGATGACAGAGCCATTGTAGAGCGGGCAGTATCACAGTAACAGAGTCTACTGGACCAATGTCCAGAGGCCACACCGGAAGATGCAAAGCACTCATTTACAAGAACAGGAAGACCAGAACTGGACTTTGCCAAAAAAGCAGAGACAAACCTTGTAGGACGACATTTGGTGGACTGATGAGATGAAGACGAACCTGTAGACGAACCAAAGTCCCAGAAAGGTTCCAGTCTGGAGAAAGGCGGAGAAAAAATCTCATAATGTTAAACATACAAGCTCATCTGTGAAGGAGGTGGTATCATGGCAGGGCCTGGTTCCTTAGTGATGATGTAACGCAGGATAGCAGGTAGCACAACCAGGTTTGAATCAGCAGAGACATTTTCTCTGCCAGCTTAAAGAACGATGCAGCCACAGCAAAGTAATGGCTAACAACAGCAAAGGACTTCATCAGAGGTGGAAGGTGGAAGGTTTTTGACTGGCCGACTTGATCGTTTCAATTCAGATATACTTTATTGATCCCAAGGGGAAATGAAATAAATATCACAGGACTTAAATAGAACCTGCTGAAGAGAAAATGAAAGAGATGGCTGTAAAAGGCTGCAGTCAAAAACATCATTACCAAAAACAGGTTGGGTGATGTCAGTCTGTCACTGCTTTGATCCAGTTATTGCAAGCAAATGATTTACAGCTAGATATGAAGTTTAATGCACTTTAAACTATTTAATGTGCTGTTTCAGTACCTTAGCCAACATAAAAATGTGACGATCTCTTCTGAGCCGGGATCGGATCCAGATATAAAAACCTGGAAATAAAAGCTGAAATGTTGACCTTTGGTCTCATGTTCAACTGTTGGTGTCAAAGCTGAATGTTTACAGTCTGCAGCTGAAAGGGAGGAAGTTGTCTTTCTGTTCCAACACTTCTGCAGGAGAATGTATTTTTATGCCATGATCATTAATAAGCGGAGGAACACTAAGGTGCCTTTAAAACTCTCGCGGCATGTATTTTTTAAGTGTTATTTTATTGCAGTGTCACCAGGTTTTTACTGTTAATAGATTCTGACAGAGCGATGTGTTTGAGCCACACGCGGATAAAGCCCTAAGCCTCGTGTGTTGTTCCTGTCATTCAGGGAGCTGGCCCGAGAGAAGGTGATGCGAGAGGTGAAGGCCCTGGCCAAGCTGGAGCACCCGGGGATTATCCGTTACTTCAACGCCTGGCAGGAGAGCCCCCCCGAGGGCTGGCAGGAAGAAATGGACCAGAGGTGGCATAAGGATGCCAGGTTAGACCAGGCGGGGTTTCACTGGGCTCCTATGCAGGTTTCATTTAAATGTTTTCCAGCTCTGAATATGTATAGAGAGTAAAAATAGCATTTCTTTTCTAAATGTTACATCCATCTATCGTTCATCCCTTGTTCCTTTTCATCGTTCCTTTCCCTGCTTTCTTCCTTCCATCCTTTGTTCCGTATTTTAGTCTTTCCCTCCTCCTCCTTTTTTTTTTTTACTTCATTTCTATTTTTTTCCATTTTTTTTCTTTACTTTTCCTTCCCTCCTTCCCCCCTTCCCCCCTTCCCCCCTTTACTTCCTTTTTACCTTCCTTCTGTCCATCGTGACTTCCTTCCCTGTTTTTTGCTACTTTCCAGGATGTTTTGCAGGCTGCATCTCATAGCTGTCAGCTCAGCAGGTCACTATTTTAAGCCCATGGAAAGAAAAACTTCCTTCCGGAAATGATTAACTACAATAATTTCCTTTCAGCTGGGTGATTTCACACTTCATAGTTCCTTAAAAAGTTTATTTTTCTCTTTCAGCACCACTGACTGGCAAATGAGCATCCTCGACCACATGGAGGTGCTGTCAGTCAAGGTGCCAGTGTCCAGCTCCGTGTCCCCTACCTCTGGCCCTCAAGGAGATGCTCTGGAGGCGTCCGGCGATGGCCAAGGCCTCCTCTCCAACAGCACAGTCGGCTTTGGGGCCGATGACGGCGACCTGTCCTTCCAGCCGCTCCTCGGCCACGACAGCCTGATGTCGGAGAGGGACAGCCAGGCCGACCCCGACGCGTCAGACACCCCTAACTCGTTCGAGCTCTGCCCCCCACGCGGCCCCAGTGACTGCACCTCTTCATCCTTCGACATCGTGTTTGAGGACTCTGGCTGCGATCGAGATGCAGATGCTGACACAGACTCGGGTGCGAGCGCAACCAGTCCCAAAACGCTGACGGAGAAGAGAACAACTTCTTCTTCGTCACACACCAGACAGCAGGAGCCTGTCACTCCTTCTTCCTCCAGTCCTCCTCGACCGACCTCGCTCACCCTGGCTCTCCCTGCGGCGTCACCAGCCCAGCGCTTCCAGCCTTCCCCAAAGGTTATTAATAAAACAGCAGCTGTGGGGTCATTTTATTTCAGCACACTATTGTGCTGTCTTTGAAAGCTGGACAGATTTTATAGACATTTCAAACATTATTAATGGAAACAACATTTTACACCGTGTAAGAGAACAGCAGCTGTAAAACAGGGTTTTACCACATAAATCAATGGTAAATGGTTAGGGAGTTAACATCTTATGCTGTTGATTAGCATGGTTAGCACTGTTAGCATTGTTACATCAGCAGTGTGTGTGTGTTCCCTGGAGATTAGACTCTTTTCCTAACTGAGATTTCTGAAAGGCAGACACAGAAAGCTCAGAAGGATGAAACAGCAACTTTGCTGTAATACATTGAGCCTTCCTGTTGTCTGCCCAAACTCTTGCTCTCTTTTGCTTTCTCACATTCTAATTGAACGGTTGCTACGTCTTTGCCCTCCCGTCTTTTGATGGAGCTGCAGCTGGAGTGTGAGATGTGTCTGACTGTCCTTGAACATGCCCTCCCACCTGCAGGTGTACCTGTACATCCAGATGCAGCTCTGTCGGAAGGAGAACCTGAAGGACTGGATGGCTCAGCGCTGCCTGCCGGACCAGAGGGAGCTCAGCCAGTGTCTGGACATCTTCCTGCAGATCGCAGAGGCTGTCGACTTCCTGCACGGCAAGGGTCTCATGCACAGAGACCTTAAGGTACATGCTTCTAACCGCTGTGCTGTGAACTGAAACCTGCTCTGTGTGGCCTGAACAAACCGATGAATCGTGTGTGGGTCTGGTCTCTCCAGCCTTCTAACATCTTCTTCACCATGGATGACGTGGTGAAAGTGGGAGACTTTGGCCTGGTGACCGCTATGGACCAGGAGGATGACGAGGAGGAGCCAAGCGTGTTGACGCCTGCGCCACTCCTCACCCGGCACACAGGCCAGGTCGGGACCAAGCTCTACATGAGCCCTGAGCAGGTGAGGGAGCACTGCAGGCCGTCTCTTCTAAGTGATTGTGTTGCAAAACACAAGAGACTAACACTGTTGTGTTGTGTTTTGTGCAGCTCTCTGGTAACTCGTACTCTCATAAAGTGGACATTTACTCGCTGGGTCTGATCCTGTTCGAGCTGCTGTATCCCTTCAGGACCCAGATGGAGCGAGTGAGGGTGAGTCAGCCAACATATGAACCTGGAGTAATCTCTTGATTTTGCCCCAAAGAGACTTGAAGAAGTATTCCTACCTCTTGCGCTTTTACAGAATTTGTCATGTCTATCAAACTTCTGTGTATTCTATCAGAACTTTAGACATACGTACGTAAAGCAGTGCATCATTTGTGAAGTGGGACCGACAACGATGCATGGTTTTGAAATCTCTCACAGAAAAAAAATCTAAATTGAGGTATTCATGTGTGTTCAGCCACCTATGCTATGGGACAAAAGGGACAGAGAAGTTGGCCAGAGTTGATGGGGAAAATGCATTCAGGGTATGCGGACTGGAAGAAAAGCTCTTAGATCACATTCTCCGCCCAAGCAGGACAACAACCCTAAACATGCAACCAGAGCTACAATGGAAAGATTCACATCAAACTTCATGTGTTAGAAGGGCCCATCGCTCAGGAGACCTGCAGCTACAATTGGAACTGGAACACAGTATTTAGATTAGATTAAAAAAAAAGTGCCTTCCTCTTCACAATAATGTGCAACTCTTTGTGGTCTAATATTTCATTAAAATACATAGAGGTTTGTGGCTGAAATGTGATAAAAGGTAAAAAAATAATAATAAATAAATCAGGTTATGACCTCGTTGCCAGAACGCTGGATTTGAACGTGAGAAAATATGTTTTCAGTGGAAAATGTGTGAGCTTTAAGAGCAACACGTTTAACCCAGGGCAGACATTTGCAGAGCCGTTGCTTTCACAGTACTGATGAACGTTGGCACCAGGTCCTGATAGACGGCAGGACGCTTTTGTTTTTGTACCAAAGGAGCCGCTGAGCCATTAGGCCAGCCCCACTCACAGGTGTTTACCTTCTGCCTTTCAGACGCTCACAGAGGTGAGAGAGCTGCGCTTCCCAGAGGTGTTCTCCAGAAACAACGCTCAGGAGGTGAGTGGTCCACCGCCGCCACCTAGTGGCTACAAATACAAGGGACATCTGGATTAGTCGCTTCTTCCTGTCAAGGCTGCCTACAACAGATAAAATTAAGAAGCAGAGCCAGGCACTTTGTTTCCCACAATATGGTCACTACCAGATTTAAAAGACCCGTCCACACCAATCCAACTGGGGGGTTATTTTGCCTCCTAAAGTAACCGATGTGAAGTCAAAGTTAGTTTGCATATCTTTCAAATACTTCTTGATATTTTTCTGTGTGAAGGAAGATGTTTTTAACTTTGAATCAGACACTGACTACACCCAGCCAAGTGTTAAAGTGTGCTTAGTAAAGCTGTTTACTTCGTAATCAGATTAACATAATCCTCCAACACAATCTGTGATTCTCGGACACTTGAAGCGCCCCCCTTAGACCTGACTCCGTACGCTGCTTTTCTACCACATTGCCACGCTGTGTGTACAATGTTACTGATGTTTTCACTCAGCTGGGGGACGTGCAAAAGCTTTGAAACCCATTGAACGTTTTCACAGTTATGTTTTAATCTCAGACTTGAATTTTATTTTGTTTTAGTTATAATGGGGTAGTCATTAGTGCATAGTTATTCGGGAGAAGCTTAGAGTCTTGGTTCCAACTAGTGTTGCCCTGTATTTAGCTCCACCAGCTTCCCTGAAGAAAGTCTAATGGCAAAATGCTGCCGCCATCATGTTTCACGCTGTGTTCAGGGGGCGTTTTCCATGTGGGGCAAAAAGTTCAGGTTTGGTCCCCTCTGAGCGGAGCATCTTCTTTGAGGTTTTCTGGGTCCTACTTGCCTCGGAAACAACTTCAATCAGGAGCTCCTAAGACTTTACTTCAACAGTTGCTTTCTTCTTTGTTGTCTGTTAACAGCTGAGCATGGTCCGCAGCATGCTGTCTCTGAGTCCTGGCGAGCGTCCCGAGGCAGCAGACATCACTGCCATGTCCCTCTTCCAGGACCTGGAGCTGCCCTGCCGGCTCGCCGTCAGGCAGCGCTCCCGCACCTACAGCTCCTCCTCGATGGGCCGTCCCTCACGGCAGACATCATCCAGCTGAAAATCCATCGCTACGACCTGCCATCCCCAGCGCCGTTCGCCTCAGAACTCCCCGTCTGCTGATCTGCCACCCAAGCAGGGCCCCTCCTGGCCATCATCACCTTGTGATCCCAGAATAGCAACAATAACTTTTAAATATAGACAATATCCTGCACCGTTACTATAGAAAACACGTGTCATTTACTGTTCATGCAGCATTATACTATTCCCCGTTTCACCCTTAAAAGGAAAAGGTTATTTCAAAAGTGGATGGACTTAGCTGAAGTTGCACTGCAAAAATGGTTTTGTGGGTATTTGAAGGAAACTGAACACCAGATGGGGAGCCTCTACAGCTTTCAGCCAGCTCTGTGTAAACCTGCCCAGTGATTTATTTGCAGTGTTCACCTGGGATTTTTCTGTAAAAACTGCCACTTTCTTTACTGGCGTAACATGGCAGATAAAATCATCCTCCACACTGATGTCGGTGACAGCAATGCTAAAAAGAAAAAGATCTGGTCAAAACATGCTGCTCGCTCCCAACATTGAGCCAGTGTTCAATCACACATGCTACACCTCAGGTATCAAAACCAAGGGGACACTCCAAAGTGGCCTTTGATGCTTGTAGGAACACCAAGTGGTGTTCTGACACACAATTTGCCTGATTTGGGAGACCAAAAAAAAAAGACCATCTTTTTTCATAATCATTTTTTAATACAAGACGATGTTGTATGGCGTAAAAAGGAGTTTGAGTCCTGTCCATCAGATGTACCTTGCCTTTAGAAAGGGGCCGTTTGCCCTCTCAGAGTGACTGCCGAGCCCTCGGCTCATGTCTTTTTGCATGTATCAGACAGGAAAATGAAGGAGTGAATGTGAGGTTTTTTTTATCTTAAAGCCTGTGCTTTTTTCTGTGTAAATTTTCCAGATTGACTCCGAGGTGCTCAATCCTTTTCTAACACCTCTTCTTTACTATCTGTACATAGCTGAAGGCAAAACCTTGTGTATATCCTTTTTTGTTAAGATCAAATTGACTGATGTTGTACATATCATAAGGCGCCATTGCTTGTAAAAGGCTTTTTTTTTCATATTGACCTGTAAGATAGTGTGATATACTGTGAGAGACGGAACAAAGAGGAGGTTCGCTCTTTGCCATTAATGGATAGCTGAATGTTACAGTGTGACCCCCGGAGACAGGCGACGCTGGTCACCTCTTTGAAATTATTCTCAGTGTTTGTTTTCTCAAGTTGCGGGAACCAAGTGGACAGCTTTGCCTTGTTTTGAGAAAAAGAAAACCAGAGGGGAGCTTGCATGACCCAGAGTGCCATTTGGAAAGACAGCTAAGTGTACTTTTCTGTAACCGACAACTCACCTCATATTATGGATTATCTTGACCGTTGTGATTTAACACCTTCCTGCTGGTGTCCTCCCTAAAACACAACAGAAACCCGTAGACCCACTTATGTGGCTTTTCCAGGCTTAAAAGGAATACTTCTGGTAGCTAATGTTGTGTGTAGGGTTACGACAATTACTTCAATCATTAATTTGTAGAGATGTACTGAGAGATCAGGTGGAGACCAGAATGGGAGAGCTTTGATATTTATTTCAATCATACTCAAGCATTACCAGTTGGTGATAACCGTAACTCTACTCGGTACTGCCGGAAGAAGACTTAGTCAGGTGTTTTCAGTCTCAGTGTGGTGTTTAAAAGAAGAAAAGGTGAGAATACCTGATGTTGAATTGGGCTGCTACAACAAAGCCAGACCACGGCGAGAGCTGGTCATTTCGCTATTTTCCTATTTTTGTTTTGGCTGTTTTGTGGCTAATTTTTTTCTGGTATAAGAAAAGACAGCTTGCTTAAAGAGACAACAATGTGTACCCACCTTGGATCGGCACAGTGTACCAAGAAAGTCTACTTCCCATTCCGATTCTGAACAATTGCAATGTTTTGTTTTTGTTTTCCTCGAAGCTATTGATGGGGGGGGGTTGTGTATTGACAAGTCAGATTCTCCTACTTATCGGTTAGAAACAAGACAATACCCCCCCCCCCCCCACACCCCCCCACACCCCGATCAAAATAAAACAACAAAAGTTGCAGATAAATGTTCAGTGACATACTTGCTGTACGTTTATGTTATGCATACAATGGGGAAGAATTGGGCTAACTACAGCTAGCATACCAGCAACTATCAAATCACAGTAGTTTTGTGATCACGTTCGATCGTGTTCTTCCCAGATCCGACCTCTGACTTCCAAGACAAGTTGAAGTCTGACCACATGTAACATACAGGAGATGGCTGTTCTGCAGCCTACTTAGTTTAGTAAGTTAGTAGTTTTATATTTAAAAAATGTTACAAGATAGTCTTCGTTTATCAATTAAGGCATATATCCATAACCATTGTCTATTTTGATTTACTTTTTTAAGTTTACTACAAAAAAAGTGTATCAGTCAGCTGATGCATTTCAAAAAACAAATTAGTGGGACTTAGTCTTGATGCATTTAATTAATGGGGTCAAAATAATTTACTCTGTTCTCTTGTGGCTAGATCGGTGCATCTCTACAAAACAAACAAAAAAACGAAATTCCTGAGTTCTGCAGCTCTCCCGTGTTGCAGGAAAACAGCATTTAGATAAAAAGTCGGTACTGTTTTATCCCCTCTGCTCTGTCTGTGGGGAGCCTGGACCTGGTAAAGGTCATGTAATCCACATGGCCTTTGTTTTATGCGCTGGAAGGGTCGCATGACCTGTTTGGAACTACACACACAAACTGTTAATTATAGTTGTGCTTTCTATGATTGTACTTTTCTAAAGATGTTTTCAGTCAGTGCAGTTTTTTCATTGTCCTGCTGCGTTTTTCGTTTTTTAGTCTACTGCTTCAGACGCACAAAGACAAACTGATGTTTGTTCGTTCATTCACCCCCGTCAGCTTACACATGATGACATGTTGTAAAAAGATCAGTTCCCTCTTTGCATTTTTAAACAAAACATTCTCCCACCCTGTTCTGTTAAAAATGGAAACTAGGAATAGTGGTTTATTTTACTGAACAGATTGCCCTGGAGGTTCTGGAAATGTCCTTTGACAGGAGTTATTTCCTGAGTGAATTGTCCTCCAAAGACTTGTTGGATAAAGGAAAAACTTTGCTACTTTAATCACCTACATTAGTAAATACCGTGTCATCTTTGTATACTTACTCTAGCATTGCTGATTAATATATTATCAGAATCTACAGATTGCTTTGTTCACTCAAACCATGAAAATGTGATTCCCTTATGAGTTTTCCATCCTGTTTGCTTTTTTTAAAAGGAAAAAAACCTTTTCTGTCAAATGAATTCCATTCTCTGTCTCAGGCCTCTGGCTGGACATGCATTTGCTCGATCCTGTGCACCAATCCCATTCCTCTGTCCGTGTTAAACTGTAAATATGTCAATTCGGTTTATTTATGTTTTGTTGCCGTGATCAATCCTTTGAGGGTTGGTGTTATATTGAGCGCTTCATGCGTTGAAGTGCATTGGAATACGACTTCTAATAAGTCTGAATTTAATAAACTGTTCTATACAATTTTCACAGTTGTGTGTCGTCGGTTATTGTGTTGGCCAGTTAAGGTTCTGGCAAAGTGGTAAACAAGTGCTTTCTTCCAATATCAACCATGCTATTTAATTATGGCACAATTTTAATTACTTATGAATAAAGTCTATGGTAGATGTTTTTCCTTGCATTACTAACACAAGCTTCAATGTACATTGTTGGGATTTCATGTGGTAGAGAAATATCTTTGGAGGAGCTACAGAGATCCACAGCTCAGGCGGGACACAGTCGACAGGACAGCTATTAATTGTGCCTTGTACAGATCTGGCCTTTGTGGGACAATGGAAAGAAGAAAGTTACCAGAGGTCAGTTTAAGTTATATTACATATAGTAACCTGGCCAGCCAGATTGATAATGTGTGGCACTCTATGTTCTTGTGTGTTTGTGAACGCACAAATGCCACGAGAATTCAGCTTCCAGGCAAGGTTAGCCATGTAGGGGACACAGAAAACTTGGAAGTAGGAGCTCTGGTCAGATGAGACCAATTGTCTTTAATGGAAGGTTGGCAAAGAGAGGGTCATAGCTAGTATGTCTGTCTAATGAAATTAACAATGTAGATCACCCTGAAAACACAATCTTTATGGTGTCCAAAACCCAAATGGCAATCTTTTACAAGACTTAAACATCGATATTCAAAAATTGATGCACTACTTCCTGTTAGTATGTCACATGAAATCTTGAGGTAATGAATATAACCCCGGTTCTCTGATTAGCATGACTGTATCACTATGGGGCACGCCTTCTGCTTGACCTCGTCAGAAGCTTGAATGTCATTATGCCAGCACCGAATGGGTGGCACCAGTGACGTCTATATCAGGAGGGGCCCAGACCCTGGCCCTATGATTAGGGCTGACATGGAGTCAGCCATCATTCAAAAACAAGCTCTTCCTCTTCCTCACTTCCGCGGCAAGGATGGTGGTCTGGTGAGACGCTCACTCATGCTAGTCAGACCACCTTAAGTTCTCTTTCATAGCATTATTTTTGTGTCTCACTATGGGGACCGATAGCAACTCCCAGATTGCCAGACATACTTGTTCAAATGACAACTGTTCCCAGAGGGCAATCAGTAAGGGGCCATATCACGAGCGTCTGCACTCAAGACTGAATGTGCTAAAACAGGAGCAGTCACATTAAGCTTGTAACATCTAGGGAACGAATCTGAGAAAGCTCAGAATGCAGCGGCTAACACTTCCTGGATAGAGATACCTTTAAGGGTCCACGGGGACACAAGGCCCCCTAGTAGGAGAAGTACAAAGGCCAGGCAGGCGCTGCTTAGACCCAGGCTTTCCCACATGTGTTTTTTCCCCGACACAAATAACTCCTCTTTTTATTCTAAAACCGCGAGTCTTGTCTAAATAAATCCACAGTGCACGGACTGGACATAAATTATGTCGATGCCTTTTCTCATCTGAAGCAAAAGGAGGAGGATGAAAAGCAGTCAGTTCTATTGGAGGGCATGGATTTTAAAAAGGCAGGGTTAGGTTGCATGGTTACCTTTGTGTTTTTTGGGAATAAATTATAACATACTTGATAACAAAGCATGAATTTCTCTAAATTTCTTATGTTACTCCTCCACAGCTCAGCTCGGAGAGCATATGTTATCTGTGATAAAGAATAAAGACAGCACACGGGTTGAGCTGATGATAACTTTCCAATGAGAGGATTTATTCTTCCTTCAAATCAACATGACATCAAACTTTTAGTAACCTTTTAATTATCTAAATGTCCATATTGACTAGTTATGTGACCTTAGTTAAGTCCAGAACCAACACCTCATGGCCACAGCCTCTTTAAGATATTCTAGTCATTAAACTCACAAATAAACCAAAGCAAAATACACTTTGTTAATCATGGATCAATTTTCTTTTGCATCACACTGTTTCCACTATATTGACATTTTTTTTTAAAGATTTTTATCTTTAAATTAAATACAGTATTTATAACGTCTTTTTAAAAATAAATTCCAGTTTTTAACATGCAAACACATTTACATTTTTAATATCATAACCCATGAGCTTATTTGAATCGCATCATGAATTACTAATACTTTTCAAATGTTTGAATGGCACCTTTAATCACATGAACTGTACTTAGCTGCCATTTACTGTATTTCTATACCGGATTGCAATAACATTTTATAGTGGTTGGAAATAACCCAAAAATATGTCAAGCTCAGTGACAAAACAACCATTAACTGTGACGTTGAATGAAAATATCTCATAAATTTATGGTTTAATACTGTTAGAATGGCCCTTAGAGGCTGGCTTAAGCAGGAGACTTGAGGCAGAGAAAAGGTGCACTCACTTGGTGTTTCTTCTCCAACATTGGCAAACAGGTCACAGGAGCAGCCACAATCACTCTAGCTTCTTACAAGCAGCCTTTTATAGATCACTAACCCCTCCCATCATGGGCGTAGGTTTGTATAGGGACCATAGGGACATGTCCCTACCAAAATTTTGGACCGACCTAATAGGGGGTTTTCAGCTGACGTCACGCTCACGTGACTACTCTGCGCGTCCGCCATATTGGGTGGCAGTCGTTTCGCACCGTTGACCCGCATTGTATTACGCCTTAGGCCGTATTGGAAGTGAACAATGGTGAAAACGTGTTTAATGGTTGGTTGCACGGCCCGTGGAGGTGGAGATGGAGATCAACGCTCTTTCTTTCGCCTACCAGCCGTGATAGTGAATCAGTGCGAAAAAACAAAAAAGCTCTCTGAACAACGCCGTCACCTATGGCTGACACGGATATCCAGGTCCGATTTGGACGGTGTTAAGCTGGAATACGCCAGAGTCTGCGGTGCTCACTTTGTCACAGGTAATTAACTGTTAAGTATGTAAAACATGTAAACCGTTGCTGTATTGTGGGCTGTAACAGCGCAACACATGATCGCCATGGGAAAAACATAGAAACGGGTTAATTTTCCACCGCTTTCCTGCCTGGAGGCGCAACCACGGAGAACAACTGTTAGAGATAACAAAGAGTCGTCGGCCCGCTTGGATCGCGGCTGTAAGACGACCTAACATAACTTTCCACAGTATCCCGATGTCAATGAGAGTGTGTTCTAAACGTTTGAAACGCATAGCAGTTAGTTAAAAGTACATTACATGCGTGAGTGGTTGTTAGCAGTAACGGTTAGCAGCTACTAACTTAGCATGTGCCAGAGCCCGTCTGAGCGCAGCTTACCTTTGTACGAGTTACTGTGTTCCCACTGTTTGCTGGCTTTAAGATCTGCCGCTCCTGAACCCATCCATTCGTAAACTGCACATGAGACTCCAAGGACTTGTAGCTTCAGAACTGTTCTGAAGTATAGGCACTCACACCACAAACAAGGTAGCCGAAGACGTCCGATATGGACAGTGACGTCCGCGCTACTTCCGGGTTACGCCGGTAGGCTTTTGCCGGCGTAAATACGGTAAATACAACTTAATTTTGCACTGGTCATTGTTCTGATTAAATAATTAAAGCCGCGAGCGGCGTCGATCAGCCCTGCAGTCAAGCGCCTTCGCGCACCGCCGGCAGTCAGCCACCGCAGAAGCATGCGCCGCATTTGCGTCGGATTGTTTACATTTTTACCATCTTATTAAAACTCACCCGTCCACGTATGATGGCGATTTCCTTGATGTACATAACTTCGACATCTCGTACCCAACCAGATGTGAACTGGTTGTGAGCCTCTAGACCAGAGGTCACGGATTAGCGGACCACGGTCCGGATCCGGACCCAGCTGCTACCTAATCCGGACCCAACCTCATTTAAAACATTTATATATTACTGCATGTTGTCCGACGACAGTGTCTAACTCGGGGGTTAAAGTTCTCCGTCGCTGCGACGGATTTCCGTCATTTGGAAATTGAGCTTAAAAAGTCCCGTCTAGACTTTTTATTCAAGGTTTTGCACTGAAGCTGCTCTCAACCAATCAAACCTGGCAGAGGCGAGACATTAGCCAATCAGAATGAGAGCAGGGCGGGTCTTTCCAAAGCGGACATTGCCAGTCTGAGGTTTATCGGTGTTCATCATTTTAACTTGTGGGAGAGCATTTTAAACTGGGCACAAATGGTACGAATGAAAGTAGCGGTGGTCAAAGGTTTCTTTGGATTAATGCGAACCAGCCGGTCAGAAAGTTCAGCAGCTGACAACAACTTCCCTCGGTAAGCGTCAATCTCCTCCTGCAGTTAATTAATGAATTATTTCCACCTGTGGCCATGTCGTCTGTCAGCGTTTATTCTCTCGCTGATAAACGCGGCGACCAACCAGGCATCTCCTCGTGATTCGCTGTTATGTTTTATTTAAACACAAAGAAGAGTAACACGCTAGCTCAGGCTAATTTAGCATGATCCTTGAAGAACAAGAGTCGGACTGTGAAACAATGTGCCGCATTTGACTGAGTTCGATTCGGAAAAACCTGCGCTGTTCTGAAGCAAAGAAGGCAGAGCTGTATCTGCTGTCGGTATGCAGCAGTGTTCACCTGATGAGCTGCTGCGCTCCAGGACACTAAATAAAATGACAAGGATTTTGATGCTTACAGATTAAGAAAACTACATCAAAAAGATAAAACAAATAAACTGCAGCTACAACATGGACTGGAGAACGGGTTCTAACTGGGTGAGGCCACAGAAAGGCGATTCTCAGAGAGTTTTTTTATGAAGTTAAAGTGGAGCGCGGACACAGGGTTCATCCTGGACAGGTCTCCAGTCACTGGGCTAAAATATAACCATATTATTAAACTTCAAAAAAGTTAAATCATGCCTTTTTATAAACTGTAATTATTAATTGGTGAACAATAACGGGCAAAGCAATCTGTGTCAAATTAAAATGTATTATGTCATGATAGTGTTGGTGATGTGTCCTGCATTTCCAAGGCTGTGTTTGGCCTTGTATGATCATAAAATTGGTTTATATTGAATGTGACAGAGAGCACCTTGATTTGTGCTTGAGGTTGGCTTTGTTGCCAATCAAACTAAGGTTTAAAACCCTTGCAGGGCAGCCTAAAGCTCACTTGTCTCATTAAGCCATAAAAAAGAAATTAAAAAAAGTTCCGTTGTTTTATAAAAGATGTGAAAGTCAGGAAATTGTCTATATACCAAACTGTGAAAGATTGTGGTTCTCTATTTCAAAAAGCACTTTGGATTTTAAAATAGAAAAACGTTCTATTTTTATGTTATTTTTTGTGGATGCATAAACATTTTATTTCAGTGTTAAATACTGTTTGAAGTAACGGATTGTAATTACAAATGTGTCCGGACCTTTACTGGTTGTTGATTTTCTTTATTCGGACCCCACTGATTTTTAATTCGTGACCCCTGCTCTAGACCCTTGTAAGCTCTCATTTCCTCGAGAGTGTGCAGAGGGTTTTCACCGAACACCAGGTAATGCACAATGTCGCCGTGCTCTACATTTGGCCAATCATCAGGATTACGGCTAAACAAGACACCGTGGAAGGCATAGGGGTCCATATGGTCGATCACGGAACATTTCCTCAGATAGACGTCCTTATCTGGTCGCTCTAGCGTGCTGGCGTACTTATCCATTCTCGATACGAAAATACGTGTAGGACAACTAGAGATAAGGAAGTGTACCACCCAATATGGCGGACCGGAAGTTGGCCAGTGACGTCGGTGAAAACCCCCTATTGTCCCTACCAACAATTCGATGTGAATAACATGTTTATAATTTACAATACAGCGTTGTTACAGCAGTCGCTTATTTTCCTCTCGCAGCTCCGCTGCTTGGCGGCGGCTGCTGCTGCATCTCCGTCTGCCAGCCTGCGTGTCCAGTCGGTCTTTCCTGTCGCTTTAACTTAGCAGCCAGGCGCTGTTAGCAGCGCACGTAACTGTGCTGTTTAACTCCATTCCCATTGGTTGTTTTGCCTTAAGTCCCGCCTTCTCTCTCCCTGGTTGGCTGTTTTCTAGTGCGTGCATGTGCGTGCATGCTTGCAGTGCGAAATTTAAATTTAATTCACGCTAGAATACTGCGGTTACTACAACGAATAGACTACGAAACTAGTCCCAGTTAAAAAAAATATACTATCTACGCTATAACGGGTGATAGAAGAAGCAGGAGAGAGTAGTTTTGATTTGTGGTACTTAAGAAATGTAAGTAACCAACGTTAGCATCTTAAAATAATATTTAATTCAGAAGCATAATACATTTTATCAACAAAAAACTTTTTTTATTTTATAAAACTAAATATTCTGTGTCAGGCAGGAGTTCTGAAGACTGCTGGAAAAATGTAAGCTTTCAAAAAAATCCTTTTAAGTTGGTTCAGATATAAATTGCAGGTGTTATTCGTTTTATAGAGTATAACAACACGAGATGGTGCCTAAACATTGCTATTTTTTGTTTAGAAAGCATAATTAGGGTTCCACATAATAATAGTGCTATTTAATTGACTATTTCTACTTTTAGAAATAGGATAATGTACAAACAGAGGAACACATTGGTTTGATTTTACATAGATTTCCACAGAGTCCATAAGTAAATTAGTACAAACATTAGTGTCTGGTAAAAATGCTTGAATCTGGCTGTTTATTTTGGATATTATTACATTACGGATAAGATAGTGTTATATTTTCTTTTAATAATTGTTAAAACCGATTTTATATTTGAATAAACTTAGGCTCATGCTTAGTGTTGTGATTGTAGATGATGCCACCAAAAAAGAAAAGAGACATAAGGAGCTATTTCAACACTCAGACAGTAAGTATCATAGGATGATATAAAAGGTTGTGTTACATTTAATCCTTCAATACTAAAAACACACTTGTATAATAGTAACATTATATGATTATAGGAAACACAGATATTCTGTAATAATGATGCAGGGCAGCTTGGAGGTGAAGCAGCTGGCCCTTCAGTGCTTCAGGTGATGTCTAATTGATTTTAATTACAAATTAAGGAGCAGCTTTTTATTTATTTATATATATATATATATATATATATATATATATATATATATATATATATATATATATATATATATATGTGTATGTATATATAGTGCTTATAAAATTTGTATTAATGTAGCAAAAAATGCTGCTTTTCTCTTTAAACGAAATGTCCCCTGATGCTCACGTCAAGTATAAAAAAATAGGGGCATGCATATTGCGTAGGACCAATGACATCCAACCAATGAAACTTGAGACCAGTAGTGTCCCTACCAAAGTTGAACTCAAACCTACGCCTATGCCTCCCATTAACCAGATCTACCAACGAACAGGGGAAAGACACTTACACTCTAACATACAAACACTAACAAATAATGTAGCTAAAACGTTACACTTCATTTAACAAACATAGTCTATAAATATCTGAACATCTATATCTAAATTCCTAAAATACTACAACAACCAAATTACACAGTTTACTTCTCCCCCTCAATCCATAATGGACTCTTCCGGAACCTTCAAAAGGTGTTCAGGCCCCCAGGGAATCTTTTAGCCTGAACACCCTGCAGAGGAAGAGACACAATTCTAAACAGTAATCAATATTATCAATTGGTTTGGTTATTTGTAGTGTTGGTGAGATGAAGCCTCATGAGGCATTGAACCACTTGAGCCAACTGGTTCGAGAAAGGGTTCATTTCTTGACGCTTCATGTGCACACGAAACCACCTACTGGCGAGGTGTATAATCACAGCCAGCCGGAAACGTACTGCAAAACTGTTTACAATGCAACTGCCTACTTTTAAATCACTGCTGCACCTCGCTGCACAACTGTCTACTGGTAAATCACTGATGCACCTTACTGCATATTTGTTTATATTTGTTTTACATTGGTTATATTTCAACTGCCTACTGTTCACTGCTGCACTTTATCCGGAAATCTATTGAAACCTATCCTGTAAGTGACTGCGATTTATCACTGCACTTTTTATCCTGTACTGTAATTCACTGCAAGGTATCCTGTAGAGTTACTGCAATCTTTCTTAGCTGTGTGAAAACGAAATTTCGTTCTGTATGCACTCTGTGTATACAAAATGACAATAAAGAAAGTCTAAGTCTAAGTCTAAGTCTGTATCTTAACACGTGTGACGCATTGATTTTTTGTCTATTATGGCTCTTGGGAATAACTTCACAAAAGGTGTAGGACAAAATCATTTGTCTACATAAATTTTGTATACACATATGTGTATAATAAAATGTTGTTTGAATGTATTCTCTGTGTGTAATTATTCCCAAAATAGTAGTGTCATGTGATATGGCATGTTGTGTAATAATGTTTTTCCGTGACTCTAGAAAAATGGCATGGGCTTAATCAGGCAGAGGACAGTGAAAGTGCTTATGGAACTAGGGAGGGGGTAATGAATAGGCTAATGCTTGTGTAACTTGGATGATTTCATGCATTTTTATTAAGAAACAACAATTTCTCCACAGTTTTTGGTTTCAAAAGATTTCTCTTTTTTGATACTACTTCTCCAGCCTTTGAAAAGACACGCTCACAAGGCACAGATGGTGCCGGGGTGCATAAATAAATAAGTGCAAGTTTGTACAGATTGGGGTACAGTGACCGATGATTAGCCCAGTACTCCAGTGGGTTCTCCAGCCTGTCCTGAATCCAACGTCATCCACAATAGTGAAAGGCTGGGTATCCTTCACTATCATGGAGACTAGAGCTTCATCCAGCTCTTGTTTTCTGGTGTCTGGTTAAAAGGGAATAAATACAGTGTCTGTTACCTGTCTTTATTTGCACAACAAGCAAACATCAGCATGCAAAAATTGTGATAGTGTGTTTGTAATATAGTAATGCGGCAGTCATCCGCGCGGTTACTGGCGGAGGGGGGGGGCGTCGGTCAAGTCGCTTCTCGCTTCAAAGTATCCATGTATTTTTGCCTGTTTTTTCCCTGCCATTCCCTATATGTACGCGAGAAAGCAACAACAAAAACCGCGTGTTAACGTCAAATAAACATGCAAGAGTTAGTTTTTTTTTTTTTTAGCGGCCGCCTCGCCAACATAGTGCTGCGGGAAACACTGCTGTGGGGTTTCTAAAGCTGTCAAACCCCGCGCCGAAATCTGAACCACTTCCCGAAGCAGTCACGTGGTACAGCCGGGCAACGAGGCTTCGGACGTCATCGTTTTCGGCTCCTCCCCTAAATGAAGCAAGCCTCGATACGCGCTTTAGGGAAACGCCCCCTCCATTACTCGACACACGCCTCGAAGCCTCGGCACATAACGTAACATCACTAGTTAATTGACAGGTCATCATCAGTACCAGCTGAGAAGAAACTGCCTAAACTAATCACAACTGAAAATAAAATACTTTAATCACTCAGTGCAGTTTATTCTTTCACAATATTTTAAAACTGTATTTTAAGTGTCCTAAAAACGGTAATGAAGCTCTTCATTACAAATACTCATAAGGTTTGCAAAACCATAACTGGTTAGGATTAGCATGTCCATCCTGCATTCCTATGCATTGCCGTTAGCTTTAGCACGTTAGCTTCAACACTCATTTACTCAAAACACAAATATATCTCACAAAAACCGTTTCACCTTTTACCACATGCAACTACATAATCAACAACATCCTGTAGGTTGCAAAACCATAGGTATTCTTGGTTTTTCTGTGCTTACCAACCTGTGATAAAGAATAAAGACAGCACACGGGTTGAGCTGATGATGACTTTCCAATGAGAGGATTTATTCTTCTTCGGCCGTTGTGCAGCTCTACTCTCTATCAGTTGCGTATTGCTCCCTGGTGGCAAGCATAGGTATAGCGGTTACTCCTTTCAAGTTAAAATGGTACCATACGAATATTTATATATTTTTTGTAAAGCAAATAATAAACTAAAATTATGCTGGGTGCCTGTTTTTACCTCTAAAAATTCCAAGCCTCTACACTCTCCCCCACTTAAAATAAATGTCTTCTGACATTTTACGTACTCAGAAGACTTAATGTACGAGAGTGTACCAGTTAGAACAATAGGACTGGGGTTAAGATAAGGCATAATGTTCTGAGCTACAGGTACAGATGTGGGGCAAAGGAGAGGTTTCACTTCGACATTGACAGGGTGATAGGATGGCTGTCCCAGAACGTCATATGTGAGTCTCTCTGCTGGTCTCACCATCCTGTGTGACCGTCTCAGTTCATGTTCTCTATTGTTTTCACCAGCCATCTTTTCCACTTGAGTTGGAGGTTCATCCTGCAGACAAGGTGGTTCATCCATTTGTTCCAAAACATCATGTCGTGGGGCAACATTTTCCTGCGGTTCAAATTCCCTTGCGGTGGCACGGAGTGTTTGCTGGTTTTCAAAGTTTCCTCCTGGCAATGCAGGTGTTTGTTGCTGAGAGATTTGGTTTGGCTGAATAGATTCATCTCGCTGAGGGAACACAAGTTCGTGGCATGGGATTTGGTTTCTGAGGGTATACCGATATGTATATACTTCTTCCTCAGATGAGCTGTCTGTGTCTGCTATGTCATTGTTTGACACTGTTTGGTTTTCTTCTACAGTCTGATGTCTTGTCTGTTTTGTCTTTTGTACAACAGGCATTTCGTGTTCAAGAGGTAAGTCGTTTACTGGCAACAACAGGTTTCTGTGTAGTACTCGCATAGCTTTACTACCTCTCTCTGCTTGTACTTTACAGACTGGTCCATCTCCCAGTCTTTCTACTACACGATGTACTGTTGTCTCTCAGTAGGCACATAGTTTTCCCGGGCCCCCTCTTTCAGAGAGGTTTCTTACCAAGACACGGTCACCTGGTTGAAGTGTGACTCCTCTTATGCGTCTGTTGTATTGGTGCTTTCCCTTTTCTGAGGATTTTTGACTGTTATTGGATGCAATTTTGTAAGCTACACGCATCTTATCTGCCCACTTTTTGGCGTAGGTTTGATGGTCGTGTGCTAGGTCAATTGTCAACCGTTGAGCTCTGCCGTACAAGAGAAAGAATGGGGAGTATCCTGTTGATTCATGCCTTGTGCAGTTGTAAGCATGCACGATTTGAGGTAAATGGTCTTTCCATTCATTCTTTTTCTCCTCCTGTAGCGTACGAAGCATTTGGAGTAGCGTACGATTCAGACGTTCCACAGGGTTGGATTGCGGGTGGTACGGTGTGGTGTGTGAGTGAGTAATACCTGACAGTTGTTGTAATCTTTGAAACAGGTGATTCTCAAACTCGCGGCCCTGATCGTGATGCAGCTTCTCTGGGTACCCGAAACGAGGAATGAAGTCATGGAATATTTTTTCTGCAGCTGTCCTACCAGACTTATTTTTTGTTGGGTACGCCTGCGCGAAGCACGTGAAATGGTCAATGATTACCAGGACATACTCGTATCCTCCTTTGCTTGGCTCAAGATGTAAGTAATCAATTGAGACTAACTCAAATGGGGCACTGGTTGTGATTGATCCCATTGGGGCTCTCTGGGGGACAGTTGGGCGTTTTTGTTTGATACATGGACATTTCTTAGTTACATAACTTTCAATGTCTTGTTGCATATATGGCCAATAAAAAGGCTCACGAACCAGCTGAGTCACTTTATCACAACCTACATGGCCTAAGTCATCATGTAAACACTTTAGCACCATGGGCCTTAACTGTTCAGGAAGGACCAGTTGTTTGTTGTGTTCGGTTTTTCTGTACAACAGTCCATTGTCCATCTCCAACTTGTTCCATTCATAGAGTAATCTCCTTGTTTCTTTTGACATTGTCCGTTTATCTTTTCCATTTGGTATCCAAGCTTTTTGTTTCAGTGACACCACCTCTTTGATAGATTGGTCTTCCTGTTGAGCATCCCTAATGTCCTTTGGTGTCATGCTCAAAACATTGTCTATTGGGACATTTTCGTCTTGGGAGATCAGCTGTAATGCAGCTATCCAAGGCACATCATTGTTTTGAGTTGCTTTACTCCCTTGCCACACTGCAGACACTACTTCTGGTGACATTGTTGCTGTTTGCTCGTCCATTTGTTCTTGTAGATCTAACGGCTGTCTGGACAACATGTCGGCATCTGCGTTTCTCTTACCGGGCCTATACTTTATATCAAAATGGAAGTCAGCTAATTCCCCAACCCACCTATGACCCGTTGCATTTAATCTGGCTGAACTCAGTACATATGTTAGGGGGTTGTTATCTGTATAGACGGTAAAGGTAGGAGCGTAGTACAGGTAATCGCGGAATTTGTCACAAACGGCCCATTTGAGTGCCAGGAACTCAAGTTTACCGGAATGTAGATGGTAGTTTTTCTCAGAAGGTGTGAATCCTGGACCCATAGCCAATCACAATAGTTTGTTGTCCTGTTTGTGATATAGTACAGCTCCCAAACCTGTGTTTGATGCATCTGTATGCAGTACAAATGGGAGGTCAAAATTGGGATAGGCTAGGATAGGAGGGTTTGTTAGAATGTCCACAAACTTCGACACAACATCCTGATGCTCACTAGTCCATATTATGGGTGCACGAGAAGAAGTTGTTTTTTATCTCTTTTTTTTGTTTGACCGACCTTTTCCTTTTTAGTGACTGATGTGGTAGTGTTTGTTTTAGTAGGGGTCTGAAGAAGTTCAAACAAGGGTCTCGCTAGTCGGGAGAAATCTTGGATGACTGAGCGGTAATAGCTGAGAAATCCCAGTAACGTTCGGAGTTCTCCAACCGTGCCGGGTTTGTTATCTTTCAGTGCTCTTACCGCTTCCAAGTCTTTTGGGTCAATTTGGACTCCTTCTCCTGAGACTAATGTCCCTAAATAACGGATTTCTCTTTTGAATAGCTCGCATTTAGCTGGACGGAGTTTGATACCATGTTGTCGCATTTTACAGAGGACTTGTCTGAGGTGTTCTACATGCTCATCAAAGGTTTTGGAATAACAGAGTACATCATCTAAATAGGGTACACAACATTCATCTCTAATGCCCTCTAACACTCCTTCCATACATCTTTGGAATGCGGCCGGTGCATTTGTGAGACCAAAGGGTACCCGCACCCATTCATAAAGTCCCCAAAGTGTACTAAAAGCTGTCAAGTGTCTGGACTCCTCCCTCACAAAACCCTGATTATACGCACTGCCCTGGTCTAAAATGGAAAACCACAAATTTCCCCCCAGGCTGTCCAAAAGATCTTGTGTTCGCGGTAACGGATGCCTGTCAGGTACAGTCTTTTGGTTAAGCTTGTGAAAGTCAACACACAGGCGTAGACTATTGTCCTTTTTGCGCACACAAACTACTGGGGATGAATAGTCTGATACTGATTTTCTAATCCATCCTCTGTTTAGAAGGTTTTGAACATACTCCTTAACCTCTTGGTACAACGGCCTTGGGGTTGAGTTGTAACTCTTCTGTACAGGTATGTTGTCAGTTGTGTTTATTTTCAGCTGCAAATCTGGGATACATCCAATATCTCCTTCTTCCTGGGCGAACACATCAGACTGTTCATAAAGCATTTGTCGGACTACTTCCTGGTCATGTGATGGTAAATCTTCAAGATTAACAGGCGGATGCCACCTCAGATCTGAAGGGGCTGCATTTTGGGTGTCTATATCGTCACATAATGTCACATGGGAAGAAGAGCAGTAAGACTGGTTCTTTTGTGTGGTTACATTTTCAGGATAAATATTGACTGGTTTGCACTTCGTTGTCTCTTCAATATGTCCGAGCAGGGTCTTTGGTGGGAGGTAAATGTCATGTTTGGTTGAGTTTTGGATTGGGATTTTGAAGCACCGGGAGGCACGTCAATAAGAGCTGGGAATAATCCAATCCATCAGGCAGGTTGCCTTTTAAAGATGGCTCAAACAGCATTGCTCCTCCACGAACAAATGCTCTAATGTGACATTTCACCATACATATTTGGTTACACTGTACTTTCAGTCCTTTCTTTTCAACTCTCACAATCGGATGGTTTGGTTCATGGTCAGGTAAATTTGCACTGACTACAGAGATAAGGGTTTCAACATTGCATTTCTGGACTTTTAAAGTTTCTGCTAGTAAATCAGCCAAACTTAAGTTGTCTGTGTGGTCCTTGTTTCCCATGATAATCTCTTGGATAACATTAAACCCTAGCAGTGGACTGCTTAGACTCTGTTGGCTGACAAGCATTCGGACATACAAAGATACAGAACCATGTTGTTGACTTGTGATCTCGAGTGAAACCTCTATCCACCCCTCAAAGGGAACATCTGTCCCATTAGCTGCAGTGACATGAAGTGGGTGATCAGGGAATAGGCTTTCGAGTGGATGTATTTCTACATTTGGTAAAGCTGTTTGTACCCATGACTTTTCCACAATGCTCACTTGTGCTCCACTTTCCAATAACATTTGTAGTTCTGCTCCATTTAGATGACAAGTAATCATACACCTACCCCCAATTAGCTGTGCTACACACTTTTTGTTGGACGACTTGTGTAGGTTAGGAGCTTTGGCAGTAGATGACGTTTTCTCTTGGTGAAGTCTTTTAGAGATATGGGACTCTGCAGGCAGTCCAGTCACTGGTGGTCCCTCCCCAGTGGCCTCCTCCCGTTTCCTGACATAGGTTTTCTGCAGACACCCTATAGCTCTGTGTCCCTCCTTCCCACATCGAAAACAGTGTGTGCAGTGCTCAGTTCCTTGTGATACACACTGTTGGCACTTCCCTTTACCCCCGTTTTTCACAGTTGCTTGTGTGGAAAGGGGTAAGGTTGGATGAGAGTTTTCAGTCACTGTGTTAACAACAGGCGAAAGTGCTTTCTCCAAACTCTTGGTCAAAGATAACACTTGTGCTGTTAGTTCTTGTATTGCAGTGCGATTAGCATGGACTTCAGTTTGCATTTTGTCTGTATTTCTGTATTTTTCATGCTGAGCTGCATTAGCACTAACAGTTTTCTGTTTGTGAGTTTGGCCCAACCTTACCTGTCTTTCTATGTCTTCACATACAGACTTCGTTATTAGCTCCAGAATAGAGTCATCTGTGACACTATGGTCTAAGATGTGAGGTTTAAGGTGACTTCTAACATAAGTATACTTTTCATTCATACCTTGGTATAATGAATGTAGGAACACACCCTGCACAAAGTTTCTTGTCATAATGGAAACCACTATTTTGTTTGGATGCAAATAACACATGTTGTTTTAGCCCCATCAGTCTATACGTGAACTGTTGTGGCATTTCTTTATCATGTTGCTTAGCATTGCTCAGTTCCTGAAACAACTCAGTACTGCTCTTTTCTCGTAGGTGTGCTCTTAAGAAACGTTTCAGTTCAGCTACAGTAAGGCTATCTTTGGTAACAAGCATATCTTTAAAGGTACCAGGCTTCATTATCTTTAACACTGTTCTGATAACCTCAGCTTCTGTAAACCCTTTGTTTATACCTTCATCAACAGTGCCGGCCCGAGCCTCTTGGGGGCCCTAAGCAGAATTTTATTTGGGGGCCCCCCTCCCACCACGCAGAATCACCTATGCTAGAAGATTATTGACACAAACGTCACGCTATAATGTAATAGCGAAAATTAGAAACGAATACAGTGAGGTTATGTATCAATACAAAATACACGATACTTAAAATACTTCACTCTTTTATTAAATCTTCTGAATACAAACTGTCACAAAACATATTAAATTTCATCATCATTCATTCATTCATTTATATCAGTGGTCCCCAACCTTTTTATCACTGCGGACCGGTCATCGCTTGCCAATATTACCACTGACCGGGGGGGGGGGGGGGGGGGGGGGGGGTATGTATCAGTGACGTGCAGTCAGGGGAGGCAAGTGAGGCCAGGCCTCACCTGTCATCATGGAAAGAAAGAAAATATATAATGATAACATAATATAAATAGTGATTCATTCAGTAATTTGTAATAAGAGTTAAATTGTCATCTAATTTCATCAATTTTGATCATATTTTCTTCAAAATCGCACACTTTTCGCTATTTTTTATGTAAATCCTTGATGGCGCTTGATAGCGAAGCCGGTGAGGCCGCAGCGAGCTTGGCCTCCCCTGGGATTGCGCAATCCCATGTTAACTGCGCTGGCTTCCATTCTGTGAATGCATCTTCCTGTCTCTAGATCATAAATTCAACTGTTCAAACAGTTATGACCTGATTTTCCATAATTTAATGTATGTGTATTACGAATTGTGTTTTGGTCATCATACTGTGTGTGGGTAACATGTTTTCGTGTCCTGCTGGGCGATCATACAAACCTGACTCAAGCCAGACGCATGTCGCTCCGCCTAGCTCCACTCACATACATCTGGGACACCGCCATAGGAATTGCCTTTATTGAAGGCTGGGCCTTATCAAAAATTCTTGCATATGATTGGATAAGCCACTTGTCTGTCATCTTTATCGTGTTATTTCAACCACTCACACCGAAGCTAACCCGTGACGCTGATGAGAGCAACGCAGGAAAAAAAAATGTGTTTTATGTGTTTGCGGCTCTAGTGGCATGCGTTTTATTGACAGTGAGCTGACAGGAAGAGGGGGAAAGACAGGCGGCAAAGCGCCGCGGGTCGGAGTCGATCCCGGGCCGACCGCGTTGAGGACTAAAGGCCTCCTAATATGGTTCGCGCTAACCGCTCCGGGGCGCGTCCGCGTCTGCAGCGGACGCGCCCCGGAAAACAAAACTTGCCAAATCCGGTCGGGAGAAGGGCAATAACATGGTTTCCTTAGACTTAGACTTAGACTTAGACTTTCTTTATTGTCATTTTGTATACACAGAGTGCATACAGAACGAAATTTCGTTTTCACACAGCTCAGAAAGATTGCAGTAACTCTACAGGATACCTTGCGGTGAATTACAGTACAGGATAAAGTGCAGTGATAGATCGCAGTCACTTACAGGATAAGTTTCAATTGACTTCCGGATAAAGTGCAGCAGTGAACAGTAGGCAGTTGAAATGTAAACAGTGTAAAACAAATGTAAACAAATATGCAGTAAGGTGCAGCAGTGATTTAAAAGTAGACAGTTGCATTGTACACAGTTTTGCAGTACGTTTCCCGGTAAGGTGCAGCAGCAATTTTGCAGGATACAATACAATGTGCAAGTGTGCAAATGTGCAAATCAGCGAGTCGAGTGTGGTACACAGTACGTTTTTATACTTCAGCAGTTCAGCAGTTCAACAGTCTGATGGCAGCAGGGAAAAAGCTTTTGCAGAACCTAGTGGACCTGCAGCGGATGCTGCGAAACCTCTTTCCAGAGGGCAGCAGGGAGAATAGTCTGTGGTGGGGGTGTGAGGGGTCCCTGATGATGTTACGGGCTTCCACCAACAAAAGCCTTCAGAGCCGTTCTCTGATGTTCTTTTAATGAAACAATATTAGGTAGATTGGACAACACGGAAGAAATAGCAGCATCAATGTTAACGCTTGCTTCCTCGATGAGCCGCCATTGCTATCAAAACAGTCTCACGTCATGGTCGCGTCTCCATTACATCACATCTATGAAATTCCAGCCCTGCGTCCTGATTGGCCAGACCATAAAATTGGTTGGAGAAATCACTCTCTATGGGCGATGTCCCAGATGTATGTGAGTGGAGCTAGGCGGAGCGACATGCGTCTGGCTTGAGTCAGGTTACGATCATACACGGCAAAGAACTGGTTGTAGGTGAGGCCGGCAGTTCCTTGGCCTCTAGGCAGGGGGCGCTCAAGGAGCACCGCTCCTGATCCCAAAACTGTAAAGTGACAGCGAGTTATGCTGAACAAGTAAAGCACTAAAAAGACTCAAAACATACAGCCGGAACAGGACTGATCAAGGAAGGCTTTCCTCCATGGCAGTGATCTCCATTGAGACTGAGAGACTTTTGAAATTGAAGAAAGATAAAGAGAGCTTTTACCGGAAAATGACAGATATTTTTGTGCAGAATGAGCGCCACATGGACTTCATTTATTAGTAGGGCAATGGTTAAAGCAAAAATAATCAGTTTGACTGAAAATTTTTTCGAGTCAGCCCATATATTCCCGGGACCGTGGAAATAATGCCACATCAGTTACCTCACTTGCTTATTGTGCAGAGTCAACTTTAACCAAATCTGGTAGCTTAACAATATGCAATGACCATTCCTGTCTCTGTCCCACCTTCCAGCTTCAGAGCCTTGGCGCCATCCTGGACAGCCCTCTCCATAATGTCCTTCCCTTTCCACATCCAGAACATCACCTGGTTAACTTTCATATTTGCAGCATCAAGTTCTTCCTTCATACTTTGCCAAACTGGTCCACAGTCCATTTTACAGTTTTAGCTCCCTTGCCTCCCTGTCCTCCAGAAAACCTCCATAAACTACAACTAGTACAAAGACAGCAGCTTGCATCATTACATCATCTACTTCACATCTGAACATTACCTCCACTGGCTCCCTGTCACATTCAGGATAAATTAATCCTATGATCATACAAGGCCAACCACAGCCTTGGACAATGCAGGACACATAACCAACACTATGATGACATACATTTTAGTTTAACACAGATCGCACATTACAATAATCAGTCTCTGCTTTGCCCGTTATTGCAGAGCAATTAATTATCACAACTAATGAGTTTATAAAAAGGCATTATTTAACTTTTTTGAAGTTTAATAAAACTGTTAAATCCTAGCCCAGTGACTGGAGACCTGTCCAGGATGGACGAGCCCCCACCCCCCACGACCCTGTGTGACGTCGAGCTGCGTTTCCCCATCAGATACGGCTTGACGTCACACCTGTAGGGAAAAGCCGGTGTAAATCGATGAAGGATGGAATGTTAAAATTTTTAAAAAGTTAATAAAATTGCTCAAAGTTTATCAGAAAAAAAGAACTTGCTTTTAAATATGAAAATTTTTTAATTAGAAAAATGTTAAACTTTTGCGTAAAATTAAATATTGTTGAAGGTAATCTTGGCTGCAGTACTGTCTGTCTGGCAGGTGTTTTGGGGTTGTAGTAAAATGAGTCCATAGATCCACAGACAGGAGGCTTGTTCAGCTGGTTCTGGTGCGACTCGCTTCTACAATGTCTCTTCACATCGCGCTCCACTCCGTGTAGAAATAAAAAAATAACTTCATAAAAGCTCTCTGAGAATCTGAGAATCACCTCTGGCCTCACCCAGTTAGAACCATGCTCTCCAGTCCATGTTGTGGCTGCAGTTTATTTTTTGATGTAGTTTCCTTAATAATCTGAACACATCAAAATCCTTGTCATTTTATTAAAGGAGAAGTCCGGTCAAAATCAGAAATCAAACTGCTGAAAGTACTTTAAATATAAAACTACTATATACTGTGCAATAAATTATACGTTTTTTTAATTAAGAATAATTTTCATTTAATCATGTTTATGTGGAGGAACCCATCTTGTTTAAGAATAGTACTGTCACCTCCCATTTTGTGACGTCACTCAGCGGACCCGCTGTTTAGCAAGTCCCAACACTCTGTTGTTTGTCACGACGCACTATTTTCCAAGATGGCGACAACTGGTGCTCTGTACGAAGCAGAGAGTGATGAAGTACTTAGTGACAGTGATGGGAGTTCCGTGGAGCTATTATCATCTGATAGCGATATGGATTTTTTAGAAGAGTTTTTTGACAGAAACCGGACTTATTTCCAGTGCAAACTCAGTCGGGTCCTACAGTATATATATATACGCGCGTGTGTGTGTGCGTGTGTGTGTGCGTGTGCGTGCGCGTGCGCTCCGCCGCAGCACGGCTTTACCGGCGCTGCAGTGGAGGAGAGATCGCGCTGAAGTGACTTGAGTTATATTTGCCCCGTAGTAAATAGGGCAGGTGGTCATTATTGTATAAATATTAAAATATAAAAGCGTTCCAGCACATGCTGGGGCGGAGGGATACCACATCACATGTGGTATCCCTCCGCCCCTCTGGTCGGAGGGATACCATCCCCGCAACTTCTAAATCAAAAATAAAAAAATAGAAAATAACTTACCGAAAATCCTCGCTCTCATGTCATGTTCAAAACATTCTTCTTTGAAATGGTTGCTGCATATAACGTGTTTTCTCTCTGGCCAGAAGTTAGATGGCAAATCCGCTCTCTTCAAGTTGGCAATCCAGCGACGAGCCCGGTGGCTCATGAATCGGAAAGTTGAAATAAGCTATGTTTTTTCCACTTTTACCAGTTGTGTTGGAACATCCAATGGCCATGCACGTGGGCATTGTTGCTGTAACAATAGCTCTCGCGAATGTCAGTGGTGAAGTCCTCTGGAAAATCCGAAATAATTGTTGATGATCGCAGCTGTGTAGAACGGCTCCTATTGACTTTGCATGGAAAGCGGGGAGAAATGCTGTCGCCGCTTCCGCTTTTCCACGTCGCAGGATGTGATGTCAGATGGCCATTACTGCCCAAATATGGGCATTTATGGCCGCCTCCATACACAGCGATCCAGACGACAATTTATGTTTTTATTTTCTTATTGATTAAAGATAAGTTCATTAAATAACCACGAACGTATTAGTTTTAGTTATAGCTAATGGTCCCCTGATTTTTCCTTGTTGACCGGACTTCCCCTTTAAGAGTGTCGTGGTGCGCAGCGGCTTATCAGGTGGAGCTGCTGCTTATTGACTCATAGCCGCTCTGACTGCAGCTCTGCCTTCTTTGGTTCAGAAAAGCGCAGGTGAAATTATTTTTTTATTTTATTTTTTTACTTTTTCCAAATCAGACCCAGTCAAATGCGGGACACTGTTTCACATTCAGACCCTTCTTCAAAAAAAGCATGTCATGCTAAATTAGCCTGAGCTAGCGCTTTACTCTTCGAGTTTTAAATAAAACATAACAGCGAATAATGAGGAGGTCCCTGGTTGGTTTATCAGCTAAGTTGCTGGAAGCCAGTGAATAAACGCTGAAAGGTGACGTGGCCACAGGTGGAAATAATTCATTAATTAACTGCAGGAGCAGCGACAGACACGCTTACCAAGGAAGTTGTCAGCTGTTCAATCCACTCCACTTTCTGACCTGCTGGTTCATAAATCCAGAGAAAACCTTTGACCACCACTACTTTCATTCATGCATCTGTGGTCAGTTTGAGATGTTCTTCCAAAAGTTAAAATAATCGAACACCGATGAAGATGCTTTGCAAAGACCCGCCCTACTCTCTTTCTGATTGGCTAATGTCCCTGCTCTGCCAGGTTTCATTGGTTGAGAGCAGCTTCGGTTTAAAACCTTGAATAAAAAATGTAGACGGAACAATTTGCGCTCATTTTTCAAATGATGGAAATCCGTCGCAGCAACGGAGAACTTTAACCCCTGTAGTAGAGGTAAGACAGCGCTAATTATTCATATTTGTTTTTGTAATGAAATGTGCGTAATGTGGGTTATAGTCTTTGAAGTGGTTACAAATGCAGAAATTCGTCATAACTGTTACCAATCAAATGACAATTTATTTTTGTTTTTCTCATCAAAGATCAATATTCTTTCCATGTCTCTTGGTGAATTTATTTGGTACAATCAGTCTCCTTTAGCACTTTGCAATGAGTGTACTCTGTAGAGTGTATATAATTGTAAATCTGGCTCTGAGATGTCAGTGCCTCACCAGCTATGAACCCTACCGCACGTCACTGGTATTTATATATATATTAGGGCTGGGCAAGTTAACGCGTTAATTTCGCGTTAATTCATTAGACTATTAATGGCGATATTTATTTTATCGCGCATTAACGCATGTTGCTCACATGCTTTCAGTCAGTGTCAGTCAGCACGCGCGCTGACTGCAGCGTGCTGTGTCACGGCAGCACTCTGCTGCTCCCCCTCCCCTCTCGTACATGGCTCAGTGGCGCCAGCCAATCAGCACGCAGGCTCACCCTGGCCCGCCCACTCAGCTCTCACACAAACTCGACACACAAACAATCGCGTTGCTGAGAGAGACCGCAGCAGCGGAAAAACATGAACAGGGGAAGTAGCACCGTTTGGCTTTATTTTAATACCGTAAATGAAATCAAGCTGTATGTTTTGTAAAAAGCCGGTTAATTTCAGTGGAAACACAACAAATTTATCTAAGCACGTGAAAAAACATGAGCAAGAAAACGTCGAGCCACAGAAACGGAGAGAGGAGACGAAACTTCTGTCATTGCCCCGACAGACCCACAGACGTCTCTGACTGAGGCGTTTCAGTCCTCCAGAGACTATCCAGGTAGATCAGAGTGGTCATCTTCAGCAGCAGTTCATGTTAACTTTCAAAGTAGATATTATCTATCATATGTTACTGGAGCCCACACAGAAAATGTAATTAAGACCTTGAAAGAACCCAGTACATATATTAAAAAGTGTTATTTAAGATAAGATAACATTAGCTAATCCTTTTTTTATCCCTCGACGGGGAAATTTATAGGATTAAAGCAACAGGCAGGTGCACACAACACAGACAAAATTACATAAGGGTTGAAAGATATAAGAGGTGGATTAGCAAAAAAACACTGAACATAACATTATTGTTATTATTATTATTATTATTGTTTAATTGTAATAATAAAATAAAAACCACAAAACCCAAAAGGTCAACGGTTTCATGATACATCAAGCTTAGGGACTGGCTAATATACAGCAGGTCAAAAAAAGACATATTTTGGCTGCAGTGCTGCTGTTCTCTTATGAAGAAAAGATCAACTAGTGCACTAAATTCAATAGATGGGTTGAAAATATCCAGTATAAAATATAGAGATTCCCAGGGCATGAAGTATACAGTTAAGTTGACTTTTTTTGGTGTGTGTGTGTGTGTGGTGGCGGCTGGTGTAGAGGGGGGGCCCAAAAAGACTGCGTTGTCCCGGGCCCTAGCAAAGCTGTCAGCTGGCCTGGTTGTAACCACTGCCAAGTTAAACTTTCTTATCACCGGAGCACCTTGAGCTTAAAATATCACTTAAATGCCAAACACACTGTAGACATCACCAAACAATTCAATGACTCAGAGAAGCTAACCAATGTAATGGCGAAGTGGATAGCTACTGTAGACCTTTTTTGTGCTTCACACTTTGGTATTGAACATAAAATGGTAATGCTGCTCCCTGCTGTTACCTCAGAAATTGCCTGTTTTTGGTAGATTTTTTTCCCATAAAGAGAATTTCCTGTCAGTGGCAATAAACTTTAATTTATTATTATTGCTATTTTTTGTTTTACATGTTTAAGTTGAGCTTTACACTAAATATGTATTACTGATAAGTGCTACAAATGTTACAACACTTTTGTTCATATGGCAGCAGAACATTAAAATAAAAGTGCTCTTTACACTACTTTTGAATTCATTCTTGGAGTTTGCGCATACAATGCGATTAATCATGATTAATCGAGCAAATTATGCGATTAATCGCGATTAAAGATTTTAATCGTTGCCCAGCCCTAATATATATATATTGTATTAGCAGCTTCCTCGTAAAATTATGCCGGCATTTGTTTAGCATCAAAGTTTGACATCATCTCTGCCCGTAAATGAAAATGCACGTGGAAAAATACATAAAGGGGAACCTGCAATTTCACATTTCTTTCACTATTATCTTAATATACATTAAAAATGCACTACTACATCAATGTTGTTTTTAAACAGTTGAAATAAAGTTGTCTCCTCCTCTCCTCTCCCTTACCCCCTCTATCAGCATCCAAAGCCCTAACGCTCTGACTCTGGTCACTTTGGTAACGTTTAAACATTCCGTCAAAGAAAGATACAGATACTCCAAAAAAGAATAAAAAGTGCATGAATTTTAACTCACCATAACGTTAAGTCAATGGCAAACCCTGAGCTTGTTTTTCTGCAACAAGACGGTCCCATCTGGGGGTAATGTCTTCAGAAAGTTCATCAGTGACGTTTAACTTCTCTGGCCCTGGTTGCTTCAAACTGCGTTTAACTCCATTAAAACGCTGATGGCGCTGTGCAGAAGAGTCGATGCTTTCAGAATATCCGCGTCTGTAGCGTGCAGGAGCTGTGAAGCAGCATTTATGCACTCAAGAATCTTGGTTTGCATGTTGACCAAAAAAATGAAAGAAAATTTACTTTTGCCACTTGCTTTACTACGCTCCTCTTTTTTTGTCACTGGTCAGGGATATTTGGATGAAAGCTTTTATAATCTCACCATATATCTGTGCCTCAACGATGAAAGCGCATCATGTGGAGATGACCAGCGATTGAGACAGAGGCGTTTTATTGTGACAGTTCTACTCTCTGCCGTGGTTAACTCACCGGGGAGCGCCCATCGTTTTATACTGTGACCAAAAACGTTGTACAGGCTCTCGCTGAGACCTGCAGCTGCTTCATTTTCAGTGTACAGCGCATGTTAGGGGGGGGGGGGGGGGTTCGTCTACAACGAACTCACACATTATAAATAGTGATTATTAGTTGGGCTACGTGTAATTAACTCGCCTCCCTAGCTGTGTTCAGGCGGGGCTGAATCGCTGCCAACAGTTTTTGTAACTTGGCTTTTCCTTGCTCTCTTTTTTCATTTTCTTTTCACTTTGCCGCTCCACTTTTATGCCTATATGAAGCGCTCGTGTTAACTCAGTAGTTAAAATGCTCCACGTATTTTACAAACAGTTGCCAAGTGACAGAAGATCCCGTTGGTGGACGTTTGGTGATGATGAGTTTTACCCAAAATGCACTTGGAGAAATTATCGGCAATCCACTTGAAAATGTGCACCATAAAGTTAAATATAAGAGTGAAAATAAAACCAGTCATGCAGAAAAACATTTTATTCAATATTTTACACCCATTACATCACTAAAATAAGGCAGTCTTTTACAGTTTGTGGAAACCATGACTGAGTCCTTACTGTGTAGCAGTTATAAACTATTCTCCGCCAGAGAAGCATTTAGCTGATGTACAAATATATTTGGTCCACAGACTTTTAGCAGTCTGTGAGTCGGGGGTAATGAATGCTAATACTTGTTTAAGTTAATTGATTGCTGACCAAAAAAAAAAAAAAAAATCCAGTAGGGGTCCCCCAGCCCAGATCATCAGAGGGCCCCTGATGGCCGCTTAGTTCGCCAAAATCCGAGATTTGACCGCCATGAATCTTGTACTCTCAACGTGGCAACAGAGATGTAAAATCAGACAGTTTGACCAAACCTGTAACTGGTTCAGCATTTACTGGTGTCGGTCTTGGACTGTTCTCACTTTGCTCTTCCTCTGAGAACACTGCGGTCTCCATGGTCACAGGCGCTACTGTGACCGATTCACTATCCGGTGATGGTCCAGCACCCTTCTCCTCAGCTACTGATGCCGACTGAAGTTCATTGATGAGGTCACGAAGAGCAAGCAGGCGAGACATCCCTTGGTCCTCAAGGATCTTTAGTTGTGGACTTCTGAGATAGTCAACAACAAACTCAAAGAGTTCCACCTCAGTCGATTCAACACCTGGTATTTCTTTTGCTGAGACATCTTCCATGGACTCCACAAGCTTGTAGAGCAGGTCTCTTTCGCCAGTGCTGGTGAGTTGGTAAAGCTGTTGCTGGATCTCCCACTGCAGGTCGCGTAGGGCAGCCATGTCTGGTTGTCTGAAGTTGTTTAGAAAATTGGCTCAGGAACAGGTGATCAGAATCCCTTGGTCCTTGGATGATTAGTGCCAAACCAGAAGGTGGCGCTAATCCCGGACGAGCCCCCAAATTGTTACTCCTCCAAGGCTCAGCTTGGAGAGCATATGTTATCTGTGATAAAGAATAAAGACAGCACACAGGTTGAGCTGATAACTTTCCAATGAGAGGATTTATTCTTCCTCCAAATCAACATGACATCAAACTTTTAGTAACCTTTTAATTATCTAAATGTCCATATTGACTAGTTATGTGACCTTAGTTAAGTCCAGAACCAACACCTCATGGCCACAGCCTTTTTAAGATATTCTAGTCATTAAACTCACAAATAAACCAAAGCAAAATACACTTTGTTAATCATGGATCAATTTTCTTTTGCATCACACTGTTTCCACATATTGACATTTTTTTTTAAAGATTTTTATCTTTAATTGAAATACAGTATTTATAACATGTCTTTTTTAAAATAAATTCCAGTTTTTAACATGCAAACACATTTACCTTTTTAATATCATAAACCATGAGCTTATTTGAATCACATCATGAATTACTAATACTTTTCAAATGTTTGAATAGTACCTTTAACCACATGAACTGTACTTAGCTGCTATTTACTGTATTTCTATACCGGATTGCAATAACATTTTATGGTGGTTGGAAATAACCCAAAAATATGTCAAGCTCAGTGAAAAAACAACCATTAACTGTGACATTGAATGAAAATATCTCATAAATTTATGGTTTAATACTCATAAGGTTTGCAAAACCATAACTGGTTAGGATTAGCATGTCCATCCTGCATTCCTATGCATTGCCGTTAGCTTTAGCACGTTAGCTTCAACACTCATTTACTCAAAACACAAATATCTCTCATACCACATGCAACTACATAATCAACAACATCCTGTAGGTTGCAAAACCATAAGGTACTCTTGGTTTTTCTGTGCTTACCAACCTGTGATAAAGAATAAAGACAGCACATGTATGAAGTTTATTTTGTTCCAGAGGTATTTGTGCCTTGTAAGCATGAATTTGAAGTTGTAGAGAGAGTTTCATTCCAAGTTTTGTATTTGTAGAATAAAACAAAAAAAATCACAAGTACAATTTTTTTTTACACCTGTTCAAATAATTTTTTTTCCTCAACACGAATACAAATCAATAAATACAACTGCACGGATCTGCTGCTGTGAGTCACAAATTCAACGTTACAAGTTACGCCTTCATTTTCACTTTTGACACAAATGTGTCACCGGTAAAAATAATCTGTAACTTGTGGGTAGTACCCTTGATTGGACAGCAGGCGGCGCTGCCTGCTCCGTCAGTCTGTACCAACCGGAAATACATATATGGCTACTGCCTTGTTGCCTTTTAAGGACCCTGCCCGCATATGCCTTCTAAGGACGCAGCTGTCACTGTCACTACCCGATCCATGGTCCGTGTACCTTCAGGCAATTCGTTTTTTTTCTGGAAAACCAAAACCAAAAACAGACACTACTTCTGTTTTTCCATTTGCAAATCAAAATGGAAAAACGGAAAACAAAGCCGTTTTTTCTGTCCTGTAACCACAATTTAGAAACGAAAAACCAGAAAAATTTAATGAAAAAAAACGCCCGTTTTTGGATTTCGGCAATTAATTTTTCCATTTTCTCCTTCGGATTAAAAGATGAAGACGGTTTCACGGCTGGCCCGAAAGTGCAGAAAAATATTTCAAAATAAAAGTATAAATGTACGCGTAACATAATGCAAGCCTGAAGAAAAAAATAATAAAGCATAGAGATGTCTTTTGAATGAAAAGAGGACCTTTTTGTCATGGTGCAGCCTTGCCTGCTGCACCATGGACATTTCAGGGCACTCTCAGCCTCCCATACTGCTCCAGATCCCATGCTCCACTAATCACCTACACCTGTCAGCCACTAATCAAGCCAGGACTCTTTCCACCTGTCATCAATATTTAAACCTTCCTCAGTTAGCTCTTCCCTGTCGGACCGTACTGTTACCTCTGTGTTCCACTGCTCATCGCTGCTTACCTTGTCCTGTTCTTGTCCAGCCTGAGTTTACCGTCTGCCTGCTGTGATTCTGGTCCTGCTCTCACTCCAGCCCTGCAAGTATTCATCCAGTCGTGCTGTTTATCCTGCTGTGGTTCTGGCTTCCTATCTCCTTTCTGCTGTGCTGCTGGTCTTGCCATCTCCGTGCTCCGGTTCCATCTTGTTTACCAGCTCTAGCCATTAACTGCCTCCTGCTCCAGCCTGGTCTGGACTCTGGTCATCATCATCCACCATTCATCTTCTTCAATAAACTCACTTTAAACTTCACTCTGAGTGTGGTGTGTTCGGGTTCAGTTTACAAAACATGACACTTTTTACGTTGCAACATGATAGTTTATCATAAAGACGTGAGGTTTATTACGTTATTTTGTGTTTTATTGTTGGGGGGGTTAATGTCTGGGCAGGATGGAGGTTGAGATGAAAACCTGTTGCTGTTAAATGTGACAACAAAGATTATGAAATGTAAAAATCTAAAATAGCATGAGTATGGGGAAAACTCAGCAGAAGGATTATGCGTAATGACGTACCCACTGCATGCTTTAAGTGCTGCAGCACTTCGATTAAGCAGCGGCGCCCGTTTCTGAGTGACATCACGTTCAGAAGCGAAAATAATTAATCTGACAAGCTGCCACATCACCCCCCCACCACCCCCCCGTCAAATCGAGACTGTCGATCTGCACACACAGAGGGGGTTTTCATCATTGCTGGGGATTTTAACCAGGCAAATATGAAAGCTGTTCTCCCTCATTTCTACCAACATGTGGATTTTGCAACTCGGGGGGAGAACACTCTGGACTTAGTTTATACAAACATAAAAGGCGCATTCAGAGCAGCCCCCCCACCCTCACCTTTCTGTGATGCTAATTCCTGCATACAGGCCCCTGCTGATCAGAGCAAAACCTACAGCGAGGCAGGTGAGGGTGTGGACTGAGGGAGCAATGGAGGCGCTCCAGGACTGTTTTGAGTGCTCTGACTGGAACATGTTGAAAGCTGGTGCAACTTATGAGGACAAGATCAACATTGATGAGTACGCCATGACTGTGTCAGCCTACATCAACAAATGCATTGAGGACGTCAGCACCACCAAGACCATCATCACCCGAGCCAACCAACGACCATGGATTACTGTGGAGGTCCGTCAAGAGCTAAAAGCACGGAACTCAGCCTTCAAGTCCGGTGACAAGGAGGCCCTGAGGACAGCGAGAGCCAACCTGAACCGTGCCATCAGGCTAGCAAAGCGGAACCACAATCAGAAAATCCAGGAGCTTTTTCACGACGCCGGCAACACCAGGAGCATGTGGAAAGGCATCTGGGCGATCACTGAATACAACACGCCCTCCCCCCCGGTGGGTGTGGTTGATGCTGACTTTCTCAATGGACTAAACAACTTCTTTGGGAAGTTTGAGGCACTAAACAGCACTCCAGCAGTGAAAGCTGGCAGAGGAGGTCCTCTGCCTTGACACTGCCGATGTGTGGAAGACTCTAAGGAGAGTCAACCCGCGGAAGGCCCCAGGTCCCGACAACATACCTGGGCGGGTGCTCAAGGAGTGTGCAGGTCAGCTGGCTGGTGTCCTCACAGACATTTTTAACACCTCGCTGGACCAAGCCACAGTACCAGCATGCTTCAAGTCTGCCTCCATCATTCCGGTGCCGAAGAAACCTCAAGTCACCTGTTTCAACGACTACCGGCCTGTCGCACTGACTCCCATCATGATGAAGTGCTTTGAAAGGCTGGTAAAGGAACACATCGTCTCCAGTCTCCCATCTACACTCGACCCGTTCCAGTTTGCCTACCGACGGAACCGCTCCACTGAGGACGCCATCTCCTCTGCTCTTCACCTGAGCCTAGCACACCTTGAGGAGAAGAACACGCACATCCGGATGCTGTTCCTGGACTTCAGTTCAGCGTTCAACACCATCATCCCACAGCATCTGGTGGGAAAACTTGGAACATCTGGGCTTCAGCACACCCCTTTGCAACTGGCTGCTAGACTTTCTCACCAACAGACCTCAGTCATTCCGGGTCGGACAGAACACCTCTGATGTCATCACCCTCAGCACGGGCTCCCCTCAGGGCTGTGTCCTGAGCCCCCTGCTGGTCACTCTGATGACTCATGACTGCGTCCCCAGGTTCACCACCAATCACATCGTGAAGTTTGCAGACGACACAACGGTGGTGGGCCTGATCAGGGATGACAACGACCAGGACTACAGAGAGGAGGTGGAGCAGCTGGTGGACTGGTGCAGAGACAACAGCCTGATCCTGAACGTGGAGAAGATGAAGGAGATCATCGTCGACTTCAGGAAGAACCGGCCTCACCACGCTCTGCTGCTCATCAACAACTCAGCTGTGGAGGTGGTCAGCAGCACCAAGTTCCTGGGGGTGCACATCACGGACAAGCTCACCTGGACTGTGAACACCATGTTACTGGTGAAGAGGGCACAGAAGCGACTGTACTTTCTGCGGAGGATGAGGAGAGCCCACCTGCCCCCGCCCATCCTCACAACCTTCTACAGAAGCACTACAGAGAGCATTCTGACCAGCTGTCTCTCTGTGTGGTGTGGAGGCTGCAGTGCCTCCGACTGGAAGAACGTGAGGAGAGTGGTGAGGACAGCAGAATGGATCATCGGGGCTCCTCTCCCCTCCATAAAAGACATTTCTTCTCAGCGCTGTGTGTCCCGAGCCCGTAACATCATCAGGGACCCCTCACACCCCCATCATGGACTGTTCTCCCTGCTGCCCTCTGGGAAGAGGTTCCGCAACATCCGCTGCAGGTCCACCAGGTTCTGCAAAAGCTTTTTCCCTGCTGCCATCAGACTGTTAAACTGTTAAACTGCTGTTGAACTGCCAAACTACAACCCACAAACTCTGCACAACATTTGCATTTTATGCACATTTTAGCATCATTGTAGCTCATATATTCACACATTTGCATTTTTTTTGCACATTTTTGCATCATTGCAGCTCATATAGCATTAAAAATGCTATTGGACTCCTAGTCTTAAAATTGCACAAACAAATGCATTCATGCACAAATGCCCTTGCACAATCCAATCTGTACATAAATAATGTCTCTTTTTTTGTTACATTTCAACTGTTTGTATACTGTATATTTAAAATCTAATGTTTACTTCTAAATCTCTGCCGCACCTAAAACTGTAATTTAACTTCTACTGCGATTTACAAAAGCTGCACGAAACAAAATTTCGTTCTGTACGCACTTTGTGCATACCGAATGAAAAATAAAGTTGTCTAAGTCTAAGTCTAAGTCTAAAATCAGAGAATGTCTTTTCTCATTCACCCCAGCCTGTATCTTCTCCATAGTGAAGGTACACACGTGCAACTTACAGATGAATTTATTTTTAATCAGATGAATGTTTAAAATTACATCCCTGTCAGTAGTATAACGTCACCTTGTGGGGATTTGGTATAAAAAGTTGTTTAAGTAAATAGTGTAACACTTCAATAAAATATTAACCACTTGATCTCACAGAAATATGTGAAATAACCACAAATCTGCAACATTTCAAGCCAAAATGAATATGGAAAATTCTTAGTACCTTAAGGGAAATTTAAATATATAAAAAAAAATCTATCGAAAATAGAGTAGAAGAACGTGAGCTGCTGGCAGGAAGGATCTTCTGGAGCTATCATCTTAAAGAACATGAAGAAGTCCCTTGCTCTGTTGATTCTTCACTGTGTTTGGAGAGGAGTGAAATTATCCATCATCTTCGGCAGCTTATGCAGCATTCTTTTCTGGACAATCAGCTCAGCGGTTCCGGTAGAGGATCCTCAGCACAGGACCAGCTTTCTGGATCGTTTTTTTCAGCAAATGAGCAAAGAATTGCACTTTCTAAAACAGACTTAGAAAAGATAGGCAATGCAGCTTATCTATTGGTTAGATTGGATCTCAGTTTTCTTATCAATAAGAAATTAGGAAATATATGAGGCACTCTATCCCCGTGGCAGTATTTGTTTTTATTTGTGAGTGAAGATAAATCAATTAAATCAATAAAAAAAATCTTAATTTCTCTGTTAGCTTTAAAAAATGTGTACTGTTCACTAAAATCAAGACACATATAGACAGTAATCCTATAGCGAAGGTGGGTTTTGCTTGATGGGTTTTGCTTGATGAGAAAAATAAACTTTGCTTATATGTTTTTGGTTTACAGCATGTGATTAGCTTTTATGTTTCATGTTCCACCAATAAAACACACAATAATGTAATAAAGCTCACGTCTCTACAATAAACTATCATGTTGCAACGTAAAAATGTCCTCTTTTTATTCAAAAGACATCTCTACGCTTCATTATTTTTTTCTTCAGGCTTCCATTATGTTACATCTATGCTTTTATTTTTCTGCACTTTCGGGCCAGTCGTGAAACTGTCTTTATCTTTTAATCCGTAGGAGAAAATGGAAAAATGAATTGGCGAAATCCAAAAACGGGCGTTTTTTTTCATTAAATTTTTCTGGTTTTTCGTTTCTAAATTGTGGTGACAGGAAAGAAAAAACGGCTTTGTTTTCCGTTTTTCCGTTTTGATTTGCAAATGGAAAAACAGAAGTAGTTTCCGTTTTTGGTTTTGGTTTTCCAGAATACTTTCTACTGACTCAGGACACTCTGAAACACACTCTGGTAAGGTTCCCACAAGCACCTCAAACCAAAACAATTTTCCATTTGGCTTGGTTGAGACCGGTCAACAAGGAAAAATCAGTGGATCATTAGCTATACCTAAGACTAATACGTTCGTGGTGATTTAATGAATTTAGCGTTAATCAATAAGAAAATAAAAGCATAAATTGTTGTCTCGATCATTGTGTCTGGGGGCGGCCATTATTGCCGATATTTGGGCAATAATGGCCGCCTGACATCACATCCTGTAACGTAATGTTGCGGTAAGGTACTGCGCTTCACAAGCTAATTATATAGGAACTGTTGTACACAGCTGTGATCAACAACAATTATTTTGGATTTCGAGAGGACTTCACCATTGAAATTCGCGAGAGTTATTGTTAAAGTGACAATGCCCACGAGCATGGATGTTCCAATACATCGGGTAAAAGTGAAAAAAACATTAGTTTTTTTCACCTTTCCGATTCATGATCCACCACGGGCTCTTTTGTTGGATTACCAACTTGCCATCGAACTTCTGGCCAGAGAGAAAACGTCGTCTGTAGCCAACATTTCGAAAAAGAATGTCTTCAAGATGACATGAGAGCGAGACTTTTCGGCAGGTTTTTCTTTTTTATATTGTAGAATTTGCTGGGGCATTTGTTTACCGACCAGAGCGGCGGAGGGATACGACACACTTAGAAAGAATGCTCACTGTTGCGAAGCCCACTTATTTTATGCAACTTTGGTCTTATTTTTTCTAAAGTCGCTCGTAAATTTCATGAGTTGTGGGTTGCAGTTTTTTTTGGACTTGTTTCTGAAAGTGAAGTTGATTGTTTGGGCTCTAAACTAAGTGACGCTGAAATATCCCTCCGCCTCATAACGCACTGGAGCTCATCCTGAAAATCTTATCAATTCCCAACCCTACGGGTCAGGGCTGTGAACGGATCATCTGCAGCCCCTATGGACTTTGGTAATTTTTTGCGTGGGGAGTGTGGCGTGTGTTTTCAGGGAAATGTGTGTGTCTCACGATCATTGCGTGAGAGTTGAGAGTCCTGGGCATGAGGTTGCAATTAATTACTGCAGAGTGACTATAGCTCTCTGGGCCAGCGGTGAGGGAGCAACTCCCAGGGTGAAAGCCATTCAGACTCTTTCCACACTTCTCTAGACTTTCTGACCGTAGGAAACTCTGCGCCTAGGAAAGTCTGCAGGCTTTCCTAGGACGACTGTGTTCAGTGCTGGGGAGGCTGCAGCGTACAGAAGACAGACTGTAGCTACTTAGCTCTGTTTCCAGCTTGAGTACATTGTTACAGATCTCTCTGATGTAGACCTTCTCCTCATGAGGGCCCACAGAAAAGAGGAAGATGAGAGGGAGAAAGCATGACTTTGTTCTACTGGGCACCTTGCTGAGGGGCAGTCCCCTGAGGAAGGGAGTCTCTGCTGCTTCTTACAGCATTAGAGACAGTCTGCTTTTATTGTGGCTTCCAGCCAACAGCCTAATATTTATGTCCTCCCTTGGCTGATTTCCCAACAGCTGTGTGAATGCATACTGAAACAGTAAAACAACATCCAAACATGTGTGACTTACAGTCTGAAAAATAAGGTAACAGAAACTCAAAATCTCACACACCCAAGGATATAACATTTTCATTTCCTTCCTTGCAGATTTCTTTAGTTTAGGCTTTTTTTTAGTCACACTTTAATGATTCAGATTATCCAACAAATCATCAATGATAATCAAAGTAAACAAAAATGCAGGTTTAAAATGATGGTGTCTTTTATTAGGGCGAAATAAATCTATCAAAAACAACTTTGTAAAGCTAATAGGGGCAGCCACCCACCATTTGAGGAAAGTTGAAAAGAGGATAGAGATAATCCATGTGGAAGGAGAGAGCATTTAGAGCTCATCCCCGGTGGCCAACATTACACCTGGAGACACTCTGCAAAGCATCTGCAGGGAGTGACTGGGAGATCTGCGGACCCTCAACACGCAGCAGCAGAGTACTAAACATCGAACAGGCTAGCGAGAAGAGATTTCAACACATTGTTCCTGTCAAGAAAAATATACTTTGATGTAACTGCAGAAAGGTTAGAGTTGCTACTCCAGTATCTTATCTTAAGTAAAGTGCCCACCACCCCCCAATTCAATTCAATTCAATTTTATTTATATAGCGCCAATTCATGAAACATGTCATCTCAAGGCACTTTCCAAAATCAGATTCAATGAGATTATACAGATTGGCTCAGATTATACAGATTGTTCAAAAGGTTTTCAATCTAAGGAAACCCAGTTGATTGCATCAAAGTCCCGACAAGCAGCATTCACTCCTGGAGAAGCGTAGAGCCACAGGGAGAGTCGTCTGCATTGTCGATGGCTTTGCAGCAATCCCTCATACTGAGCAAGCATGAAGCGACAGTGGAAAGAAAAACTCCCCTTTAACGGAAAGGAAAAACCTCCAGCAGAAACAGGCTCTGTATGTGTGTTCTGTTCATTCTTATTTGAAGATGTATGAATGAACTCTGAGTGCCCGTCCCTGTGAAGGCTTCCCCTCACCAGTTAGAAGTTATATCTATACTTAACTTTTGGAGGTGGTTGTATGTATGTTTTTTTTGCACATACTGTAATGATTCTGGCACTGGAGCTGATCCAGTTCCCCTTTTTACTCACCTGCTCAGTCTCCACCTCTCTGCAGTTAAACGTTACTGGCTCCACCTGTCTCCAGCTGCATAAAAGCCCCGTCAATCTCAGTCTCCAGTGCCAGAACGTCTCTAGCCTTTTGCCGAGTACCTTCAAGCCTGTTAGTCGATTCCTGCCTGCCTGTCTGTTGCCGACCTGACCTGTCTTCTGTTTTCCCGAGCCTGCCGAAGCCCTCTCTGGTCCTGTCTGTCCGATTCCTGTCTGTCTGGAAACCCTTCCCCCTGGACTGTCTCCCCGTGTGCCGAACCTGGACCGAACCTGAACCCGACCTCGGATATCCCTACTGCTGGATCTTTGGCCCCAACGTTAATGAACCCGGACTGTCTTTGGATTAACGCCCCTGGATTACCCCATACGGACTCTGCCTGCCGGCCTCAACTGTCTGCGGACGCCTCTCATCTCCAAAACCACCTTCCCCGAACAATCCAGCCCGCAATCAGGTTAGTGATCCAGCTTTGCTGTTTTCTCACGTCTGCCCCGCTGGTCACTAACCTGTTTCCTTGTCTCCAGGAGATTGCCGGCCGGCAAGACGCAAGCAGCGCGTCCCGAGAGCCCCACTTCCCCTCTCCTTTAAATAAACAAACCTCGTAACGCCACTGACCTGTTTTCGGTTAGTTTTTGGGTCCGACTCCTGTTCGTTACACATACATTTTATGTTCATGTGTTTGGGCTAAAAGAGGAACATACGTGTATTGGGTATATGGGATGAGGATGACTCATGAAGTTAAAATAATCTGTTTAAATCTTAATGGGCCGAGATACCCTATTAAAAGGAATACATTTAGAACCAAGATTACAAAAAGGAGGATCACCATATTGTTTTCTGGCAAGATATTCATCCTTGTGATTCAGAGGGTTTCAAAAATAATTATATATTTATTATAAAATGGTCACTTTATCTAATGTTATTAGGCCTCCTGGTGCCAATAAAAGATATATTGTAAAGATTGAGTGAATTACAGAGGAAACCCGAGGGATGGTCATATGTGGTGATGACTGTCATCTACAGCTACAGCCTTATCTTGACTACAGGAAACAAGATCAGAGGAAAACACTGTAGAAACACCTATCTCTTGGAAACAAGCAATAATATTTGTAATTCCAAAGCCATAAACGAAAATCTTTGTAGTGAAGTTCATACAGACCAGCACCAATTTAAACCATAGATTATTTGCCTCGATAACTACTTTGGAAACGTATCACAGAATATGATACATGAGGATATAACAGGATGTGTTAAAGATAGACGGACTCAGGATAGTACCGGGAGAGCATTATATTTAATGAGACATACGAGTAAAATGAAAGAGAAAATCAATTAATTGTAGCTGAAAAAATAACATTACAGAAATATGGCCATTAATGGTCTTCAACTGGTTGGTTGGTTGTTGTCCCAGAGGAGAGAACTGAGGCTCGGGTTAGTGGAGTGCAAGATGGCAGAAGAGTGTGTTGTGTGTTTCCTCATTTGTTTTTATGATCCCTTGTCCAAAGGTGAGAACAGAGGAGGTTGGACCAGCAAGTGGGTATTATCCAGGTCAGTGGTCTGAGGAGCGGCCAGGCCCTCAGGAGGATCTTCAGTGGGAAGTTCCCTGGCACAGAAGTCTTCCAGGAGGTCGGTGAAGGAAAATGAGGAAAAACAGAGGAGAGGAGAGCCAGAGATCTGTAGCACAGAGAGACAAGTAGATAAGTAACTGAAAGCATAAATAAATCTAGCCAACAAGGCAGCCTGTTTATCATGCAGAGCGCAGAGTCTGCTGGTTCACCTGCTGGTCTGCAGCTCCTCTTATACTGCTTCCTGATGACCATGATGAGAAGCAACTGGTGAATGATTGGCCTGCAGTGTTAATCATTTGGTTCTTACCAAGATAATAAAACTCAGCTTTATATGTATTAGATCATTTACCTTATTATAAGAGTTAATTCTTTATTTTAAGTGTTCAACTGTGCACGATAATCTTAAACCAAGAAACTTTGTCAAGTGAAATTATCTTGCTGCATGGAAAGATAATTGCTCACTTTCTCTGAATACATTTTCCCACAGGTTTAACATTTTATACACCCCTTTCTTGCAATGTGCCAGTCATGCCCTGCAACACACACACACACACACACACACACACACACACACACACACACACACACACACACACACACACACACACACACACACACACACACACACACACACACACAATCATAACAGGATCATCCAAATTAGCAGAAGCAAACAGTGGGAATACACTGCATCAGTCTGTTTAATGAATGTATCCATCCATCCATCCATCCATCCATCCGTCTTTTGCTTATCTGAGATTGGGTCAGGGGGTAATGGGTCCAGCAGGGAAACCCAGACAACCCTCTCCCCAGTGACATCCTCCATCTCATTCTGGGAACTCTAAAGGTGTTTCCAAGCCAAACAGGATATATAGTACCTCCAGTGAGTTCTGGGTCTTCCCAGGAGTCTTTTCCTATCGGCACATACCCAGAGAACCGTCAAAGAGAGACGCTATGGGGGCATCCTGATCAGAGGTGCAAACCGCCTTGGCATACTGTTGATGTGGAGAAGCAGTGGCTCGACTTTGAGACAGACTTGGATACAGAGCTCCTCACACTGTCTTTAAGAGTTTTATATCAAAAGCCAATCAGATTCCACCACTGTCACATTTTGGCTAAATTTGGCATTTTGGACTTTCCTAATTTTATAAATTACAATCTTTTAAAATTGATTTTTAAGTGTTTAAATGGACACGCACCTACCCCATTAAGCAATTGCATACAGAGATTGCAGGGCAATAGCAAATTTACTAGAGTGGCTTCCAATGGAAATTGTAAGGTCCTCTTTCGAAGAACCACTTTTGCTCAAAGTGCTCTGTCCGTGAGAGGATCTGCAGTTTGGAACTCACTTCCTGTTGATTTAAAGTGTGTAACCAGTTTTATTATGTTCAAAAAACAAACTAAACTCTGGTTATGTCAAAAACAGAACTGTGCCCATTTTTGATGTTTTTATATTTCACTGTTTGTTTGTAGATGTCAATATTATGTTGTGCTATTTTAAATGACTATCACTTTAATTTTTAGAGGTACTTTTTAAAAGCCCATCTAGAGACAAGTGCTGCAAATTAGCTGTTGCTATTGCACTATGACGCAAACATGGAACTGCTGTTTTGTTCAGTTTGTCTATGTCGATGTGTGTCTGTCCCTACCAAATAAACTTTGAAAAAAAAAAAAAGGCTGAGGTCGGCCACCAGACCGAAGCTCATTTTAGCCCCTTGTATCCAAGATGTCGTTCATTCATTGATAAATACCTCATAACCATAGGTGAGGGTCCTTGAGGGTCCTTCAACTTTTAAACGTGTCCTCGTTCCAGGACACCAAAGAGGGAAAACGTTTCAAATGTGACCATGTAGCATTGGTTAAACTGCTAAAAATGATGATAGAATGTCATGTTTACGACTACACAGATTTGACATTTCACCCACAAGATTTGCTTTCTCTTAAATAAACTGAAAATATCTTTGAAGGACCACTTAGATTAGCCACAACAGCGTCTTACCCCACACCAGTTTTTGTTTTAGTTCGGTTGGGCTCACATTTGGTACTGGTTCTGTGTCCCTCAGTCAGCCCATCACGCTCTGTCTGTCTGTGACTCAACACCAGCACACATAAGTCACCCAAATGTGATATAATTAGGCACAGAGGAGTTAGAATCCGTATGCACATTATCATAGGCCAGATAATAATTCATCATTCTTTCATACCCTTTTGTTTACATTTTTAGAGGGATCAGAGTTTTCAAACATCAGTTTACACTGGTGGCAGAAGTTTCATCCAAGGTTAAGTGAGGACACATTAGGGACACAAAGTGTGCATTCAGTTCAGCTCGTTTACTTTTTTTTTTTTACCAGCAGGCAAGATCATTAATTTAAAAGGCATTACCAAGGGCTATGCATGTTGGTAGAACAGGAGCCTCATATACTTCAAACTTTATTTATTTATGAACCACTTAAAAACAAAAACAGAGGCCAAAGTGTTGCAGTGATGAAAGTGAAATATTATCAGTAGACCCAATAAAGTTCAAATGTGGACATAAAACGGGCGTAAAACAACAAAAATACAGCTAAGCATTAAAAGCCTGAGAGAAATTATAGTTTTTAAAAGAAATCTGAAAAAGGCCGTGGAAGATGCCCGTCTAATGCACAGTGGCAAATCATTCCAGAGTTTAGGGCTGGATACCGGGAAGGCCCAGACCCCCCGACCTAAGAGAACGAGGTGGCTGTAAAAGCCCAGAGATGTAGAGCGTGGTGAGGCCATTTAAGAACCTAAACAAATAAAAAGATATTAACATGGATGGCTATACGGAGGCTATTAGTTCTCAGTGCAGAAGTCTGGGATTTAATTCCTGATCTTTGGCCCTTTGCTGCTTGTTGTTCCCTATTCTCTCTCTGCTCATTGTTGGTCTGGTTTACTGTAAGTGCCCCTGGTGCCAGCAAATCTCTAAGAAAAAAAGAGAATAAATGGTTTATCTAGACAGCCTCGTAGACATAAATATTATCAGGCTCAGTCTGTGGAATAAAATATTTCAGTTTAATGTACAGTGATGTGAACAAGTGTTGCGTGTTTGGCACACCTTGTCTGATGTTTCAGAAAATCAAACACATTTAAATATTAGTCAAAGACAACACAAGTAAACAAAATGCAGTTTGTAAATGAAGGTTTTTGTTATTAAGGGAAAAACATCTGTGGTGTATCACAGCTGAGTTCACCTTCTCTAGCCACACCCAGGCCTGATTACTGCCACAACTGTTCTCAATCCAGAAATCACTTAAACAGGACCTGCCTCACAAAGTGAAGTACACCAAAAGATCCTCAAGAGCTAGACATCATGCCGAGGTCCAAAGAAATTCGGGAATAAATAAAAACAAAAGTAAATGCTCCATCTGTCTGGAAAGGGTTATAAAGCCATTTCTAAAGCTTTGGGATTCCAGCAAACCACAGCGAGAGGGGAATCATGAATTCTGCTGTCTACCAAAAAAATCCTGAAGGAGGACGTCCGGCCGTCTGTTCGTGACCTCAGGCTGAAACCAACTTGGGCAGGACAATGATCCAAAACACACCAGTGAGTCCACCTCTGAATCCATCCATCCATTTTCTAACACGTCTATCCCTTGTAGGGTCACAAGGGGTGCTGGTGCCTATCTCCAGCTGTCAATGGGTGAGAGGCGGGGTACACCCTGGACAGGTCGCCAGTCTATCGCAGGGCAACACAGAGACAAACAACCATTCTCGCACACACTCAAACCTAAGGAGAATTTAGAGAGGCCAGTTAAACCTAACAGTCATGTTTTTTGGACTGTGAGAGGAAGCCGGAGTACCTGGAGAGAACATGCAAACTCCATGCAGAAAGACCCAAGGCAAGACTTGAACCCAACACCTTCTTGCTGCATGGCCACTGCGCCACTCTGCAGCCCCTACCTCTGAATGCCCAAAGAAAAACAAAATGAAGACTTTGGAGTGGCCTGGTCAAAGTCCTGACCTGAATCCTACTGAGATACTGTGGCCTGACCTTAAAAAGGCAGTTCATGCCTGCATATCTGGAATGTATTGTCTCTAAACTCCCACCATCATCACTGCAATCTACCACACCCCCAAGCCACACAATGACTTTCTAAAGGATTTTGCCATTTTATTCACTCACTTTTCCATTCTCTCTCCAAATGTAATTTTAGTGGGCGACTTCAATATCCATTTGAAGAATGATAATCTTTCCCCTCACCAGAGACTTTTTATTTTACCTGAAAAGTTTTGGATGTAATTCATTTTCTAACTTTTCCACTCACATCAAAAGTCCTACTCTGGATGTAATCTGCTGTTCTGGTCTTACTCCCTTCAACTGCTCTGCTGATGAACTTCAGATACAGACCATTTCCTTCCTCTCATTTAACAATTCCCTCCACATCCCTACAACCGTAACACAACGCCTCATCTCGTTCCAGAATATTGACAACATAAATATTGATACATTCTCTTCTTACATTTGCAAACTCTAATCCCTGATTTTTCTTCCACCCCAGATGAGCTAGCTTCTCTCTATACGGATGGCGTAAACTATCTTCTGAAGCATCTTGCTCTAGTAAAAACCCGAACTGTTATCTTTTCCTGTATTTCCCCCTGATTTCCCCTGAACTTTGCACATGAAGGCAAAAGTTTGACAATTTAAGAACTTGTTGGAGAAATCTGGCCTCACCATTCAAAGAGAAATGTATAAAACTCATTTATCACATCATTAGAAAAGAAATGGCCCAAACTAAATCAAATTACTCTTCTGGTTTGTTCTGCTCCAGTGGAGGTAACTCCAAAACATTGTTTTCACTGCGCAGCAACATTCTGCAACCTCCGCACTCACCACCTCCATCCCTTTACTCGATCGCTACCTGTAATTCCATAATGCTGTTCTTAAGGAGAGTATCCACAAGATTATCCAGGGTTTATAGCCTACCCTTTCTTCTCTCTCAGTATCTGTAATTTCTTCCTATTGTCAGCCACTTTCCACCCCTGAACATTTCAGAAAGCGCAGACCTCGGGTCCGTTCTTCGTACGTCGCTAACTCAGTTAGCTGGATTTGATCGTTGATCGATTTGACATGATCTTGGATCGTTTGGTTCTTCGAAACTCATCCTGGACTTGCTGTCATAGCAACATGTGCGCAAACTTAAACCTGCTCGCGAGCAAGCCAGCAAGTCATCTTTTGCCTGCAATAAGAGATAGTTATGTAAAGTCAGCAATACTACTGTCAAATGGTGTATTTGACAGTAGTATTGCTACTTCCTTTTGAAGCAACTCGATCTCTAGTGCAATTTTTCTATTTTTCAAGTTGTGGAGTTCAATTTCTCCTCTTAATTTGTGTTTTTTCAGGTCAAAATAAAAATTTTTTTGTTGAAGATGCCATTTATATAGGGAACGGATGGCACTATGTGTCATTTTGTGAAAGAAAAAGAAAGGGGGAAACATGCCTCATGCAACAAAAGTAAAAAGAACCTGTTTTTTTCAGCCTTTTTCTTGGTGGCTGTTATAAACAGACAAACACATCATTTAACAGTGGCTTTTAAAAAAGAGGAAAAAGTGGCTTTTTAAAATATAGTATAATAATTAAAGGCTACCATTTTGTAGAATATTCTTGTACTTCACTTTTTCCCCATGTTAGTGGGTCCCGTGGAGGCTCTGACATAAAAGAACAAAGTAAATATGAAATTATTAAAATGCAAAAATACATACTGTAGAAGTGATATAAACATCTAACATGGACATTACTTACGCATTTAATTTGTCTGCTACTTTTTGCCAGCCCTCTCTCCTGGCTTTAGCAGACTTTGAGGTGTTCCCTGTCGTTTTAATTAATGACTCAAATTCGGCATAACCTTCCATTAAAAGCTCGTGTTCTGCTTGGGAGACAAACTGTGGGCGTTCTTTGGCCATGCTGAACAGCCAATAGCAGCGTTGCTGGTCATTGTTTCTACTATCGATACATTTCCCCTTTTAAACAAACGCATGAACGCGCAGTTATCTCAGATAACTCAATCCTGCCATACTAATCATAAACAACAGGTGTGTTCGAAGAACCCAATTAGCCAGATCATGATTAGCCAGATGAAATCATCTTGGATGTGTCATTTGATCTCGGATGTTTTAAGCAACGTACGAAGAACGGACCCCTCATCAGTGAATCTGAACAATACAATCCTGCTTGATCCTATGTCTCCTTCCTTTCATAACTGCTATCATTCACTCCTTCCTCACTACATGAATTGCTCCGACCCTCCATAGCACCGCAGTTATCACCCCTATACAATAATAATAATAATAATAATAATAATAATAATAATAATAATAATAATAATAATCTGGGTCAGATCCTAACAATTACAATAATCTCCACACCATTTCCAATTTACCTTTCATCTCTAAAATACTTGAAAAAAACCCATTGCTATTCAACTCCACTCCTACTCTTCATGAATTTACCATTCTTCACCTGGGTAACATTTTCCATAATTTTAACATTCATTTCCATTGCTACGCAGATGACAACCATCTCTACTCCAGTAAACCCAACTCTATACTCCCACCCTCTTCCCTCACTTCCTGCTTGTCTGAAAATAAAATTGTGGCTCACTTAAGACTTCCTAAAATTAAACAGTGATTCAATTTGGCTCCTTCTTGTAGGAACCAAACCAGTATTATCCATGACAGGCAGTTACTCTCTCCCCATTGAGAGCTACATAGTCTCCCACTCACTTCATGCTAGGTAAGTCTGGGTGTCATCCTTGTTAGCTCCATGTTTCACCTCTCACATTAAAAACTTCACCCTGTCTGGATATTTTCATCTAGGTAACTGTAATTATCTCCGTCCCTCCCTTCCCCCTCACTCTGCCTCAGTCCTTTTTTCATGGCCACGTCACCTCCTGCATTGATTAATGTACATCTCGTCTATCTTTTAAATTCTTTTTTATGGTTTTTTTTCAGGACTAGTGGCTCGTTTTTACAAAATAGGCTGACAGGAAAGGGGTTTTTGAGAGAGCGGGGAGGACATGCGGCAAAGGACCTCTGGTTTTATTGCTGTTGTGCTTTTAGTTTTCCTATGTACCGTGACCCTGAATTTTATAAAATACACATAGAAAAAACATACAATATTATAATTATAACTCAAAGGTGTCTATCAAAGCAACCTGGGCTTCCATTACACCTCGGCAGAACCGCAGGCTAATCGCCTCCCACCACACATTGATGCAGTAATGAATGCAAAAGGAGGCCCGACCAAGTATTGAGTTCATAGAAATGAACAGACTTTTCAGAAGCCTGACACTTAAGTTTGAAGTGTCATGTTTTTAATGATCTTATGTACTTTTCCAAGACATTGATATTTTGATTTTTATCATCCTGTAAACCATAATCATCAAAATTACAAGAAACAAAGGCTGGAAATATATCACTTTATGTATAATAAATCTATGAGTTTCACTTTCTGAAATGAGTGACTAAAATATTAAAACCTTTTCACAATAAAAATTTTTATCTGAAATTTAAATATGATCAAGATGTACCAGTAGGTTTTTATATAAATTGCATCTGTTATATAAAAGTGATTTGAGACAACATTTGTTGTATACTACTTGTTGTATACTACTTTGCTTGCCAGGCTCTTCTCTTTTTATTTTAGGATGTTGGAGAAATTTCTTATATATACAGCCCAGTTTGCCATAGGACTTCTCCAGGACATCAATATTTGGGTGTAATGATCTTTTATGAAATTAACCTGATATTCAAACCGAGTCGGATTAGTTGCAGCAGCAGGTGAAACCAATCATGGTGCATGATTGAACGGTGACTGGGAAGGGAGGAGCATGGAGTGGAAGATGATCAGTCCTAGTGATGGGTCCGGCAACACCAATGCGTCGGCGCATGTGTCGGTCTCATAGAGCGAAACCCGTGTCGATGTGTGTATTGCTACGGAAAAGTCACGTGACCGATACAGGAACTGTTTCGGTCACGTGACCAATACAGCACCTGTTTCGAACTGACTGACGCGCCAAACTGTTTCTGTTCCCTCTAAGCTGCACGCGTGTGCATTCGCGCACAGCAGCGCGCACAGCAAAGCTATGCTGCGCAGTAAATAAAATTCAAGCTGAACTGTAAACAAAATAACGGTTAATAATGGTTAATTTTTAACCATTTTGCAACTCTGGTGTGATGGTGTACCACAGTCTCGCTCTGTGAGCGCAAGGTGCTGATCGGAGCGCACCACTGATTGATGGGTTGGGCAGACGCCTTTATGGTTGGGCGGGTTGCGCTGTGCGTCTTTGTTCTGAGCGTCGTTTCAGAAAAAACGGCTGATTTACACTGAGTAGAAAGCTGCTACTCTGAGTAGTTCTTCCTCCCTTTGTCATACTCAGCATGTCCGATTTCAGAACAGATGATATCAGTCAGGTAACTAAACACAGCGCCCGATCAACCATTTGTAAAAAATAAAAAAGCCAGTCCACAAGCATCCTCCTTCACATTATTTATTGACTGTATCTAAAAAAAAATCAAATATATGTTTAATTCAAATGAAAATATAAAATAATACAATGCAACATACAATGATTTAAATTGTATTGTGTATACTTGGTCATCAAATCAGTGTCAGTTAACTCTGTCAACCGGGTTGCCTGTAGGGATTTTTAAGGTCCAGCAGGTGTCAGTATTCAGTGACACAGTATTGGCACAGTATCGGCACAGAGTGGCAATGTGTCGAAACGTTTCATGACGCCTCATCGACCCATCACTAATCAGTCCAAATGGTCCAGAAAAAAAACAAAAAAAACCCCAAATCATGACATTGGTAATTGATTTAGTCTAGGAATTTTTCTCCCTAGTGGATTTTGCCGGTATTTTTCGGGTCACTGTCATGTTCCAGGATCCAGTGCTGCTTCTGCTTTAATTTTGTTACTGATGCAGATGCTCTCACGTTTTCCCCAAGGACCCTCCGATACACGACCAAATTCATGCTAGAGTCTGTGATGAGCTAGCCAGGTCCTGCTCTTTTAAGCCCAGCAGCCACAAATTCTGGGAGAGGAATTTAACTTTTTGTTTTACAAGGTTCATTACTGTAAGTTCCCTTTTGTTAAAAAATAGCTAATGTTCTGGGAGGGTATTTTGCTCCCCAGTGCTTTCCCCCCCATCCCCAGACACCTCCTTTGCCATCATGCTGCCACACATGTATTACCTTGGGGGGTGGGAATGTCACTGGGGAGAGGGGAGGATTTCCCAGCCCCACTGTCTTGTGACGTCCTTGGCCCCAATTGGGCCTCAGTGGGGAGGCTTTCAAGGCAAGGCAAATTTTTTTGTATTGCACATTTCAGTAAAAGGACAACACAAAGAGCTTTGTGCCATGTGGGGGAGTCATTACCAGCCAGTCAAGGCACCGGCAAGTTCATGGGGTGGCCTCTGGTTGGCTGGCTCGTTCGGATTGTGCTGGCCCCATCTCCAGATGGATGGGCTCGTGGGCCGTCAGGGCTGGGATCAAGGCAGGTGGTTGGGGAGCGGTAGTATGGATAAGGTGTGCCCAGTTTGGGTGGGTCCTCACCCCTGCTCTGGTGTAGCTAGCTGCCGGCGGAGCACGCATGTTTGTCGCTGCAGCCCCTAAGGGATTCAGTGCTGTGACTGCTGGGGTATTTCCTGGGGCTCTCCTCTGCTTTTACCTGGGCTGGGGGAGGCAGCTATCCATGTGTTGGTCCTTCTTGGGCTCCTGTGCTCTGGGGACCCTTTCAGGCGTCTGGGATTCTGGTCTCCCCAATGTCTGCCTTGGCGCTCTGGGGGGTGAGTCTTTGGCTCCTCTCAATCACTAGTCAGCATTTTTCTTACGTTTTTCTTACAAGCCAGTTTACCAGTTTAATGCTGATCAGACACAAATTGTAAACAATCACAACACCAACATAAAAATTAGCTCTTTTCTGACAGCATTCATTTTACCTCCACTGCATAGCCATGGTACCACATGGGACCCCTGCGCCGGACCCAAAAACTCAATTTTGCCATGCACACACGCAAGCATAAAAATAGAATTTTCAGAAATAATAATTTTTAGTGATGTGAAACCAAGTTTTTGTGTGGATGAAAGGCCAAATATTATAAAGATTGTTTCCCCCCAGATATCTGACTACATGTGGACTAGGCCAGAGTTACTGTGGTGTTGCTCTTGTCCAACTCATTTTTGGTTTGATGCCTAGTGTGCAGGATGAAGAGTATGTGACATTAAATGTTCACCATAAACAGTCCTGGTGCCATGGTTACACACTTCTAAGTGTGATTTTTGTGTTCCTCAAAATTAGGTTGTAAATTACCATTGAGATAAATGAGTTTTGATGCTTGTTAATCCATCTAGAATTGTCTGTTTACATCTCGATTAATCAAAAAACAGATTTCATTCCCTACTCCAATCAATTGCAATTTTAAGAAGTCTTACATTATGGTATCTTGTGACAGACCCCGGTGTGATGTAAAACCTCTGTTTTTGAAGTTTTTTTTGGCCTTAAAATACTAACTTTGAACACGTTAAACTTAGGAAGTTTGAGGATCTACAATCTGTTGTCTGTTCATGAAAATGGAGAGATTAGATTTAGACAAACTTTGTCATTTTGTATGTTGTATGTATGATACTGTGCCTTTTCTGGTTTTAATAAAAAGCCTTTTTTGTAGGAGAGTTTAAACAATTATTTAGAGATTAAATCTGACTAAAGCCATAAAACAGATGCTTAGGAAAATGAAAAACAATTGACAACCCAAGTAGTCACTGTTTGCTGTAAAACATCTCCCCACACTCTCCCATACTTCAGCGATCCTGTCACCATAACGATGAGATTTGGAACTGGCTAAGAAATGCACACTTAGCTTTGACTGTCACTAAATACAACTTGTAATAAATAATTCTGAGTATATTTCGGTGATGTTATCAAAGGCTTTGGTTGTTTGTACCTGTGATACTTTTTTGCTGGTTTTGCTGTTCTTTCTTTATCTCTCTCTGCAGGTGTAGAAGCAGACACCGAGGATATTATCTTGTGCCCTCTTTTCCTGTGCTGTATTTTTGTCACCTCTTTCTTCCTTTTGATGTTTTGCCTCCTCGTTTTTCTCTTCCTTTCTTTCTCTTTTACGTTTCTGTTTCTTTGTCCATTGAACTTGAAATAATCCCAAAATAATATCTGATGAAGTTTTTTGTATATATATATATATATATATATATATATATATATATATATATATATATATATATATATATATATATATATATATATATGACTAAAATATTAAAATATATAATTTCTACAAGCCTGACATTGAGGGGTTTAGCTTTGAAATAGTTGTGGGATGTTTAGTAAAGCAAGAGTAAAAACGAGTTGTGTGAATAAATAACAAGTCCAACAAGAAAAAAAATAAACTATTGACGTGAGATATGAGCGGAGATACCATCGAGGGGCGGGACTGATCACCTGTTTTCAAAATAAAAGGTCTGGTCACGGACGCTGCGGTTGCGCATTTCCGTCGTCATGACGTCACTTCTGGACGTGAATATGCGGCTCGTTGCGGCGCTGGGAAACAGACGCTGAAACGACGGAAACTAAGTAGCCAGCGAAGCCCACCTCCGGCGAGCAACCCGCGCGCTACCTCCGGCGGAACGGTACACGCGGGTCGATAAGAAGGATCCCCCGCAGACTGCCAGCTCCCTGGGTGGTTATCCCCCGAAGCGGCGGACCGCCTGCTTCAAAGCAGCCATCTTTTGTGAGAGAATGTACGGGGCGCCGCGGTGGGCCTGCTCGGGCTCCGGCCCCGGCTCCGGCAGGAGCTTGTTGATGCTCACAACTGCGCTGCTGCTGTCGGCCGCCGTGCTGCTCTCCGGGCTGCCGGGCTTCACCGAGGCGATGGACTGCGACAAGCCGTGCATGAACGGCCAGTGCAACACCGCCACGGGCAGCTGTGTGTGCTTCCCCGGCTGGGTTGGGGACCAGTGCCAGCACTGCGGAGGGCGATTCAGGTACACCGAGCACAGAACAAAGCTGGGTTTATCCCCGGGACCGGGTCAGGACGAAGACGGGAGCTTGTTTTCTCTGACACACGTTAGAAAAGAAACACCGGTTTCCTCCTCCTCCTCCTACTAGGTGTGCTAACGCAGCTCCTGTCACTACTGCACACTGTGGCTACGCGGCGTTTTCTGATTTCAGTGGTCATGGGAGAGAATTGGTGTAAAAGTAACTTTGCTTTCTCTTTATAAGCAGCTGGGGCCACCTTTTGTTTCAGTCCCTTTTTAGATTAGCAACATGTGTGACCAAATCACCTGGATACGATTTAGCACAACAACAGAGCTACTACCTGGAAGTGACCCTCTTGTTATGTTTCCTAAACGACACGTTTATGAAGCATCTTTTATCTAGACTATATATCTAGAGGGCCAACAAGTCACCCAGCTTTATAACCTCGCAGCCACAAACCTCAGTGGGTGTTTTGTGGCAGCCAGAGACAGGCTGTTGCACACCGATGCCGTGCAAGGAAGTCGGTAGATTGTTTTAAAATAACTTTTAACGCTAACAGAGTTGAAGGTTGTGACGTTTCTGCTCTGTCGGTCACAGCTGCATGTTCAGCAGCTTTGCACATCTGGATCCTGGAGTCTTTGCTGATTCTTTCTTTGCGCGGGAGCTCCAGCTCAGTCATATTGGACCAAGAGCGTCTGTGAACATAGATTCTTAAGTACGGGCGCGTATTCTAAATTGGGTTTCGGTCTGGGCTTTGACTAGGCCACTCTGACACACATGCTATGAACTTAGGTCTGGCTTTATGTGTAGAGTTAATGCCTGAAAGGCGAATCCCCCCCCCCCCTGTTAAGTGTGCCTGTACATGAGGCGTGTTTTAACCGCCTGTTACATCACTGCGGTTGTGCTTTTGAAAGTGATCAGCATCACTCCATGACTGCTTCACTTAGCCCAAATCAGTGCTGAACATATTACTGACTGCTTTGACCGGGACAGTGCCGGTCTGCACATCCCGCCAAGATGACCCAAAGAAGCAGCAAGGTGAAGGAGAAACTTTCTGTGGACTTGAGCTCCAACATGGAAGCTAAATCCTCCAGAGAGGCACTGAGCTGACGTGTCTGTACTGCTAGGAGATGTCTGTCCATGTTTGGGTCTGTGCGCTGCCTCTGGACAGACGTGTGTTGTTTTTTTTTTTTTTTAAAGAAACCGAGGGCGTTTATTGCTTGGTTTAATGTGTTACCTGGTGTCATGCTGTCTCAGCACAGTGCCAGCCTGTTGGGTCATAAAGTTGAACCCACGCAAGCTGTGGCGCGTGTGGGCTCAGCGGCTGGACCCAGACGAGGACAAGGAAGGCCGGCCAGTTGCCGGAGCCATTTGGGCTCTGGTTCTGGTTAGGGCTTGTCTGGATGTACTGGTTCGTCTCCGTTGCCGTGGCAAAAATAAAAACGAGAGAGAATCATGGCAGGGTGTCGTCGCGGGACAACGTCACAGACCTGCCCGCTGTGGTACACAGGACTGTACAGAGAGCCAGTTGTTGGCGTGAAGCTTTGGGTTTTTAAGTAGTATTTCCTCTCCTTTCGCATCTTACTGCATATTTCTGTGCACAGACGTATTAAAGACTCAGAAGCAGTTTTAAGGCCAGTCTCCCATCAACAGTTTTTGTAAAGCCCTAACCTTCTGATGGCGACCGTAGCCGCTTCCAACCTCTCTTTGAGAGCTATAAATGACAAAATGTTTGTTTATTTATTTATTTTTTTTTTAAAAAAAAAAGGTATTTTTGTTTTCTGCATTCATTGAAATTTAACTGTCAGAACGATAAAAGGTTGTCAGGAAAACAAATCAATGATTTCTCTCAAAAGCAGACCAAAGGGACAAAGATGTTGAATTCCCCCGTTGTGGGACAATAAATGAAATCTCATCTTAAATCATCGAATATCTATAGAAATAATGAAATTCCACAGGTTATGGGGCAGAATTATTTTAATGTGTTAACAAGTCTAACAAAATCGTTCATGCATTATCTCAGTTGTTTACCTGTAATTTCTTTTGTGAGATTTTCCAAGTTCCCAACTGGAAAAATGTGATCGACCGCTGAAGTTGCACTTCTGACTTGGAGAGTCCAAGCCTGCTGACTGCTGCCAGTTTAATATTCCATGTGGTAAACATGTAAAACTGAGTTGCAAGTAGGCTTTGACAGCTCTTCTGATGGTTTGTGTTAGCAATAGACTAGAGGCTTACCTAGAACGGTTTATTCTCTTCTTTTAAACATGTTCCTCTAGTATGGATGATTTAAAATGGAAAGAAACCCGCTGTCAGAAGCTTTTATTGGTATTTGTATTCAACACCATAAAACAGCTGGCTAACCGCGCTGTCTTTATCGTCTCATGTTGGTGTTTAGCACCATCAGCGGTCAGCTTCCTGTTTCTTCTCTGGAAGGTTTTTACATTTCTGTTTCCTCTGACTTAAATTTCCTCTCCGTGTTGATTTAAAATGAATAACTGAGTCTTCGTCACTCGGTGTCGCCATCCACACTGAAGACGGTTGTCCTTACAGTGAGCTTGGGTACTGGGATCACTGTTTTTAAAAAAAAAAAAAGATTAGCTTGTTTTTTTCTTTTCCCAAGCTGGCTGATTAGCATCTGTCAGTCCTGGTCGCCAGTTCATTTTTCAATGCATCTCCGATCTTAACCATCCAGCGTAACATTAATAATGCTTAGTTAACTATGCTTCAAAAATAGTTTTTCCCGGAGTGTTGCCTAGTTTACCAAATTAAAAGAACCGGGCCGGGGGACTCCACGGGAAAGTCTGAAATTGATGCTCATTGGCTCTGAAATTTGGTTTCACATCTTTCCAAAATCCTGATCTGTGCTCTGCAGCTGAGAGTCAAACAAAACGACCCCCTCAGTCTTGTTCAGAAACTTGTGGCGCCGCCTGGCCACTGAAGTACTGAGGTTCTGACCAAGAACCCAGCAATACTGAGCACAGACTCTCAATGTAAAGTTCCCTGGCTAACTTCTCCCCATGCACATTTACTGCCAGCAGTACCTGTCACGCCTCATCGAGTCAGGGTGATGACCTCCAGGTGGGAGGGTAAACGTCGCTGTTCGGATGCCGCTGTGTGTTTAATCAGCAGAGTGGGTTTAAAACTGGTGCTTTTTCATGGGGGAGCCTGTCGGTCCGAGGCCGTGCTTAGCATACAGACAATGCTGCCATACAAGGCTCGCTGAACACCGGTTAGAAAAACCCACCCTACTGTTGCAGGGTTTGTGAAAAGTATCAATAACACTGACTACAAGTGAGCTGGCACGCAGGAAGCAAAATCAGGTCTAATGGCTAGTTACGGATGTTTGGAAATGCAACAGCTGCCGGTAGGAGTTCAACACTCAGACCCAGGCTCTTTAGACACTCTATTTGCTGCTTGGATTCAGATGGCTTCCTGTGCTGCTTTTATTAGTTTTACTCCAAGTTGTAGCCATAATTATTACTTGCAATGTTGATGCCCAAAGGCTGAGCAGATTAAATTATAGATCATGGCAACAAAAGTTGGCTTTATCCTTCTTGGTTCAAAAACACTCCCAGGGGCAACCAATAGCGTTTTTATTAGTATGAGATGATTTTGTAAAGACTACGGTTTTAGTGGGATTGTGTTATGGAGTCGTCTTTTTTTTTTTTTTTGCAGCGGGACAGATTTGTGAATAAGTTCCTTGTCTGTGCAACATAGAGGCAGTGTAAGCCCCTGACGCGTGGTTAAGTAGGGACAGCAGCACTGGTTCTTTAGCCTTCTCATTCTATTAATGTGTAACTGTGCAGCAGCAGGAGCGGGAAAAGGTCTGGTGTTCATCATTATTGTTATTGCCGTTCAGAATTGATGAAAATACCGTTTTCGTTGTAAGATTTTAGGATCCTTTGAGTTTCAGGTAGCCTAGCACAGCTTTGGGACGATTATGTGATGGTGGTTCAAACCGGCTATGCTGACGGAGAGCTTTAGGGTTTGGAATGATGCTAAAATTTCCAACTCGATATCAATACCCAGGCAAATATTCGATACCACGGGGATAAAAAAAAAAAAGACAAATGATTAAGGGCATAAAAATATTTGAACGTGAAAAACTCACCTTTTTCAGTCTCAACAATATTACAGATGCTTGTTAAATAAGTGTGCAAATAAATGCTAAATATAACACATGCCTAGTAGCATGCTAGCCACAGCTAATCACGCAACTTTAGTCATTAATACTTTTTAATACATATTAAGTTAAATTATGAATGGAGACTTTAATTTATTAACCTGTTGGGATTCATCATGACGGTCCTTGAGATGTTTGGCCAAGTTTGTTGAGTCGCTTGACTTCGTTAACGCCACCTTAAAGCTCTGTTTGCACACAGGCTTGTCAAGATCTCTGGGTTTCCTTTCTGCGTTTGCCTTGTATGCAAAATATTTAGAATCGATACCATGCCAAGTTAGTATTGTATCCGGATACAGCGTTTTAGTATCCATACTTTTCAGACTGTCAATATACAACCCTAGTAGGATTACTCCAGATGGGGATGCAAGTGTATAAGTATTAACTTATTTACTAATTTACATTTAATTATATATAAACTTTTATACATTACCTACCACCTCCATCACCATTTGCTACTTGATCTCGCAATGTGGTGGTCCAAGGAGGGACCCTCTACACAGCCCGTGTGTCGGGGAGAAAGATCTGTTCGGAGCGTGCAGGTTCGGATCATTTTTTATCTTTTTTCCTCTATGAATAACAAAATTCAAGAGTTGCTAAAATAGCTTTCCATTTAAAATGGTTTTTAAAGTGGCTGAATCATAGAACTATAAACAGGGTTCCCACGGTCTGGAACAGTTTGATTCAAGTAGTTTCGAGGCCTCCAACTATGGAAAAAGAACTTGTAACGCAAAAAAAATACCTGCATTTCAAGGCTTACCCCTCTGACATGTGGAGCTATCTATCATGTATAAAATTTATAAATATTAATCGATAAAAGGTTTGTCCCTTTGTCTGTGAGACTACCTCATTTCTTTTTACTTCTTTTACCACTTCTACTGTGATCATTTCAATGCAAAATCAAATAACAATTTTAATGGATTTCTGATGGAGGACGACCAAACAAAATTTTTTTTCACTGTTCATAGATTTTGATGTTTTTTTTTTTTTTTTGTTTTTTTTTAAGGACTTCCTGAGGGGTCATTCTAACAAGCGATGCTTCAGACAATCAGCCGGCGAGCAGAAGTGGCTGGCTTCAGCCTTCCCAGTGTTACTTTTGACTGGCAGGGCAGGCACTCAAATTTGAGTTTATTTTTGGGTCACTTAACTCACCAGTGCTGAGCGGCACTAGTGACATCCCGTGCTCTCTGTAGAAGCTTTTGCTGAATGGAGAACACTTTTTAAGTGTAGAAAGTTGTTACTGAAATAAGACTAAAAGAACACTATATTTTCTGAAGCATGTCTGCCAAAATGGTTTTATAAAAAAGAAAAAAATCTGTCCACTAGTTTTTTTTTTTTTTTTTTTTTTTACAATTCGTTTTTTAATTTCAAAACAAACCGTGTCCTATATTATCACAAAATTAATAAGAAAAGGATTTCCACTTTAAAGTATCAGATATATGCATAAGCTCTCATCGACACAGCCACAAGCTCCTAGGGGGTTTCCCCACAGCAGTTTGGAGGAAAACTTCTGTAACCTTTTCTTAACCATCCATTTTCTAAACACGTCTATCTCTTGTGGGGTCAGAAGGGGTTACTGGTGCCTATCTCCAGCTGTCAATGGGCGAGAGGCGGGGTTCACCCTGGACAGGTCGCCAGTCTGTCACAGGGCACATCGGAGACAAACGGGACAAACATCATTCACGCACACACTCCCACCTAAGGAGAATTTAGAGAGACCAATTAACAGTCATGTTTTTGGACTGTGGGAGGAAGCCGGAGTACCCAGAGAGAACCCACGCATGCACAGGGAGAACATGCAAACTCCTGGGAAAGACCCAGGGCAAGGGTAGGACTTGAACCCAGGACCTTCTTGCTCATGGCAACAACGCCACTGTGCAGCCCTCTTTTCTTAACCAGTTAAGAAAAGAGTTAAATAAAATGCATTCATTAAAATGTGTTGATTAAAAACGCAGTGCTGCAAAGATTATAGGCCTTCTTGCAGATGTCGCCGTTTTTGTGTTGTCACCTTTTTAGTGTTTCAGATCATCAACCAAGCAAGCTTTTGTATTTACTAAGTAAATACAAAAAGGCCATCCTTCAAGAATGATTTCAAAACAAACTTGGTGGGCAGACTAATAACTGGCCATGCCGCCATTAATGCTATCTGATGTCACTGGGGAGGAATTATGTCCCACTCTTTAAGCAAGATGTTGAAGGTTATGCCACGCCATCCGATTTGAAATGAGCACAGGCTTACAGGCCTACACTGCTGGTGTGCTTCAGATCATTGTGCGTAATTGAACTTAAGGTCACAAAGTCATAGCTGGATATTCTTCTCCAGGATTTTCCGCCACAGAGACTGTCTGGTTCCACGAGTCATGGCAAGTTGTCCAGACCCTAGAGGAGCAAAGCGGCCCCAGACCATCACTCTACTGCCCCCATGTTTGACAGTCTTCATAATGTTCTCTTTCTCACATGCTGTCAGCTTTACACACACGTAAAGGGTAATGCTCCTTCTAAAACGTTCCACTTATTTCTGATCTGTCCAGAGAATATTTTCCCCGAGGTTTTGGGAATAGAGAGATTTTTTTTTTGGAAAACCTGGGACGGACCATTTTGATCATTTTATCAGCGGTGGTTTTTGCTTGTTCTTGGTAACGACCTCCTGGACGATTTGCCCATGCGTCAATCTCCCAAATCCTGGTCTTATTTCTTCCTTCTGAGACCTTCCTCATATTCTCATAAACTTGTAAGACAGTTTGCTTCTTGCCATTTTTAAAGTGTATTTTGAGAGCAGCGGAGCTACTATGGACGGCTGAAACCGAAGCTAACTGGATACATAAACTCTAGAAGTGCGCACGCGCAGCCAGCAAACGGAGACTTAACAAGGAACGAGCACGGACACTGGTGTTAGGTGAGCGCGTCACAATGACTGGCATGTGGGAAAACCAATAGATAAGATGATACCCCTGGAACTCAAAGCCGGAATATCATGAACTATACCTTTTTAAGGTATAGTGCAAACTGTATGGCATCATCAAATATTACTGTATTAAAAAGTCGGAAAAATAATGAAAAATTGCTCTCCTGGTCCTGTATTAATCTCTGTAATTTCAAATTCTCATCTCAATCATCATCAACTAATATTAGAGGAGCCAGACACTCGTGGTTGAAATATTTGTTTTTGCCTCCAGACTGTGAGGCTGAACTGGGCCGTTGTCTCTTATGAACGAGGCTTGATGTTTGCTCTGCTCTCATGCTTGCAACACTTTGTCATTTATAGACCACTTGTCCCTGCTGCGGGGAGCCCGCTCTCATCAGAATGGGCTGTCGTTTGAGCATCTGTCTAAATATTTGCTTTTACTTGTATCCATCTCCTGCTACAGTATAGAAATGTGCTTTGCTAGCTCTTCAGTTCCGCACATATTCTACATTTGGTACGTTAGATGATTGGTTTGCCTTGCTGCGTAGGGATTATTAAACCTCTGGTGAATTTCAATGATAGTTTATCGCTGCATGATGTTTACTCACTGGTATACTGTCCTCTTTGTTAGAGATGGCAGCAGCTGGTTACCAGAAGTGTCCAATTTTTAGTTTGATCTGACAGATAGCCAGGGGGTCGGAAATGTTCCGATCAGTGACTGTACCTCACATAAGCGCTGTCGGGCCAGGCTAACCATAGCAGTTTTCAATACGGAAGTTGTTACTGCAAAAAGCTTAAAAATAGAATAGATTAACAACGTTTGTTGTTCCTCAGTGGGGTTATTCCGGTGTATCCGCAGCAATGGGAAAGGCAAATGGAAGCATGCAGATGCGCACAAAGGTATAAATAAAGAAGCAGAGAATGGTTACAAGATGACGTGAAATATAATCATCTCCAATTTAGCTTTTGACACAAAGGTCATAGCTTAGAAATATTTCTCAGCTGGAAAAAAAAGTTTCTGATTGATCCACGACGATGGCCTCCCAGTGACATGGCAGAATCAAAAATGGCACCACGGTTTCTGAGGTTTGGTTTGACAGAAGAGGCACATACACCCAGATATTGCTTGATTTCAGTTATTCTGTTCTCTAACAGAATAACTGGGGGGGGGCAATAATTAGGGTTTGTCTTATCAGAACTCCCCTCACAGAGCCTCTGTTTGATACTAACAAAGTTTATCAAGGACAGCTCTAAATACTCAGTTGGCTTAAAAGAACAGTACAGCTTAATATCATCAGCATAGAAGTGACAAGACACATCAGATTACTGTGCAAACAGCCATGATGGAGACATTAAGTTTGAGCTTTTGGGGTGCTTGAAATCAAAACTGGGGATGGCAGGTTAAAGTTTGGAAATTGTCTGCAGATTGGGGAGCTCTACTGTTTTATTTAAATTTTTTTCATTGATTTTTACACTTCTTGAAACCGTAATTGTGTTTTTGAACAGTTGCATCCATTTAAATTCAAAATGAAGGCAAACTTTTTTTTTTTGGTAATGAGCCGCTTTCATTTGTAGCAAATATTTTGGGATCCACAATTTCTTAAATTCTTAAATTGTTTAGCTGTTACACTTTACTGAAATGACTCCTTGTGTAATTGTGCTGTATTGATTATTTGAATTAATGATTAACCATTGCCTGATAACATTTAGATTTAAAAGAAAAGTGCGCAGGCGAGAAATGAGTGGTCTGAATCCGTACCAGCAGAGCTATATGAAGATCCTTCCCGTCAGTTGTTTGTTGCATTCACTCCCACTGCATGTGAAAGGTGCTCTTCTTATTTTTCATAAACGTTTACTACCATATGGTTGGAAAAGGTCACAATTGTGCTGGGACTTGCATATTCAAAAGCTGGATTTATGGGATGCCTGGAAAAACATTGACTTAATTCGGGGCTTTGGTTTGTAATGCCATTAGGGTTCATCTGCGGTACAGACTTCTTGAAGCTTTTGACGTTCTGGACAAAACCAAATGAAATGATTCAATTTCCAAATCCATAGTCAATTTTGGATGCTTACGGCCGCGGAAAAACGAGATCTTGTCCGGATAAATGAAGGTCACACTAAAATTCCTCTAATTATGCTCAGTAGGAATGGTTGGGGGCTCGTTTGCCGTAACCCTAATTTAACTTCGATTCCTGAACTTCAGCCCGACCTTTTGAACTGACATTTTAAGATTTGTATGACTAAGATTTTCACCTGTTGTGCAAGTTTGATTAAGACACCTAAAACATTTTGTATATAAGCTCGGATTAGGAGTGCCCACTGTTAGGAAAGCGATATTGCATTAATACTGTTTAACCTGAACAGTGTTTTTGCCAGTTTCTATAAATCCATATTTTTTTTATTGCAATGAAAGTTGTGATCTGGTGTGTCGTGCACACCTACCTCCAAACAATGTCTGGATTGTTTTTTTTTTTTTTTTGTCCCATTCACAGCAGCACAGTAATTAATTAAGCAGCATTTCTTTTAGTTTCTCTGAATGTGACAAGAGAAGCAAATTTTCTAGCTTTTATTTTATTTTTTCTGGTTAGTACTAACCTGTGTATTCTAGAAGCGGTTATTTGAACAATGTTGAAGAAGCACCATGCTCACTGTTGGTGGAGCGCCAGAAGCCTATTTCCCTTTGAAGGAGCTCAGCCTGTCTGCTAGCTGAGAGTCCCCACATGCCCTGCAGAGCTGCGATTACCGAGCCGTTGTGCTCGTTGGCCAACTGCTGAACCCTGATACTCAGAGATCTTTACCTGCTCTTTAAAAAGCAATTGGTAGGCTGCGCACCTGGGATCTGACCGCTGTGGGGAACACCAGGAGGAATGGGTTTGCTCGGGCCTATTTAGGACTTGTGAGGAGCTGGGACTTCCAACCCGCAAGCTGCAGATGCAGCACAGTAATGTTATTGCGTCACAGCGTCATATGTTCGGCATGTGAAGTTGTCATTAACTTAACAACATCTTTGCCCTTGGACTTTGAGCCTCCCAACCAAAACAACTGCCTGCAACTGTTGATCTGTACCTCCGTGCTTTTAGGGAGGAGGGTTTGCACAAACAGGAGGTTTGGCGCACACTTGTTGCCTAGATACAAGTAAAACAATCTTTCACACCATGCATCGGGGACCTAGGGACGTTTTTATTATTTACATTTTTTTTATTTTTTGCTGTAGTTGGTTGATTTACCAGAAGCACGTTGTATAAGGCTTGTGAAACTGTAAGGATAACATGTGGTTTACTGAGGTTGGAGATGTGATCTTTGACCGACTCCTGGCTGAACAATGGAGGCGTGTGCTCCGTGCGGCCGTCTCTGCTGACTTGAAGCTGAGACCGTTGTGGAAAACGACCGTCTGGGTGCGTTAGCAGACGCGCTGTGCCCTGAGACCTACATCATTAATGGTAGGCTCTCCCTCTGTCCCTGGTGTAAGTGAGCTCCCCGCTGCTGCTGTATAGCACACACAGGACGTGTCAGGCCACAACTCACCAACTGTAGCATTAACAGCGTTGGTGTCTTGCCTGACATCCTGGCCTCCTATAATGTGCGGCGAGGTGTAATCATCCTCCGCCGCTCTGTTGCTGGCTCCTGCACTGAGCTGCCCGAGGAAGCAATGACATGTGAAGCAGCAGAAGTTGGTGTTTGTCTGCACGCTCACTGACCTGCTGGCTAACTATTACGCAACACCGCTGTTGTTTGATGCCGTATTGCAACACAGTATTTGCATTTGGTGAATTGGAGAAACGTTATTATTTTTGGTTGGTTTTACCTGCATTATACTCAACATTTTTATTTTATTTTGATTAAAACGGCTATATTTGTGGATTTAAATGTCTTTTTTTCTTGTCCTTTTCCCAATTTCCCCTTCAGGCTTACGGGACCATCCGGTTACCTGACTGATGGCCCAGGAAACTATCAGTACAAGACTAAGTGCACCTGGCTTATAGAGGGACAGTAAGTACAGTACAAGCTCACCATCATTAGACCTAAACTTCAGGCAACGCTTTGCAACGGCTACAGTGCTTTAGCAGAGTACACGTATGCTTTCAGCTTTTTCATATTTTTGTCATATAAAGGTCATGATATGGTTTTAAAAAACTTTCCCAAAATGTATCTGAAAAGTGTGGCATGCATTTGTGTTGAGCTCCCCTTACTTAGTACTTTGCAGATATAGGATTTTCTGCGTCTATAGGCAGCTGTATGTCTCACTGTCAGGAATGTTACTGCTGCGCTCAGTTATAGTAGAGTTTAAAGGCGTTCCATAGTCAGAGACCCACAAGATTAATAAAAGAACTAGACAGAATGAAAGCAATAATTTATTCTGTATCAAATTTTGAGACTTCCAGCTCTAATTTTCCATATATTTTAATTTCCATTTATATATTTTTCCCTCAACACCGTTAGGGCTACGTCACATTTCTTCAATTAAATAACGCCACCTTTACTTCAACTTAAAAGATAAATATCGCCTGTTTGACTAATATAAAGTGAGGTTGGCACTAATACACCTACAAAAAAAATCATTTTTAGAAGGATGGATGAAGCCAAATTCTGGCAAAAAAATGAACATATCAGTTATTTCAATAACTTACACCATCCCGTCACTTCGCAAATATGGATTATAGCATTTCAATACTTTAGGTGAGTAAGGTTATAAATAAGAATAACTTGTGACTGGACCTTAACTGATTATATAGTATTTTCATACTCTTGATTTGCTGCCATATCATTATTATATGACAGCGTGAGGTAGAACTACTCAGAGTAGCTGCTTTCTACTCAGGGTAGATTGGCCATTCTTTCGGAAACGGGCCCCAGGTTGTGCAGAAATTAATGATACTCTTTACTGTGAGAAGAGAAGTCAATGTTATTGCTTTGCTTGGTATCAGTAAGGTGTTTGCAAGGACGCACAGAAGTGGTAACCTGACAACAGCCAGCTGTATGTCGCTCCGCCTAGCTCCACTCACATACATCTGGGACTCCGCCATAGAAATTGCATTTACAGAAGGCTGGGCCTTATCAAAAATTCTTGCATATGATTGGATAAGCCACTTGTCTGTCATCTTTATTGACGTGCTATTTCAACCACTCACACCGAAGCTAACCCGTGACGCTGATGATAGCGACGCAGGAAAAAAAAAATAAAAAATAATAATGTGTTTGCGGCTCTAGTGGCACGCGTTTTATTGACAGTGAGCTGACAGGAAGAGGGGGAAAGACAGGCGGCAAAGCGCCGCGGGTCGGAGTCGATTCCGGGCCGACCACGTTGAGGACTAAAGGCCTCCTAACATGGTTAGCGCTAACCGCTCCGGGGCGCGTCCGCGTCTGCACGTCCGCTGGCCCCGGAAAACAAAACTTGCCAAATCCGGTCGGGAGAAGGGCGAAAACATGGTTTCCACCAACAAAAGCCTTCAGAGGCGTTCTCTGATGTTCTTTTAATGAAACAATATTAGGTTGGACAACACGGTAGAAATAGCAGCATCAATGCTAACGCTTGCTTCCTCGACGAGCTGCCATTGCTATCAAAACAGTCTCACGTCATGGTCGCGTCTCCACTACGTCACATATATGAAACTACAGCCCTGCGTCCTGATTGGCCAGACCATAAAATTGGTTGGAGAAATCATTCTCTATCGGCGGTGTCCCAGATGTATGTGAGTGGAGCTAGGCGGAGCGATATACAGCTGGCTGTTGTCAGGTTACAGAAGTGGATGATTGTGTGTCAAAATGATTAGATCATTTAGGCTGGGAGAGAACAAGTCAGTCAGGCGATAACAGGAAGGCTGAAAATATTACAGCAGCGTTGATCTGTTTTATTATTTTGAGCTTTTAATCTTTGTCTGTCTGTCTTTAATGGAACAACTTGAGTTTTTTTTTAAAAAAACCTGCCAATGTTTGCTGTTTTTATTCATGCTACCCCCTCTGATTAATACTGTAAGATTCTAAAGACAGTTTTAAATGTCAAATATATAATTTCTTTATGTGGACTGCTGCAGACTTTACCCAACTGAGAATCGAGAGTAAAATAAGGCGGAACATTGTAGGAAGAGTTGCAACTAGTAATTATTTTGGTAGTCGACTAGTTTATCAATGTTGTTCCTGATTAGCTGACTAATCGGCTATAAACGATTGTTTTGATCTATTTTCTGTTGGTACTCTTCCTGTTCTGAGTCCTGCTGTGCAGGTGTGTGCAGGGCTCTACCATACTGTACACATTCTCAATGTAAATTTGAATGACTTCTGAGCCATGCATTTAGAAATACTGTTATTTTTATGAGTTCTTGCTTAAAATCTATCATCATACCTGAACTGCTATATAAATCAACGGTGTATGTTTTGTCATGATTCGGGGATTTTGTCTACCTGTAGTTTGCATGTTCTCCATGTGCGTGCATGGGCTGTCTCCGGGTACTACAGACAGAGACATGCCTTTTGCCCAACGACTGGGTGAGATGGGCACCTTCTCACCCACAGCTCTGGACTGCTAGGGCAGATTTCCTTAGGTTGTTTTCTTCAGTTTTACCTGTTTGGAGTTTTTTGGATCACATAATCTCTTTGTGATGTGCGGGCAGGATGTTGCAAAGGTGTTAGCTCCACTGATCGCCAGTTTGATTGCAAAGCTAATAAACTAACTTTTTGTTGATGCATCTGATAGACTTGACACCAGCAACCCTTTTGGTCAAGGAATTGGGGACCTCACAGAGTCGAAGTCAACAATGCTGCACTGTGATAGAACTTAATCTCATTTGCCTTGACAAAATGCTGGGTGATAACTACATACTGGTTTGGGGCGGTTGATAAATCGGGGACCAAAGGACTCCAAATTTAGGTGTAATTTCTCACGATAAATCAAGTGTTCCAGAAGCATCCTGCTTTCCTAAAGGCAATTGCACTGGAGTACCACTAGCTTAATACTGTGGTGCTGCTGCAGCTCAGACGATGGCATGTCTGCGTCAACACCTTTGCACATGTGGATCATGTCGAATCCTTACACCATTAATGGCTCTGTATTATTACTAATATTTAACTGATCGTTATTAGTGGTAGTAGTGCATTTAAAAACTCACTTTTTATCCTGTTCAAATTTTATAAATTTTTTTTTTCCCTTTCATGTAATCATGTAATGAATAAAATTGGCAGCGAACTCCTAAATTATTATGGTGCCTCTCTGTAATCCATTGAGGATTAGAAATATAGAGTTGGGAAGCTGGTGGACTGAATTTAGGAGTGAAGTAACCATAAAACTTCATCATTGACCCCTCACACCCCCACCATGGACTGTTCTCCCTGCTGCCCTCTGGGAAGAGGTTCCGCAGCATCCGCTGCAGGTCCACCAGGTTCTGCAACAGCTTCTTCCCTGTTGCCATCAGACTGTTGAACTGCTGAACTCTAAACTGGACTCTGCATCACATTTGCATCATTATTTTGGCACTGCCAACATTGCCGAACTTTTATAATGCATTTAAATAATACATAATTCAATGTTTACTGCATTTTTGCACATATTATTTTGCACTGCAACGAACGTTTCATACAAATGCCTTTTTGCACCATTATTTTTGCACAACGATGGTTGAACATTCTTCTGCACACTGTTTTTTGCACACTGTTTTTTCTCCTGCATTGTTATCACTGCTGCACTTTATATTGTAATGTTGCCTTATTTCACCTGCAATCTCATTACACTGTCGTAAGCTGTATGCAATGGAATTTTGTTCTGTATGCACTCTGTACATACAAAATGACAATAAAGTTGTCTAAGTCTAAAAATCCAAACCAGCCTATAGTTTTAGGGCAGCTTCCCAGAAGGTCTTTGACCGCAGATTCATCAACACCAGTAAATGTGTCTGGCATCTGCGCGGCCAAAATAAGATCCCACTGATCCAAGGGGAGTCCATAAAAGCACCATGCTTGTCATCAGAATATCTTGCTTTCCAGAATGATGGCGAGAATACCCACATTCTGTAATGTCATGATCCAGAGGTAGAAAGAAGCTGATGAATACTCTTCGGTGTTCTTTAAGAAATCAACATCTGAAAACTTGTGGTCAACCCCATTTACTCTGATACTCCTAGATACATTCAGTGCAACTCATTAGCCAATAGGTTCCACCTTTTTTTGTAATTGTCTCTCAACTGCAGAGATCTACTTATTAAGTGGGAGAACCATCACTCTTTGCAGTCACAAGCCATGTAGGCGACCCAGCGAACATGCGACAAGAAGGTGTTCTGGTCCTAGAGACCAAACTTGTTTGGAAAACTAATAATGTACATACCTCGTATTCATCATTTAAAACAGGGGTTCCCAAACACGAAGCAGTTTGATTTTTGTCCGATGACGAGCGAGCGAGAGAGAACTGGTAAAGCATTAGAGTAACAATAACTCTAGCGCTCCATAAAGATGTTATTAATCTGAGAAATCTTTCTGATTGTTTCACAGCGGTTACCTTCAGCAGGTAAACACGCCCACGGCAACATACCTCGGCTCCCCCAGCCCGTTTCTGTCTGAATATGCGCTAAAACTGCCTCTTTAAAATGAACTGCACGGTGCAGTCTGTGCCTGTCTGAATCGCAACGAAAAGTATTACAGATCTGTGCGTGAGCATAGTCAAGAAATCCCCCCAGGACCAGCGGTAGTGATGGGTCGATGAGGCGTCATGAAGCGTTTCGACACATTGGCAAACTGTATTGATACTGCGCCGATACTGTGTCGCTGAATACTGACACCTGCTGGACCTTAAAAATCCCTACAGGGGAAAAAAAAAAAAAAAAAAAAATCCCTACAGGCAACCTGGTTGACAGTTAACTGACACTGATTTGATGACCCAGTATACACAATACAATTTAAATCATTGTATGTTGCATTGTATTATTTTATATTTTCATTTGAATTAAACATATATTTGATTTTTTTTTTTTTTAGATACAGTCAATAAATAATGTGAACTTGTATCATAATATAATAACCTCTAAGTAAACATGTTGTGAACAGGATGCTTGTGCTTGAGGATGCTTGTGCACTGGCTTTTTTTTTTTTTACAAATTCTTTGCTGCCATGTCCTTTCAATCTGTTCTGAAATCGGAAATACTGAGTATGACAAAGGGAGGAAGAACTACTCAGAGTAGCAGCTTTCTACTCAGTGTAGATCAGCCAGTTTTTCTGAAACTGCGCTCAGAACAAAGACGCACAGCGCAGCCTGCCCAACCATCAGAGCTTGTCACCGGTTCAAAGTCGCGGCACCGTGAGCAGCTCGGCGCCGTTTCTAGGCGCTGCGCGATCCATAGAGACAGAGTCACTCAATTTAATCTCTTAAATAAAACTTTCGGCCCAAATTAAATGTTTCCTCTGCTGACGTAAACGACGTAAAGCCAGGAGAGAGAGCGTTATGACACCTAAGCACCAGACGAGGTTTTGCTGCTAACACTTTATTTTAGGACGAACAGGACAGGAAAGCTTTCACTCCGCCGGTCCCCCGAATCACGACTCCTCTCCCCGGAAGCCACACATTTCTTCCGGTATGACCCCAAAGCGTTCTGATTTAAAGGAACAGTAAGTGTGCAACAGCATTTAGCAATAAAGTCTAATAAGGATCATTACAATACATTTTTATTTATTGATTAAATTAACAGTTTTTTGAGCTTTACAAAAGAAATGCTTATTTACACATCTTTATTGTGTGGGGGGGAAAAAACACGGTCAGATGCCATTACAGTTTTCGCCTCGCGCACCCCCTAGTGGCAGCTCGCGCACACCATACTTTGGGAAACCCTGATTTTAAAACAATACAGGGTAATGGTGGAAGAAACCTGCTCCAAAAGACTTGAGACTGGCTTAATTTTATATCTCGCATAGAATAAAGGGTTATATGTTGCATATATCGCCATGCCCTACCCTCACATAAAATCCCAATAAGGTGCTGAGAATCAAATGAACCACCAGCCCAGTTCATAGTCGATTCCATGTTTACAAACTGGCTGCTGGTTCCAAAGGTTCTCAATTCAATTGAGAACTATTTACACCGTCTCTGACTTGTTAATGTCTGTTTGCACACTTTTAGCTTCCCGGGGAGTGTTTGTTTGGACATCCTCACAAATTGCTCTGTTCTTTAACTTGAAGATCTCAGTTTTTGCTAATGACTTATTTGAACACTTTAACTTCTCTGGAAAAGTTTGTCTGGTTCGTCCAGGCAATTGCACAATATTTCATGCCATCCCTATAAACTGATGTTCAAGTAAAAAAAAGCAGGTAGTCAATTAACTTGAACATTTCAATTTTGGCTAATGACTATGCGCACTTTTTAGCTTCTCTAGGAATGTTGGTCTGATACGTTCATACATTTCCAAGGTAATTTACATCGTCTGTACAGTGACTCTTTTTTTGACTTGAACATCTAAATCTTATCAGATGCTAAGGACTATTTGCACACCTTTTAGCTTCTAGGGAAGTTTTATCGGAGCTTTCCACTCGAACATTGTCTCGTTTTGTGCCTGTGTGTGTTATGTGTGAAATCTGAGCTGGGTTCTCACCAAAATGTAATTATGGTTACATAAATGACAATTGAGTCTTGATTCGGTGACTTGACCCGTTAATAGACTTTGAATCCGTGGTGGTTCTAGACCAAATTCACCAGGAGGGCCAGGGTTGGGCCAATGTTTTTTCATGGGGGTACTGAAAAAAAAAAAAAAAAAACTGTGTAAAATTTAATTGTTTAGTGATTAAGTGAGCTACAGAGCCAAAGCACCACTTGTGTCTCTGGAACTGCTGGTTGCCTTCCCCCTGAAAACTGTGATCCTGTCTCAATACGACTGAAGCTAAAAGTGAAACGCATTCATTTTAAAATTATTAAAATAAAAATGTAAAGTTAAAAAATTAAATGGGGCCCAAGGGACCAACCAGTTCCATTTTCTGTTCCAGCCCATATCCTCATAAGAAACTGATGTCTTCAGTACAGGGCTTTGTTGGCCCCTGTCTAGAACGGCCCATGCTTTGAACTGAGCTGTAATCTGGGTTTGAGCTCTGTTTTTGCTCTCTTGCTTAAAGCGCCTCTACAGGTTGCTGCTATTGTAGGAGAGGACGTTTCAGCTGCATCAGTTTTATTTTGTTCTTTTTGGCTGGTCACAAGTCTTGTCCTCTAACGAGGGGGCTTGGGGCTTGGGGCTGCCGTGGCGCCTAGCTTTCGTTTTCATTGAAGGCGGAAAGGAATCGCCAATTTGCTGGAATGAATAAAAGCTTTTAGGACGAAAATGTGACCACGCATAACTTTCCCCCTTACATCCTGTATCCATCAAAGAGTGTAGAAGGGATCTTTGTGCTCTAGTGCATGATTTCATTTTGTGATATTAAGTTGATTAGGAGCTGACACACATTTTTAAGAATCTCATGTTTTCTATCAGTGCCTTTTAATAAACCGGCTTGCAGGCTTGCTTTGCCGCTGATGGCTATGTTTAGTGATGCACCAATCAAAAGGCCACAATCGGCAGATGAAATATTACCCCCCCCCCCCCCCCAAATATATATATTTTTTTAAAATTACAGTGATGATTTGAATGAGTGGAAATAATAGAGACCCACTTTTTTGCATAAATTCATGAACAAACAGATGGTTCTTTGCTGCACTTTGTTTTGGGTGTGATTAAAAAATCTGATAAAGGTTGGAGTCATGCTTGGATGGGGATTCTAATGTACTACCTCCATCTAGGAATCTGCTTTATTTTTCATGTCAGTGCTTTTAACATTTAATGGTTTGGAAACCAAAAAAAACCCAAGTTGTAGTTCTTGGATTCCAACTGGAAATTTGTATTGATCACTGATCAAGCCTGATCAGCCCTTTTTATATGAAATATAGAATTTCCAACCCTGCCGCATATTCATTCAGGTTTTTGATGTTTCTGTTCTGTTAAAATAACGTTTTCTTACAATTCTTCTGCTAATCTTGTTTTACAATTGGGTTTTCAGAATGGAAATCGTATACCAGATTCTTAGAGATACACTGCTTAGAAATTTATAGCCGGTTTTCCATCTTTATCTTTAAAGTTTTAACCTGCTGACAGATTTCAGCTGATTAAGATTTTTCTCTAAGAAATTTGATAAAATGAATTCAAAATAATTTCCTTTGTTCCTGCTTTGAACGGCCATTAATTGTTCATATTGGCACCAAAGAAAACATGTCGGAGCAGTTTTTGTAAAACTGTCGTTGGCATCTTTTTATTAATATTTAGCAATAAATGGCAAATGTTTCCATCATTTCCAGGTCCAGGCTACAAAGATTACATGTTTGACAGGATAAAACAGAGTTGAGCCTTCCTGAAGTTCGCAAAAGGTCAATTAGCTACAGGCCAATTGGCCTCTTCACCAATCTGATTAATACTTGCTCAAAATGCATAAAAATGTATCATACACAGCATTGATACTTGGGAAAGTCAAGTATGTAATGACTAAAATTGCAGAAGTATGAAACAGTGAAGGGTCAAAATGAGCTGCTCACGCCGAAGTCTGGCTCTGACTATAAACCGCTGACATGCCTCCATAGGAAAAAGCTGCTCCTTTTTTAAATAGACGCTTCTCTTTGCTTCCTGTGAATTAATCTTAATAAACGCCTCACAGATGCGGAGCGTCAAACTAGAGTAATCTTTGCTCAGTCGCAACTTCCACTGTGAAGTAGGTTGGTGTTAGCGTAGCCTGGTAGCTTTCAGTCATGGTGTGTTGACTGATTGGATTAAGGGGCGCCGCTTGTGTAGGAGGCCCGTTCCCCGCCGGCGTCTGTGGATGTGGGTTGTAGAATGCATAGGATGAATCAGATCTTTTATTTGGTTTTCCGAAGGGCAAATGTGGGTGTCCTGTTATGCTTTTGGCACCTAATCTCTTTTCTACCTTTTTTAATGTCAAAGAGAAATGGTAATGGTTGCCGCAGTTCATAAACGGCCTGTTTGGTTCCTGAATCCATCACTTTTAAACTCCACTGTGGCTCTGGTGAGAGATCTTGAATAAATGAGCAAGAATAAGCGCTCTAGAACAGAAATGTCTCTACAGGAGCTCTGAAGGGACCTTTTTTTAATGTTTTAGTTTTTGTCACTTTTATGGAAAGTGGTGCATTTTAAATGAGGAATATCGTCCTGCTACCCAGTGGTCACACAAGCATGATGATGAGCTCTGCTCTCTTTCGCAGGCCGAACACCATTCTCCGATTACGGTTCAACCACTTCGCCACTGAGTGCAGCTGGGATCACCTCTACGTATACGACGGAGACTCCATTTATGCCCCGCTGCTCGCTGCTTTCAGGTACGTATCAATGATTGACGTTGTAACTCAGGGTAGCCATCTCTATGCTAAACCTCAGTTAATCTTAAACCTCAGTTCGGCTTGAATGTTTATGTACTCATGTTTCAGTTTTTATTTATCCTTTTTATTGTCAGGAAACAAACTCTTTCCAATAGGTCTTTGATAATAAACCTGACACTCTAATCCTTTAGAAGTGGGAAAGCTTTCAAAAACATTCAATCAAATTAAAATATTATTAAAATTTTCAGAAATTTGCATACTTCTGTGAAACCCTACATGTAATGATAAAGAAACTGAGGGATTGCACGTCTCAAATTACTGGTTCATAGAAATGAACAAATGTAAAGATTCCCGACAATAAACTGTATTCTTCAAACACAGATGGGCTTCACATCACATGTGCTTTAAAAAGATTTGAGCTGTAACTTCCTGTCATTACAGTGGTTTGATTGTTCCTGAGCGATACGGGAACGAGACGGTTCCAGAAGTGGTGTCTCAGTCCGGCTTTGCCTTGTTGCACTTCTTCAGTGATGCTGCTTACAACCTAACAGGCTTCAATATTTCATACAGGTGAGTATTCTTTTACAATTACCACATGTATTTTACATTGCTTATGGATATGACAAAAAACATAATTGTGAAGAGTTTTCAAAGTACACTGAAGTTAGAATAAGTGAAAGACCATTTGGTCTCTTCATGCAATAAGTGCAGGTGGTTATGGCCCCGGCCCCACGGAGACGCGATTGGGTGTATCAGGAAAGGTATTTAGTCATTTAGGCTGTTTGTTCACACGGATGTTCTTTTAGGAGACCATAAAGGATCATTTTTTAACCTGGGTCCCAGATTTGTTAAATTTCAAAACACCGGTTTCATTTTTCCATGTGAACATGTGAGCCACATCTTCGGGTCTTTTTGATAGATTCTGGGGCCGGAGATCACACCTCCAGAGTTATCATGTTTCTTCTGGTTCCTTCTCTGATTAATGCTTTGTTTAAAAAAATAAAACCATATGTCCTTTTCCTTCCACTAAAGAAATAGTTGCTACTTTTTGTTGGTCTAATAAAATCACTAAATCTAGATTAAAAATTTGTAGTTAAAACGGGACAAAATATGGAAAAATTCAAGGACTGTGGATGTTTTTGCAGTACACTACCTAGTCATCTCTGTCTGTGCCACTGTTATAATTCAGTTTGACTGGCCCATTTTACAGTGAATATAATGTGATACAATTTATTTTTTCTGTGGGGATTTCTTTTACCATATAAGTCCAGATTTCTAGTGTGCATTTCACAAAGAAATACAGTTTCTAAGGGGTAGGAAGCTTTAGTCACTTAATTTCCCCATCACCCCAAAACAATCCACCAAATCTCCAGAACCAAATTCATCCTGTTGGTTCAACAAAAACATCTGAAAAGAAGAATTTTTTTTATTTGTATAGCACCTTTCACAGACATTAAAATCACAAGATGACTCACAGTAAAACATAAAAACAAGATTAGAATTATTACAAATAAATGTAGCAGTCTAGTTAAAAGCCTGATTGTATAAAAATGTCTAACTGCTTGTTAAGAGTCAGTGGAGGTCATGCAGCACAGGGACAGCTGGAGAGTTCCAGAGCCTCGGGCAACGGCCTGAAAAGCCCCATCTCCACGAGTTTAGAAATGCGTCCGTGGTATCGCCAACCATCTCTGGTCAGAGGTTCCTCTGTTCGAGACGAACAGTAAAGCTTCAATAATTCTGGGTATATTCCGGAGGTTGGCCCTGAAGTCCCCTGAATGCTAGTACCGACATTTTAAAATGCGTCCTCTACTGTACAGGGAGCCAGTGCATGGAGGCCAGAGTAGGGGTGATGCGCTCTGTTTGGTTGGTCCTTGCTGCCGCATTCTGGACTGTCTGAAGGCAATTTAAAGCAGATTTGCTGAGAAATGAAGTTACAGATTAAATAGAAAAATCGGGTCCAAAAAAAAGGTCTGTACACATTCTGAATTAACAAACAGCTTACTTCATCCACAAGTGAACTAGTTTAAGATCTCATACTTTAAAACAAAATCTTGGGATGGAGTTATAGTGGAGCTATAAACCTCCCAGACAACATAAGCTAATGCTAGCTAATAAATATACTTTACTTGCGTGTGAACTAGGCCAGAGTTATTGTGGAGTTGCTCTTGTCCAACTGATTTTCTGTTTGATGCCTAGTGTACAGGATGAAGAGTATGTAACATTAAGTGTTCACCATAAACAGTCCTGGTGCCATAGTTACACGCTTCTGAGTTCAATTTTTGTGTTCCTTAAAATTAGGCCGTAATCCATCTGTAATCGTCTGTTTACATCTCGATGAATCAGAAAACAGATTTCATTCCCTACTCCAATCAATTGCAATTTTAAGAATTCCTACATTGTTATCTTGTGACAGACCCCGGTGTGATGTAAAACCTCTGTTTTGAAGTTTTTTTTTTTGGCCTTTTAAATTACTACCTTTTGAACGTGTTAAACTGCGGAAGCTCTTCGCTCTAGAATCTGTTGTCTGTCCATAAAAATGGAGAGATGCTGTGCTTTTCTAAAAAAGGCCTTTTTCGCAGGAGAGTTTAAAAAAATTTAGACATCAAATCTGACTAAAACTATAAAACAGACGCTTGGGAAAATGAAAACTAATTGAAAATCCAAGCAGTTTGCTGTAAAACATCTCTAAAGAGCACAGCGGATGGATCCCCACGCTCTTCCGTACTTCAGCGATACCGTCACCATAGAGATGAGATTTGGAGCTGGCTAAGAAATGTTGGAAGAAGCAAACGTGCCCCCGGGCCCCCGTTCTTTGGTGTCTGGGAAAGGCGGAGCAGGTGCAACATCAAACCATTAACCAAACAAGGTACATGAAAGAATGATGAGAGCCCTTTGTGTCTTTGCCCTCGCTTCCAATGCCTTTGCCCGTTCCAAGAGAGAAATTAACATCTCACCGCGGTGTCCTGCTTTGATGGCTGGAAGCTTTAGTTTCAATTAAGATTTATCACACAAAAAATGTTTCTCTCTGCTCTGTAGAAATCTGAAGTGTTGGAAGTCCCCCTTGTATATATCCACATGATTAAAAGAACCACCTGTTTGTTTTCTTACATTTACAATGAACATTGCGGGCCAGTAGTATCAGACTGCTTTGTATTCTTAATATTTGTCTCGAATAAACCGTGAGTTTTGAGCTTTTTCAGAATAATTTGAGCTGTTAGGGACGTTCTTTTTGTGAATACAAGAATTGAGTACAGAAATGTTTTTTTTAATGGATAATTTCTCTAATTCGCACACGCTCTAAAGTCTACACAATTCTACATATGAGCTAATCTGAATATAACAGCAGCTAACGGAGCGGGAAACCATCCAGGCTACGTTTAAACAATTCTGCCAAGGCCAGTTTTGCTGGCAGATTTCAGCTAGAAGCCTGTTGATTGCGATCCAAGTTATGCGGCAGATGTGCAACTTGCTAAACAACACATTCATACAGTATATGTATTAAGGCTGGTGATTGGCTGCAATCTACCATCTCTCCAGGACCTGTACGCCTCCAGGACTCTGAGGCGTGCAGGGAAGATTGTGGCTGATCCCTCACACCCCAGTCATAGACTATTTCAGACACTTCCCTCTGGCAGGAGGCTGCGGTCCACCAGGACCAAAACCTCACGCCACAAGAACAGTATCTTCCCATCTGCTACCGCCCTTATGAACAAGGCCAAGAGGTCTCTCTCTCTCTCCCCCGTTCAGGACTTCCAAGCTACACCAATGTAGCATCTCAAGACCTTCTGCGTTACATTAACGCACATTCTACCGTGTATATAGCTTTCTATATATATATATATATTTAATAATTATATATAATTATTTAAGTAGAACAATGACCAGTGCAAAAATAAGTTGTATTTACCCGAGATGAAGTGTAGACTGCAAATTCTGTCGTGGTATGATGGCTCCCACAGTCAATTGGTATTGTCTGCCTGCATCCTTTTCGTTGAAATTATCCATTTCTTTCTTCTTTCTACATCCTTCGGTAAATGAAAGAAACGTACATCCGACGATTTAGAATGCCTCTGTGTGCAACCGGGAGCACAACAAGTGGTAGGCATTATTTAGATCCCAAAAATAGACTAACGGTACGCTCAAATTCACCTGTTTTGTCACGCAGCGTGACCCGGATGTAGCGCGGAGTAGCTCGTGACGTCACGCGTGAACTGGTCTATTCCTTTTAAGTGCAAACCTACTTGGCAATAAACTTGATTCTGGGATGGGGGTGGGGGAAGCATATCGATTAAACAGGAATCACATTGATATCGACAATTATCAAAAAATTAAAAACCCATGTTTTAAGTGCAGCCCTGGCCATTTTATGCTGTTGGTTGGTGAACTAAACCCTTTGTTCTGCCAACATGTTACAAAAACTGCAAATTTTACAAACAAGAAAAAAAGAACACATGCTCCCTGAACTCTTTGAAGGGGGCGGAGCTTCGTGACGGCGCGTTGCTGTTCCTGCATTTGCGATTGGTTGGGAGGATGTAACGACTGTAGTAGCAACATACATGAAAGGACACCTTTACTTCTATTGAAGTTTTTATTGACCCTTTTTTATCACACCACACGTCTATTGATAGATGTATATCGTTACTGAATTATCGCTTTGGTCCTAATATGTAAATATCCAGTGTGTGTGTGTGTCACATTGACCCTGTCTGGATTAGAGAAATAAACGAACAATATACAAATGTCTCACGCTTAAAATTTATTGCAGATTTATGTTTCATGATCCTCCCGCTATGGCAAAAAAACAAGTTTCAATAAATGATCACCTGATAGCTTCCTCACCTGTTTGTGGTCAAACCTCGATCAGTGTTATGCCTCCGTTTGTCCCTTGAAGCAACGGCAAACTTTCAGCTAGTTGCTTCATCAACTAAGAACCATATATAGGTCTATAGGTCAGCAGGAGATGCTGCACACGGACTTAACATATCTGTAAAAAAGGTGCTCCTCGTATTTTGTGTTGATCCTTGGTTTCTTTCTCTCCGGGTTTCGCCTCACCCTTTCTCAACGCTAGGGTGAACACGTGTCCAAACAACTGCTCGGGCCGAGGCGAGTGCCGAACGGGGAACTCCACCGCTTCGGTTTACTGTGAGTGTGAAGCCAACTGGAAGGGCGAAGCCTGCGACATCCCATACTGCCTGGACGACTGCGGCTATCCCGAAAGAGGTCGCTGCCAGGGAAAGAGCTGCATCTGCAAAGCTGGATGGCAAGGTAGGCCTGCCGCCGCCTTTAGTAGGCTCCGTTATCGCAACTGTTCTCCTTCAAAGGAGTTGGTCATAGACTTTATCTGGCAGAATTATTGATACGAGATGTTCACTGAAGCACAGTTTGCCTCTTTTGATTCTCTTTCATACAGTGGATTTGCTTTTAGTAGAAAAGAAAATCTCTAAATTAGACTGAGCAGCTGTGATCAAGCCTTCACACACAAGTGTTGGACAGCACGAGCTGATCCAGAAAAAAAGCCTAAAACATTTATCACTAGCTTGATTCAGCACACTGTATGGAAACATATATTCTATGTTTGACTTGTTGGGCTCACAGTCCCTTTTCTAGAAAGCGTTGCAGAAGTGGCTGTGTGATGTAGATCAAGAAGAACAACTACAGAAAGAGAGTGTTTCTGCCGCCAGGTGGAGAGAAGTCTGCAGAAAGCTGAGAGGAGCTTTTCAAGCTAAAACGTAGCTGGAAGACTTGATTCTTAGGAGGGAAATTATTTTGGAGAATTCATTCCAAAAAATAACACCACACTGCTTTATGTGGAGATATTCTGATCAGAATTTTGTTGATTTCTGATCTGTGGTTTTAAAGAAGTCTTTGAGCTGTTGATGGTGATTTTAACAGCTTTAGATTCTCTTTTGGGGTTTTACCACCAGAGGGATTTGAGTGCTCAACCAGGGCTGCTGCTAGTCAGTTCTTATCCACTTAAATAAAAGAACCGGTTTGTTTTTCCTCTATCTAAGAGCCAAGTCAGAGCTACAGCACTGTCGTTAGGAACGTCTGATCAGTTTAAGTTTTCTCCTCTTTCTGTTTTCCTCTTTAGCAGTACTTGTGTATTGAAGCGGATTTAATTACGGTATGTAAATCTGATCATTTATCCCAGTATTCCTGCAAACAGCTCTAAATTATCCACCATAGTTTGTTTATGCGCTCTTAAACAACAAGGGTTTCTTCTAGTTAATAACTGAAATGAGCTGACGTTTGATCTGCATCAGGAATACTGGAAAATAAGTGTTATAAACAGGGCTGTCAAAAATAATCGACATTTTGATATAATCAATACAAGGAAAAGGAAGTTGAATCTTTTTCAATCTTTTCTAAAGAAAACTGATGGGGGGGGGGGGAGATTCAGAATATGTTGGAAGATTTTCTTTTTTTTTTTTTTTTCTTTTTGGTTAATGTGTGACAAATGGCACCTCCTGGCTGGAAAAGCATCATGGTGATTGGCAAACATGCATTACTTCTGCCTTTCCTGAGTGTTGTGAGCGATGCCTTATTTGCCAGTGCAGGAGGAAAAACCCAGAGTCCTGTACACTAGAGTTTGGACATTTTAATGAATGCCACTGCCTATCCTTATGAGGCAAGGCAAGTTTATTTGTATGGCACGTTTCAGTAACAAAACACTTCAAAGTGTTGTAAGAAAACAGTTTTGTAACACAATCCTTATTCCACAACAAAGGACAAATGATAAATATCAGTTTGGATTGAGAGGCTGTAGAAAATGTATGGATGAATGAAATAAAATGATTGCAAGGAATATCTGAGATTTCAGATTAGCATCGATCCACATTTAACTTGTGCTCCTTATCTCTGATCTTGCGACATCGTAACTTGGTTTTTCATCCATTTTGAATTGAGAGGAGACCCCTGGATAATGGCAGCCTTATTCAACCTGTAGGCCCTTTTAGACCTACGTTTTAACCTGACCAGTAAACCCCAAACTGTGTTCAAAAGACTCTGAGGAAGATGAATGATGTTAATTGGAGATATAAGTGTTTGCAAGCGGAATTTTGCATGTGTTTCTAATTCTGAAACTAGACTCTGTGGCAGACATCTAATTCTAAATCTAATTCCTGCAAAGGCATATTGTATGATCCGAGCAGTCTTTCACAATTGTGACAGTTCAAACACTATTATGACTATTGCTGTTAGATGCTCTGCTCAGCTCTACAATAAAATGTCAAAAACGGTGTCTAAAATCTGCTCTTTAAAATTCACAATGGAAAGCCATTTGCGATTAGGGAATATTCCAACAGCAGCATACATGTGACCTGCAGCTACGTCGTGTAACCATTTGCCTTGCCTGGTGTTATATTCCTGCACCTAAAGCTTACAAAACACTTTTTTGTGCTTTTTCCTTTATGGCACCCCACACCCCAAAAGTAACATAGACGGCCATTCAAACCATCATGTCTACTTTACTCACAAATAAAGCAAAGAGAGGAGACAAAACGTTGCAAATTCCAGATGGCACTGCTTGTTGAGTATTCTTGCCACACTTATTGTTAGCTTTTAAAATGGAGCTGCTCTAATGTGCTAAAAATACAAAATCAGTTATTTTGTACATGACGTGATCTCAATTCAACCAACCTGTTGTGGTGTTTCCAAATTTGGGGAACGCACAGATAAATGGATGTTTTTATAATCTAAAGTCCAGAATTAAAGGTCGGTGCCTGGAAAAGTATTAAAATTGAAAAATTGCAGGAATTGGTTAAATCATACCAAGGCTAACTTTTCAGGAGTTCTTCCTTTCACACGCCATTAGGGTAAGAGCGAACTCTAGTGAATATTGAGTGAAGCTGAGCAAGAAGCCACTCCAATGATGCAGTTGAGTGTTTAGGGTTTTATTAGATATGTCCTTTATTAGTATTATCATCTGACTAAGCTTGGAGTCTCCACCAACATTTATTGAATTTGGCAGAATCCACGTCTTCCTTTTATTTAGGTGACATTATTGTGTCCCTGAATCCGACCATCTGGCCCTTCCAGCTGCTTTGTTAGCTCTTTAACAGCTCCTCCACGCTGCTCTGCACGATAAAACAGACACTACAGCTTCATTTCACTGCACTTATATCAGCAGCTCTGGGTGCTTATTATCTCATTACCAAAGCAGAGGGAGGTTGGAGACAGACAAGTGCTTTCCTTAGCCTTTTTGATGGCGTTTTCGCTGTGGAGTTGCAGACTTTTTACTGCCGCCTTCCGAATGATCTAATGTTCTGCACAAACAAGTGCAAACGCAGACAGATGTCTGTGAGGTGAAGCGGGCCTCGCATCTAATCCCTCTGTTGCAGATACAGAGCCTTAAGAAAACGTCAGTTTTTTTTAAGGACTAGAAGCGACAGCGGTATTGTGGCTCTTCGGCACTTTCAGAAAAACAAACTGTCATTTTCCTTCTCTATTTATAACAGCTGAATAAACCATAAAAGGGACGTAAACCTCAGTGTATTAACACTCCCTTTCTGGGATCAAGGCCACATGTGCGCAGTTTGTGATTAAGGAACTACATTTGAAGTGTAATGGCTCCATTGGACATCAGAGACGTCTGTCCTCTTCAAGCAGGAGGGACAGACCGAGAGGAACTTCATCACAAGCCACTGATGAGATTTCTTGTTCTTTCTCAGCTACAATTTATTGGTAGGTGGTGCCAGAAAACGCAGTCCGACTCTTTTCGCCTCATTCTCCAGGGAGTCCGGTTTATGTTGGCCACATTGTTCTAGTTCATAAACACAGGAAAGCGCTTATAGTTGAAGCCATCTGTTGGAGTCTTTTCACTTAAACCACCAAGGCGATGATTAGTGTTTCCAGAGGGAATTGCATTTTAATAGAGATCTTCTAAAACAAAAAAGACAGAATGTTTTTTTTGAGCACAAATCATTTTGTAACTTCAACCATTGCTGCAAAAGTATTTTACCGGTTGAACTTTGCCTCATGTTTGCAATCACAAACTTCAATCCCTTTTTAGTAGAAGTGGGACATAAGGATGCACAGATATGAAAATTTCTGATATTGCTGTTATGGCCTATATATATATATATATATATATATATATATATATATATATATATATATATATATATATATATATATATATATATATATATATATATATATATATATATATTTTTTTTTTTTTTTCAATTTTATTTATATAGCGCCAATTCATGAAACATGTCATCTCAAGGCACTTTACAAAGTTAAGTTCAATCATATTATACAGATTGGGTCAGATTATACAGATTGGTCAAAAATGTTCCTATATAAGAAAACCGGTTGATTGCATCAAAGTCCCGACAAGCAGCATTCACTCCTGGAGAAGCGTAGAGCCACAGGGAGAGTCGTCTGCATTGTCCAAGGCTTTGCTGCAATCCCTCATACTGAGCAAGCATGAAGTGACAGTGGGAAGAAAAACTCCCCATTAACGGGAAGGAAAACCTCCGGCAGAACCAGGCTCAGTATGAACGGTCATCTGCCTCGACCGACTGGGGGTTACAGAAGACAGAGCAGAGACACAACAAGAGAGACAAACAAGCAACGAAGCAAACATTGATCCAGTAATCTGTTCTACATTAGATGGTAATAGCGGGTGAGCCGTCTTCTTTGGATGATGTCACATTTAACAGAACGCCAGACCAGGTGTACCTACTATGAAGATAAAAGAGAGAGAACAGAAAGTTAAAGCAGAAATGACAACACGTAATGCATAATTTATGAACAGTAGAACTCTATAGAGTGAGAAAATTAGATCCTGATGTCCTCCAGTAGCCTAAGCCTATAGCAGCATAACTATAGAGGTAGCTCAGAGCAACATGAGCCACTCTAGTTATAAGCTTTGTCAAAAAGGAAGGTTTTAAGATTAGTCTTAAAAGTAGACAGGGTGTCTGCTTCACGGACCAAAACTGGGAGTTGGTTCCACAGGAGAGGAGCCTGATAGCTAAAGGATCTGCCTCCCATTCTACGTTTAGAGACTCTAGGAACCACCAGCAGACCTGCAGTCTGAGAGACTATATATATATATATATATATATATATATATATATATATATATATATATATATATATATATATATATATATATATATATATATATACTACCTTTTTGAAACCTTTTAAAAATGACCACATCGCAGACCTTGCTTCTCTGCTTCAGTTAAACCCCCCACAATCCTGCGCTGCATCACTCTCATGCTCGGATAAATTCCACTTGGCCAACAACCCCATCACCCCCCCCCCCCCGTAGTATGTTAACCCAGGAGCATCTCAGGGAAATGTAATCTGGGAATTGTCAGACAGAATAATAAGCAATCCTCCTCCTGAGTATAATCTCTTACTGAGCTGAGACTCTGTCGTTTCCCTCCCTCCTCAGGTCCAGGCTGCTCGGTCTCGGTTCCTGCCAACTCCTCCTTTTGGAGCCGCGAGGAGTACCTGGAAAGCGGCCTGGCCAGGGCGTCCCACAAGGCTGTAGTAGAGCAGGGTATCATGTGGGTCATCGGGGGCTATGTCTTCAACACTTCTGACTACCACATGGTCAAAGCGTAAGTTGATGGTATTTTTAGGCTGCAGTTCTGATCCAGACAACAAGAAGATGGAAGTCTTCGAGTTGCTCTGACTGAGCGCTATAAAGTTCAGCAAATGCGTTTTGATATATAAAAAAACCCCTGGAAAAAAGTAAATAAAAATGAATCATGAATTCATATCATCGCCCCGTCTGCAGAGATATGTCTTTGTCCGGTGGTAACAACAGTATAATAGAAGAGAAGAAGAAAAGGTGGCTGGGCTCGATGCGTTTCTTCAGCATCGTTTAGCCTGCACAGAGTATCTGAGGGACCGGCAGGAAGAAAGACCTGGGACCATCTGCTGGGAGTATTCAGATCATAGCACCTGCGTCGACTTTACTTTAACACTCCACACCATTTGATGTTGTTCCTCATGACTTTATTCCTATTGACAAATGGCGCATTAGTCATTAAGGCTCATTAGGCTGGACAGATCACATCAGAACGAACAGCAGGAGGTTGTGTGAATCTCCTCAGTCCCTTCCACAGGTTACCCTCAGAGGGCTTTCAACGGAGACTCGCAGCGCATTGGATACTTGCTTAAAGGTTCTTGCTGATAATCTGAACTGATACAAATGCCTGGCAGGAGACAGCATGTTGATATTGCAAAAAGCTCTTATTCCAGATATCGAAAATACTTGAAGTGTTTCAGCTTCCTGCTGCCTCCAGGGACCTGTGGCTCAGCTCTTCGATCTGTGCTTCTCTGGTATAAATGCTCTGGGCTCTCATAGATGCCACAGATAAACTTGAGCACACTTTATTTGTTTATTAGAAGGGCTTGTTTCTCCCTCTAGGAGCATTGTACCGACTGGTGTTACTAGATATTGTTTTAAGTTGTTTTCCACAGATCAATGAGTTGATTGCGAGGGGTTCCTGAGGGTAGATGAGAAAGGGCGTTGCTTTTGTCTTAGAGCTCATCCATATACAGTACATTTTAAGTTCTAAGCTGAGCTCATTTTTCTTCTTTGTTCAGGTATAACCTGAGCAGAAAGACATGGCTGACCCTCGACCCCTCCGTCAACACCGTCACCCCACGATACGGCCACTCGCTAGCGCTGCACGAGGTACGTGAGACGACGGCGTTTGTGGCTTTACGCAGAAGTCTGAACGCTTTATTCTTGCTGCATCATGAAGGAATCTGCTTTATCGGGCATATTAGACTTGAAGTCATGTGGGAACGGTTTTAAGATTAAATAAGTATCAGCCAAATCAGACAGACAACTGGAAGCGTCACGTCCCTGTCCTTTTTCTATGCTTGGGCTTTTATCCACGTCTGCAGCTAATGTAGAAATCTTCCTAGTTTAGAGCCGCTGCTGTGAAGTGGTGAAGCAGTCTCTCAGACGGCTCCAGAAAGCCTGTTTGGAGCTGCTGATGGACCAATCAATCAGTGGGAGGTTGATTCACAGGACCAGACGGTCTGTTCGCTGGTTTGAAGGAAGCACATCAAGCTGCCGTATTTGTTAGGAATTAATTGGATCCTTTAATTTGTGTTTGTGCAGTGCATTGTGGGGGAAAAAGTATTTTTCTCATTTTGACCACAACCTTTAATACATTTTTTTTGAGGGGTTTCATGTTGTTGACCAACATTAAATAATTGGGAAATGTAAAACAAACAAAAAAATCGATACTGCATATCCTTTTTTTTTATTTAGTATTATTTGGTTTTATATCCAGGCAGCTTATTCGATTAACCCTGCATCTAAACTAATAAGAGTGACTGGATCATTTCAGAACCAAATAAACGACCTTCCGACATTCTTTTGACATTACAAGGACATTTCTGGTTGAATATGTAAAAATGGAAGCACTTCCTGTTCCACGCTCTTTCGTTGACTTACCAAACTGTGTCCCCTTCATCATATGGGCTTTATAACACATCCTTTCAGACTATGTGAATTTCTGATAACGCTGATCCGTGTTTATTCTGGGCTAACTTCTTTTCTCATCTCATCCAGGGGAAGATCTACATGTATGGAGGAAAGATTGATTCAACTGGAAACGTGTCCAGCCAGCTATGGGTTTTCCACATCCAGAACCAAACGTGGGTCCTTCTTAGCCCCCGGTCCAAGGAGCAGTATGCGGTGGTGGGACATTCGGCCCACATTGTGCCTCCCGCCCAAACGTGGGACAGTCCTGTCATGCTGGTCCTATTTGGACACTGTCCTCTTTACGGTTACAACAGCCATGTGCAGGAATACAACATCGGTGAGCTGATTTAATGTTTCCAACGTAACTAAGATGAACACTAAAGAGTCTGGGTTCCTCCACTCTGTTGCTGGCAGGAAACGTGACCTCAGTAAGAGACCTTGATGTCCCCTAAGAGCTTACCTCTCTGAGAAAATGAGATGAATGAACCCAGCGCTTCGGCCGGTTGCCAATAAAGCGCTCACTCATTCTCATAAGTGGGAGTCATTTGGATTTTGTTACCCAAGCGATCAATAACTAAATGCCGTTTGATTTGACTGCTGTGGAGTGAATGATAATTTCAACCCTCTTTTGAGTCTCTTTCTGTCTGACTACTGGAACCCTGTTGAAGCTAAGCTGAATCTGTTATCTTCATTACGGCCCTGGAGATCTAAGCCAGAAATATTGACGCACATCTGCTGTCTTGGCTTTTCGATTTTTTTTATTATTTTTTTTTCCTGGGGGGGGGGATCTCGTAACACCAACCTTCCTTGACCTTTCAGTGAAAAACACGTGGAGCGTTGTGAGTACAGACGGAGCACTGGTCCAGGGCGGCTACGGCCACAGCAGTGTGTTTGACCCAAACACCAGAGCCATCTACATCCACGGCGGCTACAAGGCCTTCAGCGCCAACAAGTACGGGCTGGCAGGAGACCTGTACAAGTTTGACGTGGACAAAAGGAAATGGTGAGATTCTCTTGACTTTGTTTTTTTTTAAATGTGAATAGGAGGGCTTGGCTTTTATCGTATCGTTTTTACGAAAAATCTATTTTTGTGATAAGAATTTAAGTTTATCTGGACAACGATAAATTCCATTTAGTGGTGTCTGAAAACCCCCAGAACTGCCAGTATTGTCAGGAATGTTATTTTCTGCACTGTTGGGTTCTTGTGAGCATCATAAATATCAATAAATAAAAACATTAATTAAATGCATTTACTTAGTGCAGTTGAGCGATAAAAAATCACACTTCTTTATGTAACTAGAGTCCTGAAGAAGTCCTGAATAATGTGTTATATGTTACACTATTAAATATTTAAGCACAGTATTTGTGTTTTTTGGGCTAATTGATATGCAGTCACAGCCACACTTAACAAAAATGACAGATTTACAGCTTCTTGCAGCTTTTTAGGTGTCATCACAATAGTGGCACAATATATTGTGATAAACTTGCATATCGCCCACCCTCAGTGAATAGCTATAGGTCAATCGATTCGTCTGTCAGCTAATGTCCAAATGTGATTTTATTTTCATTAGCAATTAGGTTAAAATAAGAAAATATTCATTTCATGTGCAGTTATTTCCTACTCAAACTTTTTCAAGACGATTTTTTGCAAACTAAGAGCTGCGATTTCAGTTAAAGGTGGAGGCTATAAATGATGACTCAGCGAGGCTGAAAACAGCCACGTCCCACTTTTTTAGATTCAAATGTAAAAGAAGATTTAAGATTCTTTTCTTCTGACCTCAAAATTAGGCACTCATACAGCCCACTGCTTTCTATCCCAACAAAATATATCTGTGGGTCCAACATGGTGTGAAAATGTTCACACTTTATGCTACGACACACTTTAATACTGTTACTGCCCCGACGCCATCCAATCTCTGAATTAGCTGTCATACATCTTCCGAATGAAATGCAAAACGGCTTTTATCAGCCCCCACATGTTGAGAGAGCCGAAGTGGAACCGCTGTGTCTGTGTGGTTGTTCAGGACGATTCTGAGAGACAGCGGCTTCTTCCGTTACCTTCACACGGCGGTCGTAGTGGGCGGCACCATGCTGGTGTTTGGAGGAAACACGCACAACGACACGTCTATGAGCCACGGTGCCAAGTGCTTCTCCTCGGATTTCCTGGCCTACAGCTTGGGTAGGTAACACCCACACAGAAGTATACACTTTAGTCTCTATCGGCACTAAATAGCTCTACTATTTATCTTTTATTTCTGTCATGAGACTTCACTAGAAAAATGTGATGTTAAACGTCTCATGCCCGCACGCAGCTGATTCCCAGCTCATTCTTTCTGTAATTGTGATTCTGTAATGACTATAATGACTAGGGACTTATGAGCAGACGGTCTATTTTTTTTTTTTTTTTTTTTAAAAAGCCGGCCCTAGAGCATGAAACGATTGTTTGTGAGAGCCGGTTATGACCTGGACTACATCTCAGCTAGTCTGTGTAGAGCTGCAGTTCTACCTTCATGTCTGATCAGACTTCCTGGAACGTCCTCCTGAGCTGATGTCGACTCCTGATTTTTGATGAATTTCTCCATGAAACCAAATGCCGAGGTGGACAGATTTGTAATCTCCACCAGTACGGAGCTGGTAAAAGCTTAAAAGTATTTTATTAAAGTCGACAATTGTTCACCAGAAAACTTTTGAGTGTGTTTATGTTAAGAAGTAACAGTTAACAAAATGACAGGGGGCAAGGTTGTAGGTAACTAAGTATCCCACCAAAATGAAATAACATTTTTTTTAAATGATTTAAGCTCTGTTTTTTTTAAGCTCATCTGAGTATCTGGAAATGTCTAATCAGTAATAGATAGCTCTTGTTTCCTTGCTGTGTAAATGACACTGAGGCCCATTTCTTGTACCCACTGGCCACCAAGCTGGAGGAGGACCCAGATAAACTGAAGACAGGTCTTATGTCTTTCTGATGGATTTTGATCCAAAACACGTGGTGAGATCAACACAAATTGTTCAGCAGACACAACTCCAACCTTTCTCCATGGCCGTCCAACCCCCCAGACCTGGAGATAGCCTGAGAGGTGAGCTGAGGAGACTGGAGGCTCCAGAGCTTGGGTGTCCAACTTTAGTCCCCCAAACCTATGTCCTGGATGTTCTAAATGTTTTTCTGCTCCAACACAGCTTATTCAAATGGCTAAATGTCCACTTTAGGGTGTTATCAAGTTCCCAGGGGCCTGCTAAAGACCCGTTCACTTGGTTTGAACCCAGGAAACATTGACAACAGGACCAACTGCTCAAAGGCCCCAGCACTAAGTGTCATAGTGCTTCCCTATTGGCTAAAGGAAGAGGCACAACGTATGAGCACAAGTTATGGGTTAGATGAAAAACCCGGAGTGATTATTGATCGAACCATTATCTGAGTTTTGTGGTGCAGGGAAAGCTGGGTTTATTTTGAGGGTTTTCACACATGGTGGGAACAGTAGTTGCTGAACTGGTTTTCAAATTGGTGGCATCCGAAAGATTTTCTTCTCTCTTCAGGCTTCCTGTTTGTTCGTGCTTTGTTGTGATGCAGGAGCTAAACAGCTGTGACTCATAAGCCAGTGTCTTGATAAGAAATAAGACAGTGCAGTAATGGAAGTAAGCGTTAGGCCTGTATTTATTTATTTATTTATATTTAAAGCTGCATTAGGTTAGGTTACTTATGTGCCCTGATGGAGGTTGGAGGCAGAAACCAACGTGAGATCCTCATTATTTTCTCAGCCTATGAACATTGTCATAGATGGGCTTGGCCTTGTTCTGCCGTGCTGTCATAAATGGCTGGTTAATTGGAGACCGGAGCCTCCTGGGGTGTCGGCTAGATTTCTCCAGAGGCTGCAGAATGGCCTTGGGAAGTCTGGGCTTTTCTGTGTCATTAGGAAGTTAACGGACATCCAGCACAGTTTGGCTCTCCAACCAGTTTATCTTTATCAGGATTGCTGATTGCACTAAAACAGGCCTCATCTAGAGGAATCATTTCATCAACATGTTTTTGGCAAAATTGTTACAAAATGCTGACTGCTGTAATGGGATTTCTATTTTTTTCTGACCCTTAGCTTTTCCCTTCCACCTTCCAGCCTGTCCCTAAACGTTTTTTTTCATACAAGACGAATAAAAGCTGACTATATAATTCACTTTACCTCAGCCAGCTGCAGAGTTGTTGGCAGCAGCACCTTTGGTAATTGTTGGGTAATTACGTTTGAGATGGGCCAAGCCCAGAGAGCTAATTCCCCCCCTCTTAACAAGCTGAACTCAATTAAAGACTAGAATTTACAGGCTGCCCGGTGTCCTGACATTGTCTGGTGCCGTTGTAATGAATCCCCCATCTCAGGGAGGCTGCACTTTCCCACTTGCGGTACTGTGTTGGGACAGCAGATGGCAGTGACGCTGCATGAACGCGGAGCTCAGCTCTCTCCTGTGGGAGACCACGATGACTTGCACTGTATGGTGCTGAGAGGGTGTGATGCACGGCATGCAGGGAGTGTTGGGAGCCAGCGTTCTGGGGTTCTCAGAGCTGTTGTTACTTAGAGCCCGACTAAACTAAGTCATTTTTCAAGTTAAGTTGTTTGTTTTTTTTAAAAGACATCTGTTCCAATGTTTCTAATCGGTGGAACTGCAGCTAGATAAAACCGGGGAGCCACAAACTTGAATGTGTTTTATGAGGATTTTAGGTGATGGACCAACACAAAACACGCAATCCTGGAAATGATACTTGGTATTCATTAAAAAACAAAATTAAAAGAGCGTTTGTTTTCAGCATGCTTATTTCTGACACGGCAACATAAAATCCACTGCAGGCAAGTTACGTAGTTAGTAAGTGGAGTTCACCTGTGGGTTGTTTTATCTTCGTCCCGTGAAGACCGCCGAGGTTTGGCAGAGGGCGTCTGTGAACAAAGAGCATCACAAGTGTCAAGGAACACGGCAGACGGGTCACAAATAAAGCTGTGAACAAGCAGGCTGGACAAAGGGCATTAAACAGAGGAACGGCCAGGTAACCCGTGGTAGTTCTGCCACAGTTCAGGTGGATGTGCATTTACACCTGGAGGAGGCGAGGTTACATGAGGCGAGTCACCTGAAGGCCGTTTACCTAAACACGTCTAACTCAGCCACAGAGTTTGCGTCTACACTTTTCCTTGTTATTACAGATGTGACTTTTATGTCTTCTGTCTACAGAACAAAAAGGATATAGGCTAAAATCTGAGCTTTCATCCTCTTAATGACTTGAACACATCTCTCTATCATTGTTTGAAATAAATTCAGTCCATTCTCCACTCCCCGTAGATTCTTTCTCCACTGTTAACGTTGTTCTGTAGTTACCCTCCCCGTTTCTCGGCCATGGACGCTCTGCCCGTTTGGGTTTGATTGACTCCACGAGAAGACTTGTTAAAGGTCTCTCTAACCACCCGAGGCGCGTCTGCATCAGAGTTTACGGCTGCAGAAAGCGCGTGTGATTGAACGTGTGAGAGCAGGCCATCGCTCTGACCTCTCGCTCATCTTCCTGTTTCAGCGTGCGATGAGTGGACAGTGATGCCCCGACCGGACCTCCACCACGACGTGAACCGTTTCGGACACTCTGCGGTCTTCAGCGACAGGTAAAACTAAAGACAAAAACTTATGTGGGGAGCGAATTCCTTGTTGATGGCAAAAATAATAATCATGAGTATTTTGTTCAGTAGTGAAACAATTATTTTACATTATTGCTTATTGACTTTGGAAATCTTGCATTTATTGTGTTTAAAGAACAGCGAACACAAAATGTGTCCTTGATGCCTTTTTGTTGAACTTTCTCTTAAAAAGCAAATAAGTAAATTCAGAAATGTTTCATAAAATGGTAAACGCAGTTGTAGGTCGACAGGATTTTGCTGCTTTCTGTCTCCATCAGTTGGTCGTCAGTCACTCTGTTATTGCATCTTAGGCTACGTTCACACTGCAGGTCTTGAAGCTCTATTCCGATTTTTTTGCTGAAATTGTTTATGTCTGTTCGTACTACTATTAAATGCGACCACCATCAGACTCTTTTCTGAACGGTTCATGACCACAAAGCGACCCACACGCACGGATAACAGCAGGAGACGTCACACAGCAGCGCACTTTTTACTGAAGTAATGGTGAAGGTAATGGTTTCTAGAAGTGTTCAATGAAGTTTCATAAAAAAAAAAAAAAGAAATCACCAAAAAAATCAAAACAAAACGCGATTACCGGCCGGCATCTCTCCTTGTTATTAGAAAGCTGTTGAGCTATTGGGGGGCCGATTAAGGCCACATCATAGCAACACTAGGTAAGGTAAGTAGAAAGCAGCACTGCTATTAACAGCGGTCATCTATGGAGCGCTAGCTGCTACTACTGTGTGGATGGGTAGTGAGAGACGGTGACATCTGATATTAACACAAATCCCCAACCGTGATTGAATCAGTCCTTTAAATGCTTCTTCGCCTTCAGGTGCTGTTGAGAGATTTTAACTGATCCCACTCTTGCAGTAATGAGCCGAAGACAGAATTTGCAGCCTTGGTATGGCGGGGAGAAAGGTTAAAAGTAACACTCCAAAAAGACTGAGGCAGACGCACAGGAAACACGTCGGCAGAAATGTCACCAGAAAGTTAGAATGTTAAAAGGGAAAACAATCTGATGGTTGGTTGTGACAAAAGCATGATCCAATGTCCGGCGTCATATTTAAAAAGTGATTAATTTAATTATGTAAATTTATGCACTGTGTAGCACTAGAGCAAACGCCCTATATACGGAGGCTATTGGGCTACGTCCACACGGAGCCAAATTCTGTATCCTCACTGAGATGTTTGAGCATAAAGATGAAACGGCAGCAGTAATAGGTGTTGTAATGCCTATGTCACACCAGTGAATGGCGCGGTAACGCTGGCACAGAAGTAAAGAAGGAAGAAGAGCAGCTTTAAATGTTTGTTTCGACTCCCAACCCCCCAGTTTGCCAGCAAAAGCCAAATGTCCATAAACACCTAATTTATTTCCAAAGGCTAGCATTGTTGCTGTATCCGCAGAAAAATAATTGACCTAACAAGCAAATACTAATGTGTACAGCCTTAACGAACATCAACGTGTTTGAATATATTCACCTATTTGTCGTCCTCTTAGGGAAACAACGTCTTCTTGTCATTCTTACCGGCGCTTTGTAACTTTAAGGAAATAACTGAACTACTACGGCAACAACAGTGGGTCAGACCTGTTTCACAGCCACTACTGGAATTATACTGACTCTCGGTGAACTGCTGTGGTGGAGGCGGTCTAGTGGAAAGTTTGATACCACTGTGTGAAGGCTTGAATGCGTGAATGTTTGATATGCACATGTTGGGTGGATTTTGCTGGTCCTTCTCTGTTAGGAGTGAAAATGCAACTTTGTTTGTTTTCTCTTCCTAACGGGTTTGAAATGTCAGAGAAAAGGTGTTGAAGGTGCTGAATAGAGAATTTCTTTTTTTTTTTTAGTTCAGTTCTATACTTTCCTACAAGGTTAAATTGGGAGCACGGTGGCAATCAGGAACTGTAAATCATAATTCACACATCTATGCATCTTCACACATGATGATGAAAACAGGATTGCAGCTAATGATTGTCTAGCTATAACAGAGTATTTCATCGATTATTCTGACAAATGAGTGGATAAAAAAAATGAACACATTCCGCAGTTTTTACATTTAACTAATTAAGCTTATTATATGTGTAATAGAAATGCGTGATGGAAAAAATACAATTAAACAAATAATTCAATTCCTTTTTTTTCTATAAATCTTGCTTAAAATGCAATAATAGCAGGTATTTAGTGGATACTTGAACATTTGTAGCAAAGGATGCGTCTAAAGCTAAAAAACAATAAGTTCTGACATCGGTGTGTCATTGCAGAGCTAGCTGCCTGTGTAGTGAAAATGGACACAAAAAGTTCCTACAGTGTCACTTGTATATTGTGTTCTAGATTTTTCAAGAGAGTTTGAAGAGACATCGACAAGCAGAATGTTATCCAAATAAATCAGAACCCTTGTAGTGTTATGCACCCAGTTGCATTATTTTTTTTATCGCAAAAACAGAGAAGCAATCAAGAATAATTACACGTTACCTTTTTTTTAACGTAAATTAAGTTAAGCAGCACATTGAGGCAGACAGTGTGCCTTGATGAATTTGGTGTAATGAGTCAAGGAATGGTTTCAGCCCAAATACTGATTGCACCTTATAGTTGACAATCTGTAACTTTGATCCAAGGAATGGGAACAAATTCCTTTAAAAGGGGGGCGGTCTCTGCTGGGTAGGGTGCTCTGCCTGTCCCACATATCTGGCAGGGGGCAGGCGTTGTTGAATGCCAATTATTTGGCTGGCAGTTTGAACAAGACTAAATGGAAAGGACTTGTTTTTCAAGGACAAGTTGCCTTACAAAGCTTTAAAACCAAATGTTAAAATGGACTCAACAAAAGATCTGTAGAATAAAATCACCAGTGTTGTGAAGATTCAACTGTCTTTCAAATTAAAGAAAAACCGAGCAGGAGTCCGGTTTGCTTTTAAGAATAATACATTTATTTTAAAAGATGTCGTACACTAAACACCAAACCTTTAAGATTTACCGGACTTCATGTGTCAATAATGACAATTTCTCAACTAGCAATGTATTAACGTAGAAATCTCAGCCGTGTCGTTTTAAACTACAAATGTTTGAGTACAACCAGAAAACCGGCTTTACGCCACAGTTTTCCCTCTCTTCTCTTAAAAGTGGCTGCACAGTTAAATATACGAGAGAGCAAAAATCTCAATTGGTGAAAGGCATTAGAAAAGATCAGTAGTATCGTATCCCTAATTGAGTAAATGTGCTTGAATGAGATGCAGGTTTCCTACGCCATCTAAAATGGGTCTGTCTGTTTGTCCATCCAGCTGTAAATCTGTCTATCCATCAACTTTTCATCCAGGGTTCTCTGTCCTTCTACCTGGCTGTTCATTTATCTGGCCATTCAGCCATTTGTCCATATGTCTTTATATTTGTCCTTCCCTCAGTCTGTTTATCCCTTCAGTTTGTCATTCTCTGCAGATTCCTTTCACAACTATAAAACCAATTTTTTTACAAGCAAAACTTTGTAGGGAACTTTTGTTTGTGAATAATTTGTCTAGAATTTTAACAAATAATTATGAGTTTAAGCTTCAGCATTGATTATAAAAACTTACACTTTCAGGGTTCCTCCAAATATACTAAAGTCGCCTTTAAAATGACGAAGTTTCTCTATTGAGTCTCTTAAAGCAATAATACAGACCGTCTTTTCCCCTGGACTATTTGTCCACCCTTCCTCTGGTTCCCATTTGACTCCAGCCGACTTTGTAAGACAACCGTATTCTGGTTGCCCTTTTCCTGGAGCTCAGCAGGAAGTCCACGGCGAGCAGGACTGCTGGTTGGATATTCAATTCAATTTTATTTATATAGCGCCAATTCATGAAACATGTCATCTCAAGGCACTTTACAAAGTCAAATTCAATCATATTATACAGATTGGTCAAAAATGTCCTATATAAGGGAACCCAGTTGATTGCATCAAAGTCCCGACAAGCAGCATTCACTCCTGGAGAAGCGTAGAGCTACAGGGAGAGTCGTCTGCATTGTCCATGGCTTTGCAGCAATCCCTCATACTGAGCAAGCATGAAGCGACAGTGGAGAGAAAAACACCCCATTAACGGGAAGGAAAACCCTCCAGCAGAACCGGGCTCAGTATGAACGGTCATCTGCCTCGACCGACTGGGGGTTACAGAAGACAGAGCAGAGACACAACAAGACAGACAGAAAAGCACAGAAGCACACATTGATCCAGTAATCTGTTCTACATTAGATGGTAATAGTCGGTGATCTGTCCTCCCTGGATGATTTCACAGTCAACAGAACGTCAGACCAGGTGTACCTACTATGAAGAAAAAAGAGAGAGAGAACAAAAAGTCAAAAGCTGAAATGACGACAAGCAATGCAAATCTGGAGAACAGTAGAACTCTATAGAGGGAGAAAAATAGGCCCTGATGTCCTCCAGTAGCCTAAGCCTATAGCAGCATAACTATAGAGATAGCTCAGGGTAACATGAGCCACTCTAGTTATAAGCTTTGTCAAAAAGGAAAGTTTTAAGATTAGTCTTAAAAGTAGACAGGGTGTCTGCCTTACAGACTAAAACTGGGAGTTGGTTCCACAGGAGAGGAGCCTGATAGCTAAAGTATCTGCCTCCCATTCTACTTTTAGAGACTCTAAGAACCACCAGCAGACCTGCAGTCTGAGAGCGAAGTGCTCTGTTAGGAACATACGGGGTAATCAGAGCTCTGATATATGATGGAGCTTGATTATTAAGGGCTTAGAAGAAGAATTTTAAATTCTATTTTTGATTATGAGCAAACCAACCACGTACCCTAGCGGTGATAATCACCAGCACGCTGGTTCTCAGAGTGAAATCCCAGCAGCTGGCTAAAGGGCAGAGGGCAGCAATGTTCACTGAGGGCCTGATTAACCCGGCATCCACAAACACGCAGCAGGGTCATCAGGCAGGTCTGTCTGCACATGTAGAGGGCACTTGCTGCTTATTAGGCAGACTCAAAAGGAGAAAGTTGAAGTCAGAAGAAGAGAAGGATCACTAAGGTGGATGTTTTCTGGCTCTAACTGGGCTCCGATGATCCAGAACTGGGGGTGGGGGGCAGCAGCTTATCTCTCTCTCACCTGTTTCACTCTTTTCATCTCCCAGCATGATGTACGTGTTCGGCGGGTTCAACAGCCTGCTGCTGAGCGACGTCCTGATGTACACCTCGCCCAGCTGCTCGGCCTTTTCCAGCCAGGCGTCCTGCAGCCAGGCCTGGCCCGGGATCCACTGCCTGTGGAACAGCAGCCAGGAGGCGTGCCTGCCGTGGGAGAGCAACACTTCCAGCCCCGATCCGCAGCAGCTGCCGGCCTCCTGTAACACAAGATCATGTAGGTGACACCGAGCAGAGGGAGATGCTGCCGTACGGCAAGCCGGTTGGATCAAACTCATCTCAGCCTCTTTGAATCCTGCTCTGATGTCGTCTGTTACTGCTTGATGCAGTTTGGCCATGCCTGTAATCAGATTGTCAGTCGGTTTAAAATGAGTATTTTCCTAAATAAATTCATAACGGGGAGCTTTTTCTGTCAGTCTTCCTGCCTGTGTTGTATTGTACATGTCAGCTAGGACAGGAAAGGATCTTGAGGGACGTTTTAGCTGGGTTTCTCTGCTTCATTAAGCTTGCTGTTTGTTTAAAGGATGGGAAGTAAAAAAAGGGATAAAGCGCTGCTGCATCATTTTAGACGACAGCAGCACCAGAAGATCAAAACGTTGTCTACGTCGCAGCTTCAGGCTTTATTAGGATGCAAAACGCCCTGAAAGGCGGAACACTAACGCCGCACTCACTCTGAACATAGCATCTCCCCAGCCTGGAAGGAGGGGGCAGCAGCATCATGCTGTGGGGATGCTTTTGTGTCAAAATACTGTCCGTCATGTCTGCCTGTATATATTTATGTACACCCCGGTAACACGTGGTGACAATAACCATTCATGATTCTAAGGCGTACAGAGATGCAGTGGACCGATTTATCAGGCATACAAAGTTGGTCCTCAAGGTGTGACGATGCCCTGATTGAAGAGCTCTTTCTGCAGAGCTAGGTGACCTGCTGAGGGCGTCATTCAGCCATCTGGACCAGCTGTGATCGCGCAGACGTGTCTAAAACCTGCTGCCCCTTTCGCACGTTGTAGCTGGACACTCCTGGTTTACATCAAGCCGCTTGGGTGCATTAGAATGGCCTAGTCAAAGTCCAGACCTAAATGCAATAGAGATTCAGTGGCAAGACCTAAAAACAGATGTAGTCTCCATCCAATCTGAGTGAGCTGTTCGGTAGAGCAGAACGGCCCAGATGTCCGTTTCTAGATGTGCTAAGCTGCTGGAGACAAACTCCACGAAACTAAAAGGTTTTACTCAGGGAGGCTCTGCCACAGCGTTCAGATTATCTGCAAAACATAATTTAAAACCAAGTGTCTGATTGCTTCCCCTTCAGTTATGCACTATTTAGTGTTATTGCTTAAAAGGCATTGCATGTCGTTGCCTCAGAAAGTCAGGAGGTTGCCTGCGCTGCGGTTCACTTCAGTACCGGGTTCTGTGGAAAAATTAAAGACCTAAATACGTTCTACTGGATTTGATATTAGCTTTTAGTTTAAATTCAAATGAAAATATCGCACAACTGCAAGTGAAGCATTGCTTTAGTTCTGCTTCTAGCTGCAACAACAAATATAGATGAATTGCTTTGAAAGACATTTAGTTGAAAATCTTATCCTCTAGTCTAGTTTGATGGTGCTTTATAATTACAGTTAATGTGAGTTATAGATAAAAAAAAAAGGACAGAAAAGCTGAAATATCTTTCGCTCTCCAGCTCTATGTAATGCTGTGTACATTTTTCAAGTTTGATAACCTTTTATCCACGTCTCTTTTTCTCTTTATCTCCATTGCAACCAAAGTGGTGATGTGTCTTTCCAACCGTTGCAGATGCTGAAAACGAGCGGTGTGAGCAGTATAGCGACTGCTACAGCTGCACGGCCAACACGAACGGCTGCCAGTGGTGTTCGGGCCATTGTGTGTCCCTGGGAAGTAACTGTACTGCTGCCACGGTATGAAAAAACAAAAACAAAAAAACCCAGGCATGCACACACATTTTACCTTTAGTGCATGCAGAGGGATTAGGGGCCTTATTGAAAATGCTGATCAAACGCAAATCCTCGAGGTCCGGTGTCCTGCAACTTTTAGGCTACGTTCACACTGCAGGGAAATGCAACCCATATCTGTCTTTTTCCTGGCAGTATGAACGCCCCAATTCCCATCTTTTTAACCCCCCCCCCCCCAAAAAAAAATCAGATTTTTGCCACTTCCATATGTGGTTCTAATTCTGATGAGTATTGGATATTTTTTTAAATCGTCTGTAGTCTGAACGGTCATGTTGCATTTTATCTTTCACGTCACTCTCCTGTCTCTCACTACACATCCAGACACAGTAGTAGCAGCTAGCGCTCCATAAAAGACCGCTGTTAATAGCTCTGCTGCTTTCTACTTACCTTATTTAGTCTTGGCTCCCATTGCTCAGCAGCTTTCTAATAAACACGAGGAGAGACGGTGGCTGATATCTGCGTTTTTTTTTTTATTTAATTTTGAGGTTTTCTTTTTTAACACAACTTTATTGAACACTTCTAAAAACCATTACATTCACCATTACTGCCGTGCGCTGCTCTGTGACGTCTCCTTCTGTTATCCGCGCATGCGGGTCGCTTTACGGCCTTGAACCGTTCAGACAGAGGAAGCCTGATGGCGGTCACGTTTAATATTAGTGCGAACGGCCACCTCAAAAAAAAAAATCCGATTTCAGCAAAAAATCGGAAAGACCTGCAGTGTGAACGTAGGTGTGTCCCTTGCCCTACACACCTGCATCAAATGCAGTCTAGCTCTGAGGAGCTCATACTGGAGTCAGGTGTGTTGTAGCAGAGATGCCTGAATCATCTCTTCTCTTTTAACAACTGAGAATACTAAACGCTCGCATAACAAGTTTTAGAGGTTCGGTTTTAAAAGGAAAAAAAAAACTGTTTTCAGATTTGTTTTTTTTTTCTAATTTAGGGGACCAGTGTGCTCAACTTAGTTATTTATGATCATCTCTAGTCCATCCCTTGCCTTAGTGAACACAGACCCTCCCACACACACAGTGGGAGACTGCAGGTTTTTTGTGATGCCGTAAGTAGTTTACTTTGACAGAATTACAGTTGGTACCAGATAGGTAGATGATTGGGTGTAGTGAAAAACTATATTAAATCTCAACTTTAACACAGTAGGAGACAGATTGTGGTTTCAGTGTCCCTGCTAGAGAGATCTAACCCCGCCTTGCAGAGGCGTTCACATCTCATAAATCTTTTTGCATTTTGTTGTGTAACTAACTTAAACCTGGGGTTTTATGTGATAAACAAAGGGTGGTTGTGTTTAACCTTCTGTACTCTGATATATTTCAAATCCAGTGCAACCAATTGTCTGGAGAGTCCATCTTAAAGGGACTCTGTGTAATGAGAGCAGTTTTGTGAAGACCTCAGAGCTTTGTTAAAGATTGTTAGTTGATAAAGAGCATCACCGAGACCAAGGAATCCACAAACAAGAAGGGAGGCGTGCATTTGTAATCCGCCCCCTGAGTTGATACTTCCAGCTGCAAGGCTCTGCCAGTTTCTATCTGCAGACTGACATTTGTAGACATTCTTCTTTCCAAGAAGTGGTTCCGGCTCGGCCAGATTGGATGGGTTTCTATTCTGAACTCTGGCATTGGATTCACAAGCGGACTTTGAATGGGCCATTCCAACACAGGAGTTGACTTTAAATAAAACCTGTTCCATTGTGGTTGTGGTTATGGAGCTGCCATCTTCCTCTGTGGGTGTGTGTGTGTGTGTGTGTGTGTGTGTGTGTGTGTGTGTGTGTGTGGGGGGGGGGGGGGGGGGGGGTTAGGGTGATGAGCAGTGTTAGCTTTTGAACTAATGCCAGGGTATGCCTGTAGGCCAGAAACTCCCCCGCATGGTTTGGTTCTGTTTATGGTTTTCTGTCGAACATGGTTTGAACAGGTCATAGTACCTCTATAAGGCTCTGGCCCTGTATTACATCACTATCTCCTCCTTTGTGGCACAAGTTCTTTTAAGTTCTGTCCAAACAGGAGTTCTAACAAGTTTGCCCCAGTTACAGCTTCTATAGAGACGCTTCATCCAGATTACAAAGAATTGGAGTCCTCCGGAGAGTCAGTGGCATCAGAAAAGTTCACTGCCGAGATCTCTTTGTAAAATATTGTTCTTTCCTTCTGAGAAGCTCTCTGCGACGAGGCCGGCTTCACCTCAGACACTACTGCAGTCTGAGGTGGTTTTTGGCGTGCTGAATCTGTAAAAGGTGCTAATATAGGTAGATGACGCTGATTTGTTCTAAAATCAAGCAAACTGTAACTCTGCCACCGTGCTCTGGTTCTGCCTCTGCGTCCGTGTGGATGAGCGTTGTTGTTGATGAGCTTCCGTTGATTTCCTCCATGATTAACTTCACCTTTTTAATCCGGGATGCGTCCGGCGTGAGAAACGACCAGAGCTACGACTGATGAAGCAGCAGCTTGTTTGTAGCGCTGGATCTGATCAAATCGGTCCTCATTTAGATGCTGTCAGAAGCACAGATGCAGCTCGTACGTCTTCCTCAGCCCTCTCTCCCGGCCCCATCTCTTAAACATTTCATAAATAAGGGGCTGCTTTTCTATTCTCAGTCTTGTGATGATCTAAAGAGTTTATTAATACGCCGCTGTCACGAGCGGTGTTTGTCTAAAACTAATGTTTTCATTTCTAAAGAACAAAGCAATGGCCGCTTCTGACATATGTTGTCTTTGTGCTTTTTCCCCCAGGGAGCCATTCCAGAGTACGACGTTTGCCCTAAAGACAACCCTTCATTTGTGTGCAATAAGAAAACCAGCTGCAAGAGCTGCTCTGTGGACCAAAACTGCCAGTGGGATAATCGCAACCAAGAGTGTATCTCGCTGCCAGGTAGCTCTAATCTGAGGTTCCCTTCGTTTGATAAATTGGCATCATAGCCTAAAAGCCAGTACATGTCCAGGTAAAAAGAAAGTACACACAACTCTTTAGGGTTTAACCAGTGGTGGGCACAGTCGTGGTAATCCGCAAACGGGTAATTGCGGGACTAACTTTTCATTCAGCGCATCATCGTTCTCGCTAAATTAGGAGACGGTTTGCGGACCGGTTAGTCTCCATTATAAAGGTTTTGATACCCATCAGTACGCTAACAACGTGCCTGTCCTGTTTCCTCTTACTTTTCCTCTTCTTGTTATGATGCAGCCTTAATATTGTCGGCTCCCAGCGCTCAACAACAGAGACGCCGGTGTCTGCTGCTGTGACGTCTTCTGTTATCTGCACACCCTGGTCGCTTTGGAGTCTTGAACCTTTCAGACAGAAATCTGGATTGGTGGGCTTTTGGGTCGCCATGTGGCTCAGCTGGACTCATTTATTTTTATTTTATTTTTCCAACATTTCTGTGCAAAAAATAAATAAAAATACTGTTTACAAGTGGCCTTTGTATTACAGCGTGGTGGGTTGCCTGTTTGGCTCGTTTTGGGAATGTTTGTTTGCATAGAGCTGGTTGGTTGTTTCTCTCACAAGAACCGGCAACACTGGCTTCCTCCAGCACCCACACCGTTTTTTTCTTTTTTGCCGTGGCCGTGAGCCATGATCAATTGCATGTAGCGGAAACCCTGAACTTTTAACAGGCTGGTGGAATTGAATTTGGACCTCATGGGCTTTTGCATTTTCTCTAAGCATTGCTCAGTCTGATCTGGTGCTAAATCTACTGGGAGACAACGCCTCTGTTGTGTTAATGCATATAGGAATCAAAAATGCCATATTTAATTAATTCCTCTCTCACCAATGGTGGACTTCACATTGTCTAGAAATGGATTTATGAGGCCCCTTGGATTGCTGGGTAGCTGTTTAAAGGAACTATACGCGGTACTGCACAAATTTGAACTGCGAGGGAGGGCTTGAACAAGTTTTTTTTTTTTTTTTTTTCCCCCCCAATGAGAAACCCTTCCTGGTCCCTCCTTTCAGTCGACATGCACGAGACTAAAAACACGCCTCAAGCTCATGCACAATCCTCCGGACGACACAAGGCTTCATCGAGGGACTTTTCTTTCTTTTTCTTTGACATAAATAGCTGCGTCTCGGGTAAACGATGCTCCCTATGTGAATGGTCAACACTTGCATGCATGCTGTGCTGTTCTTTCCAATTTTATTTATATAGCGCCAATTCACAACCTGTCATCTTTCCAAAGTCAAATTCAATCAGATTAAACAGATTGGTCAAAAAGTTTCCAATCCAAGGAAACCAAGCAGAATGCATCAAGGCTTGACAAGCAGCATTCACTCCTCCAGAAAGAGCGTAGAGCCACAGGGACAGACGTCTGCATTGTCGATGGCTTTGCAGCAATCCCTCATACTGAGCATGCATCAAGTGACAGTGGAGAGGAAAACTCCCCTTTAACAGGAAGGAAAACCTCTAGCAGAACCAGACTCGGTGTGAACAGTCATTTGCCTCGACCCACTGGGGGAGAGAGAAGATGGAGCAGGAGGAGCTGCTGCTTGGCAATGGCTTCGCTCCTCGTGGGAAAGTCATCCTGGGTTGACCCTATTTCGCTGCTCATTGGTACTTAAAAAAAAAAAGCTTGACTCCCTCGATCACGCAGTCAATTGTTATCAGATGACATCTTTTAACTCATAATACATTGCATACATTTTTTTTTCTTAACTAGTCAAAAATAAATTCAGGTATTGTTCCTTTGAAGTCTGAATCAATGTTTGCCCTAATGAGTAAAACCTTAGAATTAAAAGAGTGTGTGCACTTTCTTTTTGACAGACTCTTTCTGGGAGTTTAAAGAATTTAAAAGCACCACCTTGTGACTGTTTTTTTTGTTTTTGTTTGTTTGGGTGTGACGCTTGGACTTAAAACCTGCAGCTTGACCTATGATTTAAACCGGGTAAATGGATGTTAATTCAATTTTATTTATATAGCGCCAATTCATGAAACATGTCATCTCAAGGCACTTTACAAAGTCACATCAATCAGATTATACAGATTGGTCAAACATTTCCTATATAAGGGAACCAGTTGATTGCATCAAAGTCCCGACAAGCAGCATTCACTCCTGGAGAAGCGTAGAGCTACAGGGAGAGTCGTCTGCATTGTCCATGGCTTTGCAGCAATCCCTCATACTGAGCAAGCATGAAGCGACAGTGGGAAGAAAAACCACCCATTAACGGGAAGGAAAACCTCTAGCAGAACCAGGTTTAGTATGAACGGTCATCTGCCTCGACCGACTGGGGGTTACAGAAGACAGAGCAGAGACACAACAAGACAGACAAACAAGCACAGAAGCACACATTGATCCAGTAATCTGTTCTACATTAGATGGTAGTAGCGGGTGAGCCGTCTTCTCTGGATGATTTCACAGTTAACAGAACGCCAGACCAGGTGTACCTACTATGAAGAAAAAAGAGAGAACAAAAAGTTAAAAGCTGAATGACAACAGTCATTTCAATGTAATGCAAAACTGGAGAACAGTAGAACTCAGTAGAGTGAGAAAAATAGGCCCTGATGTCCTCCAGTAGCCTGAGCCTCTAGCAGCATAACTATAGAGGTAGCTCAGGGTAACATGAGCCATGTTACTCGTTCCTTTATCAGCTCCTAACTTCCACTTGATATCATGCCTCTTTCCCAGTACCCCCCCACAGTTCAGCATCTTTTCTGTCTGCTCCAGAGAACGTGTGCGGCGAAACCTGGCACCTCGTGGGCAACTCTTGCCTGAAGTTCAACACGACCAGCGAGTCCTACGATTACGCCAAGCTAGCCTGCAGGAACCACAATGCCGTCCTGGCCTCCCTCACCACACAGAAGAAGGTGGACTTTGTCCTGAAGGAGCTGCAGATCATGAATGTCATGGTAAGGCCCCTCGATAATCATTGGATTAGGGAGATGTCCACTGATGGCACACAAGTGAGAGAAAAGCTGATCTCAGCTTCACTTCGGTGAAAGACTAAAGAACAATGGCTGAACTTGGCAGTGTGTGATTGATTCCTCATGTTGAATCAGAGTTGCTTCAACAAGAGAAAACCCACGTCCATATAAAACAAACATTTTCTTGTCTAGTCTTTCTATTTGTACTTGTACTAGTGGGGTGCTTTTTTTAACATTTGCCCTCAGGTATGTTTTTATTTTTTTATTTTTTTTTGGTAAGCATGAAACAAAGTTTCAAATGAACAGATATTTCCCTCAAGAGCTCAGACATGTTTTATTTGCTCAGTTAGAGTGAAAACCCAGAAATCACAGCCAACAGCTGACCAGTCATTCATGAAGCCATGCAGATCATCAATTACAGTTCTTGGTGTATTTTTAGCTCTCCTGCTTTACTTCTAATTTCTGTTTCTGTTCTTTGTGTTTAGGTTTATAGACTACTCAGCCTTTTGAAAATGACAAATACAAACACCTTTTTTCTGTGATGGACCACCACAAAGTAGCTCATTATTATACAGTAGAAGAAAAGGGAAAGTTGGTTTCCAAAAAGCTTTATAAATATGAATAAGAAATGTTTGGGGTTCATTTGTGTCCAGCCCCCTCTAGTCGGTGCCTTTTCTGCAACTATGACCTTTCACCCTTGCACATGATCGCAAAGCTACCGTTTTTGTCCACTGTTCTTCATAAAATATCTGAAACTCCGTCAGATTAGATGGAGAACATCTGTGAACGGTAATTCCCACGGCTTCAGTTGGATTGAAATCTGCACTATTTAGCTCTGACCAACGTCTTTGTCCCTTCTGCTTTCACCAGGGCAGAGGACTTTCTTGCCCAGGATTGCTGCGCTCCCTCCATGGCTTGGAGGCAAATCTTTAAATGGGACTTCTGATGACTTCCTATCTTTTTGCCAATCTTTCATTCCGTTTAACAGATTTCTGACGTGAGCAACAGCTAGTTGCCCTACACACAGCTGTAGATTTCTGGATCTCCTCCAGAGGTACCATGGGCCTCTTGGCTGCTCTCTGGTTTTATGCCCTTCTTGCGCATCCTGTCAGTTTAGGCGGCTGCTTTGTAATTCAGCCGTGATCTCTCCATTCTGCAGCACTAGATTGAGAAGTGATCCTTGTTTTATTACCTAACCCTGCTTTACAGTTCTCCACAACTTTACCCCAGTCCTGTCTGCTGTCTCCTTGGCCTGCTTGGTGTCATCTGTTCTCCGTTCTCCTACACACTTTTTGACTAATTACCGTAAGTGTTTACTAAAGACTGTTGGATGCACCGGATTTTTTTGGGTTTTTGCCGTAATGGAGGCTGAATATTAATGTACGCTATGCTTTTTAGATTTCATTTTTTTTAAAGTGGTAAAAGTTTATCACGTAAATTTTCATTATTGCTATTTGTGACTGACGTGATGAAATGCGCAAGCCAGGCGTGTCGAGGCATTACCGTACTTCCTTCACTCACTGACGCAGGACTTCAATGAATTTATTCCAATTTCCTTCCACTGCTAACAAGCAATGGCCAGGATCGGCAGAAGCATTAGACAGGAGCCCAGAAAAATGTGCAGTGGTTATTTTGTCGGGCTCACCGGAGTGTTTGTGCCGGAGTTGAGCGTCACATGAGCACGAAGGTGGTGGAAAAGCCTCCTTCTGTGTGATGTTGACATGAGCTGTTCCAAGGATTTTCTGACAGGATCAATCAATCCAACCACTGGAATTACACGTCAGCGCTGCAGTAATTTGTCTCCCTGAGAAAGACTCAGCTCTCTTTAACACTGCAACACATCTGTGGACCAGACATGGGTTTCAGTGTGTGAGCCCTTCAAGTCAAGTGAAATAAAGCTGCCATGTTGCAGCTAAGATGAAAGCCCAGATAAATGACTGCTCTGATCGTTTTTTTTTTCCCTTCTCCTTTAGCAACCAGGGTAATGTTGTTTTCAGAAACAAAAAGAAGATGGTTGTCACATTGTTTCTGAGTTTTTGCTCAATTATTGCATTGATCTTCTGCTTGGGGGGAGGCTGCCACCATGACGTGAACCTTTTCTGACATCATGGTGGCAGCCTCCCGCCCTCCCAGTTTTTTTTTTTTGTTTTTTTTTTTCTGTCTTCTATCATGAATGGTGATTAGCAAATGAATGGACAGAAAAAATAAAAGCGGAATGCGTGAGAAAATCTTTGTTTTCGCTCGGTGCATCAGTACAAGACCACAATGACTCCCTGGGTGGGACTGAGGAAGATCAACGTGTCCTACTGGTGCTGGGAGGACATGTCGCCCTTCACCAACACCACGCTGCAGTGGCTGCCCGGCGAGCCGAGCGACGCTGGATTTTGTGGCTACCTGGCTGAGCCGGCCTCCAGTGGACTGAAAGCCCAGTCCTGCATCAACCCAGTGAATGGCAGCTTGTGCGAGCGAGCCGGTAAGCCTTCCAAACACCTTCCCCCCCCAGTACGGTCTGTTCTCAGACACATTTTTGTCACAGAAACCTGGCTTGATTTTAGAGGATGGACTGATTCAAAGTAGTGCGTGGTTATGAAGCTGGAGGGAAGATCATGGGTGGTTTTCAACATTTTTCCAAATCAAAGTCTGAAGAGTGACGTACGTTTGTATTCAACCCCCTGAGTGAACAGTTTGTATGCCTGCCTGTAGGGCTGTACTTTGACGTGACCATTCCAACTACTGAGCATCCTTTTAATCTAAATCTTTCCATTCCAGCGGGATGGAGGTCCTCCACCTCCGTATCAAGACTCTGGCATTCTCTAACAGGCTTTGAATTTAGCTTCCCCCATCTTCCCATCAACTTGTCCCAGCTTCCCTGGGAGTTTCAAAATGAAAACAGTCCTATAGCATGATGCTGCCAACACCATGTGTTATCATTATTCCTTCATCCCGCAAATATGCACTACTTTGTGCTGTTGTAATGCATAAAATCCTACTAAAATGACTGTGTGTGTGTCGGGTGGGGGGTAATTCAGCATCCGCTTTTGCAGAGGAGATAATTTCGGTCTCAGATCGGCTTCCCTGTTTAAATCTTTCCTTTCATATCTTCTTCTCTCAGCAAACCATAGTGCCAAGCAGTGCAAGACCCCCTGTGCCATGCGGACCACCTGCAGCGAGTGCACCAGCGGCACCTCGGAGTGCATGTGGTGCAGCAACATGAAGCAGTGTGTCGACTCGAACGCCTACGTGGCCTCCTTCCCGTTTGGCCAGTGCATGGAGTGGTACACCATGAGCAACTGTCCACGTAAGACCCCGGTTTGTCTTGCCTCAATACTGGCCTCGTTGGCCTCAGTCGCACTGCAAAGTGGAAATGACAGAAACGTTCAGTCCTAAAATAGTTTCACGTAATGTATAATGCAACAATGTGACTTATGCTGGTAATCCCCTCTAATCTCCTCTGCTACACAGAGCATTACTTATTCACAATCAACACAAGATTTAAGATGCATTTCACTGCTAATTTTGGCACTTTGTGATAGAACCCAAATATGGTTGCGGCTGTTAAAACATCTTGGTTGAATCATGTATAGGCATTGGGAAACAAATTAGGATACTCTGCAAAAGCCTGAGATACAGGCTGAAATACAGAGAAATTCAAGTAATAATAAAACATTTCAAACCAGAAACAGACCTTTTAAAAATGTATGCAAAAATGCAATTTAGAAAAACTGCATTTGGCGATGGGGAAAGAATTAGGACACCCCTGCATCTATTCCCCTCTAAAAAAAAATAAGAGGTGTATCATATCAGGACATGTTGGGTGAGAGTGAACACCTTGGTAGACACTCGCCTGGATTGCGTTCGGTGTGAACGTACAGGAAGGGAGTTTACAAGTGAAAGGCGTTCAGAACATCTGCCAACGTGCAAAAGGTTGTCCAAGCAGATGCACCCTGAGAGGAGACTGCTAGATGCTTAGAGACGTTTCTGATAACCCACGTCTTGTGACCTATAGCGTGGTTTAGGTGTTTAATTCTTTTCCCTCACTTTGCCAGAGGTAAAATACGAGGTGAGACATTGATATGTAATCATTTCGTAATAAAGAACCGAACATTTAATGTGATGTCCTGATTTTTTTTTTTTCACACTACTGGATGAATCTCTGAGGCTATTTCAGTGCTTAAAAACAGCTGAAGGGCATCATTTTAGGTTGCAGTGGTCTAGCATCTTAAAGATTTGGGATGTTTTTTAGTAGTGGATCCAATTAGACCCTGACCTTCAGCAGGTTACGTAGTAATTAATATTTTTTATGATAGTTTGATGGCTCTGTTTTTAAGATGAATAATGTTTTTGTTTTTTTTTGTTTAAGGAAAGACATGCAAGACTGTTGCTTGTACCTTTAAGGGGCGCTCTGCTGTGTTTTGTTGCAGCTGAAAACTGTTCCGGCTACAGAACATGTGGTCAGTGTTTGGACCAGCCAGGCTGCGGCTGGTGCACGGACCCCAGCAACACAGGAAAAGGCCAGTGCATCGAGGGTTCCTATCGAGGGCCCTTCCAGACATTGGTGCCGGCGCCGTCCACCCTGCCCGGTCTGCCTGCCAGTCCCCAGCCTTCTCTAAACTCCAGCATGTGCCCAAGTGAAGGCAAATATAACTGGTCCTTTATTCACTGCCCAGGTAGGACTGCTGCACACTGTCTCCACTTTTATTGGATCTTTGATATACGTTACCCTTTTTCTGAAGTTTCAAAATGACAGGTTTTCTTTCAAGGTGCCTTTTTCCTTTTTTAATTTTTTTATGTGCTTAGGCATTTTAATTTCTAACATTTAGACATCAGACATTAGCTTTTAGAGTTTTTAACAGCCAATAAAACAGTTCATTAACAAATTGTGCCCGTATTCAGTATCCTAAAACTAAAAGTAGCTCTTAGTGCGTTTGTGTTTTGTTTCTTGTCCTCTGAACCAATCACAGCTCTTAGAAGGCATCATCACACCTAGTAATGGGTTCAACCACACCTCCTCACTAAGATAAAATGTATAAGCTAGGACTCCTAGGTCGGAATATTTAGGTAAATATAGGAACCCTCTGAGAGGACTCTGAGGATTTTTGTGAATACGGGCACTGTTTTTATTCTTTATCCTTTCTTTTTGGTTTAGTTCTAGGAACTAAAGACCAGCAGCTGAATGCAAACCTGGTGCAACAAAGACTCGGTCGAGTCTTTTTACCACCAACATCTTTGTTACATTGGTTTTAGATTCTCAGCAGCTTTTAGGATTTTTCTCACTTGTTAGTTTCTTGAAAAAGTATTCACACAAATTTAACCTGCTTTAAATTTTGTCACGCAACCGCAAGCTTGACTGTGCTTGGCAGGGATAGTGCATGCATGTAAGGTGGAAGAAAAATGATGCATGGTTTTTTGCCAATATAGTTTTGGATCTTGTTTGTCACCTAAGTTTGCTTTAAACTTCTCCCTGAGCTCTTTTTTTCCACTAATGCTCTCTAACAAACCTCTGAGGCCTTAACACAGCATCTGGATTCATCCTGAGATTAAACGACTCGCGGCGTTGGCAGCATCATGCTGTCAGGAAGCTGCTGCAACCGACCTTTTCTGTCCTCTTCAGAATTGTGCTGGACTTTATGTCAGCCTTCTCCCATAAAATCCCAGGAAAAAGCATTAAAGTCGGCGTGTTGTAACCTGACAAAATGTCAAAGTTTATGGGTGTGAATGCTTGTGCAAGGCACTGTAAAGCTGAAACCCGCCGGGCCACGATCATTTTTAGCATCATTTGCTCCATGAGAGCCACAGCTTTGACAGACAGCCCCATACCGCTACAGCTCCCCCCCTAAACATTGTTGTCTGTGTTTGCAAATGAGCTTACAGATCCATCCATGTTTTGCCCCGGGGCTGTTTATCGCAAAAACCTTTTTATTTCGTTTTTCTCCATTCCTCCAGGGATTGTGTGTGTGTGTAGTGTGTGACATTAATGCAGTATGTGCTTTGTTTACTCCTTGCCAGCCTGTCAGTGTAATGGTCACAGTCAGTGTGTCAACGAGAGCGTGTGCGAAAAGTGCGAGGACCTGACAAGCGGCCGACACTGCGAGAGCTGCATCTCCGGCTTCTACGGAGATCCGACCAACGGGGGCAGCTGCCAGCGTAAGTATCCGCGGGCTATTCAGGGCGGCGCCCAATCAGCCCGCCGCTTCTCCTGCGCGCGCCTTCGTTTAACGCGTCGCTATTTTTTTTCAGTTCATTTTTATGTCCGCTGCGTTTCTGAGTCCTGGCTGCTCCCTGAAACCTCCCGCTGGGATATTAAAGATTTACTTCCTTTACAGCTGATGCTGACAGTCAGTCAATCAGGCCATAAATCAATCGTTTAGTGTTTGGACAGCCTAATTTAGCTTTCTGGTATGTTGCAGCTACAGTGCATGTTGTGTAGTCTTTTTCAGTCTCCTGCCTAATTTAGTTACAAGGGTCTGAATCAGCGACACTTAATCAGTGACACCAGGCTGTTGAAATGCACTATTCTTCCATTGTTACTGTGATGCATTCTTTGGTTGTATTTTGTTTTTAAATGTGACAAGTGTGCTGAAATATGTTTTCATATCAAGACAAAGCCACATAGAAGAGTTTGTGGTAAAAAGTACGTTTATTTCCTATAAATTTTAAGAGTTGATGTTTTGAAACACAAGTCTCCTTGACGTTCCCAGCCCTAAAAGCCGATCTTAAAATGAACTATTTGAGATTCCAGCTGGACTCCGACCTAGTTTGGAATTTCCTTCAGATATTTTCCGTGCTCGGATATGTTTGGAAAATACTTTTATCCCTGAGCCCTTCATGAAATGCAGCACCCATCCATTAATCCATGCACACGTCAGTTTTTATGTTCTTCATTCATGCGTCAGTCTGTTTAGAAAATCATTCGCCTGCTCGTCCGTCCCTCCGTCCGTCCGTCCTTCCATCCGTATTCCTGTCCAGTCGGTTTTTGCTCACCCTTCCACATTTTAACCTGAGGAATATGTGCTGCTAATCGAATGCATTTAAATAAAAACGAGTCTTCAGCAAGTCTGAGCATCTATATTAAAACTGGCTTTAGCACTTTGCAGGTCTGGAATCTGTGTTACCGCAACGCTATGAAGGACAGACATCAGCAACGAGTCGTTTTTGCTGACAAGCTGGGAAGGGTAATAAGGTCATTTCTAAACTACATGGACTAAATCATTCTACAGAGAGAGAGATTATATGTAACCGAAAACATTCAAGGCACAAAAAGCGGGACTTCCAGCTAGTTCACCCTGAAGTCAGATCATGTAAAGTTTGTACCGAATGTAGGATTTGTGTAAATAAAACCTTTGGACGGGCCAGACCAAAGCAGAGATGCTGCGAGGAATAGCATTCTGCAGTAGGATAAGCTTGAGTTTCCAAGTAATAACAAGTTAAAAGAAAATGATCTAATTTTATTCAAGATTAGCTGTAACAGTTTCTACTGCTGATAAAATCTTAACAAATTGGTTATTACAGTTAGAATAATTATCAGTAACTTCAGTTATCTTGCATTTTGATACCTAAACATAACCACAGATGTAGAATAAGCGCCTGCTCTACTTAGTGCTAGTTACGAAAAACTTACCAATAAATTATTAATATATCATATCACACCTTTTAGCAGCTTATGGAGTGGAACGAGGACGGCGTGTGGGTTAGGGTTAATGGTCGGGCTGTCTGCTTTCCTGGAGTTGTCTGTTTAACATATAATTTTTAAACAATCTTTGCTTCATAAGAGTGGATAGACGACCTTCCACGACCTTGGGCGGTTTCCCCACAGAGGCTGGAAATGTGTCCAAACAGACAAAATTATCTTTCTTGTTGAGGAGGACATGGTGTCTGTGGAGGAAGGTTGGAGCGGCTGTGGCTCTTTCGTTGACATCTCAGTCATTAAAGGAGCTTACATCGTCGTGGGGGTGCATGATAAAATAGTTTTGTGGCTTTTAACCTGTAACTGTTTAAAACCTTTGCTCAGCTTGAGCCAGCTAATATGACGACGTGTAGTTCAGGAACTATACTGTAACCACTGGACCTAGGCACCTCTGCAGTCAAAGACGTGGCTGTGAACGCCTCTTTTCAGGCCAAGTGTGGCGGAAATGAACACCGTGCCAAACAGGACGTCCAAAAAGCACAGATAAATACAGATGGACTTAAAGATGTAGACCAGATCTCCACCTGAGTCACTGCATGTGGACGATTTTGGTTCAGACCAGGTTTGTTTTTCCGAGAGGTCACATTTGGAAGTGAAACGCTTCCTGATATAAACGGCAGATGAGATCCTGATTGGTGAGCGTTGTGGAAGAAGAATGAAGCCTTCTTTATAATTGTTCCTGTCTTTCCTTCAGCTTGTAAGTGTAATGGCCACGCCAGCATGTGCAACCCCAACAATGGCAAGTGCTTCTGCACCACCAAAGGCATCAAAGGAGACAGATGCCACATGTAAGTTTCCCTTTTTTCCTCCTTTCTCTTTGTGCTTCGAGCTTTTAAACTGTAATATTATAGTACGGAATTATATCTCCATTATACATTTATTTATTCATGTCTGATAGATGTCTTGCTTGTGACAGCCGTTCGGCGCTGTGCAGCGAGGTTGGGAATCCATGTTTAATGAACCCTGGATTGAGCTTGACAAATGGCAAAAAAGCAACTTTACTATAGCGCCTTGTAAAAGTTTTCGTTCTTACCCCTTGATTTTCTTCATTCTTATGCTAAAACCCCAAGCTTTCATGTATTCCTGTTTTTAGGATTTAATGTTACAGACCGACACAATGTAGCTTATAACTAAAGTGGAATGAAAAGGACGCACGGTTTTAAAGTTGTTTTGCAAGTGGAAATCTGAAAAGTGTGGCTTGTGTTTTGCATTCTGCTCTTTTTTAGTCTGACAGCCTTAAATAAAATGCACCCAATTCATAAACATCACAGACGGGCCACAGCAGCAGAGGACCAGACAGGTGCAGCCCCCGTCAGGATATTCAGGCTACAATTCAAACAAGCTCACCTAAATGGGACAATAACTGTTAGCTGGTCCGATCAGTCCTAATTTTAGCTGCAATTTCCAGATGGTAGGGTCAGAATTGGGTGTAAACAACACGAAGGCGTGACTGTAGCAACAGTTCAGGCTGCTTCTGCGGTGAAATGGGCGCGGGCCGTCTCAGTCGAATCGAGCACCTCAGGATATTTCAGATCGGGATTCTCACTGTGGATGCAAAGCTGACGAATATGTGGATTTTATTTTAATACAACCCAAAACAGCTGCCGACAAAAGCCATAGTCAGTCCCATTTGCATTTTGCCACCAGCCATGTGGAGGAAACAGCAGAGATGAGGAGGAAGGTGCTCTGATCAGACGGGGGGAGGGGGAATAGGGGGATGTTCTTGACCTGAATTCAAAATGATTTGTTCGAATAAAAGCCAACGTTGTGTCTAAAGCGTCACGAGCATGGCGTCAGAGACTGGAAAACTTGGTAGAGCCGATTGCAGGATGGATGGAGCTAAAACACAGGGCAATCCTGAAAGGAAAGCTGTAAGTTTAAACAGGAAAACCTGTGACGGCAGCTAACGGTGGTTCTGTAAACTATCAACTCGAACCTGAATGCAACCGTATGCAACCGTATGCAGCAGTTTCCAGATTTTAGCAAGCAATGAGAACCATGTTATCGTTTTCCTTCTACTTTGCAACACCGCACAACTTTGTGTTGGTCTTCCGCATATAATCCCAATACCATCCATTAAAGTTGGTGATTATAGCGTGGAAAAGTCACTATAGATATGTTTGCAGGGCGCTGCAGTTGAAGATTCAGCTGCTCTGCGCTCATGTTTAGGCTGGTGATACGATTTACAGACACTCCCTGGTTAGGCACAAGTAATCTGAGGGCTGTTTCACAAACCAAGACAGAGGATTCAGCCGGGATGTTCCAGATATCCTGGCTGAATTAAGCCTGGACTCGGTTTCACAAAAGCAGTAGCACATGACTTACCATGGTGATTTATTCTGTGCAGCTAGCCTGCTGCAGACCAGGCGACCAGCCAGGCTGGTGCCTTATCTGTTCAGTCAGCGGTCTCAAGAAAACAGAATCTGATCACTATCTGTGTTTAGGTATCGTTTTATTAGCCTGCATTAAAATATCACTGATGCACATTAATATTCAGTCAAGTACTGGAAGTATTTTAAAATTAGGTTGGTAGCCTAAACCGTTATTAACTTTCTTCTTTTCCTTGTGGGCATTGTTACTGTTGAGCTGTGTTTTTTGAAGACTGCTGTTCTGAGTTTGACAGGAAGGCCTTTAATAGACTATTGCATGTGTTGAGGGAACTAGATAAATGGAACTAGATAAATTGATAAAGCACTAAGTGTTTTCAATAAAGTCTAGTGTTACACCATTTTCCACAAAATTGTGCCACTCTAGGTGGCGCTGTTTTGCTGACTCCTCCAAACAAAACATATTTCCACTCAAGTGCACAAAATACGCAATCTCACAGCCCCAAAAGGAATTATAAAAACCATAAGGATCAGTCTCTTAACAACTGTTAATGGAAATATTATGTTATTTGATGCATTTTCTATCATGAATGGGTAATTTCATTGCATGTCAGATATCTTACATTAACTTATTTCAATTTATTTGAGTCTATGCTTGGTGTGTTAAATGCAAAACAATGATTATTATTAATAATTATGCCACTTAAAATCAAAGCGTCATGGCTCTATACCGCTCTGCTGCTTCAGGAGTTATGGAAGGGTCAGTAAAGCAGCGCCCTCTAGAGTCAGGATAAGGTAGATCAGAGAAAAGGGTTTAAAGTTGTTTTTGTTTTTTTACCTAGTAGCTCCAAACAAATATGTTTTCCTTTTATAATGGCAGACGTTTTTCCTTTCTTGATTCTGATGTGCTTCAGTTCCTCATAAGGCTCCATCAACAGATATTGCTTGTTCGGTTTGAAGATTGGCGGACGCAACTCTTTTGTAGCATCAGTGAATCTGTGATGGATCTCATGGGCTTTTGGAGACAGCCAGGGGCGGCCATTTTGCTGGATTACTTACACCTGGCTTGACATAGTCGCGTTTCCTGAGCCCGGACTGGGTTTTGTGAAATGGAGAAAGCCAGCGTGCTCTGATCACGCTATGTCGAGCCTGGCTTTAGCACTTACCCTGGATTTCCAAATTTCACTTTAGTGAAGCAGGCCTCTGGATTCAGGATTGGTTCCAACAATGTTGACAGTTTTTATTCTCCATGTTAACGTATGATGTTCTTTCAGTGTGTTCATTCACTAAAAAATACACTGAAAAATACTCCTAAAGTCTCTAATACAGTGTAGAGGCTTCAGTTAGAGCTGATCATAGTATTTTCAGCTCTTATCTTCCCTCCAGTCTTGGACGATTATAGAACTTAGAGGAAATCCATTGAATCCCACAGAAAAAGGAATGAATGAATGCTCGTTTATATGGAAATCATTTTTTCCTCTGCTCTACTTGCCTCCTATTTTAGCTGTAATTTCAGAAAGGTCAGATCAGAGACCTTAAGTTTAAGTAGCTTGAAGGATTTGCTTACTTTTATTAAAATAAAACAAAAAGAAGTTTTTTTAATTGTAGATCTAAGAAAAGTTGGACTAAACTACTTTAGATCAGAAACCCCCAAGGATTTACTTGACTTTTTTTTGTTAATGTAATGTTTTTTCTTTTCCTGTGTAATATTTCCCTCTGTAATGTTTTTCTGTTCATGTTGAATCGTTCTGTTACTGAAAAGAGCTATACAAATAAACTTGCCTTGCCTATGTCGGTGCCATTTTTGCAGGCTAAATGATCCCTATTCATTTCTGCCAGGTTCATTGTTTCCCTGCTCCTAACATTGTGATGTCAGTTTAGCAGACAGGAAACCACGCTCTTTTCTGCTCTCTCTCCGTTTGCTTCATGCTCTCTGTGCTCAACACCCACCTCCTATTTCCACTCACCTTTTCTCCACCTTTGTTTTTAAGGTGTGAAGTGGAAAGCCGTTACCAAGGCAACCCGCTCAAAGGGACATGCTACTGTAAGTGTTACTCTTGTTATCACCAGTCCTAAAGAAAACTCTTCTCTCATTCAAGTTGATGCAGACTCAGTTAATGGATTTTATAGTTAGAATGGCACAGCTATGATGGTAATGAGTTATTGTTTTTTGTATTATCATGATTATTTGTGTATATAGTTAGTTAATTTTACGTATTCATAATTCACATTTCACAATTTATAACTGAGGATTAATTTAGATATGATTAACAATGAATGTAATTTTGTATGAAAAATTCCTTTTTATAATTCTTTTTGCAATATTTTTATGGATCTTTTGATCTAAGATGTCAGCTGTTTTCTCACTATTCATTCCTCAGATCCACACCCTTACTGGATAGATCTTAAAGAAGAGTTTTTTTTTTTGCCACAGTAATCTTGGAGTAAGAAATCTGGTGTCGTCACGGTTTTTGGACCAGGCTGGAATGGGCTTTAGACGCTGTCAGAGATTAATGAGCAGGAGTTGCTGTTATCACTGGAATTAAAACGAAGTGCCGAAACAATTCCCTGACTGATTGGCAAGTCAATGAAAAGCAGCCAAGAGAAAGTTTGAAACCCCGCCCGCTGTGAACGTGGCCTGCCTTTTCCTGTGTTCGGCCTATTTTAAAATTCACTGGAGCGGGAACAACGAGGAAATTAATTGGTTAGTTAAACAGCAGATAATGAAACAGCAGTCGTTTTGATTATCCAGCCTAGTGATCAATTTAACGATTCAATTTAGAATGAAGTTCTTTGGGCTTTCTTCGGTCGGGTCGCACGTCGAGCAGTTTAGCGTCTGGTTACACTTCAGATGCGTCGCCTGTGGGAGTGACCACGGCTGCGGGGGAGCGTCCGCACTAGATTAGCAAACACAGATCATTGCAGTGATTTCTAAAGCAGTCCAACAGAAGAACCCTTTGACCAATGACACAAACGGGCCTTTGAAGTTGGGGAGTGAATACTTTTGCAAAGCAATGTCTTAGTGTTCAACTAGTGGACAAACGGCCCGTTTTATTGGGATTTTATGTGATAGATAACTGGAGAGGAACAAAGAGAAAAGAAATTCGGCTGAGCATTTATGGCGTTCCCCTTCGTGTAATGATTTGTAAAAAGACTTTTTACTACAATTACAGCTTTATTTTAGCTTCTTCTTGTTTGCAAAGTAGATCAAGCTCTGTTAGACCGGACAGAGAGTGTCATTGAAGTCTTTTCACCAATTTCATCTTTTCATCAATTGTATTTACATCTAGACTTTGACTAGGCCATTCATACATATCATACATTGATTCAATCTAAACTTGTCTGTAGCAGCTTCGGCTGTATGTTTAGATTGATTGTTTTGCCTTTTGGCACTTTAGATTTTCCTCCGGGATTTCCTTGTGTTTAGCTCCGTCCATCTCCCCATCAACTGTGACCAGCTTCCCAGTTCCTGCTGAATGAGCCCAGCAGCACCATGTTTCTTACGTTTGCCATGTCCCTTACAATGGAGTTAATTTAATCCATTCTGACTGGACAGCATGAAGCAGCAAATAAGTCATGGGATTCACTTAAATGCAGTGTTTCTTTTCTTTTTTTACTACTTTAACGCTTGAGAAGGCGTCCCCAAAGGCATGAGGAGCAAACTGAGTTGCAACTTGAGCATAAAAGCTTTACTACAAGCAAGAGCGTCATCATTTGATGGCATACCAAATACGTTTCTCACCTTCTTTTAGGTCATACAGTTGCAGATTATATTGGAACTTTTAGTTGACTCTATGGACTCTTTTAAGAAGCAGTTAAAAACTTAAACAGTTAAAGGCCTTTTGTTGCATTTTTTTTGTGATTTTATCTTATTTTTTAATATCTTATTTGTTGTTTTTATTAGATTTCTGTACAGCAATTGTTTTGTCAGTAAAAGGCGCTTAATAAATACACTTTACTTACTTAAAACTGAAGTCAGACATCAGCCCCACCATGTGCATTTAAAGAACTCGAATGGAGAGACAAAGGCTGCAGCAGCAGAATTTGGTCTGAAAGAGGTTTTACCCGTCGGAGGACAGACATATTTCTCGGTGGTAATTGTTATTTTTCTTGAAAGGTTCGAGCAGGATGAGATGTATCCCATATTTTTTGAAAACAGCAGCCGGTGTGGCTACACACTGACAAAGAAAATGGGTTTTCCTGTGCTGGTCAATAAAGCTGAAGAAAGGCTGGAAAATTGAATTCAGGGTTTCTAGATCACGAGAAGGGGGGGAAAAAATCCACAAACACGTAAAACAAAAAGGAAACCTTGGAGGATTTCTTTTACCCTCCAACATGTGGGTCACTCATTGACATTGGCTCTGTTGTTTTGATGTAGAAATGGTTTCATGACCTTTTGACGCACACAAAAAAATGCTCCAGAAAAAAGAAAAAAAAAATGGAAATGGAGAAATAATGGGGATCATTTCCCGCCTGGAGCGCTGTCTGAAAGCATGTTACTGTGCGACCTTCAAACCAGACTTGCTCTTCTCTCTTTGTCTCTCTCCAGACACGCTCCTCATCGACTACCAGTTCACCTTCAGCCTGTCGCAGGAGGACGACCGCTACTACACCGCCATCAACTTCGTGGCCACACCCGAGGAGGTATGTCAATCAGCAAACGTCCCACTGTCACTGCAGCTGTCCACTTCATAGGACTAAATATATAGCGTTAACAACCCCGTGAGTACAGGCGTGTTGTCACCAAACAGCCGTTTCTCTTAGAGCTTTCCTTTTTTGGCCTTGCCTGCAGTAGTGCATCAATGAATGCTCCAGGTTCCTGCTTTTACAGAGGTGCTCAGGATCACCTAACGAGTATTTCATAAGAGTTTCTCTGAAGACTGTAAAGCTGAAGAGTACGTCTGCATTTTTACTAGGTTTTTGTTCAAAAGACTGTAAATACAGCGCCTTACAGCAGAATCCAAGCATGCTGAGCTAACTTCCATGTATTTCAATAGGATTTTAGGTGATGGAAAAAAGGTTGTTCATGATTGTAAGCCAGACATGGTTTTCCTTCCACTTTACAAAGATTTTACAATTACATGTCTGAAACATATGGTGTGCACCTCTATTCAGAACCTGGAAGTCAATGCTTTTTGATAAAGTCCTTTGGGTTATGTCTCTACCTGCTCTCCACATGTAGAGACTTTGTCACATTTCTCAAAGTTGGTCAGATCTGGGGGAAGCCATCTTTAAACATGCGGTGTCTTTTCAAGACGTGCCACACATCAATTACATTTATGCCCAGACTTTGACTAGGCCAATCGAATAATTCGATATTGCTGTGCTGTAAACTATTCCGTTGTAGCTCTGGCTAGATGTTCCATGTTGTCCAGCTGAGAAGTGAACCTTTCCTCCAGTCTCAATTCTTTTGTGTTTTCTTTGATGTTTTCTTCCTGAAATTAGCTACATTAAGCTGTGAACCTGTTTCAGAATCATGCTGTCACCAACATTTTTTTTTTTTTTACCAAAGTGATCATGTGTTCAGTGTTTTGCACGCAGTTGTGCATCTGGAGCAGGAAGTTCACTTTCGGTTTAATTGGACCACAGCCCCTTCTTCCAAATTTGCTGGCTTTGCGCATGACGGTCTGCCACGAATATTGCTGCGCTGCGTCACACACGTGCGAACATTGTTTATACACTTGGCCATACGCTGGAGTTAAAAACGATTCCCAATTGACATTGTCTTGAGTTTTAACTTTATATTCTAATATGGTGTTTAAAAGAAGCTCGACTTCTTTCTGCCCACAAGATCAAACCTCCCGGCGGCGTGATTCATTCCTAACAGCAAGTTGTGGTTGAAGGTATCTGACATAAGTTTTAGTTTTTTTTGCGGTACACTGTTCCTATGAGTCTGCCGTATTTTAAAAAATACGCTCAGTGGCATATTTCTGCGAGCTGGTGTGCCAACTGAACCTTTCTAAAAAGCCTCCTTTGTGTATGGTATTATTTTTAAAACAGTATAGGGGAGATATTAGTTTTTTTTTAAAACCCTACTACGTGTGGACTAGGCCTCAGATATCACTTAATAAGAAATAATAATCATGATTCCGGAATAACTAATGCCCATGAAACTGTATGAAATACCAGTTTTGAACAGATTGACCTGTGAATGAAAAGATTAAAAAGTGAGGTCTTATCAGCAACTCCATATGCAGACAGATGTTTTCCCAGCTAATAGAAGCTTGTCCAGATCTGTATATTGCTTATTGAAATGTGCCAGATGGTTTTTCTCCCCTAATAAAGCTTTCACCAAAGTGTTGCAAGTGCTCAAACGCAATCCATTTGTCAGCTGAACAGGAGCAGAGATAATTACATTTCTAGAGGACGTTATATTTATCTGACTTAATTTATAATTTTAGGAGGTAATTAAAATTAAATTCTTGTCCTAGCTTTTAATGAAATGCATCAGTGCAATTAGGAATGAAGTTTTGCTTCTAAAACAAGTAAACAAGACCTACTGTTAAATAATTTCAAAATATATTGTTTATCATGTTTATTAGAGCTAAACAGCAGTTTTCATATTTATCCCCAGTGTTGAGTTTCAAAGAAATAGCACACCACTACTTGCGGGTGTGGGAATTATACCAGATTTTAACTAGAATGTTGTCATGTAAACATGTCGATGGAAACAAACTAAAGTCCCATTTTCAACGGATTGTTGTTGTGTAAACAGGACCTATCAACAAGAGGGATCATATTCCTTCCTGTTAAATCAAGAATAGAATTTAAAATGTTCCTTCTCATGTAGAAGGCCCTTAATAATCAAGCTCCATCATATATCAGAGATTTGACGACTATATATTTTCCTCAGAGAGCACTTCGCTTTAGCTATCAGGCTCCTCTCCTGTGGAACCAACTCCCAGTTTTGGTCTGTGAGGCAGACACCCTGTCTACTTTTAAGACTAATCTTAAAACTTTCCTTTTTGACAAAGCTTATAGTTAGAGTGGCTCAAGTTACCCTGAGCTACCTCTATAGTTATGCTGCTATAGGTTTAGGTTGCTGGAGGACATCAGGGTCTATTTTTCTCACTCTACTGAGTTCTCCTACTGTTCTCCAATTTGCATTGTTTGTTGTTAGTTCAACTTTTAACTTTTTGTTCTGTCATTTTTCTCTTCATAGTAAGTACACCTGGTCTGGTGTTCTGTTAGCTTCGACATTATCCAGGGGAGGTAGATCATCTGCCATTGCAGATGACCGTTCATACTGAACCTGGTTCTGCTGGAGGTTTTCCTCCCTGTTAAACGGGTGTTTTCCTCTCCACTGTCACTTGATGCATGCTCAGTATGAGGGATTGCTGCAAAGCCATCAACAATGCAGACGTCTCTCCCTGTGGCTCTACGCTTTTTCAGGAGGAGTGAATGCTGCTTGTCAAGCCTCGATGCAATCTGCTGGGTTTCCTTAGAGAGGAAACTTTTTGATCAATCTATATGATTTGATTGAGTTTGACTTTGGAAAGTGCCTTGAGATGAGATGTGTTGTGAATTGGCGCTATATAAATAAAATAGAATTGATATTGGTTTCTGTTACTTCGTATAGCTGGTTAGATAAACCCCAGCTTCCTTTTATTCTCAGACTTCTGCTTCTGTTGCATGTGTGTTTTTGTTTTAAAGAGATGCATATTATTGCGCATGCTTTTGTTTAACTGTGTTTCTACTCTGCCCGCAGCCAAACCGCGATCTAGACATGTTCATCAACGCCTCCAAGAACTTCAATCTGAACATTACCTGGGCCACGAGCTTCACTGGTACGTTTTACTTTTCACCACATATTTGTTGTACTGTAAAATGTTTTCTTTTTTGTTAGTAGGTCTGTTCTTTCTGACATCACTCCACCAACTTTGAGCCAATCATTCATACCTCCATATCACTCCCTTCTTCCACTGCTTCCTTTTCTATTCCATCTATCCTTGTGTCTTTCAGCAGGCACCCAGGCTGGAGAGGAGATTCCCATCGTCTCACGGAGCAACATCAAAGAGTTCAAAGACAGCTTCTCCAACGAGAACTTTGATTTCCGCAACAGCCCAAACATAACGTTCTTCGTCTACGTCAGCAACTTCACGTGGCCCATTAAGATCCAAGTAATGTTCTCACAACTTAACATCAGATTTGAATAAGTCAATTAATTTCAACGTTTCTTTAAAACTTTGCCTGCAGATATGATAATCAGTTATGTATTGAAAAGACTTTTTTTTTTTTTTACTGAGTCACATACATTAATGATACGGACAGATTCACACGTGCTACTTGGACTAGCTCAGCATCCATTCACATGTTTGCAAAGCCAAGCTGTTGAGCTCAATTATAACTGAGGCTTGTTGCTTTAAAGATATAAGACAGTTGAACTTATACCACCAGTCAAATGTTTGTACTCATCTTTCTCATTTAATGGATTATCTTTCTTTCTACACTGCAGACATAGTGAAGACATCATAACTAGGATTCAAATGTTTCTAGAATTGTATATTATACACAAAATTGTGAAATAACTCAAAACATCTATGTTTTTGCTTTTTCTAAAAACCCTCCTTTGTTTTGATTACTGCTTTGGTCACTCTTGGCCTTCTCTCTGTGAGCTTCATGAGGTTAGTCACCTGAAATGGTTTTCCAACAGTCTTGAAGGAGTTTCCAGAGGTAGTAATGAAAATAAAGACAAGCAATTCAATGAGACTGTCCAAAATTTTAGCTGGCAGTGTATGTTGCCTTAAGGACTGGAAGCAAAAAACGAAGAGTCGGAGGCTTGCTGTGAGTCAGCTTTACCCATGTATGAATAAGTCATATTCAGATAGAACTGGTGTGTGTTGTACCGTTTGAGGCTAACCTGGAAAGTCGTCCAACATAAATTCCAGCAGATCCGCTCCTTCAGGGCAGGGTGTGGGGATGTAGGTAAACTGGAAGGGGGTAAAAAGTTTCCCCATTTCTGTGTGCAGGACATTTTCAGCGTTGTTGGTTTTGCATCCTGGCAGCTGAAGTGAATACGACACCTTGTCTGCTGTCCTGGAAGCCGGCAGTGTGTGTTTATGTGGCTTAGCTACAATCAGTGGCGAACTTCAAGACCCCATCCAATGTGGATGATGGAGAGAAAACGGTCCCTCATCAGTGCTGTAGCTGTTGTGATGCGTATTAGATCCAGTATTTGCAGCAGGATCATAGGCTCCTTGGTTAGTTTTAAATTTTGCTGCATGGCTCTATTTTTGTGAATAAACTCCACATGCTTACTGTTACTTCATACTTTTACCCGTATGACTCAGGGAAGCGGCACAGAAACGGTACAGATGCATCAACGAACTGATTTCCTCTTGTGATAAACAGCTGGTCAAATCCCAAAGAATTGAACATTTTCATTGCATTAAATGCATTAAATAAAAACAACAACACACCTTTTTTGATCAACACGTCAACCAACCACATGTCGTTTAATGTACCTTTCAGATAAAGGTCAGCGACATATGGATAGACTTTTCATTCATTTTACTCAAAACCGTTCTCTATTGATCGATGCAGAGTGTGTAATTGAGTAAACTCCCTTAAAATGGTCTGTCATTGTAACAACATATGTTTTGAACTTTGGTATAATCTCACATTTATTTCAACTGCATTTATTCATACTTTTTTTTAAATGTTTGCTGCTTTATTCATTGTACTTAGAAAGCGTATACTAATAGTTGGTTTAGTTCTAGATTTTTCTTTTCCCTTGTCCCATTATGTAAAACATTCATCCATGATCTTCTTTCCTTCCACCTGCACTGAATAGTTCCTTTCTTGTTCAGAGCTCTGGACAAGCTGGAAAATAACGACATGTGACCACACAGAATTGAAACTGAGAGTTTGCCTGGTAGAGAATCTCTTTTCAAAGCTTAGCCCACAAATTTCGTTGTAGTGTTGAGGTCAGAGTATCCGTAATGGCATTCTAGAAGTTTTATGGTTTTCATAACTTGATCTAATCTATCCTATATTTGATTTTATGTCCTGCTAAATATAAATAGCTCAGATTAAACCAGAATTGGAGTTTATTGGACCATAACACCAATTTAAAAAGCTTTTTGTGTAGCTGTGATGTTCATACTAAGGTGTCCTAAACTTGTGAATCAGAACAATGTTGCTCTGTTGACCCAGTGGATGACGGCGCTAGCAGCCTGATGGGGTGTTGTGGGAGAGCAAGGCGCTCCTTGCTGTCCGTCCCAGCAGCGTGCCTCTCAGAACACTTCCATGAGGGATTTGACTGACCGTGCAGGCTCCTTCCCCCCCGTGCCCTCTCCTCCTTTATTGGGGGAAGAAAAAAAAAAAACCCAGTCCTGCCTCCATCTTCCATGGTCAGCCTTGTGAAGGATTCTGGTTCTGTCGGCGTGAAAACTCCAGCTACCGCCAGCCAGCTTCAGGAGGTCTCCATCGCAGCCCTGCAGCACAACGGCGAGCCGAGTCAAGTTAAGAGAGCATTTCCTCTTCTTATCCTGCTCTGATCCACCTCATCTCCTGTCTTGCTGGGTGGGATCATGTAGAAGATCACCCCCGTTCTTGAAACTAAAGAGCGCAGGTCAGCTGCCGTGTCATTCGCCTGCCTTGCGCTCGAGGAGTTTTTATCTTCGCCAGTGAGGTAAAACTCTCCACCTCTCTCCTCCTACCGCTGCTGCTCGTCTCACACCACTTTTCACCATTTTCTAACAGCTCTTCATTTTCTCCTTTCTTCCCCCCCGCCCTTTTTTTCTGCTCCTCTCGCCTTCAGCGATCGGCTGGATTTTGTGTGTGTGTAATCGTAGGTGGTGCGTCCTCCGGTGTTGGCACGCACAAATCGGAGTCTTGGAAAAGTGCTCATAAGCAGCGAGCTGAGAGAGCGAGGGCAAAGTGGAATGTTAAGTTGAAACACATGCTGCATTCAGAGGTGGCCGTGTGTGGAAGCTAAGCCCACTCTCCAGGCTTTAGTGGGCCACTGAGCAGAACTCCCTCTGCTTACTCTCCTCACACACCTACTCTGTTTGCTTTCACATGGTAGGAGGTTGTAAGAGCGCCGTTCGCAGCTCGCGTTTTTTTTTTTTTCCCAGATTGGTGACCAAACATGTCAACCAGTTTCATAATTCGCCGTTTATCTTGCAGCCGCTTTCTTCCAAGTTGGAAAATGTGGCGTTTTTCCAAAAATGAAACACGAGGTAGAATTTTTTCAATCTGTGTTGAGCAAATCAGACCATGAAAGCAAAATCAATTGCAGCGAAAATAGTGGGCCAAGAGTTCCTGTCTCCCCCCCCCCCCCCCCCGCTTCTTTTCTTTCCCGACGAAGAATAGATGTGAATTTAATGATGTTTGTAATTAAACACAAATCCCAGACTAATTACATTAAAGAGCTGTGATCTTCTGTTCTGTGCCTTAGTGAACATGTCATGATATGGTAGAGATTAGAACAGCCTCTAATTTGATACCCCGCTGTGGAGGAGCAGGAGCTGCAGCTATCAGCTGGCTGGGCTGCTCCCGGATCTGCGTGGAGCGTTTATCTGGGCTGCTCGTGGCTGCCTGGTGGTTCATAGCGATCTGAGAGGAGCGGAGAGGAGAGGTAGCAGGAGGTGAGCTTTTTATTACCAGGGCGCAGGAGAGGGAGAGCAAGCTCAACCCTAATTTGAAGAAAAAGAAATACTTTGTCTTAAATATATTGCCAAACAAGACGTAGATTAAAAATGCCCAAGAGCAAAAATTAGAGATGCAATTTTTCTGCCTTAATCCGTTTTCCAGATTTTGGTAAACAGAGGTGTTTCCCCACAGAATTTAAAACCCACGATAATAGTCATTGTGGATCTGCTTGGAGCATCTTATATTTATTATTAGCACAGTTGGCGTCGCTTTGCATCACTAAGACAGGAGTCTTGCTGTGCTTTTCTAGAAAAGGTAAACCTTTAAGCCAACTTTGTGATTTCCTGAAGGCTGCCCGCGTTTTCAAATCTAGCATGATCCATGACATACATGTTAAACATTTAAAGAAATAAAAACCTGGCAACTTCGCTCTGCTCTGTCTAGCCTTCTTGTTATCTGCTGAAAGTTGCTCTGTTGCTCTCTCTCCACCAACATGAATGACACTTTAGAAAGAGCAGCTGGGTTAATGTGCTTTTGGAGTGTGGGGGGGAGATTGGAACCCAGGAGCTCCTTGCTGCAAGGCCGCTGTTCGAATGATTTTATATGATCTCATCCATTTCATGAATTTTAGGACAGTGGAGTCTGGGCCAGTGAGGATGAACGACAGATGGATATTACAGGGTCCGATTTACTAATAAGGCTAAAGTTATTTCAGAACATTAATCTTGAATGGAAACATGGAATTGGACATGCCTAACTATCCAGAGAGGGAAGAAGATTGTGCTTAAAAAACAAATCCACTTCCTTTTGACATTCATCATTTCCTTCCCTCCTTGTGGCCGTGTTTTCTTTTTTTCATATTTTCTACCTGTGGAACTTGACTCCATCATTCTTTGCCCCCTTCCTTTCCTTCCTGGGGTCCTGCCCACTGTAGAAATATCTGCCACATGTTCATTGGGAAGCTTAGAGTTCAGTCCTTTATGGTTATTAAACAATAATAGAAGCCGTCTCTCGAGAGGAGCCTGAAAAATGTGTAGAAACAATGGACTGGACTAATTGAGTCCAATTAAGTCACCATTGTAATTGTGTAATTGCTCATTATTAAGTCACCAAGAAATGACAGAAACGGAGGCTGCTAATTCGCTGTAGTTCTGAAAAACACAATACAGTCGTGTCACGTTTAAAACTGAGCTCCCATAGATCCTTTTGATGCAGAACCTATTGAGTCGCTCCCCATCGATACTGTCGCTGTCAGTCAAAGCTCCGACATAGACGAAGGGCTGCTGGGATGCTATTAGAAGGATATTGAATATTTACCTTCTTGATACCCTGCAGCAGTCTAACATGTCCTGGCGTGAGCCCCTGTATAATCGTTCTCTACCGGGCACGCAGCAGGAGCATCACCCGGGCGTCACGCTCGCCTGTTGAACTCCTCTGACACTCGAGATTAGCCGCAGCAATAACCGTTCTCAGCATGGCAGCCGGCTAGCACTTTCTGAAATCGAGTTAGGCAGTGATGACATGACCCAGGGGTGCTGTTTGTGGCTTTTGGATGCATTTTCCTTGAAGAGCTGCATAGTTGTCATAGGTGAGAATTCTTTAAATCTAATCACCTGGAGAAGTCTGTGGCTCTTTTTAGGCCGCTGTCACAAAGAATAAGCAGTTCTGGGGCCCCAGCCATCAAGGTCTCCTTTAATAATTTAAAGCTTGCTCTGTGGACTCTCTGATTTATTCATTTAGTCTTACTATAAATCTCATTTTCACTATTCATGCTGCTTGAACCTTTTCCCATTTGGTCACTTCCCAACAAAACAAACTTTAAAGTGTTTTATTGAGATTTTATAGGAGAGAGCAGAACAAGTAGTGCATAGTTAAGAACTAATGGGTTTTCACATTTTTCCCAAATTAAAAGTTTTGCTTTGTTAATTATTAGTTAATTAAAACTGTATTACTCCAAAGTGTGTCTCTTCCAGCCTTTCACATCTGGGTTAAGAACATTTCTGTCCATTCTTCCTCGCAAAATAGCTTAAACTCAGTCCGGTTGGATGGAGAGGGTCTGTAAACACTCTGTGTCCAGACTTCAACGTTGTTTACAGAGTCTCAAATTGATTCAGGCTTCTAACAAGACATGCTTTGATCTAAACCATTCCATTGTAGCTCTGGGTGTAGGCTTACAAGCCTTGTCCTGCTGGTAAACCTCACTCTCACCCCCTAGAATTGATATGCGTTTAGGTTTTTGATACATCAGGGGGGGGGGGGGGGGGAGCATCCCCACAGCATGATGCTGCCACCACCATGTTTTCAAAGATGCTGTGTTCAGGTTTTTTTTTGCAGTTTTTCCTCCAAACATGGTTTTTTGTAAAGTACTTCAGAAAGTTGCATTTAGAACTCATCGGACAAGAGCAACCTTCTCCTACATGTTTGCTGTGTCCCCTACATGACCTGTGGCAGTTAGGAGTTAGAAAAGTTTTCATTTAACATGCTTTCTTCCTGCACCTCTTTTTTACAGGCCAGATTTGTAGAGTGCCTAACTTAATAGTTGTCCTGTCAACAAATTCCCCTACCTGAGATGTGGTTCCCTGCAGCTCCCTCAGTTACTATAGGTATAGCTGCCTCTCTTACCAATGCCCTCTCTGGCCAACCTTTGAGTTTAGGTGGACGGCAAGGGTTGCGGCAGATTTTACCCTCCCCTTGTAATATATACATTTGATCTTTCTTCTTATATAATATACATGAATCTCCGTGTTTTCTTGGTAATCTAATCTATAGAAGCATTCCCACAGTTCCTCAATCTCTAATTGATTGGTTTCTCCCAGTTAGGGTTCTGTTGTTTTATTAGCAATAATTAGTTGTTTCATCTGTTTTCTTGAGTTGATCATTTTAATCATACTACAGTGTGTCTCTCTTGTGGTTGAACCCTCTGTTTTTAACCTCTGTAAAGCACTTTGCACCCTATAAAGCATGATTTTGTTAAGATAGCCGCTGACATTAAGTCAGGTTTAACTGAAGGTCTGATGGAGGGGTCTTCCTGTTGTAGAGGGCTTTTCCTTTCCACTGTTGCTCTGTGCATTCTCAGGGTGAGGGATTGGTTCAAAGTTAAAAAAAAACCACTGGCCACTTTAGCTACCTGCTTTTTGTGGAAGAGCAATTGCTGCAAAGTCAGCGACTTGATACAGTCGGGTGTGGTTCTTTAGGTTGAATATGTTTTTGCTAATTTAAATAAAGAACCTGGATTTGACTGGATTGTTTAATAGCTAAGATCAAAGTGGAATGTTAAAGGGGGCATGTCATGCAAAATCCACTTTTTAAACCCTAAATACAAATTTGTTGTGTTCTTGGAATGCAGAAAAGTTCGATGTGCTGCATAGATGTCTTTTATATTGAGTTTGAGTCATATTTTTCAAGCCTTTTTTTCTCTGTTCTCCAATATGTTTTATTTTTAACAATAACATCACGGAATAAGTTGCGAAGCTGCTAAACGAGGTCATTAACCAAGCTCGCAAATCCGCCATTTTTATTTTCCGCTGCCATTTTGTAATCCAAGTTGAAGAAAGCTACTGAAGCTACTATTGAATAAGTGAAAATGTTTAGTTTTTGAGCGTTTTAATCCCCTCAATTCATTCACCGTCCCCCAGCATACTACAAAAATGGCCGAACAGGGTGGCGTGAAACTCTCTGCGACCTGGATAGGGTGGCGGGGAGTGAAGCGGCTCCTTTAGATTTAAAGAGACAATACTAAAACAAGTTGCTCTCGGACACACCTCAGAACAGAGGGCATGTGGAGCAACAATGAGGAATTCAGACAGTGCAGCATTGCAGTTCCACTTTAGACCACATTTAAAGAGAGAGAGAGAGACAAGCTTTACGCCGATGACCGGCGGAGCGGGGGGGGAGACAAGCTTTGCGCGCATCTCGAGTTAGTTTTTTTTTTTGAATGTTGGGAGGCGGTAGCGTGAGGGAAACCCTACAATGTTTACAATCGCATCAGCAGAAACGCGAGGTCCGCGTCAGCCTTGCAGCCTTCTCTTTCTTTTAGCTCTCGCCATTCGGAAAAAGCTTGCCCGATGTTCACCCGTGTACGACTCCTCTTTCTGTCCAGAGCCCTTTTCCTCTTTCTTGCCTGCTCCGACATGGGCTTTTGCTGTTTTATCGCTGGTTCCGCCATGATAACTGCACAGATATCGCCACTGCGCTAGCAACAAACATGCGTTTCACTGGGGGCGTGTAGCAGTTCTCGCCGTAAAGCAAGACCGATTCTCGCAATCTTGCACGAGATTCTGAGCTTGTGGGTGCGGGCCGAGGGCTCCTGCAATGGGGTACCGCGCACGTGACGTCACCGCCTCAAGAGCAACGCCCCTTTTGCCGCTTAGGTAGGACAAACCGATAGAGAACGCACGTAGCAACCAGCAACAGAACCAGCGATATGACCGACTTTGCAGCCATTAAACTTTCCCAAAACGATGTCCCAGGCGCACGGTTTACTGGTCGCACTGTCGAAGAACACACCAACCTTCAGCTCAAACGATGGCTTGAGTGTCGAGGGCTTAAAAAGACCGGAAAACGGGCCGAGTCGATCGAACGGTAAGCTTTGTTTTTTTTTTCCTGCGCGGCGGTCATGGCGTCGTCGGCCGTTTTTTTGTTTGTAATCACCGTCCAGGGATCGGTATATGTTTAATGTTTGTCTCATTTGAAATGTTTTTGAGTAGGCTATCCTGGTAGCAGGGTATCATGTTAGCGCCTGCTACCATGATAGCCTATATGCTATCATGGTAGCAGGCGCTTCATTATTTGTCGGCCACCAAAATAATCTTACCTGTTCACTACTTGATGTCGCTGGAATTGGGTCAGGATGTTCTTCGGTTGGGCCCTTTCCTCCGACAAAATCCTTGCTACATATGTAGGCCGACCGCACCGATGGACCAAGCGCACACATTTCTCCTTGGCACTCTTGAATTTCGGGAAAGTAATGAAGAAAACATCCTTCATATGCGGCCGATCAGCGTACCTCGAGTCGCTGTTGCACGTTCCATAGCAACAATGTTTATAAACCATGGTCTTAGATTTTGGAAAAAGTAGTCTTTTAAACGAGTACAACCTAGGCTAACGCACGTCTCTTCCACACCAAAACAGCGGCGGGTTTGGGAGTTTGTCCTACTGCGTACCACGTGATGTGACGTCATCGTGACGTTGCGTTTCTAAAAATAGCTCGCTCGCGGTACCCCATTGCAAGTGCGGTATTTCCCCCACAGACCACCAGGGCGGCCAAGAAAACCTTTGTTCAACCTGAAATGACTCATTTAATCATCCAAAACGGTATGGAACACATTAATTAACTGAAAAATGTTGCATAGTGTGCCTTTAATGACTTGGATGTGAAATGAAGGATTTAAAATCATGATTTGTCCCCTTTAACTCTGAATCAGTCTGTGATTGAATTGATTTGACTATAGACAATATTTCTCTCTATGAGACACTGAGTAGTGCACAGGCAGCAAACTGTCATCAAGGGTCTTGCTCAGGGACCCATAGCAGCAGTTTGAGTTCCGAACCGATGACCTTTGTGGGCTCTCCAAGACGCAAATGGCCGGTTCTCCAACCACTTGGCCACCACTCCCACATGTGGGAGATAGTTGGGACAATATTCATTTTGAATTGCTGCTACAAAAATAAGCTGAGTTAAATTGACTTGGTAGGTTTTCAGTTTCCTTGCATTCTTTCCATTTCTAGATTGACTGGAAAGAATACCCTGGGATGGTTCTCAGATAAATAGCTGATCGGGTTCAAAATGGTTCTTTCTGTGTAAATTTCCCTCTTGTAATGAAAAATTGACTTCCTGCTTTCTGTAAACCAAACCCTTTGCTCAGTAAATCTAAAGGTTTTAGTTCTTTCTGGTCACCAGGGTGCCAGTCTATTCTTCTTCTGTTTGCCAATGCAAACAAGCCTTTTTTAATGAACTATTAACTGTAGATGATTGGGGCCTTTTTGTCGTTTTTCTTTCAATGCCTAACAAGTTAAGTGACATTTCCCCAGCCTGCTGCCTGATGTTAACATCTTTTTGAAAGTTCTCCATTAGCCTAGCAACACCTCTGAAGTTATTTTTAGTGATTAACAGTCTTGAGGAAAATTGTCACTCTGAGGATTTGAAGCTCATCAGCCAACCAACAACAGTACTTTGATGATACATATGGGGCTGATTACACAAGTAAATAAAGCCCTGGCCCCTATAGAAAACACTTGCACCCATCAACATACAATCTTGATCTTGTTTAAAGTCTCCTTTTACTGGTTCACTCTTACCTATTAAGGGTAGTATAGATCCCATCCTTCAAAGACTGAACTAAAAAAAACACCAAAAACCTTTTCTCCTTACTGTTCTCCCTTTTTCCCCGTTGGGTTTGTATGTTAATCTCACCTTTTCTGGTGAATAATAAGCAGCAGTGGTGACGTGAGCACTGTCCAAGGTTTCCTTTCGGATCACAAACGTTTGTGCGAGTAGAACCAGGCTCTCATGCGGCAGCAGCAGTACCCCTGGGATCCCAGAGAGGGGCAGTGTTGCATCGCTGCAGCTTCGTTGTGAGGCATTTTGAGGTGAAGGTGGGAGGTTGTAGGAGGAAGAGTGGGGTGGGGAGGCGAAACGACACTGCATGCGTTGCCCCTGGCAACCTTGATTAAGACAGGATGTCGCTGGAGCAGGGCACTTGTGATGATTACATGGAGAATATTTCTACCCACGTATGCAGGAATGAAGTTTATTCATTCATTCATTCATTTGTGAATTTATTTCCCAGACAGGTTGTGGGCTGCTGAAGGGCTGCGCTGGTAGCTTGTTGTCTTGTTGGCATGTTTGGGTCGGAGCATCAGACTGATTTCCTTTCTCAAACTTCACCATAGTTACTGGAGGCTCCATATCAAACTGGCTCCCAGCAGCACTGCCACATGTTATTGACACATTGCTACAACATGGAACCATAAACTGCAATTTAGTCGCAGCGAGCGATGTTCACGTCTGGATTATGAGAACGTGATCTGCCTGCATTTGTAGTGTGTCATTCAGAGCTGTGGAAAAAATGTTTTTCCAGATTCTTTCCTTTTTGCTTTTGTGTGGCACTGAAATGTTTCAGATTATGAAACAGTTTGTAATATCAGAGTAAAATAATTTTTTAAATAATTTTTATTTCATTTACTAAGAGAAAGAAGCCACACAAACCTAACTGGCCTGAAGTAAGTATAATGACCCTTAGTGGCCATAAAGTGTTGCCAGTAACCGGGGGAGGGGGGCTTTGGGTGCGCTCTCAAATAAGTCTGGACTTTGACTAGGCCTTTTCAAAATTTTGTTTTATGTGTTTGAGCATTTAAGAGATGGACATGCTGGTTTCTGAATGCTGGACTCCCACAGGATTTTCTCATACACCGAATCTATTGTTTTATCACTTAGAGCATACTGTCCAGGTGTGTTTTTTTTTTTTGTTTTTTGTTTTGTTTTTCCATCATATTATCATGATGGTAGTGTCTTTTTTGGGGGGGGGGGTGTAAATGTGGAATGTGCCTATAATAACCAACGTGCAATGACTAATGTGCAATTCTATTTAATACACTGTGCAATAATCTTGAAAGAAGTGACTTCTGCTGCTATTACCACCTCAATATATGTCAATACATATGTATATAAGTCACCGTGAATGTACATAAGACGTCCTCTGCCTTATTTCTATTTTGTATTTTTATTCTTATTTTCTAATCTACTTCCTTTTTTTTGATCCACTGTATAAACGAGGACACACTGTATATAACCAATGCACCTTGTCCTACTTTTGGCACCTTCTTCTGATCATGATTACTGAGGCGTTGTGACGTGTGAATTTCTCCAATGTGAGATCAATAAAGCCTATCTTATCTTAAAAGCAAAAACTTAGGTTTTGGCTTTGAAATCCTAAGAAGGAAAGATTGCCCACAATCTTGCAGGGTGTGTGAGTGCACAATGCTGACCTCTTGTTGTAGTAACCCCCCCCCCCCCTCCTTTTTTTTTTCCTAACAATTTTTTTCTGTCTCCTTTTTTTTCGCAGATTGCTTTTTCCCAGCACAGCAACTTTATGGACCTGGTGCAGTTCTTTGTCACATTCTTCAGGTGAGCCCACAACATGCACCACATGAAGTTTGGAGACTCGTGAGTCCCTGAAAGCACAAATTCCCCACACTGACTGTAGGTGACAGGTCACTTTCTCTGCACTCTATCCAGTTTTACAAAGCTAGGCGGAAAATGTCAGCGCTATTTTAGTTGGCCACTTTCAGATAAGATCTGTTCGGGAAACAAAATCGGAAAATCTTAATCCACCTGAGCGAGCAGACATCCTTCTTCCTTTGCTTCTACAACCTCTTGTTGAGCTCATAAATCCTCTCTACTCTGTTTGGTACCAAACTTGATTATTTAATGTGACTGATCTTTTCTAAGAAATGTTAATATGTTGTTGTTGTTTTTTGGCATACTAAATAGGAACTTTTCTGAGATACATAGTGTGGTTAAGTGTTTAAAAAGGCTGAATTAGTGTTTGTGTGTATTTGGTGCCGTGTGATCCCTGTTGATGAATCACTAAAAATGCTTTGCCTGTGCTTTGAGATTGCTGAGAGAAATTACTGCAGCAGCTCTCTGGTTTTTAGCTGCTGGTTGGCTGCCTGAACCCAGCAAACAAACTCAAGATAGGACGCTGTCTTTTACATCATGCCCACACATACTTTTAGATTGATGTGCTATTATTGCTCTGTATTATAACCCTAGAGCATTGGCTAATATATTCTGAGCCAAGCTCAGAATTATTATTAGGTGCCTGCCAAGCATTTGCAATGAGGAGGCAGTGCTGTGCGAAGCACAGCACTGCCTCCCATGCAAATGCATGGAGGCACCTACTACTATTCACCTCTAAACGGACTCTTTATTAATATTCTTTATTTTTCTTCCTTCACGATTAATGCGGCCCGAACCGTAGCGTGCACCCCCACAATATATACATCAAAACGTCCGGCTCGGTCTCGAGATGTGTGCTATTACTTTTATTGGGGTTTCGAGTTACCATGGCAACGCAATTAGCGAAAAACCACCCCCCAAAAACCCCATAGGAATGAATGGAGTCGGGTAGAAAGAAAGCCTCAAAAAAGCCTCCAAATGGCCATTTTCAAAGCTGTACTGTGTCACCATGCTTTCACCTACGAACACCGTTTAACTTCCAGTTTGTAGATATATCTTTGAACCACTCAGAAGTGAAAACGGGATGGGGATATCTTTTATCGTCTCTTCACAGTTACTCCTCAAAGATCATGTCCGAAAATCAGCGAAATCATCGTTTATAATGAAAGTCAATGACGGAATTCTCCTACCGCTAGAGTGGGCCACTCTAGCGTTTTCAAAGATTTCAAAACTCCGAACTACTTCAGCCTACTCGCTCAATTTTCACTCTACGTAGACAAATTATACATCAAAACGTAGGTATTTTTGTCTGGATTCAGGAAATGTAACCCTCATTGGTGTAGCATTTATAGATTTTTCGCAAATCACCTCAGACCGACACAAACCCGAAATCCTCCCCATTCATTTCCTATGGAGCGGTTTTGAAAAATGACGTCTGAAAATCCAAAACATCACATGTTTTCGCATCGTCGCTACTCCTAAACCGTTTCATGTACAAGCATGACATTTTCACACATGAATGTCCCGACCCTTCTGGCACTCATAAAAAAGAAATTGTTTGGATAACTGTTACGGTTTTGCCGCAGGAACAATTTGTTCGGGAGTAGCGAATGTGCAAATTCCTGAAAACGCTTTTCAGCTGCATTTTCCCACATCATCCACTTTTTTACATCGTCGCTGTGCCTACACCGATTTTTGTACAAACATGAAAATGAGCACCATAGTCCTCAAAAGCCTGCTGATACTCATAGTGAAAGAATTATTTTGATATCTCTTATACTTTTTCAGCTACAGCGATTTGTTCGGGACCGTTTTTAGAGGATTTCTACAAATCCATAAAAATCACCTTTATATCATAATTTTTCACGCCTTTATTAAACTTTTTTCAGCAAAAACCGATAGCCTGTCTTCTTCCCCTATCTGTTACGAAATAAACGCAGAAAAAATTACGTCTCTACCATTTACGGATCAGGAGATATGGAGCGTTGTTCGGGGCAAAGTTCTCCATTATAATCCAATGGGACTTATTGTGAGCAAAGTCTCTGCACTTCGGTAGACTGGCCTGCAGCAGAGGTGTGAGTGAGTTTCCATGACGACGGAACTCTGAGGGCCAGAGGGAGAAGCTCCATTGGGATACAATGGCAACTTTCGACGCCCGCTGCAGCGGCTGTGATTAATGTAGGAATCTGAAATTCGCACAGTCACTTCCTCTTAACATTTCTAAATTTTCAAGCCTGCAGCAGAGGTGTGAGTGAGTTTCCATGACGACGGAACTCTGAGGGCCAGAGGGAGAAGCTCCATTGGGATACAATGGCAACTTTCGACGCCCGCTGCAGCGGCTGTGATTAATGTAGGAATCTGAAATTCGCACAGTCACTTCCTCTTAACATTTTTTAATTTTCAAGTGACTTTCAGCCATGTGTCACTTTTCTGTCCCATTTTGGATTTCACATGCTTTCCTATTGGGCCTTTGCTTCCAACAGGATCTGGCATGATGCCCAGACACGACATAATTGGCCAATACAGCACCACCCACCTGTGGGAAATGGCGCTACTGACCATTTTGGTCAAATGTTGAGTTCTGGGCCCAGATGTGGTGAGGCTGAGTTGCTAAAGGAGGCCAATCTGACTCATGACCTTTGGTGACCTTTGGTGACATTAAGTATTGGCACCCTTTTTGAGGCACTTCCCAGTACAGGATTTGGACCAAACTGACAGAGTACACTCACCTGGTGATACTGAACACAACCCTGTTAGCGGCTAACTGTTAGCATGTTGCTAACAGGAAGTAGCTCTAGGAAGGTCTCACCAACTTCTGCTTCACAGAGTCTGTTCTTACACTAGAGAGAAAGGTCCACAAGAAATTTGGGCTACGTCGCATAAAGCATCTCCAAGCTATGAGGTGTCAAACATCCAATGCTTTTCAATGGGGGATAAAACCCCTTATCCTCCCAATACTACATGCCCATATATGGCGCTACAGTATCGCTCAGATGGAAAGTGCAGGCTTTGCATGCAAGAGGTCATGGGATCGAATCCCGGTGTGAACACTTAGAGTTTTATATTATAATCCCCACACTATGTATAACAAAACATGTGTGCTGATCCTATGAAGTATTTTTTTGTACCACCCGCCATTTTGAGTTACCATGGCAACGTTATAAAAAACGTATTTTCTCCCTATTTGAAGCACATCCCAGTACAGGATTTGGACCAAACTGACAGAGTACAATCCCCCGGTGATACTGAACACAACCATGTTAGCGGCTAACGGTTAGCATGTTGCTAACAGGAAGTAGCTCTAGGAAGGTCTCACTAACTTCTGCTTCACAGTGTCTGTTCTTACTGTAGAGAGAAAGCTCCACAACAAATTTTGGCCATGTCGGATAAAGCATCTTCATGTTAGGAGGTGTCAAATATTCAATGCTTTTCAATGGGCCAAGACCACCCGCCATTTTGAGTTACCATGGCGACGTAATAAACAACGTATTTTCTCCCTCTTTGAGGCACTTCCCAGCACAGGTTCTGGACCAAACTAACAGAGTACCATCACCTGGTCATCCTGAACACAACCTTGTTAGCGGCTAACGGTTAGCATGTTGCTAACCGGAAGTAGCTCTAGGAAAGTCTCACCAACTTCTGCTTCACAGAGTCTGTTCTTACTTTAGAGAGAAAGCTCCACAACAAATTTTGGCCATGTCGGAAAAAGCATCTCCATGTTAGGAGGTGTCAAATATTCAATGCTTTTCAATGGGCCAAGACCACCCGCCATTTTGAGTTACCATGGCGACGTAATAAACTACGTATTTTCTCCCTCTTTGAGGCACTTCCCAGCACAGGTTATGGACCAAACTAACAGAGTACCATCACCTGGTCATCCTGAACACAACCTTGTTAGCGGCTAACAGTTAGCATGTTGCTAACTGGAAGTAACTCTAGGAAGCTCGCACAAACTTTTGCTTCACAGGGTCTGTACTTCCTTTAGAGAGAATGCTCTACAACAAATTTGGGCCATGTCAGATAAAGCATGTCTATTTTATGAGGTGTCAAACATCCATTTTTTACCCTTCTTTGCCTCTGTTACATGCTGCAGAAATGCTCCAAAGACACTGAAATCACACATTCACCTCAGTACCTCACATGATAAAGGTAATGATAATTAAGACAGAGAGCTACAGCTGTGAGGGAGTCTCCATGACAACGCTGCTAGCCAGAGGCTCCTAGGAGGTCCATTGACTTAACATGGCACCTTTGGACGGCCGTTGCGGGGGCTGTGAAGACCGTAGGAAGCTGAAATTCGCAGTGTTACTTCCCGTTAGTATTTTCGACGGTACGGTACGCACCACGAGGCAGGCACCTTGCTAAATTTCTTCAGAAATTTTCTAGTTATTATTATTGGTGCATTACAGTGCTTTGCAGAAGTATTCATGCACTTAGACATTTTCCCCTTTCGTTAGATTCAACCACTACCAACCGCAGTGTATTTCATTAGGGTTTTATGTGATAGCGATTTAAGTGTAAAACGGAGGACAGGATACATCGCAACATTTCTAAATCCAGAAAAACTAAACTGTATCTTACAACTCTGAAAGGGTTTTGTAATGCTCCATACTTTGATAGTTCCCTAAAAAAACACACATTCATGCAACAATACGTAAATCATTCGACAACTTAGGGTTGAGTGCCTTGCCCAGGGGCACATCGACATGTGTCTGGGGAAGCTGGAGTCTAGTCCACACTGTCCAAATCATCTCCCCATCAACTCTGACCAGCTTCCATTTGACAGAGTCACCTTCCAGCTGGAAAGTGACCCTAAACTCACAACCAGAGCTACATTGACATGTTAAGTCAAAGTGTTACATTGGCTCAGTCGAAGTCCGGGGGTCTGAGGGCTGAATGCAAATGCAAGCCACATGCTTCAGGTTTTTTTCTTCTTCTGCATTAAGTGAAATTCTTATTTTGGATAGAAAGAACTTAAAAATAGGGATGTGAGGAACTAAAGGTATCTTTTTAGATGGAATACGGTATTACGTCACACACCATCTGTCTTGTTCTCCAGTCTCTTGTTCACAAATCTTGTTTTGGTCTACAGGCAGTGCTCAGCAGTGGTGTTATTTCACTTATTTCACTTATTGCTCCTTTAAAGAAATTTGAAAACCGTTTTTTCCCTTCCAATCCATAAGTGTGTGCTACTTTTTTTTTTTTTTTATGTGACGGATGAACACAGAGTACGTTGACGTTTGAGGTGGTATCGTGACAAATTGTGAATATGAATACATTTACAGCTCACTGCTTTTAGCCACATTTAGATGCTGAACAAGCTGCCATTCTCCGTTGCCAGACTCAAGGTTCCCCAGCAGGTAGAATGCAGAGAGGCTTAAGAGCTTTTTCAGTGAAAACAACTGCCTTCTGCAGCAGGAAATGCTGCTGCTGAGCGTGGAAAGATTGAAATGAAAGCAGTAAGGTTGTGCACCTCTGTGGAACTGAGAGGGAGTCAGGAGCCTTGCTTCACCACTGCAGCTGACAGCTTCAGAACTGCATACTGCTGCTTTTTAGCAACGCCAAAATGGTTGCTGGAGCAGATTTGTTACACGTTTTCTGTTGTTTGCTCAATGTAAACGTATTTTAAGTCCGAAGTGCTTTGTAATAATGGACGTGCATCTTTTGTGGGAGGTCTGAAAACAGGCATGTGTTGTTGGGCGGTCTGAATTCTACATCTGCAGGAATTGCTGTAATGCGTTATTGATTTTTAAAAATGAACTCGACCATAAGTGCACACGAGTGTCCGCATTGAGCTAGGCTGCATGTGTGTGATCTCTCTCACGCACACTGGAGACTCCCAGGAGTGTGTTTGTGTGCCAGCAGCCCAGAAGAGAGCTACCGACTGTTTTCCTCAGAAGGCGTGTTTCATTATCAGGTGAATATTTGTTTCTCTTTGCTGAGGTTTATTGTACAAAAGTAGAAGCACTATTCAGTGCTTTGCAGTAGTATTCCTCCATCTCGCCTATATTTACTTTCTGTCATTATACATCTACAGACAGAAAGTAGTGCATGATTGTGAGGAGAAATTGACACCTGATTTGTAGGTCGTTGCATATTTAACCCCTTTACTCCGCTAACTTGAAATAGTAAGCATACGGGTAGAATGAGATGTTTTGAGCAGATGAGATAAAAATTATTTTTTGGCCTGCATGCAAATCATTCTGTTCATGGTCAAAAATAAAACTGCATATCACCTTGAATATGCCAACCAGCGTCATGCTGTGTTTTTTTTCAGCTGAGGCAGTGGAAGCTGATCAGAGTTTATGAGATGAATAGAGCTCATTTCAGAACGGCCAATTATTAAAGGATGCAGCAGATGTAAGAGTGGAGCAGAGGTTCACCTTCCAGCAGGGAAAGAGTTACAATGGAAGACATAAACCAAACCATATGCATTATTATTATTATTATTATTATTGTTATTATTATTATTATTATTATTATCGTTGTTATTGTTATTATTATTAATAATAATAATAATAATAATAATAATACATTACTATTATTAATACTTAATATTATTTATTAATAAAGAATACTGAATGAGGTTTAAAGCTGTTTAGCTTAGTTGAACTAGAGGGATGTAAACATATTTAAAGGAGAAAGCATAATTGGATTGGCCGTTCCTGTTAATGTTTTATTTTATTTTCAGTTGTATTTTGTTCAGTTAAAGCTAAAGTTGGTAATCCTGTTGAGAAACATTTTTTGTAAGACTGGGTAAAATGGTCCTGCCATCATAAAAGTAGTAAAGACATTATGTATTCACAAAAATGAGGTTGCAAAAATTAGTTTTCTGTAGGAATTGCAGGCCTGCAAAACTCTAACCAATCCATGCCCTGCTCGCACCCGTAGACTCACCCTCTCTGTTCCTCAAGTTCTGGGGATATCGCCATATCTATTGGTTTTCCCACATGTCAATCACTCTGGTGTGCTCACGTAACGCCAGTGTCCGTGCACGTTCCCTGTTAGATTCCACTTGCTGGCTGTGCATGCACACGTCTAGCGATTATGTATCCGGCTAGGTTAGCGGTTAGCTTAGCGTTTAGCCGTTTATTGTAGCTCCACTGCTCTCACCGTAGATTTTGAACATGGCTGAGAGTCGCATGAAACGAACCGTATTCATGTTCATGATAAAAAAGGGAAGGCCTCAGTAGAAAGTAATAAGACCAGAGTGGATTTGGGAGATTTTTAAGACACGATCCCCCTGAAGAGTGGAAGAGTGAGGTAAGCTGGTCTTAGCATGCACAGTTTTATTAAAAAGGGACTTTGGGAAAAATCGCCCACCCTTGCTTTAATTGGTTAAATGTTTTTACATGTTTTCTATGTATATTTAATGCTGGTATTCTTGAAAATGAAACATCTTGTCTCAAATAGATTTACAAGCATAAATTAAAGCTGCAGTAGGGAGTTCTGAGAAAACTGTGGACTTAACCTAAATATTTGAAGGTCACTTCCCCTTGCTCTCTGCTGTACTATAGCCCTACCTTTACAGCTCCTCCCCCACAGCGGAGCCTGTCGTGAACACGCAGGCTAGTAAGCAAAAAATGAAAGAATTCAAACAAGGATACCTGTCAAGCAGAAATGTGGCTAACTCTACATCGGTTTTGAATCCTTTATGGATGGGTAGCTCCCTCCACCTCCAAAAAGCTGCACTGATGTTTACTCTTGTTTTATTTCGCACTTGACGTAAGCTTGCTTTTCGTGATTTGTCTTCTGAGCACTTGTCACTCAACAAATTGGCAGTTTTCCTGTAACATTACGTGCTTTCTGCATCATTAGGACAGCTGCAGCCCATCGGCAATATTGAGCTTGAATAAATGACACGCGCTGTACGGGGGGAGGGGTGTGAGAAGAGCGTACATCAGCCTGATTGACACTACTAAGACATGCTTCCTGGGTCTGATTGGTTGGTTTTTCCACCGGGAGTGCTTTGTTTCTGCAAATGGAATTAGGACCGCTGGGAGGAGCCAGAGGAGCTTGATTTTTATTTTTGTGCACAGATTATCTATCTCATATCTTATCAGGACATAGTGACAGTTTTAACAAATATGTAAAAAGGAGAATGAGGGCCTAGTGATTAGAACAGTGCGTTTGCGCTCTAAGAAGGTTGCAAGTTCCCGGTTTGATCCCCACAGATTGCCACTATGGGTCCCTGAGCAAGATTCTTAGAAAACAAATGCATGCCACACTTTTCAGCTTTTGTCCAGCATTTTGTTATTTTTACAACTTCACGGATAGACCAATACAAAGTGGAGCACATCACATAAAAGCTCAATAAAATACATTGCAGTTTGTGGTATGACATGACAAAACACGTAAAGGCTCAAGTGATACGGATCCTTTTAGAAAGTACTTGGTCTTAAACGATGTTTCCTTCTAAAGAAAAACTTGTGTGAATTCAGATTTTTAACTAATCCATGCCACAGTATTTAAGGTGACCTACATCAGATATCCCCCTCCTGTTAGTTGCTCATAATGCTGGTATATTTGCACACCTGCCAGCGTTGAAGCGTTTTGTCAGCAATTGTTTTAGGGAAGTTGCGCCTGCTGTGTGTTCAAACCAGACTTAACAACAGCCCATAAAGTAGCAACTGTTTTGTCTTTCTGTAGATTCTGCCATCTTTTCTTCTCCTCTTTTACAGCTTCCCCCCCTCTTATTTTCTTCCTGTTTTGCTCTCTTGCTCCTCCTCACTTTTGTGTGATCTCACCTATCTCCTTTCATCTCTCTCTCCTTTTTCCATTCTCTTTCCATTTCTTCCTCTTCTTTCTCTCCCCACTTTTCTTCCGCTTGCCCCGTTTTCTGTACACCAAACCTGCCACTCCCTCTGACTTGCTCTTAATCCTGCAGCACCGTCTTTTGACGTGTGCTGGCTGCCACTGATTCAGCACCGATGAGTAAAGACCTAAAGTTAGCAAGCCCCGTCCCCATTTGCCTCCGCTTCTTTGGGCGCTGCGTTGTTTGTGTGTTGCGGGGGTGTTGTGGGATGCTAATTAACGTGAAAATTGTTTGCTCGTATTTGCTGCGACGTTCTCCGTTTCCTAATCTCACTTTCTCACCGTGAGCTCCGGTTCTCCGTGTGCCGCGCTCCCCCGCGGGGACAGATGAAGATGGTGCCATCCTGTTATCTGCAGCACCAGCACAACTCCCCACCCCCACCCCACAAGCATCCTCCAGCCGCAAAACAGATGCACTAAACATCCGCGTTAACAACGCACAGATGCATTCACATATTCACAGCCAGCTGTCCTGCAGCTTCTTACCTCAGGTCTGCAGTGGTGAAGAACTACTCCGTAAAGTGAGTCAGAGTCAGGAACCCAAAGCTCAAAACTGAATTCACAAACGTATTTTAAAAATGGTTAGAGATGCAGTGAAAACGTTTTCCTAAGCTTTTTCTCTCTCCCCACCAGTTCAGTCTGAAATTGATAACACGAGCACGCTTTGAAGTAATTGTGACCACTTCTTGGGAGCATAAGTCCAAACTGCCTAATGAAAGAAGCCAAAAGAGCAAAATACAATATTTTACCAGTAAGACGTTTTTTTTTAACCTTCATTTTTTTGTTACTCTAAAGAGAAAATGTAGTTTTGTAAATAGTTTATTTGTACACACACAGCAGTAGTTTAGTCTAAGGTGCAAATTGAATATGGACTAATTGAAGAGGCTGTTAGAGGGGTGCTAAAACACTTCTAGTCTTTGCTTGACAACTCTTCCTTCTCTTTCCAGCATAAAATAGATCGGCTGAGTTTGATTTTACTGTTAATCATAAATATCAAATTAGCTTTTATGTAACTTGATCTCAAGGGAAATAAATGTAAAATAAATAAACTCTGGACTCTATATACCTTTACATAAATTGGACCCATCTGTGTTGTTTAATACTGAGGATGACATTTGTTGTAATTTAGGGCCAAATATTGACAGAATTGAGTTCAAATGGACCAACTGTTACTTTTAAAGCGGTTCTGTCAGCTCTGAAGGGCTAGAAGAAAGAACCACTTTCAACAGGAGCTGTAGGAAAGTTCACTTAAACTGACATCCAATTAAAATCTTGTTTGTAAGCCTATTAAGACCAGCTTTTAATCAGCTTAATTCAAAACAAACAACAATAAAAAGACAAAGTTTGAGCATTAATGAAGATTTTTTTGCACTAGAATACCAAAAGCTCACTGTCTGTCCTTTAATATTGAGCTCACTTATGTCGATGCGCAACACAGAGCTGTGCTTGGTCACCGTTTTCAGCTGAATATATAAATGTAGTTTGCGACTCTATTCTTACACACTGCCAGGTCTTTAAATATCACTAGCTGGAGTTTCTAAAAAACCTTTCTTGAAACGGCATTGATAAATCCCATTTGCATGGCTGTTTTTAAATACAGATCAATATCAGCATTTAACTTTTTACAAGAAATGGCTGCTGTTTCAAACAGCTGTTGTGTATTATACTGGTGGTATTGCAGCAATTACTTTTAATCATCAAATGTTTGCAGTTGACATTTTGATTGGACCAGCTGACTTTCCCAAGCCTTCTTAAAACAATGTGTGGAACTCCTGTTTGCAGGACTATTCATAAACATGGATCAGATTTTAGGAATGCTGAGGCAATGTAAAGAGTGCCCACAAACGACACCCAATTTTTAAAACCTCAACTACCACAACAGCACAATTTGAAACCAGGGTTCAGAGCTGCAGGAGTCACAGAGATCCCAGTCTCTGCTGTGGTATACAAAGGAAAAACTGCAGAAATGTATGGCTTCCCCATGCAGGGAGAATCAATCGGTACACATTAAAATGCCTGCATACAGCATAACGGATGCCAACCAATCTAAAAACCACCAGTGGTTGTTTGATAAGTCACCTGAAGCAACAGTTTAACCTCGTGGTCTATGCTTAGAAACATTCTAGTTCTGCCATTCTGACAGTTTTAGTGGTGGCGTCTTTTTAAACAGGGCGTGGTGTTAAGTTTCATAGAGCAAGAGCCCCCCCACTAGTGGTGCAGCAGGGAAAGTGATAACGTTTTAGCATTTCTGCTAGTTTAGTATGGAGGACCAACTCTGCCATAATCAAAAATAAATCTAGAAATACAGAAATAAATACATGCTCAATAAATAAGCATAAAATAAATGCACAAAAATACAGCAAATAAATAAATGTAAGCAGTAATTAAATCATACAATGTGACATAAATGTAAATATATATTTTAATTAGCTTATTTTATTCCTGTTCTTAATAATCACCTCATTTATTTTTAATTATAATTGTCAACTTTATGTATTCATTGCTTTTTAAATTTATTGTGTATGTTTTAGTATTTTTGTCTGTTTTATTCTTTCTATATTTTTACCCTATTTATTTATGCCTGTCTTTTTTCTATTTCTGTACGAATTTCTGCCTCGTTATGCAAATGAGGAGGGGACGGGTCTTAAGGAGATAACTGCTCCCTATTGGTTGGTTAGCATCAGCCCTTCATGCTGCTGCCATCAATGGCTGCTGCTACCAGCTGCTGTCACATTGGCTACCCAGGTTATCAGAGATGAGGCATTTAGCAACTTGATTTGAAAACATCGCTGTAATTCCAGACTTTCTCCGTCATGTGCATGCTCTGACTGAACGTTTTTCAGTAACTGGCACACATGAACGCAGATGTCGTCAGGTGCGCCAAACTAGTTCTCCCGACAGAAACTACAGCCTGTGCTGGGAGCGTGCTTTGGGCTGGAGCAGCGGATCCAGTCGGCTCCGTCTCATTTCCAGCCATCTAGTCGTGGAAATGGGGATATTGAACTTTTGTTAAAAGGTGAAAGAAGAGTCGTTACCTCATTGTTCAGTTAGTGGGTCACAACAGAAAGTGACGCATATTGGTATCGCAGCCTACGTGATTGTTTGAACACTGCCTAATATGAGGATGATCACGTCTGTTTTAACTCAATTCATATAAAGGGCCTGGGGGTCCAGGTCTGTCGACCAGCCTCGTTCATTACACGGACAGGTTTGCAACATGTTAATCTCTCAGGCATGTGATTCAGACAGAGCATCAAACATTTTCCAGACAGGACATTGAAAGTTGACGAAAAGATGTGGGTTCAGCTTGGTTCTGTACCTGTGGAAAACAAAACTGGTTCTTAACTTTTTTTAACCCTTCAAGTTCTAAGGCCTTTTTGAGGCAAATTTATGCCTGGGCTTTTTTTATTTGATTGTGGTATTAAAACACAATCTTAAAAGTTTCAGTCAAGTGGTATACATCCTTTTTCTTCATGGATAAGTTTAATCTTCACAATATAAAAACTGTGGAGTGCTCATAAGCATGTAATAAAATATATAAAACTAAAAATACAAAGAAATCATTTAGGTGGAATTTATCCTTACAAAGTTTTATTGATAAATACATCAAACACCAATGAACAGCTGAAAAACAGCAGAAAAATGATCTACATGGTCTGCTTGAACAATGTGCAATTTGTTTTCAATTGTAGCATATGTACAAATATGTTTGTTTTCCAAAAGAAGAAAAAGGCACTAGTTTTTATGCAAGTCTCTACCTAATGCTGATGGTAGTAATAGAACTTGTTCCTATCAGCTATCAGGCTCAGGGGAACGTCACAAAAATACTTTTCCACGGTGTGGACTGCTGTTTATTGTGCTTGGCCAAACAGAGCACACACTTCCTCCTTCCATAGGATGGACGCTTGCTGGGATCCTCCCATGGAGTACAGGGCATTGGGAAATGTTCCCCCGATGCTTTGGGCTTACCTTTGGCACATCACTATTACAAAGTTATCTTGTGCAACTTGCAGTACTTCACAAATAGCAACTTCACTTGTAAAATTCATACGATATTTTACACAGGCCAGCCAAACTAACTGAAGTAAAAGTAATTGACTTATAATCACATTATAGGCGCCGTTTATTTTTTAGGCCAAATGTGTAAAAAAGAATGCTCCCAGTAAATCCTAAAAGAAGTATCCAAAGAAAAACTACTACTAGAAATGTGAGTTTTATATGGTCTATCCACATAACATATTTATCTGCACAATGCTTGAATAAACTCTGTGAGGGGGAAACCAAACTTTCTCTAATAGATAAAAACGAAACACAAGAGCATAGTGCATAATTTTTTTATCCAGATTTACTCTGAATTTATATAGTTTACTTTATTTATTGTATATAATCATTAGGTATACTTTTCAACTGGATCCAGCCGCACAAAGTAATCCAGCTCCTCATCTCTCTATGACAGGTGTGTCTTCTGCTCATGGATGCTTCTGTGTTAGTTGACCTCAGGAGCTGTGATATCATTTCCTGTTCAGCAAATACTTTCGTGAAGTCAAATAAATCTTTCCAGTTTATTGTGCATACTTACACTTATTGTGTAAGTATGCACAATAAACCTTCATAAAGGGCCGTTGTTTTGCTGATTTGATTTATAGCTTTTTATAGCGTCTTACAAATTCATGTCGGCCTGTCCAGTCGAAGCAAGCTAATATCTTGTCGTGTAATACTCTTTGGCCTGTGCATTCTGCACTCTGATTGGAGAACCATGCACCAAGACGCATGCTAGCATTGGACGCTGATTTTCACCTGCTCACTACGCGGGTTAGGGAGGGCAGACAACTATGTCAATGGTTACAACAGGCTAAGATCTCACATTTCAGATCCAAAAAAGTAAGTTGATAGCTAGATGGATCAAAAGATACACGAGAAAATGTACAACATACTCTCAGGTCGTATACAACCTAATAGACCTCGAAGGGTTAAAGGAGCTAATAGCTGGCTCTATCAACAGGCCGTGGCTACTGGTTATTAGAACTATGTAACAAACAAAATTACATATGAGCGCTGTAAGATCATGCTCATTAAAAGCGTTGTAGTTTTTCCTAATGGACGGCATAAAAAAAATAGGTTTAAGAGCAAAATCGCAACAGTGCCTTGGTACATAATCTTGTAAAAAAAATAAAAAACACCTCTCTAACTTGTGTATCCCACATCTTCTGTCCTGAGACTTGCACATGTTTTTCTGGCTGATTGAGGTATCAAAGTAACAGAAGCTAAGAGAGTCTGAACTATTGTTCCAGAACAATCACCACATGTTGGCCCAGTGTGTTTACTCACTGGAACTGGGATTTAACCTTGTAATAGTCAGTACGGCGCTGCAGCCTGATGGCCCAGAAAATTTTGCGTCCCCTGAGAGTGGAGCGGCACATCTGTGCTACTTGATGACTAATATTAAAATAACTTGTGCTTTCCGGTGGGCACTTCTACCCCTCATTTATTTTTGGTGCATGACAGCTCTTCAAGTGCATGCAAGGCCCTTGAGTTGACACCGCCGCACTCGGGTTTTAGCATTCGTTCTCATTGTTAGGTATCACTGTTACAACCCGTCAGTCTGGTCTTTTCATTAAATTTGTCTGGTTTAAAAAAAAAAAAAGAAGTAAAATCTTCAATGTTCATCTGCTATTCTTCGCTTATCAGGTCAATGACAACATGCATTGTGCACCTGTAATAACAGAACTACTCCAAGCTCATGGGAATCCGCAGCACACAGCCTCACTCAACACTGAAAAATGATTTGCACATTGAGATCAATTATTAAGATCCAGCAGACATTTAAATCTGACTATTCAACTCAGCCTGCAGCCTGTTACTGTGTAAAACGAGCAGTGCATTTAGTGTCTCCACTGTAGGAAGATGTCATTTGGTTTGGGATGAGGCATTAAGAGAGGCAACCAGTCGGCTGCCCAGCCCATAACCAAGTAAGGGTTGACATGTGGGTTGCTGAGAATCATTGATATTAATGAGTCATGCTTCTGCCATCAAGAAGACTTAAATTCACCCTTCATAGATATTTGAATTTCTAAGGGGAAAAATGCTTCTAGTTCAGGCAATTTTTTTGTCACTGAATAAGGATTCTTTGGTCACTGTTACATTTTTCATCTCATTTTTTTATTTATTTTCTAATGAAAATACAGTAAGATGATCAGCAGTGATTTTTTTATTTTTATTTTTTTGTGCTGATTTTTTTGCTGATTCTGATTTCTTTTTCAAGAACTATACTATAAAGAAAAAGCATTCCAAATATTTTTTGTTTTGATCCAGCGATTTAATTATTTACATTAGAAGAAGATTTGGCATCACACCGTGTTAAAGATCACTAAAACATGGTTTTGTCTTTTAAAAACAGACAAAATGATTACTCCGTTGACAATTTATACTTACTGTAATATATCAGTGATTAGTGCAGCTAGCATTACTAAAGCAGCAGTTTCCCTGTGTATTTTCTACAGAGGGTAGAGCCTTATCTGAAGTCTGACATGTCTAAAATACTGACATTTCCTAATCCAACAGGCTCCATCAAAGACGAGCTGAAAGCTCCAAATGAACTTTGCGTTTAGCCTTCCTGTTACCTGGTGAAAGTGTTGCTCTCTCTAAACATCTCACAGCCTGAATGAAACACACGTGTTGCAGAGAATAGTTTCTTTTGACAGTTTCTTACATCTCTTTGCTTTGTCCTTTTTAAACATCTCAGTGAAACTGAAACTTGCTAAATTTTAATGTTTTTATCTCAGCAAAGGCTTCCACACTGAAGAGTGTTTCCAGTGCAGTGTGCCGGTGTTAACACATAGTACTTTTGCTCGTCAGAAAAATACTGGGTATAGTTCCTGATTGGCCGTTACCCATTTGCATTTAGCTTGTCCCAGCTGTACAATGCTACTGCTTTCACAGAATGCTTTTATATACTGCAGGGTCAGGAAATGTATCATTTGGACTTCATACTCATCTGAATTGTTGGACTTTTTGCTCTCTTACCAACATATCAAGTGCATCCATACATTTAAATGATAAAACATGTTTATTCCTAAAGCGTGTCTCTTCTTTTCCCCCAACTTTGAAGCTGTTTTAAACTATAAGAAGGCCAAAACACACAAAGGACTACTACTAAAACTACTGAAAAAGCCGCAGTCGATTAAAGGCTGAGCCTTGGAGCCTGATGTGGCAGGCAGGCTTTTATAAACAGTATTGTCGGCAGCTGTTGTGAAAAATATGAGTGTATTGCCAGTTAGAATTTTGATCTGTCTGACCACTGCTTTTTTCACGTGCAGCCTTGTTTGGGTATAGGTGTAAAGAAAAGGCATTTTTTTCTTTTCTTTAAGTCTACGTCTTAAAGTACGTTCACGTCTTAAGGCGAACAACACAGAATTTTCACGTTAGTGGCCTGCCGTTGGCCGTCGAAGATTTCTCTCGTAAACACTGACAGCACAACCAGGTTTCCCCCAGCTTGCTTCACCGCGTCCAAAGGCCTCATTCACATAGCGGACCGTTAATTCGCTCCTGAACGTGCCTTTACATAAGGATAACATGTAAATCTCTCGCTCCATTCGCCTTGATCCCGTTTGGTGTGAACGTACCTTTTGGAGTAATGTCTGGAACCATTTAATAATGAAAAACTGCTGTGCTTGTAAACACCCTGAATGTTCAGTAAGATCTATAAATCATTTAAGAGTTTGCTTTTCCTCACCGTGTCCTCGGTGCGGAGCTGTATGCGTCACAAGAAATGAATCATTCATGCTAACCGTCAGACATTTGGTTTTTGTGCCCCATTGGATGCGTTTTCTACCAGGCCTGTATTTAATAGGTCTGTTACGTTGAGCACCAACACACATTTGTTAGTGGTCTCTGGGGCTGTAACTAATTATTATTTTAGTATTCGACGTATCAGTCTACATTTTGACAAGTTATCAATGTGCATACAGAGATGATGGCACATAGTTGGTTTTTGATTTAGGTTGCTGGTTATTTTACAGGTCAAACGAAGATGTCGCTGATTGTGAATGTTGAAGAACATGCGGCTGATCTCATTAGGATAAATGTAAAAACCTCTTTAACGGCACGCTTTGCTTTGCAGAACAATTGCTGTTACTTGAATGCGCTGTGAACATCAATCAAAGCCGTGGCTCTGTTCCTCTGCGGCGGGGGCTCTCTGCGGACATGTGAGCAGGATTTCATGTTACCGGCCTTCAGCAGCTGCAGGTTTTCGGAGCTGTGAAGTGGTTTGACGACTCACTCAAGAAAAGAGTGCCGCTCAGCTTGGGACTAAATCGTGATTGTTTCCTGTTGAAAGTCAGTGAAGTGGAACAGAAGAAATTACCATTTCATTTTCCACCCACGGACACGTAAAATTACTGCTACTGAATATAATCAAGAAAAACTCAGCAATGTTATGGCAGTTTGAAACGCCAAAGGGCTGCATCAATACGTGTACCTTGTGTGTGTCTCTCAGGTGTATCCCTTCAATCATGTTTGCACACACAGAAACGCATGCATGCACTCAATTGTCGTTCAGCCATAGGAGGCAGGCGGATATTTAGGGCTGCTGTGTGACCTTCAAGCTATAGGAATGTTCTTCCCTCCTTCACACACACGCATTACATTGACTGGGTCTTTCTTTCCCTGCTGGACTGCTGCCCGCATGAATGAACAAGGTGAGGTGGGTTCAATAGAATCAATTCCAGATGTCAGAATAAACTATAACCTGTTAACTAACGCTGAATCATTCTATATCATTTTCCCGTGGCATTTGTTTCCATCGAATCATTATGGAGCTGAAAGCTTTTCTGCCCTCAAACTGGGAAAGGGATCAATCACAGGAAATTGGCTCAAAGGGAAGTGACTTTGACCCCGGCTGTGATGTGACGGCGCCGTGCGCTCCCTCTTCCTTCCACTGTGTGTTGGTGTTTGTACACAAATGTCGTTCAGGATTAGTGTCACCGGCGCCGGTGACAGGCTGGGAGGCGGCTGATTGACAACGAGACAGAATGTGGAAGACTCTTAAGAGTGAATATAAATCAATGCCATGATTCAATATCAGCCTGTCACACTATTGTTATTCAAGTGTCTCAGGATTTTTCAGCAGCTCTGTATAAAAGGCTGAATATGGTTATGGATTATGATATTGACCTCTTTTACACCATCCCTACTCAGCCCAGTTCAAATGTTCTTTAAAGACTTGATCTTGCTACTGTGCACCTCTTTTCAACGTCTTGTGTATTTTTGGCAGATGAAGACAAATTAGACACTGCCAGACAGACTACCCTGTTTTGGAAGAATATATGAATAAAAGCAACACCATACGGAAATAGCCGAACCAATGCCTAAAGTTGCTGAGAGGGGACGTCCCCGAAGGTAAAAAAACAAAAAAAAACACCTGATGGTTTCCTCCATCATTATAAGATTTTGAGGATCAGAGTTGCAGCTGCAGCACTTCAGAATACAAGGATTTAGATGGACGTTTGACAGGGATTGATGAATAGAACGGTTATACTGTTGTCGGTACACATGAGGAGGTGCAGCCGTAAATGTTTGAGCCCTGACAAGAGGCTGACCTGATGGAGCAGTTAAGGGATTGCCTTGGCAACCGAGATTGATATGTTATGCGTCATTTGTAGTAATTTTCACCATTTTGCTAAACGGGATGACAATTTCCTTTTTTTTCACTGATTATTTACTGACACGTTTTTCTGTAAAGAAGTTGCTGGTGGTGGCCGTGGCCCTCACAGTGGTGGGGTAAAACGGCCTGCTCCTAAACTACACCATGTGGATAAAGGGTACTGGCTCATCCTTCCAAATCAACAAATTTGGGTGTTCCAAAAACTTCGCTGATGACAATTGTCCAGCACCTACCCATAGACGTTTTTTTTCCCAAACGTTTATTACAGAATGGATAACTCTCAGCAACACTGGGAATTGTCTCTGGTGCTCTGATAGGATGCCCCCTGTGCATTAAATCCATTTGTGAAATTTCCTTGCTCTTAGGTACTCGAGTTAACTGGTGGTTGTTTTTAAGAGCTGGCAGACACCTAAAATCACGGGTTAGAGCAGCTGAGGTACGTAGTGCACCGAGGTCACCAATTTTCTGCAGAGTAGTACTTGAAGCGCTTCATGGAATAGGTTTCTGTGCCTGAGCAGCTACATGCAAGCCTTACATCTCCAAGTGAAAAGAATTGTAACGCAGTGGATGTGCTCTTCTCCTTAGTTTGGGCAGGAGAACAGCAGCCGCCTTGTTGAATATGGGATTAATTCCAGCCAGAGGAAATGTTTGTGCTTCATAGGAAGACATTTTGGAAAATATAATGCTTCTAGCTCTGTGGTAACGGTTTGATTTAGAGGAACTTGACTGACCTGTACAGAGCCCTGACCTCCATCTGATAAGACCTGAGCTCATCCTGATAATAAATAATAATTCACTTGGACATGAAACGGAGTGGAGAGTGTGAGCCAGCCCTTCATGTCCAACATCAGTGCCTGACCTCACAGATGTTCTCCTGAATGAATGGTCAAATGTTTCCATAAGCACATCTCTAAACCTTGTATAGAGCCTTCCCAGAAGAGTTGAAGCTGGTGTAGCTGTGATGGGTGGGCCAACACCATATTAAAGTTGTTGTTTGGCTTTCCACATTAAATACAGCACCGTGACTCGCTCGGTAAAATCCATCTCCGCCCCGCTGAGTTGGAATAGACGGGAGGAGCCAGCAAGCAGGTAGGCGCTCCTCCTATTTGATGACGCTGTGAAGCGAGCTAGGGGGAAGATAGCTGCTGTGTCAGCGTGAATTGTTTGTAAGAGAGGCGAAATGTGAATGACCGACTTTTGTACTCATAGTTTAGGACTTTTAAATCCCAAGTATTAAACATTTATTTGAACACTTTAAAAATTATTCAAACTATATCTGACAGGCCACAGCAAAACCATGAACAAGTCTCCCCGGGGCCATTTTGAGTTATTTACAGATTCAGAAAAAGTAGACTCCAATGAGGTCAAACTTGTGGAAATCAAATAAAATTTGAAGATATTACCTTTGGAATGTTGGCACTCTACAAAGAAGTTTAGGGAGAAAACCAAAGATTCCAAAGTTTCTTTGGAATCACCCCCAGCCAGGGGGGTGTTAATGAAAGCCGTTGATTTTAATTACTTTACATACCTGACAGCAACAAATCCCACCCCAGATCAACTCGCAGCACTATTTTGTTCAAGTAAAGATAATTTACAGCTCTGCGTTACAATTTGTGTGTTAGATCTGTGCATTGAACAAACAACTTCAACTGCCCAAAATATTACAAGACCAATGTAATGGTAACACAGACACACTCATACAAACAAAAACTAAGTAAAAAAAAAAAACGTAGTTATCACTTACAAAATGTCAAACACTTTTTTATCTCTGCATGTTTTTGTGTCTGCAAGTTGCATCATGCTCAATGGTATTGTTGCTCATTAATTGCTCGTTCCGTTTTTTTAAAGGAACTTTTGAAAAAGGGTTTTATGAGCACTCGTTAAGATAACATTTCTCATTGCCATTACAATACAAAATGGTCTCATGGAGTAATCTTCCAGGTTTAGTTCTGCTGCTCTCATCCTGTGGCAAATGATCCATCCATCCTCAGGAGAAGGTTTGCGGTTCAAGACTGTGCACAAATGCACCGTAGTCCAAAGCTTTATTCGTCTTCCTCATTTCCGGTTTAACGTCAGCTGGAAACTAGGAATGCTCTCAATCTGCAGACGCTATTATTTTACGCTGATTTCTCCTGATACCGAATCGAAAATACTCCAGTGTCCTGGTAAAAAATGTTCCCGCAGTGCTGTACCGCGGCGGTTAGGTTATTGCGCAATCAATTCTCAATTCTCGCTCTTCTGCCATGAGTCCAAAGCTTTCTTCATAGTCTTCGGTTAACGGCAGCTAGAAACTTTGAATATTCACCAAAGTTATTCAGGTTGGTCCATCTTCACACGTCACACAGAAACTCAGTTTCTCTATCAGAGTGAAGTAGCAGCATAAGTAGCCATCTACACTATAGAAGCACAGAGCCTATTGGCCGACTCATGTTAACAAAAGCGTGTGAGCAGCCACACAGAGGCGACATACAAATAAGCCGTGGCTTTCCACACCCCGACATGGAAATCCAGCTTGGGGATTTTAAGCTGAAAACATCCCGTTTTTAAACACAAAGTTTACCATTTTAAAACCTTCAAAATGGTAATTTAAAGCATTGAGGGGTTACTTCATAACTTCAACTATCATATTTTGCAGTAAAATGAAAATCACTATAAGGTTTGTCACATTTTTTCTCAAACTATGGTCTGCTGACTTGTTCATAGTTTTGCTGTGGTGGGTCATATATTTTACTACGCATAGCATTATTTATGCTCAGGTAAGAAATCTCAAAACTGGAACCCATTATGGACTTTGTTTAGAATATTCTTTTATACAATTGGTATGGTCTAGATTATGCATGTTTTAAAAATAGATGGCATAACTTCATTCATTTATTGCAGTTTTTCTTCAAAAGCACTGCTCTGAATAACTCCCACGGAGACTTTGACCTTACTGTCAAACTAATATTTTAATCTAAAGAACCTCTTCGCTTCTCTTAACTCAAACGCTTCCTTCTCTTCAGGGCAGTCAGCAGCAGAATCCACACAGGAGAACCTTATCAGCCTGACCCGCTAGCGCTTGCTTATGGTCCGCTCTCTGATTGCAGAAGGCTCAGATGTCTGAGTGGCCGACGGGTCGGTCACTGAGGCCGATCAAGCTAAAACAAAGATTCTCTGTTATTTCTCTGGTTTTCGTCTTGCGTTGTTGCCTTTAGGAAGGAAGTTCCCATCCTTGTGATGTTATTTTATTTTATTTATCTTAGGCGGAGATTTTCGGTCTGTAAGAGTGAAAAGTTAGCTCCAAAGTTTGATTTTTATGGCATTAAAAGTAGCTCCCAGCATTCAGCTGCAGCTCCTCTCTTTACTCTACAAACTTGATAAGTAAGACATGGGCAAGCCTTATTTGTATAACTGTCAGCGTTCTGGAAGCCAAGCTGCCAAGCTTTCCTCTTCTTTTCTTCAAATACCAAGTCTCACAGAAACCCAGTGTTTGCTCTAAACGGCTTCTTTCTGGTGCAGACTGACAGACTCACTCTGTGGTCCTCATGGGACACCTGAGAGAGAGAGGCAGAGAGACACTGAACAGCATTAAAACCCCTCCTGTCTGTCCTAGGGGGCCTCTCCAGGTGCTTGACTGCCTCTGCTGCCAGTGCTATGTCAGAATCTCTGCTCTCCTCCTCTCTAAGCTTTTCAGTCTTTTGTTTCTTCCTCTTGTGAATCACTCCTTCTCTCTCAATCTTTATCTACACATTTTCTGCTGCAGATCCGCTTGTCTGTTTACCTCTCTGCTTCTCCTTTGCCACCTGTTTGCTCTGTCGTTTTCATTTCCCCCCCCACCTCCTGTCTTTATCCCCTCCTCATTTTACGCTTCTCTTCCCGACACCTCTTCTTGCTACTCCGTTTTCATTTTACCTCCTCGCCCATTTTACTTAACGTCTCCTTTATTGTTATGAGGTTTTAAGGTTTTCTTTAAATCTCTCTTTAGTGTTTGGCCTCATTCTAAGATGGCAGAAGTAGCCGAGAAGTGCCTCACAGCCAAGCCTTTGTCCTGATAGAGCCACAACTCTCCTACTGTTTAATAATCGATGAGCAGGACCACTTTATTTGACTCCAAGCATTTACTCTCTCCTCGCTGGAGTTTAGGTTGGTGCACCAGGAACAGTTGCCATGGCCAAACGATTGGTTAGTAATGCATATCATGGTAGCACTAATCCAGAAGGCTGATTTACAATCTCTTGGATTTAATAAAGCTCAGACTCATTAATAGTGCTTCCAATTTCTCCTTAAGAAGTGTAATATAAGATAAAATCAGATTATGTGGCGACAGATTGTGAGGATTGCCTTGAAATAAACTACAATAAATATCATTGTTTATTTTTCTGTTTTTTTTAATGAAAGAACAACTTTGTTTTTGCCTTTGCACAAAATGAGCTAATTTCATTTCATCCATCCATCCGTTGTCTGTGCCTGCTTATCCGTGCAGGGAAGCAGAGGAGCTTGTGTCTATCCCCAGCAGTCATTGGTCAGGAGGCAGGGTACACCCTGGACATTTCGTCTGTCCATCACAGTAACAGAATTTCAGTTTAGTCAACTCAGGACAAGTTATCAGATGACAAAAAACAAACTGAGATCACAGTCAACCTAATGAGCACTCATTTTTCTTTAACGGAGAGTCAGATGTGACTAAATTTAGGACCAAGGTGGACAGCTGCTGAATGAGGCGATGCTGCGATGTCTAAAAATAATATAAATATATTTCCTTTATTCTCACTCCGTGGGATGAACCAATAATGAGTTTTAACTTGCTGAAAAGAGTGACAAAAAGGATTGAACTTATTGACAGCATGTACCTGTAGACCCGTTTAATCCCGGCACACCATGTGTGTTTTCCAAAATCCCACCAGGCTAGAGCACGTCGTGCTGTGTGAGCTCTGTAGTATAAAATCTACACGCTGACTCCTGTCATACTGGACAATGGAGCATGTCAGATTGCACGATTTGAAGCTTGCAGCAGAATCCCTTCAGAAAGCTTGGACAAATACCAGTCCACCAATGAATGGACAGGAAGTTATGGCTGTAGAAACGCTCATGGCTGGGCCATAGAGAGCAATAATGAGACGGCTTTTGGAGCAGCGGCCACTGCACACCATTTTCCTATGACGCTTCATATTTGTTGTAGGTCAGCTGTTCTGGGTTTGGAGTATCTTTCACACCAAACAACCATGGGTGGCCTGTTCTAGCTCCCAACCGGAGGTATTCTTTTGATGTTTTTGTGTCAAAGGAGTTCTTGTCTCTGTAAGCCCTTAATGGCACAGTGTGAACCCAGATTTGGATCTAGAGTTATAAAGGATCTTAAAATGGATCGTGAATTCATAGAAAAAACCCATCTCTGACGTCACAAACTCTGCAAGGCGGCTACGTAGCTCAAAGATTGTCACTTAAATGTTGGACCAGAGGCCAGTAAACTCTAAAAGCCTATCGAAAACCTGCTGTTAGCCCAGGAAAAAAGAGAAACGGAAACTTTTGATCAACTCCAAACACTCAGGATGATTTAATTTAATGTTTTTTGTACATGAATGTGATGTATGCAAACGTTTGAAACATATAAAATTTTTAATTGCTCTTCACAATATGTTAGAAATCCTTCCAATATCTAAAAATGTTGTAGTTACAAAGCAAAACGTATCACTTTCCAAACTTTTGGCTGTGGCTGCGTGGTACCAAGACTCACTTGCTTATAGTTCTGGTGTTTTCCCCTTGTTCACACTCTTGTCTTTTCCCTTCTTCATCACTGAGCACAGGTGATATCAGAACCTTGCTCTTTGGAAATTAATGTTGGCAGGATAGGACTAGGAAAAGAAAAGCTGGTAGTCAAACTTGATCCATGGACTAGACTTTTTATGCAGCAGCCCCAGTAAAAGATTGTCTGGATGCCATATGAAAGGCCTGTGCCCCTTAGTTTATTATTTTTAGTCAGATCTGTGTAACTCTGAAGAATGGAAGGTGAAGAGGCTCAGTAAGCGTCGCCTGTTTTTGACCTTCAGGTGAATCCACCTTTTATGACTACTCCACATTGAAATCCTCATATATCCTCAGCAGCTTCCTTCTTTAAGTTTATTGCAACGATTAGTTTTATCACAGGTTTTTTGGTCACTTTACTATTTCCCCGAAATTACATCTCAGATAGCTGAGGCTTTATGGCCACCAAACTCATTTCTCAGTCGTTGTGTAAATAAATTGGTGTTCTTTTTCTTTTTTTCGTTACTGAAACCCAATACGCAATCTTATGGCATATTTTATTTTTGGCATTTCTGATAAAGCTCATCCTCTGCTGCTTTAGAACTAACTTTAGATCAGATTAGCTTGTTTTTTTGCTACTTAAACTGTGTCTAACTGTGTGTGTTTGCCACCCTCATGCCTGAATTTCCCCATTGTGGGACAATAAAGGAATTTCTTATCCTATCTAAATATTGGGGCCAGTCACTGGATTGCAGTCGGTTTTGCCCAGTCTTGTTTACGGAGTAGCTCAAACTCAGTCAGATTGGATAGAGGGAATCTGTAAAGATCTGTTTTCAAGTCTTGCCAAAGATTCCCAGTATCATTTAGATCTGGACTTTGAATGGGCCATTCTGACACATGAATACGCATTATATCTAACATTGCATTGTAGCTCTGCCTCCATGTTTAGCAGGGTCCTCACGAGGATTTTTTTTTAAAAAGGGTAACGGAGGAGAGTTGGCGGCCTTTCATATCAGTCGATTTCGATAAGTGTTGAGTAGTGTTTTGTCTACTTATTTGAAACAAGGACCAGGGTAGAAAAAAAAAGCCAGAACCTAAACTGTAAAATTGGGGGGGTGGCTACCTGTTGCCCAGGGGCACAATGTTGGTGACCCCTGCTGTAGACGGAACCTCTAATGGAGCTCTTTCAACAACTCAACTAGCTTACCACTAAGAGCCAGATTTGTAAAGTGCTTTTTCTTGTGTAAAAATGTTTAAGACTGTGTAATTCCTTCCACCTAAAAATTCTGTGCTGCTTTGGTTATTTAACATAGAATCCCAATGAAATACTGTGATCACATTAAAGTTCTAACTATGAACAAAGAATAGTTTTTCAGGCAAAAAGTGTTGATGTTTCAATTAAGCTAAAACAGTTTTTTGTTGGTGAAAAATGTTATTTGGAACAAATCATATGCAGCTGAAGCTCACATTCTAGTTATCAATCCAAAGTTGGGACATGCTAAAATTTGTTTTGCTCCATGTCTTTTTACCAAATCTGAGATTCTATATTAATTTTTCCAGCTCCCTGCACAACAGACGTAGGTAACCAAACCATATAAAGTGGCACAGATTGTACGACAATTTGTATTCTGCTGCATATTCAGTCCTTGTTCTATCCCAGGTAGATAGCTTTCTATGAGAGGTCCCACCTATCTGCAGCTGCTGCAGGGTTTAGCGATGACAAGAGCAGGGCAGAAGAGGACCTCAGAGCAACTGCTGCTGGTACACGGTTCAGTGAACAAAACTTATCAGCCGCGGTGAAAACGAAACGGCGTTTGGCCAGTGAGCAGGTCTCATTTGCCACCCTGGAGTGAAAGCCAGCAGCAGTGAGGATTAGTATTCAGCTGGCTTCGGACAACAGAACCAGTGTGTCGGTGTTTGCCCTGTGGCTGTTGTCTTGCTGTCAGGTTAGCCAATGACGCGTCAGAGCTCACCTCGTTGGCCTAAGCAGCCTGTGGCTATAATGCACTTCCTCTGGCGCCATTTCCACTCTCCAGTCTGCCTTTGGAACGGCAGGCATTCATCATTTTTAACTTTATTTGATTATGAAGGGTTTGCACATATGGCCTTTTTGTTAGCTGTTTGCTAAGTTTCTTAATAAGAACTAAACCAGATTTCACTTCACAACCAATTAAAAGATGGTGTGGAGAAAAACACTTTGTATTCATGAAAGCACTGCAGTAGTAAGAGTTTGAGTCTAGTTCTCTGTTTTTGTGTTTGTTTTAATTACATTATCAGCATTGCTGCGTATTTAATGCTGGTCTTGCTAAATAGTCAATGTGTGACTCTAGTCGCTTCCATGTGAACTAGAAAACATAAGTGCCTTTTTTTATTCTCTGTTATGATACTTCTCACTAAATAGACCAGAGGGCACAGGATATTATTTCTAGGTTTTGGTTTTCACTAACAGGGTAAAGGTGCAGTGACTCAAACTGTTTTAGGGTGTATTCACACCTTCCATATTTGGTCCGCTTTAAACAGACCAGAGTTTGTTTCCTCCCTTGGTCCGGACCTTTTGAGGTTGGTCTCGGTCCATTTCCAAACTGATTCTGGTGCTGTTTCTCTTCTGGTGTGAATATGAAGTGGCCTTGATCCGACCCAACTACAGCAACTACGTCACTTTGGACTCAACAAGCCACCGTAGCCACCTGCCAACATGCTGTGGGACTCATTCGGCCTGCAGGACGCATTTGCTCACACTGACATAATTAGAAATATAACGTCACCAAACCTGTGTACATGAGCTGCTTTTGACAATAATATTGCAGCTGGAATACCAGCACAAATGTGCACACCAGCAATGCAGCTCACAGGACCTGTGTTCAGAAATGTCCAGGTCTGAGCTACTTCCCGGCTTAGTCATTTCTATCCAATGGGAGTAATGGATTGTCACACGCTTGGCTCTGTTACAAGTTATACTTGACCTGCAAAAAGTACAATGTGAAAGCAAACTGCACCAAACGTAAAAAATCAAATAAAGTCCACTTCTGATAAAGAATGTGTCATCGGTGTAGCATGTTTCAGTCCAGGATTGACTAGAGTCATTTTATACCTATCTAATTCCAAAGAAAGCTTTTAAAAGGCTCCATTTGTGTTTCGCAAATCAAATAGTTTTAGTAAATTCCAAAAGTGGTTTAAAGAATTTCAGTATCATTGTCCATTGTCTGTGTATTTTTAGATTTTAAACTGGAGCTGCTCAAACAAACCAGATTTATTGAAAAATTGCATATAGACCTTTAGTGCTGATTGGAAGCTACAAAACAGATGCCAACTTTAGCGTTGGAAATCAATCTCAGTATTCTGACTATGGTGACAAATCTTTTGTTCAGTTTCTCTTATACATTTGTAACCCAGTGTTATGGGCCAGCCAATGAGCTTTATCTATCCGACTCTAGAAACTACTTCCTTTCTTCAAAATAAGAGTCTAAAACATAGGAAAGGGTGTCAAGCTTAAGGCACTTACCTTCATACCCAGAACTTATATTAATAGCTTAAGATTCCTGCAGCGTAGCATGTCATATGTTGACAGCTCCTCAATAGTTATTCATAAAACAGTTTCACACAGAAGCAGTGGCCTCAGGTTCCATCATTTAATACCCACAGTTCAGCTTTGGCTCATCTCAGCCACATCTTCTGACATGTGACCAAAACAACTTTGATGTTGGTGTCAGTAAGAAGCATTTCACCAGGGACAGTGACCCAGACAGTGAAAAGGGTGGAGGGGCTTGGTCATTGACTCGCGTGACCCTAATAGAAATGTTAGTGTGATTGTTTCATCTCCAGCTTATAAACCCTTAGACTAACCTAGGAGTGCCTGTTACGGCGAGCTGCTTTAGGTTCAATTAGAGCCCTTGAGATAAAAATAGCAGCTCTAGGAAAACAGCCGATCTCCCCTAACTGTATTTTTTAAGGATTTTATTATTATTTTACTTGTGAGCTGATGCATCATTTTCTTTGTTTGTTTGACGCCACCTACAGATTGCAAGGATTACTGGTGTCGGACCACACATTCAACACCGTCACAAAAACCTAGGCTGCACCCAGACATCCACAAACGTGAAAAATCTGCGTGACAAAGGCTTCATAGTGGAGCGGACAGAGCAGTGGACTAGGAGCTCTGAGTTATGCTGCTTCTTCTTCTTGTTGGATTTACTGGCAGTTGGCAACAAACTTTTAGTAGCATTAACGCCACTTATATATATGTGTATATATATATATATAATACCTTTATAAATACCTTAAACACCAAGGATAATAATGACCTCGATGACTGAGAATCTACATTGTTTCAAGAGGCCCTCTTGACTTTGAAAATAAATATTTTGGTGTTTTTAATACATGAGATTTTTTGCCACAGTTTCTTATTTTAAATAAGACATATTCCCTTTGCCACACATCTGTTTAGTTTTGCGTTTATGACTTTAATTGCCTTAACTGAGTTGGAAGTGAAATGGAACGTTACAACCAAAATGACAGCAAATCAGATCTGCTTGTAGATATCTTCAGCATGACTGACAAAACAAATACCGGATCACCTCTGTTTGCTGACATTAACAATGTAGAAGTTGCCAAATTTAAGAGCGGTAACTCCACTTCCATTCGCCTGTCACCCATGAGTGCTCTGCCAAAGCTCTGACATTTTTCCACCACCAGTTGTCGGCACTTGAGCTGAGGAAGTTTGCTGCAGGAAGTCAATTTTATTTTAGAGGCTGTGGGTATTTTTCTTTAAACTGAACCTTGGAGTGCCTTCAATCTACTTGTAGGCCACCTCGGTGCTGCTTTAGAAAAGCATAAAAACACAACATTGAGACAGGTCTCTGCAGTGAGTGGTGGGTGTTGCTGCCCTTCAGGCTACATGCAGCAAGATAAACCCTCTGCAGAACCAACAGAAATCTGAACACTATAATCTGATGTTTTGGCACTGAAAGTCTTAAGTCAAAAGATGTTTTCTGACTTATAGGGTGGGCAGGGGGTTGGAATGAGAATGTAGGTGAAAACCAGCACCATGGTTATTGTGGTACTTAACAGAAAAAAAAGATTATATTTAAACCTCCAATTTTCCGTGAACCTTTGTAGTTGTCACTTCTGCGTCGCCTCTGTAATTTATCTCTGTGCATTCGAATCGAAGAAGCGAGGTGTGATTGTCACAGGTGCCTGTGCGGAGATGGCGGGGGCCTGTGGCTGCTCATCTCTGCTGTGTGAGAAGGCGTGAGATCTGGGTGTAATGGAAAGGGTGAGATCTGAGGCTCCACAAACGAGCCTTGTTTTCTTTGTGGAGCCTGAGATTTAATGAGGTGCACGGCCTGGTCTGTCCCCGCTTGTGTCTTCTTTCTGCCGTTTGCCTCTATACGTTTTTCAGTTATTTGTCCTTTTGATCTAGGTCTTTTGTTTCTTGGGCCTTCTACGTTGTCAGTAGTCTTTTTGTCTTTACCTTTTTATCAGCTGCGAATCTGTAGTTTTGGGGGTTCTTTTTACCTTCATTGTTCTTAATTTTTGAACTTTTCTTATTTTCATTATTTCATTATCTCCCTTTACCCCCCACACTGCTAAGAAGAGAATGTCTTTGATGCGAGGTTCATTCCTATTCACGCGGATCATTCATCAGCACAATGTCACTCTTGAAGCAGCGAGAAGAAACCCAGATCAATAAGATGGCTGAACGGATGGATCTCTTTAAGAGTTCTCCTCAGCCTGGGGAGATAAGGGAGTTATTTCTTTTATTTTTGAATGGATGACTCTTTAAAGAGCCACTCAGCTTGGGTGTTGGGGGGGGAGTGTGGGGTACGATGAACGAGGATCTTAAAGCATTACAGCCAATATTAGAAAGAGGAGAGGCATTTAGATTGAGGTTGTTAATCTTTGGAGAAAAGTCTGCCTCACTGGAAAGTAAAGATGCTATGCTTCAACACGGGGGTTTCTAATTAAATACACCTCAGACGCCTGAAAGGTCTGTTCATGTCTAGTGTTTGAGTTGAGGAGAGGACCCAGCAAACACTGAAGGGAAAATGGCCCCTTTAGACTACATGCCGGTAGGGCTGGGCGATGTGGCTTAAAAACAAAATCTCTGATTTTAGTATTAGACCAAATCCAATTAAATAATTTTCCCCTTCTTTTTCGTTTCACAAAAATAAGTTAAAGAAATTATTTTAAAAATTTGCTTTCATTTCAAACATTTCTCCTGGGAGTTGACCTGAATTCCAAGTGCAACGAAACACAAGCTGTGAAAAATGCTGGAAAAACAAGATGGCGGCCCTGTCGTTGTAAACGGTGAAAATATAACAAAATGTTTGCTGCTAATGGTATTACACGATGAGCTAAGAACAGGCTTCAAACTGACTTAAAAAATAAGTAAATTAAAAAATAAAGTGTCGTATTATGGTAAAATAGTTTCCTCTTTGCAATATTTTGACAATATATTTTTCTAGCTGTATAGTCAACATATATTCAGCGTTGCATGTTATTCTCTTCATGGAAGCTCAATGAGTGTATTAGCAAGAAATCATCCGGATCTTCCAATAATTAAATCTTAAAAAATTGTAAATTCAAATTAATGGATTAAATCGATTTATCGCCCAGGCCTACATGCCGGTAACAAGACAGGTTATTTTCTGGCTGGTTGATACAACTCCTCTTTGCAGCAGTCAGTTTGGGTCCTTTAAGTCATCCAGTAGGTTAACCCTTTCTACTCAAGGCTTAAATTGCTCAAATTTCAACCTTCTTTTCTTACTCTCAACTAGTGATGCACAAGATAATCGGGCAGTTCTTGATAGTCTATTTTTTATTTTATTTTTTGACCACTGATCCTAAGGTTTAAAAACTTGATAATCACATCAAAAATGTGTTCTTTGATAGACTTCTATGTTGAGGGTCAGTAAAAATCTGAGAACTACAACCTGTTTTTTTTTTTTTTAATGGACTGGTAAATGGACTGAACTTGTATAGCGCTTTTCCAGTCATGCTGACCACCCAATCGCTCTCACTAACACGCACACATTCATACACCAAGACGCAGCTCGGTAGGCAACTTCGGGTTAAGTGCCTTGCCCAGGGGCACATCGACATGTGGCAAGGGGAAGATGGAATGGAACCCACAACCTTCTGATTGCCAGACGACTACTCAACCCATCAAGCCACAGTCGCCCACAGTTTAAGTTGATGGTCAATGTTTGTTTGATTTATTGTTGAATTAATAAACCGTGTAACTACAACTTATAAAATCAGAGTCAGCAGGTCAGAATTAAAAACTGAAACATATAATCGGTTTTACCCAGTGAAACTCGGATCAGCACATCATGGCCTTTCGCCTGCTATCTGGGTTCTGAATGCAAAGTTTGGCCCTCTCAACGTGTACAATCCACTTTTTCATACAATGTCGGTGCGCTTGGTGCAACTTATTCTAAAAGGGTACCTCTAAAGTGCCTCTGTAATCTAATATTTATTTTTGTTTTATTTTAGATACGTTATTGATCCTGAAGGGAATATTTCCCTGCATTTAACCCATCCCCTTTTAGGGAGCAGCGGGCGGCTACTTCGCAGCGCCCGGAGAACATTCTGGAGGCTCAGGGCCTTGCTCAGGGGCCCCCAGTGGCAGCCTGTGGGATATGAACCCAGGACTTTGCAGCCTCTCCAGGATGCAAGCACTCCGCTCGAGCCACGAGTCAATCTGCAGCAGTTCCTGACACACACATATTAGCTGATTTGAATAACAGTACGCCGGGCTTTTTTTTAATTTAAAGTGACAAATATCGTCAGTCTGTCTGCAGCTTTTCTCTGATTTAAAAGCCGCCTCTGTAAACATTTATCTGCTAAATTAGTTCTACTTGCCTCATCAGGACTTCTTGACATGCTGCTGAATTGTAACCCATCAGCAAGCATGTGGAGAATTTAAGCCTGGAGCGAGTAAAGAACAAACCCTGCGATCAGATTGCTAATGGGAGATAACTGTATAGAGGGGAAATGTTTGTCAGGTTTACCATTTATCCATTTGAGACGATTGTTTTGGTCACACGTAGCGTCATGACGCTAACATGGTGAGAGAGCAACGGGAAAGCTGCCTTAGGTTGCTGGAGTTCAGCCTGTGTCATGGCTCATTAAACCTTATACAATTTTTTATTTTTTTATTACATTTTTTGTGCAGTCCAGTGAACACTGAGGGTATCCTCACTAATCTCATATTTAACTCAGGATTTAGCTGTACGTCCTGACATCCAGGTAGAGGAAGACACATGCCAGCTCAGAACCATCCAGAAATAAGTGTGGGACATAGAGCCGTCTTCATCCAGATGAAAGCTGTTTTTAGCTGGAGTAAACTTTCAGTTGATAGAGTTGTTTAAGCAGAAAGCCCCACTGTGTCTACCTCCCTAGTCTATTTACCAGCTGTGAAGCTCCAGCTGAACAGTTGCTTCCTCTGTCTGGCATCAAACGCTCGCACCACATATTGTGGAACAGTGACATCATCCACAGTCGTTTTATATACTGTACCTGTGAAGACATTTTTAGTTGCGGCACCTCAGGCGTTTTCCTTTTTTTCTCTTTTCTACACAAAGCAGGAATTTTTGTTCACCTAACATTTTCAGGTGCTGGGTGTCTCATAAAAAGAGAAACTTTTAGAAACTTATTTTGGTTTAGTCACAATATGATTCAGCCGATTTAAGTTTTTGTAAAAACTTAACACTATGCACCTTTTACTGTATCTTCTTCTTCCACCTCTTCGGGTGGACCAAAGCTCTCCCCCTCCTGAATCCCTTTATTTCGTACTCATCTCTCCATCTCCCCATCTTTCCACAGCTGCTTCCTGTCCCTGCTGCTGGTGGCCGCCGTGGTGTGGAAAATCAAACAGAGCTGCTGGGCGTCACGACGACGAGAGGTAAGTCCAAATATCGACGGAAACCCCGCCCCTCCTCACGCGTTTGTGGTTATGTTTGTCTGATGCTGTGAAATTGCTGATCAAGCTGTTATAAACATATTAAGCTCTCCTATTGATTTTGGAAAACTTGTAGAACTTCAAACTGTGATGCAACTTTTGTTCTATGATAGATCGTTACACCTTAGTCCTGTCATTTTCGCCGCTTTCTTGGATGTGCGTCCGTGTTGATGGGATGTGTGCATATGAGCCACTCTCCGCTGGCATCAGTCAGAAATGCCGAGCCTCTCTGCAGGATCTCGCCAATCTTTACATTATCTTTACAGATAAAAAAAACCCTCAGCATCAACTAAGGACTTCCAAGATTTATTTTGAAAAACTGATTTTTAGAATGGGAGGAAATTGTAGTTAACCTTCTGTCCATTAAAGTGGACATCATGCATCGCTGGTTATATTTTACCTTTAATTTCATTTCAGACCTTAGCAATGTTTGTTCTCAAAACAGCTTTTTGCTGTTTAATTGGGTGAGTTACAGCAATCGTCTTATTTCAAAGAGCTTTAAACAATTTTGTTCCTTTTTTAGAATGATTATGTGGACAGGGATAGCAACTTGAAAATAAACCGATGGCTAGACACTCCCCTTCAGGATTATCTGCTAAAGGGCAGAATTCATGGTTATACGTTGGCCAGGCACTGAAGAACTAAGAAGCCACACACCATCACACTACCACTGCCACGGTCGGCTGTCAGTAGGATGTTCTTTTACTGTAATGCTATGCTTGTTTTGCAAAGCGACCCACACTTTCCGAAAATTTCCACTTTTGTCTTGTGAACATATCTCAGAAGTGTAAGGATGATCAAGATGTTTTTGGCAGCTGTGTTTCACGGTTTCTCCATATGTGGATGTTGGCTCTGACTGTGGTAACTGGAGTCCCGAAGGCCTAAAAATCGCTTTCCAGACAGATGACTGTGAATCACTTTGTTTCTCAGCTCTTCTTGATCTTCTTTTAATAGATAGGTGATGATGTGGTGTTTTTTGGGATATTTTATCCTACCTCATGTTATTAGCCAAAAATGTTTTTTTTTTTTTTTTTTTTTATCAAAAGATCTGGCAATAATAAAGCCCGGATACTTTTTTCCAGCACTGTAACAGATGTAGTGATGGTGGAACTGAGTATGCTGAAATGGCTAAACATGGTGGGGAAACTACATTTTTTTTTTAATTTCTTCCTCATCTTCATATTCCAAAGCTCAAACACTTATTGTCCACATGAGCAGAGTTGTATAAAACCATTTGAAAGTACTTTTAAAAGGTCAATAATTTTTTTTAATCTTTAAAGACAAGATAAGTTTATTTGTATAGAACACATCAGTAAAAAAGACAGTTCAAAGTGTTGTACATATGAACATAAAAGAACACGGAGGAAAGTACATTGCATTGGTATAGTAGCAGTAGGTCAACATAAGTTGGACTACAAACTTAATCTAATGCAGTTTCAGTTCACTACAACAGTTTGAATTGAACATTAACGTTTAAAGGCAACTCTAAACAAATAGATTTTCAAACTTGATTTAAAGGAACTAAGAGTGTCAACATTTTTGTTGTGTTCTGGGAGTTTGTTCTGGATAAGTGGAGCATAGGAACTTAATGCTGCTTCTCCACGTCTGGTTATATGTATGCAGAATAGATTTGAGCCAGAAGACCTTAGTGGTCTGGAGGGTTGATACACTGATAACAAGTCTGTGATGTATTTAGGTGCTAAGCCATTCAGTGATTTATAGACTAACAGAAGTATTTTAAAGTCTATTCTCTGAGATACAGGGAGCCTGTGTAAGGACTTTAGAACTGGGGTGATGTGCTCTACTTTCTTATACCCCATTTACACTACCCTTTTTTAACCGTGCCGAGAACTTACCTGACAACAGCCAGATGTATGTCTCGTTCCGCCTAGCTACACTCACATACATCTGGGACACCGCCGATAGAGAATGATTTCTCCAACCAATTTTATGGTCTGGCCAATCAGGACGCAGGGCTGGAGTTTCATATATGTGACGTAGTGGAGACGCGACCATGACGTGAGACTGTTTTGATAGCAATGGCGGCTCGTCGAGGAAGCAAGCGTTGGCATTAATGCTGCTATTTCTTCCGTGTTGTCCAATCTACCTAATATTGTTTCATTAAAAGAATATCAGAGAACGCATCTGAAGGCTTTTGTTGGTGGAAACGATGTTTTCGCCCTTCTCCCGACCGGATTTGGCAAGTTTTGTTTTCCGGGGCCAGCGGACGTGCAGACGCGGACGCGCCCCGGAGCGGTTAGCGGTTAGCGCTAACTGTGTTAGGAGGCCTTTAGTCCTCAACGCGGTCGGCCCGGAATCGACTCCGACCCGCGGCGCTTTGCCGCCTGTCTTCCCCCCTCTTCCTGTCAGCTCACTGTCAATAAAACGCGTGCCACTAGAGCCGCAAACACATTATTATTATTTTTTTATTTTTTTTCCTGCGTCGCTATCATTAGCGTCACGGGTTAGCTTCGGTGTGAGTGGTTGAAATAGCACGTCAATAAAGATGACAGACAAGTGGCTTATCCAATCATATGCAAGAATTTTTGATAAGGCCCAGCCTTCTGTAAATGCAATTCCTATGGCGGAGTCCCAGATGTATGTGAGTGGAGCTAGGCGGAGCGACATGCAGCTGGCTGTTGTCAGGTTAGCCGAGAACGGCCCGAGCTCAATAACTGAGATAACTTTCAAGTGTAAATGGATCGCAAACTGAACTGAACCGAGCCAGACACAACAGGACAGCGCTAAATCTAGACCAGTTCGATGAGTGGGCTCGGCCCGGTTTTTCAGTGGCACGGTTCTCATATAACAAAGAGCGCATGAGCAGACCGCGTCATCTCCTTACAGTCAGCTGACATTTCAGACATTCATAAAAATACTAGCTTCCCTACCGTGACACACGATTTCCAGTGATGATTCTGCTTAGCAGTGTGATGAACCTCAACGTCTGTCGTTTCCTGCGTCTGTAAGCCCTGATTAGACGTTCATTTGTCTTATCCACTTCCCAAAAGCCGACTCTGTCAAGTAAATTCACCAAATGTTGCCTTCTTCGCCTGACTCTCTTCAAACAACGAAATATCATAATTATAACCAAGCATAACTTCCTGAATGTTATGGGCGCCGCCATTTTGATTTGCTTGAGTCCCTCCTTCAATCCTAGAGAGCAGTAGTACTGTAGATCGTCACTAGGAGGCGAGGAACCGTGCTAGGGTGATGTGTAAACAGTCGTCAGAACCAAGCTTGGCATGGTTAACTGATCCAAGCTCGGTCCGAGCTCGGCATGGATCGGTTTAACAAGGGTAGTGTAAATGGGGCTTTAGACTTACTGATGATGCAGGCAGCAGCGTTCTGGATCAACTACAGCTGTCTGATCTGTAAAAACACCATTGCAGTAATCAATTCTACTAAAGATAAACGCATGGATTAGTTTTTCCAGATCCTGCTGAGACATTAGTCTGTTAATCCTGGTTAGTTAATGCTAACTATTGATTGTTCCTCCGTTGGTCCAAAAATGATTTCAGTTTTGTTTTTAAGAAAATTTTGGCACATCCATGCATTGATTTCTTCTAAGCATTTACTCAGAGCTTGAATAGGTTCATAGTCACCTGGTGACATGGTGATGTAGAGCTGTGTGTCGTCTGCATGGTTATGGTAACTGCATGTAGATATTTAATAGGAGGGGACCCAGGATGGACCCTTGGGGAACCCCACGTGTGATTTTTGTCGTCTCTGATGTAAAGTTACCTACTGACACAAAAAAGTCCCTGTCCTTTAAGTAGGATTTAAACCAGTGGAGTGCTGTACCAGAAAGGCTGACCCAGTTTTCCAGGTGCTCTAACAGAATGAAGTGATCAACTGTGTGAAATGCTGCACTGAGGTCCAATAATACCAGCACTGTGGTTCTTCCACAGTCTGCGTTTATGTGGATTTCATTAAACACCTTCACTAGGGCGGTCTCTGTACTGTGGTGAGCACGGAAACCATCAAAGCTGCTGTTCATAGTTATGAAGGTGTTTAGTTGTTGAAACACAGCTTTTTCAATAATCTTACTGATAAAGGGGAGGTTTGAGATGGGCCTGTAGTTCTCGAGTAGTAGTTTGTCTAAATTGTTCTTTTTCAGCAGTGGTTTGATAATTGCTGTTTTTAGGGACTGGGGGAAAACACCTGACAGAAGGGACTTGTTTATTATCTGAGTCAACTCAGACGCTATGCCAGGTAAAACTTTTTTAAAGAAAACTGTGGGTAGAACATCGATGCAGCAGGAGGAGGAACTTAGCTGCTGAATGATCTCCTCTAAGCTTTTGTAGTCTATTTGGCTGATGATTGGGACATGTTGTCAAGTTCTAGTTGGAGACCGCTTTGGTACTGAATTTGACATGGATGTACAGATTGCTCCTCTAATCTTTTGGATTTTCTCAGTAAAGAAGTTAGCAAATATGTTGCAGGCCTTGGTGGAGTGGAGTTCAGAAGCCACATTCACAGGAGGATTTGTTAACTTGTCGACCGTGGTAAATAAGGCATGAGTATTATTAATGTTTTTGTTTATCTCAGAGAAGAAAGAGTCCTTTGTATTTTTCAGTTTTAAGTTATATAAAGTCTCTCTTTATAGATGTCGTAGGGAATCTGGAGTCAAGTCTTTCGCCACCTGCGTTCAGCTTTTTGACACTCCCTTTTTCACTTCTCCAAGGAGATTTTATTCTTCCCAGAAACAGCCTTCACTTTAACTGGAGCAGTGCTGTCTGTGATGTCTGAAGCTTTAGACTGAACGTTATCTACTAGTTAATCTACTGAGTTATAGGACAAAGTGAAAGTAAAAGAGTAAGCTTGGTTAAAGGTTTCTGTGGCATCACACCTAAAGATGTGTTTTTTCTTTGGAAATTATGCTTTCAAAGGTAACAACGGTGATCAGATAGGGCAACATCAGTTACACTGACCTTGGAAATGTTTAGACCCTTAGTACTGATCAAGTCTAATATATGTCCGTTAGTGTGTTGGTTGTTTAACATGTTGAGTCAAGGCAAAATGTGGTTATTTTGCGCCTCTGTCTTTAGTGTTGTCAGTGTGAAAGTTGAAATCTCCCACAATAATTCAACAGTCATAACCAACACATATTACAAATAGGTCATTAAAAACATTAATGATTATGATTAATGCATTAAATTGATAAAATATGGAGCCGCATTCCCTCTTTGTCAACTTTACTTCCTGTAGTTGTTCAGTCTCATCAGGTCATCCACACCATTTTCTCCTACAGTCAGTTGACATCACAGAAAAAGTGGAACGGGGAGAAAGACCTCTCGCTACAGCGGGAGCCTGTATCAGTCCTGCGAATGACGTGTTAATGAGCTACATCAGCTGCAGGAAGGATTTAGTGCAGTTGGGACAGGAAGCTCAAATTTCAGGGCCACAGCTTTATTTTGCTTAACCAATTTTTCCTGTTTGAAAAGGGACATTTAATCTGATGTATATATTGTTGGCCTTTTTATTCATTATTGAATTGTCTGAACATCACTTAGTTAGACTAGAATAAGATGATATTTAATTACTGCAGCGAAAAATTATTATTTTTTTTCTTTTTTAATTAAAATTCTCCAACAGTTTAAATCAAAATAAAGCCATTTTGTTGACAGGCAGATGAAGGAAAGCCAAATGGATGCTTTTATTATCCCACAAGCTTAATTATCGCAACACTTTCTTTTTCTGCGCGTAAACAGATTATGACTAACTGCAGCTTGTTCAACATGCAAAGCCTTGCACAACAAAGAGCAGACATTACATTTCCTATGCCTATTTTTATATTTAAAAAAAATATAATGAGCTGTTTAGGTTTTCCTTCAGAATAGATTTTCATTTTTCCCTCTGTTTTATTGCCAAATTAGATACAAAAGATTTTGAAGTGCACTTCTTTGTGCTCGGGATTCTTTGGGTTTAATGAAATTCAGCGCTGCAGATTTTTGCAGGTGACAGATTTGATGGCCCTGCAAGATAGCAGAGGTGCGATTACAATGGCAACTGTCCATAGAGGTGTTAATGAAGTGTATATTAAGTTGACCTCTAGATGTTTTGATAGCCTGGGCTGAGGTCCTGAAAACCAGTGATAACCTCCAGCTAAAAGTCAGCATTTCATCATGAGAACATCAGTCCGTTTTTAGTTGTCAGCCATGTACATGCTGCAGTCGACTTTGCAAATTCTTTGATTACACATAGTCTACAGAAAATCTGCAACAGACTCGGCCAATAGACTCAAAAACGAAAGTGTTATTTTCTAGACAATTCTTTTGGCTCGCAAAGATTGGCTGTAAAGCTTGTACAGCACTGCAGATTTGAAGCTTCAGCGGATGTGTGAAAAGTTATTTAAAACGTCTGCCATCAGTGTGATTACTTGAAGGACAGAACAGTAACTACTTCACTGGTTCACAGCACCAAATATTGCAGTTTCACAGCAGGCTCAAAGGCTAGATATAGGTTGCGTCCTTCCCTTTCTTCTTTACAGTGCCTCACTTAGCCATTCACACCTTTCTTAAAACATAATCACATTTGTCACATTAAAACCACAATCTTCAACATATTTTATTGGGCTTCTAAGAGATATATTATTTCTTTTTAACAAATAAAACTGGGGGCATGTGTTTGTGTTGAGGACTCTTGAATAAATACTTTATCTGCTGCGAACAGAGCTATGACTTGTAGCTCAGTCTTGTATGTCTTGCTTTGTAATTGATGACATTGGTATGTACAGATCAGCATGTCTATCATTAAACACCTTGCAACACATTAATGTGCAGTTGTGACATTAACTTGGCTACCCCTATGTATATGTGAACGGGTGGGTTAGTGGGAGGGTTTAATCCATAGGGTTCCATGCAGCAGACCTTGAGATGGAGACCTGTCCTTAACAGCTGTTTAAGTACCACTCCCCTTTGCATAATACCCCCAATTCTAAAAAACAGAAGGTAAAAGTATGTAGAGTTGGAATTTCTATACATGGTTCTCGTTTTCCATTTTTACTGAGGTTGCAACAGATTCAAACCCTCACACCCTCTCACTTGTTTTAGATTGTGAGAAAATGTAAACCACTTCTCCCTCGACAAATTTAACACTTACACTTTTTTTTCTGCTTAGGCTGGGATATCCAAACACCCTTTGATTATATCTTTGAAAACGCTTTCAAAAAACTCCTATCTGAATAGTTTAGATTTCACAAACGTGCTTTCGTTTGGGTCGTCAGCCAGCCTGGCAAACTTTGTTGGCTAAACTGATCTGAAGAGAAATGCAAACCCAGAAATGTCCGATTATTTACATGGTGAGGAAATCCCTTAAAAGATGACGGCCCGTCCAGTCATGGCACGTTCTCATTAGCGCCATTACTGCCTTTGGAATGACTGGCCTAAAGGTAGGCTGTCCGTGTTTGTGTGTAGGGACCTCGGTAGGTGGGGTGTGTGTGTGTGTGTGTGTGGCAGTATCTGGAGGCGCACGAGCCATGCCAGCTGAAGTGCCCTTCAGCTGTCGCCGCGCCCCAAAGTGCTGTCATCACCCTCACCTTTGGAGGTCTCGCAGCATCCACCCCGCACCCACTCCACGCTCACTCCATCACAAACCCGTTGCTGTCCAGCTGGGTCCTCTGGAGCCTAACCTTTACTCAAAATTGGCTCCGGAACTTTAAGAGGATTGGTTGTTGCAGGCAAAAGGGGTCAAATAAGCACTCGCCCACCCTCGAGCTCCCCGAACATACGGTCGAGTTTCATTGGAGTTTATTTCACTGTAGATTGGAAAAGTATGCTTTGTGTTTACACTTTTTCTTTTCTGTTAGCGTGTTGATTCCCAGAGATGCAAACACAAGGACGTCAGTAGTTTTCTTTTAATGCCGTGCATCACAAGCCTTTTTAGTGGCATTTTTTTCTTGGGAGGTTTGATATAATCTCTGTCCTCCACTGTGATCAGTTTTATTTGTTTGCCAGTCAACATGATTACTTTAAAAAACTCCCTAACTGAATCTGAGGGGAAATGATTTAAAGGTGGAAGAGCCCATGACATTTTGCTGTGGATATGGATCATTTTCTTTACGAGTGCGAGATGGAGCGCCATCCCTAGTGAAGGATGGCACCCTCTAAAGGTCCTTACGGTACTTTGTTTGGGTAAATTGAGCTAATCATATGAGCAAGTTATCAAGCGCTTTCTGGGAAAAAACTAGAAGGTCCATGTAGTTACTGTCTCAAATAAGACATACGGTGGATATGCAACAAAACCTTCTAATAATTGAATTTTTTGTGAGGTAAGGAATTGGATTAAGAAAAGTCATATTTGAACTTTTTCCACATTTACTGTGCAGTATACTCCATGCTCTAATATTATGATAAAAAAAACAATACGTTTACAGAATGCTGGATGCACAGCCAGAACTAATAATTTGCCTAACTCTTTTGAATTTAATTTCAGCATTCAGTCTGGGTTGGGTTACAGACCTGCCATCAATTACAGAGAATCTGATTAACCTTCAGTAGTGTTCTGCTGTCCTACTAGGGTTTTCTTCACATTTGCTTCTTAATTAATCTATTTAATGTGTTTCACTTGGCGAGGGGAGTCACTGAAATAAAAAAACTTTTCAAGAATATTCTAATTTATTAAATATGACTGTGTATCTGTGTTTGATTGGCTCCTAAAAAACCAAGGGTAAACAAAGATCTTGCACCTTTCCTGTCCAAAATGCAGGAACCATGAATAAGCTGTTGCAACACAACTATTCCAAAGCTCAACCAGCGTTATGCCATGTGCAAATAAAGTTTATTAAGTCGGCACAAGGGGCTTTGCATCAGATTAGGATGGTGCCCTGACAAAAAATCTTTTAATCTCTTCCATTAAAAGTATCTGAAGAACCCCGAGCGGAAAACCAGGCAGTTAATTAATGTAGTCACATCCTCCAATCAGAATTGCAAATTTGACTGTGACACAACAGGTGGCACGGCGCCTTTTGGTCCCTTTTTGAAGACATTAGTTACATAACAAGACCCTCTGTCACAGATGTCTGCTTGAATTAGGGCTTGGGCTCCTGAAGAAATACATTTTGGCATCCAGCGTCCGCCTCTCTGTACACCCACTTAGAACAGTGAGGAAAGAAGGTTTTTATCTGTACATAAAAAATAATGTTTGGTCATAAAATGTAGCAGTCTGTTTCAGAGCGTTGTGATTGACCTATATCTGCAGGCAATGGAGGAAGACATTGTTCTGCTCCACATGGCCACATACGGCTCTACTGATGTTTTGAGATGCTTTTGATCTTCCACATGCTTGCCACCTATGCTTCATATAGTATTGTGAAAAGCGTCTTTCTAATTACAGATATAAATATAAGCAAATTTTCTACGGTCACGATCACCTTTGATGCCTTTTTCCACTCTGCTGGTGATGGATACTTGGGTAAATCCCATGCCGACAGAGGCTGTATTAGCACTAGCTTACGGTAGATGGTCTAAACAGCATTCATAAATTAAATCTCTTTTTGAATCTGTTTTTTTGAACTTCCTGTCCAGTAAATGTCGATTTAATTACCCTACTTCAAACTCAGAAGTTTTTAAATGTGGTGCTTACAGTAGCTGGATGGGTTAGGTTGGCACCTAGTCGTTGATGCCAGAGCCAATGCGTGCGGCAGTGCAAGAAAGAATTGGGACCAAGTCGGCACTGACATCGGTTTAGCAAGAGAAGTTGTTGAGTGGAAAAAATGAAACATTTAAGATCTTAAATCTGGATAATTCCTTTTACTTAAAGGAAATGCGCTATTCTTCTTGGCCGCAGTAAAAGCATTGTTGTTCAAGCAGTCATTATGGCGTTTCAATTCTTATGGCTTCAGGTTTTGGCTTTGCATGTTTCTCTTTGAGATGAACCTTTGGTATCCCATGTTTCCTCTGCTGTGGAAACAAGTAGGCACATTACTGCCTCCTTGTTGCAGCAATGCACAATACCTAGACAGTAATATAATAAATGAATTCACTCATTTAAATATTCATGAGTGCCTTCCCTTAGTAGTAACAAAAGAACCATGATTTTTTTTATTTTGCTTTAGCTTATATCAGAAATGACCATAAGGCGTATAAATATCCAAGTATACCATGAACAGAAGCCTGCATGAAACTAAACACAGGTTCACTGCAAGGTCCAAGCCACAATTAAGCCTCCAGAAAATAAAGACTAAGTTAGAAGACACAGTCGTGGAAGAACATTGTTTGGACAGATGAAACCAAGATCAACCTCTGCCAGAATGATGATACTAATCATCTTTATTGTCATTGCAACATACATTGCAATGAAATGTGTTCTCTGCATTTAACTCATCCCCTTGGGGAGCAGTGGGCTGCCACTGTGTGGCGGCCGGGAAGCAATCTGGGGTTAAGGGTCTTGGTCAGGGACCCAGAGTGGCAGTCTGTGGGAGTTGAACCCAGAACCACTGGGACAAAAGTGCAACGCTCTAACCACCAGGCCACCACTCCCGCTGTTGGTAAGAAAAAAGAAAGGTATGGCGGAGACGCGGAACAGTTCATGATCCAAAGCATACCCTATTACCTGTAAAGCACGGTGGAGGCAGTGAATAGGTTTGGGCACCCATGGCTGCCGATGAACATGGGATGAATTCTGAGGTCTGCTCAAATCCAGCTAAATGTTTCATAATACATGTGGATGGTGACCGAAAACATTCACCCAAAGCAGTCCAGAAGTTTATTAAAGCAAAGTAGTGTCCCATTCTTGAATGGCCAAGTCAATCACCTGCTTTTAACCCAGTTAGGCAGATATTTCTCATGTTGAAGACTAAAGTGTAACACCCAAGCAAACAGCAAGTGAAAACTCCTGCAATTAAGGCCCGGCAGAGCATTAAACAGTCTGGAGATCATTGTCATCACCAAACTGGGTTTCCTCCTACTGGCCAGCAATGGGTTTTCAACCCAGTTTTACAAATAGACATTTATATCCAGTTATTTATTTTATCCAGTTACCTTTGAGCCCCTGAAATGAAGGGGTCGTGTTAAAAACTGCTTTAGTTCTTGAAGTTGAAGTCTGCACTTCAGCTGCATCCGAGATGTCTTCATTTAAAATTTGCTGTAGTAATGTACAGAACTAAAATCAGAAAAAAAAAGTTCTGTGTCCAAGCATATATGACCTGACTGTATCTGTATTGCCCAATTTTGGGCAGACTGTAAACTTCACCCTGTCCTGATGAGCTTTGAAAACCCGCTCCCAACTACAGTCTTGAAAGTAGCCTCAAGGGAAACTTTGCCTCGATCTGCAGGATTTGGTCGATGTCCTCATTTCCAGACTCCTACTGACACTGTGTACAAACCCCGTTGCTGGAACATAGCATCCCTGCAACGCACAATCCACATTCAGTGTATAAAACCTCCTAACTGATGCAAACAGAAAGCTAGTCATGTTTTTCCCTGAGGTCAATTGTCGTAGTCAAAGCCTTTTGCCTCACAACTTTGTTCTGATCTCCCCAGCTCTGTCCCTTCTGGTGTCAGTCTCACATTCATCCTTGATTCCTCCATGTTGCGCTGTGCTTGCATCAGACTTACAGTGGCACACATTTGCATCTACTTATGCCCTTATTCATCCCACTTAAGGCCCTGTGCCGTGGGAAACCGAGGTGATTTCATATTATGTGGTTATTGCAGAGTCACAGGAATTTAGGGCTTTGGCCTTGAGACTTATTCTCCCTTGTTGCTTTTTAATTTCCTTAAAATGAGTCCAACCTTATTGTTTTGTGATAGGTATTTTGTTTGTTTGTTTTTTTCAGGAAAATTGCAAGCTGCAGTCATAAAATGCCAGAGTAAAAACTATTGTTAAAGCTATCCCCTTGCATGCTACTCATTAGTTCCTAGTTAAAGTAAGGTTTATATCGGTGTTTTCTAAATGTTAAAACTTAAAGTAGAGACTCAAATATTGGATTCATTATGACCCCTTTTGTTCCATTTTGACCATTTGCCATGGTTGACTGTGAATTTGGGCTTCTTGGGCTGGATATGAGTAGAAAAAGTATTACACTTGCTCCTGAAAAACCCATGCTGTATAATAAAAGTGGCGCTTGATGAAAACTTTAATCATTAAAACTACTATGAAAGCTAATCTTCAGTCCCATTCTCCAGTTCACCGACGTTTCCAGCACTTTAAAAAAGCTGCACACTGTTTGGGTATGTTGCTTTCAGGTGGAGTTTGAAGCACATCTAGGCCAGACCACTAAGGTTTTTGAATGAGTTCCTGAGAACTGTGAATGCACCATGAAAAGCCCCAATAGAATAAATGACAAAGAATTTGTGAGAGGATCTCAAATTATAGTACAAAATATGCAAAAATATTTTTGCATCAGCGAGTGGTTTTCAATTTTGTTGTTTCTCTGGTCATTCAGAAGATTACCAGACGGATCACTAAGCTACATTAAAGTCTCTAAGGTTAAATTCACACTGCAGGGAAATGCGACCCATATCCGTCTTTTTCTTGGCAGTGTGGACAGCCCAATTCCGATCTTTCCACCCCCCCAAAAAAATCTGATTTGGGCCGTCTCCATATGTGGTTCTAATTCGGATATGTATCGGATATTTTTCAAAGCGTCCACAGACTGAACAGTCATGTCACATTTTATCCGTCTGTCACGTTACTCTCCTGTCTCTCACTACCCATCCAGACACAGTAGTAGCAGCTAGCGCTCCATAAAAGACCGCTGTTAATAGCTCTGCTGCTTTCTACTTACCTTACCTCGTCTTGCTATGATGTCTTAATACTGTCGGCTCCCATAGCTCAGCAGCTTTCTAATAACAAGGAGAGATGCCGGCTGCTATCCGTGTTGTTGTTTTTTTTTGTTTTTTTATCTAGTTATTTTATTTTGTTTTATAAAACTCTATCGAACACATCTAGAAACCATTAGCCCGTTCAGACAGTTCAGACAGAAGTATGATGGTGGTCCCATTTAATAGTAGTATGAACGGTCACCTAAAAAAAAAAATCTGATTTCAGCAAAAAATCAGAATTGTGCATCAAGACGTGCAGTGTGAACATGTTTCATCTATTTGAACTTTCAGTCCCTTTTCAGAGTTGAGGTAAAGCTACTTATGAAGACTTTTGTTCTACTAATGCTAGCAGTGCTAATAGCTCAAGATTGACCCATACTGTTTTTTTTTTAAGGCTGATACCGATTACTTTGATATCAGTCTAACCGATCCCCGATATGTGCTGCAGACTTTCTTTTTCGGGCCGACTCTTGAAGCCGATATTGCTTTTTCTTACCTCATTTAGATGATAAAAATGACTCGATGATAATGTTACACAAGTCTCATTTTAAACAAAAAAAGAAACATTTATTAACAAAAATGTTAACAATGGATAGCAAACAATGTAGAACATTTAAATATATAACAATAAAATCAAACATAGAACATATCGTCCGGCCTATGTATCGGTCGACCTCTACTAATAGCTAATATATGTTAAAGACAGTTCACAATACCAGCTATGATCATTTTGCACTTAGCTCTACTGTTTAGTTTGATTTGTACCAATATATTATGGTTGGCATGTAGGTGCTTTACCATAATGATAAAAAGGAAAGACACATATTTCCATGTAAACACATTGCACAATTTCTAGCAGTTGATCAGATGTTTTGAATCCATCAAGTTTTATGCACCAGGAAGGTCTGTCAGGTCCCAAATTCATTCCTGCACCATGGTAAAGAGGTGTCATAATTCTTGGCACACAGCTGTCACATAAATATATCATGGTTGGAGTTTCAATACATTCAGCACCATGTTTTACTTTATTTTCTGAATAAACAAAGGGTAAGACTGAAAATTGTGAGTTTTCTTCTTTTTTTTTTTTAATGATCCACAGCCCACCTGTTAGCTTTTTTTTTTTTTTTTTTTTTCCTCCTCACGTGTTTGCCATGCATCTGTTGGTCTATGTTTGTCTGCATGCCTCTGTACTGTCTGAGCCTTAATCAAAGCCTTCCTTTGAGACCTGACAGTTCCTTTGAAAGAAACTGCAGCTGCCAGATGGCATTAGACTGGCCCAACCGCAGCAGCCGTTTAATGTCGCCGAATATGCTGGCCCTTTAGTCAGAATGAGCCTCATTGCAGCCTGAGCTGCCCGCTGTCGGTGTAAGTTCCTTATTCCTGCGGTGACATTGTTGGATGGCAGGTGGCTGTTGGCCAGCATGGAAACTATTCACGTTTCCACCCCTTTTTGGTATTTCCTCCATGTTTACCTTGATGAGTCATCTGTGAGGAGAAACCAGGTGATCGAATGAGAAAAGTCGCTTTCTCTTATCAGCACACAACAGATCCAAGAACACAGACAGGTTTCAGACGCAGCTTACAGACGCCTGTAAGCTAACTAATTAAAGCAGAGATCCAACAGAAGCAACTTGTGGAGGGGGGCGATGCGTCGTGATGCAAAATACTGTAACAAGGGAACAACTTAATTTGCCTTGGGGGCAGAATGTCTCGAATCGTTTCATTACAGAGGAGGTTTTAGGCCAGAACGGGACTTTAAATCGGCAGATTTTTAGTGTTATACCTGTAGCAGTGGAGACGCCTTTACTGCCTCTATAAGCGGTCTCCATGAATGAACAGGGTGAAACTAGATCTTCATGTACTGTTTTGACAGTTTTCTTTCATGTTCACAGGACTCATGAAATAAAGCAAGCAGTCTTCACACAGCTCTAGCTTTCTGTTTTTGTCACGTTACGACTTCAAATTGAACAATTATGCACTACTTTGACCCGCTCTATCTTATAAAACACTGGAAAATTAGATCTGTGAACATTGATATGTCAAGTCTTGCACTGGCAGAATGTAGATTCGGTTGAATGCTTGAAGTTTTTCTCCTGCTGGAAGGTGAAACTCTGCTCCAGTTTTCAGTGTTTTTCAGTCCAATAAAGTTTTGTGTTTAGCTCCATCCCTCTTCCTTCTAAATCTGACCAGCTTCCCTGTCACTCCCTGCAGTTCCTCCGGTTACCAGCAGTCTCTTTAGCCTGAAAAAAAGAGTATTATTCTTAGAAGCAGCTATTCATTTAGGTGGATGTCAGTGAGTTGGTAGGTTTGCAGGTTTGCTATAATCATTTCAAATATTAGCTGATGAATAGGGTTAATGTTTAAAAAGCTAACCCTTCTTCAGCTTTGTCCACTACTTTAACCTGGAACTGGCTGTTGCATGCATTGATTTTCATGATGCTTTTTTTTCCCAGTCTTGTTGCAGTTCTGTGAAGGATGGATGGATTTACACTAAGATTACATTACATAAAATCACTCTTTTTATTAACTGGGTAACTCTTAAACTTGTTGCAGTGGATTTTATTTGGGGGAGTACAACAGTGATGGGGGGGGGGGGGTGCATATAAAAACACACATCCTCACCAACAAAATGTTTGAAAACCACGTCCTGTGTACCTTCCACTTTTACAATTATCCTCTACTTGTGTCCATCTACCACCTAAAAGCTGAGTAAAATACATAAAAAATGTGATCGTGTAATCGATGCAAAAATAGTTCAGGGAGTATGGATATCTCTTGTTAGGTGTTGTATTCCTATGAAGATGTTTCCTCCTGTGCTGTACTTCCACCAAAGAATGTATCCACCATCAGTTGTTGCTTCTAAAGCGGGCAGAAATCTCTAACTTCACACCCAAAGATGTGATTTGCACCCTGTGGCATGTGCAGAAATCCAGAACTTTGTAAGGCTTTGCTGCCATGGCTTACACGATGCACTGTACTGTAGCATCTCTGTTAGTGGCCTGGGAGAGAGAGGAAGCTGTATGGCGGTCTTTTGATACTGTCATATATTTATAACCCCATTATGCTGCTCTCTCCATCCCCTTCGCCTTATAAACACCTCCCCCTCGCTACCTCTGCTTTGGTATAGTTAGGAATGACAACCACAGTATCATGGCTCAGCCACCTTTTAAAGAGTATCCCCTATTATGCCATAAAATAGGCGGAAAGCTTTTTAATGACCTGTGATGTTTAAACTGAACTTTTCTTTCATGTTTATTCTTCCCTAATCAAATGTTTTATGGCTAAAGCTATAGGGTTGAAATAAAGTGACACGCAGGAGAAGAGTCCCTGAAAAAGCTCTCTTTGAACATGAGCACATTCCCCCTGCCAGGAACACAGAACCCCATTTCACGTCTCCCTTTGATGATTGTGTGAAGGAAAGTCCACACATAAGTTTCTGAAGAACGGAAGCAGATCAGAGGAAAGATCTAAGACCCTAACAAGACAGGCTGCAGTGAAATAGCGGCGCTCGCTGACGTAAGAACTGTCACTGTTTTGAGCACATATACCTGTGAATTCTTTTTCTCTGCAGAAGCAGTGATAAAATTTATGTAATATCTGGAAACATTGGAGGGAAGCTTCTGAATTTGGCAGTTTTTCATATGCTTGTCTTATCGCGCGCTCACGAATAACATAAAAAAAAAAAAGGTCTGAGAGCTGCTAACTTATGTTCGTTTCTGCTAGGAATCCTTGAGATGATGAAGAAACGGATTCCTTAAGGCAGGTTCGATATCATGACTGTATCCAAGCATAAAATAAATAAAACAGAAAAATGAAAAAAAAAAATAAAGATATATATATTGAACGGCAACAACTTGAGTGCGTTTTACTTGGATTTTAAATGACAGGCCAACAAAAAGTAGCACATAGTTGTGAACTGAAAAGAAAATGTTTTTCAGTAAAAAATCTGAAAACATTGGTGAGAATTTGTATTCAACCACCTCGGTTCATGCTTGGTAGAGCCATCTTTTACTACCGTTACAGTTGAGAATGTGTTATGGGTGTTTGTTGGCCAGATTTACACATCTAGAGACACAGATTTAGCAATTTTCTCTTTTTAAAACGGTAAAAGCTCAGGCAGTTTGGGTCGAGAGTGTCTGGGAACAGCAGCGTTCATGTCTTGCCATAGATTCCCAACTGGACTTTGGTTTGAGCTTGGACCGGGTCATTAAAACGCAAGGAAATGCTTTAAACTCTGTGCTAGAAAGGATTGGCTTAGATCAGAGTCTTTGTTGAGCTGGAGATGAATCTCTGTTTCAGTCTCAAGTCCTTTGCAGGTTTTCTTCCAAAACCACCCTGGATTTGCCTGGGAGATGGTGCATATAAACTGCTGATAAGGATAAAAAGGATGATCAAACTATTTACGGTGCCGTCAGCGTTTTCGGCCTTAAATCTAAAGAGCCTTAAGGAACATTAATTCTGCTGGAGAAATAAACCATAGTCTTTCTCATAATGGCCACTTCCCTACTCAATTTAACTTGGATACTGCAATTGTAATGCTAAATTCAATTAAATTTTATTTATATAGCGCCAATTCATGAAACATGTCATCTCAAGGCACTTTACAAAGTCAAATTCAATCATATTGTACAGATTGGGTCTAAACAGCACATAATTGTTGAGCTTTATTAATGTTCTTATACAACCAAGCATATTTCAACAAGTTGTTCGAACAGGATAGCATAAATCCCAACCATACTGTCAGTTCTTGTTGGCAACATCATCAGTCAGAATAATAATTTTTACAATGAATCACAGCAGTTGCAGTAAAGCAGGTTAGTAGAAGATTACACACCTGGCAGCCATGTTGATGGATGCTGTCATCACAGTGCCTGCTCCGAGGTACAAACGTGCGCCATGTTCACCAGGTAGGCATCCTCTGAAGACGGTTGAATTTTATTTAGCAGTGTCTGGGTAAAGGGGTCTTTCCTTCTACTTTACAATAATGCGCTGCTCTGACCCCTTGAATAAAACTTGCGGGGTTATAGTAGCACATTGTGGTTGAAACAGGGCATGTGAATGAGTTCAAAGGTTTTACAAGGCCCTACAGGTCTATACATAAGAGATAGTAATTAAATGATACAGTATATAATGAATACTTCGGATTTATAGGTTAGTAGCTCTTTGTTGAATTTTAGTACCTGATTGCATAAATGTGCTGGTAATTTCCATGCTTCATCCTTTTTATTGCAGAATGGCTCAGCTTTCTGTGATACTTTCAGTTGGTATAATCTGTATGCAGCCTCTGTGTAAAACTAGCAGCTTCAGTTTGAATGTAAACCTAAAAATAAGGAAATTAAAATGTTTTAACTTAAAAACATTATCAAAAAAGTTGTAGAACTTTTTTTTGGAACTTGTGGCTATCATACCATTCATTTGGTTCCTTTTTATTTTTACATTTTTCTTATTGTGTTGTCAATTTTCTTTTCTTGTAATTGACCTCTATCCAGTCTTAACCAAAACAACTCAAAGATTTCCTTGAAAAATACATTTTATTTCTTTGAATGTAAGAATTCCTATAAAAGTATTTTTACTTGTTTGTTCTGTACATGGTTGGGTTTTTGACATTCTTGTTTATCATAGACTGAAGCAAACTATCTCTCATTTTATTGCCATTTTCACACACAGCATTTGTATTTTAACTTTATGATTTTTTTTTTTTTCAGAATGTCAAAATTAAATACAGACTCTGATTTAATCATTGCAACAAACGAGCGTAAAGTACAGAGTCTGTTATTAATAATTATAAATGTAAGGCGGTATAAATAAACGTTCTCTAGCTATCCAGCTGGAAAATTGGAAACCCAACAGAAACAGCTTGACTGTTAGTGGCCTTATTGCACCACACCTCCTCTAAGACCTTCTCTTGTGGTCCGTTACTGAAGGTGAGGATGAATCAAAACTGGCAATAAAGTTGTTAAGTAGCCTAGCGGCTGTGTCCTTGGTGTCCTTCACGCCCTTGGCCACCACAAACTGCTGACCCACCTTTATTTTATCTGCTGGCGACAGTGTCACCTAGCCCTAATGTCTCGTCCTCTTTTCTTCACCATCTTTCTTGTCAGCCCCAGTCCGTTCTCTTCCTTGTTGATGGATAAAACTGTGTGACCTCTAACCCTGGCCATCACTGCCCCTGTCAAAAATTTCTACAGTTCTGACTGCTCCTGCTGCTCCTGAGCCACAAGTACAAGAGCATGTGCTTTGTTCTAAAATCTCCTAAGAAATGATGCACCAGTGTGCACACTCATACCCACAGAGTGAGCATTTCTATTTAATCTAGTTTAGATCAAAGTGTCTAAAGCTGCTGTTCTCATCTTGCGATGTATGTTGAGATATGGGTTTGGTTGGTCTAAACATGTAGCATATTTTGTAGACTATGTCCTGGCAACAACGGTGTAATGGTACACGCTAATCAAGGTCTGGTATGTACCTCGCTTTTAAAGTAACGGCTCAGTACATTTAAAAAAGTTGTTTTGCACAGCACTCTAAAGTGTAGTGCAAGATATGATGAGCTACAGAAAAACTCAAAATACCGAAAAGGTTCTGTGCTGAATTCAGGTTTCCCAGCCAAGTATTACCGAACTAGAAGCGATCAAATGTGCTGCTCATTAAAGACTCATTAAAAGCTGTGAGACATCCCTTTGATTTAGCACCGACAGGATGCTCCAAAGCAAATGTCAAATGCTAGCATCATTAGCAGCTGAAGGTTAGCCAGTCGCAGCGTTCTCACAGTGCTTACAAATGGTTTTGTTTCTTGACTATCACTGTATCTGCATTTGTTTCTACAAAGTGCCCAAAACGCGGTGCAAGAGAGAATATCTCTGTGTTAAAGGCTTCTTCATTGCTTTTGCAACAGAATGTTGTCAGCAGCAAAGCAAGAAGTCTTAGCTAGCCGTCTTCCTCCACACAATATGGCAATCAAAGATTTACTGCAGTTCTTACTTCAAAATAAGAAGGATAGATTTGAGAAGTTGAGCTTAAAGCCCACATCTTCAGATGTGGGGCACAAAACGATAGCTAATGCTTCACCAGACAATTTTAAATGCTAACAGCAACAGGGTAGCGCTCCTGAGACACATGTGACTCAGCCATTGTGATGGTGTTGGGCTGCAAGTTTCCTCGTGGCCCAATATCTCATTCAAGTCTTGTTTTTTGTTTTTTTTCTTACAGTGCTGTAAACTATTAAAGTACAATTAAAACCGGGGAACATCTGTGAAATATAGAGAACCAAATTGCTTTGCACGTCTTTTGTCATGAATTTCTTTAAACTACGTTTTCATTCAAGTTAATGATTGAAGTTACTTGTTCAACATTAAATTCACAAAATGAATTTTTATTATTTATTTTTTTCCCCTTATGTAATCATTATAAAAAAAACAACCTTCAAGCATATGCACTCTGTTGCTGAAGCCTACACTCTTATCGACTATCTACATGCACTGCGTTAAATCAGGTCTTCAGCAGATGGTTCTGTGTGCAGGGGCAGTAGAGTGGGAGAGACTGGCACACACAGCCCAAGAATAAACAGGGACCTGGCATACAACGAAGATATCTAGACACAAACAGGCTCCACATTACATTAGATCCCCAGCATCATCTGTAACGATGAGGAGGAGGATCCTCTCGCCGGCATGGCAACAACCCATACGCTGTAGTCGCACGGGCAGATGGCTGCATGTGAATGAAGTTCACACATGACCAGGAAAGAAAGGGGGAAACTATCTTTCCACATTTCCATTGCAGCTGTTCACCCCCATTCAATGAACGGCTCCATGATGCTCTGTAATACATAATCTTTTTACAGTCATTGGAGTGCTTCGTGAATTTGAGTCTCATCGGTTCCTCCTGCCAAAAGTGTTAAACGACCCAATCAAGGGAGTGAGTTAGTCTGTAAGGCTCCCCCGACTGCTTTAATACAGTCTAAACTTGCTATTCCACATTTTTACATATTATAATGAAAGCCAAGTTTACACACAGAACAAAGCAGAAGAAAATCCCCATCAACAGTTAAGGAGATGGGGGAGTACTCTGGTTTTTCAAACACAAGACGTGATACCTGCAATTACTTATCTCATATCTTAAAAAGAAAACTAATCAAAACCATGTTAGGGCTCAGATTTCATCACATGCCACTTACTCGTTTGAAAAAAATATATATTAACTCTAATTTTATCAAAGGAACTGGAACGTTAGCACTTCTTTCTTTTTTGCAACAATGCAGAAACCCTCTCAATGCAGTCTGTGTAAAGATGGTGGGGAAATATCCCGCTCCAAGCTGTAATAATAAAATAAATCAGTTAAAAGTTCTGGATGAGAATTATCATGCATATGACCTAAGGCTGTGTTCTGATTTCCCCAAGGTCTTCTTTCGTACCATTGCTCTGTTTCTGCTTGTAAGTTGCAGTGGAAGGGTTGTCTTTAAATTGGTTTTATTATGCAGTCGTACAGTAAATGTATTGTGCTCATCTTATTGAGATGAGGGCGTTCTGAGGGTCTTTTCCACCACGGTTGGCGTGTGTGAGTTCTGGTAGACCTAATTCGTTGTTTGCCATGTTTCCACCTTTATGCTCCTATTAATTAATTAATTAATTCAATTAATTAATTCTGCTTCTGCATGGATCTGGCTGGGAACCCATCCATGCACATTTCACAGTTCTGTAAGTTGAAGGTTTAAAATTGTTGCACAGCATTTACTGCGTTATGAGTGTGTCACCGATGGTACTTCCGGTTGATTAATTCATGCAACGACACAGTAGTTGATACTGTTTGTAAAGGACTGCTATCGGACATTTTAGACTCAGATATGAGTCTTATCAGACCCTAAAGACTATTTTCAGGAATGCTGTTGGTCAGTGCAATCATTTGATGTCCTGAAAAAAAAAAAGTGTGGCAATATGTCTTATTGTTTCTAGGTGTTGTATAATCTTTGCATCCTGAGCCGTTGTCTGTCTCATCAACAGACTAAAAGGACAATAAACATGATTGATTCTTCTCAATACTGCTTAAGAATAGATTTACTGATCACAGACTTGTGGCCAATTTCCAACCTCTGGCTTTTGTACAGCGTTCACCAACTCATACCATTTCTTTTTGTATGTCTACTTCAAAAACATGAAAAATGTTTCTTAAATAACAGCAGGCTATAAATATACATTCCAATGTACAATATGGTCCTTTTTCTTTTCTTAAAGCCAGCTACAAAAAAGAACTTACTGTTTTATGTTTATTGAATTTCTGGCCCCTATGCGGTCACTGGGGCTCATAAGAGAAAGCTGGAAATATTGTAATGGTTGTGTGGAGATTTGCACACAAGATCAGAGTTTCAGGATATTTTATCAGATCTAAATCTGATCTAAAGTTATTTTGCTGAAAAGAATGGGCAACAATTTTTCTTTTTATGGTACGAGATAATTGTTACCATCGATCCTTGTAGTTCCACTTTACATTGTGTGCTGCTTTGTGTTGGTCTTACCCATTTCAGTCGGAACGAAGTACACTAGACTTTGATTATAATGAAAGAATGGGTTAGAATAGCATTAGCAGAGTTGGCATGTCTAACATGTTATGTTATATAGAGGTGGAGACCTTCCTGTTATCTGCTGAAGTCGACCCCAGCTCACTCCATTTCACTTCTTTGCAAATCTAGCGAAATGTTTCCAGGGCTCCTTTTTACTGAACCTAAAACTACAAAAGGACCAAATGTCAAAAGATCAGAATGACCATCACCTGTTAGACTCTAGCCTCTTTTGCAGCTGTCTGTTCAGTAGATGACATGCGCCTGTAGTACTGCTTTCTTTGGCGCCCTCCTCTTTAAACACCTGACTGAAACTGTACATGCTAACCTTGACTCATCTTACCTCGGTAAGACTCAGGAATGCATTCACTGATTAGCCTAAAAAGGTTAGATTTGTGAATTTCTTCAGCTAAGTAATCTGATTCTGCTACCCAGATGATTGCACTGGTGTATCACTCCTCATTACAGAAATGTGACTAGTCTCTTTTTGGATATTTCTTTTGAGTGCAGGGTAAAAAATCTTAACTTGCGTTCAAAGAAGTTTCCATCTGATAGGTGTCTCTATGTGTTTAAGGTTTGTTGCACTAAGATTTTGTGCTAAAATTAGTGAAAACAAACATTAGCTTCAATAGGTGCTCCCGACTCTTAAGAAGAATCAAGTTTGATAGTCATCTGGCACTTTGGCAAGTTAACTTGGCTCCAGCTTCTCTTCAGTTTGATTCAACTAAATAGTATTAGGTCCAGACTAACGTTGCCAGAGGACATCAATAACTTTAATAAGCAGCTTGGTTTTTAGCTTCAGTCCAGAGCTGTGATATATTTCTAAAAGTAGAACAAAGAAAAAAATCAGTCACGAAAAGGAACATTTGTTCTGGACTTTGTTAAAAAGATTTTATATATTTAATTTATTCTAAGCACTCTAAGAAAAAAAATCACTGCAGTCTAAATGATGTTTTACTCTGAACCTGTCCAGAATCTCTGCTGGACAAACTCATCTGCTTGACTCTTGTAATTCCCATGGATCATAGTCGATGATATGCTTTCAGAAAGCATATGTTCAAATATGGACTGACTTCATGGTTGGGGTTAGGATGCTGAGAAATGCTGCAAACATTTTTGTGGGGATTTCTGCTGTGGTTTCAGTTCATCTTCAAGTCAAATTAAAAAAAATGGATGCTCATCTTGCATCATGTGTGGTGCAAGATGAGCAATTTAGATGATTAAAAACAGACCTAAACACACAAAACAAAATCAAAATATGACAAACTTAAAACTCTTTACTTTTACATGTAGGGCATTAGTGGCTTAACAGTCTATTACTATAACACACAGTTATTCAGAGATTGGTCATTTTTGCTTTAGGCACAGTAAAAGGAAGGAAAATACACATTTACTGGATAATAAAAGGAAGGAATATCTCTTAGGTACAAAGAGTCACTATTTTTTTCCAGGAGCATGCTATATCTTTATTACTACATGCCAAGTAGAAACAATAACCTTTACTTGTTTTTAAGTTTTATGTTTGACCTGCAGATTTTTCCACTTTAATTGTTTTGTTTTATGAAGTGCATTGGTGGTGCTATTGTATCTGGAACCAGCCAAAGCGAATTCAGCCATATTTGCACTCTCTGTATATCACACCTCTTGAACTTTTCACATTTTTTTTTTTCATGTAACAAGCACACATTTTAGTGTATTCATTGACATTGCGTATTCAGCCCCATTAATTTGAATACCTATAAACCTAATCAATTAATTTAAGTTTATTGATATAGCGTCAATTTACGATACACGTCATTGCAAGGCAGTTTACAAAAGAAAACTAACTGGGGGGAAAAAAAGTTAGAAATAAAGTTTTGGAAAAGGTCAAACCAAGGTTGGGTAATAAAAATAAGATATTTAAACACCTCAATGTTTAATCCATCATCTGAAAACAAGGTGTTTTGGTCAGATTAGACAAAATGCCAAATTTTGACCTACATGGCAAACACTGTGTGGGGGAGGACAACTAATATTACATAATCACCCTACCGGCAAAAGTTCTGCAGTGAAAAATATAGAGAACGGTGCGTCTGCAAAATATTGAAGCAACTACACATGGATACATTTTGATTTGTAAAAAGATTTGAAACCGTCTGTCCTTGTATTTCCTGTTTACAGTTGCCTCATGCTTTCTGATGGTTTTTCCCATTAAAATCTGAACAAAGTACACAAAGTTTTGATTATAATTGTAACCATAGCAACAGACGTTTGAAGCAGTGGTTATTGTTATATTGCTTTCTGTTTGGGTGGACGAGGTTGTCTCGTTGTGTCTTGTCTTTCGATGATTCCTAGTACTCCACTAACTACCTTGTAGTTGTTATTTGGGTCCTGTTTTGTTGCTTGTTAGTTCAGAGCTGAGAAAACATCCCTACCCTAAAACTGAAACATGCGAGATAAACTTCTAACCGCTTACTGTCAAAAATGTTAAATACAAACAGAAAATCAGATGATTAAATGTAGAGAAAAGGCATTTTCAAGACAAAGAAGGCAGAGTGGCACTTCTTGTGCTTTGGAGTACAAGAGGCAGCAGTGCTGACGGACTTGTTGGATTTGTTTCAGCTGTCAAGGATGTCCTGGCATCTTCCTTCCAAGCAGTCCAGGGGATTGCTTTATCCTCCTCAGAAAGGGAGATCACTCGCTTTGTCCCACTCTCCGCAGAGTGCAATTAAATGAGAGGAAGCAAGCTATATCCCCTACTGCTCCTGGGGTCTCTCGCAGCTGGAGTTGGGAGATGGAAAGCTCAAGGTGACCCTGGCTGGCACTTTGAATGCTCAACACCCCTGCTCTCATACCGTTGTTGAGCACACTTATTTATTCTGTTCTTTGGTTTTGCACGCTGGCTGTCCCTCGGGCATTAAACTTTAGAGCCGCCATCAGCAGCTTCTTGCTTGAGAACCCCCCCCCCCCCCCCCTACCATGTTCTGTTTCCCTGCTGCCACACAACCTGCTATTTCTTACTGAGCAGATGACGCAGAAATGGACCAGAGCTGCGATACTAATGGGTGCTAATCGTACTTAATTACCAATGACTACAATAACATCTCTAGGCCTATATTAAGTGAAAACCTCTACATCACTTTAGCCCATAAGTGTGAAAACCATGAAATGATTGAGCTGTAAACCCCCTTTATGAAACTTGTTCTAATAACTTATGTGCAACAAAACTTACTTCATGTCTAAAGAACATCTAAACCAGGCTTTAAATCCTTTAGACAAATATCAAAAGCTCAGAGGTGCTCGTCGTTTTTTTTGATGACACTAATTGCTGATCAGTGGAAACAGATGACGGGGTCATTTTTAACCCTCAATTTAGTGTGCAGCATTGTTCTAAAATCAAAATACCTAAAATGACTCTAGTTGCTGTACTAATTAGGATGTCCCCCTCATTTGGAAACAACTCCATCAGTGTGTCAATAATTATCCATTTTAATCTTCCTGTAAAGAGCCCTTCAATAATAACATTGTTAAAAACCAATTATTTGGATTCATAGTCTGACTGGTTGCCTTTGGAAAAAAAAAAAACATAAAAGAAAAACATACTTTCAGCTTACTTTTCTGGCCTTAAGTGACCTCAAAATGTTTTTTTAGTAACATTTTGCCCCCAGATGTTTAATTGCGTTGTGTAAACAGAACCTTGGTAGGCTATTTTTTCCCTTAAAAGCCTGCGTGGCTCCAATTAGAGAGTTCCACTAGCTTGATCAGGCGCAGTGCACTGTTCTCAATTATTTCTGCTACAATTTAGGAAAAAATGCTTGTTTGGACCCAAAGCCAACATACACTTTGGATGGAGAATCCAGTGCCACATGGAAAATTAAGTCTTCAGACTGTGTTGAGCTTAAATTTCATATTGCTTATGGACTTTGTTTAGAATAGGGCTCTCTGTTGCCACTCTGAAGGTTGTCTGCCAGAGCTGGTTTCATGCAGCTGCACAGGAGCTGGGTAAACAAGAGGCAAATTCTTTTAACTTACCGAGAAGCTAATTCTCACACTCAGTCTCATAAATATGTACGATTTATCCTGTCCTTGTCTATAAAAGCATTGTACTAATTGTCTGTCAGTGCAAATGCTATAATAATCGACAGATACTTTGGTCTCATCTTGTGCAAGGTTTTTTAATAAATCTGGCCCTTTAAAAACATTGCATTTTTGGTTAAAGGTCTTTTTTTTACATTTCTACTGTTCGAGTACACCACAGCTGCGCATGTTTTCTCTGAAGATCGTGCGATTTTGAAAATGGGTTTCAGAGTGTGACGTTTTGGTATCTAGCGGGACCCAACACAAATCTTGTGGGAGCGGACAGTTTTAGAACTACTGCAAGCAGCTTAATTCAGACACTGGTTCCCAAGATTGTTGGAAGGGCAAAGAGTACAACTGAAGTTGGACTGGAGAAAAATAAATTGCATAATGGAATAATGTAATCATTAAATGGCAGAAATTATTCTAATGAAAAACAGATAAATGGCAACATACATCTCTTTATGAACAGAAATATGCCCAATTTCATCCAAAGATGTAAAACAAATCGTTCACGTTTACTTTGATGTCGATGCAATGGTACCGGGCAAAAAACGGAACAAAACCTGACTGGTTGACGGAGTGGGAAGATGAATCCTACTTCACTTCCTTCAGGATAAAGAAGCAATGGACAACCTCAGCGTCCCACTGTCCAGTCCAGAATCCATGTGAGAAACATTCCTGCGCTTGTTTCCTGTGCTGTCAAAGCTTCCAAGGTTTATTATGAGCGTCCGATGTGCAATCATCGAGATCATTTAGTGTTTGTGTGCACATTTTAGAAGAAACCCACAGTAGACTGAGACTAGAATCTCTCACAGTCTGTCAATTTATTTGTATTTTTGTGTTTTGTACTAATGTTCAGCAATTCTGAATTTAGCCTACTTTATTTAGATGTTTTTGACATTTTGCCTTTTTATGTGATTAGTGCTTTAAATGATTTTCAGATTTTTTACTGCACATATCTATTTTTATTTTTTGGCTTCAGTTTACAAGAGAATTAGAGATTCAAAGCGGAGAGGTTTTTGTTCAGTCAATTCTAAAATAGTCCGATGCATGGCATCTGCTCAGAATTGATTTACACCCTTTTGTCCCTAGAGTATTGCATTAGTGTTTTAAACAAGCTGTAAGTATTTTTGAATCTTGAGTTAACGGAAGGAAAACATCTGTGTACCAAGACGACAGCATGGATCGAGTTCCTCCTATTAAGCTTCTGAAGGCCCCTGTAGATTAACGTGAGCTTTGTTTTAAATTCTGTGGGCAATGCCTTCCATCCCCTCCTTCCTCCTGAGGTCAGCGTTTGCTGCACCATTGCTCCGAACAAAAGGCCTACTTCTGAGGTGATCAATCCTGATGTAAGAGGTAAGGAGTGGGGTGAGAGAGAGATGATGCTGAGAGAGCACAGAAGAGCAGAAGACGGCACTGAAGGTCACACACAAAGGGAACTCGCTATGCTTTTTGAAAAGATGCAGCCCACATTTTTAAAAATAGCAACCTCTGCATATTCATTCTAACCATCCTTGTGAATGACAAGTGAATTCATCATGCTGTGACAGAAAAGAATGAAAAGTCATTGCAGTACTGACATCCTGCTAACCTTACAATGGTGTTAAGAAAGGTCTTGTTACTCTCACAGTGGCTGCTTTAAAAAGCAGTGCATTCACCTTCCTTCATTCAAGGAATTTACTGAAACACGTGGATTAGTGTGACTTCTTCACTGCCCCACCTGTTAGGAATTAGGATGTGGACAAGTGGGTTCTAAACAACCGTAAATTGTAATGAAGAGTTGTGGACATAAAGTGTGATGTTGAGTTTGCCAGAGGGTGTGGGGCATGTAATGAAGTCCAAATACATCTCATTCACATCCAAAGCAGTCAGTAGAAGCGGTTTGAAGCGTCCAAACAGAATTCTCTGTGGAGTGCACCCGTTTGGAGGTTTTCAGGTACATCACACTGGTTGTAGCCCTCTGGGCATGCCCGCAACACTGGCCTGGAACTCCAAAAAGTAGATCTAAATAAATAAAAAAAAATCAAATAAGGCACATTTGGGAAAGTGTTTAAGGACTACTGGTGACCTACTAATTTGGTCGGTAGAGACCAATTTTTGTGGTTGATGCCCTTTCTGCCAAACTGGGCTACCTCGAGAATCTGCTGCAGTTGAAATGTTTTGAGATTTGAGCACGCATCTCGGGACGGTGTCAACTGACTTAACTACAGGTTCATCCATAGAGGAATGAAAGAACCCAGAAAGACTGCAAGAGAAATGTCAATGAGCAAATTCTGACATGGATGAAGTTTTGTCACCAGCTGAGTAGTAGGACTTTTATGATCTCTTGATTGTCACCAGTAGTTTAGGGATAGTTATAAAATGTAATAAAAAATGAGTAACCTGGCCAGCCAGATTGATAATCTATAGCACTCTCTGTTCTGCACATTATCAATTTGGGACTGCTGTATCGAATTTGTTTGGGAAAAGGAGGGACATTCAGCAAAACTCTCCAAGCTGATTGGCCAGAGCGACACCAAGTGCCCACCTACCAAAGGTTGGTTTTAGCCGATGATGGCATCTGTTTTGTTTTTTAGTGGCCAATCACTGTATCAAAATTAAAACTTAAGCAGCGCGCGTCATGCGGAACCACAAGACGGTAAGCTTGTCACATCCTGCTGTTCTTTCGAAGATGAAACCATGGATTCTGACAAAGCAGATGTGATAGCAGCAGCTACGCGTGCGTCCTCCTGTGCTGCCATGTTTATGATGGTCCGGCTGTGGGCTCGTTAGTTCTTGCCTTTGTCACACAGTTATGTCCCGCCTTAAACCAAAATACTGCAATGTGATTGGCCCTAACCGTTTTTGGCTCAGACACCAACAGTTGAAGCTGGAGCGGTACGACATGGATTCCTGTGTTTGTGAACGCACAAATACCACGAGGATTCGTCTAGCAGGCAGGGTTAAAAAAGAGAGGTTGAGTGTGAATCTGAAACCACTTTCCCATTGTTTCTTTCATTTTCTTTTCATTTTAACAGAACATTTCTGATCGTGAGCTTAAATTTAGTTTTTTCTTATTGTAAAGATCTAACGACCACCAAATTAGCCCTATCCCGAACAAAGAAAATCTGGAAAGAAATTTCTTGGTAATCCTGCAGTGTGACTGCTGTTTCTACCGACGTCTGATTCTTGTTCTTTTGCCCAGCCTTAAGTGCTTCTGCCGCTGTCTCCTTTCCTTCATCCTGCTCTGGGTCCTTCCAGCATCCGACAGTGATAACAGGCACATTAACACCTGTAGCTCGCTGTCCGTTTGTTGTTGGGCTGATCTATCGACGAATCAGCTTGAAGCCAGTCTGGTGTGCAGTCTGCCATCTTTGATCATGCAGTGTGACTGAAGGTACTGGCATGTCAAGCTTACACTGTATGTTCAAGTCCTGCAGGATTCTTGATGTTGCACAGCAGACCAGGCAGGGGCGATTCTAGGATCTGACCTTTAGGGGTGCTCAGCCCCCAGTGTTGACTGTGATTCCTGGCATGAACAACAGGCTTTCCATGTTTAGTCCAGATGTAGGATTCTTGGAGTTGACACATTTTTGAGCTAAAGCTCGTCAAACAAACTACAATATAGGCCCATCCAAAAGCAGTGACGAACAGATTGAAATGTTTTCACTTGATAAAACCTTGTGCATTTGTAAAGCCTGCATGATGGCAATAGTTAGACTAGCTATATTGATAAAAGTGAGGAATAATTTCCCTAAAGACACAAAACTAGGGTTAGGGCACTGCTGCACAGTGTTTGTCAGCTGGCTGAAAAAAGGGCTGCTATTATTACACTTTCCTTATTGTCGTATTGCTTTGCTTACAAGAGAGACAAATTTAGCAGTTTGGATATATACCCAGTTGTGGAGAAGCATTTATATATATATATATATATATATATATATATATATATATATATATATATATATATATATATATATATCCTTTATGAATTTACATACTGAACTTTGGTTTTTTTTTTTAAACTCAGATTAAGAGAAACAGTTTCCTTATTAGGGAAAAAAAAACATACAGTTCAGATTTAACTTTTCAGACAGGCATTCTGAATCCACGACTGCATCTACTGAGCTCATGTTTAAGAAACAATTCATTAGAACAGCTGAAGCGCTTCGGACACAGATGCCACATGTGCAGAAAAGAATATATCTTAAATTAATTTTGCGACCACATCAACAGATTAAATAATTGCTTACTTTTTTGGTGTACCAAATTACCCTTGTAATGATGTAATATTTTATGGGCTAAGCCCCTGATGATGAGAATGTCTATCTCTGCCTCTGGTTTGTACTAATTTACTAATGGACAGTGTGGAAATCTATGTACAATGTAAATAGTGTTCCTCTGTTTTATTTTTCTTTATCCTAGTCAAATAAATAGCAGTATTATTTTGTGGAACCCTAATCATACTATTATAACTAAGCAAAAGTCTAAACAAAAAATAGTTGTTTAGGCGGCATCTAGTGATCTTATATTGCATATCATGTAAAAGAAATTATACCTGCTATTTATGCCAGAACTGCCTCAAATGGTCGACAATAAATGAAAACAACAATAGCAACGAAATATTGGTAAAAGTGACACTCAACTTTTCTGTGGCTGTGGCTAAGAATCTGACTTTTTAATAGTCTACGTTTTTGTTTTTCCATCTTTCCAGCAGTCTTCAGAACTCCTGCCTGGCACAGAATATTTAGTTTTATAAAGGAGATTAGGTTTTTGTTGATAAAATGTATTATACTTCAGAATAGGGGGTTTTCAGCTGACGTCACGCTCACGTGACTACTCTGCGCGTCCGCCGTATTGGGTGGCAGTCGTTTCGCACCGTTGACCCGCATTGTATTACGCCTTAGGCAGTATTGGAAGTGAACAATGGTGAAAACGTGTTTAATGGTTGGTTGCACGGCCCGTGGAGGTGGAGATCAACGCTCTTTCTATCGCCTACCAGCCGTGATAGTGAATCGGTGTGAAAAAACAAAACAGCTCTCTGAACAACGCCGTCACCTATGGCTGACACGGATAGCCAGGGCCGATTTGGACGGTGTTAAGCTGGAATACGCCAGAGTCTGCGGTGCTCACTTTGTCACAGGTAATTAACTGTTAAGTATGTAAAACATGTAAACCGTTGCTGTATTGTGGGCTGTAACAGCGCAACACATGATCGCCATGGGAAAAACATAGAAACGGGTTAATTTTCCACCGCTTTCCTGCCTGGAGGCGCAACCACGGAGAACAACTGTTAGAGATAACAAAGAGTCGTCGGCCCGCTTGGATCGCGGCTGTAAGACGACCGAACATAACTTTCCACAGTATCCCGATGTCAATGAGAGTGTGTTCTAAACGTTTGAAACACATAGCAGTTAGTTAAAAGTACATTGCATGCGTGAGTGGTTGTTAGCACTAACAGTTAGCAGCTACTAACTTAGCATGTGCCAGAGCCCGTCTGAGCGCAGCTTACCTTTGTACGAGTTACTGTGTTCCCACTGTTTGCTGGCTTTATGATCTGCCGCTCCTGAACCCATCCATTCGTAAACTGCACATGAGACTCAAAGGACTTGTAGCTTCAGAACTGTTCTGAAGTATAGGCGCTAACACCACAAACAAGGTAGCCGAAAACGTCCGATATGGAAAGTGACGTCCGCGCTACTTCCGGGTTATGCCGGTAGGCTTTTGCCGGCGTAAATACGGTAAATACAACTTAATTTTGCACTGGTCATTGTTCTGCTTAAATAATTAAAGCCCGGAACGGCGTCGAGCGGCCCTGCAGCCAAGCGCCTTCGCGCACCGCCGGCCGTCAGCCACCGCAGAAGAATGCGCCGCATTTGCGTCGGATTGTTTACATTTTTACCATCTTATTAAAACTCACCCGTCCACGTATGATGGCGATTTCCTTGATGTACATAACTTCGACATCTCGTACCCAACCAGATGTGAACTGGTTGTGAGCCTCTAGACCCTTGTAAGCTCTCATTTCCTCGAGAGTGTGCAGAGGGTTTTCACCGAACACCAGGTAATGCACGATGTCGCCGTGCTCTACATTTGGCCAATCATCTGGATTACGGCTAAACAAGGCACCGTGGAGGGCATAGGGGTCCATATGGTCGATCACGGAACATTTCCTCAGATAGACGTCCTTATCTGGTCGCTCTAGCGTGCTGGCGTACTTATCCATTCTCGATACGAAAATACGTGTAGGACAACTAGAGATAAGGAAGTGTACCACCCAATATGGCGGACCGGAAGTTGGCCAGTGACGTCAGTGAAAACACCCTATTAAATGCTATTTTGTGATGCTAACGTTAGTTACTTACATTTCTCAAGTTCAATAAATCAACTCTCCTGCTTCTGTTCAGAACTGCGCTCAGCAGCTTTCACCTATTTTAGTGCTGATAATATTTCGTTTCTTAACTGGGACCAGTTCGTAGCCTAGTATTAATTGTAGTAACCGCAGTATCCCAGTATGAATGAACACTTAAATCTCCCACTCCAAGCAAGCACGCACAGGCACGCACACACGCAACAGAAACCAGCCAATCAGGAAGAGGGAAGGTGGGATTTAAGGCAGCAAAACCAATGAGAGTGGAGTTAAAGGGGGATGTCTACCTTGTCAATCAAAGGCCAGACGCGTTAGTGATTGGCTGCGTGGAGCGCCAGGCCCCGCCCCCGCTGGCCCACCGCAGCGTTGAAATGACAGTGTTAACGCCGAGCGCTTCAAACTGAGGCGCTCCGGGCGAACCTGTGCATGTACGCACGTCTGGCAGAGCCGAACCGACACGCAGGAATACTCTGAATCAGTAATTTTTTAGGGGTGCTGAGCTAAGATTTAGGGGTGCTTGAGCAACCCTAAAAATGGCCTAAATACGCCACTGGTACCAGGCCTTAAATACTTGGAGGCGTTTGCCTTTTCAAATGTAACATTGTGAGATTTTGATATCTACGAAGATTGAGGATTTAGGGATAAATGTGGGTAATTATTTAAATAAATATGAAATTGTAAGAGGGATATTCATTTTGACAGAATGAATGCAAGCCTGTAAGTACATTTCAAATCAACTAGAAGTTTGATGTGGAAAATCGGTCCCATCTGCCTTTCTCTAAATGTATGGGTCATATCCAACCCGCCCAAATCGCCTCTTTCTTAATTTTGACGTCCTCCCGCTGGTGATTCGACTTGCTTTGTTTAAGCCACTCACTCTGACATCCATTCTTTCCATCTCATCCTCATTTTATCGTTTTCCCTCAGGTCGTCTCCGGCGAACCTGCCTACTCACCATGCCCACCTCTTCCTGACGCCCCAGGGTCTCATCTGAAATGTCCGCTACCACCTAACTCCACCAGCGTCTAGAGCCCTCTCAAATCCCCTCAGTTATTTCCCATCACCATTATTCAGCAATCATTCAACAGTTTAATGTCCAAAAAAGAATGTTTGAAAGTTTTCCTTGGTTCTTTTATTTTGGCATAAGGTTGTTGTTGTTTTTAAACCTAAACTCTTGTAATTGTATTATTATTATTATTATTATTATTATTATTATTATTATTATTATTATTATTATTATTATTATTATTATCTTATTTATTTAAAAGGGGACAGTGTACATTAATCAGCATTAGTCCCCCAGCCAGGTGTAAAAAAGGCAACCTTAAAAATAATCACAAGTATAAAATCACAAGATCAAATTACAATGCCAATTACATAAAAAACATTATGGTTAAGAAATACAATTCATGTAAAATAATTATAAATTATTTAAATACACACAGAAAACCTTAGTGCCCACAAGTTTGGCTCTCTACAAGCCATTTTTTTTGCATTCTTTTTGAATGAAAAGAATGACAAAGACTCTCTGATGGATTCTGGCACTGTGTTCCATTGCTGAGATGCTCTTACGGAGAAGACAGCCTGACCAAAAGCTGTTTTTCTCCGGGGGATGATGCAGTCTTCCCTCACTGCCCCCTCTGGTTATTGTACGGTAGCTTCCTACTACATTTTGTTAGAACAGACAGTTACTTACTACACTACTTGCTCATGTGAGAGCTGATTGTTTCTCTGAACACAGATTTTTGTCTTTGCACTCTGAAGATTCTTTGACTCCTGCTATCTTTTTTTTTTTTTTTATGCCCTGAATTTTATTTATCATTTGGAGGAATCTCTGGCTGTGCTTAAAACACGGTTTAGTCTGGCCACACATCTCAGCTCCTTGCATTGTAGCCGACCCTCATTTGGTCTGTTAACATTTAACAGCTCCCGTCTAGCAATTGTTGCTCTCCTATGAGGCTCGTTGGAGGTCCAGAACTGCTCTCAAAGCTTTGCTCATGTTCTTTTTATTTGTATTTCATCTTATTCCAAGGTTCCTCTATAAATATGCACTTTCTTTTTTCTTCTAGATGTTTGTTCATCCTTTACAGGCTGTCTCCACCTTTTGTATTCTTTGGTATAATATCTGCACCTTTCTCCTTTACAGTTCTGCTTGGCTGCTTCTTCTGCCTGCGGGTTCTATTGCCACAGTTTGTACTTTGCACGTATGAGCTTGCCACTCAGGGTTTTGTGTCAGTAGTAGGATTGTTTATTCTGCATCATTTTCACCATTTGGTGGGATTCTTTTGCTGCTTTCAAGATTATTTAACACATGAAAGCATGGTGAACATTAAGTCAGCACATCCTTGTTTAATTGCAAGGTATATGTGATGTCAAAAAATTAGTCCAGGTTTTTTTTCTTTTTTTACATTCAACGTAATATACTTCCTGTACATTTTGCCTCAGTTCTTTATTTTAAATAACACATTAAACTACCTAATAACCCCCCCACACTTGTTTCACAAGGAGCCTAATATTTTCCTAAGTTTAGATTTCTATCAAAAACGAGAGACATGAGCATCCTCCACAGTAAACATAGTTAGCTTAACATAACAGCACAATGTCAACAATGGCTTCACAGATGGATATATATCTCAGGGGCTTCCACACCAAACCAGGATTTACTAAGCTATCTGTGGCAGTATGCAGAGAACCCTTTGGAGCTAAACTAAAGGCGCTGGTGGTGCTGCATTCTGCTCATCCGCAGCAGAGTGCAGCACAAAGAAGGCGGTGTCTTTAAATATAAGTTGATACATTTTATCAGCAAAGCTTCCATTTTTTTTTTCTTGGCAGAAAACCAACAGTAAAACTAAACCTGATGTGTGACAAAGAGGCAAAGAAAAATGACAGAGAAAATTATGAGTATTTGCTCAGCCAATAGAGACAGAAGCGCAGCATAGTGTACAGTTGCACTGAGCTCAACTCCACTCCGCAGCACAAAACCATGCATCGAGCACGTGACGTTGGGTTGTTTGTTCGGGGGGTGGACACTCTTATGCAGCCAGTTTATTACTGCTTCTATCATATTTTTTGGCTTCAGATGTGTTTGCTTGTCAGTTGAATAATTCAGTTTCTCATGATCTCATCACTGGAACCTTGCATTAACAGGAGATGAAGACCTTATCATATACACTGTTGTTTTTTGTTTGTTTTTTTTATCTCTGTAGACATCTGCCACCTAGTTGGTTGCCATGAATTTGTGGCAGGAGTTTTGTTGTTGGCAGTTAAAATTGAAATTATGTTGTTTTGTTTGTTTTGACTAATCTAATTTCTCTGCCAATTCATACAACCATTTTGTTAACTACCTATTGCCATTTTGTCCATTTCTACGTGCATTTCATACCCATAATCAAACTATTTGCATACAATCCTTTTAGGGTTAAGTACTTTTACTAGTCATGGCCATTAATAGTCATAAAAACACTTAAATCCTTGTTTGAGCAATCTTGTTTAGAAACTTTGTATTACTTCCCAGTTTTGTTTTGTTTGTTGCCCATTTGGGCCACGTGACTCTCATGGAAAATGAAGCCTTAATTTATACTTGAAAAAGATGGATAGAAAATAAGTAAAACTACAACGGTATGAAATACCAAAGGGGTAAAATGACATTTTTTTTCTACATTTTTAAGACTCATTAAAGTTCTAGATTTACTGTTTATCCTCGAAGTGTCCGTGTTTCACTTGCAAGGATTTGTTGTACATCTGGATGAAATGAAAATTAATGAAAATTAAACAAAATATATATGTATATGTACCCCTGCTGCTTCCATAGAATTGAAGATGAAAAGTTGCTGCCAGCTTATTCTAATCACATCCACTGGGTTAGATAATCAATCAAGAATTTCTTGGTTATTATTTATCAAGTTGGACATGCAGAAAATGTTACAAGAGCATCTCTGACAGTCGGAAGTCCGACTTGGAAAACCAGAGGTGTTTGAGTAGCCATGAGTTCAAGATCCATTTTGACTGACGCACATTCAACAAACAGGGAAAGATGCTGCAGGTTCAAACTATTTATAAACACTTTAGACAATTTGATCCTGATTAAACCAGCGGCACAAATAATGGCATGCAGGTTGAATTTTTGAGTATTTCCTGTTATAGTCTGAATACATAAAGTCCACAGAAATAGATTTTCATCTTGTATTTCAAACTAATACCTTAAAGTTGGGGGGTCGTCATTCCCAGATCAAAGCTTCAAATTCCAGGACAAATTAATGTTTCATTGAGTGCAGAAAGATTTCTTAGCTTCAAATTTGAAGCTAAAGTTGTTTCAGTATTAAATGTTTGTTGGAGTAATTGTGGGAATATTGCCAGTCTTGCTGTAGGATCTAAGTAGGGCCTTTGGACAATTTCCAGCCTTTGGTTTTTGTAATGATTTGACCTGTCCATTTAATTCTTTCAGTTTTGATTTCTCTTTGGTCAACGTCTCTGTTGGCTGAGCGAATACTCGTGCCACCAACAGAGACGGGGTATCTATCAAAGCGCTCATGACCAAGGAGAAAGCAACCGGCTGATGTGGAAACAGAACTCCATCACATCCTCTACACTGCTCTTGAATGACAGGGTCTCATCATAATGCACTTATCAAATGTTTTCCGTTATTTCTTTTTCTTTCCATCAGAAGCATAGGTGTGCCACTCTACTGATTAGGGACTATCGCTGTCAGCACAGTCAGCATCCCTAAAACAATCTCTGTATGTATAATCAAAAGAATGTAGATCCTTAGCTCTGAAATTTCAACAAAGAGCTTCCATCATGTTCAGTCCTAAAGATGGACAGCTGGAAAGGAGGAAACGCAGAACCAGTGCTGGACTCAGTTAAGCCTTCCTGTTATCTGCTGAGGTCGGCTCTTTCTTGCCCTCCTGCAGACTGAAATTGCAGTTGACTAATAAAATTGATTGATTGATTGAATGGTCCACATCTGTATCCCAGCATGTTGTTGGTCATTATTTCCTTAAAGGTAGCTTCCTTCATCTCTAGGGTTGCCTGGACTTCATTTTAAAATCTCAAACACTGAAAATTGTTAACTTTGACTCTTCTTACCTTATTGACAACATCTATATTAAAGGGTGTGGCCAACAGTGCCTGGTAGCTCTTAGTATACATTATAATTTTTTTGAGTTTCTGACCGTTAATCCCTTAGTGCACTGGATGTGGAAGCACCATGGTGCCCCACAGCACATTTCTGAAGCATCCCAGAGCCGCCGGCGCTCGGCACTTCTTTAAAATACGCGGCTGTTCTGTTTTTGCCACTCGCCCCACCGACTCCACATCAGTCTGGAGCAGAACGGATCGTTCAGGCAGGAAGTCAGTTGATGAAAACCAAAGTGTGTCTGGTCAAGTTTATAAGTAAACGACTGCATATGCAGTTATTAACGAGACAATGTTGCAGTCTTTAAATTCTGGACTTTCATGCACCGTATTTTTCAGACCATAAGGCGCACCGGATTATAAGATGCATCGAACATCTTTCCCAAGTGTGTGATATCAATCCGCCCCTTCTGAGAGAGAGAGCTATCCGTCTCTGCTGGGAGGACAGAGTAGTTGGACTACACTGCCCTGTTTCTAACATAAGGCCAAAATAAACATAACTTTTATATTAAATTGACTTAATTTATTGTTGCTAGCTCGTACTCCCGGCGCGGGCTGCCTTACATGAATGCACTTCTAGTTTAGACATTACAGTCAGGCAGTCTGGTAGACAGCTCATGGGGCCGATAAGGTAGTGACACAGTGTACCGTAACGCTCCGAATATCCATTGGGCAGAGCGGCTTCGTTGCTAATCAAAGTTTTACTTACACATTTCCTTGCACAACAGATTTTTGAGTACATTGTACTACATGAAATCATTAAGTACAAGAAGTACGGCAATCGCATATAAGGCGCACCATCAATTTTTGAGAAATGATTTTAAGTGTGCCTTATAGTCCGAAAAATACAGTAATAACAAATTCTGTTCATACAGTTAATCAAAAAGCCATAATAAAAATGAGCACTGAATTAAAAAAAATTATCCTTTTGAGAAACCAAATATTTGAGCTCACCCATAATAGAGCAGGCATGTGAGATGGCGGTAGTGCTGGCCAAATAACCACTTTACTGGTTTATTGTTCCATTTAAAGCCCACAAGTACACTATTATGCGGTGACGCAATCCCTGCATGGTCCAAGTCCAACCACCGCAGTTGCGCTCCGCTCTGAAACATTCCCGGCGGAATAGGGTGTCTGTCAGAAAGCACGGCGCAGCCAAACCACTTCCAGATTCAGTGGAACCCCGTTTTTGATTTCCCAGAAAGCTGGAGAATGTTGGTGGTTAGAGAAGATATCTGGGTTTTCCTCTTGGACTTGTTATCACCATGACCAGATCTTAAATGAGCTGAAGACGATTGATGGAAGCGTACATTGATGAAATGATGCTAATCATTCAAGCATTGTGAATAAAATTAAAATAAGTTGTTAAATGATTTAAATAGATCAGTGTCATAAGGGCATCAATATTTTAATCAAATCAAACATGTAAGTTGCATAGTTTCAGCACAGTAAGTCGGGAAGTGTTCTTGCAAATTCTGCTTCTTTTGCTCCCAATGTTTGTCTCATCCTCACTCGAACCCAACAATTTAACACATTTCTTTATATGTTCAGTCTCACAGATCTATTTCAAATTGAGTCAGTTCAAATGAGCAGCTTCAAACGAACCCGCTGTCTTCTGACTACATTGTTTTGATAAAATACTCTTCCAGTGAATCTCAGTAAATTGGTTTGTTTGATGGCTTCTGGTTTTTTTTTTCCTGAGCACGTTAACTTTATTTTTTCCCCATTTCATCCCAGTAAACTGGCTTTGTTAAACATGCTTGCATTGCTTTCTATTCTTCAGCTTTTCATGAGCTGCTCCTCTTTGATGGAGCATATTTTAGCCCTGCGGATGAAGAGGTGTAGAGTGTTTACAAAGAAAGAGACAAACTTGGAACAAGAGACGCACAGTAAGGTGCGAGGACAGCAGAATGTGAGGAAATAATGAAGCAAGGTAGCAACAGAGGGAGGAAACGATGGAAGGATGCATCAGTGTCTTCTCTGCATCAGTCTGCATTCACACTGCATCTCCCCCCAACACCACCTAGATGTCGGAGCGATGGCAAGATGAAGCGAGAGGGTATCTAACATTGCTTTAAATACCTTCAAAAATCAACCCACCTCCCCTCCTTTCTGCTCTTTTTTTCCTTCCCCTTTCTCCTATCCCTCCCCTCCGTCAGGCTCTCTGCAGTTTTTCTTCAGTGCATCTGAAGGATGATTGAGAGCTCTCCAGCGACAGCATTTTTAAACAGGCCATCAATAAATAAACGGCTTGATTTAGTGGGCTGAGATGTGCTGCACGTTCGCTGCATGTGTGTGTCGGTCCACGTGCAGTGGTATGAGGACACAGGATGTGTGTGTGTGTGTTCACTGCACCCAGGCGACTCCGCTCTCATTCTCCTCTTTCCAGCTAGGGACGGACGCGTTGAACGCCTTTGTCTTTCTCTCTCTTCTTTCTGGCTTTCTCCTCCCTCTGCTCTGCTTTTTTTCCTTTCCTTCTTCATATCTCGTCCCCCTTCAACTTCCTTTCCCATTTCTTGTTTGTCTGTCTCTCCTACGTGCTCCTTTTTCTTTCTTTTTCCACCCTTCCTCCCTACGATGAGTGCTCTGCTGACGCACTCAATCTCTTTGGCACACTGCTGCTCACTTTGACAATGCTCAAATACAATTCCCTCAGACAGCTTAAGTGAAACTGTGTGTGCGCCAGTGTGAATATAAACATTTTTGAATGCACCAGTTTTTTTTATTTTATTTCAGTTGGCTCAGTCAGCCTGCTGATATGCTTTAATTGCAACAGTAATTGATAAACGAACAAGTGTGATGGTTGTGAGCTATTACTGACCAACATGCAATTTTCTGCAATTCGATATTTTCAGCCTCTTTTAACTCCTCCAAGGTCTCGTCACAACTTTTCATAGACTGGAAACAGCAAATTCTGACTTTGTCTAGACCTGACCAGTGATTGGCCCGTCAACAACTTCAAAATCAAATCAGTCACTACCAATTTGTCCTGAAAACACCACTCTTCAGTGTGGATGTTGTTACTGTAGGAAGAAGGCTCAGATACTATGCGTTTTCAGTGTTGGTGAGATGTTTAAACATGAAGTCAGAGGAAGCACAAAAGCTGGATTAATCTATTTTGAAGGAAGCCATTTTCTACAGATTTCTGTTGACTGTTGATTCAAGCTTGTTTTGCTTCTGAACAGTTTCGTAGTTTGGCAGTTTTGGTTGTTTTGAGACTGCCTTATACAGCCATCTGCCACAAAGCCAGGTCCAGAATGTGGACCTGGCTTTGTGGTGTGTTATAAGAATTATTATTCTGAAGTCACTATGGCCTCACACCACTCGGACAGAGGAGGCCTGGAGACCTGATGTCTGTGTATAAGTTCCACTGTTTGCCGAGTGCAAGGCTGAATGCTGCGTAGAATGATTATTGTCTATGATAGACTGTCTTTGTTATGTCTCAAACCAAGGCCACGGTGCAGTATTAGGGGAAGCCGGAAAGTGAGACAGGCAGAGACAGGGCAGACGCAGACTGCAGCGGGACCGTGGGGTGCGATTTACTTTCCATCTATGTGATCTCTGCTCTGTTTCTCAATAAAAGTGCTGGAACGTCATCACCGCCGTCTCCTCATTTAGTAAAGATGGGAACTCAGTTATCTTTGCTTAGAATTCCTATAACATTTGGCGTCAACGAACAAGATCTCCGACCGACGAGCCAGGGAGTCCGGGGACAGGAGCTGCTTTGGCCGGCCCGGAGAGGTTATCCGGCCTCTGGTACCCCGAATGGATTTTCAAGGGATGTGGAGGAGCTCCTGGTCTCGGAGCGTCAAATTAGCGAAAGAGGAATTGGACCTAAAACTGGCTTCATTTGATAACATTAAGACTAAACAAAATGCTACAAAGTTTTTAGGTTTTAATTTTTGGAGCATTCAACCTTGCTGCTCATAGAGCATAAAGTTATGCAACGGTTCACCTAAGGTTTGGACCTATATGCCCACATGTAAAATGACACTATGCTCATATAAGTTTGACCAAGGCATTCAGGCATGTAAAAGGCATGAAGTTTCCTTCAACGGTTCTGGATTTTGGTGCCACGATGAACAAATGATTTGTACAAACTGTGATGATACTGTGACTGGCTAACAGCTAGCCCGTTGAACACACAGATTGGCATTTATGTATTTTCTTATCTGCACTCTGCTCCAGGTTTAACAGTTTTTAATGAGTCTGGACTGCATTTGATTATCTCTAGTGGAGAATGTAACATACATTGATCAAACCTGAAAGTGATAATTCTGCATTGAACATGTTCTTTTTTTAGATTTTTGAAACCATTGTTCTATTTCCGAAAACAGCTTTCAGTCTTTTTTTTTTTTTTAACATCAGGACCACGTTAGAATAAGACTAGCATAGAACGTGCAACATTCATATTGAAAGAAGTAAGACAGTATTGAAAAGTTGATTTATTTCTGCCAGTCAGTTCACTAAGTGAAACATCATACAGATGAATTACACACTTATCGACATTTTCAAGCCGTTGTTTAATTATGCTGATTTTTATCTGATATGAAAAACAACTTTGATACAGAAATGTGGGTTTTGAGTATTTTAATACCTGCTTAAAGGTTATTTTGAAAACGCCTTTAATCTGACAGCCTCGATTAGACTTTATAAAATATGACCGTGTATTGATGAGCCAAAACCGAACTGAAATATTCAGGTTGGTGGAAAATGTTTTCTGTGAAAACCAAAAAATTGTGATTCTTTACTTCATAATATCATAAATGGTTTTGTGAACTGAATTATTACTCTTCTAGTACTTTGTCTAAACACTAGCAGCATTTTGTACTTACTTTCTATGGTGTTATATTGAAATTGCATCATTGTCCTGAAATAATTTAGAAATATTATTAATAATAAGCGGGAAGTGCTGTTAATTGAATGGATCAAATCATTGATTTGTGCTCATACTGTTTTATAATCCATGGACCAGTGTTTAAGCATGGGTTTCTCCATGTTGATTTTATTGGAGCATTTCCCTTCAGGCACATTGGTTAGTCTGTTGTAATTCAGTTATGCCTGCTGAGATAAATTCTCTCTGTATGCATGTGTTTGGGATAATGTATTCAAAGCTGAGGAGGAGTGTGATTGGTTATGTGCAGGTGTCTCAGAACGGCAGCTATGCATACTTTTATGTGGTCATCTCTATTCACACGTACTGTAAGGTTTTTAAATGCAGTTTGTGCTGTCATAGCAAATGTTTTTGTCAAATAGTGCTTCTGTTTTCAGACACACAGTCACACTAACTGGGCTGCAGAAAACCAAGAGCCAATTTAAGAAGTAGGAGACATTCACTGTAGCGCTCCGGCGTCGGGTTATCTTTGGAGTGCTGGGTGTTTGCTGTGCTGCAGCTGCCTACTCACAGCACAGGATAATGAGATTTGTTGAAAATGTACAATGTGCTCTGAAGGAGTTCTTCCAGAATGGCTACTCCTTAAATTTTGCCTCAGTTCTGCTGCCTTCAAAAACCTGATGGTGGCAGTCCAGCAGTTAAAAAGGAGCAGTAAACACACAGGAGGCTGCCTGTCCATTGTATTTATAGGAATATACATTTCTGATGGGAGGTTTACATACTAATCCTGGGTACATTTGAGCCTTTAATTAAACATTTGAACTAACTTATTCTTTTTCTGGGTGGAAGGTTTATGCAACATACAAATCAGTTATTTGAAAGATTAAATTCAGTGCTAGTTTTCACGCGATGCAAAATTTTACACTCAGACTCGGATATATAGATACACCCTTTTATATTTATAAAATTCATTTAACAAGTTGCAGACCAACCACACTTTCTGTATCAGTCAAAAAGATACTGGCTGCATACTGGACCACTCTTCTAATCACAATTGGCTCCAGTAAACTGGTTAGTTTACTAGTGCATAAAAGGGTTTAAATCCTACACAATACACTTCTCTTAAATGTTGTGGCCCTGTTGATAATTTGCTGTCAGGAAATGGGGTTAATAGAGAGAGAGAGAAGGAGTCTACGGACCGAGAGCCATACCAGAACCCTGGGATGGCTGTTTTGATGACTGAGGCGTCTGAACACGGGTCGCAGACGCAGTGCCTGCTCCACCACCGCAAATATACATTTTTATTGTTATTGAGGTCAGCGCATTAGGAAAGCCGTTCAGAAAATGTTAGATAAGATTTCTAAAACTACGGGTATGTGTGTGTAGAGTCCTTCTCCTACTGTTTCCAATTACCAACTGATCATCCTCAGATGAAATTAAATCCTTTCACGTTTCGGAGCAACCCAGAAACCACCAGGGCTCAAACTGATAAACCAGGAGATACTGGAACTGCAGTGTCAATGTCCAGTAGGGAGTTACCCATTAAAATGGCCTCAAAAAGGACTCAAATATTGACGCTTTATAGCCTGATGGAGATTTGCAGCTGCCTACACGAACAAGTCAAAGTTTATAGTCAGCCAAGATGAACACTGGTCTGTCTGGCTGCTATAATAAGATGTGCAGTATTTTTTAGGAGTCTTGGTGAGCCTTTTAAACCTAGCGGTTGAAAATGACAATTTTAATACAAGACAACCACCTCCAAATGATTAAACCTTCCCTCAGATCCACCAGGTGTACGTCTGAACCTAAACACAACTGGCTGTTCCAACAGGACAATGATCCCGGGTGCACGTTAAAGTTGGAAGGATTTTAAATGGAGATCACATGAGAACGCTTTATCCATTCCAGAACCAAACATGTTTAAAAAAAAATGTCCCTGCCTGGAAACCAACCAATTTAGATGTGCTCTGCCATTTTTGATGAGAAGAGTGGTGCAAGAAGTGTTCCTGAAGCTTGTTTATGGCCAGAAAAGGTGTATGGTGTGTCCGTGAAGGATATTTATCTGAATAGTAGGTTCCTATGCAACAGTGGTTCCCAAACTTTTCTGGGTGAGCAAAGAAAAGCCAACTGCAGTAAAACAGATAACAATAAAATAAACTGCAATCATGGTGCACTTTAAATCACAAAACTACCACTTTTAAAAAGTAACTGGTTTAAGTTTAACTATTTAACTGCATAATTGAATTCAAAAGTGGCAGCAATATACTGTATATTTTTTAAATAACCTCTCAAAATTGGTAATTTTTCCAGTCCATTTCTACCATGCCAATATGGTTATACAGTAGTTTTGAGCATTGTTTGGATAAGAGGAAATCCCTAATAAATTCAAAGTTTTGCACACAGCTTGTTTATGCAATTAATTGAATTAAAGGCCGATGAAAGTCGTGCCCATGATGAGGGCATGTAAACCTCTGACCAGCCCTGCAGGATACAGTGGATGAGGAGGCTACAGGAGCTGCAACATTGAAAACATTTGACTTCATCTCGGGTTCGTTTTGAAGACATTTTCTAGTCTTTAAAACATGTTCTTTCTGTGCTACCTAGAACAATAAACGGTGAATGTGTTTCAGAGCGGCTTGGAGGATTCTAATGAAAGTCGCAGAACTCTGTCCCAGAATGAGATTATTTACCACTTTTTCAATCAACGTGTTTTCTGGGAAGGAGAGAAATATTGTTCTGCATTAGAAACGGTAAATATGAGAACCAGAGCCTGTGGCCCAACCAGCTGCTGCTGTTAAAACAGAGTTTAGCTGTATGTGAGACCGGAGAGCGAGCTGTTTACAGAGGGGTTCAGAGAGGTGGACCGAATCTAAAAAGTTTGTTTACCGCAACATTCAGATGCTTCCCCTTCTGCTTTTTATCCAGTAAATCAATTCGGCTGCTTTGTGCCGCTCAAGGAGTTGTGCTTATGAGAAAAGATGTTGTCTGCATGCAGATTCCTGCCTCCTCAGAAACATCCAGACTGTAATGTAGCCGTCTGGTTCCTCGGCAGAATTTCTTCCAGTTTTCTATGAATTTAGTTTATCGTAAGGCTCAGAGAGGGTTTAGTTTTAGCTGGACCGAAGATGGGACGTGATTAGTGTTTAATAAGATTATCTTTCATAGTGTAATAGATGAATATATTATTGAAAGGCAGCCAAATCACCCCTCCGTTGAGAGGGAATCGTGCCTACAGTTGTATGTTGCTGCTACACGCTCGGCTGTCTTTGCTGTGATGAGACTACATGTTCTGCCTGTCAAACGCTTCATGCAACCATATGTCTAATCATGATAAATCAACGTTCAGCACATTGAGTTGGCTCATTTACATTTTCATTGCTTCTTGTGTGATGCTGCGAAGTTTAAACCGTGAGCAGATCAGATGCTTTGGCCTGGTTTTAGTTGTTTGTTGTTACGAGCCAACTCTACCTCTGTGTTTGGAGTCATTCATACTTTATGGCTGTTATTCTTATTATTCTACTATTAGGTTACTATTTATAGCTTCTGCTTGTAGTTTTGCTTGTCTTGAGCGATTTGGTTTACGTTTGGTTTTCTCTTTGATGTGAGAGCTTTAATGAACTCTCTTCAATGTTGTACTTCCTTCACAGTAAGGCTTTTTCCCCATTCTGTTTCATCGGTGGCTTTATTTAGGCCTTTAATGCTTTATTAATATGAATCATCACTAACGCAACTTCTGTTAGAGAAAAATAGAGAGTTTGTGTGACAAAACCTGTCTAAATGTGCCAGCAGCAACCATGTTGTTCCAGGTCATTTAACCTACATGATGTGATCGGTGATATTATTGGTGAGGAGAAATCTAGTAATTTCATGTAGGATCAGGAATCAGATATGCTTTATCCACTAGCTGCCACTTATTTCTATGGGGTACACCACATTTTAAGCCTGTTATTTTTTTCAATTAATTTTTTTTTATTTCTCTTTAGGAACAATGAGAGTGGGTTACAAGATATATTTTTGTAATTCATTAGTTATATTAGGAACAGAGGTAATGTCACACCGCTGTGAGAGCAGTCACTGTAAAACCAGCTTTTTAGTATTTTCAAACAAAGAAGTAATCATTTTACTCCTCACATTTTAGACTGTCCTCAGCATCTTTCATTAGCAGTTTGCCCGGTTAGCAACAGCTGGCATTACAAAACACTGTTTCAAAAAGCCTTTTACAAAATCTCTGCAAATTCCTTCAAGAATGTAGATCCTTACCAATTTCCAATCAATTTCCAAAAGGCAGCCAACATTTCTGAATCTAGCATGTCCAAAACAGAGGTTGAAACCAGAAGGAAAAACCAGTAAGAGTAATTTTACACCACAGCCTTCGTCTTATCTACTGAAAGGCTTCCTCTCTCTTGCAGCCCGAATTCACCACAGACAAGTCTTATAGTGGTTTCTCTCACAACTAAAGATCCAGTTTTCCTTTAAATAGCATCCCATAACTTGGTGCGTCCTCTAACTTCATTCATTCAGCAGAACCATCTACACTCTCACAAATCCCAAAAATATTGTAGTGTTTTATTATGCCTACTGTTAGCTCTTATATTCTGTTTTGTACATCCATCCATCCATCCATTTTCTATACCTTCTTATCCATGCAGGTTCACGGAGGGCTGGTGCACATCTCCAGCAGTCAATGAGCGAGATGCCTGTTTTATACGTTAAGTTTTAATTAAAGTTCTTAAAAAAAAAAAAAACACCTTTATGAGAAAATACAAAATCAAAAAGTAACGATTCAATAAATGGAAGGCATTAAAAACACTGTCATTGGGACGGGCATACTGGGCTTCCAACAGGCTTGCCCGATACTTCCAGAAACCATGCTGGCGTCCCCACTGCTGGCTGTCAACCAGACTGTAATGACAAGCAAACACGGCACAACGCGTATGGCATGTTAAACAACGAACTGCTGTGATCCTGATTGTCCTTGCTTCGCTAAGACTTCAGAGTGCTGTCGGCGTGACATATCACTTGATAGCAAATATTGATAACTCCTTTTGCTCAAGAAAAGACGAAGGGATGAAAGGCTCCAGCTCTCTCATGCTCAGCTGATGGATCTGAAAGTAGTGCTGGGGGATCTGGAACAGGAACAGTTGCAGGAGTTTAAGGCATCTGTGGGGCTGCACTAAGAGAATTTGTGATAGATAAATTCTCCAAGATTTACCGTACAGAGAGAGAGAGAGAGAGAGACGGCTTCTACTGTAACCCCTATTAAGGATATCATTCTGAGTGTCACATTTAGGGGGAAGGTGCTAACATGTCAATAAGCTCATTTGGCAGCCTCACAGAGGATGAAAGCACTCAGCAGATTAATTGAAAGCTGTCGAGGGGTTCACTTGGGGGCCGGTGGCCTCTTGCTGCACAAATGTCTCATGTGTGATTGCGACTGTCGGCACGCTTTCAGGCTGAAGTGCAGCAGTGCCCTGAGCCTGCACCTTTGTCTTTCGCGGCAACTCGCTTTAATGAGACGAGGCCAAAGGAACGTGTCCCGCTTCTTGTGATTGTTGGTCTACAAACAAAACTGTAACCGCGCACACATCAAGCCTGTCTGGCGGGGTTTGAGGTCCTCTTAGTTGAAGAAGTAGACCTGTTTGACGATGATCAATAGTCGAACCATTTTCACCGCTGTGTGCGGGACTTCTTTCTGTCGTCTCCAACTAGATCTAATTTCTGTTGTAATTGTCTTGCTCTCGTGTCAGTTGCAGATGTTATAAGGGGCCTGAGGTTAGAAATCAGAAAATGGTGTTTTGGCAGTCGATGCTGTTTGGTTGTCTCTTACTTTGACAGTCAGCGATGAAAGTGCCTCCTCATGCTTTTGTCCTGCTGTTGCTCACGCACAGCTTCTTTTAGATCAGTTTCCTCTTTCTCTACTCTAGTTCTCCCAACATTGTTGTCTAGTCGTATTCTTTACCTCCTGTTTCTCATCCTCCCCTCTGTCCTTCCGTGGTAACCTCTCCTCCTCCTGCTTTGGCCAAGGTCCACGTTGTAAATCAAAAGAAAATGAGGATGGGCCACTGCCTTGCACTGTTAGAAAGTGTGTAATTACCGTTTGAAGGTGCTGGTTGTTTGTTCTCTACCGTGTTTGTTGCTCAGCATCAAACTGGGTTTTCTAATAAGTGCTTTTTGTGTTGCTGTATTTTCAGTTGTTGGCAGAAGAAAAAAAAGTTTTTTGATTAAGAGTTTTGTTTTTTTTTGTTTTTGTTTTTTTGGATTACTGTATTTCTGTAAAATAAAAAAGTACCCTATCTCTCGTGTGTCAAATTTTCATGTGAGAGTACTCTTTCATGAGTTTACAAGTTGTGAGGTATGATTTTTTTATTAAAAGTAGGTTAACCCCCACTGAAAACTAGAGATGGCCCCTAAAATCTACTGGTGGCCTGCTGATCAGAGACTGAAAAATCCCATCTTTATCCAGTCAGTGAATGTCCCATACGTATGTACTCCTCAGTCACACTGTTCCTGAGTAAAGAAGAGTCAAAGTTATTTATTATTAGTATCTGTTAGACATTTAAAATGAAGTCAGGTGTGGAAGCTGCTATTTAACGGAAAACTATTTCCTATGAGATCTAGACCTGCTCTGTTCATTCAGGTTACTAGGGAGTAAGACAGAGGAGAGAACAGGAAGGCTGAACGTGCCAAACTAATCATGATGGTGGTGAATATAATATGCAAACGATATTTTAACATGTGTACTCTATAATCACTTTCTTTGTTTTGAAATAGTAAAGCTCTGTTTTACAGCCACTTCTCTCTAACACAGCAGCCTGACATCACAATTGCTCCTAATAAAAAAACAATCATCTCTCACAGCTTGAAAAAATATTTTCAGTTCTGTTTATCTTCTTATAGCTCAGAAAAATCAAAATTGAATAAGATCAGTACTGGTAGCTCGACGTTTTAAAGGACGATGGGGAATAAAGCCACAAAATGCTGTCTGGGGTCTCTCTAGTTTAATACACAGTCATTATTGGCTTATTTAAATGGCTGGAAAATAAAATAAATGCAGAAAATCACTGTTAGAAATCAGAGAGAAATATTTATACTGTTTCGGGAAGTTTGTGGATGATAAATACTTTTGCTGCTTAAATCTCAACTCCCCCCATTTGTTATTCATCGTTACAGCAGAATTTGTTTTTAGTACTAAGGTAGCCTGCAGCAAGGAGATATTAAGTGTTTATTGTCTTTTAAATCGCTAACTTACATTGATTTAGACTAGGAGTCGTTTCAAATCTCCAAGACTTTTTGAAATATGTTCTGAGTTGGATGCGAAGAGACCTGTGCTACAAAAACAAACTGAAGTTAAAGTTGCCCAAAAATAGGATCAACCAGGGGATCATACGTTCCTATTTATTGGTATGTATTAAAATTCATCTACATAGTTGTGTTCAGAATTGCTGAAGCTTCATCTGTGGGTTTTTATGGCGATGCTCTTAGTGCTTTGCTAAAGTATGGACGCCCCCCTGAACCTTTGCCTGTATACAGCCCCCTTTAATCTGATACCATATATAGTATCCTGTATCCATATAGCATATGTGGAGTGGAGTTAATAGTTGTCCTCTCAAAAGATTCCCCATCTTGACAAATGGATCTGTGCATCTCCTACAATGTTAGCTGAGACGTCGGAATGACGCCTTCTGTTATTGTCTGACCTGTCGAGGGTTGGCAAACTCCAGTCCTCCCAGGTTGACGTCTGGCAACTTTTAGACGCGTCTCTACTTCAACTCACCTGAATCAAAAACACGTGGTTATTAGGAAGACTCTGTAGAGCTTGCATGTTGAGGAGGTAATTTAGCTATTTGATGCAAGCGTGTTGGCACACAGACACATCTTAAGTGTGCAAGACGCTATCCATCGAGGACTGGAGTTTGGCAACCCTTATTTAGGTGGATGCCACTTGTACCATACTCTCTCTCCTTGAGTCATTCAAAGCTTGGGATGTTGTTTTATAGGTTACCCTGCATTAAACTTCTCCACGACTTTCTCCCCCGCCTGTTTGCTTTGTTCCTTTCCATATGATGTGTACTGCTTTTTGCACATTCTTCAGCGGGGACACACACTTGGTCATTGACAGCACTTAGAGCATCCACAGACCTGCACATGCATTGATTTTTGCAAATAATTAATCCTAAATCATTCTTGAATGAGGCACTCTTGGTAAATATGCTTGAATGTCTTCGATCGAGATGAATTGTCTGACACTACACACAGTGAATTGTCTCATGAGGATTTAGCAGTTTCCCAAACAACACAAAGCTTTTAGAGAAACGCAGTGTTCTGACATTTCAGCTGAGCAGCTGTCGGCGAAACAAGTCACTATCAAAGATATGTGGCTGACTGAAGCCTGGACAGTTTAAAGTCATTATTTACTTACCTCCCTCCCCCTGTTTCTCTTCTTTCCTCCTAGCAACTGCTGAGGGAGATGCAGCAGATGGCCAGTCGGCCTTTTGCCACCATCAACGTGGCTTTGGAGGCAGACGAAGAGCCACCTGACCTTATAGGAGGAAACGTCAAGGTGAGTGTAACTTTGTCTCAAGGAAACCTCAGTTGAAGCCCACAGATTTATCTTTTTGTCTGTGTTGAAAAAGAGCATAATCAGGGCGGCTTGATTAGGGTTGCTGATCTATTCATATGTGGGAGACGAGATGTGCAGCAGCTAGCTGCTGTTCAGGAGAGATCAGGCTGATCTGATATTCTTTATGTTCTCTAAGCTGGCCAGTAGGGTCTCATTTTTTAGATTAGTCATAGATTGTTCCATTAAAAGGGAAGTCATCTAGAAGGGTTTGCATATTCTCAGACAACAGGATTTCTAAGATTGTCGCTAAAAATAATTGATGGTGGAATTGCTATTTTACACATTTAAAGGGTTGTTTTCTTGAACAGTGACACATTTAAAGATTTATATCTAGTCACTCAAGTTAAACTAGTTATGTTAGTTGTAATTATAAATACATGCAAAGGAGGATAAGTCATGCGGAATAGTTATATTTGCATGTAAAATAATAGTGTTATTCCTACATTAGAGATACTCAGAGTACAGAGTAAATGCACAGTTTGTGTGTATGTGTGTCCATCCATTCAATTCAAATTCCAAAACACCAGAGAGGAATTAAATGTTGTTGTAAACCATATTATGCAGATTTCTTCAGAGTTGTTGTAGAAGCTTAAGGCTGCAGGCAGGAAGGATCTCCTGTAAAGGTATGTCTTACAGCAGGCCTTAAGAAGCCTCTGACTGAAGACGCTCTGTTGTACAGTCTGATGAAGAGGATGCTCAGGGTTGTCCATAATGTTAATTTTATGATGAACGCTTCTTTGCACCATCATCTCCCGAGGCTCTAGAGGAGACTCCAGAACAGCCAGTCTTATTTCTAAGCTTGTTGAGCTTCTTTAAGTCAGCTGCTCTGATGCTGCTTCCTCAACAGATGGCAGAGGAGATCACACTCTCCACAACAGACTTCTAGAAGATCAGCTGCATCTTGCTGCCAACCTTGAAGGACATAAGCTTCCTCAAGTAGTACAGTACTCTGGCTGGGCTCTTGTTAGGGCTTGTAGTTTATCCAGCTTGTTTCCCAATGATCTCACATAATTGATAGAGGTGGCTTTCTCTGTCTCTCTTATTTGTCCGTGCTCTGCATCTTCAGCATCTCCTTTTCAAGTCATCTGGGAAATGGGATTTTAGATGAGGTGTTATTTGAGCTTTTGAGATGTTAATCAGCTGCTTCTGGTTGTAGAAAACCACCTTGTTGCTATGATTTTGTATCATAACAAAGGTCCAGAAATAAAAATAAATTATCTGTAAAAATCCTCCCAGCTGCACATCACCCAAAACCAAAGATTTGTCCAAAATGCTAGAAATAAGGAGGAAATGAAGTTTTTAATAAGAATTAATCAGAAGGAAAGTAGGAGAGCTATTCCAACATGCTGCCACCGTGAGCAGTGCATTTCTAGAACCGTCTGTCTGTGTCTGCTTAATCCTCACAGGATTTCTTGGGGGCTGGTTCCCATCTTCAGTGGTCAAAGTGGCAGGGTTCACTCTGGATAGGTTGCCAGTCCATCACAGGGACACACAGAACATGCAGCCTTGCTTGTACATGCAAACTTACTTACATCTAAGGTCAGCAGAGAATAGATCATTAAACCAAGAAACCTGTTTCTGGACTGCCGGGGGAAGCCGAAAGGCCCTGGCTGGGATTGGAACAGTGTTAACAACTGACCCACAGTGCAGCCCAGGTGACAAAACCCGGAGAAAAAAAGTTGTTTAATAAATAGTCAGGACGAAAATGAAAGTGAGACAAAAAAGGAAGATGAATCCTATTAAAATGTCAATATCACCTCAAGAAAATCCTGAAACCACTGATCCAAACCACTTTGAGAGATTACACAAAAATATAGATACTTGAAGGGCAGGTCAGGATCCATGCACAACATTTCAATTTGCATGAAAACATTTTTACTGTGTTTTCAGTCCCAGTGTTTAAATGTTCTTTCCATCCATTTGTGTAGCCACTTTTCCTTTGTTTTTAAAAAAGACAAATTTCAGTGTCAAAGTATTTCTGTTCAAAAAACATTTAGATCAATAGATGGCTAAACAAAGTGCTGATTGATGCGTTATAATCTTTTCTAAATTATAAATATCTTTTGATGTCTTTTCAAAGTAAAGATGAAGGCAAAATATAGTAAAAACAGCAGTAGAAACATCTAACATCTTTCCTTGCCACATGATTTGAGGTAAAAGTTGGAAGATATCACAAGGCAACTTCTGCTAAGCTTCAGAGTTTGATTTCATTGTAACTTTTAACAACCGTGGAGCTGAGAAATCGTGAAGTTTTTCATAATTTGTCCTCTTTAAAAGTAGCTTTGCAGAGTTACTGGAATTGCAGTCAGGCTTTTGGTGGGCACAGAGCCGCAGGCGAGCATACCTGTGACTGTGCACTTTGTGATGAACGACCTCTGAATGCAGATGTAGTGTAGAATTATAGGGCTGTTTCAGCAAGGGGGCTCGGGGGCACCGACTCTGACAGGACCCATGCATCTCAAGGGACTCGGCTCACGAACACAAGGTTGCTCCCAGCAAAGGCTGCAGGGCCTCCCGGGAAGATCAGCAGAGAGTTGAATGAATGCTTGAACAGAAGCTGTCTTTTTTATGTCTGAACTCATCTCTTTCCTGTAGACGTTCTGATATCCACTCCTTTCAATTTTCTCCCCATTTTCTCCCATCGGCTCTTCGCTTCTTTTTTTTCCCACTTTCCTGCTCTTACATTTTTGGAGTTGTTTGAATTGAGCTCTCCTTTACTGTCCTTTGGGACGCGCTCACTTTCTGTTTCCTGCATCCTCCTCAACAACATTCATATTTGACAAACGCATGGGCCGCGTCTTTGGCTTGTCTTGCAGTGAAGTTCTCCGGATTTGACGTTTTTGGTTTCTCTCGATGCGATTTTTGAAGTGATGCTGTAGCCATGCAGCGAACGGCAAGCGAGATAAACCGATCTCATTTATTTTGTTAAGACTTAACAAATTGAATGTTTTTCCTAAAATGGATTCTAAATTTGGAAAGCAAAAAAATATTGTTCTCAATTCAAGGGGAGAAAGTCCTTTTGGTCAATAAATTACAAACCAATTTGAGGTGGTTCTAAAATGTAAGTTTTGCTTATTTAATCTCTGACAGCTTCTCAGCCTAGTCTTTGCTCACCGCCTTCTCATCCTTCGGTTTCCACATTAGTTTTGCTGCTCTTATTGTCTTCTCTTACAGCTCTGTTTCATTATCTTTAACCCCATGTTTTTCCTCTTTGCTTTTTCATCCAATTTTCTCTTTGGAGCTCTTGATCTGTTTTTAACACATTTTATTTTCTTGTATTTTCAGTTGTACGCCATTTTCCCCCCCTCCCTTCTTCAATATGTGGTGCCAGGCTGAAGTATTCACAAAACCTGCAGCTCTTCCACACAGTGTCACATTACAACCACAAACTTCAGTGTACTTTATTGGGATTCTGTTTCATGGTCAGGGAATACAGATTCTCCAGTGATTTTAGGTTTGGACTTTGACTATCCTAACGATAGGAATATCCTTTGATCTGAACCATTGTAGCCCTGGTTATACGTTTATGGCCGTTGTGCTGCTGCAAGGTGAACCATTCTGGAATCACATCAAACATATGGAAGAGGGCGCTTTGATCAGATGAGAGCAAATTGAAATATCTATATGCCGAACACCATGTGGCAGAATAGACCAAACCCCATCCCCACTGAGAAAACACTGGGATAGTAGCATCATGCTGCAGGGATGCGTTTCCTCAGGTGCGACAGGGAAGATGGCCAGAGTGAGTGATTAAGCTAAATACGAAGCAATCCTGGAGGAAAGCTTGTTAGAGGCAGCAGAAGGCTTGAGACTGGGATAAAGGTTCACCTTGCAGCAGCACAACGGCCATAAACGTATAACCAGGGCTACAATGGTTCAGATCAAAGGATATTCCTATCGTTAGGATAGTCAAAGTCCAAACCTAAAATCACTGGAGAATCTGTTAAAAGACCAGAGAGTTGCTGTTCACATCTGATCTGACTGAGCTCGATCAATTCAGCTCCGCCTGTCAATCTACATGCTGTCATCCATGTAGAGTGTGTAGTGTGTGTTTTCTACCTGAAGAGAAGTTAACAATAGCTCTGGAGTTGACCAAAGGTTCAAAATGAATGTATTAATAATTAATGGGATGGTAATCATGTTCAAGATTTGTTCATGTTGTTTATTTTACTTCATTTTGAGTTTGACTTACATTTATTTTTTTCTTGGGGTTGTGATTTTAAAACACATTTCCGCTTATTTATTCTGCTGCCAAATTTGTACTTAGTTATGTGCTCCACTAGTTTTATCTTTTGTTTTATTTTGCAAAACAAAACAAAAAAACTGTATCCAGATGTGCAAAGCTGGGCGAGACATTGTGAAAACTTTCATATGGGATTATCTCATAAAGTCCCAATGAGTCAACAGAAGTTTGTGGTTTTAACATGACACAATGCGAAGACGTGAATAATTTTGTGCTGTACATGTTTTACAGATGATTTCTTCATACACTGTTTCACTCGGTTTGGCTCTCATTTGTATTTCAGCCGCTTTTCATTTTCAGCCGAACACGTTCTTCGTCTCTTTGCCGCCGTGTTCTTCTCTCTTGTCTCCTATCCATCATCCCTTCTTTACCTTTGTGTTTTCCTCTAATTTACTATCCTTTCCGGGCCTTATCAGCTGTCTGGGCTTCCTTTTTGGCCTTATCTGCTGGTTCTCTGTGTGTGAGGGGAGGTTTCTGTGCATCCATGTGCTGTTTATGTGTTTGTGTGGGTGTCGCCGTGTGCGCACACGTTGTGGTTTGTCATAAAAAGAAAAGATGAAACTTGCTGTTAAATCCAGCCAACCTCCATCACCTCCTACATCTTTTGCATTACCTTTTCTTCTCCTGGCTCTAGACCTCATTTTTTCCTTTCTTCCCAGCCTGCTCTTCTCCTCTCCATCAGGGCTAAAGAAGCCCAGGAGCAGAGATCCAATTTAGATCTTGCTCTTCAGCTTTCTGTGCCATCACCTGCTCAGAATGTGAGTGTGCTCTATTCTATCTCCTCCCAACGCAAACTGAACAGCTTGGCGTGGGTTATTCCCCTTGTTTTCATGCCTTTTCTTTTCTCTTTTTTATCAGGATGCTATGGTAGTATATTAAGACCTGCAATCGGAATATATAAAAAGCCGAGCGCCACACAGGGAGTTGAAAATCATTAAAGTTGTTTATACGTTTTGATGGAAAGTCCAAACTTGCTTCCTCAATGAGATATATACACTTGGTTTGTGCCAAATGAGGCCTGCAGCACCAGCATCGCAAACAGATGATTACTTTTGTGACACTTTCTTCTCTGCTTTTATTCCGAGATACAGAGGGACAAGAGAAAACTGGGACATGTGTGGGCAGAAAGAGACTGTTTTTATCTAGTGTGATTGTGCAGTGCTGTCAGCACCTTCACTCAGAAGGATCTCTTAAATTGCAGGTCTTTGGCTGAGTTTTCGTCTGGGCTTTATGTTTGCATGCTTAAATGCTTTGAAGGCTTGGGTTATCAGTTTATTAACGGGGTGCCTATGCGGTCTGGAATTTAAGTTGTTGTATTGTCCAGATCTAAGAAAGTAGGGAATGAGAAAATGGAGTGTGGGAACATGTGTGTATGTTCAGGTTTTTCCTTTATCCATTTATAAAAGTAATGCTTATTCATTATTAATCAAACACATTATCTGTCCGTCGGCCTATTATCCATCCATCCATAACTACTTCACTGTTCGTTTTCTTCTGATTGCCTTGTTGAATCTGACAGAAACATCCAAACCTTGTTTTGAGTCAAATTTAGCTCACCTCAGCTTATTTATCCTTTTTTTTTTTTTTCCTGTTTTGCGTCTTGTTAAAATGCACTACAGTCTGAGCTGTTGCCATAGTCAAACAATTTCTTGGCAGGGAAAGAGAATCTAACCGAATAAAGACTCCTCAAAGTTGCTTCAGCAGTGGCGTTGTGTACGTATTGAGACCTAGCAACACGCTGCTGCCAAAGTACACATGAATGTGCAGGATGAAAGGCGAGCAGCATGCAGCTGCTTAGTGTGCCCACATCAGCGCACGTATATACGTGTGTGTGGGCTCAGCAGCGATCCCACGTGCTGAGCTAATTACCGAAGGTAATTTAACAAAACCTTTTGCCGCTTTGCCTGGCCAGTCTAGATAAGTCTCCAGAGTGTTGATGTCGGGGGTAGAGCAGGGGTGACTTGTGAAGGGGAGGGCTTGGATGCTATAAAACAAAGGCATCTGCTGGGGAATGCTATTAAGATGCAGCCTCTGAAGAAGACCACCAGAAAAGACACTACCTTTGGGAAAACATCTGAGGTTTAAAAAAAAAAAAGAGAAAGTTGCAGGGAGGGAGTATTCAAAACAAGCAGGTAATTGAATTTTCTCTAGGTTTGATCCACCCCAAACTGAAGATGAATCCTGTGTGACAGGACACACAGGTTTGTTTTTCGAAGAAATACAAATTAGAGTTGCCTGTCTCATAGTTTTAGGTGGAAATTCAAATTGGGCATTTGATTCTGTACTGATGAGTACTCAGCGTAGATCATAAAGCATGTCCTGTTGAAATGAAAATAATCCACCCCAGTCTGACAACAAGTCTCCTCCAATTCCACATATATTTGCAAGATCTTTTCATCTCCCATGTGAATATCAGATGCTGGTGCTTGAAAATGGGATGGGTGCATACAAACAAATGACTCTTAAGAGCAGCTTGCAGCTGCTTCCTCAAAACAGCCCTAAGCTTCGAAATTAAAATCTGCCAGTCTCTCTGCCTTTATTTTTCTCCGCAGGGTGTACGGGTATATTCAGGTTATCAGACACCTCACGTTATGTTTAAAGACAGAAGAATTAGATTAGGGTAAACATGTAGAAATGACGTAAGCATGCTTAGTTCAATTTTCTTTTTTAAGTCCAGGTTAATAATTTAGACTTTTGGTCGTGTAGAGGATTAGAAAAGCAAAATTAGCTAGCTGGGACATTCCAACACCTTAGACTAAACGCAAGCAATATTCTTGTTCTTGTTTCTCGACCATGTCAATACATATGAATTACTCGCTGATGATTTTTATCACCAAATACAATCTTACTGTCTTTCTTATTCATCCGGATGGATTACAGAAGCTCTGATCCAGGAGTACTTTCTGTGTGAGAGAAAAAAGGGTACTGGCAGTATTGGCTCATTTAGTGGCTTCATCTAGGAAAGAAACACTGTTAAGCTGATAAGAGAAGTAACAGAGAGAATATAAAGTTAAAAGCTGAAATAACTGCAAATAATGCAACATTGGAGAGTAGTAGGAGAATGTAGCAGAATGAGGGAAAGCTGTCTTAATGTCCTCCTGCAGCCTAAGCCTATAGCAGCATAACTACAGCGACATTTATTTGACAGTTGCCAGACAGTAAATGAAATGAGGCAAAGGTCTCTGCAGAAAATGCATCCAAAACACTCCGAGGCTGTGTGCCAAAGGCAAACAGAAAAGGGAACAAAAGAAAATGTTTTCCTTTTAATGAAAATAATTAAAAAAGAGACAGAGCGGTGTTTTCTTTTTGATAAGTTGCTTCTAAGTTTTTCCTTGTCTGTCAAAGGTTGTAGGATTAACCATGTCCCATGCAGTGTGTGCTGTAGAGCGCCGTGGGACAAACCCATCTCCAGTTCAGCCAGTTTAAATAAACCTGACTAGCAAAATAAAAGATGATCCCAGAGGAACCTGAGGACCGAGAGAAAATGAAACAAAGCAGTTACCCGCTTCCTAATTGAAGTCATTTGTTTACTTTAGTCAGGCTCATTTCCACAAGTCAGGACATTGGTAAATAATTTATTTATAAAATTTCTACACGTCGAGGTTGAGAAGCGGTTGCCGAATTTAATATCCGCCTGCTTTCGTGGCTCATACTGCTGCTTCGACTTTGTTTCCATCGCAGCAGGAGTCCATTTGTCTGCATCTGAACTGTTAACCTCTCTCAGGTCCTGTGGCGACTGAGAGGCTGCATGTGTACAAGGGTGGACCATCATAGCTGAAAAGTGTTTCAAGCTCTAAGATATGTACAGCAGGGCATACACAACTTGTTAAGAAATGTCTTTGTTCAAAGATTCATGACGACAGAAGTTCCCAGCAGCATACAGCAATCACTCGGCAATTACTCATGAGCAGGAAAGAGCGGAAGCCCTTTTTTTTTATGAAGAATCTGTAGCATTGGTGTCTTTTTTTTTTTTTTTATCCGTAAAAAAAAAATGTCTTTAGGGCATTTGTACAAAGGCCTCAGCTTTTGAAAATGTCCTGATTTTCTCCTAGAGGTAAAAGGATGACACAAAAACATCTGCGAACAGAACAGGAAGGGAAATCTCTTTGATGATTGAATTCATATTGCTGCTCTGCCTTGTTGGCATGGATTTAAAGTGCATCAAGCAGTCAGATTGCTTGAGTCTGTTATTGCTTGTTAGCTTAGGTCTCCAGCAACCCATTGACTTGAAGAAATATCAGACCTTATGGGGCCATTCAGATTCACACAAGTAACTGTGATAAATCTTCTGAAAATGTCAATTTTTCTATAGAATACAGGACAATTGGGAGCACAGACATCTGTGTGACACAATAGTTGTTTTCTCCTAAACTCTCATTCATGTTACCTCAGTGTGGCATTCTGTAGTCATTTTAAAGTATTCACACCCCTTGAATTTTATTTTCACTTTTTAAACAAAGCTCTCCAGCTATTTATTTTTTTTTTAACTGGCCAATGAATAAGTACATTTTAATTGTGAAGTGGAAGGAAAAAGGTTTTGTGGTTTTCCAAAAATCTGAAAGGTGCGGCACGCATTATTCTGACTGTCTTACTCTACCACCACTAAATAAATCCAGGTCAACCAGTTGTCTTCAGGAGTAACTGGTTGCATCACCTGTGTGTAATTTAATCTTGGTATAAATACAGCTGCTTCCCTGAATCAGAGCTGGCGACTGGACTTTTGAGACTCCAACTGGAGTCGCACTTGTCCCCTAAAGACTGGACGCTGGACTTGGACTCGTGGTCTGAGACTCGAGTCTTGGTTACAGTTTTTATCGCTAATGAACTGAGAGAAGAAAGAAAGCCAGTATGTGAGCAACAGACTGCAGCCGCTGCTCATGTTTTACTGTGAAAGGATGCGCTTGATTATCTGCCAGTGGTGATGGTGGATTATTATGGGATGTTAATGGCTCGTAACAACTGTTCATGTCCATGAATAGTGTCTCTAAATGAACGCTGCATTAAATGACTTTCAGAACAAATTAAACGTAACTTACCTCTGTCATTCTCTCCCTTAAACCCACAGAATGCATCAAGTCCTTGCATCGATTGCATCTAATTTAGGCCTAAGGATAAACAGTACAGGTTTGGATTCCTGACCTGCAGCTGTGCAGGGTTAGAGGTGCACTAGGGGTCATGGATTTGATGAGAAAATGTTTATTTCAATCATTAGAGACTTTAGACTTGACTCTGAATTGGGGTTAAAGGCTTGAGACCTGATTGGAGAAAATGACTTGAGCATTTCTGCTCTTAATTAATCAAAGAAGCAGCCAAGACACCAGCGGTTCCTCTAGTTAAGCAACAGAATTACACCGCTTGTGGGAGAGTCTGTCAGCAACACAACATTTAGTTGTGTACTTCACAAATCTGATTGGCAAATAGAAAGCCATAAGTAGTTCATAACTGTTTGAACAATTGAATTTATGATCTAGAGACAGGAAGATGCATTCACAGAATGGAAGTCAGCGCAGTTAACATGGGTTTGCGCAATCCCAGGGGAGGCCAAGCTCGCTGCGGCCTCACCGGCTTCGCTATCTAGCGCCACCAAGGATTTACATGAAAAATAGCGAAAAGTGTGCGATTTTAAAGAGAATATGATAAAAAATGAGGAAATTAGATTTAAAAAAAAAAGAACTTTTATTACAAACATCACAATTTATATTTATCATTATTATATATTTTCTTTTTTTCCATGATGACAAGTGAGGCCTGGCCTCACTTGCCTCCCCTGACTGCACGTCACTGTGTAGACAACACTGCAAACCTGTTTGCATCTGCATGCAAAAACCATGTGTGTCAAAAAAACCTCAGCAGGGACAAGAAAACATGCTGCAGTTGGTGGAAAATATGTAAATGCTATCATAGGCTGCGAAAGGTATGAAACCAGAGGATGGAGTTCCTCTGAAGTAACACTATTCTCCTGCTACACCCCACTATATGTAGAAGTAAAAAAAAACAGGCGTTTCCAACATTTTAAAGCCTCTTACTTTCTTCCAAGAGTGACGGTGATTTCTATCCAGGAATTGTTAACTGGTTATTCATGTGATCTTTTTGGGTCAAATCATAAAGACGTCTGTATTTATGAACCTCCGCCAGAAGGAGTGCACGTCCGTCATGTTTATCCACACTGGACTGTTGCCGTATCTAGAAATTTTCCTAGGTGCACGGAATGGAAACTTTTGGCCGCACAGAGGGACGTTGACGTAACATGGCCGTGCGGATAAACCAGGCTTTACAATGGCCTGGTGTAGTCAAAGAAAGCATGTTCATGCGTTAGAATGGCTTAGTCAAAGTTCAGATTTAATTCCTGTTGGTAATCTGTGGCAAGAGAATGGGCAAAAGTGTCAGTTTTTAGAAGTGCTGCCAGAGACATACCTTCACAGAAAGAGGTAGTACTCTCTAACACACCTCTAAGGCCTAAACAGATCATCAGCATACTGAGCTGAAATTACTGTACTTCTCCTCCTCCTTCTCAAGACAATAGGGGGTTTTCAGCTGACGTCACGCTCAAGTGACTACTCTGCGCGTCCGCCGTATTGGGTGGCAGTCGTTTCGCACCGTTGACCCGCATTGTATTACGCCTTAGGCAGTATTGGAAGTGAACAATGGTGAAAACGTGTTTAATGGTTGGTTGCACGGCCCGTGGAGGTGGAGATCAACGCTCTTTCTTTCGCCTACCAGCCGTGATAGTGAATCAGTGTGAAAAAACAAAACAGCTCTCTGAACAACGCCGTCACCTATGGCTGACACGGATATCCAGGTCCGATTTGGACGGTGTTAAGCTGGAATACGCCAGAGTCTGCGGTGCTCACTTTGTCACAGGTAATTAACTGTTAAGTATTTAAAACATGTAAACCGTTGCTGTATTGTGGGCTGTAACAGCGCAACACATGATCGCCATGGGAAAAACATAGAAACGGGTTAATTTTCCACCGCTTTCCTGCCTGGAGGCGCAACCACGGAGAACAACTGTTAGAGATAACAAAGAGTCGTCGGCTCGCTTGGATCGCGGCTGTAAGACGACCTAACATAACTTTCCACAGTATCCCGATGTCAATGAGAGTGTGTTCTAAACGTTTGAAACACATAGCAGTTAGTTAAAAGTACATTACATGCGTGAGTGGTTGTTAGCACTAACGGTTAGCAGCTACTAACTTAGCATGTGCCAGAGCCCGTCTGAGCGCAGCTTACCTTTGAACGAGTTGCTGTGTTCCCACTGTTTGCTGGCTTTATGATCTGCCGCTCCTGAACCCATCCATTCGTAAACTGCACATGAGACTCCAAGGACTTGTAGCTTCAGAACTGTTCTGAAGTATAGGCGCTCACACCACAAACAAGGTAGCCGAACACGTCCGATATGGAAAGTGACGTCCGCGCTACTTCCGGGTTACGCCGGTAGGCTTTTGCCGGCGTAAATACGGTAAATACAACTTAATTTTGCACTGGTCATTGTTCTGATTAAATAATTAAAGCCGCGAGCGGTTTTAATTATTTAATTATCAGCCCTGCAGCCAAGCGCCTTCGCGCACCGCCGGCAGTCAGCCACCGCAGAAGCATGCGCCGCATTTGCGTCGGATTGTTTACATTTTTACCATCTTATTAAAACTCACCCGTCCACGTATGATGGCGATTTCCTTGATGTACATAACTTCGACATCTCGTACCCAACCAGATGTGAACTGGTTGTGAGCCTCTAGACCCTTGTAAGCTCTCATTTCCTCAAGAGTGTGCAGAGGGTTTTCACTGAACACCAGGTAATGCACTATGTCGCCGTGCTCTACATTTGGCCAATCATCAGGATTACGGCTAAACAAGGCACCGTGGAAGGCATAGGGGTCCATATGGTCGATCACGGAACATTTCCTCAGATAGACGTCCTTATCTGGTCGCTCTAGCGTGCTGGTGTACTTATCCATTCTCGATACGAAAATACGTGTAGGACAACTAGAGATAAGGAAGTGTACCACCCAATATGGCGGACCGGAAGTTGGCCAGTGACGTCAGTGAAAACCCCCTATTGGTAACAGTCAGTTTTATTTAGGGATAAGCATTTTTCTGATTGATATGCAAAAAAAGCGTTGAAAACTAAACTTGCCTTCAACTTCACAAGTAAGCACTTCTTTATATTGACCTATTGGATGAAACCCATAGAATATGTAGACGTCACTAAGGATACAGAGGTACATGTTGTAATGGAAGAAAGACGCCTTCTATGTGAAAACTCATGCATCTAAAAAAAAAACTCCACATGACCTGGCGGGCAGATGTTTTTGGGGGCTTAGGCAAACATAGACTATCCCCCTCTGCACCAATCAGCTGCAGCAAGTCTACATACAAGTGCTCTCTCCTGGAGGCCTTTATGCTTCATCCATAGTTACATGTGTGACATCCTGCATGTGTGAAAGCTGTGGCTTGGAAAGATGGAGCAGAGAATTAATGTGCAAAATGGGTCAAAGCCTGAATATCATTATACCCAAGTGCATTCAAGCTGTGTGTGAGTGTGTGTTTCAGTGACAGAGATGAGTTATGATGAACCTGTGTGTGAGGAGTGCAACACTATGGAAACCAGTTATACTCCAGAGGCAGTCCCACTTGGGGCGTTAAACTCAACTCTTCAGGGAAATACAGAGCAGCCTTCAGAAGGGACTGAACTTGTGTGCTGCAGACGATCCGTGCACACACAGAGAGCCAGTGTCAGCGGTGTGTGTAACCATGTCATGGCCCAGTTTCTTGCGCCGGGCGCTGGAATTCGAAACACAAAGCTAAAGAGACGTCGAAAGTTATCGGTATGCAGGCACAGCGGTGGCGTTCTCTACATCCACCCTCTCTGTCGAGGTAAAGCCATGAATATTGCAGGAGGCGAGCCGCGGCAGATCCGGACAGTGTTTACAGGACAGAAACTCATCTCCACATATGGAGGAGATGCTGATAAACAGGAGATATTGGTATTAGGGAGTCAGGTGTGTCACACAGCCTGTGGTGACTGGAGTACACCAACTCCAACCTGAGTCTCACTACCAGGATCTGCACTTGATATGCAGCTGCTGCGCACACTGCACACACGAGGGGTTGTAAGGAAGCTGCGCTCTGTGTGTGTGTGTGTTGGCGGGGGGGCTCCAATTTGTGATTGCAGATCAGTTTGTTTATCTCCGCCGAGAATAAACAGTTTTTTTTTCTTTTTTTTTCATGTTGCTGACACAGACAAGAAGGGTACCAGCAAAGCTTCTGTGATCACTCGGATTTAGCAGGCTTGTGATGTGTAATGCTCTTCTTTTTTCCGGCTTCTCTCCACAGTCCGTTCCAAAACCCATTGCCCTTGAGCCTTGCTTTGGCAACAAAGCCGCCGTGCTCTCCATCTTTGTACGGTTACCCAGGGGCTCCGGCAGCATCCCTCCTCCAGGACAGTCTGGTAAGATGCAGCTGCTGACTCTTTTTGCTTTTTTTTTTCTTGCACTTTTTAAATTTATTTTCTTTGATCTGACATTCTTCCTTTTTCCTGCATTCTGTTGCTATGGTTGGTTGTACCATCACAGTGTCAGTCCTCAGGCTCCTCTAAACTGGTTCACTTCCTCTTCTTTTGTTCTTTGTCTTTGACTTCCAAGTGGTTTAGCAGACACAAACTTTACTTTTGATTTAAATTAACAAGGTTCTGAATTAAGGTTACAAAGACAGGCTGCATGAAAATAAAGTTATATTATAAATTATATGGGACATCTTTGTTTTTTTTTTATAGTTGCACTGTTCAGAGATTTTCCAATCACCAATTTTAAAAAGACTGACCAATTTTAGCTGATTAAACTCTTTTAATAAATTATTCATCACAGCAGATTTCAGTCCAAATGTTCCACGAAGGCCTCAGAGATCATTAGTGACATCATGAAGAACAAGCAACAGAAGAGACTTTAAAGGAGCACTGTCTGTAGACCAAAACAAGATGTGTGGCAAGCAATGCTTCTCTCTACTTCCAAAATCTAAGCACCACACCAGTTATCCTCTTCAATCTTACATTTACTATCAAGACAAGAATGCCCTGAATGTATACGAGGATCATGGTAGGCAGCTCACACGCCTGCAGGGCTGCGTTAAACAATGCTAACGGTGTTAGCTGGGCTACCGGCTACTCACCTCACATAACAGTACAACCTGGCTCATTGCTAGTCAAACCAACAATTAACCCCCATGCCACAACTGCAGCATTACATTAAATCAAATTAAATCACCATAGCAACACAAGTCTAACAAGACTGTAACACCAACATTTGACTGCATGCTGTCACCTGTCCAGAGGAGATAAGCTAGCTCCGAGTCAAACTGGAGCTGCTTCTGCTCTCCAAATGCTCTCCACCTTGGAGACATGAGGCCAGTGTTAATCCTTATTTTGACTCTTTCTTTATCTGACAAATTCTTTGCCAAAGATCCTTGTTTTTGTTTTTGGTTATTTTTTTTTTCATTGTGATAATAATGGGTCCTGATTGTCTTCAGGCAAACATGGTGGTGGTATTTTAAGGGCAGGGAGGGTCTAAACTCTGAGTGGCAGCTGGTCACATGGACGTACATGCACGCACGGCCACCCGGCTATGTAAACACACAGAGAGATGTTGTATGACCACATACCATATTCCATCTAAATGGATACCTTTAGTTCTTCACAGAACTTTTTTTTTTAGTTCTTTCTATCTAAAATAATGTCATTTCGCTTATCGCATCTTTAAAGCAGTGTTTGGTTACAAATCAATATCCCAAGCTTCGGACCATCTCACAGAGCACTGTTCACTCCGTCGTCTGAAACTGGAAAAATAATTAGACGACTGCAAACCTTCCAGGTTATTGACATTCACCTAAATGATGTTTGTGGAGAGCGTTAATCAGAAAAGCAGCTAAGAGATCCATGATAACTCTGGAGATGTAATTGCTCAAAGAAAGCCGAAAACAAATACCATTAGCAGTTTGCCTCAAGCTTTGTGGAGGACACAAACATGCAAGAAGGCGTTCTGGTCAGATGAGATCCAAATTAAACTTTGCCCTCCACGAGAAGCAGTACTAAAAACTACCACTGCAAATATTTCCAAACAGCAATCCAGTGTTGACACATGGTGATGGCAGGATCATGCTTTGGCAGATGGCCTGGGATTTTTTAAGACCTGGATGGAACTAAATATATGACAATCCTGGAGAGTTATCTTCCAGCAGGACAGAGAAACTAAATACCAGCCAGAACTGTGATGGAATGCTTTAAATCAAAGTAGCTGTGTGTATATATATATATGTATATATATATATATATATATATATATATATATATATATATATATATATATATACCCCCCTACGTCGGCTTTTTATGTGGCGCACTCGCACGGGATAACCAAAACCTGAGATTTGCTGAAATTTACAGACCTCTGCTTCTTCTGTGAGCGGTTGTGTAGTAGAAGCAGTGCAGCCAGCACTCCGCTTATAAGCGTATCTGGGCTCTAATTTTTCTAAAGTCGCCGGTAGATTTAGTGAGTCGTGCTTTTTGGGCTCGTTTTTAATGTGCAGTCGCTTATTTATTTTTTCTCTAACAGAACCCTTTCTCATGTCTATCGCATTGTGCAACAACAGCTAGACCTCGTGCTGTTGTTGCACTTTACAGACAGCGAGAGCCGGTTAATGTCTGTCCACAAACGTGATACGTACCACCCCACCCTCCAAATTTTATGAACATGAAAAGTCGTGGTGGGTAGAAATTCTTTTACTTTACAAATTACTGACATGGCTCATTCACACAGGATTAAAGACATAGTGTCTGTAATTATTACAAATCACATGTGGTCCCTAGGTAAAACTAATCCCATGCGAATAGGGCTTTCCTCTACACCTACTCCAGTTGAAAATATTTTGGTAAGATTTAAAAAAAAGTGTGTTTACACTTCCCATCCAATCTGACTGAGCTGGGGTTATGTTGGAAAAATGTCGGTCTCCTGACATATCCCAAAAAATCCTGCAGCTGGAATTGCAGCAAAAACTGAGTCTACAAAGAATTTCCTCAGTGTTTTACGCCTAACTTCATAGATTTCTATTTGCTGAATATTTTCACAGCTAATTATCTTTTCCCTTGCAGTTATGTTCTACTTTGTGACAATCAATCACATAAAAACACAGCAACATGTATGTGAAACGACTCTTTTGTAAAAGTGATCATGAACTGTTAGGAAAAAAAGCCCAATCTGTTACAAACACACTTTAAAAATGGACTCTATTGCAATATTTAAAAGGAGGGGCATTTTGCTGCAAAGTGTGATGGCTCCTGGTAGAAGTGAAAAGCACACACGGGTGATGAGATCACAGTATCTCTGAGCGTCTAGCATCTACTTGCAGCACACATCATTAACATGTATTAACACTCTCTGAGGCATAAAATTCCAACCGACTGTGTTTATCACTTATGATTAATGCATTTAACCTCATTGAGAACAAATAGCTTGCAGCAAAAATATGAACTCCCTCAGGAGAGGCTGGCATCACCCACTCCTCCCTGTGAAGGCGGCAAATATTTTCCTGTTGTCTCATCTAGAAGTGAACTGGTGGTGGCTCAAATGTGCAAAGTAAGCCTCAAACGCAAACTACAGTCATCTCGGTGCCTGTTTGGTGAGGTGCAAGGGTGGCCATCTTGGAACAAGCGAAACTGAGAGAAAACAGATGTGATGGGAGGCTGTGGCGCCGACAACAGAAGGCAGCTTGAGAATCTGAAGCGGTCGTGACCGGATGGGAGACGAGTTAAAAGCATTATAGCAGGAGGAGACTGTGGAGAACAGCTAACGTGGTCTCGACAAATGGTGCCCGGGGGAACGCTCCACTGACAGCTCAGGCACTTTTGTTATGACAAAAGGACTTTATAGTAATTAATAGGAGCCTTGGGCGTGCTCATGGTCTGGGGATGCCACTGTGGGAGGCAAAGAGGATGGGCAACATGTGGGGGACTTCCTGTTAAAGTCCATGAAGTACCAAAATTTTGCGAGTCTCTCTATCCTGCGGGAAAAAGGGGAATATAGAAAAGAAAGAATAACAAAATGAAACGTCAGATCAAAGGATAAAAGACAAATAGCAGAGAGGAATGAAAATAGTAAAAAAAAAAAAAAAAATAATGAAAAGGAATTCATATTATTTAAGACATGTAAATTACACAAGCTCTCAGAACCACCCCCCCCCCCACCCCCACCCCACCCCACCAAGGATTGCATGACTACAGGTAGCATCTGCTTTGTGAACAGGACTTCTACTTGTCTGACAACAGGTAAAGTGCCCTGCAAAAGCATTCATATCTCTTGAACCTTTTCCCATTTCATCTCATTAGAAACAAAAACTTCCATGTATGTAGGTTGTTGCAATGGATTTTAGAAGTGGATGTGAAAGTAAGGACATTAAATACAAATCTATGGCACAGTACAAAATTCACGATAACCACGTGTCATTCACTTCCCTTTCACTGTTATGCACTAACTTGTAGTGTTCCAGCACAAACATGCCTTTTATGGACGATGGTGTTTGTGGTTGTGAGGTGACAAAATGTGCAAAATATCAAAGGGTGTGAATTTCTTTGCAAGGCACTGTGTTTAAATGACACAGTTGAACATCCAGGGAACTAATGTTGAGATAGTGGACTCTTCTAAGTACCTGGGTGTTCACCTGAACAATAAACTGGCCTGGAGTCACAACCCAACGCTCTTTATAGGAGGGGTCAGAGCAGACTCTACCCGTTGAGGAGACGGAGGTCTTTCTGAGAGCAAGGGGCGCTCCTGAAAACCTTTTTTACCTCTGTGGTGGCATCAGCCATCTTCTATGGTGTGGTGTGTTGGAGCAGCAGCTGATCTGTAGCTGAGAGTCTGTCCTGGGATGCCCCCTGGGCCCAGTGCAGGTGGTGGGAGACAGAAGGACTGTAAGGAAAATCACATCACTGATGGACAATGTCTGCTGCTGCATCCTAGGTGCTCTAAGGATCACTTCCACAGGTTGTTGCTCCAGCTGCAGTCAGACTTTATATCTGTTGCTCCCAACAGACTCAATAACTGTCTACAACATGCTAATGGCTGCAACCATGAATCACTTACTGTCTCTCAGATGCTAAGGTATACTTGCACACACGTAGCTACCTCGAGGTGCTGCTGTACTATGCGTATTGCATATTATCCCATATTGTTCTGTAAATAGTTTGGTATTTCTCCACTGTTTAACTTGAATACTTCCTCTTTTTACCTGAGCATGCCACATTATCAATAATTGTGCAATACCTTGGTATTTATTATTTGAACTTATTTGAGCTTACTGATAAGCCCATTCTCTGTTGCTTTTAGATTAGACTCGATTGTTTTTTCATTCATTACTAAAAACTGTGTGTAACTCTGTCTTTGCCACTGTCCTGCCTGAATGTCGCTGTTGCGGGACATTAAAGGAATGTCTTATCTAGACAGCATCTGGACATCATCCTCACCCGTTTATCACAACGCTGTTGTGTGTTTGCAGGTCTGGCGGTGGCCAGCGCACTGGTCGACGTCTCTCAGCAGATGTGTGTCGGCTACAAGGAGAAGTCCGGAGGTCTGAGGAGCCGTAAGCAGCAGCCTTCTGCACAGCCATCCACCTGCATCTGAGCGCAGCCGCTGGTTGCTTCTGCCATCCCTACACCCAACGCTCGTCATCGTCCCCTCCCCCTCCTCCTTTGCTCTGCCCCCTCTTTTGTAGACTTCTGCCCCCTCCACTCTGGCAGGGAGAGGTGCATGCTGGGACGTAGTACTGGAACATTTTTGATGAGATCAGAGCGAAGCCTCAGCAGGACCCCCCCACTCCTTGTACCAGAACTTTTGGTTCCCTTGAACTGACGGGAGGGGATGTGGGGGTCGAGAGAGGACCAGAGGAGCCGCCGACTCCTCCCTTCCTCCGTGAGACACATTTTACATCTGCTGACACCACCTCGACGGAGACGAGGCGGCTGCGCCTTGCTGCTAGAAGAGATCCTGAGTCTCGTAGTTCTCAAAACATCCAGAGACTTTGCACCCTTAAAAGTCTATGTTTAATTTAAATTATTCTTGTTCTTTGTGTTCTTTTTGTATTTCATTTTGAGAGGAGGAACAAACTGGAAAAGCTGCAAACTACAGACACTCCGAAAACGCAGCTTTCCAGCCACATTGCACCCATTTGTAAGCCCATCGTTGCCCGCTGTCCTGTTTACAGCTCGGCACTGAGGGCAGCTCACCAGGACTCGTGTACAGCTTGGCATCCGGGCAACATGGCAGCATGTTCGGCCTTCAGGTAATGAGGATCCACAGTCGGATGTTTCCTGCGCAGCCAAAGCCGGACCCGAGAGTCTGACGTTTCTCATCGGCCTCTGTCTGGAGCTGTCTTCCTGGAGCTATTTGGATTTCTCTAAGCAGCCACGTTACTGCGGCTGGGGGACGGAACAAGCCACCAGCTCCATCTATCCATGCCGATCTGCTTTATTTCAACTTAGTAGAAGCTAGTTGCCAGTTACTCTTCCAGTCAGGCGTTGTATTCACAGGTTTTACACGTAGGAAAATGGAACTGGTGGTGAGTAGGCTCGTATATTTATGTTTATTGGCAGTCGTTGCTATAAACCCATGTGAAACAGGCTTCTAATGGAGTAATCTGGCTCTTACTAACTGATGCGATTAGGCTGAGAAACGGAGTCAAGCCAAATAATTACGTCCTTTGATTGTTGCCTATGAAACCCCTACCTTCTAACTCGTGATCTTGGATCCTAAGTCAGTTGCTTTGAATTAGGATTTCTTAGCTGCACAATTAGCCGGCCAGCAATGTATGTTTTCCTGTTGAGGGATGTAATGCCAGCATTTAATGGGTACCAGACAGATTAGGCATAAGAGCATTTTCGTGAGTCACTGGTCGTCATCTTTTTTCTGCTCCTGTTTTTCCTTTTTCAACTGATCCTTCTCTTTTATTGTAGATCTGCCGTGAATGACTCATTTTACCCGAGGACAAAACTGAAAAGAAACTAACTGAATCAGAAAAATCGTTGTAGCAAACAGCAGCATAACTATCGGTCTGTGAGGGCATCATCTGCTCGTTTCATTAGACCTGCACCGATCAGAGATTTCTGGCCGATTTCCAATCTCCGGTTTTCCTAAGGTTTCGATCTGCAGATTTTAGCCAATTCTGCAGCGTTCAAATTATACCTTACAGGGCTGTGGTCAGTAAATATTTCTGTCAGGGCTCGAGGCGGAGGGGTACCACGTGTGAGCAGGGGCCGCAAAGTGAGTTGAGAGTCCACATTTTTAACTTTAACATCCTGTGGTAGCAGAATTGGTTCGGTAAGCTTTCCTAGCTGCCATCCTCCGTCTTCGTGTGTATTACCCAGAGAACGTCGACCCTTACATTAACAGACCCTGAACGCTCAAAAGCATAAAACTGCCTTCCTGATATCTGCTGAATTTGGTTCCCAGGACAGTTTGCTCATGTGCCAGCTCTACAAAACGTACCCAGCAAATATTAGTTTTAATTTGTCATGTTACAGAAAAGCTGTAAAAAGGACACAAAGCTGTAAAATTTCAAAGGAGGGAAATGATGCCGTCATTCACTGAAGTTTAGCCCCCTGTTGTAGGAGCCTGTGTGAACAGACTTCCTACACCTCTGTGCTTCCTCTGACTTCATTTTCAAACTTCTCACCTGTGCTTAAAACAGCTGACTTTGAGTCTCCTTCCCACTGTAACAGCTTCCACGGCGAAGAGTCGTCGTATTGCTGCCAAGTAGCGCTTGGGTGTGTTGCATTCACGGATCTGAAGGTCTGATTTTTGTCTTTCTGACCGGCCAGTCGCATGTCAGGACCACTCAAGCCGAAAATCGGCCGATTCTCATCCCAAGCCGGCTTCTTGGTGCGTCTCCAGTTTTCATCTTCTTGGTTTCAGCTCCGTCAACAGCAACACTATTAGATTCCTCCTAGTTGGTCATCTTTATGTATTGTTTCTTGCCACAACACCTGCAGGGTTTTTACTGAAGACAGAGACATAATTCAATATAAGAAATCTCTCCACCTGCCTCACAAGGTTATTAACTTCCCGCCCTCTGAAAAGTGCTGTTATAGAACAGTTTAATAACCTGCATTGTGCCCTAAAGAGCTTGTTGTGTTTAGTTGCAAGCTCTCCCGTGTGCTCGCTGCAGTAGAACTGCACGGCATCTGGTTAAAGGGCACAGTTTTAGCACTGGGAAAAAGGTCAGAGCAGAAAGCATGAACAGAGTTGACATTCTGTAATTATAAAGTGCCAACAGCTCCACTCAGCAACTCCAGCACTCATCGCAGCATTAAGAAGTCAACACAACTCAGGGTTCTGCTGGGATTTATTTTTCCCCCACTCATTATATTTTTTGTTGAAACAAGCATTTTTAGCATTTATTGATAAATTAGGAATTACTGTTTAAATCTGCTACAATCTGATTTTCAAACACAACCCAAAGGGTTCTTTAAAAAAAAAGCTGTCACTAGTTATGTAATGCATTTTACTGTTGGACCTCTTCCTTCCATCTGCAAGCAGAAAAAGGGCCTTCTCTATCTCCCGACATCTGCCGGTGTGCCGTTCTTTGACTTCATTTTCCCCACTACAAGTTTTTATTCTTTACCAACTGAGCTCCTGCAGGGCTGTACAGCAATAGTTTGCAAAGTAGTTCAGAAATGTCTTCACTTTCTAGCTTTTCACAAATTACCACAGCTGATTTGCAAATCAATGATGTTTTATTTATAAAACAGAGCTGGGAAAGAAAAAAAGATTCAACAATGTGGAGCAGATGGAAAGAGAATGAAGATAAGAAAACCCAACCTGCACATTCCTGTTACCATAAAAATGCCCGAGGTGCTGCTGACACGAAGATGCCTGAGCGATGTATGCACTCGACATGGGTTCTACCGTTTGTAGCTTTAGCAGCCTTTTCAGCTCGACGGTAAGCAGCCTTTCATGCGTTACTATTGCTGAGCACTAGCTCAGTAACCACCTTTAAATTACAAGCCACACGTATTTTTCACAATCGGCGCCAATTTTATTTTGCGGCCGAGCTCCGATAAAATCTGATGTGAAACAGCGACTGAAGAGTGTAACTTTCTTTAAAAATCCTAAGCGATTGAAATGAAAAAAACACAGTTCTGTATAGTATAGTATAACTGCGACCACCAGTGCCGATTATCGTAGGAGCTGATTTATCATGTCAGAGTTGAGGGAGAGGCCGATAATGAGCCGTCAGTACCACTGATTGGTGTTTGGGTTGATGTTTGTAGGGCTTGCATCCACAGTTTCAAATAGCGCTTTGTCGAGCTAGGTTTTGGGTCATTAGCAACAAGTGCTGTGAAAAATTATTGACATTATCTGTAAAGACAAAAAAAGATGGTAATTACTAGTGATGCACTGCTCAAAGTGTTGTCTTCAATTTCCTGTCTGTTGTTTTTCCAATGCGTTGACCTGCTTTTCACCCATTCTTAGCAATTCCAGTATCTTTTTAAGAACATTATTATAAGACGATATAAGATCAGCAGGGACAGTTTTTTTTTTTTCCTTTCTGCCCTGAGCAGCTGTTGGTTATTTATATCTGGCAAGGAGGCAAGGTCAAACTGAAAGATCAACTCGTCTGAATAAACTCACATCTTGCACGTCTTTAGCAGAGTATGTTAGCGTGCCTAGACTCGCTAAAGCCGCCGTGTCCATGTGAAGTCCCTACAACATGCAGATCTTGGCCTTTTGAATTTCTAAAAGGCTTCCAGCGTCTCCAAATCCACCTGTTGCATACCAGACCCTTTCAGGTTGAAGGCTCAACACGATAACACTGCATAACTTTGCTTGTCTCCGCTCCACCTTCCCGTTATCTTGTGAAAGTCTTGCTCTCTCGCCCTAAATGAATCACAGATTTGTCTGGACATAAGGTCTTTAAGAGAAAACTTTATATTTCTGCGCTTGCTCTGAATTCATTATAAACACATCACTAGTACTGAAAACAGCTTTGAGTTGTCTTCACTCAGTAGCCATGTCCACACTGCCCAGTTTTGTCATAGGAAGCTGGTATTGTTTTTTTTTTTTTATCTTTATCATCAGAAAACTGGATTTCTGAACTTTCAACCAGCCACTCGCTATTTAAGCCTGATCAAACTGAAAATCGGCCCATTTTGGTCAACAGTCAATTTCTCGGTTCATCTTTAGTGTTTTAATTGTTCAGTTGAGCAAATCCCAACACAACCTGATCGTCTCTTTGTGTGGCTGTTCTGCTGGTTGAAACCTTCATTCAACTGATCATTGAATTGCATTTATTCTGGAGCTGTTGGAAATGGCATGCATTTGTCAAGTTGGCAACGTTTTTTTTTTTTTTTAGCTGCGTTGCTCTTAAAAGAAAAGGAAAAGAAAATGCACGACGCTTTGTGTACAAAACTGTGGACCCAGCCCGTCACATTTTGCCGATGGATTTGTTTTAAATATTGCATGAAGGAATGGCCCCGTAAGTGCAGGGAGAGACTTTTTGCAGCTGCTAAAAGAAAGCTTCACCAAACAATATCTTACCTTGCCACGATGTGCTGGCCGACGAGGGTTATGAATGTCTTTTTGTTTTTAGTTTGAATTATTAGCACAGAAAGATCTGTTCTAGCTTCTTTTTTTGTTTTCCTGCCAGCTTGGACACCATAGGTCTGACAAATCAAATATTAAGAGCACAAAACAACCTCTGGTCTCTGTAAGGTTTAGTCTTTTGACCTTCTCCCCCTCGAGTATAACGCATTGAAGCTCAACCCTGGTGGAAAACATGAATTCCACTGTCCGTACAGTCCTGGTGTCGCATTATAGGATTCCCCGCTCCTAAAGTTCAGATTTTCCACACGATTACCTCCCGCCACCATTTGGAGCCACCCGAGTGTAAAGTGGCCCCGAGCTGCTCTAAATATCGGAGAGGGGGGAGCATGTGAGCTTGCAAAGGGGAAATGTCTAGGAACCTTGCGCGCCGTCACCTCGGTGCTCGCTTGAAGAAATGAGCAGCTTCCTCCAATCGATCTCACTTACCGAGCCTCAAACTCTGCCAGGTAACACTCTCACTTTGTATTGGCCTTATTTCCGCGCTCTGATCTCGGTGTTATCTTCTTGAATTGTACAGAAAACGCATATTTATGAATTGTGATGGAAATGTGTCTAATTTCAAAAGTACAAGTAGTTTTATTTTTGTCAAACACTGGCAGCATTAATGCATATTTAAAATGCTTGGATTCACAAGTTAAAGCATCCGAATAGGATCATTGTAAAATCAGGCATTACCCTCTTTCTCTCTGTCTCTTTGTATAGCGGCATTATATATAGTGAGGAAGTAGTTTGTTAATATGTATAATTTAGCAGTTGCTGGGTTTTTTTTGTAAATAATGAAGTATTGTGAATGACTTTTGAATGGTTTTAAATTCTTTTATGGCAATTCTCTTCAGGCTTTTAAAATGTGATCACAGCACATAGCATATTTTGTATGTCAGACAGCAGCGTAAGACAAGCGAGCATTACTAAAAGCTGACGAACTACATGTAAAACTTGAGAATGGCTTACTGACCTTGTAATTACTGATGTACATAAAAGAATGACAGAACATTTTGTCTATTATTAAATGTGAAAATTTCACCCTCTGCTGTGTGTCTTACTGCCTGGGTTTCCTTTTAAAGGGATAGTTCAGGAAGAGGAGCCCCCTGAGGGGGAGGTGCAGTAGAAAACACTCGGGGCCTGTTCATTTCAGAGGAATCCAGTTTAGTTGACTTCTACCCATTTCAAACAACTCCAGTCTCGTAAATATCCTGGTTGCTTATTCTAACCTTTTTGTTGAAACTAAACCACTGTCATGCTAATATCTCTGAGTGAAATGGAGGCAGGAGGCAGAGGGACACTATCTTCTTGTACAATACCCATACTCAGTCTTGGTGAGCTTGGGTTGTTCCTCTAAAGGGGGGGCACGTTTTGGGAACCACTGCACTGAACTAGGGCCCCAACTTTAACTGGTACCAGAGCTCACCCATCTCAAGGCAGGAAGCCCACCGAGATGGAATACCAGGTGTAACTAAACAGGGCTGAACACCCACACTGCACCAACCCTCCCACCATACCAAGCTAACAATAACCCCCCAGACAGGCTGCTCCACCCTGCATCGGACAATGGAACCATGCTCGACAACACACACTAGTGCCACAGCCCCCAAGGCCCAGGGATGAAAACTAAAGTAGTTTTATCAAGGTAAACGTCATACATTCATAGATTTTTAAAAATCTAAATAAACTATATTATACCCTATCATCTAGCTACAGAGTTCCAGAAGCACAGAGAACCGGCCAGGTCTGGAACCACACTGACGCAGCCTCACAGGTCATCCAGTGCAGTGGGCCAACTCGTGCCGGGAACAAAAAGCAGCGTGGAGTGGACCTAGGCCCACAGACCCGGCCACTACAGACAGGATAAGCCCTTTGGTCAGTGCAAGTCCATGCTTGTGAAAGCACGCCATGGTCAATGTTGGACAGTGCAGTGGGAAAGTACTTGTCCTCTTCTGTTTTTGCTTTAATGGCAAATGTTTCAGAGCATCAAACTAATTTTTTTTATATCAGACAACAATAAAGCAATTTTCAAATCATGATTTTATTTGTGATTAAACACATTTTTTGGAAGGTGGCCTTCTGTATTTACTTCACAAACCACAGCCCGTACTCAACGTGTCCACAGGGTCCTGCTGCCGCAAACAAACCTGCCCCACATCGATCCAGCTCCCTACATGCCCACCCATACCTGCACACCCCAAAAGACTTTCTGCTTTAACTGCAGCAAAAAAGAATTGACTCAGGCGTGCTGAACATAAATGACTGCCAGACTTGTTCAGCTGTCAAACATGAATACATTAGTTAGTTTTTTTCAAAAGGACCATATGTGAGCCAGTTCATGGTGTATGAATATTTTTGTAAGTCACTGTATATAATCTCTTTCCCAATATTGACAAGAAATGTTCCCCCTATGTAAAATATGTTAGTGAACATGTTTAGCCATTTCATAAAAGATAAACCAAACATACCTGTTTGAAAAAGTCACCATGTTTACAGGACATTTATCTGAAAACCAGCTTTCCACAGGATTAATGGCGAGAAGTCTGGAACATGGCGCTTGGAACCCACAATAAACATATCTGTACAAAAACAGGATCAAATTCTGTTAAAGTTGGTCCTTGTAGCAGTACAGTCCACTTATTCATGGGATCCCCAGAGATGCAGGTAAATGATGTGTGAACACAGTGACATAGGAGAAAGAAAAAGAAATTGGAAAACTTGTTTTTCAAATTTCCCCTTCCATTGCCCTTCAAAGTAAAAGGTCCCACACATAGGTGTTCTTTTGTCTCAGTAGGATCTGGCATAGAGCCATTTAGCTTTGAAGCCTTATATATATATATATATATATATAAAAAAAAGCCAGTAAATTAGAATATTTTGAAAAACTTGATTTATTTCGGTAATTGCATTCAAAAGGTGTAACTTGTACATTATATTTATTCATTGCACACAGACTGATGCATTCAAATGTTTATTTCATTTAATTTTGATGAGTTGAAGTGGCAACAAATGAAAATCCAAAATTCCGTGTGTCACAAAATTAGAATATTACTTAAGGCTAATACAAAAAAGGGATTTTTTTTTAGAAATGTTGGCCAACTGAAAAGTATGAAAATGAAAAATATGAGCATGTACAATACTCAATACTTGGTTGGAGCTCCTTTTGCCTCAATTACTGCATTAATGCGGCGTGGCATGGAGTCGATGAGTTTCTGGCACTGCTCAGGTGTTATGAGAGCCCAGGTTGCTCTGATAGTGGCCTTCAACTCTTCTGCTTTGTTGGGTCTGGCATTCTGCATCTTCCTTTTCACAATACCCCACAGATTTTCTATGGGGCTAAGGTCAGGGGAGTTGGCTGGCCAATTTAGAACAGAAATACCATGGTCCGTAAACCAGGCACGGGTAGATTTTGCGCTGTGTGCAGGCGCCAAGTCCTGTTGGAACCTGAAATCTCCATCTCCATAGAGCAGGTCAGCAGCAGGAAGCATGAAGTGCTCTAAAACTTGCTGGTAGACGGCTGCGTTGACCCTGGATCTCAGGAAACAGAGTGGACCGACACCAGCAGATGACATGGTACCCCAAACCATCACTGATGGTGGAAACTTTACACTAGACTTCAGACAACGTGGATCCTGTGCCTCTCCTGTCTTCCTCCAGACTCTGGAACCTCGATTTCCAAAGGAAATGCAAAATTTGCTTTCGTCAGAAAACATGACTTTGGCCACTCAGCAGCAGTCCAGCTCTTTTTTTCCTTAGCCCAGGTGAGACGCTTTTCGCGCTGTTTCTTGGTCAACAGTGGCTCGACACGAGGTATGCGGCAGTTGAAACCCATGTCTTTCAAGTGTCTCTTGGTGGTGGATCTTGAAGCACTGACTCCAGCAGCTGTCCACTCCTTGTGAATCTCCCCCACATTTTTGAATGGTTTTTTTTTCACAATCTTGACTAGGGCGCGGTGATCCCTATCGCTTGTACACTTTTTCTGACCACAGTTTTTCCTTCCCTTTGCCTCTCTATTAATGTGTTTGGACACAGAGCTCTGAGAACAGCCAGCCTCTTCAGCAATAACCTTTTATGTCTTTCCCTCCTTGTGCAATGTGTCGATGGTCGCCTTTTGGACAGCTGTCAAATCTGAAGTCTTCCCCATGTTTGTGTAGGCTTCAGAACTGGACTGAGAGACCATTTAAAGCCCTTTGCAGGTGTTTTGAGTTAATCAGCTGATTAGTTTGTGGCACCAGGTGTCTTCAAAATTTAACCCTTATAAAATATTCTAATTTTGTGACACACGGAATTTTGGATTTTCATTTGTTGCCACTTCAAATCATCAAAATTAAATGAAATAAACATTTGAATGCATCAGTCTGTGTGCAATGAATAAATATAATGTACAAGTTACACCTTTTGAATGCAATTACTGAAATAAATCAAGTTTTTCAAAATATTCTAATTTACTGGCTTTTACCTGTATGTATATATGTGTATATATATATATATGTGTATGTATATATGTGTATGTATATATATATATGTATGTATATATATATATCTCCTGCAACAACAGAGAAATGGGTTCTCTTAATTGTGGTTGAATAGGAACAACAACAAAAGCATGTTTCATACTTTGCAAGAACTCAAATGGAGAACTCACATGTCTCTCCTGCTGCAACATTTGTATACATGTCAAACACCACAAGAAAACCTCTTCCCAGAATATGCGCCGAGAACAAGCTGTAAGAACTAAACAGCAATTGAGAGCTTCCTTTTTTTTTGGTGTCGAACCAAGGACCTTCTTTCTTCCAACAAGTGTATCCCTTCTTTAACTTGAGACTGAGGCTTACAATTGTAGCTGTTGAAACATTTGCAGGCCTTGTCAACTTTCTGTATCTTTTTTTCTTATTTTTGCAAGGCAGCAAACTTTTTTGTCTTGACGTAGCCGCAGATGTAACATGGCCTGAAACATTACCATCAATAGTCCTGGGCTCCATCCGAATAACCTTGTAAAGCAAGGACTCTTTAGCCAAAGCGGAAGTGTGTCAGTGGTCGCAGTGATAAGTGCTTTATTGAGGACATCCGGATGGAGTCCTGATATCTGAGGTGCTCTATGTGCTGCACACCTGATGAAACAAACCAAACCCTGACTGGATGGATCAGTCCACCTGGGAACACACCTTTGTGCTCCCTTAAAAATGAATTCTCCTCAAGGGGTTGAAACGTTTTTGCGAATGTGTTTGTCTTTAAAAGAGGGATTTGGTGCTAAACCTGCTTAAAATCCTTGCAAATCCTTAGTTTTTTTTTTTCTTTATTGTGAACACCTAAATAATTTAGACTTTTGCTGATGAACCTTGTTTGAAAGCGGGCTGAACCATTTTAGGTGCAGCTGTGGGTCAGCAGGTCACGGCGGCTGAAGTTTGGTTCATCGTTCCTGTTGGAACTGAAAAATACGGACAGAAAGAAAAGTTTCCTAAATGTCCTGGAGTCGTGCGGCACACCCACAAACAAGGCGAGATGGCGGTAATTGTCTGAATGAGGCCTCGTGTCAATCGTCACAGCAGGCGTCTCGCTGCCTCCCTGTAAGCTGAAAGTGCCTCTTAGAAAGAAAGTTTATTTTTTTTTCTCCCACCGTGTTGAAATGTCATATTGTATCGCACCCCGCACGCCCGCTCCTACAAGTGGGATGAAACAAATGTTGGGAGTAATTATTTGTAAATACGCTTTTCCCCGGGCCTGTTTTCAAATGATCGCTGCTATTTTTAATGCGGCGCTTGATGTTTGTGAGCCCTCCAGCAAAGCATCGGCGGGAGAGGCTGCGCGTCGCTGCTCGGCTGTGTTCTCACCACCAATTATTCATCAGCAGTCATCCCCCATCACTCTTTCATTCCTTCTCTCCCTTTAATCTCCCTGTCTGACACATCTCCCTCCTTTTCCCTCGCTTCATGTTTCCTTTTGTTTCTCTCTGTCACTTGCTGTCTACACAGCTCTCAAAGCTCTACCTCCATCTTCTGACTTTTCCCGGTCTGTTCTTCTCCTTTTTTCCTCACCTGTTTTCCTTTCTCCTTTCATAATCTCACACTCTTTCCTTTCCTTTCCTCCAAATCCTCTAATCTTTCGGCACCTTCACTTCCTTTTTCTGCTCCTACTCGCCTATGTATTTCCCCTTCCCTTTGGTCTTCTTTCATCTCTTCCATGAATTTAATCCATTCCTCTCTTCCTAATATTTTTTCCTTTAACATCACTTCTCACCTCTTTTTGTGACCCGTGGAAGGTCAGCGTGTCACCACTCTGAGCGTTCTCTGTGCGTCACCTCACTCTCACTCTTTACTTTCTCCCTTTTATGTTCTTTGTTTCCTCGTGCCCAGTGTTTACTGCACAGTTCCTTGCAAAGGTATTCAAACACAGAACAACCACCACCTTCATTATGTTTTACTGTGTTTGTTTTTGATAAACCAACAAAAAGTAGCTCATAATTGTGAAGGGGAAGGAAACTAAGGTTCTGCACATCTGGAGAAGCACATCCTTCTTTATAAAATGTCCCAGGCTCATTCAGATTGGATGGAGAATGCCTGTGAATGTCAGTTTTCTAAATCTTATTCGTATTTAGGTCTGGACTTTGACTTGACCTTTTTCATATAGACATATTTTAAATGATACCATTGTAACTCTAGTTATATATGAAGGTTATCATCCAGTGGGAAGGTGAACCTCCAGCCTAGTCTAAAGTCTTTATGTGCCTCCAACAGGTTTTCTTCCAGGATTTTCCATTTTTTTCCCCTCTCTGTATACACTGTGAGCAACGTCCCCGTCCTTGTCTCTGTCTGCATAAGTATTATTGCTAAGGAGGGTTTTTTGAACAAGACTGAATTAAGAATGGAACACCTTTATAAATAATAAAATACAAACTTAATATTTAACACATTAAGTCACAAACATCAATTTCCAGGACAACCAAACAATACAGCAGAACATCTCAGCGAGCTGAAATCCCAATAAATCTTTTCTCTACTGTTCATGCACATATAAATAACTCAGTGGATAGGTTTAGCTGTGCCCTTATTTTCTCCATAGTATAAACCCTCACTATTCTCTTTCCATTGATTTACAGTAGGGGGTAAAGGTTTATACCAACACACAGCTATCATTTTCTTTGCTACCAGCACAAGGACCCCCAACAAGGACCGTTTTTCTTTACTTAACAAATCACTCTGAAGCACTCCCAGAGCAAAGACAAGGGGGTTCCATTCAATATAAATGTATCAAATATTTGAAATTTCCTCTCTGGTTCCTTCCCAGAATGTTTTATTCTTTGGGCAATACCAAAAGACGTGAGTGTGATCTCCAATTAGTCCACATTGTCCATCCGTCCGTCCGTCTTCTTCCGCTTATCCGGGGTCGGGTCGCGGGGGCAGCAGCTTCAGTAGGGAGGCCCAGACGTCCCTCTCCCCGGCCACTTGGGTCAGCTCCTCAGGAGGAATCCCAAGGCATTCCCAGGCCAGCCGGGAGACTGGCTGGCCAGCGTGTCCTGGGTCTTCCCCTGGGCCTCCTCCCGGTGGGACGTGCCCGGAACACCTCACCAGGGAGGCATCCAGGAGGCATCCTGACTAGATGCCCGAGCCACCTCAACTGGCTCCTCTCGACGTGGAGGAGCAGCGGCTCTACTCTGAGTCCTCCCCGGATGACTGAGCTCCTCACCCTATCTCTAAGGGAGAGCCCAGACACACTACGGAGAAAACTCATTTCAGCCGCTTGTATCCGGGATCTCGTTCTTTCGGTCACGACCCAAAGCTCGTGACCATAGATGAGGGTAGGAACGTAGATCGACCGGTAAATCGAGAGCTTCGCCTTTTGGCTCAGCTCTCTCTTCACCACAACGGATCGGTACAGCGCCCGCTTCACAGCAGACGCTGCACCAATCCGCCTGTCGATCTCCCGCTCCATCTTCCCCTCATTCGTGAACAAGACCCCAAGATACTTGAACTCCTCCACTAGGGGCAGCACATCCTCCCCAACCCGGAGAAGGCACTCTACCCTTTTCCGGTTCAGGACCATGGTCTCGGATTTGGAGGCACTGATTTCCATCCCGGCCGCTTCGCACTCGGCTGCGAACCGCTCCAGTGAGAGCTGTAGATCACGCCCTGATGAAGCCAGTAGGACCACGTCATCCGCGAATAGCAGAGACGCAATCCTAAGGCCATCAAAACGGATCCCCTCAACACCTTGGCTGCGCCTAGAAATTCTGTCCATAAAAGTTATGAACAGAATCGGTGACAAAGGGCAACCTTGGCGGAGTCCAACTCTCACCGGAAACGAGTCCGACTTACAGCCGGCAATGCGGACCAGACTCTGACACCGGTCGTACAGAGACCTGACAGCCCTTATTAAAGGGTCCGGTACTCCCGGAGTACCCCCCACAGGATCCCTCGGGGGACACGGTCGAATGCCTTCTCCAGATCCACAAAGCACATGTAGACTGGTTGGGCAAACTCCCATGCCCCCTCCAGAATCCTGCTGAGGGTGTAGAGCTGGTCCAGTGTTCCACGGCCAGGACGAAAACCACACTGCTCTTCCGGAATCCGAGATTCGACTATCCGACGGACCCTCCTTTCCAGAACCCCTGAATAGACCTTACCAGGGAGGCTTAAGAGTGTGATCCCTCTGTAATTGGAACACACCCTCCGGTCCCCCTTTTTAAATAGGGGAACCACCACCCCAGTCTGCCAATCCAGGGGAACTGCCGCCGATGTCCACGCAATGTTGCAGAGCCGCGTTAACCAACACAGCCCCACAACATCCAGAGCCTTAAGGTACTCAGGGCGAATCTCATCCACCCCCGGGGCCTTGCCACCGAGGAGCTTTTTAACAACCTCGGCAACCTCAGCACCAGAGATGGGAGAACCCGACCCAGAGTCATCAGGCTCTGCTTCCGCAATGGAAGACGTGTTGGTGGGATTAAGGAGGTCTTCGAAGTATTCCGCCCACCGAAACACGACGTCCCGAGTCGAGGTCAGTAGCACACCACCCCCACTGTAAACAGTGTTGGTACTGCACTGCTTCCCCCTCCTGAGACGCCGGATAGTGGACCAGAATCGCTTCGAAGCCGTACGGAAGTCTTTCTCCATGGCCTCTCCGAACTCTTCCCACGCCCGAGTTTTTGCCTCGGCGACTAGCCGAGCCGCCTGTCGCTTCGACCGCCGGTACACATCAGCTGCTTCCAGAGTCCCACAGGCCAAGAAAGCCCGGTAGGACTCCTTCTTCAGCTTGACGGCTTCCCTCACCGCTGGTGTCCACCAGCGGGTTCGAGGGTTGCCGACGCGACATGCACCGACAACCTTGCGGCCACAGCTCCGACTAGCCGCCTCAACAATAGAGGCGCGGAACATGGTCCATTCAGACTCAATGTCCCCCGCCTCCCTCGGGACGTGTTTAAAGTTCTCCCGGAGGTGGGAGTTAAAGCTCCGTCTAGCGGGGGACTCTGCCAGACGTTCCCAGCAAACCCTCACAATACGTTTGGGCCTGCCCGGTCGGACCGGCTTCCTCCCCCGCCATCGGAGCCAACTCACCACCAGGTAATGGTCGGTGGAGAGCTCCGCCCCTCTCTTCACCCGAGTGTCCAAGACATACGGCCGCAGATCAGATGAAACGACAACAAAGTCGATCATTGAACTGCGACCTAGGGTGTCCTGGTGCCAAGAGCACACATGGACACCCTTATGCTTGAACATGGTGTTCGTGATGGACAATCCATGACGAGCACAGAAGTCCAACAACAAAACACCACTCGAGTTCAGATCAGGTGGGCCATTCCTCCCAACCACGCCCCTCCAGGTCCCACTGTCATTGCCCACGTGAGCGTTGAATTCCCCCAGCAAAACGAGGGAGTCCTCAGGAGGGGCACTCTCCAGTACCCCTTCCAAGGACTCCAAAAAGGATGGGTAATCTGAACTGCTGTTTGGCGCATAAGCGCAAACAACAGTCAGAACCCGTCCCCCCACACAAATGCGGAGGGAGGCCACCCTCTCGTTCACCGGGGAAAACCCCAACGTGCAGGCACCGAGATGGGGGGCAACAAGTATGCCCACCCCAGCTCGGCACCCCTCACCGGGGGCAACTCCAGAGTGGAAGAATGTCCAGCCCCTCTCAAGGAGACTGGTTCCAGAGCCAGAGCGGTGCGTCGAGGTGAGTCCGACTCTCTCTAGTCGGAACCTCTCAACCTCGCGCACAAGCTCAGGCTCCTTCCCCACCAGAGAGGTGACACTCCACGGGCTTTGCCCATGGGCTCCATGGGCAAAAGCCCGGCCACCAGACGCTCGCCAACATGCCCCACCTCCAGGCCTGGCTCCAGAGTGGGGCCCCGGTGACCCGCGTCCGGGCGAGGGAACACGAAATCCAATAATCTTGCTCATCATAAGGGGCATTTTGGGCTGCGCTTTGTCTGGTCCCTCACCTAGTCCACATTGTCTCCAGCACAAATTTGTTTTAACCTTATAAAATTTTGAAATGATACATGGAGTTCTGAAATACCTAACAATTACCTTCCATTAAATTTCTTTACACGCTGGGCTAATTGTCAGTTTGTGTCCATTTTCACACACTAGCTCCCATTCTTGATCATCAATGACAACATTAATTTATAGTTTCCACCTTTCCTTTATCCCAGCAGCCCCTTCCCCGACCTACATGACTGTAAACATTTATATAGATTTGACAGCATTTTATCACATTTTGTTTCTTTTTAATAACCTTTTATAAAGAACATTTCCAAATCAGTAGGTCGTGACTTAAAAGTTCACTCTCTATGGGACATCAGGTAACTTCTCAACCGCAAAAAAACTGTAAAAGTCAGTTGAAATCAACCCGTATTTCTCTTGAATCTGACAAAATGATTTCAGAATCTCCCCTTCAAACAAGTCATCAATAAAGAAAATTATTCTTATTTTGCCAGACTTGAAACCCTGAATCATGCTGCCCTAGTAAAAAGCTATTATATCCAACATTTTCATGGCCCTGGATATAGATTGAGAAGCTTTGATGCTTTTTTCTAATCATGTCTATAATCTTTTGCGTACATTTCATCCACGCATTTGTGATTTTGTATTCAGTCCAAATTTCAGCTGAACAAAAAGCAAGGGCCTCCAAGGAAAATTTAGGGCATGAGCTTAGTTCCAATGTCAGCCATGTTGTTTCTTTATTCTGTGTTATTCATTCCACAGTCCCACATTTGTGCTGGCCAATAGTATAATTTCAAATTTGGTAGATTAAGAGCTTGGTCCATGAGCTTTACTGCTGGTCGGCTGTGTAAATTTAATTCTGGACTTTCTTTTCTGCCAAATAAAAGTAGAAATAATTTTTTGAAACTTTTTTTAAGTAGTTGTTGGGATCCAAATAGGAAGGGACATAAACAAATACAGCAATCTGGAGAGAATATTCATTTTGACTGTTTCAATCCTCCCAAGAAAGGATAGGGGTAAAATTTCCCATCTTTCTAAATGTTTTGGAATTTGATCCAGTAACTTCCCATAGTTTGCTTTCTACAGTTGGGAAACATCCATAGAATTATTGATTCCCAAGTATCAAAACCCATGAGGTGACCAGTTAAATGTAACGTTTTCAGATAATTCACAGGGCCAGGTCCCGTTTATCATCATGGCTTCTGAGTTTGACTCATTTAGTTGGTATCCTGAGACTAGGCTAAACATCCTTCAAGCTTTTCAAAACATTTGGTATTGAAACTACTGGGTCTCTAATATACAATATAACATCATCAACATACAGTGACAACTTATGGGTCCTAATTTTATCTGATATACCTTAAATTGATGAGTCTGTCCTGATTAACTCTGCCAAAGGTTCTATACTGACAGCAAACAAAATCGGTGATAGACCTTGACATGTTCCTCTTTTTGAGGGAAAGCTTTCTGACAGATAACCATTTAAACATACTCTAGAAATTGGATTGGAGTACAACACTTAAAAAAAATTAATGGCATTTTCATCAAAACCCATTTTAAATAGGACTTGTTTTAGGAGCATCCAATACACCCGATGAAATGCTTTCTCTGCATGCAGACCGAGAAGCATTGATGGGTGTGGACCTTGTTGGCCCATTGATATTACTTTTAGGGTACGTCTAATGTTATTTATTCCAAATGTTTTGTGTATAAATACCATCTGATCGGGGTTAATACGTTTATTAATAATTTTTTGTAGACTTCTGGCCATAATGGCACTTAAAATCTTGATGTCATTACGCAAAAAGCGTATTTGTCTGTAAGGCACGTTGTGTGGGGTTTTTACCCTCTTTGTGTATGACCAAAATACAAAGTTCTCCAGGGAACCCATCCGTTTCAGGTGATTTATTATTTTTGAGCTTTCCTATAACAAATCTTATCTCTTCTCCGGTAATTGTCCTGACTAAAACTTGAGCCTCATTATCATTAAGTTTTGGTAAGATTAATTTGCTGGAAAAAAAAATGCTTGATTTTATCTGCTTTGTTGGGAGTAATCACAGAATCATATAAAATTGTTTGTAGTATTTTGAAAATGCATTTGCTATTTCTTTGGGATAGGATGCTAACTTTTTGGATAATGGACATATAACTTTTTGAACTGTTTGACTTGCCTGAGATCTTCTTAGCTGAACTGCCAATACTCGCTTTGTTTCCCTGCTCATAATATTTAGTTGGCGAAATGTAAAGTGCCCTCCATCTTCTAAGTTAGTAAGTTATTCAAATCTTGTCTACTTTTTCAGCTCCTGTAGTACAGTATAATTTTTCATTCTTTCATGTTCGGTCTCAAGTTTCTTAATTTGTTCTTGTAGATTTTCTTGATTTTTCTCATGTTCTTTTTTTAATTTTTGAAGAAAATGATAAATAATTTCCCTTAGGAATGCTTTGGCAGTGTCCCATAAAATAGAAGGGGAAATTATCTCCCTATCATTAGTATCTAAAAATAAATAAAATTTATCTTTTATATACTGGACCATCTCTGGTTTGTTTAATAGTGATACATTTAATCTCCATAACTTTAAAGGTTTCTCTAGGTCCATTCTTAATGGCATTATCACTGGTCCATGATCTGAAATAGTTTGAGGTGTGATATGACATTCCAGTACTCTGTGGACGTCTTGTTTGGAAATACAAAAGAAGTAAATTCTAGAGTGGCTCTTATGAACATTTGAGAAATGTGTGTAATCTCTGACCTTTGGATTTTTTACATGCCATACTTTAACAATCCCCAACTTCTCTAGCAAACTTTTCAGCACCTTTGTTTTTGATAATTGATATTTTTGTTCAAATGGAAATTTGTCCATATATTAAAAATATCCACCCAATATAATTATTCCTTTAGAATGTCTTGCTGAAATTTGGGCGAGCTCATTAAAAAACCGTGGATTATCCTCATTGGGAGCATAAACATTCATAATTGTTAGAGTAATTCCTCCGATCGAACCAATAACAATTGTCCAGCGGCCCTTTTTATCCTTGAGTACATTTTCTGCTGGAGATTTATGACACAGTATAGCTATATAGCTGTATAGCCTTTTAAAAGATTTCACAGGATGTACTGAATACCTGTCCCACCCACTCTCTCTTTAATTTACCATGTTCTGTCTCATTTAAATGAGTTTCTTGTAGAAGCCCAATTGTACAGTTAAAACTTTTTAATTGAGTTAGGATTTTTTTCCTCTTAATAGCGGGATTTACTCCATTAATGCTGTAATTAACAGTTTTCAAAGTTATCATGGTTACCAACAAGGCAAGACATTTTACTTCCCTTTAAGAGTATATTAATACCTTTACAAACATATGTAACATTCAAAATCAGCTCGCAGAGAAACAATGAACAAAAAGAACAAGAAAACAAACCTGCATCTTCATAGAACTTCCAATTGTACCATGTGTTGCCCTCTTGGCAATAGCGGCCAGCACACTCCTGATGTAGAATGGACAGGGAGAACGGTCTCCCTGGGTGAGGTACACAAAGTGTTTGGGCAACAGTACACTCTAACTCTGCTGCATTAAAAGCCCGCGTAGACCAATGCCTTTGAAATAATATTATTGTACCTGAATGTCCTTGCGTCTTATATACTTAAACACTCCACCAGTAGTTGAAATGACGGCTACACTGGGGGCAGAACCAGGACTATACTCCCCTCTCAGTCCTCCTCATGTTGATCGACAGAGTTTATAATGGCCCTGATGTCCACGGTGTTCAGTCTCTGATCAGCCTTCCCTCATCTCCCCTGGGTCTGCCATCTGTCCTGTTGTAGTTCTCTCTCCAAAATGTCCCGATCATCCACCTCTACAGGGATCCTGAGCTTGCTCAGAGTGGATTGGGCCTCTAATAAAGAGGGGAAGGTTTTGACACGCTTGTCCAGGAACAGTCTATGTTGAGCCGGGTATGGTGATTGTACATTGATGTTACGCTCCTTCAGTTTTTTAATCACTTCACGCACTCGTTTTTGTTTTCTTTGCACCTCAGGTAAGTAGTCCTGGTCAAAGTAGACTTTATTCCCACAAAATTCCACGTCCCGCTGCTTCCATGCCTGCTATAGCACCACTTGTTTAATGTTGAAATCCGAAAAGCGAACTATTATGGATCTCGGTGGTGTTGCTAGTTTCGGCTTCGGAGGTGTAGCTCTGTGAGCTTTTGTTTAGCAGTTGATATGGCGTCCTTTTTAATTAGATAATCTAACTCTTTCTTGCCATTTGCCTGTCTTCAGTGTTACTCTCTCTTCCATAGTGTTCGGTCTCTCCTACAGCGTGTCGATTCTTTTTTTATTTCTCCAACTGAAGCCTCCATCCATGTTTGAGACTCCAATATGTCTTGCTGTGCGTTTCCAGATTCTTCTCAAAATTTACGGAGCTCTGTTAGCATTAGCATTTCTCTCCCGGTGTCCTTCTGAGAGAACAAATACCAGAAAAAAAAAAAATCAAGGGCCCAGAAACAGAACCTGGGTGCACACCAAACCAGACCAGGCAAGGAGCGTTTCTGAATGTAGTAAATGGCCACAAAATATAATTCTCTAAAATCTTAGCAGTTTATTTAGAAAATGGAGATGCTACTGTTGAGCAGAAAAGAATTTAAGTTGTCCTTTTTCAAAAGCAGGTGGAGGATGGTGTTTTTTAAAAAGTAGGCACCTCAGCAGAAGCTAGTGAAGCAGCATGAATAACCTTGTCTTCATGTCAAGACAACAACCTAATCACTCCTAAGTAGGTAGGGCTCCAAGTGATTTGATGGTTTTGGTTGTAACTAAAAAGGTCTCATGTGCTCTCTGCACTTTCTTAGTTCTGTATTCTTTTCTCTAGTGAAGTTTAGTTCTTTTCCATGTCCGTGTTTTTTTTCTCCATTTTTAGTCATTATCTAGAACTTCCTCTGAGCCAGAGCGCTGTTTCCCAAAAGCAGAGTTTAGAAATCCAGGATCAGTGATAAAGCCAGTCTGTTCCTAGTGTAAACAGTGGATCTTGGATCTATTCGTTTCACGAAGACCAGGCCAAACTCAGGAGGTACCACTATGTCAAGCCAGGTTTAAGGAATTAAGGAAAATGCGCCTCCGAAACTTTTTTCAAGAGACCATGAGTTTGATCACAGATTCACTGATGCACTGATGCGTACGCCAATCTTTAAACCAAACGAGGAACATCTTTTCATGGCTTGTGAGGAGTCTGAAGCACGTCATATTCAAGAAAGGAAGCGCGTGTTTGGAGCTACTTCTATGGCAAAAAAGTGTTAAACCATTTTCTCAGACTTATCAGATTCTGTTACTCTAGGGTGGTGTTTCACTTATCTCTCCAAAAGTCCTGAAGAAAAGTGGTAGAGGGATGAAATGTTTTCAGCAGACAGCCTTTGCAAAACAATGTTCACCTCATACCAGCTTTTAATTGTAGCATTAATGATTAATACAAATAGAGTTTGAGTTTAAAAAAAGAAACCATGCAATCTAAAACAAACTGAGAGAAGTTAATGTCGAATACCCCATATGAAACTAAATTACCTATTCATGATAAAATCAAATAACTTAATTTTTTCCCCGTCAATAATTGTTACCTCACCGGCCCCTGTGGGTTGTATCGTTTTTCCTTTTGGGGCTGTGCGATTGCATATTGAGTCTGTACATTTGAGGGGCACTATGGCATGTCCCAATACTCCCACTTCTATGAAGTGTGTACCTGGTGCAAATAAGGGTTAGAGAGCGCATGTTACAAGCATCCAAAACAGGAGGATTTGGAAACTACAGGTTATGTCATCTATTTGCGCTTCTGTCATAACTGCGACACCAAAAATGACGGGACCGTTACTGTTTTTGCCATTTTTACTGCTAAAAATTATTAAAATTGCAACAAGCAATCGTTTTGAGGGGAATAAATGGCAGGAACCAAAATTTGAGTGGATTGAGCAGAGCGGGTGTTGCCACAAATGAGAAATGAATGGAAAACAATATTGTTAAATATATACCCAAAAAATATATAAAATAACTAAAAAATATGTTGTGTCCCTTTCATTAATGATAGCATCTTGATGTGACATTTTTTTTTTTGTTGTTGTTGAAAATAAGCAAAAAAAAATTTCTGTTTTGTATTTTTTGCAACTTCAACAGCTGCTGCGAGGTAAAATAAAATCACACACAGCAAGCATAACTGGTTTCTCACTTGTTCTAAACCACGCCTTCATGTAAAACAAAGTCAATAAATAGACAAGCGAAACATGGTGCTTCCAGACATTTTAAAGTGCAAATACATCAAACAAATTCAACAAAGCAGATAATAAAATAAAATCTAGCCACTATCTATATATATATATAACCACACAAATGTAATAAAATTACACCGACTGCTGCTGTTTAAGGAAACAGTATTTGTTTCAAGAAACGAAAATTGGTGATTAGTCACTTATTTAAGGTGCAGTGTGAGTTGAGGTCTTTCTAAATAAAATATTTTCACCTTATAGCTCAAAACGTCACATGCAGCAATGAACTGTGGGTAATGCACTTCCGTGAAGCCCGCATTGATGCGGGCTTCACGGAAGTGTGGATCGATGGTGCAAAGAATCGGGACAGACTACGCACTCACACCCTCAGCGGGAACGGGCATTTGAGAGGCACACGGGTGGAAGTGTGAGCACAGGGACAGGGCCTCTGTTTGTCCTAGAGGAGTCAGCGAAACAGCCCTCTAGAGTCACAGAATCTGATGGGTTGTGGAAAATGGGGTGATTCCAGACTTTATTGACAATACCTTTGGATCTCTATCAGCCATTTCTCTGATGCCCTCAACATGCAATGGTCTATTAAAGGCCGTTCTGTAAAACAGCAACAACGGTCCCCAAAAACACAATCAAACATTCACAATGCCCACATGGATGATTGTAAAGTTAATATTGGTAGGCTATAGGCTACCATCATAATGTCAAAATAATAAGAGTACTTATTACTAAATGCCAGTATGTATCAGTGGTATTTTAATGCAGGCTGATAAAAAACCAAACGGTATCAGTGACAAAACACATTGGTTTCTGACTTGGTTTCTGATCAGTTTGACTGAACAGAGAAGGCAGCAGGATTAACTAAGCCTGGGTTTTAGCCTGGTCTGGAGCAGGCTGGCTGCACATAATACATTGCCATGGCAACTGATGTGCTACTGCTTTTGTGAAACCAAGTCCAGGCTTAATTCAGCCAGGATATCCGGAAAATCCCGGTTTCATCCTCTGTTGGTATTGTGAAACAGCCCTCGGGTCTCCTCCTGCACAAACAGCTTTATGTTTTCTTGAGTTTTTGTTGAAAAAAAAAAAAACTTTATCCTGTTGCCTCTACTAGTTCCACCTTTCAGATGATAGGCTTACTCTTTAAGCTGAGATAATTATGTACAGAATCTCTCACACTGAACAAAGATGGCCACGATCCTTCCATGTCTCTGTCATTTCGGTGAAAGATCCCATGAATTGTTTTCTGTCTCATAACGAATGGATGACATTTAAATAAGATACAGGAATTGTTTTGAGAAAAAGGGGCAAAAATGATTTTGAAACGTGTTTACTTGTCTATTAAAGAAATGGACGATAAACATGGGGATCCTGGATATCACAGCTGATGAAACAATGTTATCAAAGAAACTCAGAGAGCAGGTAAAAAGTGTTTTCCCTCCTTTCATTTGCTTGTTTGTCTTTTGCGACACATTTCCAGCATGAACAGCCTGTTTTAGATCACATGGCAGCATCTTAATCTGAGCAAAGTCTAAACTAGGACTAAGGTAGCCCGAAACGTATATATATTTTTCCCCACATGTAGACTTGCAGGTGTGCTTCAGATTATTGTCCTGCTGAGTAACCCACTGGAGTTTAAGGTCATGAACCGATGGCCGGACGTTCTCCTTCAGGATTTCTGGGCAGAAAGCGGAATTCAGCAAGTCGGAAAAAGTCCCGAGGCAGCAAAGCGGCCTCAGATAATTACACTAGCAGCACCATGTTTTGCCATCAGTATGATGTTCTTTTTCTGAAATGCTGTGTTAGCTGCACACCAGATGGAGCACACATTCCAGTGACTTCCACTTTTATCTCATCTGTATACAGACGACTGTCTAAAAGCCTTGCAGATAGTCAAGAGCTACCTTTCCACACGGCACCATGTTGGTTTGAGTAGCTTTTTTTCCTTTAATAAGGTGAAGCATCATTTGAAGACTGCTACTTGTATTCACAAAGATTAATCCTTAATATTATTTTTTCATTGTTGAATGATGTGAAAATTTTGTGCCGATAAACAGAGAAGTTCTTAAGAGAACAAATACTTTTTAAATAACCCCTTTTTAGACTGTTGGGATGTGATTTTATAGATTTTTTTTTTTTTTCATTTTTCATAGTGCTCGTTAGCATTATGAGTAAAAGAATTGACATTCTGCTTCACACTGGAGATTAAACTGCTGTTCTGTATTGGGCATTTAATTACAAAAACAGCAGCTCTGTGTAGAAGAAGTAAAGTTCCCTCCAGACAGCAGCTTATAGAAAATGTAATTAATATTCTTTTTTTTCCACTTTGCCTCTCAGAGAAACCGGCCTATTGTGAAGCTGGAATAATTACCCATATGAGCTTCAGGGAGACTGGCTCGGGAACCTGCAGCGATATGTGTCTTGAAGCGGCAAGATATTTGTTGCACACTCTTTTTATTTTTTTTAATCATAATTATGTTTTTATATGAATATGCTGTGCCTTATAAAAGTATTTATACCCCTTGAACGTTTTCACAATTTGTCACAATACAACCACAGACTCCTTTGTGTTTCATTGGGATTTAATGTGAACGATGAACATGAGGCAGTGCTTAATTGTAAAACAGCAGTGCTTGTCGAGGCTTTTTGTAAATAAGAGTCTGAAACGTTTAGGGTGCGTTTGTATTCAGGCGTCCTTAGTCATGTATCCCTGAACTAAATCTTTAGCAGCCATTTGGCTTTTGAAGTCAGTCAATTAGCAGATATCAACTGGTGTGTAATTTACTCTCAATATAAACAGTAAAAACCTTGACCAAACGCTCCCCGCAGTAAAACATGGTGGTGGCAGCATCAGGCTGTCGGGATGCCTTTCTTCATCAAGGCCCGGGCGAGACGGAGCTATATAGACGGTTGGAACCTATTTGAAACTTTGGGGGACTTTAGACTTCCATTTGTTTTCTATTTTTATTATTCTTATACTTTAATTTAAAGTGTGCTAATTTTGTCCTTAGTGATAATGGTATCAACAACGATTTCTGTCATAACTATGCACTGCTTTGGGTTAGTCTACATCACCACGTCACCAGGTGACTATGAACCCATTCAAGCACTGAGTAAATGCCTTGAAGAAATCAATACGTGGATGTGCCAAAATTTTCTTCAACTGAATAAAAACAAAACTGAAGTAATAATCTTTGGACCAATAGAGGAGAGATCAAAAGTTAGCACACACCTTCAGCTGCTTCAGCTAGAAACCCCTAATCAGGCCCGAAACCTGGCTGTAGTGATGGACTCAGACCTGAACCTCCAAAAGCATCTAAAGACAATTACAAGGTCGGCTTTCTATCACCTGAGGAACATTTCCAGGATTAAAGGACTAATGTCTCAGCAGGATCTGGAAAAACTAATCCATGCGTTTATTTTTAGTCGAATTGATTACTGCAACGGTGTTTTCACAGGTCTGCCTAAAAAGTGGATCAGACAGCTGCAGCTGATCCAGAACGCTGCTGCCCGCGTCCTCACTAAGACTAAGAAAGTAGAGAACATCACCCCAGTTCTAAAGTCCTTACACTGGCTCCCTGTATCTCAGAGAATAGACTTTAAAATACTTCTGTTAGTCTATAAATCCCTGAATGGCTTAGCACCTAAATACATCACAGACTTGTTATCAGCGTATAAACCCTTCAGACCACTAAGGTCTTCTGGCTCCAGCCTACTACGCATACCTAGAACCAGAACCAAACACGGAGAAGCAGCATTTAGTTCCTATGCTCCACTGATCTGGAACAAACTTCCAGAAAACTGTAAAAGTGCTGAAAGCTTGAGTTCCTTTAAATCAAGATTAAAAACACATTTGTTTAAAATTGCCTTTGACTGTTCTAGTTAAACAGTTTTACTGTTTTTAATGTTCTTTTTTGTTACTACATTCTATCCCTACTTGCTTTTATTCTATTTTCTATCTACATTTTATTATTTTGCTATATCTTAATCATGTAAAGCACTTTGTATTGTCTTGTACTGAATTGTGCTATATAAATAAATTTGCCTTGCCTTGCCTTGCCTTAAATTAAACCCATTTAAGTTTTTAGTTGTAACATGACCAAATGTGGCAGAAGTTCAAGCTGTGTAAATACTTGCTGGGCTCTGTAGCTCCTGTTTTACTTTGCTTTGGGAATCCTTCAGGTTTCTTGTGGTGGTGTAGAAGGTTATTGCATCTGTCCCTTGGCAGCTGCTGTTTCTCATTTATTGTTACAGATATGCAGACTTTCACCATTTCTTGCACATATATGTCCCTTTTATTTTGTTTGGGAAAGCAGTGAAGCGCTGAGACATAACCTGACAGATCCTGTCTCAGGTCCGGGTTCAGTTTTTCTGCTTTAGACATCTCCAACCCCTGATAGCCCGAGTCATGACACTTTTTTTAACAAATAAATCCTTGGGAATTGTGTTCCATTTACAGAAATACCATATCGTGTGTGTCAGATCTAGCCTTTACGTAGAATTTAAAGTTTCAATGGAAACTAATTACAGAGTGGGAAAAAATTAAAACCTTTCTTCCAAAAGAACAAAACACACACACATCGGAAAAATTATTTTTAAGTAAAACCACTTATGTAGGTTGCCATTTTACGACTTTAAGTTGCAACAGGGAATCCTCTAAATGAGGGGTCACCAACATGGTGCCGGCGGGCGGAACGCCCGAGACTGAGCTGGAGAGTGTTTGGCTGGGTTTCCCTCCTGGACCATCAGGCCCATAATATAAACAAACTTTTGGAGAGTGTTGAATATTTGGAATTAAAATGATGAGAATATTACCAGGTATATTTGTTTCTATATGCAGTGTTGAATAACGGTTCATTTCAAACATTCGCTTAAAACAATTTGATTGGAAATGATCTGAAGCTGCTGCCGTCGATCATTATTTGATGAGTGTTGGTTTCAGCAGAACGTATAGGCTCACCTGGCTATATATGCTGTATTATGACTGAACATATTGACTTGGTAGCAGTTATGAATGGCTACATGGCTTGTGGTTGAGAAGGTGTGTGTGTTGGAGCGAGAATTTGACTTTGCATCAGCTCGATACTAGTTTAACATCAGCGCTACAATTGAAGTCAAACTACCAACCGATGCTACTCAACACCGAGGCAGTGGTTGCTGAAAGAAGCCCATTTTAGCGGAGCCTGTCTGAGTCCTTGATAAAATAGCTTATTATTCACCAATGTTTTAAAACAAACCAATTCTGATTTTTCCCTTTATAGCACTGACTGAAAAAACAAACACAGAGGAGCAAAAATGATCTTGATCATTAGTTGAAATTTTTACTGGTTGAGTAAGTCTCGAAAACCTGTTGGAATTTAATTAGTTTTTTGACCGTTAAGCTTACATGTAGTCAACACAGAGAACAAAAAGTCTACCCAAACCAAACATATGCAGGATCCACACTAATCTTAATGGTCTAACACACTCTAACACTGCTGTGTATTTATCCTATTGGATGTACAATGTTGAAGAAAAACTAATTACATTCAGAAGAGAGCCCTTTCAAATTGTAACTCATTTGGCACTTAGTAGCTTTTAATGACAGACAGCTGTCTGGCCTTCACCGCTGTGACAAATATGTAACATCTATCTGACCTTCAAAACCTTCTTTAGCTGATTAATCTAGCTATGCAATTCCCCAAGAAGCGGGGACGCCAAAGCTTCTGTTGCTCCGTAATGTTCCTTTGCAAAGCATGCACAGGATGTTCGGGTTTTGAGAATGCCAAGAGATGAAGCATTTCAGGTGCTGGTCTTGGCATTCTTTTCTCAAAATGAGTCAAATTATATGGCAGTTCAGGGTGGGTGTTTTACAATGCAACTAACTGTTCAGCATTTTTTCTGTATTGGTCAGAACTGCCAGCAGACCAATCCAACACCTTCACATACCTGCAGAAGGTGGTTTTGTGTTCTATCATTGCAACCTGTATGACAAATCTGATGGTTAGCATTATTGTCAAGGTGCCAAGAGCTTTCCTCCATACTGTCACAGCTCTGTGGTTTTTGGACCTGTAGCCGACGTGACGGATGGTCCTTTTTATCTTTAATCCAGAACACAAAGCGCTTCTCATGTTTTATCATTTAAATGCAATTTATTGTTGTCATTTAAGCATTTGAATGTGGCAAATGTGACCAAATAACACGTGACGCGCTTCACTGAGCAAGCAGCACAACGACTCTTCTTGTATGTTTTGTCAACGCATAATAAACTGAAATCACAAGAAAGCTAAATTATCGAGACGTCAGACCAAGACAGAGAGGAAGCAAGCGAGCATCAGCCTCAGCTGACCTGTGCAAAGATCCTGACCAGAGCAGTATGTGTCTGGGCAGAGCATTAGGAGTCGTGAAACTCACATTCAAAGTGGGTTTATTACACAAATTCCCCAGTGTCTTTGGTCTCATAAAACTCTTGTTAGATACAAAAAAATAAAATAAAAATGAGAAATGACAGTTTTCTAGGAGGAAACTAATTGATGATTCTCTATACATTTTAATATATAATTATTCTATATAATTTGAATAGTGTCAGATAAAATTGTGTTTTTCTTGTAAAACCTTTCTATAATCTTGTGCAGAATCATTATTTTTTCTCCCCCATTGAGCTGAATGACACGCTGATGAGAGAATTCAGCTGTTTGATTCAGGGATGTTGGAGAATGAATGCATTTAAAAGTTCTGGATAGCAGCTCTCCAGGACTAGAGCCGTGCACCGCTCAAATCAATAAAAATGCAATTTTCAAGCACTGCAACGTACATCAAGTCTAATTTGTATTTGACACAAATAGCAGAGTTGCCGAGGAACATCTATAAAAAAAATCTTTGTCTTTTAGGATGTCTTTGGCACATCGAAATTGTGATTAAATAATCTGTGTGTGATTACAAATTGTGCTGTAATATGTGACTGACCCCTAGACCTTCCCCTGTTGGTAAGAAGGTCCTGGGTTAAATCTCCACTGGGACCATTCCGGATTCTGGCTCGCATGTTCTTTCTGTGTGTGAGTGGCTAATTTTTAGACACTCCAGTCTCCTCTTAAAAAGCCTGCATGTTAGGTTAATTGGTGACCTTAACTTGCCACTCAGTGTGAGTATGTCACCACCCTCACCAGGTTGTTCCCTGCCTCATGATGCTTTCAATTCCAATTTCTGTTCTTTATAATGTATGTGTGACAATCATTTTTAAACAGAATCATAATGCGGTTACTGCTAAGATAAACCCACTAAACAACAACATCCCTTTCCATATTAAACTCTGCTGTGGTGTTTGCAGTGATAAATCACAACTACAAACCAGATTTTTAAAAATGTAAAATCAATCAAACTCAATTTAAACATGCGCTGTTAGCTTTGGAACAGCATTTCGTGGGCCGTTTTTTTGATTTGTTTTGCTGTTTTGTTGTAAATTACAACAAAATTACTTAAAGGTATACTATGCAACCGGGGTTGATTTTCCAGCGAGGCGCCCCCCAGAGGGCGAAAGTAAAAGTGCACTGTCGTAAATATGCTCAGCTGTTCTCCTGGTTTCTCCGGCAAGCCAGGCGTGGTTGTTTTGAGCTTAGCAGACAGGCGAACGCAATGAATCACCATCCTGCTGTTCAAGCAGAGCTACGAGGGAGCGCCCTCCCCTCCTCTCTGTCCCCGCCAGTGGAGTGAGGGGAGCGGGCGTCCCGAAACGACCTCCGCCTGGCCCGGGACTGGGGTTGGGTAGGGCGAGGGTCCCGGTCCGCGCAACGCGCTGGCCGTCTGTTTCCGTATGCCGCGCGGCCGCCGGGGTGTCTCGTCTTTCCTCTCTCCCCTCCGTTCCCCCCGACGCCCGGTGCCTCCCGAGCCGCGTCCGAGCGTCGCGCGGTACAGTTTGAGAACACAGATGAGCGGTGGCCGTTTAAACCCCGCGGTTCCGTTGCACAGTTTGGAAACACAGATCAGCAAACAGATGAGCGGTGGCCGTTTAAACCTCGCGGTTCCGTTGCACAGTTTGAAAACACAGATCAGCAAACAGATGAGCGGTGAACTTTTAAACTCCGCGGTTCCGTCGCAGTTTGAGATGTATATAAGTACCACGACTGAAAAACTCGTACAGTGTATGCCCGGCTTAACACAGGGAAAGTATGAACATGCACAGAGAGAGAGAGTAACCATTCCAATGTTACTTACAATCGCATCAGCAGAAACGCGAGGTCCGCGTCAGCCTTGCAGCCTTCTTTTTCTTTTAGCTCTCGCCATTCGGAAAAAGCTTTCCCGATGTTCACCCGTGTAGGACTCTTCTCTCTTTCCACAGCCCTTTTCCTCTTTCTTGCCTGCTCCAACATGGGCTTTCGCTGTTTTATCGCCGGTTCCGCCATGATAACTGCACAGATATCGCCACTGCGCTAGCAACGAGCATGCGTTTCACTGGGGGCGTGTAGCAGTTCTCGCCGTAAAGCAAGACCGACTCTCGCGATCTTGCATGAGATTCTGAGTCTGTGGGCGCGGGCCGAGGGCTCCTGCAGTTGCAAGTGCGGTATTTCCCCCACAGACCACCAGGGCGGCCAAGAAAACCTTAGTTCAACCTGAAATGACTCATTTAATCATCCAAAACGGTATGAAACACATTAATTAACTGAAAAATGTTGCATAGTGTGCCTTTAATCAAGATTATTATCAAGATTACATGCCTCTGGTGTCATCACTCTATTGATTAGAGTTCTGTTGCCTACAACCTTCTTGTTCTCTGTACGGCTGCAGCTAATCATTTGACACATATGTGAGATTAAAGCACATGGAAGCAGTTTGTAAATAGGGCAGACTGGACGGCCAGAGTTTAGCTTTCAAGATCTTCTGGTATCCTCTGGATAACTCAATAAAATAAAACATTAACTTGGTGCTTTTGATTGCGATGATTTTCAGGTCCCAATAAAGTTTCCTGCAGAAATGCTGCATTATCCACTAATCTTGCCAGAAATTGGCAACAGTTTCTGGTAAGTCTGTTAGTTTAAAGCAAGTCTGTTGAGTCCTGTTAGCACCGTGGATGAGGTGGCATTTGAGTTGGACCCCCTTCAACTCAAATGCGATTTGAAAGCTTCAGAATCAACGACAAATTCTGTCAAAGGTTGCTCGTCTACCCTGTTTACGAATAGTTGCCGATTAGCTCCATTGCTGTGCCTCTTGTGATGCCATCAACCCGTAAACAAATAATTTACTTAGTTTTTCTTCAGTGAACCTTTACAAAGTTGCATTTTGTGACATCCTGCAGTGTAAATCCATACTTCATTACCCTGGTGTCATTTTATTGTCAGTGCACGTCTGTTGATGCCCAGATAAGTTTAAAAGCAAAAGGGTAAACCATTAATTACTATTTTGTGCTCTGTTATGGCTCTGATAGCGTTTTCTTTCTATTATTTGTCTCTGTTTTTTTTTTCCAATTAGAAAAAAGTTTGTGAATTTCAGCCTGAAAACAAATGATGAAATAAATAAAAGGAAGAATCCAGATGAAATAGCTATGGATGTGTATTCCTTTGAAGCGGGCAAGCACAGCTTAAATAACTTGGCAGGAAATAAAAAAAAAATTACCCCACTGGATGGTTTCTTTAAGTTAGAGGCTCACTGTTGAGCTGCTGTTTTAGATCTAGTTTTAACAGTGTTACTGATTTCCAGAATAAGTGTACTTTTCTTTTTTTTGGAAATGCCGAAATTGAATAACTTGTCGCTGGAAGCTGTGGTTGCAAGAGAGCGCGGCGTTTAGATCTGCTCTGTACACGTTTGTGTGAGACATCCTGCTGCACTCGGCTCCCTGTTGGTGGTGGGATTTTAGCTTCCTGTCAGCCTGCAGCAAACGGCTCCAGTATTTGGAACAGCAGGAGGCCTGTCCCACATAGCTGCTGACCCAAAACGTGGAGACTGGCAGCAATTAGAGCCACCATATGCAAAACACAGGTGACACACACTCTGCAAGAGTTTCAATTTGTAAGGATATCCCCCTGAGCCTTTTTTGTTTCTCTAACTCCCACACGAGCAACACAGGGAGGAGATAATGATGCAGTGATATTTTTCATTGTAATGAGAAAGTGTCGGCCATGTTTGTTATTGTTATTTTGTTTACCAAGTCATAAAACCTAAAGCAATTCTATGGATATTTTAATTTTACCTTAACTCATCAGGAGTGTCGGGAGCCAAGGTCTCTGTTTCTGTTCAAAGAGGAACCCTGTAATGATTCGCCAGCAGTTTGGAGGAAATTCTGTTGGTTCAAAACATTAAAGGTAGAACCAAGGCACATCCAGGGCAGGAATGTTACAGCACTTTGCAAAAGTATTCACACACCTTGGAGTTTTCCACATTTTGTCAGGTTGTAACAGTAGACCTCAAGAGACTTTTGGGGGGATGGGATAAGACCCAGTTTGCAAAGTAGTCTATATAATTGTGATGCAGCAGGAAACCGATACAGTATATATTCAGAATTTTTTTCCTCTTTTTCCTTTGATACTTGGAAAGAGTTGTCCGTCAGTCTCTGGTTTACGTGCTGAACACTGTCTTTGGAGGCTACTTTCCATTCCACTGCAGAGCAGGAGAAGATGGCGCCAGTGTGTACGGCAGGCCATCTCTCCTGGTCTGTGGATTGTTATTGCTATTTTATTCATTTTTGTTGTTCTAATGGTTGTACTCAACTCGTTTATGATTGGCAGACACCTTTTGGACTGACAGTCTCCAAACATTTAATCTGAGTAAGCGGACACCGACCCTTTCCTCCACTCACCTTTCCCCGTAGAAAGCATCCGAACAGACGGTGAAGGTGGGCCGTCGTTCTGGTGCGCATCAGGGCAGAGGCCTACTAATTAAGCTCTCATTAGGTTCAACTGTGTTGAAACAGAACGACACCTAAAACAGGCGGGACACCGGCTCTTGTGGAATGAGTTTGGACACCACTGCTCTGATGAATACCAGATTACTGGGAGAAACTTTAATTTTAAATTACTTTTTACCTCATTGGAGCTGGATTTTATATTTATGACCAAGGCGTGGCTTCAACCTGGTGTGTTTGTTTCTATGAATGTCTTCCCCCGGCTATTGTTCTATTTCCCCGCATAATTTAAATATTTTTCTTTATTAAATTTAATGCTGAATTAACAAAAGCAGGACAAAAGTGAACCAGCCATAAATTACAAATATAAATCAAGATTCTCATGTGATTGGGATACAAAAGCTAACATTTACATTTCCACTTTATGACTTTGGAGCTGTACTTGATTTAAATCTCTTATGTCATTTCAGGCGAAAATTGCTGCTGAAATCCTCTGGGCTTAAGGTTGAGCTTTGATTTCAGAGGTAGAAACACTGCAGCACCGGCAGGAGATCGGGACACATTTAGTGAAGTCTGGTTTACCTGTGATGGAACTGTCACCCAGTTTTGACCCAGAAGCAGATAACGTCTTCATCTTCACTTAACTCTAACCCATCTTTAATGTCTTCAGTTTTTTTCTTTTTGAAAAAAGGTTATAGTTTGAGATGTCTATGTGGTGAGGTTTGCAGCTAAGGTTTCTGTCATAAATACTGATAAAAGCAGTCCATGGATATATGTATGTTATTCAAAAGCTTCAGAATTGGTAAAGCGTGCCTCCGCAGCACATCTATTTTTTTTTTTAAGTCCAAGTAGAAAAAAAAATCAAAGAATCAATGTTGTGCTATTAAATTGTGAAATTGTGTTCAGCAAAAAAGATTAAGTTTACTTTTAATCAACATTTCCTGACTTGTCTGACAGCTTTTGATTCTTCCAAGCTTGGACTTCACAGATGAAAAACAATAGTCTTCATCATTAAAGTTACACCATGTGTACAAAACGCAGATCCACTTTGTATCAAAGAGTTGCCATTCATGCATTAATTTATTTTATCAATTTCTACCATTAGCTGTTACTTGAACTGAGATCTAGCCTTTTTGCTGGCCATGCTACTCGGTTGATTTGCCTTTCCTATTATATTCTGTTCATTTCCAGAAGTGTGCTGCTCAAGGTGACATGTTGAAACAGCTCTATCACTGTCATTCTGATTTATTCTTTTTCAACAGCTGTATTATTACTTTTCTGGTTGAGCCATTAATTTTTTTAGACACCTACTCATTTTGATTTTGCATGTTGTTTAAACGGAATGATTTTATTTTTATTTTTAATGTTGGACCATTGACATGATACAGATGTATAGAATAGCTAAACAAAGTCTCAGGAAACGAAAGCAAATTCCAGATGAGTTGAAAAGAGGGTGTCCTGCTTGCAGGGGAGGAGCAAAGAGGAGAAGTTAGAACAACCTCTTCCATTGAACATAATGGGCAATATTAGATTTTTGGCAAACAAATTGGATGAATTTCAAGTGCTAACAAGGCCCCTACTATGGTATCAGGAACACATTATTATGTTTTCTACTTAGACATGCCTACAGGATTAGAAGTCTCAACATGGATAACGAACTGAACACATTTCTCAACAGGTACAGTTCAGGAACAAGCTCAGGTTCCTCTTCTTCTGCCCTCAGACAAAATACATCCCGCCCTTCCTTGACCCACAGATATACAAAATTAAAATGTTTTATTTTCTATCCCAGCCATAGACCCTTTTACTTCTTTACCTTTTGTCTTCAACCAAATCAGGAGATGCCTGTCTCCAGAAGTCATGTGAAAGAGCAGCTGGAGAGACTGAATCGAAGCAACATTGCAGTTCCAGATGGTGTCGGCCCAAGAGTCCTGAAAGCTTATGCAAACTGCTCTGGGATTCTGCAGCACCTCTTTAGCTCTATGCCTGATCCAGCAGAACCCTCCAGTGTTGGAAGAAAACTCATCCAAAATGACTGTAGAGCTGTTCCTCTGGGAATCCCACACCATAAAGGTCCTGGAAAAACTTCTGTTGGCCAACCAGAGTAAGCAAACAAGTACTTGCTTATTCCCATGGAGTTGCAGACAAAGACGGCACCATACACCTCCTTCAACAAATCCACTGTTATCTGGACAGAGCAGGAAGCACTGTGAGGATTACATTGTTGGATTTATCCAATGCATTTAACACAGTTCAGCTTGATTTGATTGTTCAGAAATGCTAAAGGACATAGGCGGAGGCCTCAAATTGCCTGCATCAATGGCTACCTGAAAAACTAACCACAGTTTGTTAGACTGAAGTGTCTAACCAGGTGGTCAATGCCAACAGGGACACCACAGGGGACAGTACTCTCACCATCTTCTCCCTTCTGTACACCCCGGACTTCCAGTACAAACCAGAGGCCTGCATCCTCTGTGAAATTACTCGGATAACTGCAGTCGACTGCAGAGATGGACAAGAAGCTATGTGCATCATATGGTAAATGGGAACAAAACAGAGAAGCTTATTATAGATTTCAGGAGAAACAGGAATATGTTGAATCCAATTTCAACCATGGGAGAAGAGGTGGAGGTTGTAGGGGAGTATAAACACCTCTGTGTTCTCCTGCACAAGATATTGGAGTGGAGACGCAACTGTGAAGCCGTCTACAAGAAGGAAGAGAGCAGACTGTACTTATTGAGGAAGGTTTGATCCTTCAGTGTTCATCTATACGTCTGTTGTGGAGAGTGTGACCTCCTCTACATCTCACGTCTTGAGGAAGCGGCATCAGAGCGAGTGACTCAAAAAGGCTCAACAAGCTAATAAAGAAAGCTGGCTCTGTTCTGGGGACTGCTCGGCAACCTCTTAAGATAAACGTAAAAAAGGATTTTTAATAATATAAAGAATGTTGTGTAATATCGTGACCGTCCTCTTCAGAGCCACTGTATGTATGACAGACGGCTACAGAAGGTCCTTCTTGGCCACAACCATCCCCGTTTATAACATTTTGAAGCAACCTGTTTATTATAGGTTAATACTTTTAATTTCCCTTTAAGATTAATAAAGTATATTTGAATTTGAATTAGTGAAGATAACGTTTTATACTGTTTTAGGAAGGAAATGCATATTACCACAGAGGACACTGGTTCATAATCACTAAATATGCTTTAAAAAAATAGTTTATATAATTCATTGCTCACCTCTGCATTTGCTGCAAAGGTAATGACTGCTATTCCTTCTGGTCTTTTAATTGACACACAGCCTGATCTTATCAGTGACTGTGAAATGTTATTTTCTTCAGGCACACATCTTTTGTATTGTTTGTTGATATGGCACAAAACAAGCATGTCAAGATCATCACCTTGACCACAGCAGATTATCACAGATCCCCCCCCACCCCTTTTATCGAGCTATCTATGGTTAATAAGTACCACTGAAGCCTTGTTTCAGAAACCCTATTCAGAGATCATTGACAGTTTGAATTTTCTGCTTAGAATCCTCATTTCCACCATTCAATTTCTTACAACCGATTAGTAAACATCCACCTGTGATGGCCACACAGTCGGTAACCTCACAAACACCACGTTTTCACTATAAGCTTTCACACACATATACTGCAGCATAAATACATTGGTTTGTTTATTTTTATTGTGACAATATTGAAAGACATTAGTTCCAATTGTAGCGTGCACATTTGGTTAACTTTTGTATATTTAATTTTGTCAACTACTTAACATTTGTTTGTGCTTCCTTTTCAGGTGTTGTGGAGAGCACCTTCAACCAGGCTGAAGCAGAGGACTCTGGCTGGCACACTCCAATCCCAGATTGACTGATTGGGTGGTACCATCTGGAGTTCCACTAGTGGGGAAGACCATGGAGTCCTCATTCTAACTTTTTTTGCATACTATTTCTTTTGCTTTTGTGACTTGCTTGTTTTGTTAATGTTGTTAAGGTATTAGTCATTTAAGTTTAATCCTTAAATTAACTGTGTTTAGTTATTTTTGTTTAGATGTTCCCTTACCCTCTTCCTCAGTGTGTCAGTCTGGTCTGATCAGCCAGCCCCCTTTGTTGTGTTTCAGGTTAGTTTGTTTGTTTGAGCAGTTAGTTTGAGGTTTTGTTTGTTTAACTTTGATATTTTTTGCCTTGAGTTAGTTTCTTCATTTGACCTCTTTTAAGGACCCTGTAATTATTGTTTGGACTTTTGTTACTTTGGGGAAATAAAACCCATTTTTCTTGAAAATCACCACTGTGTCCTCATGCTTCTCCAGCTCGGTCCCTCACACCACCTGACAATGGACCTGAGAATGTCTCCCTCTTTTGTCTCAAAGTCAGTGCAGACAAACTGGCAGCCATCTTCCTTTAGATCTTCAACAAGTCTCTGAAATGGTGTAAGATTCCCTCTGGAAACAAACTCTTCACCATCATCCTGATTCCCAAGAAACTCCCCGTCACGGGGTTAACTGACTACAGGTCTAAAGCCCTGATGTCTGTGGTCATGAAATCCTTTGTGAGACTGGTGTTAAAGCATTTTAAGGAGATCACAGGCCCCCTGCTATACCCGCTGCAGTTTGTTTTTCTGGCAAACTGGTCGGTTGATTATGTAGTCTGCATACAGACAGGAAGCGGATCTGCTGGTCCACTAATGTGGTCTGAGCCACCTAGAGCTTACCCTGCTGAAGACACTGGAGATGATGGTGGAATTCCGGAGAACACACCTCACTCTGCCTCCCTTCACCACCCTCAACAACACTGTGTCCACTGTGGATCACTTCAAGTTCCTCATGTTTACAAAAAAATTGTATTTCCCTTTTAATAATATATATTTACAATGTGCTCATTGACACCAAAAAGGAATCATGGTCACATTCCTTGTTTGTTTCTTCAAACTTGGCGAAAAAAGCTGATTCTGAACCTTTCTTCCTGTACTCTCTGTCTTTGATATTGTTTTCTTTGTCTTAGCTCTACCTGATTATTGTATTTGTACCATTTGCAAAGTTTTGACCCTGCTGACTGTAAACAACCAATGTCTTTGCCAAACTTTATTGAGAGATTTCATATTTTTAAATTCAACAAGATCTAAAAAAAACAAACTGATGTCTTTATTTGAGGAATGTTTAACAGAATGTCCACCTGTCATAAAAATATTTTGTGACATATTTGCATGTTTTTCTTACCACGAAGTTAATCATCTAACTGAACATCAACCGAGTCTGGAACCTTTCATGAAGCCTTTCACCCACACTCTGCTTTCTTTGCTCCTTATCTTATTCATTCCACAGAAAACCTACCGAGACAAGGCCATCAACCTAAAGTGACAGGCCTGGCAAATGGAGAATTAATTAGAGAAGCAGCCAAGAGCCTTTAATTTTTGTTATTACATTTCTTCTTTCTGTACTGTGTATTACTGGCTCTGTGAACTTGTATTTGTGTCTCTTTCTCCTCAGCCTCCTCACAGTCAGTGTACAATACCTTGCAAAAGTATTCATGCCAACTAAACCTTCACAATTTGTCACATTTACAAATATCAGTTTAATGTATTTGGATTACATCTGAAAGACCCCACAAAGTTCATAATTGTGGAAAGGAAGGACAGAGCACATGGGTAAATGGTGGTGTTCATATGTATTCAGCCATCTTTACTCTACTGTATAGATGGCTGAATACTGGCTACTGGCTAAAGTCCAGTAAACTAGGGTTAACCCTTTTGGGTTAATCTAAGTATAAATGCAGCTGTACTGTGAAGACCTAAGAGGTACAGTATGTTAGATAACATTACTGAGCAGTGGCATCGCTGTGGAGGACATTAAAACTGATTTAGGTTATAAAACATATTTAAAGTTTAAAAATAGAAAGAATATGACCCAACAGAAATCCTACCAAGACATGGCCATCAACCTAAACTGAAAGGCCTGGAAAGTAGAGAATTGGTTAGAAAGGAGCCAAATGGCTCATGATGACTAGAAGAGCTGCAGAGATCCTCCGCTCAGGTAGGAGAGTTGGAAAAACCAACGCTAAGTTATACACTCCAAACTGGCTGTTGTGAAAGAGTAGTAAGAAGAAAGCAGAGTTGACTGGAAGGTAGACGAACAACGATGCATGCAACTGTGGTTGTCGTGATTAAAAACAGACAAAAAGGGGTGTGAATACTTTTGCAAGTCACTGTAATTTGAATGAAACCTAACCTTGTTACTTTCTCTGTTAATATCTTGTGAAGGCTCTTTTGTAGCACTATGCTAATGAAGTGTACTCAAATGAACAGAAATCATGAAGTATATTTCGATGACTCCACCAGTATACCAACTGTAATAAAACCAAGTATCAGACTTTGTGATATGATTGAACTGGCCCTTTAAGACAGTGCTTTACATGTTGAATTCCTTTTAATTCCTTTTGTAAAACACATTTCTGGTCTCATTTAGAAAAGAAAGAAGGACATGGGCAACACAGAGCATCACATCTTGTAGAACCTGTGAAAACAAAACTTCTGTGCTATTATGACGTCATCAGGAGCTGACAGAGTTTGGTTTTCTCGGCATGAGCTCGATCCAGTCTGCTGACAGCTCGGCCTTTTACATTTTCAGCCTTTTGTTTCATCATTTGACAATTCACAGTATTACACTGAATTCAATGGCAGAACTGAAAGTTACCCAAAACTCACACTATGCTTGATTGAAACGTCCACTATAAAAAGCAGACCTGTGCTTTTATAGTACGGCTAAATTGTCAATGTCCCATGTTGAGTGAAGACGCCAGCAGGCCAGCGGGTGACACGGGTCACCGCTTTCGTCTCATGTACAGCGGGGGTGTCTGCTCCCGGATGCCCACCTGTTTACGTCCCACCGGTTCTTCATAACTGTTGTCTTTGCAACAAAGTCCACATACATTTATAAAATATAAACTTGTCTCAATCTCTCTCAGCTTCACAAAAAAATCATGTTTTTTTTTTAAATATATCTGAAAAGGAACAGACCCAAAGTCCTCACATTTAAAGCTCAATGAATGAATGTGTGAAGAGTTCCCTTCCAAAGTGAGGTATTCAAAATTTACAAGAGGTGCCATCTACTCATACACATTTTATTAAACGCTCAAAAACAGAACAAAAAGTTGCAAGTATTCACATTTAATGCTGCTGTATTGTTATCAGGTTGTAAGTTGAGCCCCTCAAAATGCAAAAAGAAGAAACTGGAGCAAAATAAAACAAAGTAAACCAATGATTGAAAACTGTATTGAAACTCAAATGAAACTTTAAAACTCTAGCCCTCCAAAGCCCAAACAGAAATGTGTTAAAAAGGGACTCTGTAGCAGGTAGACCCATTAATCTTAGTGATTATTTCCTCAAATTTGGCATGCTTGATGTGAGCATTTCGAGTAGGCTGAGGGAAAACTGCTCCATGTGGGGCTGGATGCCATTTGTTGCTTTGCAAAGTGCATCAATCCATGGTCTGGAACTGACACCCATTTTTGTCAATCTGTCCTGTCATCGGTCCCCAAAGGTTTTCAGTGGAACAATTTAGATCGGGGGGACATGCTGGATCGTCCATGAGGGACATTATTCTCCTGAAAGAAGTACTTTGTCAGATGGCAGTAGTGCTACTGTAGCTAGGCTGTGCACTGCGAGGGGCTTCAGTTAAGAGATATCCACTTAGCCAGCCACTGGGCCCAAAACTGGGATGAGAAACCACAAGGGATTGTCTGTGATTTGCCTTTACAGACAATCCCTTGGCTCCTCTGGCTCAGTAGATAACTTGTTTTGGTGTAAGCTTACATTTTCTGTCCCTTGATCCTTACATTTTAATAAGAAACATAAAAATGTCTTACTGTTTTCATCCTTGGCAGCAGGGGTGTGTGCCATGACTCCCTGCTTTTACATCACAACAATCCTGAAAATCTTTCTGCCTTTGCTATCAGGGAGTCACGGTCACGTGAATGCCTGACATAAAATAACGTGAAACCAGATTTAGAAGCAGATTTAAACATTTTAGGGCTACGTTTTTAAACTTTGGAGCAGCTTATGAACCTGTTTGAGTTTATTTGCCGTGTTTATTCATTTGCCTTTTCTATTTATTCTGTCTATCGCTCCTGTGGTTTCTTTTTGTATTTTTTAATCTCAACTTGCAGGCTGGTTCCACCAGAACAAAATGTAAACACTTGCAGTTTCCTTCCCAGTCTGTGGAATCCGAAGAAGACTGTTTCAAGTTATGACTTAAAAACCGAAATTAAGTAAAAATGAAAACAGACATCATCAGTCTATGATTGACAAAATAAAACACTGACATATATGTCTTTGTTCAATGTTAATATAATTTCAGGGAGACATTTTTGCCATTGTTGGAACTGAACTCTTCAACCTCCAAATCAAAACATGACCACGGGCTGTCAAGGAATCTCACTGTGGTTTGACTCGGGTTATAACATGTGCTTCTATCTAACATTTCTGGCAGCAACTGTTTAAAATAAAATATGTGGCATCAACTAAAAGGAGCGAAGCTAAAAGGCAGAGCACTGCATGTGGACAAACACACACATTCCACCTTAAATCTCGTGTAAGACGTCGTCTGAGAGAAGAATCTTTACATTTAATGTTTTCAACATCAAGGAATGTTCAAGAACAAAGAAAATCATTTATTAGTTTTTTATATATATATATATATATATATATATATTTATATTTTATAATGCTTTCGGTCACTGCGTTCTCAGTGTCTCTTCACTGTACACTGCCTGATCCTATTGGCCTTTTTCTCAGTAGATATGCAGCTGAGCGAAGTCTGTGTGTGTTTTTCTGTAAAAGTTGGGCTGGTGTGCAGCAGGGAATGATGTGTGGAACCTCTTTTTTCCCCTCCTGTGGTGCAGTGGTTGCACCTTCTCCTGTGGTCCTGGCTGTGGCGTATCCTTCACAACACATCTGTTCTGAGTCATGATTCACAAAAAGAGATTAGGTGGGATTCTTGTGTATGGCAGGGAGAAGGGAGTGGGGCAGGACAGAGCTCACTCTTCCCCCCTCACCATCGTCTGACCCACGGGAATGGCTGTTTCTCTCTCGCACCCCAACCCTCCTCCCTGTTGTTTCTGAACAGCTCGGTCCGTAAAGGTCACTAAAGGGACCTATGGTTGGGAGAGCAGCACCAGGATCGGCAAGCCTAAGATGAGCAGCATGGAGAGGTGGACGGGCTCAGGCCCATGGTCCAAAAGTCCTGGAGAAGGAAGAGTGGAGGCTCCCTCGTCACCCCACAATCTGTCATTCCCGTTAACCTGAAAGAAAGCACACAAACGTGGAGAAGCAGCATTCAGCTTCTATGCTCCACAAATCTGGAACAAACTTCCACAAAACTGCAAAACAACCGAAACACTGAGTTCCTTTAAATCAAGACTGTTTAGAGTTGCTTTCGACCCATAATAACAGGAACATTGACCAGATTATTTGATGTGTATTGCTGTTTTCACCTGATACAAGTTAATGTTTGTTACTGGTCTCACAACCGCTGACTGTTTCGACATGTTATGTAAGGCACTTTGAACCGCCTTGCTGCTGAAATGTGCTATACAAATAAACTTGACAGATCTTGATTTCAGTTTTTCATGTTTGAGTTTAATGTTTAAGTTTTCCCCATTTTCTTTCAAATTGTACACAATATTCAATATGTTTTGTTGGAATTTTATGAGACAGACTGGGGCAAAGTAGTGCGTAGTTGTGAAGTAAAAGGTTTTCAACATTTTCACAATAGTTTGGCATGCATTTGTATTCAGCCCTTGCTATTCTGGTTATCCTAAATAAGTCACCTAGTGAGTAAATAGTCCACTTGGAATTTCCTGTCCACATACATCCAGGTGTTCTGTGAAGTCCTCAGGGATTTATTAAAGAACACTAGTCAACAAGCAGCACCATGATGACCAAGAAACACAGCAGACAGGTCAGGGTCAACGTTATTAAACAGGTTTAGGCTACGAAAAAATATCCCAAGAGCATTAATCAGAGAAGCAGCTTGATCTGGCCTTTATTTAGGATTGGCAAAAAGAAAACCATTGTTTGACTCAAGCCATATTTGTGACAAAACTAACATGGAACAAGACAAATCAGACAAAAGTAGAAATTTTTTTCCACTTAAATGCAAAATTATATATTGGACAAAATTAACGTAAACATCACATTTAAAACCTCATCTTCAGTGGTATATGGTACTGGCAGCATCATACTTTTGGAATTCTACCGGCAGTAAAGCTGGTCAGGGATGATGGATGGACTTAAAAAAAAAAAGGGCAGTCACAGATTAAAACCTGTTAGGTGCTGCAACAAACTAAACTGCAGCTGAAGCCCCAGTCAACGCACCGACTGAAATTCAGTTGCATATCTTTGGCTTTGCTTTAAAGTTACTTTTTACAGAACCCCTTTATCCAGTCTGACAGAGCTTGAGCCATTTCAGGAAGAACAGGCAAATATGTCAGTCTGAGATGTACAAATCTGGTAGAGATGTACCCCAAAACACTTGTGGCTGTAATTGCAGAAAAAATTGTCTCATAAAGTATTGACGTAGGGAGGCATAGTAAAAAAAAGAAGTCAGATTTTTATTTGAAAAAAAGATCTTAACAGTCATGTGCTCTTTTGGGTTGATCTATCACATAACTATGTAGAATAGCGTTGGACAAATTGGCGGCTTGTAGGAATAGCTCTGTAACATTAATTTTTGAATTATTGTTTGTAAAACCTTTTTTTCCCCATTCAATCGTTGCTCTCTTGATAGACTAGCGTGTTAACGTCAAATAAACATGCACGCATATCGAGTTTTATTATTATTATTATAATTATTTGTTTTTTTTTTTATGTTGGCGAGACGCTACCGCGGCGAGGTTGCGGCCGCGGCTGCGGCTTGGCGAGGCGACGGCTGCGGCTTGGCTAGGCGGCGGCGGTAGCGTCTCGCCAACATAAAAAAAAAAAAAAGATAATAATAATAAAACTGGCGAGGCGGCGGCGGCGGCGGCGGCGGCGGCGGCGGCGGCAAGATAGCGCTGCGGGAAGCTTGATGTTCATACCTTCACTGTGTTAGTCATTGTTTGTACTGCCATTTTTTCCACTTTTCGTTGCGTTCGCCTGTCTGCTAAGCTCAAAACAACCGCGCCTGTCTTGACGGAGAAACCAGAACAGCTGAGCATCTTTACGACAGTGCACTTTTACTTTCGCCCTCTGGGGGGAGCCTCGCTGGAAAATCAACCCCGGTTGCATAGTATACCTTTAAGCTTTTCTCTCACCAAGACTAGAGGTACGGTGCAGAACTACTTTGGTGCAACGTGTAGCCCGTGTTTACTACCTGGTTCCTGAGCCAATCATATGAGAGGGTTCCCAAAACAATACCAATATTTGGTATTTTTTGTTCGCAAGAGACATAATTTCTAAAACCTCAGTGCTGTTTAGCTGAAGCATGTGGCTTGTAGTGGTTTCACCCACGACAATCTACCCACTCAAAGAAAAAAATATATAAATACTATAGACCAGTTCATTGTTATTGTTTTGATGCGGGTTTTTCGCGCATGCGCGCCGGACTGGTTGGCAAAAGACGAACACAAAGGCGGACGCAAACAGAGAAACTGACGAGTTCTCCACGTATTTTTCTTCTTTAGATAACGTATCACAAGATCGTTATAAGAGTAAGTTGATGGTTGATGGTATCAGATTGCCAGATCCACACAGCAAAAGCCTGAAGGGACGGAGCGAGTCTGTGAAATGCTGCCAAGTGCTCCGTACCGCGACATTTACAGCTGCCTTATAAACACGGCAGGCCAGTACAGACGAGAGAGCACGAAAGCCATGAAACCACTGGACGGCTACAATTATTTTATATCGGGAAAAAGGCTCCAGCAACACCCGCGACGCCATGAGGGATTAAGCGGTCAGAAATGGATGGATGGATGGATGGATGTTGTTCACACGTTTGTGCAACAGCACAAAGCGGCGTCGGACACAGGCCGCGTCTCAGCAGAGAGGAAAACCCGCCTGGTAGGTTAAAAAAAACATTGTTCACTACTGATTATTTTGGTGTTTTGTCTTGTTAAAATGGGTGGGGGTGTCGCCGACATTGCAGCGTAAACACAGAAGTACTAGCGCCCGTGAACGTGGGCGTAATGGAGCCGCTGTCTGGAGCAGCAGCAGCCTGCTGCTACTCCAGACAGCCGGAGAAGCGGCTGCTACAGCAGCAGCAGCCGCTTCTCCGACCCGTGTAGCGATCGCCACTTCCCCTCCGCCGCTATTTAAGTAGAACAATGACTAGAGCAGAATTAAGTTGTATTTACCGGAGATGAAGTGTAGACTGCAAATTCTGTCATAGTATGATGGATCCCCCAGTCCATTGGGAGTGTCTGCCTGCGCTCTTTTCATTGAAAATATACATTTCTTTCTTCGTCCTTCCTCCTTCGGTAAACGACAGAAACGTACATCCAACGATTTGGAATGCCTCTGTGTGCAACCGGGAGCACAACAAGTCGTAGGCATTGTTTAGATTCCAAAAATAAACGAACTAAAAGTACGCTCTAAATCACCCGTTTTGTCATGTAGTAGACGAGAACAGTACTGTTTTTGCCAACCACCGTGACGTCACGCGTGAACTACCCTATAGATACACCTTTGAGGTGGTGTGGAAGGCTAATATATTTTGAATAGATGCAACCAGAATAGGCTGTGGTGACCTTTTCAGCATCTGCTTGACAACGCTCTGCTCATTGGTTAAAATGCACACCGGCGGTACCTGCATGCAACGGGCCCATCACTGTGACTCAGCCTGTAGCTCTGCAGACGTCAGCATGAGAGCTAGAGAAACTGGAAAAGTTAGAGATGCAGTACCTTTTTTTGTTCCAGCTACAGAGTTGAACTGCAGCTATGCAACTACAGAGACCTTTTTCCAGAAGGGTCCATATAAAACGTTTGCAGCAATTTTGTCTCTATAGTTTTTAAACTTTTTATACTTTAAGACTTTATAGAACAGATTCAAATAAGGGAGTTCTTATTTAACAGCAGGGAAAAGATTCATAAGGAACAAATAAAGGTACCTGTATTGAAAAAAGGAAATACTTTATAACAAAATGAAAATATGAATTCTAAATATATGGAATATTGTGCAAATGTTTCCAGAGGTCATTTCTTGATGCTTTCCTTCCAAGCAGCACAATCTTTTTGTCATATTTTTCATTAGTCGTGAACAGTGGCTTTTAAGGCTTTGTAACGAGTGTTTCAAATATTTATGTTTTCATTTTAACCGTCATCTCCAGCAGATTAATAGTATCCAAAAGTCATGTCTTTAAGAAACAGAACAAAAACCAGCAAAGACCTGACACATTACCTCACAGAAGCACCACCTGCTCATCTACTGTTTTCAGCTGATAACAATCAACTGAACATGACAAAAATTTTATGTTCAGTTGATTAAACTGTCCCGTGGTATTTTTTTAAAAGAAATTGTTCAATAATTGCCATTGAGATATCTTTGAAGTTTTGCACACTGTTTCTGTCTCATTGCCTAAGTTCATGTCAGAGTTAAGCTTACAAAAAGATTAAGCAAATAAAAACTTAGAAAAGGGCCAGGTAATGGCCTGAAGAAGAGTAAAAAAGCGTTCAAAGTAACACTTTGAAAAAGCCTCTTAAACCTGGGCAACAATTGATAAAGAGTCTGATTTAAAAATTGCTCTTGGCAGGGAAACTATTGAGTCTGAAAGAGCTTGAGCTGTTTTCCAAAGGAAAAAGATATGCAAAGCTGGTGGAGACATACAAAAGACTTTCAGTATTTGCATAAAGATGTGGTTCAGGCTCAGGGTGTTGTACACAAATGAACAGCACACTTTTCAGATTTTTATTTGACAAAACAAAAAGTTTTTAATTATGTTTCATCTTTCTTCTATTCATTAATTCTATGCTGGCTTGCGTTGGCCTATCCCATGAAATCCCAGTAAAACGTATAAAGGTTTATGGTTGTAACGTGACAAACTGTAAAAAAAAAAAATCTAAAAGGGAATGAATGATTTCGCGAGGACTTGTATACTGAATGCTACTAAACCAATGAGTTTTGGTATTCAGCAAATAAGCCTTTCCAGTTTGTCCCCATTTCTGCTGCAGTGGGCAGGCTGGGTGGCAAATCAGCATCTCCTGTGTTGATGTTTTGATGAGATTTCAGATGCAGATTTTTGCTTTTAATTAACAGTGACTGACATGGTCAGAGCAGCATTTTAGTTGAACCTCAGCTGATGCTCGATTATCAGCTAAAAAAAAGTCTGTATTCAGCAAAATGTCATTTGCTTTTCCTGGTCACAGATTGAGTTAGACTGTTAAACAGCTGCGTGTGGGACGAGCCGTGCCGAGGACATGAGGCAAAAAGAGGAGAGTTCAGGCTTTTGACATTCTTTTTAGCAGCTTTTCCCTCTGCAAACAAATATGGCCTACTTACACATTTAGCTTGTGCAGTTTATTTATGTCTGTTGGCAGATTTTCAATTATGCTATCTGCAGAATTTTAGTCGACAATAGCAACAATGTGTTTTAAATACATTTCTTTTATGTGCAGAAAATGAATGTATATTTTGTGATATCTCCCCAACAGTAAATTCTTCAGAATGTTCACAGCCTGAGTGGCTTTGCACATTAAAATTTGCTTTCTTACTGTGTGGTCTTCATTCACAATGCTCACCCCCTTTGTTATGGATATGGGACAATTTCAGATGCATATGGTCACACGGTGATTGCATGCAGAAAATGTTATAGTATTTGCATAATTTGTATCTTTAGATACTTTTTGTGTATTCACCTGTGAATATGATGAGATTGAGAAATATGTGGAACTGTGCCATACATCACTTCATGAGCTATATGCGGCTTTCCTCTCCAGTAAAGTGTAAAGACAATTGCCCACGCTGAGTCCCGCTGCCATTAAATTGCCTTATTTTTTATTTTTCTGCTGTGTTTTTTTTTTTTTTTTTTTTTACGATCTGTTCACTGAATCATTTTAGCTAAGACCTAACTGAAGTTAAACAGTGTTAAGGTAAAAACGATGGCTCTGTTCTGGCTATAGATGGCGCAAGCTAATAAAGATTACACTGTCTTGCAAAAGTATTTACATCCGTTGGTATTTTATACCCATCTAGTATACATTTTATCAGGAATATAATTGATAAACCCATGCAAAGCTGCACGTCATGGCAAAGTGGAAATAGAAATCTGAGAAGTGTGGCCTTTGTATTTTTGCCCGCTAACTCAATACTTTATAGAAGCTCGTTTCGCTGCAATTACAGATTCAAGACTTTATGGGTAGCAGCTTTACATATCTATAATCTAATACTTTTGCAATTGTTCTCTGAACAACAGCCCAAACTCAGTCAGATAGTATGGAGAGAGCCAGCGAACATCAATTTTCAAGGAATGCCGGTTTCTTGATAGGATTGAGTCATTCTTTAACATGAATATGCCTTCCTCTAAACCATTTGGTTGTAGCTCATACTGTGAGTTAAGGGTCATTGTGTTCCTGGAACAAATCTCCACCCCGGTCTTTTTCAGTCTCTGATAGGTTTTATTCTAGGACTGCCCTGCATTTATCTCCATCCATCTTCCCATCAGCCGTGACCAACTTCCTTGTCCCTGCTGAAGAAATGCCTCCTCACAGCATGATGCTGCCACCAAAATGGGTCACGGTGGGGACGGTGGGTTCGGGACGATACTTTTCAGCCACGCATAATTTTTTTGCATGGAGGCTATAAAGTTTCATCTTGGTCTCATCTGAACAAAGAACCTTCCTTCATGTGTGTCCTGCGTCACCTATATTGCCTGTGGAAAACTTTACATAGAACATCTTATGACTTCCTCTTGCTACTCTTACATAAAGGCCAGATGTGTGAAGTGACTGATCAATAGTTTTACCGTCAACAGATTTGCTCCTGATCTGTGGATCCCTGCAGCTCCTCCAGAGTCACAATGAGCCTTTTGTCTGCTTCACTGGTTAATCCTCTCCTTGCTGGGCCTGTCATCTTAGGTGGAAGGCCATGTTTAGTCAATTTTGGGCCATATTATTTCCATTTTTGGATGATGTAATGAACAATGTTCTATTTGATGTTTAAAACGTGCATATTGTTTCCTAACCTAAATCTGCTTTAAACGTGCTTTTAACTTTCTCCCTGACTAATCTTATGTGTTGCTTGGTCTCCATGGTGCTGTTTTCTCACTAATGCTCTCCAACAAATCTCTTAGGCCTTCACAGAACAGCTTGATTCATACTGAGATGAATTTTCCAGTAGTGTGGATTATTTACTAATTAGAATTAGAATCAGAATAAACTTTAATCGGCAACTTCGTGGGTACAATCTAAAAACATTTTACAGGGAAAGGGCAGTATATACCAGAGAGGTTTCTTTTTTACAATAATTTTTTAATTAGGAGACTTCTGAAGGCAAAAATGAGCCCTCAACAGCTCTGGGTCACACAGCAGTATAATGGAGTTATGCTGCTGTGTGACCCAGATCTGAGTGAGGTCCTCTCCAGTGGGTGGACACTTTTTCGAAAACTTGCACATCACATTTCCTGTCTCCCGTCTCGTCTCACCTGAGTAGGTATCTCTGCTCCCAGGACGTTCTGCTCTGTTTCCATGGAGATGCCCGAGGCGGTGGTTGCCAAGTGTGGACTCTGGTTGTCCGTCGCTGGACTTGACATTCCAGGCTGACTGGCCCCCGTTTTCACGTCCGATCCGTTCCCGAATGCTAAGATGGCATTTTCTGCAACACACCAGCAGCACAAATGGAGATTTAAAATGATTCTGTTCTTGAGGTGCTAAAACTTTCTATTATTTTCGTATGTATGATGGATATTTTCTTTCATGACATCTGACCGGTCACTTCTTAATTACATGCTGCCGGACTTGTAAGTGAAACAAAGTTCCTCTAATCGTCATGTGGCTACTCAGCCTCAGGTTTCCCTTTATTATCCAACTGCATCTCAATAAAATAAACTGTCGTAGGAAATTTTATTTGATTCAGTAATTCCATAAAAAAATGTAATAAACATAAAATGATAAAGAACTGATATGCTGTGGTTAATGAGTTTATTTCTGGTGTGCTGATGATTACGACTCCTAGCTGAAGATAACCCAAAGTTGCAGATAAGACCAAAAATTGGTACATATACCGAATATTTACGGCCATGTCATGGTATAAACACTCATGTAAAAGACTGTTGACTGGACAGTCATCCAGCAGAGAATCACGGGCATCCTCCATAAGGAGGTTCAGCCACCAAAAGGTCAGTGCTAAATGAGCTGACTGCTTACAGAGTGCTTCGTTGAAGTGTTTTGGTGGAAAGTTTGGTAGTTGGAAAAAGTATGGTGAAAGGTGCATAACAATGAGTTTCCATAGCGTTTTGGTCCTTTCTGACTCAGGAGAAAAGGTTTTCATTAGCTGTAAGCCAAAATCATCCAAATTAACAGAAATAAAAACTTTAAGAATATGTGTGTAATAAATCCAAATAACATGAGTTTTTCTTTTTGAATTGAAATACTAAAATAGATTCACTTTCAAATGATAATCAAAACATCGATTTTAACCAACGACAATATACAAGGACAGCTCAATCTATTCAGTTTTGAACATAACATGTTCCGTCTTTTCTGCTTACAGGATGTAAAATAAATTATATAATTTGCCGCTGAATTGAAAGCAGAAGCCTGAAGACAAATACTTCAGATTTTGCACAGGTTCACATTTAGTTTATATCTCTCAGGATCTCTGGTGTAGGAAAATTCCAACAAATATGGAACATCCTGTGTAGTATTCATGCGTTGCGAATATACTCCAAGACATTGTTCCTGAGCCAGAAAAATAGTGCTGTCCACAATATACAAAGCTTTCTGGCATTGCACCTGACAAAGGTGTTTGTGAGGAGAAATTCCCTAGATATTGAAATAAAAGACATTGGAAAATGCTTGGGATTTTGCCAACTGCAACAGTGCCTCAGTCCTGGGCAGATGGCCACCTTGGTTTTTGATGTGTGTGTGTGTACACACATCAAATATATACATACATACAGTATATATATATATATATATATATATATATATATATATATATATATATATACACACACACACAACAGCCTATGCAATGGTAAACGTGGATTGCAGAATAAGAACCTCTGGTCAAAAAATGAATAACTCATCTGCTGTCTGTGGGCTTGCTGGCTCACCTAAATAGCTGCGGGGCAGCATTAAAAGACACAAGCGAGAAATTTTCCAAACACAGTCAACTTGACTTTTTTTTTTACCTTCCTGCTGGTTTTTAAACGCTAAGTCGGCATCTAAAATCCCCCTCCCAGCAGTGCGCTGCTGTCAGTTGTGAAAATATCTACAAATATAGGTTTTAAAAAGGCAAAGGAGAGAGTGTTTACTGGGAACTACTTCTGAAATGTCTGTGGGGGAACAACAATGGGATGTTCTTTTAAAGGCACCGCCAACCTCCACTGAAAGGCAGCGCAGCATGAATTATTCTGCAGGAATCATATCAAATAGGAAAGATAAGAGGAGTAAAAGTGTCTGAATGATAAGGTGAGCGTATGATCATTTTTGTAAGACATCATATTGGGTCTTCGATTTGTATTGGAAGTTTCACAATAAACTGGAGCACTTCATCAGTTTCCACTCTCCGGAAAGAAGTATCCTACTTCTGGGTAAAGGGTTGCATTGTATTGAAACAACCTGGACAATGTAGTGGGAAAAGACCTGAAACGGTTTCCTTTGCCTGAAGCAGTCAAGCTGCATGGTGGCAAACCCCCTGCCTCAGTACAGAATACAACTGGAAATCACAAATAGCCAACGGAAAATTAGCCAATCGAAACAGTTGACCTATAGTGCTGGGAAAAAGTATTTGTCTCCAAATCTAAATCTAAATCTAATTTATGTTTTTTTTTTATCATACTAAGCTTTACTTATTTGGGGATATAAACAGTCCAAAACAACCTGACCCTATGTGAAGAAGTTTATGCCCCCTTGGTAAATCACTGCGTTTGGCCATTTTCTGGTTCAGCTTCAGAACGCAAACCTAAGTCCATAAAACGAAGAAATCACGTCTGACAACATGAAGTAGACTACAAGCTATTAAAAAGCAACACAACATGTACGAAAACAAAGACATTGAAGAACAGATGGGAAAACCAAGTTAACCAAGGCAACATCTATCAGTCATAATCCATTTCTCAGGCTTTGGGACTCCAGCAAACCATGGTAAGAGTCATTAAGGGGGAAAACATGGATGTTGACTTTTGGGCAAACAGTCTGCACACCGATGTGACAAAGGTAGAATGTTCCGGAAGCTGTTAATCCCTTTATATCTGGTGTAAAAGCACCAAAACATTTCAGCACAAAAACATAAAACTGATGGTCAAAAACTGATGGTGATAGCGCTTTGCTGCTTGAAGAACTGTACAACTTGCCATGATTGATGGAACCATGAGGCCTACCCTCCAGCAGACAACCCTGGTAGAGAATATCTGGGGGATCAATGAATGACCTTACACTCAACTAGCCTGGGTTTTGCTGAATTTGCTCATTAAAAAGAACTAAATGAAGGTATTGGAATGGTCTAATCTGATGGAGATGATTTGGCGTGACCTTAAAAATCCTGTGTGGCTGGAAGAAAACAAGTATACATAGAAGAATGGTCCAAAATTCCTGCATAGCATTGTAAAAGATACAGTCCTGCTTGATTAGTTACATAACCAACTATTAGGTTTAGGGGGCAATTACGTTTTCGTAATGGGAGCAGAACACGTTGGATAGCTTTTTTCCCCTCAAAACAAATAAAATTATCACTTGATAAGTTCTTCATGACATGGGTTATCTGTGTCTAATATAACTTTTTTGTGATGTAAAAAAAAATCAGTCTGGCAATAAAGTAAAAGAGAAAAAATCCATCAGAGGGCAGATCTTTTTTCACAGCCCTGTAACGGACATCTGCAGTCACATTAATATGTTTTTGTTATTTGTACTCTGAAATTTCCCAAGCTAAAATGAAAAATCGGTTACTTTCATGTTTTTTTCTGTTCTTTCATTTACTCAGTGAAAAGCAAGGACAGACTTTGTCAGAACCTGCAAGCCCAGTAAATGCTTTCTCTAGCAAAAATACAGTATAAGCATCACACAGTATCATGAACACCACAGCACCACCATATCAATGTCTGCTGAAAATAGGAGAATGGGGTTAGAGCTGGGGGGGTAGGCTTGGCTCCATATGGGGTTGTGTCCCTGTCCTACAATGTAGGATTGAGAGGATTTTTTCTTTTGGATGGGGGAGGATGGAGGGAGGGGGGTGGAGGGAACCATCAGTCATATCTCGATTGAAATGTGGCCAGCTCCATCAACATCAACAGCTGACGAGCCAAGTGACCAAGCTGATTGAGTCAGTCTGAGCTATTAGACAGGAATGGCTAAGTCCTGACCTGCTGTGAACAACCACTCTGATGTGTTTCCAGCAGTGTTCCTCCCTTTGAAACCAGAATCAATCATTTACAACTGCAGGTGGGCACACATCATGGACGCCTGAAAGTAAGAGAGTGATGTGTTTATGCTTTTGACCAAAGCAATGTCCCTGAATCCAGCTGGACATACGACATGACTGGTAGCTAACATCCAGACAAAGAAAGCAGTGGCTATGCTGTAATGCCTGTATCATGATGCTGTGGTGCACGTTTTCAAAGTTGTTCAAACTACTAGTAGTAATGAAGACTGCTACCTTCCATTAGCCGGCGCAGTATTCGGTTTCAGTCTTCTTTGGGCTGCAGTCAGAAACTGACTGCAGCCCAAAGAAGATACATTCGGACCAATTCTAACCTGCATAACAGGGTTAAATAAAATAGGTGCAATAAGGCAATACTTTTCTTTAGAACAATGAGCTCATGGACTGACTTTCACTGATTTTTTTATTTGAGAAGAAGAACCCATGACTGGACTGTTTACTGAACCTTACACACATGTTTTTGGACTCTGGGAAGAAGCCGGATAATCTTGAGAAAACCCATGCATGCATGGGCAGAACTTCTAAACTCCATGCAGAAAGCCGGGATTTGGACCCAGGACTGTCTTAAAAACAGCACAGTGGTTGGGAAAAAATAACATACAGTGTCTTTTCTAACACCCAAAGACAATTTAGAGAATGAAAAATAAATAAAGCCGCATAACGTCTAGTAAGACTTATTCACAATCAGTGACAACAAATTCATACTCAAAGCAAAGCAATATAAAAATGCTCACCTATACAGACTGTATGGCTAGTTCTTTGGTCAAAGTGGGAATGATGAACATGTGCTAATATTATACATAGCAAACATGTTCTTCAGTTTGAACAAAAGTCAGTGACACAGCCTACAGATATCACTATTATTAAATAGCTCAAATTTACCATCTAACCATTTCCTCATTCTGTGGTGAAGTCTGATCTGAAAATTATATCTTTATTTGCCATTATCATCCAACTGAGCACCATTTAAGCTTGAGTAGAAACAAGCTGTTGTACAGTTCAAAATACAGTTCATATTCTTTCAATGTGTTGAAAGAATATGAGGCTCCTTCTAGCCTTTAGTCCATCCAACTGTTTTTGATAAAAGCGACCCAAATTCTGTCCCAACAGAATGAACCCAGCATTTGGGTTGAATAAACAATCAAGCAGATTGTACAGTATATCACTGTAGTGCAGCAAGTGAGTCATTACATCCAATCAGCAAACAATGGTCATGTAAAAGAAATGGTGATTTGAAGGCCGACAACAATGGTCATGCAATTTTCCGCCGCCACTACCTACAGTAATTCTGAAACCAGGATGTACCTTTCTGCTAGTGACTAAAAGCAGGCAAACAAAAAAACTTTCCTGAAATTACAGTTGTGTAAACTTAGGTAATAAATGGTAGGGGGTCTAGCTAGAAAGTAATGCAAATGACGGAGGCGGGATCTTTTTTATTCTGCGTGAAAACGGTCCTTTTGAACCTAAAAAAGACCCACATTTGCAGCACTGCAGTTCAATAAAACACAGAGATGCTCCAAAAGGATGTTCAGAGAATGAGGTTCAAGGCCTTGCTGTTAGATTTTAACTACACATACAATAAATTTAGTTTAGTTTAACATATGTACTTAAGGTATTTTGCAAATGTATCCATACCCCTTCAGTATATTTTATTAGGATTTTATGTGATACACAAAGTACTGCATAAAGTGGAAGGAGATGTAAACAGGGTTTTGATGCAGATATATATAGTTATATTTTTATATATGATATATTTTTGCCCATTTTTTTTTTGCAAAATAGCTCAGACGGGTTTGGGGGAACACCTGTGAACAGAAATTCTTCCGTTTCTTATTTGGATTTAGATTTGGACAATGACAGAGCCATTCATCATGCATGAATCGTTCCATTGTAGCTCTGGATGTATGTTTAGGATTGTTGCTGGAAGGCAAATCTCTGCCACGATCTAAAGTACTTTGCAGCCTCCAAAAGGTTTTCCTCAAGGATTGCTCTGTACTTGTATCTATATTCTGATCAACACTGACAGGCTTTTCTGTCCCCGTGGAAGAAAAGCCTCCAACCAGCTTGATGCTGCCACCATGGTGTGTTCAGGGTGATGTGTACTGATAGTTTTCCTTCATGCAGCAAAGAACAAAACGTTCCCCTTTAGTTTCATCTAACCAGAGCACCTTCCTTCTGGCTGTATCCTCTGCAGGCTTGTCACAAACTCTGAAGGGGACACATCATGCAAATCTCACTTAAATACATTTTGTTTTGTACTTGGAGTCTGGAGGAGTGCAGAAAAGTTGAATGCAGTCAGCCCAGGAGCTGTGTGGATATCCTTATATTCTGTTTGGGTCATTATGATGGCCAAACCCATGGCCACACCTTAAAAGCCAGTACCACACATGCACCTTCACTTTTTTATTTACTAATCAGAACACGAAAACTTTAGTTTGTGTGTGGGGTGATCAGGCTTTTGCAGTTGCTGCCCCGAGACTCTGGAACAAGTTACCCCCAGATATTCGCACTGTTACAGATATCGCTCTTTTTAGGTCCAAACTCGAGACATATCTGTTCAGGCTGGCTTTTAAAGGCATACTATGCAACATTTTTCAGTTAATTAATGTGTTCCATACCGTTTTGGATGATTAAATGAGTCATTTCAGGTTGAACAAAGGTTTTCTTGGCCGCCCTGGTGGTCTGTGGGGGAAATACCGCACTTGCAACTGCAGGAGCCCTCGGCCCGCGCCCACAGGCTCAGAATCTCGTGCAAGATCGCGAGAGTCGGTCTTGCTTTACGGTGAGAACATGTTTGTTGCTAGCGCAGTGGCGATATCTGTGCAGTTATCATGGCGGAACCGGCGATAAAACAGCGAAAGCCCATGTCGGAGCAGGCAAGAAAGAGGAAAAGGGCTCTGGACAGAAAGAGGAGTCGTACACGGGTGAACATCGGGCAAGCTTTTTCCGAATGGCGAGAGCTAAAAGAAAGAGAAGGCTCCAAGGATGACGCGGACCTCGCGTTTCTGCTGATGCGACTGTAAGTAACATTGTAGGGTTTCCCTCACGCTACTGCCTCGCAAACATTCCAAAAAAAAAAAAAAACTAACTCGATATGCGCGCAAAGCTTGTCTCCCCCGCTCCGCCGGTCGCGCAAAGCTTGTCTCTTCCGCCCGGCCGCCCGGCCGTCCGCCCGCTCCGCTCCGCGGGTCATCGGCGTAAAGCTTGTCTCTCCCCCCCCTGGTTTCTCTCTCTCTCTGTGCATGTTCATACTTTCACTGTGTTAGTCATTGTTTGTACTGCCGTTTTTTCGACTTTTGTATTTGTTGCGTTCGCCTCTCTGCTAAGCTAAAAACAACCGCGCCTGGCTTGACGGAGAAACCAGTAGAACAGCTGAGCATATTTACGACAGTGCACTTTTACTTTCGCCCTCTGGGGGGAGCCTCGCTGCAAAATCAATCCCGGTTGCATAGTATACCTTTAACACGTAGCTGTGGTGTGACAGTTTCATTCTTTTGTTTTTTTGTAACCTTTTTGATTTTATTGTTTTCTATGTTTTCTCTTTCTATTGTATGTCGTGAATTTACTCATTTTTTTTTTTTTTGAAACTTTATTTTTATTTAGTTTTAACAAGTAGATATACAAATACAGAACACTGCAAAACAAGAGGGCTGGGGCAGGTGACATTCACCAATACCGATATAAAATATTACATTTCCATAACTATTACAAAGTATTAAGTCCAGAATCAGGAACCAAAGAACCAAAAATATGTGATCAGGTAAGAAACCCCATTTTCTCGCTCAGGTGGTGCAGAGTCCCACAAATCACTGTTCATCGCCTCTGACAATAAAGCATTCCCAACGTTTCCAGAGTTTTTCTCCTTTCTCCTTTTTAAGTCGTATTGCAAATGTCAACATCTCCATGTCGTGAATCATATTTATAATATTCACCAGGAGTTTCAAAGAGGGGGGGCCTGGTTGAAGCCAACACTTAGTGACCGCTTTCTTGCTGGCGACCATAATTATATTCAGCAGGTATGTATCCCCTTTGCTAAGTCCCTCAGGGAGCATTCCAAGATACAGAACAGTGAATGACAAGTCCAGATTTATACCCAAAACTTTATATATTAGGCGATGTACATCCTTCCAAAAAGTCTGTAACTCCGTACAGTCCCAAAAAACATGGTAGTGGCCTACCGCAGTCACACCGCACCCCCTCCAGCACGGAAGCTGTAACCCGCCCATCTGAGATCTCTGCTTCGGCGTGATGAAAAATCGGGTTAGATTCTTCCACGTGAAATCGCGCCATATCAGAGAATTTGTGGTCGACAGGGAGCCCCTCCAAATTTGCATCCATGCCTCTGACGTAATTATCATGAATTTACTCATTTTGTTAAGCACTTTGGACACCTGCTGGTTGTTGTAAAGTGCTATATAAATAAAATTTGACTGATTGATTGATAAAACTTTATTCTTAGTCTAAGTACATGTGTTCTATTTGTAAGCGCGCACAATTAGTTCACTTGTGTATTTATAGCCCCTTATCTATATTTTCTTTGTGTTTTTGTCACTAATCTTTGTCTCTTACCTTCCATGGTGCCTGGAAGTTTGGTCAGACAAAAGATGGCAGCCAGGGCTCAGATCTCCTAAATACCGGGAGGGGAAACTGAACTGTTCCACCTGCTGTTGCTGAAAGGGGGAATTTGTATTTTTTTTCATTGCATTTCACTTAGGGTTTGTATTTAGAGGTTGGTGTGTTTTCAATGTTCTTAGATTAGTTTATTGCCAAACTTAACTGTACTGTTTTGTTTTGTAATTTGTGATTGTTTGATTGGTTTTAATTACCCCTATTGTGTTATTGGTCTGATCAGCCAGTGTATATATACGCTTGTGTGCCATTTCTTTGAGAGGTCAGTTATGTTTGGTTGTGCAGTCAGTTAGTTTGGGCACAGTTTTGCTTGAGTTAAGTTTTGTCTTCTTTTTTTACCTCTTTTATCACTCTGGAACCCACATTTTTTGTAAGTTTGGCTTTTTGGGTTAAAAATTAAAAAAAAAAAACTCTTGAATTAATCCCTGTGACTCCTCATGCACCTTGCCTTGGTCCCTCACAGTCATATTTTTCAAGTTGTTCAGTTTTCTCTGTTCTCTATTACTTTTTTTTTTAACAATTACATCACAGATTTGCTGCTAAACAAGGACTTCTGGCTTACCAATGCCGTGAATCCCACAGACATGTTCCCCAGACTTTAAATTAATTAAAATCCTTGCAACATCTTTTGATTTTAGTTGCCTGTATAGCTAAGAAGTACAATCAGGTGACTGTTTAAACAGATCATTTACAGTAAGGAAATGAAAACTTTGAGGAATATTAGATCATGTGAATTTGGCACCATGGTAATTTACAGAGAAGTGTGTGGTTTTGTACGCCCCAAAGGAAATTCATTACATCAAGTTTTTGGATCTACTACAACCAAAATGACCAATGATCATGTGATGCATTAATATTCCTTAAGCATTCATTTTTATCAGCTTAATGGGCTATTCCGCTGCAATTACATTTGCATGAAAGTCACTTCAATTAAAATGTGCTCAAATAAAGACATGCACGACGGAACCATCAATTAATATCCTCGGCTTATTCTGTAACATGGATGTGGCGCTTGGAGATAAAAATGGCTCCACAATCCCATCTGTTTCCGTCAAATAGCGTTCCGATTTCAGGAGGGGCATGCTGATTATTAGGGAGAGGATTCCTAAGCCTTTAGTGGAGTATCGGGTGTGACATACAAACATTGATTTCTCACAGGATCAAAACAAATTGATCCATTCTCCCGAGGTAGTTTGCCTTTGCAAACAAGATTCTGCAGAAATCAATGCAGAGACTTCTCTCGTCTCTCTTCACTGATGCAATTCTGCGTAGGAACTGCAGAATAAAGATGGAGAATTGGATGGGTGACCTGCAGGCTTCCAGTGCCAGCCCAGCAGTTTTCATGCTGTTAAAAGCTAGAGGACAGTAGAGTAAAAATTCAAAAAAAGAGTTCTACTCCCTGAGACAACATTTAGGACAACACTTTTTTTGTCGTTGCCCTGAAGCCCACAGCATCAATTTCTTCTACAAAGAAGACACAAAGTGCTGATCCACCTGACCCCCTAACCCTAACGCTGTGATCCATATTTCCAGTGTGTGATGGTCAATCCCAGATGCCTCAGAACTAAGAGAACCCCCTGGCCAACATGTTGTCTGATAGTTTAAAGCAGCACTAGTCAATGTGCAGTGTTATGCAAAAGCATCCACGCCCCTTACAGACACAAAAACACAGCGCAAGACCCTGAACACGGCGCTTCCACCATGAAACACCGCGGCAGCGCCATACGATGGGGACACTTTTCTTCAGGAGGGACAACAAAGGTGGATGTTACCACAGGCAATGCAGGAGGAAATCCTGATGGAGGCCGCAAGTGACTTAAGACTGGGCTCCTTCCACTAGGACAGCAACCCTAAAAATACAGCAAGAGCTACCATAGAATAGCTTACACAAAAGCAGCTTCATGTGTTAGAATGGACCAGTCAAAGTCCAGACTTAAATCTCATCCAAACTGACTGACCTTCAGCTGTTTTTCAAAGAATAAAAGGCAAAACCTTTGGTTTAAATATGCACAGAGCTAGAAGAGACAAACCTCGAACACTCACAAGTGGGAAGTATTGAGTCTGGGAGATTGAATAGAAATATGTGGAGCACTTTTAAGATTTTTCTTTGTTTAAAAAAAAGCATATAGTATTTTTCTTCCACATCAGCTGTGTCCTGTTCTTTGTGGGTCTATCACAATAAAACACATTAAACTTTGTGGCTGTAATGTGACATAATGTGAAAAATATAGTCAGCAAGACACCGAGGAAGACAGAAATTCAAGTGATGGTGTACATGTGTAGGTATCTTGCAGACACATCTGTGTATCAGCATACTAATGGTGTTGTGGGTCAACAGTGTTGGTGGGACAGGTGGGAAAGTACGCTGGAGCGCTATAAGTGTGCAGTTACCCTTCAGTAGCACGCAGCAATCTCCTGGCAGACACAAGGATGAGAGGTACAACTCCAGCTGTTCACCACCCGCTAGCATGCTGAGACGAAGTGCCAATTGATATCTTCAGTGGTAAGCTGTTGTGACAGCTCCTTTGTAAATCAATGGACACTGCTGTTAAGCACCTCCACTCATATCTCTTTGACTTTAAAGTTTTTTCCCCAAGGGTTTTTTTTCATATACTGACTTCACAGTTTAGCCAGCGGCAGCAGAGCACATCCCGTGCATACCATCCTGTCCCTAACCTGATGAATCCCTGGGTGCTCTCACTTTTTCCTATCATACTCTCCAATTTGACTTGCAGAGAAAATTTCAAATAATTGCAGGAATAAATTAGCTTCACCTCCATCTGTCCTCGTCTCTCTTTTTTTTTTTTTGTCCCTGACACACTGAGTTCTCAGAAAATGAAGAAGTCCAGAGTCATTGTTCTGCATGTTGATTTGCCTGTTATCGCTGTGATGAGGAGGTAAAGCAGGGTGACAGATGCTTTTTAAGACCTGAGTGCACTCACTCCGGAGCGCGACATTTTTCTCAGCAGTTTTCCTCCCCTCTGTCTGGAAACAACTGTATTCTACCCTGCTGCTGTTCTTTCTTTTCGCCTCATTAGTTCGGAGGCAGGAAACCAAATTACGCTCAATTACAAAGTCATCAAAGGCCATCTGAAGTCCTGTCTCAGCAAGCTGGCCCATGCACGAGGGAAGGTGCTTTAAAAACAAAGCTATATTCAGTCAAGATTCAGCCGTAAACGGAACTACAAGGGGTCCGTGCATCAAAAAAGGTATTGTAAGAAAAAAAGAACGCTGGAGACTTTTAGCTGGTATGGATTTGACTTTTTTAATGACTGCTGGAGATTATAGAAGTGAAGGTTTGGGCAAAAGGAAAACACTGACCTGGTCACGCACGGCAAATTTGGACTCATATGTTTACATACGAAGCTAGAATTTCTAATATTTCAGTGATCGTTCAGTGAATATGATCATATGATACAACAACCTTTCTTTTAATAATGTCAAGTGGTTAGGTAAAGCCATTTATTATCAATAAATTGTTTGCTATTTTAAAATCATAACATGGCAACAGAAACTACCTGAATTACACTGATCAAACATTTACATAACCTGGACGATATGGTCCAATAACATGCACTCAGGTTGACTCAGAAGGCTTTAAATGGCCAGTAAAGGGAACCGTCCTTCCCTGTGATCTGTTTGCTTGTAATTAGTGTGCATGTATAAAAGGTCAGCGGGTCTCTGGCATCTTCACAGAGCTCTTCACCGGTGTTGCTGGATTCCTCCAGCAACCTTAAAGGCGAAAGAATCAAAAGAACGGCATGAGGACAGAGTTGAACTTTATAAGAAATAAAGTACTGAGAAGATATCCAAGGATTGAACGTGCCAATCACTGATGTGATTAGACACAAACAGAATTTTCTCTGTAAAAACCAGGACAATTTTTTTCTGGATCCAAAAATATATAATCTGGAAATAAAAGCGATGTGGGCTGTTTCAAGATGCACAATGAGCAGGCAGTTAAATAAAAACGTGGAGCATGGTGGGGTCAGTGAAAGAAACTAGGCTAATCAGGACAGGAAAAAAAACTTTGAAACAGCTGGATGATAATTATTTGTAAGGATGAGACTATGCATTTCTTCCTCCAAGGTTGGTCAATTTAATTTTTATAATTTATTTATTTTACTACCAGGAAGTCCAGAAAATTCTGTTTAAAGCCTTCATCACATAAAATTTGAAATCATGTTTCTCAAATTGTATATTATCTGTATGGGTTCCCTGTTACATCCTGAATATAATTTAAAAGTCTCCTTCTCTCATATAAAGCCCTTAATAATCAAGCTCCATCATGTATCAGAGCTCTGATTACCCCGTATGTTCCTAACAGAGCACTTCGCTCTCAGACTGCAGGTCTGCTGGTGGTTCCTAGAGTCTCTAAAAGTAGAATGGGAGGCAGATCCTTTAGCTATCAGGCTCCTCTCCTGTGGAACCAACTCCCAGTATTAGTCTGTAAGACAGACACCCTGTCTACTTTAGGCCTTAAAGCTTTCCTTTTTGATGAAGCTTCTAGTTAGAGTTGCTTAGGTTACCCTGAGCTATCTTTGTAGTTGCTGCTATAGGCTTAGGCTGCTGGAGGACATAATGACCACTTCCCTCATTCTGCTACATTCTCCTACTGCTCTCGCACGTATGCAAGTATTGCTGCTACTAACTTTATGTTCTACTTTTTTTCTCTTTATTAAATTACATCAGATGCAGCTTTCTGCTTAGCTGTGACACCTTCCCAGAGGTGGGCAAAGGCTGAGCTGTTGCTGCCAATAACGTCAGGTTCTCCCTCTATAAACGTTACACATGACTTGACCTTTCTGTGGCTAACCCAGTGTCTCTGCGAGACAAAGGGCTACTCCTGCCACTAACTATGTGTACTGTGGTATTTTTATCTCACAAATTTCATTCTGGCCCAGAGCTTATATATTTAGCTGTGGTTGTCAACTATGAAATTACTGTAAGTGCTAGAGCTGACATCAACTCATTACGTTTTCTTGAAAAGCAAAGTACTCCCAGATCAGGGCTTCTGTTTTCTATTTTGAGTGTCTGCTCTGCCTTCTTAAACCCCCATTTGGTTGCAGCTGATGGCCGCTCACACTGAGCCAGGTTCTGCTGGAGGTTTCCTGCTGTTAAAGGGGTGTTTTCCTTTCCACGGTCGCCACTTATCTACTGGCTAATAACTATTACATATCGCTGCAAAGATAATGACTCAATGAAATTAACTGTTCTTTTTCACCAGGTGGAGGGATTGTTGAAAGAACAGTGACTTTATGAAATTGGTTGGATTTCTTTAGATTAAAAACCTTTTACCTAATGCACTGGACTTGAATGCATTGTTTTAAAACTGGGATCAAATTGGTAATTGACTTTAAATCTTTGATTCGACTGAATTAAGGATATGTTTCTGTATGCAAACCAGTTTGCTTTGTTTTGTAAAATGCTTTAACATGATATTTTTTGTGAATTGCACTACATAAATAACATCATTTGAATTGAATTGAAAATGTAACTTTAAAGGCTCTCTTTATGGAGGATAAGACAAGGCCTAGGATGGAACAGAAAGGTTGACGCTGATGCTTTGATGATGTTTGAGTTGCAGCAGTACAGAGAAGTCGGGTAAAATTGATAAAAAAAAAAATTGCCCACATCAGTTTGGAGGTTCTACATGAGTCTCACTCAGACTTACCAAAAAATAGTGATCTGAAACCCAATCTCAATCTGTCCATAGCTACAGCAAAAAAACAAACAAGAAGGAAGGTTCTGGTGAAGCCCAGTCTCCTGACCTCAGCCCAAGAATTTACACAAATGTACGGCTTAATTTTACACAACTAACCATGGGGGAAAGATCGTTTTTTGTATTATTATTCGCATATTTAGCAAAACGTCCTAAAAAGCAGAAATACTGGTAGGGTATGTAAACTTGTGAACTCAACTGTAGGTTCTCAGTTATTGCTCTGAATTCAATATTTTGCCAAATCCTAATTTTTCTCCCCCAAATAGCAGAGAGCTCTGTCTGCAGCAGAGACTTCCGTTTGAGATGAGAGCTCGACATGCATCACCGCTTTATAAATCACCATTCCCATTAGAAACTTGTTCATCCTTATTATCTTGTATATGCCGCTTCGCTTCCACCATTTACTCGGATGGAGAAGGGCTTTTTATTTTCATATAACACAGGAAAATGAGGCCAGTTAGATTTTTTTCCCCGTCTTTTTTTCTTGAGTCTCTGCGGAGCTAAGGAGCTTACAGTAAATAGCATTCAAGAGCAGCCAGAAAGAGTCCTGATGCACACGTGTTGTCCAACCCAAGACATCCATCAAGTTAGTGAAAACTGTCGGAATAATCTGTGAAGTTTTGCTCACTGCAGAGCCCCATGGACGGGGAACTCAGAGTTCAACTTTCTGCAAGTATGCATTTTGTTATTTGGTGATTAAAATGACATGTATCAAAAGTATCTTTTTTAATTATATTGATTGTCACATTTCAGCACCTGTAACTCTGAATCTTTCAGGATTGTCTATATATAATCGTCTTTTTGCTGTCCCAACTTGATACAACGAATATCCAAGGAGGACTGAAACGCGGTCGGTAAAATATCATGAAGAGCACGTTGGCAGTCTTCAGTCCATTCACACACTGCAAGTCTTTTCAGCCCTGTGCTGTTCATCTGCTGATGCGTGCATAACTACCTGCCTTCATAAAAGAAGCTATTCACAGAACAGAAAAAACCCCATTATTTATCAATCATTTTTTATGGCTGTACAGCATGTCACATAGAAAAGTTAAGGATTTCACAGAGCTTTCAACCATTTATACAGACCAATGTCAGAACTACTCCTTTTAGCTGTATCTGTCTAATTGTGGGATGTTTTCCTGAAATGGTACAGTTAAATGCTAAAGGTTAGGCTTAAACTTTATGACTTTGCAAACACACACACACACACACACACACACACACACACACACACACACACACACACACACACACACATACATATATATATATATATAATTAACTTGGGTGTTTGAAGATTCTTCAATTTGCAAACACTGCTGATATTTATGCACAAAAATGCTTTTAACATTGTTTTTCTGAATTAGTATAATTTTATGTTAAGAACCCAACCTGGGGTCCCACTTCCAACTTATGAAACTTGCTTTTAGCCAGACTCTTGTATACTTGACCAGTAAACATTTTTTTTTCAACAGACAGGAATATGATGATTTCCATCCATCCATCCATCCATCCATCCATCCATCCATCCATCCATCCATCCATCCATCCATCCATCCATCCATCCATCCATCCATCCATCCATCCATCCATCCATCCATCCATCCATCCATCCATCCATCTATCCATCCATCCATTCATTTCTTAACAAGTCTATCACTTGTGGGGTCGCGAGGGGTGCTGGTGCCTATCTCCAGCTGTCAATGGGTGAGAGGCGGAGTACACCCTGGACATGTTTCATATAAAGTTGTTCAAACTGACAGATCACCGGCTATTACCATCTAATATAGAACAGATTACTAGATCAATGTTTGCTTCTGTGCTTGTTTGTCTCTCTTGTTGTGTCTCTGCTCTGTCTTCTGTAACCCCCAGTCGGTCGAGGCAGATGACCGTTCGCACTGAGCCTGGTTCTGCTGCAGGTTTTTCCTCACTGTTAAAGGGGAGTTTTTCTTTCCACTGTCGCTTCATGCTTGCTCAGTATGAGGGATTGCTGCAAAGCCATCAACAATGCAGACGACTCTCCCTGTAGCTCTACGCTACTCCAGGATTGAATGCTGCTTGTCAAGACTTTGATGCAATCAAGTGGGTTCCCTTATATAGGAAATGTTTGACCAATCTGTATAATCTTACCCAATTGCCATGTCATCTCAAGTGCCTTGGGATTTTGAATACGAAGCTACCAGGGAGATGGAAAAAAATCGAAAACTTTAGAGAAGATTCACGGATGGATTTGCAGAGGGTTGGTTAGCATGAGGTGAGTTGAAAGCAGGGTGAAGGGTTAGCCCTGCCAGACCTTTTAGGGAGCAGAAATAAGAAGAGGAAGTAGCCTAATAAGCCTAATGGCAAACCACAAACAGAGCTTTGCGTTAATGCATTTAACAGAAAACAAAACCCTTACTATAATGAACATTTGTTACTTCCCTAAGTGTTACAGATATGAGCATTTGCATGCTGCAGTAAGCATACTTTTAAAGAGTTTACTTTCAAAGACCAAACACGGCGTTCTTTTTAAAGCCTTGGATAACCTTAACTCAGCGCATAAATGATTTCTGACTTCAGCACCATTTTATAACTGCTATGCTGGTGCGAGGAGTCAGTATTCATTTGAAACATTACGTCTCTATGGGGGGAAGAAAAGGACCACCAGTCTTTGACACTATTGGTATATTTTTGATGCTGCGGTGTCTTATAAAATCACAGTCTAGTTAGGTAACATCTGAAGAGCGGTTTTACCCTAGATGGACCTAAATAATGACAGCTTTATACAGACATAAGCTGCGAATTGCATTTTGTCACCACATGATGTCTGTTACAGTTTGCATCGTCTCTGGAGTCACTGGATCATCAATAATGCTGTTACTCACAGCAACAGCCTTGTAAGAACTTGTCCTCTATTGTTAGACGAAATAATAACCCAAAACAAACTTCCCTGCATGTGAAACCAGCAGCCACAATTTGTACTACTTAGTCACCAGTGTCATTCTTCTGTCACTAGTGCATCATTCATTCGGAGGGATGATCCCCCAACACTAAAGCACTCTTGTTGCCTCTGGCTTATGAATAAAAGCTGCGACACAAAGTCAAAGGCTGCAGAGAATCGGTAGATATTGCCTTTGTGACGTAAGCTGTAGTTTGTCTGCGATAACAGCTTAATTCTGAAAATGCCTCCATTATAATCACATAGTCTACCTGAAGAAATAAATAAAAGCAAAACGTGTTTAATAACACAGTTCTTTGTGCAACTAAATATAAGGGTGCCATTTAGAAAGGGGTTTTAAGTAAAAAGTAACCAACATATCTGCAGACATATGCAGCACAAGTGGGCATCTATAGGGTTTTTCAAAACAAATAATCAATTTGTGTCGCATCCCCGTTCCTTTAAGCAACATTCTGATTTCTCATAAACTTTATTTCTTGCAATGGTTGCCGCTTATTCAAGAGCATACATTTCAAAATTCTCATTAAACACAAGATTTAAGCAACTTGATAGTCTTATTCTCGTCTTTATGATCAGCCCTCTAAAGTGCCTTGCAAAGATATTCTAACCTCTTAAACGTTTTATCAGTTTGTCACTTTGCACTCACAAACGTTAATGTATTTTATCTGGATTATATGGGAGAAGGCAACGAGAGCATGACGACACACAACGGTAGCAGCATCATGCTGTGGGGTTGGTGGGGGCAGAAAGTCTGACCAGAGTTGACGGGAAGATGAATGGAGCAACAGAGAGAACAATTCTGGAAGAAATTCTGTTAGAGCCTGCAACAAACTTGAGAACTGGGCAGGGTTTCACTGTCTAGAACAAGAACCCAAACTAAAAAGACTGAACTACATGGTCAAAGCGTATTCATATGTTACCTAACTGAGCTTGAGTTGTTCTGCAAATAAGAAGGGGCAAAACCTCCAGTCTCTAGATTTGTAGAGGACTTGCAGCTATACCTGCACTAAAAGATGGTTCTACAAATTTAGGTTTGCTCAAAGCAAATGCTCACTATGGTTTTCAGTTTTTAATTTGCTTTACATGCAGGTATGTATGTCTGTCATTTGGGTGAGGACATCCTTTGTGTCGTGCAGTTCACAGGCCTCCTGTGGCTTCTGCAGTTAAGCGGGTACAAGCCATAAAGCTGGGTGAGGAGCTGTTGTTTTGCCTTTCGGTAGCGTGTGGGCTGCATGATTCTGGTGGTACCGACTGGTCTGAAACCTGAACTCTTGTTAATGGGAGGATTTTTTTTTATTGCTCAGGTTTACTTAATCCAAAGGGTTGTCAAGCTCCATGCCCATAAGGCCAGTGTCCTGCAAGTTTTAAATGTTTCCTCGCTCCAGCACAACTGTTTCAAATAGCTGAATTACTTCCTCAGCATGTCATCAGGCTCTGCTGAGGACAGCTGCACGCCATTCATTTGATTCAGATTTGCTGAATCAGGGCAACATCTCAAAACGTTTCCAAGCACCGGCACTTTAGGATTGAGTTGGGACACCCATGTCTTTAAGGTAGGTAACTGTCTTCCCAGTCCTTTTTTAAAGAGGGGTGTGGTTTGGCTTAGTTATCTCAGGTTGCTTGAACTAAGTTGCTTTTGGTTTTTGCTTTGAAATATTTAGTTAATTCAAAAACAGTTAAATATAATGTAAAACTTTATTTATACTTTGATTTAGTTATAATATCATAAATCAAGTTTTTTAAGTTATTTTTTAGGCTGTTGGCTTTCCCTCTCCTGGACATGATTCATCATTTCATGGACCACTGGCCAACTCCATTCCTCAAGAGTCCTTCCTGTTTTATGTGCGTCCCTGCACCAAGTCCTCAGTCAGTGGGGAGAAATAGAAAACCATGCATCCTTTTGCTTCCACTTTAAAATGACACAGTTTTGTATGAAGGAAAGAAGCAAATTACCTCTGAATTTGGAGTTTGTAACATAACACTAATATTTTGAATAAATACTTGTTTAAAGCCCTCCAGCCACGAATTGATCCACCTTTAGATCACATAGATGCATCTTGCTATGGGTAATGTGCTCCCAAAAAAATTATAGTATTCTTCTCAATCATTTCATCCTCATCCATATACGGCAAAATTCTCAGTATTAGTTCTGACAAAAAGTGAGGACCTTGAAGAGGGGTGTCCTTTCTTCACATCCATTTCCCTCCTGCCCTGTCTTCCTCATTAGCTCACCTGACATCATTCTATGATTATATTTCCCAGTATAATCTTAGGGTTCCATTATACATTTCACAGCCAGTTCTCTGTGTTCTTGTCATGATGACAAGAACACAGAGATTTTGCTAAAATGTTCAGGTTTGTTCCCCAACTTGCTGTGGTCATGAAGCTACCCATTAGAGCAAGCCTGAGTGAAAAAGAACTGTATTTTTACTATAGATTTTTTTTGAAACCTATGCTGCTGTCGGACATTTCATAATTAACCCATCACCTCTGTCATCATTTCCACCATCTTTGCACTTTGTGGATCAATATGTTATTGCTGTAATTATCTGTGGATCTTCATTTTTCCCCCTTCCCAGTAAACAAGATATTCCTGTCTTAGTGTATTTAAGTTTATTTTGTGGTCCTTCTCTCCCTTCTCACCCCTATTCAGTCAATTCAGTTGAATTGAATTATGTTTTGAATACATTTCATGCAATCAGACTGAACTTATTAATCTTTTCAGCAAAATGCCCTGTGATGACCTTTGTTTTGATTCAGCAAAATAAAAGCAAACAGAACAAAACGGAGTTGACGCTACTGAACAGATACTTAGGAAGGTGTCGGAACACACGGTGCCTCGAGTTAATGGAGTAGCAGAAAACTGATTAGATCTCCAATGCTAATTCCATTGCAGACTGAAAGCATCCACAAGTGTTAGAGCTGTACTAAGAACAGACAAACAAATCTTGTCTGAGGTGACAGGATACTCTTTCTTTCACATGGTTCATCTTTTCTGGAGAGCTGCCTTCATAGCATATTTAAGCTGCACGAGAGGAATCTGACTAAGTGGAGAGATTTCATTAAGACTGGTGATTGTAGATACAGAGTTCTAAAGCCTTGGACAATAGAAAAACCTAATTTTCCAGGAATTTCTGTACATGTTAAATTACAAAAACAGACTGCAATGTGTTTTACTGGTATTGTATGGTACAGAGCAACACCATTGGCCTTTGGAAAATACCTCAGGTGCAGCCAGATTGAAAGGAGAATGTTTGTGGACAACACTCTTCAATGATCACCACGGAATTTGAGTTAGATTTAGGTCTACACCTTTGACTGAGTCATTCTAACATGTAAACATGTGTTGATCTTAACCGCTCCATGGTACCTTTTGCTGTTGCAGGCTTTAACAGGTTTTCTTCTAGTATCGAACAGCTTTTTGGCTTCCATCTTTTAGCTTCAATTCTCACTCTTCCATAGAGGCGTGTTTTGCAAAGAGCATAAATAATGTTCTGTAAACAAATTCTCTCCCCTGAGCTGTTGGCAATGGGCAATTTGTGTCCTGGGTTTTATTTAGGGTTATCACAGTAAAGAGAGGTGAATGTAAACACAAGTCATACATATCAGATTTTGTTGGAATAAACAATGTTAATTTTTTCTTCCACTTCCCAGCTATGCACCATTTAAAGTTCTTCTATCTAAGAAAATCCTAATAAAATCATTGAAGTTTGTGGTTATAACGTGACAATTTGTGCAAAAAATAAAAAGTAAACACAAGGAAACATAGTTTAGGCTGACTCATGTTTGCCATAGTAGAACACTGTTCTATACAAAAGATCACTCTTCTTTTTAGACAGACCTACAGGGTCTCTTTATTGTCACAGTCGTTCTGGTTCCTCACTGAGGCGGTTATTGTTTGGCACAGGTTCTCCCTGCTACTCACTCAGACAAACGTTGTCATGGAAAAAAGCCAAGAAGTCATTGCATTGTTCCCTGTGATTGCCGCTTGCTGCACAGGAGCACCAGGGTCCCACGTTGGAGGTGGAGTTGTCAAGGTAGTTGGGAGTTATTGTGCTTCCTGTAGAGGAAGAAGAGAAGGGAAAATAAGGCAGATCTGGACTGTTACAGGTAGACTTGAGGGAATCCGATTCTTGTATTACCATGCAGTGCCTGAATCGGACCAACGGGATGCAATCTCAGAATGTTCTTAATGTTAATTTCTTTAAAGAGAAACGTTATTGAGGCTCTCTGAGAAACTGCTGTGCTCCTTACAGAGCAGTGATCTACATGTGAAAATGAAACAGGATGGGCAGTTTTGTGCAATGCCCAAAAAATGATGACGCAAGAGTTAAACGTCAATTTGGGCAGAACTCTGGTTGATTTAATCGTGTTATACTTAGCACGATTAAGACTTGTCGCTGATTATAATAATCAAATAAAGGCATTTAAACAGCAATTTCTATCATCATAGCACTGGCCTAATCAGGTTTGGAGGGAGATGTTTGTCTGCATGTAAATGTACTCATTTAGAAGGACAGTGAGAGGAATTTAAAAAGCGGGAAAGATGAAAGCAGAGTGAAACGAGAGAAAAGTCATTCACATGAATGTTGGATATCACGAAGAGGCAAGGAGAATGTTCTGGCAATTTGTTCTTAACATCTTCTGCACATGTCGTATAAAATAGGATCTTATAAAAAATTACAACTGGTGCATCAAGTCAGGCACACATATGTACATTAATTCTATAAGTTTTAATTCTTGGTCTCAATTTTTAGAGCTGGGCTGCACAGTGGAGCAGTGGGTAGTACCGTTGCCATGCGGCAAGAAGGTCCTGGGTTCAAGTCCTACTCTTGCCCTGGGTCTTTCTGCATGGACTTTGCATGTTCTCCCTGTGCATGCGTGGGTTCTCTCTGGGTACTCTGGCATCTTCCCACAGTCCAAAAACATGGCTGGTAGGTCAGGTGGCTTCTCTAAATTCTCCTTAGTGAATGGTTGTTTGTCTCTGTGTTACACTGTGATAGACTGGCAACCTGTCCAGGGTGTACCCCGCCTGTCGCCCATTGACAGCTGGAGACGGGCACCAGCAAGGGATAGGTGTGTTAGAAAATGGATGGGTGGAAATATTTAGAGCCATATTTAGCATACACATTCTCATGTGGTCAGGAAACTCGACTCGGTCGCTAGGCAGACCCTATGGTGAGCTCCGGCCCAAATTTCTTCATATCCTTGGCAGATTTAAAATAATTTTAATTCTGATGAAGGCACTTGTCTTCTAAAAATAAATAACACAAACACTTTTGAAAAAGAAAAACAATAAATCCAAGTTTTTATGCACTTTTTTAAATGCACATTTTAACAAAAAATAGCACGTTGAAAATTATTTACACCCTTCTAAGTGATCAATGTTGTGATGCTATTGGCATTACAAATGTCAAATACTTCTTGTGATTACTGATCAGATTTTTGTATGTTTACAATGCTATTTCTGACGAGTCATCTTTTGCCATGAACTTCAAGTCTTTGAGGTTGCGGAGGCTTTCCTGCCATCCCCAAATCCTGAGCTCCCTCCATGGATTCTGTATCAAATTAAAGTTGAGACTCTGGCTGGTACAGTCAAAAAATTACATTTACATCCAGTCAAAAGAAACATGTTGGTAAAAGGAAAATATTACTTTAAATCTGACAGGGATGTCATGGGTTTAACTTTAAGGGCCACAGGGCCAGTGAACTTAGGTTCCCCTGCTTGCCAGGAACCCCAGGTAGGAATTGAATTCACACAGAACATGTGTTACAAATGCACCAGCTGTGTGCATACTAAGAAAAACCTTGAGTTTGAAAGTTATATTGACAGAGTTGTGTTTACACATTCATTTTGTAATTTCTGCTGCTAGATCAGCAATTATTTAAACAGTATATGACATAATAAAGTTTACTTCTGCATATGCTTGTAAATTCAACATTAAACTTGACTGCTGTTGTCGAAAGCAGAATTTTAAAAATACAAAAAAACAAATAAAGTTCGGCCAACATTATAAACAGGAATTCAGTTGCAGTGTTGTGGACTTGGATTTAACTGTAGGTGGGCCCCAAATGATGTTCTGTTTAGGGGGTCATACAGCCTCTGTGGGGCACTAATGTGTAGAATATGTGGTAAAAAAATGGGCCCTATAAGGGATACATAGGGTTCCCACCCGGGGTTCCCTATTTGGGTTCTGTTTAGGTAAACCAGCTTGGTTCTAATACAAGAAGTCCATTGTGACCCCAGACCCACATACACGTGTTGGCTGGATTTAAATTACATGATCACAAAAGGGTATGATTCTTTTTACTGTCATCTCACAGTCTTTTTTCAACTTGATGATTACGTAAAGTTCAATTCTCTATATACAGTCTGTGATTGCTTCATATCACTGTTTGTCTAGGGGTCAAATAGTTACCAGAGGAATTACTCAGAAGGCAAAACCAAGCCCCTTGTTTAGTTTGCTGCTTCAAGCAGTCAGGATGCAGAGGTGAATGAGTGTTCAGTCTTCATTAGCACAGAGAGAGTGTATGCATAGTGTATCATGAGATTAAAAGACATTTTCATCAGGTCATTGCTGTGTCATTTGGATAACATTTATGTATATTTTGCAGCCATAGATGGCAAAGCCAGAGTGTTAATTACTTAAAGCCATTTATCTTTGAAAGCTACTGAAACATCATATACGTCATATACCCAATAGTTTGATGTGTGTGTCATTGAGCAGCCTAAAAATTAGGCTTTTACTGTGAATGCAAGATTATGGTTGATGTTTTTTTATTTTCCCCAAATATGCTCTGCACATTATGCTACATTGATTTAAAATGAAATACATATTTTGATTTATCTTCTACATCAATTTCCTGCTTTTCCCTCAAAGTTGCACATTTATTTATTATGTCTTTATTATTCAATCACAACACCAAAACTCTGTCTCGTGTAACCTTCTGCTGCCCAAAACTAGAGTCGTTAGGCATTGTATTGCTGTCCTGTAATTACTTTTTTAAAGTGAGTGGTTTTTAACAACCTTCTGTGCATTGTCTGATCGTTTGTTGAACTTCTATTTAAAGTACAATAGAAATGTTCTAAGCCTTTGTGCGCCCCACCTCATCATCATGTTGGGGATAATTCTCTTAAAACAGCAGTCAGTAGTTGTAATTGCATTACTTATAATAGCAGTGGCTGGGCACATTAATCAGCACACCATCGATCACTGAGACACGCTTCTCATCACAATCCTTGATTTATTCTTTTGAGCTGTGTTCAGAGAGCTTGCCGACTCAGAGTCTTTCTTGCTGAAAAAATGCCTTTTTTTTATCCAGATCTATCACAGAGTGAAGTTAGTGAGCTAGGTGTAGGACAGAAAGACTAAGTCCTTACCTATCAAGCCGGTGTATGCAAGAAGACATGATCCATGGTTCTCCCTCTTGCAGCCACTGGCGCTGTGCTCAGACGCTTCACAGTCGTACTGGAACTGTGCCCAGCGAGACCTGTGGGAGCAATAACATGCCATCGATCATTTACTGGTGCTTGGCTGCTGCAAGCATTCTGTCGCTCAGTGGTGTCTCTCCTAACAAGAGGATGTAGATCTAAAACCCACAATGCTCATCAAAATACTCATACTTCTACGTCAACTCCCTCTTCTCTTTAAGCCGTCCCACTCTACAGCCCTTCCAACCCATAATCCAGTCACCTTTGGTGACATTTATCCCCTGTTTCTGATTTAGTCTCTTTCCCCAACCTGTTATCTTCTGGAGTCTGCTGCCAGACTAAAGAGACAATGAGAGGCAAAGACAGGCCTTGGCTCCACTCTCTAAATATGATTGCCGCTATCTGGCAGGCATCACGCCTCCCACCAGCCGCTGCTGGGATATTAGACAGATATAAATGTTGCTTATAAATACTTCCTCCCATGGTCACTTTGCCTTGCCCTCCTTACCTTTTCAGCCAGCGACCCACACCACTATCCTCATAACTGTGATCATCATACAAGGCTATCGTGACCATTATATCGCATCACTGGCCACCCATCCGCTAGCATTTGCAGCAGGATTCCCTCAGGGCGCCACATCACTGCGTCCTGCCCTCATTTGTCATGTCATTGTAATGATGTGCATAAAACTCAGAGGCTGTGCAGTGAGCGAAGGCAGCCTCCGCAGGCGGCCACTTAATGATGGCTGACTGTTGTGGGATTACTGGGGGCCAACGCAGGGCCTTGAGATCCTCCATTCATTGGAGCAGCATCAGAGAACGATGCCTGATCGATAGCCATGACAGATGAAGTCCTTTGTCTTTTTGACATTTGAAAGGAGCAAGATTAAATGTTAGCAACCGTTTGCTGACAGAGAAAACAGACAGGACGGGTCTGACAAGTCCTTGCTCCTGAGAGACATCCAGTATGCATCCTAATGACTGCATACAATGTTGTTTGGCTTTTTGATTCAACAAATTACAATTCATTTAAATTTTCATGACACGTGTTTTAGTGTGTCACATAAACACGTATTTAACGCCATACAGACACACATTAGAATAACAGATTTTTTTTATATCCATCTTCTGTAAGTTACTCTCAGGTCAAGAGGTAGTCTTGGTGTTTAGGATATTCTGGCCACCCTGAAAGCAAAGTGAATCCCAAGTGATAATGGCTGTTTATACTAACCATTATTTCACATGGTTGCTTGTTGCCTTGCTGCTTCCTTCAGAAAATGAATGTGGACTTTAATTGAACTAATTTAATGAAGTTGATAAATATCACAGTTAAATTAATTAAACACAACTGACTGCTCATGTCTAAATGGGTACATCAAACTTGGAGAGCCCATCTTTTAGAATATACAATTTAATCTCCAGAGAAAAGCCACGGCAAAAGGCCAGCACATGACATACATCACTCCAAATAAACAAACAACTTCAAAGATAAAGCTGCATTTTGTATTTATTCTAATGCCTTTAAAACGTTTAGCATACTCATGCTGCATAATAAAATATGCATTGCCATTCAGATTATTGGAAATGTTTTTATACATGTACAAAAATCTAATTTTGCTTTCCAACAGGATCCCCACACTTGGCTGTGGTGGGTCTTCCTTGAATGGCGTCCTTAAAGGTGTCCTGATCCCCTCCTGAACTCTCCATGTTCTTCCTCTGTTTTCACAAATAGAGTAAATAGTTTTAAAGAATGTATGATGGTCTAAAACAATTCAGTTAAGGTTGGACCAGTCTAAATGTTTTAGTTTTTGAATAATAGAGTATTTATTTCAGCCCAAACCCCTTAAAAACACTAACTCTTTAGTCTAGTGTTGCATTGCAATCTGTGAATTAGATACTGACTACAGCATCCTGATCAGATGCCCAACCCACCTAAAATGACTCCTGTCGATGAGGCGAAGCAGTGGTTCTACTTAAACCTTCCCCCAGATGACAGCGTTCCTCAACCTGTCTCTAAGGCAGAGTCCAGCCACCCTTCGGAGGAAGCTCATTTTGACCAACTGTTATTCTTTTGGTCAAGATCCATACCTAATGATCATAGGCCAAGTTTGGAACATAGGTGGACTGGCCAATCAGTAGCTCTGACTTTCTTTACCACAGCAGACTGTAGCAGTGCCCATATTACTGCTGACAAAGGCAGAATCCATCTGTTTATCTCCCTTTACAGTCATTTAACACTTGAACAAGTCATCAAGAGATTCTTAACATCCTCCCCTTGAGGCAGAGACTGACCCAAAATCCAGAGGGGCAGGCCAACTTTTCTGAAGAAGCCAACAGAGCCACATCATCAGCAAAAAGCAAAGATGCACTCCTTGGGTTCCCAAACCAGACACCCTCCTCATGACTGTAGCTGGAGATCGTGTCCATCGGCATTGGATGATTTACTGCTGCAAATAACCTAATGCTCTCTATAGGTGATACACTTGGCCCTGTCTTTCAGTTTCAACCCTGTCTCTCTTCTAGACTTTGCCATAATTTTTTTACCCTTCTTTAACACTGAAAGTACTTCTGGATCAGTGCTTCTGTGATTGTCTATCTATAATGGCAGATGGCCACTCACACGGGCAGTTTCTGGTGGAGGTTTCTTGCTGTTGAAGGTGAGTTTTCCTTTCCACTGTCACTACATGCTTGTCCAGGTGGAATGAATGCTGTGACTCAATGCCACCTGTTGGGTTTCCTTAGGTAGAAAACCTTTTAGCCAGATAGAATATTAAACTGAACTGGACCGCATTGTCTGGTAACTACGTTGAAACTGGAATGTGTGTACCTGACTTGGTATCTGTATAATTGGATTGAGTTAACCTATTTGTAATCTGCATTGAGACATTTGTTGTGGATTGGCTCTATATAAATTAAGTGGATTGAAACCTGTTTGAAGTTTTCAAAAAGTAAATCTGACAAACGAGCTTCATTGGAACACATGTTCCATTTAAGTGGCGACCGTAGTGTTGGCCAGAGTTAATTATACTCCAGGTAGACTCGGATTACTAATTAGTAACAAATCAAAGCAAGGAATAAAATCTGAGTGAAAATCAAGTGTTTTAAAACCACATCTGTAAGTATCTCTCTGGAAATATTGACTCATAAAATCTAACTCCTAAAGTTAGTGGAGGAGTGAATGCTGCTTGTCAAATGTTTTTTGACCAATCTGTATAATCTGATTGAATTTGACTTTGGAAAGTGCATTGAGATGACATGTTTCATGAATTGGCGTTTAAAAAAATTGAATTGAATAGAACATTTAAAGATTAAAGTACTGTCCTCTCCCCCAGCAATTATGCAGCTTAACTAATTTGCATACTAAGTGCCTACATTTAAATGGACTGTGGGTGCTATATTTAATTTAACAATCAATATCTAATTTAAAATCTATTTGACAGCAAACATACAATTGATTATGATTTTTATATAATAACAAATCTATTTGGGCAAAAAGGGATCACAAATGACTAACTGGCTCCAGCTATTTGTGCTTACTAGTCCCAGAGGCTGGATTTACACTAAATGAACATGCCAAGAAAGTTATTTACCGCAGGTAAGATAAAATACTTTGTATAACCTTTAGACCAAATCCCTATTAAAACATCCTGAAACATCTCTTTAGGGTAGTGCATTATTTCTAACATGCAAACAGATGATTTTCAACCCTTAACAGGGTTCCAGCAGTAATACCGCTTTCAGAAAGACGTAATTTAATAATATCTCAGAAAACGGGCCAAATGCCTACCTGCACACATAGTCTTGCTTGCAGTCTCGCAGCTGAGCCAGGCAGTTGGGCTTGTCCTTTTCTTCATAAGAGCAAGATGGCACAATGGTTTGCCTGCGGCGCTCCGCACAGGCTGTGTCGGTGCAGGGACAGAACAGCAGCTCATGGGTGTAGTCAGGGGGAACGCGGTCAAAGAACTTCCTGAGCGCCTTGTTGCACTTTGGTCGGTTACATGGCCCCGAGCGGGCTGACGGCTGGATGCAGGCTGAGACGTACTCTGTGCGCAGCTTCTGACATGTCTCATCTATGTTGCACGCCTTGGCGGCATCCAGGCAGCGGTTCACTGTCGTTACTTCAGATTCTGCAGGGATAAAAACAACACAAATGAGAGGTAAAAAGCTCTTCATCCCTCTGTGTGGGGTGAGAAATTCAAATCCCTGGCAATGTTTACAAATGATTTCAAGACTTAATAGAAGCTGATCCTGACTCACCACTCTCACCTCCGGACTCAGACACACTGCCACATTTACAAATGATACCATAAAACTCTGCATCTTAAGTTAAACTCCAAAGTGATGATTATTTGTAATAAGCCTCTTTGCAATGAATAGAACATGAAAGGTGTTTAAATGTTGCATGAGCTCGGGTGCTGTATGTGTTTCAGCCAAGGCCTAATAGCTGAATATTTCATTCTACGAGGTTAATGCAGAGTGGCAGCACAGAAGAAGGGGCTCCTCCATCTCTCCAACCACACAACAAGGCCTGTAATTACTGCTCCTTCCCCTTCATCCATCTATTCATCTATCTAACACTCTCTCCCTACATCTGGGGCCATCCCTCACACTCCTGATTCTCTCCTTCCCTACCCTTTTTCTTTCCATTCTCATCGGTCTCTTCTTTCTCTTTGCTCAGTTTCCTCAGTGTGTTCAACTTCATCTATTCTTCCTTAGCCTGGTCCATACCTTCCTCCCTGAGTACCCATGCACCCACTGACTTCCCTGTTAATGAGCCCCCTCTATGGAGGCAGTGAAAGGCCCCCTTCATAACCGTCTCTTTTTTGGCCACATTATTTCCCCATTCATCATCATGTGTTCATGTTTTCTCTTTTTTCCCAAGCGATCGCCCTTACAGTCAATACTGCCACAATGATGCTCAGCTCCTCTGGCAGACAGAGCCGCTCATTAGTTTGTTAAGTGCCTGTGGTTGTGTCTCCAGGTGGATTTAACTCTGACTGAGCTGTCATGGAAAAAAAAGTGACCTTGGAGAGCGAGCTAACGGCCCATCACAAAGCCCAGGATACTGTATTCCTGACTTAAATGCTTGGAAGCCCACTGGGGCAGATTGGCTGGACTTTGACAAATTGTATCCTATAGTGGCAATAATGCCAAGGTCGGTGTGTGCATACTTTGTGAATTTAAATTTTTAGTCATTAGGTTTCCTTGGTCTTTAGGTTTTCTACATTCCAATACAATGTTAGTGCATAAATGTTTGTTACCGGAAGGACTGCGTTTAGACCAGAGGTCTGATACATCTGGTGCTGGAACCACATCTGGCTCTCTGAGTCCAGCGATAAAGACTTGAGCAGTGTTTTTAAATAAACCAGGAATCAAGCATTTTTTTCTGTGCTTTTTAGGCTGTTTCTACAAGTAGCTCCCTCAATAGTGTGGAACTAATAGTACAATTTTTTTTTCTTGTTTAATCTGTTGCTTTTGTCACTGGGCTGCAAACCAAATGCTTTTTTATTATTTAATAACATTGATTCAAAAGTTCCAAATCCCTAAAACTAGACATAACCTTCTGATTCTCTGACCAATAAACAACTAGATTTTATACAGTACATGTTCATAAAACCTGAAAACCTAGCTTTTGCCAAAGATTAAAAGTTTTGGGGCTCTAGATAAATTTTATTGGAGGAAAGGGGAAGAATGGTTCTTTTGTCATAATCCCTGATTTAGATAAAAGCAAAATTGTTTATAACTGAAGTGAATGAAAACTAATATATTTAACAAAAAAAATGCAAATAGTAAAACTTTGCACTTTTTACCACCTTTTAAAAAATACAGACACCCCTGAATCATATCTAGGGCAACAACTTCCTTTCAAAGTCTGAATTAGAAAATATATCCAGTTGTATGTAATGGTATAAACTCATCCAATTCCATAGGTGAAGGCCCTCAGAGGTTTGATAACATTATTGAGGTTCACTTTCCAACAAGCCCTAACATAGAGCCAGCTAGAGTGACAAGGAATTGGTTTTGATAGAACACAACATTTATTAATCTACAAAACATATGAAATATTTAATAATATAAATACTTTTCTATATTCCAGAAAGGTAAAAAAGTATCTTTTGAAATGTTCCCACACATTAAAATGACTAAGACAATCCTGTTTAATCTATGTTTGCAGTTTAAGTGACCAAACCAACTTGGAGAGATGCTCTGGAAAGTTCAAATGGCAATCAAGAACGGCACACAAATATTAAAATTCGAAATAGTTTTCAATAGCTGCCTGTCAAGTGAAATGGGCTGAGATGTCAGGTTTGTGCTTAATTCTGTCCACTCGTATTTCTAGCTGGCTATTGTCTAATGGAGAATTTGTAGTGAGACTTCAAAATAAGATCTGTTCTATAAATAAAATACATTAAAGGAGCATTGTGCAAGTTCCAGATTTTTTGCAGAACTCTGCCCCCTCTGGTGACAAATTGAAATGACACCAGTGTTGTGTACATGCATGGGAAAAGAGAAAAAGCATATGCTGCTGCGAATGCACAGGTCTTCTGTTTAGAGGTGTAATGTCTTCTGAGGTAAGAAAGCTATAAATATTAATGTTAGCTTGTGTTCTCTTGCTAATGTTCACAACAATGTAGCCAGGTGAAAGTGAGCATGCAGCACGTCACCTCCATGCGTACGGCCAGAGAATACGACCCGAATCACTCTCTCATGAACTGACTAATGGAGCCTATTGAGGAAAACTCATTTTACACGTCGAGCAACTGCAAGCGCATGTATGGGAAAGAAAAGAATATTTAACCTTTAAACTTTTGCAATGCTCCTTTAATGGTTGTTGTGATGACAAAATATGAAAAAAATATGTTCTAAAGGTATCCTTTTGCAAGACAATGAAGGCATAAATATTTTTCTGGCTTTTTTAATAACCGCCAGATGGTCGTGGACAGGTTTACTGTGCGACTTCCTTACAGCACATTACGACTCATTTTAAAACCAACACAGGGACTCTGTATTCATCACGACAAGACGGAGTTTTACTTAAAAGATAATTTTTGGGTTTTATTGCAGTCATGGAAAGATAAAATAAAATACGGTTGTTATAAAGGACTGGAAAAAAATTCTCTGGATGTCAACACAAAAGTAAGCTTCCCTAGTGAGGCTAGATCATCTGGATCCAAAGAGCTGATTACCTTATTGCTTTAACAAGCAACTTGTTGCATCAGACAACCAATGCAAACTCAACTGATGGGATATTTTCTTTCCAACCAGGGAGCATGAAGTGGAAAATTCTTGTGTGAGGAAGCACAATTTGTACCCCTCCTACGGGCCAATGATGCATTAAAAAGCTTCTCTCTGGGTGCAGAACATGTAATGTGTTTCAATAGAGGCAGTCTCTCAACACCACTGACTTTACTGCAGTTAGCTGATTAATTGGTGTAGGGTGAAGCACTTTGTTATTTGAATACTCTTCCAAATATGATGAGCTGCAGCTCCGGCTTGAATCTTTGAAAAGGGTCATTACTCTGTTTGAGGGAGACATGCTACGAGGGTGGAAAAACATCCATTAATCACGCCTCCGTTGTTTTGGCAGCCGACTTGTCGAGATGCACAGCATGGATGTTAACTTTGACCTCCTGTGTAGTTACTGGAAAAAAAATTATGAGGAAGCAGAACAGTGCTGGCCCGGCCCTGCTGTAATTCAAAGCAGTCTGGAACAAGGGGTGTCATTTCAGTAAGCGGCATATGTATGAGGTGACAAAACATGATCACGCTTGCGATAATTAGTAATTTGCAAGGCCTTCATTAAATTCCTTACCTATTTTCAATTCATGTTTTTGGTGGCTTTTAAAGTTGGATAATCAGTTATCTGGGATGTATTAATTAATTCAAGCAAAATGAAACAATGAACCAAGGAAATCAGTGTCAGTCTCACAGGAGATAACCTGTAAGGTGCTAAACCAGAGCGTCTGTAACGCTTTGATCTGCCGAAAACAATATTAACGGGGTCTGATTCCTCTTTGACTTAAGATTTCTGTTTGGTTAATTATTTGTGTGTAACATGGCTTCTTGGCAAAATATGTTGTCCCATTGAAAAGCTTGTTAATTCCATTAAACATACACATATTCGTAAATAAAATACATTTGTGAGTTGAGCAGTAGATTTAAGTGAGTTACAACTGTGAAAAAGTTCTGCTCTCCAAAACTCAAACAGGTTTTGGTGGAGGCAGTATAATATTATGGGGAAGCATTTCCTTCACTGAAAAAAATAGGCACGCCATTGATGATGGCAATTACAGTGCAGAGAGATTATGGAAATTGTACATATGAAAATATTGCATACTCTGTTTTAGGTCTATAGGCTGAAGTTATTTTTCCACTATCAAGTAACTTTGGTCAATTTATTTATTTACCCTTATATTCTACTCATTGTGTTTTCTTTAGAGCTAACTTTAGATTGGACAGTTACTTTCCTCGTATTCTTTTTTTTCCTCATCACTAATAATTGTGTGTGTTTGCCACTGTCACATCTGAATTTCCCCATTGAGGGACATTAAAGGAATTCTTATCTTATCCTATCTTATATAAATATGAGATTCTGCATCGTATATTTCCCGTCAGGGACATAACTCTATCCTCTGAGATGCTCACCATCACAGAGTAGGGTTCATCAGAGATTCCTGCCAGAAATTGGGAGTGGAGAGTGGAATGGCGTGTATGCATTCCTGACCCACTGAGCCCTTGTGGGATCAGCTTGAGTGTGTTTTTCATGCCAGAGTGACCAGCAGAACCACATTGGAACCTACAGCAGTGTGACCAAGCTAGAGACCAGGAACAGAAGAGAAACCATGTTATTGTGGTTATTTATGGTTTTCCCCACCCTATTGAGATCTGTTTGTTAAATTAATAAAATAATATGTCTTGATTCTTCAAAATTCTGTCAATAAAGGCTAAGTTTTGCCTGTTGAGGACAGATATTGCCCATCTCTGACTTAAAACATATACACCAAAGTCCTGGTGATATTCCTGTGGGATTGAAGGCAGGTTCAATTTACAGTAGTATATTGGAAGTGGCAGTAAAGTTACAATAAATCTGTTTGTTTAGGTAATTAATTGTTTGTAGCAAGCTGTATTTTTTAAGAAATTGGTTTGCAGTTTTGCCACATTTCCTTTTTGTCTGCTTTGATAGTTAAAACTTTGTCTCTGTAAATATCCAGTACTTGTTGCCCTGTTCAAGGCTGAATTGATATTGACATAAACTTGTGGTTTGAACAAGAGTGTTGAACATGCACCCAAACTGAAACAAGACCGTTCCTGCTGTAGCTACTTCTAACTGTTATGAACACACATGGAATCAAGACAAATGTGACTAAAAAAAAAATCTAAATTTCAAAACCTACAGATCTGTTATGTTGGTTCCTTTCATTATGTCAACAAAAAGCCTACAGATGAAAATCATCATGCCTTGTGGGAAGGCTTTGATGAACCATCAGAGAAGGAACATTTAGAAACAGTTAAAAGCACTGCTGGGAGAACGGCAGTTTTTATTTTAGTTATAGGGAATAATGGGTGACTTAGTTATGTTTCAGGATCAGTTTTATTTTATCAAGGCCTGACATCCCTGTCTTTGGAGCCTTGACAATATATTCACACTACAACAAATAAAATCACAGTTTAAAATAGTCAAATAGGCAATTAATGTACGCTCAGCAGATTTTATAGCATGGACAACAATCTATAAGATTTTAGATGTATTTTTTGTCTTCTATAATATTCCAGCAGCATGGCTGCAGGATCGCTCTGTTCCCACAACATAGAAGCAGCTATCCATCTGTTCTTCTCCTGACAATTGTACTTTATTCCAAGCTTGATGATTATTGGCAAAAAGCCTCTGATGGGACTCCATATCCACTTTGATGTACATGAGGTTGTGCCTGACCTTCTTGAACAAAATATGACCAACCTTTAATAAGACTGGTAATCAGAGTCCATTACTTTAGTTCCCACATGCTTAATTAGTATTTGCTGTGTGATATACTGTTTGTTTACATGGAAGAGTATTCATCCAGTAATAATTCACTCACATTACAGATTTTAGGAATAAGGAGGAAAAAAAAAATCTTACCTTAATTAATATTTTCAAAAGGCTAACAAATCCCTTTTTCCTACTCCATCAGTTAATCGCAAAAAAGGATAGCACAGAACAACAACTATATAGTGCTCCTTTTAGCCATTCCATTATCTGATTTAAGTCTCACTCTTTCTTGTGCTCTCGCGTAGTGAATGACTGCATGTCTTGACGTGTCACACAAAATATTGTTTCCTTCTTAATAACTTCTTAAACCATTGGTGAAAATTCCTTACTTTAAATCTCTGAGTCTCAGTAACAGTCAACTCAAGTCAATTGAATTGTACAGCACTGTTTACAGACAGGCTAAAGTGCTTCAGAAGAAGACTAAGTAGCAAAGATAAGGTGTAAAAAGATAAGATAAAACTCTACAGGTTGTACTGCTTGATTTTGATCGTTTCATATATTTTCTAATAATTTAAAACAGTGATACATTTGCAGTGTTTTCTTTTCTGCATACAGTTTTGGCGGGGCCTTAATGGCTGACTTTTTAACTAAAAATAACGATAATTTAATAATATAATATAATATACTAATTCATAAACAAAAGCAAGAGTTGACAGAAATTCACTCTACAAACTAATCTAATTGAAGCACTGTCACTAACAGTTCATGTGTCTTGCAATGTGTGAAGAAATAAACAACGTAATCTTTCATGGCACCTCAAGGTCACAACGTACATATAGCAATGGTTTGGTTCTTTAACTTATAAGAGCCCAGACACATTTCTACTTTCATGAAAATTATACCAAATTCAATTCAACCCAAAAATACTTTATTAATCCCAAAGGGAAATTAAAGGCTGGTGTAGCTAATGTTATTGGGTTTCTTCAACGAGTTGTTGTAGATGGTGATAGCTGCAGGCAGGAAGGATCTCCTGTAAAGGTCTGTCTTACAGTGGATCTGGAGAAGCCTCTGACTGAAGACACTCTGTTGTTGTATTACAGTCTAATGCAGAGGATGCTTGAGGTTGTCCATAATGTTCTTCATTTTATGAAGAATACTTATTTACTAAGCCGTCTCTAGAGGTTCTAGAAGGGTCCCCAGAACAGCTTGCTCTGATGCTGCTACCCCAGCAGATGATGGCAGAGGAGATCACACTCTCCACAACAGACCTACAGAAGATCTGCAGCAACTTGTCGCAAACCCTGAAGGACCTAAGCTTCCTCAGTAAGTACAGTCTGCTCTGTCCCTTCTTGTAGACAGCTTCACAGTTGTGTCTCCAGTCCAGGCTGTTGTCCAGGTGAACACTGAGGTATTTGTACTCCACCACCTCAACTTCTTCTCCCAATATGGTATTAATGGTGGTACGTTTCATGTTTCTACTGAAATCTACAATCATGTCCTTTGTTCTATCCACATCATTCAGAATGACATGATTGTTTCCATACCATGCCACAAAGTGGTCCACCCTGCACTCAGCTTCCTGTCCATCTCTGATGGACCCAACAACTGCAGAGTCATCTGAGTATTTGATGACAGGAGTCTGTCTTGTGCTGGAAGAGGTATAAAGAGTGAAAATGAATGGTAGGAGGACAGTCCCCTGTGGTGCTCCTGTGTTTCTGACCAGCTGGTTAGACACACAACCATTCAGTCTCACAAACTGTGGTCTGTTTGTCAGGTACTCTCTGATCCAGGCAATTGTTGAGACCTCCACCTGAGTCTTCTGGAGTTTCTGACAAAGCAAATCAGGCTGAATTGAATTAAAAGCAGTGGATAAATCAAAGAACATGATCCTCACAGTGCTGTCTGCCTTGTTTAAATCACAATGGCTTTGTTGAAGCAGGTGCATGATGGCATCTTCATCTCTTACTCCACAGTGATAAGCAAACTGCTGATGGTCCTGATAGTTGCTTGGTTGCTTACACATGTGAAGCAACATGTGCACCATCAGGTGCTCTCCAGCTTGTTCCTGTACACCTACTTGCTGTCTGTTATCCTGACTTTAAGTTGCTTCTGTATACTCCTCAGTATTTTCCCTGTCTTCCTTCCTGAAGGCTCTTTTTTCATTTAGCAGATCCTTCAGGTCACTGGACGGCGTTGTCCACACAGAAGTTTCTAAAGTCAGTCACACATTCAGTCATGGCACTGATGTCCTCTCAAACTGTCTGTCACAGTGCATCCCAGTTTATTGCCTCAAAACAACCCTTAAGGGCTTCTTTGGCTTCCTGTGACCATCTTCTCCCAGTTCTCTTTCCCACAGGTTGCCTCTGAAAAAGGGGCTTCTATTCTGAGCAGTGAAAAACCAGATTGTGATCTGATTTGCCAAGAGGAGGTCTTGGTTTAGAGCTATATGAGTCCTTTACATTTGCATAAAACAAGTCCAGACTTGTTTTCTCTAGTAGAGCAAGTGACAAACAGTTGAAAAGTTGGAAGTGCAGCAGAGAGTGAGGTGTGATTAAAATCACCAGATATTGACGCAAATGCATCAGGGTGTTATGTCTGTAGCTTAGCAGCAACTGAGCTGATGACATCACATGCACTATCGGAAACAATTGATGGTGGAAAGTAGACCGGTGAACAATATGGATGAAAACTCTTTGCTAACACTTTATTATCCAGGCTGTAGTGATGAAACTTCACAGTAACATGTCCCGGATGACAATATTTTTTGTTCACAAGCAATGCCAATACGCCTCCTTTGCTCTTATCACCCTTCTTTAAATCTCTGTCTGCTTGTATGATCAGAAAGCCTGGCAGAGAGACACTGGAGTTGGGGATATGATCCTGCAGCCATGTTTCAGTGAAACACATAATACTGTATTCCCAGAATTCTGGCTGTGTCGTTGTTAAAGCTTGGAGTTCATCCAACTGGTTTGCCAAAGATATCACATTGCCCATAACGATAGATGGGGAAGATGACTTAAATTTCCTCTCTATTCTTCTTGCTCCTGCTCTGCATCTTTGCACCTCCTTTTTTTTTAGCTCATCTGGGATTTGGACAAGTACTTGGAGTATTATATCACCTTTTGAGATGTTAATCAGCTGCTCGTGGTTGTGCAAAACCAACTGGTTGCTATGGTTATGCATCATAACAAATGTCCTAAAAATGAAGAAAAAAAACCAACAAAATTGTTTCAAGCAGCACAGCATCCATCACTAGTAAAGAAAACCATAAAAAACATAAAAAACAAACAAAACATGGATCATATTTCACAGCTATTTTTTAAGTAGCTGCAGCCACTAGCATAGATCTTTAATGCCACACATATGTCACATTGGGCAATCCCAAGTAAGATCTTCTTCCCAGTGCCACCTTGATAAACTAGAAAATTCTGGAGAATTCTGGAGGATGACCAGCAGGCCCAAATTTTTAATCTGAAAGGGTGGGGCTTGCCTTTCACATACTGCCTTTTTGAGCTGCGTCTCACCTTGAACTTGACCATTTGCCCATCCTCAAAGTTGTGCTCCTCCAAGATGACACCCAGGCTTTGTTTGCAAAACATATCAAGCCATAGATAGATCAAATATCTCATGGAATTGTTTTAGGATCGCAGTCAAATCAGTCTATATGTGAGACAGGACATGTTAGCTAAGGATTAGAATTGCTGAATAAGTAGAACCTTACCTTTGTTAAGAGAAAACAAGGTTTTTAAAATTAGCTTAGTGGGCAAATTAGCTACCCATGTGCACAGCGAGTTTGGAAATGATGTATTTGGTACCCAGATAAAGTATATGTCACTTAGGGACTTCATGAGTTCAAAGTCAATGTTGAACCTTGAAAATAAACTTCCCTCAATGCACAAAGGGAGAGTGAAACCAGTTTAATCATGGGTCTTAAATAGACGTTTATTGTTGTTTGGGATTAATTAAAACTATTAATATAGTATGTTACGTCTGGCAGCTTTTCTCTCTGCCTTTATGACAAAGGGAATTCTGTTCAACAATCATTTATGTAAACCCTTGAAAGGCTAAACTAAGAAACTCTTCCAAGTATAAAACAGGACACTGAAGTTAAAAGTTACCAATTTGCTGTACAGGGAGGGAAATAGACATTTATTCTAATAATGAGGCTACACATTGTTGTCCAACTTCAGGGTCATGAGAAAAAAATGACGTCAATATGTTAACTCAGGTTAGGGAGCAGGGTCACTCCTCAACCACACCTCTAATGCGGTACCGCGCGCGAGCTATTTTTAGAAACACAACGTCACGATGACGTCACATCACGTGGTACGCAGTAGGGCAAACTCCCAAACGCGCCGCTGTTTTGGTGTGGAAGAGATGTGCGTTAGCCTAGGTTTTACTCGGTAAACGACTGCTTTTTCCAACATCTAAGACCGTGGTTTATAAACATTGTTGCTATGGGACGTGCAACAGCGACTCGAGGTACGCTGATCGGCCGCATATGAAGTATGTTTTCTTCATTAATTTCCCGAAACTCAAGAGTGCCAAGGAGAAATGTGTGCGTTGGGTACACTTGTGCGGGCGGCCTACACAACATTTCAACCCGGAAAAAGTTACCAAATTCACCTACATATGTAGCAAGCATTTTGTCGGTGGAAAGGGTGATGATAGCATATAGGCTAGCATGTTAGCAGGCGCTAACATGGTACCCTGCTACCGGGATCGCTTACTCAAAAACAAACGCCCTGAATCTCTTAAGCGAAAGATTCTGAGATGTGAACAATCGTTTTGTAGCTACCTATTGGCAAGATATACAGATTCCTAGACGTTGATTGCAAACAAACAAAAAAGGCCGACGTGAACGGAGCACGGTGGAAATCATAACAAAGGCATGAACGCCGAGCAGGGAAAAAAACAAAGCTTACCGTTGAATCAACTCGGCCCGTCTTCCGGTTTTTTTGAGCCCTCGACACTCAAGCCACCGTTTCAGCTGAAGGTTGGTGTGTTCTTCCACAGTGCGACCAGTAAACCGTGCGCCTGGGACATCGTCTTGGGTAAGTTTAATGGCTGCAAAGTCGGTCATATCGCTGGTTCTGTTGCGCTTGTAATGGCTGGTTTGTATGTGCGTTCTACGACTGTTTGCCCTACCGGTGCGGCAAAAGGGGCGTTACTCTTAAGGCCGTGACGTCACGTGCGCGGTACCGCATTACACAGCAGTCTACTTATTCCCAGTTCACCCATCCTTCAGAGTCTGTCACATTCTTTCAATCCCCACCCTCCCTTCCTCTCATCACCTCATCTATCTCCCTCCTCTCCATCCCATCATCCTTATTCTATTTCTTTTCTCATACTTTATTCACTCTTCTTTGCTACAGGTTCCATTTGGATATCTATTTCCATAAGGCTGCACCCTCACACAGAGTCTCCTCTTTCCCAGCCTTCAGCTATCTATCTGTCTGTCTGTCTGTCTGTCTGTCTGTCTGTCTGTCTGTCTGTCTGTCTGTCTGTCTAATGTTGTATATATATTAGGGCTGGGCAACGATTAAAATCTTTAATTGCGATTAATCGCATAATTTGCCTGATTAATCATGATTAATCGCATTGTATGCGCAAACTCCAAGAATGAATTCAAAAGTAGTGTAAAGAGCCCTTTTATTTTAATGTTCTGCTGCCATATGAACAAAATTGTTGTAACATTTGTAGCACTTATCAGTAATACATATTTAGTGTAAAGCTCAACTTAAACATGTAAAACAAAAAATAGCAATAATAATAAAATAAAGCTTATTGCCACTGACAGGAAATTCTCTTTATGGGGAAAAAATCTACCAAAAACAGGATATTTCTGAGGTAACAGCAGGGAGCAGCATTACCATTTTATGTTCAATACCAAAGTGTGAAGCACAAACAAAGGTCTACAGTAGCTATTGTTACTACCCTGGCTCAGGAGGGTAGGAACAATGATGGGGAGACCACACAAAAGAAAGGTTTAACAATTTATTAAAGTAACTAAACGTGCTAGTGTAGGTCAGTGGTGTATGTAATGTTGAGATGTATAAGGTGTGTGAAAGTGTACATGGATCAAACTAAACTAAAAGCTGGAGCAGGAGGCCAGAGGAGTCCATGGAGAGCAGAGCCAGAGACAGAGACGCAGCCATGTGCTCTGGGCCAATTTATAGGAGGCCACTGCAGGTGTGGTACTCAGGTCCGCCGCCCACTTCCTGGAAGCACAAACCAGAGGAGCAGTCTCTTCACAATAAAGGCGGCCTTGGCCGTCACACTCCCCCCCAGAAGAAAAGGGCCCCGCAGCGGGACCTTCCAGAGAAGCCCGGTTCCAGTTTCGCTGTACCTTTATGGCCATGATGGCCCCGGGACATGGGGTCACCACCGTGCTGTCCCGGAATAACATAGCACGGTGGGTCAGTGAACGAAAGAAGTCCGGCCCAGTCGTCCTCTTCTCCAGTCACAGTCTGCTCAGCAACCCGGCGCCTGGGAGCAAATTAAGAGGAGAGACTAGAGGAGAGAGACGAGGTCTTAAACAGGGGCACGGGACAGGGCATCAGCCATGACGTTTTCTGTTCCCTTGATATGTTTAATGTCAAGATGGTACGGCTGCAGGAATAGGGCCCAACGCATGAGCCGCTGATTCGGGTTCTGGAGAGAGTTTAGAAATGTTAGAGGGTTGTGATCGGAATAAACTGTCAGGCATGTTCCAGAGTCTATATACACCTGGAAGTGCTGTAAAGCCAATATTAAAGCCAACGCTTCCTTTTCGATTACTGAATAGTTAAGCTGGTACGAATTAAATTTCCTGGAAAAGAAACTGACGGGATGGTCAATCCCCTGTTCATCAGCCTGTAAGAGAACAGCTCCAGCCCCAACATGGCTGGCATCAACCTGCAGCTTGAACGGCTGATTGAAACTAGGTGCAAGTAGTACAGGAGCTGAACAGAGAAGAGACTTTACATCTTCCAATGCCTTCTGGCATAACGGAGACCATATAAACTTAACTTTTGCTTTCAATAAATCGGTAAGAGGAGCGACTACACTTGAGAAGTTTCTGCAGAATGAACGGTAATAACCTACGAGTCCCAAGAACCTCATAAGTTCTTTTTTGGTAGTAGGCACTGGGAATTCCGAAACTGCTGAAACTTTTGCTGAGATAGGACGAACTTTACCTTGCCCAACAACTTTGCCTAAATAGGTAACTGTAGCTTTAGCAAAATCACATTTTGCAAGATTCCGTGTTAGGTTTCCATTGGCCAAGCGATCAAACAGTGCCCGAATCTGGTTCAAATGTTCATCCCAACTATGGCTATAAACAACCACATCGTCCAAGTAAACTGCGCAACCCTTCAAACCGCTAACAACTTTGTTCATTAAACGTTGAAATGTTGCAGGTGCATTTCGTAAACCAAAACCCATTACTGTATAGGAAAACAGGCCTGATGGAGTAATGAATGCTGAGATTTCCTGAGCTCTTGGAGTTAAGGCAACCTGCCAATAACCCTTAAGAAGGTCAAATTTACTCACAAACCGGGCGCTACCCACTTGATCCACACAATCTTCAACCCTGGGCAATGGGAAAGAGTCTGGTTTGGTAACTGAGTTTACCTTACGGAAATCTGTACACATTCGAGGAGACTTGTCAGCCTTCTGCACAATCAAACATGGAGATGCCCAACTGGAGGAAGAAGGAACAACCAAATTATTGTCAAGCATGTACTTAACTTCCTTATCAATCACCTGCCGCTTTTCCTCTGAGACTCGGAAGAACCTCTGGCGAATAGGCTTGGCATCACCCACGTCAATGTCGTGTTCTATTAAATTTGTCCTTGAAGGGGTGTCTCCAAACAAACAAGGGTACTCCTTAATTAGAGCAGACAACTGAAAGGCTTGATCGTTTGGCAAATGGGAAAGTTGCAAATCTAATTTTTGTAATGTTTCGGAATTCTTAAGCCTACCACAAAGAATAGCTTCATCTGGCATTACACCTTCCTCCCCCCCATGAAGAGCTGGCTGCTGGATGTCACAGGCAGTCAGAACTGTATTAGGAACCGGAGCCTCAGCCGTGCATTGCAAAGACTCACGAACAAAGTAGGGTTTTAGAAGGTTAATGTGGCAAAGCTGCTGACTTTTCCTTCTATCTGGAGTAGAAATTAAATAGTTAAGTTCAGAAAGTTGCTTGATTACAGTGTAAGGACCATGAAACTTTGCTTGAAATGGAGAACCAACAATAGGTAGCAACGCTAAAACCTGATCTCCCTCACTAAACTGACGCTTTTCTGAATGACGATCATAATGTGACTTCATTTTCCCTTGTGCTTTAGCCAAATTTTCTTTTGCCAATTGTCCAGCTGTGTAAAGACGATGTCTGAAACCATTAACATACTCCAACAAGTTTACGGGAGGTTTCTCGGTGGCCCAACTATCATGAAGTACTGCTAACGGACCTCGGACTTTATGGCCGAAGACTAGGTCGTTAGGACTAAACCCAGTGCTTTCCGGGAAAACTTCTCTAGCTGCTAACAGTAACCACGGTAACCCCTCTTCCCAATCTTTACTCAACTCTATACAATAGGACCGTAACAGCAATTTGAGAGTTTGGTGGAACCTCTCCAGTGCACCCTGGCTCTGTGCATGGTACGCTGAAGCCTGATTGTGCCTAATGTTGAGCTGATCCAAGACCTGGGCAAAGAGGTGAGACGGAAAATTTGATCCCTGATCACTCTGAATTATCTTTGGTATTCCAAAAATGCCAATAAATTGAGACAATGCCTTGACAATAGATTTGGCAGTAATATTGCGAAGTGCATAAGCAGCTGGATAGCGAGTAACCAAACACATTACAGTTAGCAAATATTGAGATCCTGATTTAGATTTTGGCAAAGGCCCGACACAGTCAATTATTAAATGCTCAAATGGATTCTCAACAGGCGGTATTGGATGAAGCGGTGCTGGTTTTATCGACTGATTAGGTTTACCAGTAATTTGGCATGTATGACAGGTCTTAATGTAAGCTGCAACGTCACGTTTAAGACGAGGCCAAAAGAAATAACGGAGGATATGATTGTAGGTCTTCTTAACTCCTAAATGACCTGTCCGATCATGAGAAACTGACAAAACCTTCTGCCTGAATTTAACTGGAACAACAATTTGGAAAATTGGATTTCCCAGGATGTCACTGGCCTGGGGAAGCCATTTTCGAACGAGTACCTCATCTTGTAGAAAATACCCAGATGCCGAACTTTGAATCTCCAAAATAGGTTTCACTTGTTCAAAAAGATCACTCAACGAACCATCTGCTTTTTGTTGAGACACAAGTTCCTGCTGGGAGATTGAAAAAAAGTCAGGTAAAACAAGTTTAAAGTCACAACTATTAACTTCAGGTTTGATAGACTTAGCCTTGGTCATGGCCCTGGTGACCGCACAAGCTGTGAACTCTTCTGGAAATTGCTGCTCACAGTTGTCTGGTTCCTTCAGAGCTGAAATTTTAACAGGGGAACCAGTAGCCCAAACCTGATTCCCAGCCAAGTCATTCCCTAAGATAACATCCACTCCCTCTAAAGGAAGAGCTGGTCTAACAGCAATATGGACATCTCCTCCGACAAGACCACAAGAGAGAAACACCTTATGCAAAGAAGCAGTAAGTGGAACTAAACTAACACCTCGAACTATAACACATTCACCAGTATCCGTTTCTTTGGAGAACGGCAATACTGAAGCACTGATAAATGAATCTGTTGCCCCTGTATCCCTCAAGATTTTCACAGGCACTTTCCTGCTATCTCCACTAAGGGACACAAAACCATCGGAAACAAAAGCTTCAAATCCAAAGTAGCCTTTAACCTTCTCACTGGAAACTGAAGAGGTCTTAGCTTGTGCTGTGAAAACTGCAGCTTTAACACTTCTGCCACTAAAATGACCACCCTTAGATTTCAACACAGGACATTCAGATTTCCAATGCCCTCTCTCACGGCAGTAGTTACAAAACTGTCCAGAACTCTGAGACTTTGAAAAACTATTAGGCTTAGAACCCTCAAACCTCTGAAATCTGGCGGAGTTATTAACAGGTCTGGCTGGAACAAAATCAGAACTTCTCCTAGGTTTAACTTTATGAGACAAGAAATACTCATCTACTATCGTAGCTGCTTCAGAAACTGTCTTTGGGCCACGTTCAATTATGTGAATAGCAACTTCTGGTGGGACACAATCTATGAACTGCTCAAGAACAATCAAATCACAAAGTTTCTCATAAGTCGAAACATCCAAAGCCAAACACCATCGCTGAAAATGCCTGGTCAAATCTCTGGCAAACTCAACATGTGACTGGTTTTCAGACTTCCTCCATGACCTAAAACGTTGTCTATAGGCCTCTGGAACCAATTCATAAGCCTTCAGTACAGCCTCTTTGACAATCCTGTAAACTTTACTGTCACGTTCACTAAGAGCTGAATATGCTGCCTGCGCCTTCCCTGTAAAGACTGACTGCAACATCACAACCCTGTCTGAATCTGGCCAATTTCTTGAGTTTGCAATCCTCTCAAAAAGTGAAAAAAATGTGTCCGGGTCACCTTCATCAAATTTCGGAACAAGTCTCAAATTGGACACCACATCAAACTCTCGCCTTGAAACGTTAGTAGAAGCTGACAACTTCTCCCTTTCTAACAAAATTTTCTCCCTTTCCATCTCCAACAAAAGTAATCTCTCTCTCTGTTCAAAAGTTAACTCAGAACCAATATTCTTCCCTGGCAAAATCCCACTATGGACCAAAACAGACCTCAAACACAACTTAATCTCATCTTTTAATTTCCTATCCCCAATGTCAACCCCATAGTGCTCGACTAACTGCAAAAGTTGATCTTTTGTACAGCTATTCAGATGCTCCTCTGATGGTGACTGGGTGAAAAACTCAATGGAAGCCATTTTCCCTAGAAGAATTCAGCACGAGGAAATGAGGCAGTCCCACTATCTACCTATCCAAAAATCTGGCTAACTGGACCCTAGTCTTCAGGAAGCCTGGCGGTGGGTTTTTATGTGCCAGAGGCAGCTTGTCTGCCCCGTTTTATACCGCTGGTGCAGCAAAACCAGCAAGCTGGAAATTACTGACACCACGGCGCACTCCCGAGCCGATGGAAGGGGTAAGGGAAAAAAAGGGATGCTGCAACCCGCACGTACTTCCACACTAATGCTCTCAAGCAAAACAAAAATCCGCAAATCCCCTAGGGGGAAATGCTCCTGAGGCCTACAAGAGACTAGCCCCAATCCAAACAAAGGTGCTGCAAAACAAAATATCTATTCAAAACTCAAATAGGCTTCAAAAATAAAAAAAATGAGGTCTGCACAAAACTCTGCTCAAACTCATGGCACACCAGCTCCATAGGAAAAACTGACCAAATACTAACTGAACATGTGTGATCTCCCCAAAAAGACTAATTATTTTTAACCTGATTGGGTGAATTGTGACAAAAAGTATGAAAAATGTTCAAACTCACCAAAAGTCCAGGTTTGTCTCACCGGTTCGAGCCCCCACATGTTACTACCCTGGCTCAGGAGGGTAGGAACAATGATGGGGAGACCACACAAAAGAAAGGTTTAACAATTTATTAAAGTAACTAAACGTGCTAGTGTAGGTCAGTGGTGTATGTAATGTTGAGATGTATAAGGTGTGTGAAAGTGTACATGGATCAAACTAAACTAAAAGCTGGAGCAGGAGGCCAGAGGAGTCCATGGAGAGCAGAGCCAGAGACAGAGACGCAGCCATGTGCTCTGGGCCAATTTATAGGAGGCCACTGCAGGTGTGGTACTCAGGTCCGCCGCCCACTTCCTGGAAGCACAAACCAGAGGAGCAGTCTCTTCACAATAAAGGCGGCCTTGGCCGTCACACTATCCACTTCGCCATTACATTGGTTAGCTTCTCTGAGTCATTGAATTGTTTGGTGATGTCTACAGTGTGTTTGGCATAAGTGATATGTTAAGCTCAAGGTGCTCCAGTGATAAGAAAGTTTAACTTGGCAGTGGTTACAACTAACTTGTTTCTGTCATATTCGTTGCTGGAAGAACTTTAAACTGAAATGCTTGCTAACTCAATATGCTTGCATGTTTATTTGACGTTAACACGCGGTTTTTTGTTGTTGCTTTCTCGCGTGCCCCCCCGCTCCGCCAGTCATCCGCACAAAACTTGTTCCGGCCGCCAACTCACCGCCTCGCCTAAGCAAATTCCTGCGGGAAACACCGCCTTCCCCATGTCAGCTTTGTTATTTTCCGCATGTCAGCTTTGTTTTTTTCCGCGTTTTCCTTTTTCCAGCCAGCACCTTTCTTCCTGTTTGAATCCGAGGCTGGGCTGACAGCGAGGTTATTGGCGCCTTATTGCCACCTACTGTTCTGATTCAAACCCCTACACCGCAGCAACAGACCTTCACAAAATAAAAGCATGTGAGCAACATGCGTTAATGCGCGATAAAGTAAATATGAATAGACTATTCATTAATAGTCTAATGAATTAACGCGTTAACTTGCCCAGCCCTAATATATATATGAAATATGTTTCATCAGGACTTTAGTTACATTAAGAAGTGTGATTTTGACATTCATTGATGCTCTCCATTAACCCACAGTGGATAAAATAGCAAAATAAGTATCCTGATATTACTGACAGTTTTCGGGGGTTTCAGATAACATTTGTTGGATTTTATCATTAAGATAAATCCAAATTCTTGTCACGATATGGAATTTTTCAAGATAACGTTAAAACGATGCGATAAAGACCTAACTCTATTTCAAAATGTGATTTAGAGTCAGTAGTGATGAGGGGATTGCTTCTGTTGGTATGGAAGAAACAGGTGAGCTGTTGTAACAAAATGTGAACAAACAAACATTAGTTCTAATGTAACTGCTTTCTATACCAAAACAATATCAGTGACCCGTTATATATATTTTAATATCATTAAGTAAGACAGTAAATATACAAGGCCCACAAGTGAAAGGCAATAGGATGAAATATGAAATTGTCAGGATGCAGCCTGAAGGCATTTCCTGCCTCCTCCCTTCCCTGTGCAGTCCTGATTGGCAGCACCTGTCAGGCTGCAATCACCCCAGAACCTTACACCTCTTTATAAATTCACCTTTGTCTGTTCTTTTTCGCTGGTTTGTAATGCTCAGCAACTCCAACACTATGCCTGTCTGCTCCTGTCCTCCCGTCTTGGCTCCCGTTTTGGTTCTCATCTGGTCAGTTTAGTTTATGTTGCTGCGCTGCTAGTTTCCGTTCCTGTGTTCCTGGTCTCTGGTCCTCACTCCCGATCCTGCAGCAGCGCAGCACCTCCGTTTCATGGACAATCACTCCGCTCTGTACCTGCCAGCCAGCTCCTGCATCCTTCATCTCCGCCTGGTAACAGACTCTGGTTCATCTGTCATCGTCATCCACTCTTACAATAAACTCTCTAAAGACCAGCTCTGTGTGTGCGTGCTATGTCCGGGTTCATCCAAAGACAAATCATGACAGTACGAGCCGGCCAAAGGATGAACCCAGGCACGCACAGAGCTTGATGCAGGAGCTGGCAGGATCCACTCCACCTCAGCCCGAGGTCTCCGTGGGTGCCTTCGCCTCTGGTTCTGCTCCGCCGGAAGGATTCGCTCCGCTTCAGCCCAAGATCTCCGTGGGTGCCTTCGCCTCTGGTTCGTCTCGCTGGGATCGCTGTCCAAGATGCCCTGCCTCTGGTATCGTCTCGCCAAGGTCGCTGTTCGCAATCCCCGCCTCTGGTTCGTCTGCCGGGGTCGCATCCGCGACGCCCCGCCTCTGGCTCTGTTCCCCGGGATCGCCCTCCGTGGGGTCCGCCTCCAACGCTGCCCAGCGTTAAAAGACAGCGTTAACTGTCGCCGCTGCCCAGCATGTCAAGGACGTTGCTGCCCAGCGCACTCTAGTTTTGCTTTGGTTTTCTAGTTTAGCTTTAATTTTCTAGTTCTGCTTTAGTTTTTTAGTTTTTTCTAGCTTTCCAGTTCTGCTTTAGTTTCTAGTTCTTGTTTTAGTATTCTATTTCCAGTCCTTGTTTTCTAGTTTTGTTTTTATTTTCTAGTGTAACTTAAATTTTCTAGTTCAGCTTTAATTTTCTAGTTCTGCTTAGTTTTCTAGTTCTGCTTAATTTTCTAGTTCTTGCTTCAGTTTTCTAGTTTTGCTTTTATCTTGTAGGTCCTGTCTTAGTCTTGTAGTTCTCGTCTTAGTGTTGTAGTTCCCGTCTCAGTCTTGTAGTTCCTGTCTTTGTTCTGTAGTTCTTGCCTTTGTTTTCTAGTTCCGACCTTTGTTTTCTAATTCCTGCTTTAATTTTCTAGTTCTAGCTTTAATTTTCTAGTTTTTACCTTGGTTTTCTAGTTCCTGGTTTGGTTCTTTTATTATCTGTCTTGTCCTCTGGTCCCTGCGCTCTATGGGTTCCTGCGCTCTATGGGTACCTGCACTTTCCCGGCGCTCATTAAAGGTCCCGGTGCTCGTAAGGTTTCTGAGCTCCCTAGTTGTGAGCTGTGTTACGCTCCTTTATTTTGATGTGGTCCTGGTGTTCCTTATTCTGTTGGTTCTAGTGTCCCTTGAGTTTTGTCTGGTTCTAGCTCTCATTGGTTTCTGTTTTTGGCTTCCCCTAGTTTCTCCGTTGTTCTAGTTCTCCTGAGTTATTCTAGTGTTCTTTAGTCTTGATGTTATTGTAGTGTTTTTTAGTTCTCCTAGTAGGTTTGCCCTCTGTCCCCTGGCGTGTTAGGACACCCTCTGATTCCTGGTGTTTTGATTTCCTCTGTTCCCTGGTATTTTTGAATTTCTCTGTCCCCTGGCGTTGTCGTATGCCTGTCCTTCCTCTGGCGTTGTCGTACGCCTGTCCTTCCCTCTGGCGTTGTCGTTTGCCTGTTCTTCCCTCTGGCGTTGGTACGCCTGTTCTTCCCCCTGGCGTTTCCGGTGCGTTAGTTGTGCGCCAGCGTTTTGGTACGTCTATTGAGCCCTAGCGTTTCGGTACACCTGTTTGGTCCCTCTGGCGTTGTCGTATGCCTGTCCTTCCCTCTGGCATTGTCGTACGTCTGTTCTTCCCTCTGGCGTCTCCGGTACGTTAGTTGTGCGCCTGCGTTTCGATACGTCTGTTGAGCCCTAGCGTTTCGGTACGCCTGTCCTTCCCTCTGGCGTTGTCGTACGCCTGTCCTTCCCTCTGGCGTCTCCGGTACGTTAGTTGTGCGCCAGCGTTTCGGTACGCCTTTCCTTCCCTCTGGCGTTGTCGTACGCCTGTCCTTTCCTCTGGCGTTGTCGTACGCCTGTCCTTCCCTCTGCCGTTGTCGTACATCTGTCCTTCCTCTGGCGTTGGTACGCCTGTTCTTCCCCCTGGCGTTTCTGGTGCGTTAGTTGTGCGCCAGCGTTTTGGTACGTCTGTTGAGCTCTAGCGTTTCGGTACGCCTGTTTGGTCCCTCTGGTGTTTCGGTACGCGTGTTTGGTCCCTCTGGAGTTTCGGTATGCCTGTTTTGTCCCTCTGGCGTTTCGGTACGCCTGTTTTGTTCCTCTGGCATTTCGGTACGCCTGTTTTGTCCCTCTGGCGTTTCGGTACGCCTGTTTTGTCCCTCTGGCGTTTTCGCACGCCTGTTTTGTCCCTCTGGCGTTTCCGCACGCCTGTTCCCTGGCATTTCCGTACGCCTGTTCCCTGGCGTCTCCTTACGCCTGTTCCCTGGCGTCTCCTAACGCTCTCCTCGTCCCCTGGCGTTTCCTTACGCTCTCCTCGTCCCCTGGCGTTTCCTTACGCTCTCCTCGTACCCTGGCATTTCCGTACGCTCTCCTCAGTTCCCTAGCGTTTCCGTACGCTCTCATCGGTTCCCTAGCGTTTCCGTACGCTCTCCTCGGTTCCCTAGCGTTTCCGTACGATCTCCTCGGTTCCCTAGCGTTTCCGTATGCTCTCCTCGATTCCCTAGCATTTCTTAGGCTCTTTGGTTCCCCTGTGTTTCCTAGGCTCTCTGGTTCCCCTGTGTTCTCTAGCCTCTGTAGTCTCCCAGTATTCTCTAGCCTCCGTAGTCTCCCAGTATTCTCTAGCCTCCGTAGTCTCCCAGTATTCTCTAGCCTCTGTAGTTTCCCAGTATTCTCTAGCTTCTGGAGTCTCCCAGTGTTTGCTAGGTTCTTTGGTTCCCCTTGTATGTTCTGGTTTTGTTTGACTCTTGCCCACCATCCTGGGACCCCCTCCACCCTCCCAGGGTAGGAGGTTCTGGGCCGTCCGGTGTCCGGCCTTGGGGGCGGGGGGGGGGGGGGGGGGGGATGGGGGGGGAGGGGGGGGACTGTTTCCACCTGCTCACACCTCTTTATAAACTCACCTTTGTCTGTTCTTTTTCGCCGGCTCGTAATGCTCAGCAACTCCAACACCATGCCTGTCTGCTCCTGCCCTCCCATCTTGGCTCCCGTTTTGGTTCTCATCTGGTCAGTTTAGTTTATGTTGCTGCGCTGCTAGTTTCCGTTCCTGGTCTCTGGTCCTCACTCCCGATCCTGCAGCAGCGCAGCACCTCCGTTTCATGGACAATCACTCTGCTCTGTACCTGCCAGCCAGCTCCTGCATCCTTCATCTCTGCCTGGTAACAGACTCTGGTTCATCATGTCATCGTCATCCACTCTTACAATAAACTCTCTAAAGACCAGCTCTGTGTGTGCGTGCTATGTCCGGGTTCATCCAAAGACAAATCATGACAGAAATAAATCTGTATTTTTTTTAAATAATAATAGGTTGTTATCTTAGGTGGGCCATTCTGAGGCATGAAACTCCAGGGCTGAAAATGAGTCCCACTCCGGTCCCGAAGTATCCTGTCCTGACACCGTAGAAACTGTGAAATCCACACCCTTATTCCCACTATGCACTTGCCATCAAATCTGGGGCTCATGAAAAGCATCACTCACAGTTTTACTAAATCTCATTTGCTTCCTCACAATGAGATCACATAAATCGTTTTGGAAGCACACATTGCAGGACATTTTAACAGTTTTACAGAATCTTTGGCAGAATCCAGGCCTGAATTTGGGGAATTAAACCTGCTCCATCTTTATAAATTGTACAGTGGTTTCAGAGCCACAATGTTGCTGTATTTATGTGTCAGGGAGAACCAGCAGTGTTAATATAGTACTCTGACTAAAGAGACTATTTTACTTCAGCTACCCCAACTTGCATTTTGTAGCAAAACAGCAAGCACTTATATGTTTTTCACTATTTTACAATTTAGAAAAAAAATACATAAAGAAAGAAAAAATAAAAATGTTTTTTCGGGAAAATACCATTTAGCCTACATTCTGAATCTGCTGTCCACCAAAATGTGGGAAATGAGAAAAAGAGGCCATGATAAAAAAAAATTTCACGTAGGGCGGACTTAGTTTTGACCATTTTTTCTTTTAATCAATGAAATGCTTAATAGAAAACATTAAAGGTGATATTTGGCTAATGTTAAAATTTGCTGATAATATGAAACATTTAAGCGTGAAAAAAGCAAAAGCCGGAGACACGTGAAAATAAGTTTTTTAAAACACTGTATTAAAGCTGTTACCAATCTGAATTTACTTTTAAGGTCATGATAAGAACGTGTGCCATACAAGTGTTTAAGTATTTGCTCTCCTCATCTCTGCGGTAAATAAACAATGTCATCTCGCGTTAGTTCAGGTCCGAAATCATGAAATCTGTATTTGATACCGATTCCTCACTGCTATTAGGGTCTGTCAAAAAAATATATATAATAACAACAACTACGTGATGTATTTTAACATCTAAGCATCTTTCAAATCCCATGCTAAATTTAGCACTTTTTTTGTGTCAGTAGGTAACTTTACGTCAGAGATGACAAAAAACACATGTGGGGTTCCCCAAGGGTCCGTCCTAGGTCCCCTCCTCTTCAATATCTACATGCTCCCCTTAGCTCAGATCATAAAAAACAACAACATCAGCTACCATAACTATGCAGACGACACACAGCTTTGCATCACCACGTCACCAGGTGACTATGAATCAGTTCAGGCACTGAGTAAATGCCTAGAAGAAATCAATACGTGGATGTGCCAAAATTTTCTTCAATTGAACAAAAACAAAATTGAAGTAATAATCTTTGGACCAATAGAGGAGAGATCAAAAGTTAGCACACACCTTCAGCTGCTTCAGCTATGAACCACTGATCAGGCCTGAAATCTGGGTGTAGTGATGGACTCAGACCTGAACCTCCAAAAGCATCTAAAGACAATTACAAGGTCAGCTTTCTATCACCTGAAGAACATTTCTAGGATTAAAGGACTAATGTCTCAGCAGGATCTGGAAAAACTAATCCATGCGTTTATTTTTAGTCGAATTGATTACTGCAACGGTGTTTTTACAGGTCTGCCTAAAAAGTCAACCAGACAGCTGCAGCTGATCCAGAACACTGCTGCCCGCGTCCTCACTAAGACTAAGAAAGTAGAGCAAATCACCCCAATTCTAAAGTCCTTACACTGGCTCCCTGTATCTCAGAGAATAGACTTTAAAATACTTCTGTTAGTCTATAAATCACTGAATGGTTTAGCACCTAAATACATCACAGACTTGTTATCAGTGTATCAACCATCCAGACCACTAAGGTCTTCTGGCTCCAGCCTTCTCTGCATACCTAGAACCAGAACCAAACAAGGAGAAGCAGCATTTAGTTCCTATGCTCCACTTATCTGGAACAAACTTCCAGAAAATTGTAAAGGTGCGGAAAGCCTGAGTTCCTTTAAATCAAGATTAAAAACACATTTGTTTAGGATTGCCTTCAACTGTTCTAGTTAACTGAATCACCACTTTTTTGTTCTTTTTTCTATCTACATTTTATTCCTACTTGCTTTTATTCTGTTTTATTTTTGCTATATTTTAATCATGTAAAGCACTTTACATTGTCTTACTGAATTACTGTCTTACTGAATTGTGCTATATAAATAAATTTGCCTTGCCTTGCCTTAATAAAGTCAGTGATCTTAACCACCAGACCTGACATCAGGATCAAAATGTGGATATAAAAACAGTAATTATTTATAACAATACAAATGCAGATCATTGTACACTTTATTACTTTTAAATGTTTCCTTCATACTGACAAAACTACACTTTAGACATCTAAATTAGCCTCCTTTCACCCAGCCTTTCTGGTGTCACTGGTTTGAAACGTTTCCCATGCAACCTGACATGAAGGAATGTTTTCTCTCATAATCACCTTATTTAAACCAGACTTCACACACTGTTTGTCTCCGCTTCACTCATCCAGAGAGCAACGGATGTCAGATAAACAAGAGCAGATGACTTCATGACTTCTATTGTGGCAAAAAAAGGAAACTTCTTATTGGTGTGCACTCTCTCCTTTCCAAGTATTGAAAGAAGGAAAAACAGCTGTCTTACTTCTTTTATTTCTCCTTCTAGCCTAATACTTGTTTCATGTTTCCTTTTTCTCTTTATTTGCCCTCTTTCTTGCTGTCTCCTACCCGGTTTCTATGCTTCCCCTTGCATTAAAGTAAATAGGTAATTAAATTGTGCCTCGGGGGCAAACAGCCACACATACCAACCCAGCGGCTTGCCCACAGGCTCAGGTGCAAGACAAAAAGAGAGTGAGGCCTGTAACTCATCAAGCATTTCACAAAGCCACCTGCGTACCCTCAGCCATGTTCTGTCAAAAAGATTGAGAATAACAACTCCATCTTCTATGACTGGCTGCAAAGTATTCCCATCACTGGTACTTTTCCTCATTGTCTTATATTATAACTCTACACTTCAATGTAATTAAATGGGAATTTATGTGGCAGAAACATACAAGGTCAGGCGCAATAATGTGCTCAAATATTTCAAAATTATTTGGATTTCCAACTACTGTGGCATGCTTTTGTATTCAGCCCTGCTGAGTCAATGTTTTGAAGAACAGCATGTTACTGCAATAGGAATGTCTCTACAAGCTTTGCACTTTTATAAATTAAAGGTATCTGTTTATTTCGTTTTTTTTTTTTTTTTTTTTTAAAGAATAGCTCCATCTCTGTCATGGCGAGTGAATCTGACCCTGGCTTTTTGAGTCTTGCCACAGATTCTTCATTGTTTTTAGGACTGAACTTTGACTGGGCCATTCTAATATATAATTGTGCTTTGGTCCAAATTATCTCTTTATAACTCTAGCTGCATAAGGACAGCTGAAAAAATTAGAATATCTTGAAAAAGTTTAGTATTGTTTGTCATTCGTTTCAGGAACTGAAACTCATCGCACATAGCGGAATATTACAAGCCTTTACTTCTTGTAATCTTGATGATTATGGTTTACAGACAATACAAATTCCAAATTCAGTTTGTCTGATTCTTTTTAGCTGTGCTTGTTCAGGGTCTGAGGTCTTTTGTAGCCTCTAACAGGTTTTCTTCTTGGATAGCTCTGTTTTTAGCTCTTTCCACCTTCCCATCAACACTGACCCACTGAAACAGGGTTGAGAGTGAGGGGGAAGACAAGCGGCACAGACCCAAAGGCTGCGAGTCAAACACAGCCATGTAAAGGACTAAGACCTTCATATATGGGTCACAAGCATGACCTGTCTGCCACACCATGCACAGCCATCAACCTTTTTTAAAGTGTAGATGGGCTGTTCAAAATTCTGAATTGTGTTAGTTCTGCTACACATAGACTAGGCCAAATATTTGAATTTTTGCTGACCAAGAGCACCTTCTTCTACGTGTTGTTGCGTCACCTATTTTATTGTGGCAAACTTTAAATGGGTCTTAGCAGTGTTAATAATCTGTTCATTAAATGTTTGCATTATTTTGGCTGTTAAAAGTAAGAATTGGTTCAACTGAAAAAGTGAGATTGATTATTGGAACATTTGTACTGTGTGGATTAGATGTGTGCATTTAGTTAGACACTTAAAACACACACACAAAGATTCATATTCAAAATGTAGATAACGTACTCGTGTTGACACATTCTTCCTACAGATGACAAGTGAGGAGGACACATCCCCTTTGGCGTGTGTGCCTAATTTTAGGGGTCAGCCAGGAAAAGAGGAAGGAGGAGATAAATATGTGTGATTTCCTTTTTTCTGTCTCTTTTACTGCTGGAGTTTGTGGAGTGACCAGCAAGGAACTCAGCCCTTAAAATTGGAATAATTTCTCTGCTGAATTAGACTCTATTGTTAAACTTTAACTTTGTATGAGTCATCCTTAGAGGGTGTTTTATTTTGGTGAGCCGCTTAGAGGAAATAATCGAACCGGAGGAGAAGACAATGCGTGCACATGGTCAAAGTGTGTGTAACAGTACGGCTGTCTTTGAACAATGTTATTATTCCTGGTCTTATATTGATGTCAGATTTTGGAAGTGCACAACTAACAGCTGTACAGTCAACAGATTCTCCCACCTGAGTTCTGGATCTCTTCAGCTTTTCCAGAGTTGCCATGGGGCCCTCAGCTACTTCTCTAATTAATGTTCTCCTTGCCTGGCATGTTTATTCAGGTGGAAGGCCACATCTTGGACTCTGTTTCGTCATTAGATGACTTATGAAGGCAACGTGGTTCACTGCATTTTTTTAAGAGTATCAAAGTAACCAAGACTACAACAAAATGAGCTTCTTAGCCTAGATGCAAAACACACAAAACACCTCGAAACACAGTGGTGGTAACATAATGCTGTGAGGATGCTCATTTTCCAGTGCACTGGTAATGTGCTGACTTAGGTGGGGGCAGAACACTCTTTTCAGATTAGTATTTGTAAATGAATGTGAAAACCATTCATCACAGCCATTGCTTTCTTTTAACATCCCAATTATGTACAACTTTGTGTTGGTTTGTCACATAAAACCGAATGAAAGGCAATGAAGATTGTGGTTGTAATGTGACGAGGGCTATGCACACTTTAGTAAGGTAATATCCAGGTAATGATCAATCCAAAAAAAAAAGGTTAAAAAAATAAAACAACTGGACCTCCATTCTGAAGCCGAAGACGCTTCGCTTCCCATCCAGGAAGCTTTCTCAATTCAAAATGTCTGGAGTAGTGTTCCAAGTTTTATAGACCTGCTGGCAGGCCTTGTTAGAGCTTAGATTCACATGTAGATTAACCTGGAACTGGTCGCCCCAACAAATGGAGAGTGGTTAGGCTCATCGTTTGCCTGGCTCCTCAGGATCAATGCTGTGGTCACATGTATGGAGGTGTGAATTGGGCTGAAACTTAGCAGGAATCAAACATATTGCTGTGTTGTACGTTTTTGAAAGTTGAAACCTGAGTCCTCCTCCTCTGTTTAAAGTTGTTTTTTCTCGCTTTACGTAAATGGCTTCCTTTACCCCTCTCTCAAACCATCTGTCTTCTCTGTCAAAAATGTGAATATTTTAGTCCTCAAATGAGTGTTTGTTCTTGAGGTGCAGGTGGACGGCTGAGTCTTGTCCTGAGGAGGTAGCTCTCCTGTGTTGAGCCATGCGTCTGTGGAGAGGTTGTTTGGTTTCTCCAGTATAAAGATCACAACATTCCTCACTGCACTGTACTGCATACACCACTCCGCTCATCTTAGGCTTTGGGGTTTTGTCCTTAGGACAGGGTCCTGTGGGGTTTAAAATGTAGAGGGATCTTGTGTTTAGAGAAAATCTTCCTGAATTTTTCAGAGACTCCAGTAATATATGGGATGACAATGTTTTTGCACTTGTTCTACTCCCCATTCTGTTCTGCGGGGTGCCTTTTGGATTTCTTTGCTGGTTTGACAAAAGCCCATTTTAGTAAGGCAATGTTATCGCCTGCGGACCAACTGAGTTTATTTTAAATGCCAATTATTTCTATCTTGATACATTTTTGTAATCTTTAAGTGGAGTTAACATAAGGCAGTATAAAGAAAGATTGCTTGGCAGTTACCTGCAGCAATGGAGGCCAAACGAACGTAGTCAGAGCCCCTCTCCTCTGGCTCATAGGGGTAGCTCTCTACGAGGCTCAGACCTGCCAAAAGCAAAGAAAAAGATTAATGCTGATAAATATCACACATTTTCAAAATAATAAAAAGTTAGCAAAATTTTGAAAGAATCTGCATCTTCATTTGATATTGTGCAAGTTTTCCTTAGTACATTTTATTGATGTGATTTGCTAATTCATAGTAAAGTGAATTATTTGGTTCACAAGGAGGTGTGCATGGTAATAGTTACACTTGACCTTGTGTACATGAAAAGTTTTCTGTGAAAAACAATTTAGTTTTATCAGCCACACATGCTATTTAGAGGCGTTGAACAGCCTTTTTTTGTCGGATGCACAAATATTTACCAGGAAAAGAAGAATCAGGCTATTTACATAAGTTACATTAAATATGAAACCAAATATGTTCTTTTCAGTTTTTATTCAATTGTGGGATCACAAATGGTAAATGGACTGAATTTATAGCACTTTTCAGTCATACTGACCACTGAAAGCCCTTTACACTAGAGCCACATTCACCCAATAGCACTCACACATTCATACACTGATATGCAGATCAGTAGGCAACTTGGGGCTAAGTGCCTTGCCCGAGGGCACATCAACATGCGACAGGGGGAAACTGGAATCAACCCTACAACCTTCCAATTGCAAGAAAACTGCTCTACCCATTGAGCCACAATCGCCCAGATAATGGTAAATGGCCTGTGCTTTACAGCAGGTGAATTGGGAGAAGTGTCTTGCCAAAGGACACAACAACTGAAAGGTTCAGAGCGGGGGTTTGAACTGGTTACAGTGCAAACTCTTAGCTCCTGCACCACTGTTGCCCCAGTAATAGTTGCTTATTGTGTGTAACAACCACAGTTGCCCTGCTCAATGGTTCTGGGAGGACTCACAAATGCAACAGGAAGAGAGCATTGGACTCTGAACATCAGTGTGCATCTTTTTAAAAGTTATTTAAAGTTGGCCAGTCCTTGTCTTCATTTAGCCCAGAAACAAAATGTAGGAAATGTCTTTCTTCAGAAAATACTGTAGGTCCTGTCCAAACTTAGTCTATATAAAGAATCAGCTTACTTAATCAGCCATAACTCCTTTCAACTGCATTTAAACGACAATAGACAAGTTTCATATTTAACTTATTAACCACATTTCTTTTACAATGTTTCAATAGACTGATATGTATATTTTTTATGTGTATTCAACAAAATCTTTCTCTGGGGTTACTGATAATTCTGATCTTTTGGCTCGAGATAATGATTGATTCACTGCATTTGATTTTAAATTGATCATTTTACAGAGGCAAATAAATAAATGCTCTGAATAATTAACGTCAGTAATTTTCTCTGACATGCTCAATATCTACTTGTGGGTCTAACCTTGACTGATGTTGAATTGTTACTGATTATGGTTGATACCAATTTGTTGTCTTCTATCTATTCTCAGATGAACTATTTATATTTTCTTTGGAAACATAATCCACCATTCATTAGATTTTTTTTTGATGTTCCACTGAGCATCAATGTTTTTGTCAATACTTCATTTTATAAAAGTGCACTTGATTAGTTAAAACAAGACCTATTTGGAAAGGGCAGTGGTTTTATCATTTAAACCCGTTGGCATTGTATCATTTCTTTGTCTTGTCACATCAAGTTAAATTTTTAGCTGGGAATTACTGAATATACAGCATCTGACCGAACACCTTACAACCAGAGTAGTCAGCTGCTCTACTGTGAAAGAAAAAGAAGCATATTCACACTACTCTAACCCATCTTAAAAATATTCATTATTGTGTCTATATACAGATGTATATCCATATTTGTTTTATCTTTTATTTCTTCTAAGCTTATATTTATATTTAATTAAGTTATTTTCTAAGTTTATATTTACATCGTTATTGTTGTATTCATATTATATTATGTATTTAAAACCCAAGTCAAATTCCTTCTTATTCTCTGTACAAACTTGGCCATTGAAGCTGATTCTGATGGCGACACGTTTGTCCATCAACGTGTCTGAAATGAATCAGATCATTAGGAGTGCATCAATATTCTCATCATATCCTATTGTTATTACAGACCAGAGATACACAACCCTACAGGTTTCTACTTTGTTTCTTGAGAATTGACCACGGGTTCAGAATGGGGTCCAGATCTGAGGACTTTCCTGGTCCCGATGTTAAAGCCACTTTATTACCAGATTTGCCTCATGGCACAGAGCTCCATCATGGTAGAGAAATATGCAGAACTTTGCTAAATTGTGACTGGATAGTAAGAAGAAGTTGCTCTTGGAGGAAGTTTGGTCCCATTTTTCATTCATGGCAGGGATCTTGGGCAGAATGGTGACTAAGCCCACTCACTGGATGCGCAGCAACCCCACACATGGATTGCAATCAGGATGCTTCACTTTTGACACAGCACTTGTCGCTGCTCTCAACTTTTGTTCTCCAAACAAATGGATCTCAATATGCGCTAAACAGTTGGAAGGATGATTCATCAGAGAAAATAACTTCTTGACAGTCTTTTGTGGTACATCTGTGTACTCGCTCACAGCAGAATTACTGTCTTTGTTGATGCTTTATGTTTAAAGGGATTCTTTCTTGTTCCCCTTGTAAGCACATGGTCTTAGCTCAAAAATCCATTCCCCATACCCGCTTATACATGCAGGGCCAAATGTAGAACATTTCTCAAAAGAAGACCTTCTTGGATGATCTTTGATGTTCTGAAGCTTCATTCACTGCAACGGACCCTCTCACCATGAATATCGAAGCCAGGTTTTTCTTAGGTGGAATATTATTAGCAACAAGTTTCCACAATAATTAAATCATTTGCTTAAAAGCTAACCATCTAAGGATTTGTAGCACATCTGCTTCTCCTTTAGAGCAATCCAGCTGCTAATTCAATGGATAGTGATTTCAGCTGCTTGCTATTGAAGCTTTTTGTAACGTGATTGTACTGAATGATGTAAGCAGATTCTGTTGTGCCAGTGCTAAAAACAAACAAAGTAAACAACAGCAACAAATGTGGCTTTGTTAAGATAATAAAGCTCTTTAGAATGGACTAAGATTTATTAAGTACAATCTGCAGAGCTCAATATTTCTGTGGCTGTCAGGAACGCTCTGTTGTCTGTGGTACAATTAACATATAGAGATGATCTTTAAGGTCCCAAAAGAAACTACCACAAGCAATCCTGATTCACAGTCACATCTTGGAAGCTCCAGAGCTGCGCAGCTGTTGATCAGTTTGGGACAGGCAAATGTACAACAAGAATCATCAAAGGTTTCCTCAAGATATTTATAATTGGTTAAAAAAAAATTGTTCAGAACCCAGCGAGGAACCAGAAACCAGAAGCTGGTTCAACCATAAGCTTCACTACGATTAGTTTAGCATTACTATGGACTGACGACTTCCTCGCCCAGAAAGAATTGCTTCAAGGACACTATCAAACATATAGACACTATGGAACTGCCCACATTAACAAGTTAAATTTGTTCTTGAGAAAGGTTGCAGACTGGGCTACTCATCAACACGGGAATATTGTTTTGAGGAGACAATGTGTGCTTCTGTGCTTTATGTCTCTGCTATGGCTTCTCTATCCCTCAGTTGGTCGAGGCAAATGACTGTTCACACTGAGCCTGGTTCTGCTGGAGGTTTTCCTCTCTGCTAAGGGGGGGGGGGGGGGGGTTCCTCTCCACTGTCTCTTCATGCATGCTCAGTACGAGGGATTGATGCAAAGCCATCGACAATGCAGACGACTGTCCACTGTGGCTCTACGCTCTTTCAGGAGGAGTGAATGCTGCTAGTAAAGACTTGATGCAATCTGCTGGGTTTCCTTAGAGAGGAAACTTTTCGACCAATCTGTCTGATTTGATTGAGTTTGACTTTGTAAAGTGCCTTGAGTTGACGTACTGTGAATTGGCGCAATATAAATAAAATTGAACTGAACTGAATTGAATAACAGTGCTTTTTTTTTAGACCTTGGAACACCATAGCAACTGTCAAATGGTGATGGAGGCACAGGAGTGAGTACCTGGTAGGGTTTATCTGACACCTGCCCTTTTGCCCTGGATAAGAAAAGTGCCTGTTTTGCTGAAGCCACTTTCTTTTTGTTCATTAATTAATGAAAAAATAATAATTAAAATTACACTCTCTGCCCCAAAGTGTTTTGAAATCTGGCCTGATGTTTCTTAAAGAAGAAGAAGGAAAAAAAAGGGAGCAGGAGGCATCTTGTTGTTCCTGCCACTGTAGATGCTTACTGCGTCCATACAATGAGAAATTAGATATTACAGGAACCTGCAATTCAGTCCAGATTTGAGAGTGTTTCATCCCATAAGTGAAGAAGTCAATAAAACATTTTTCATCTACCACTTACCAGAGATAGGATTTGAACAGGAGCTGCAAGGACAGCTATAAAGTGCGTAGGACCTTCACGGTTTGTGGAGCAAAGTTTGACACATGTCCAAAGCTCAGAGATGGGGGCAACCAGGACATGTTTGCAGACAAAGGTCTTTTCTTAAATACTTGGAAATATTTTAAAGTTAATAAGGAAACCGTAGAACTGCGCTACTTTTCGACATTTAACAAAAAGGTTTTTTTTAAATAAAAACCATGATTTAGTGTTTTGAATTCAGAGTCAGAAATTATTAAAGCATATTATTAAATTACTGATAACATTTCAACTGCAGCATATTAATTGACAAATGGCAGTGGTTAGTGTTATTGCCCTCTTCCATTAATTGCTACCCTCTGGTTGATTGAATAAAAATAGTGTTATATGCGGTCAAAGCCAGATTTTCTAAAGTTGCATTGATAAATAAAATGCTAAAAACGTGTCTTGCTGTTTAATGCTCAGACCTGTTTTAGGAGAAAGGTAATTGCAGACCTCTGCTCTATAATGGAGAGAAGCATAGAACAAATTATGAATAAATATAATTTTTATTTGGCAGTCTATTTGATTTTATTGGTATAATAACTGGCCCATTTGTGACATTAACTATCCAAAGTGGGTTTATGATTTGAAATGACAGGTAGGTTTTAAGTTGAGCGACATGACAGTTTGGTTGATATTGGTAATGGGATGTTATTAGATCTAGACTTATAATCTTTATTGTTAGGGTTAGGGTTTGCATCATCAAATGCCTATCTGGACAAGATTGTGTTGCAATGGCTCAGGAAAAGCACAGAAACTAAAAGAACATTATCATTTTGTATATAAAATTAGCACAATTGCCACAACACTAACCCTAAAAACGTAGAGATAAATGCATATTAAAATGGAAAATAATGTCAAAAAATCTTAGGAACTGTATTGCTTAGTTGAGAGAAATTATTCTTATTGTTCCACATCAAGAACATTTGGGTAGTAGTTAGAATTAATGTAACGCTATCCAGACAATCTTGGTCCTTTGACCTTAGTAGAGAATTTGACCTATTAAATAAATAAATGAAGCATAATTGATGCTTTATTTTTATTTAATTTATTCTGAACAAAGTTTTGATAAATTTAATGTAACAATATTTTTGATGAATATTTAGTATATTATTTAGTTATTAAACAGCATGCACAATATGGCCTCTTCTGTTTTTGCCTATTATTTATTTATTCAATTTCAAAATTGGAGTTATCCTATTTGATTAGACGTGTATTGATTGTGTTAAGAAAAGTAAATATATAACTTAGATATATCCTACAGTGTATTTTTTCCCCAGAATAATTTAGGTAATGGGTGCCCGTTTTTCAGCTTGAGCACCTGCCCCCAAAATGTCTGTGCATGTGCCGGTGTAGGCATTCTGCTGATAGTCTGTATTGCTGCCAGCGGCACAACATGGGTAAAACAATAAAGATGGAGGACTATCTTCAAATCTTTAGTTGGAGCATGAAAAATTGGTCCTGTTTAGGTGATCCAGTAGGGCAACACATAAAAAAACTAATTTTGTAATTGAAAAGCAAAGTAAGAATAATCTCAAAATATTCATGGATCATGACTAACAGGAACATGCCAAGAAGGCAAAAAAATGTAAATGAGATTCAAAAATTGTAATAAAAAGATAGGTCAAATATCCATATTAGAGAATTTAAATCCCTTGGGGGAGTGGTGGCCTGATGGATAGAGCAGTGTGCTTGTGTTCTGAGAAGGCTGCAAGTATCCAGTACAAACCCTGTAGACTGGCGCTATGGGTCAGCTTGAAACAAGGTGTAACAATCTAAATGACGATTAGTCCTGTACTTAAGCCAACAATACGGCATTCACATTTTTGTGCATGAACCGAGGGGAACTCACTGTTTTCTGAAATTTAAACTGAACAATTCTGTTATTTATAAGACGAACTTGAAGTGAGTGCAGGTCCCCCTGGTCTCATTAAATGGAGCTGTTTACAGTAGCCATTCTGCACAAACAAGGAGCAGTCTTTGATAATATATGTCTCTCCCTCTGCTTTAAGATGGATTATAATGTATTTTGCTTCACTTTAATCATATGAATATAAACAAAAAAAAATCCATTGCTTAACCATTTCAAATAGAACATTAAACTCAGAGGGGTTATTGTACTCCAATTTTATTGTTTCTGGGTGGGAGATGCCGCACATGAACTGAAAAGCTTAAAGCATTTTAAGTTGGTCAATGTCATTTAACAGAACACCAACTTTGTGAGCCTTAAAAGTGACCTCAACTGCAAACAAAACCCAAGCGGGCCGCTTTTTCAGGCTTATTTTTTTTTCTGGTGACAAAAACATATGTATGGTTGAGATCATCTATAATGGTCATTTAGTCATTATAAACACAATATAGATGAGGGGACATATGGTCGTAACGTTGAGCACCTTAAAGTACAATATTACCAAAACACAAGGTTTGTTTTTATGGATTTTTTTATTTGTTTCAGATCAAATGCTAGGCCTTCAAGAGACGAAGAAGAAAAAATGACACTTCAGCCTACTGACGACTACGCCACCTCAGGCATATTTAGCATAAACCAGGGGTCAGCAACCTTTACAACCTGAGGAACTATTTTTGCCTTTGGTCCAGCTAATACGAATTTGTTTAGAGCCACAAAGGCTAAGTGAGCCTCCTAAACCTAATTACCAGTTTTTACATTATTCACGACAAGAAATATGCTTAGATTTTTAAATAAGAGAGAAAAAACTATTTTATAAGCTTATTAAATAAAGAAAAGCATTGGATTCTTACATACACTGCAAAAAGGGAACTAAAAGTAAGTAAAATTTTCAGAAAATTAATGTATTTGTCCTTGATTTGAGCAGGCAAGTTTAAACATTCTCTCAGTGGAAATAGATTTTTGCACTTAAAATAAGAACAACTCACCTCTATCATCAAATTTCAAGTGCAGATGTCTAATTATCTTATTTTAGGGGTCAAAATACGCATTCCATTGGCAGATAATCTTATTTACCTGCTACGTTTGAAGACAAATGCACACATTTGAAGTAAATATTATCTACTTTTAGTTCCCTTTTTGCAGTGTAAGAGAATGAATACATTTTCTTTAATGCAACTTGAATGTTGCATAGAAACGACACCAAAAACGCATCAACCAGAAGACCAAAAAAAATGTACCCTACAAAAATATTCCTTACATTATTCGTGTAAAAAACAGCATTCATTTATTACCTATAGATTTTAAAACATTGCTCAATCCTTATCATATTTGGGAAAAGTTATTAGGAGCCACAGTGGGGGGACTGAAGAGCCACTTGCGGCTCCTGAGCCACAGGTTGCAGACCCCCGGTATGAACAAACATGCAAACTCAGTAGTGCGCTCTTTACACCCGATCGTTCCTAATCTCTGCACAACCCGATAAATTCAATAATGCATTGTCGGTAAGCCTGGATAAAAATAAGTATCTCTCAAAAATCGTGTTCCTCCAGAAAATAAATAAACAAAAATAAGTTTGGCAAAAACTCTTATAGTTCCTCATATTCAGTCCCGTTCTAGCACAAAACAAAGAAAAGTAAAAAACAAACAAACAAAAAAAAAAACTGTTGGGGCCCAATATGAAATCCGCTGTGTTATACCAAATTAATAAGGCATAGCTCTCACCGGCGTCTCTCCTCCTCCAGGCTTAGCGTGGAAACTGAGAAGCATTCCATTGATTCCTCTGAGCATCAGCAGCAGATCCTCCAGGTGTCCTTCCGATCGATCCGGTCGACAAAACTTATATTTCTTTTCTGACATGCACTGTTTTGAGTTGATCTGGCTGTTCCCCCTTTAACATCTCTTTTCCTTTCTTTCATGCAGAGGAGCACCATTCCCAACCTGGCCTGACGCACGCCACCGGCACTTATTCAGCCACACCCCTCTGCCATAACTCTGTCACATATATAGATTTTTTTCCCCCGATTCCGTAAATCAGATGTTTCTCATAGAAGATTATACAATTATACAGCTTCATATACACATACAAGACATCCTTGTTTTAATTCTTATTAATCACAATGATGACCATAGTTTTTTCCTTCATGGTAAAAAATTTTAATACAAAATCAACATGACAATGTTAGACTGTAGAAATGTAAAAAGGTTGGCAGCGGCTACCTTACATATGCTAGGTGATGACGTAATTGATATGCTAATAGGTGAATAACATTATGTATATAGATTTAAGCCCAAAATCATTCATACCCCTGGTAGATTTTAAATTATTTTCATGGAACCAAGAAGTTTGTTTCTTATAGGAAATGAGATAGGCGCCCCTTAAAACATAATAAAATAATGTAAAAGAAGTATGAATTTTGAAAAAAAAAATACACAATTAAAAATGGCCTGTCAAAAAAAAAACATACATACCTTTCTCAGTAATAGAAAGAAAAATGTTACCTGGCAAAACAAAGCCTTTTTGTAATTGCTTACCAGTCGTTGTTACGTCTTTCCAATGATACTTTGACAATTTACTTCATGTGATGAGTTCACCCTATTTTAACTCATCACATAAAGTATAAACTTCACGGATTGGACTGGCTGAGCCACTGCTCATGATTTATTGCTTCCAGTCAGAAGAAACACATTGGTAAAATAAATTACTTTAAACCTAAATTTGCCATGGGATATGAATACATTTGGGTTTAACTCAAACTAGTTTATGTTTAGGTGGCGAACCATGAACTTTAAATACATTTAGAACTACTTACTGCTAAAAATGCACTGGTACAACATTGGAGATTTGTGCACATGGTGAGTAAACTTTCCATGAGGACTGTATGAAAATTTGTGCTGCACTCCAGTAAGCCACTCCAGTAGGAATAATGGCTGTACGGATCGAAGACCTGTTTCTCAGCGTTGTGATTTGCATTTAAATTCCACAAAACACACTGTGCTGTCATCCTCGTGACTGAACGGTATTTTCTCATGTGCTGAAAGTAAAAATGCCTGCTAAATGCCTCGGTTTGAATGTTTGCATATGGCAAATAATGGGCATCAGTGACGATCAGAGAAGCGCATTGGAAAAAGCACAAAAGTGATCAAATATAATGTGTGTGGGTGGAATAAAAGGAACCCGAGCCCCAGTTTTACCTATTTTTGACATAATAATCACTCTTTTCATTTCAGCCTAGAATCTGCTGTTGAGCTGTGTGGAGGCGGGAGCCTTGTTCATGTGCAATGACCAGCACACACGCAATAATCCCCCTTGCACGCTGTACCTGCTCTCGCCCACCGCTCAACCGTACATTTTCTGTTGCGCTCACTGCTAATCTCACCGTGCAGCACAGACTGGTGAAGACTCCAGTAGATGCTCAGGCAGTTCTTCTCTCTTTTCATCCCGCGTTTACACTGGCAGCCGTGCAGAGGGGTGGACAGCAGCGCCGTCATGGCATTTTCGCACTGGTTTCGCGCTCCAGGCCCCAGTTTCATGCTGCCATCCCCTGCCACGCACTGCCTGAGGGTGCGCAGTCGCGGGCTGCAGGTGTCGTCACTGGAGCAGGTGTCTCCAGCGCGCAGACAGTCCCTCCCGCCTACAGAGAGAACCACGTGGGGGACTCCTGAGAGACAAAACAAAGGAAAGGTTAGTGTCATCAGCACCCAGGAAACAAGAGGCAAACTCAGTGAGGATAAGTATTTAAATACTAATAACTCAAACTGTGTCCTGCAAAGGTTTTCACTCCTCTGAGACGTTTTCCCATTTTGCCACTTATAGAGCAACAAAAAGCAGCTTATGTTCGTAAAATGGAAGGAACAGGGTAAATGGTTCACAACATTTTTTTCGAATCAAAAATCTGAAAAGGTGGCAAGCATTTGTGTTCAGTCCCCGTTTTATTGATACCCTGAAATAAAATCAAAGTCAAACAGCTGCCGCCGGAAGCCTCCTAATTAGTTTTAGACTTCACCTGAGTGTAATTTAAACTAATTATAAATTCAGCTATTCTGTCAAGGCCTCTGAGTGTCAACAAGCTGGGGAGGGCTACTCGATTTTTTTAGTGCTTGAGTCTTGCAACCAAGACTTTGCTGAAACAAGTCTGTCCAAAATCTGTGAAGGCTGTAATTGTTGTGTACTGCTCCCCCAGCTTTGGACAACATTAGTGAAAAAGCAGCATTATGAAGACCAAGGACCCCCACATGCTCTACACCTATCAGGGAGATAGGTGTAGAGGAATTTACATTAAAAAAAACAATACGCCGAGCTTCTTCCAAAGCACTCTTCAAACCATAATCCAACCATGGAAACACTGCTAAAATACACAATGGCCAAATTAACAGGCTGGGGAAGGGAGACACTAAACAGAGAAGTAGCCAAGAGGTCCACGGTAACTCTGGAAGCGCTGCAGACATCCACAGTTCAGGTGGGAAAATGTGGCAACAGGAAAACCATTGGTTGTGCAAACTCCTTCACACAATTTATTTGCAACACAGCAAAAATGTGGAAGAATGTGCTTTGCTCAGATGAGGCTAACGTTGACTTTGTAGCTAAGGCGCGAGACACAAGTCAAGCCATTATTATTATTGTTGTTATTATTATTATAAAACCATGAAGCATGGTGGTGACGGCATGATGGTATGAGGATGCTTTTCTGCAGCAGGGGAACAGAAGCTGCTCATAGTAGACGGGATGACAGATTGGAGTCAAAAAAAGGTCAATCATGGTAAAAAAAATAAATAAAAATAAAAATCTGTTAGAGCAGTGGTCTCCAACTCCAGTCCTCGAGTTGCCATTGTCCTGAATCTTTTAGAAGAATCTATGCTTCAGCACTCCTGATTCCAATATGAGCTCATTAGCAGAGCTTGACTCCCTGCTAGTGAGATATGTTAGCCATTTGATTCAGGTGTGTAGGGCAAGGGACACCGGAAAGTTGCAGGACACCGACCCTGGAGGATTTGAGTTTGTGGCCACTTTGTTAGAGGCTGCAAAAGACTTGAGATTGGGGTTGACTTTCCTTTTCCAGCAGGGCAAAACCTTAAACATACAGCCAGAGCTACGGTGTAATTGTTCAGAGCAGGATTGGGGAAGCTACGGCCTCCTGGCCATATATGGACCTGCTGAACTCTTTTGTCCGACCTGCCACACAATTCCAAGAAGACAAATTAAATAATCAAAGCTTTGTGGAGAAAAAAAACGATAACCCAACACGCGTGGGCCTATGTAAGTTTGACATGAGATAGGCGGACAGATATCAAAGCAACAGCCAAAAATGAAAAGTGGATAGTAAAGCAGCATTTTTTTATTAGACATAGATGTATAAATATTATTTTGTTGATATAAAGAGGTTCTATAAATTTATAATTATTGTTGCATCATAAGGGTTTCCAAACTGAGTGTGGCCTTTAGAGGACTTCTAAAAGCTGAAATGGCCCCCTGAGAGAAAAGGTCCTCCACTCCTGTGTAGAGCAAAGCATGTTGAGGTATGAGACTGACTCAGCCAAAATTTAGACCAAACTCGGATAGGGAATCTTTGACAAGGCTTTTGTCCAACACTTCTCTCCATTCAGTATAACTGAGCTATTCTGCAAGAAGAACTGGCAAAAATGTCAGTCTCAAGATAAATAAAGCTGGCAGAGACATGCAAGCAACAAAAAATAATGTGACGCAACAAAATCTGAAAAAAGTTCAGGGGGGAATAAATAATTTTACAAGGCACTGAATTAACAGGTTTGAGCTTTTGGCAAATTAAAGTTATGTCGGAGCTACAGTCAAAGGAGTGCGATTCAATTAGTCTGATGTCTCAGAAGCTCAGTAAAAGGGGAATTTTGGCAGAGAATGCTGTTTTTTATCATTATGAAAAATTACAAAAGTTATCATGGGAATAATTTTACTCATCTAGCGCAGTGGCAGTTTTCACAGACGAACAAACTTTCCCCATAATTAGTTAACTTAATCAGCTGGGGGTGGGGGTTTCCTTAAAGTAATTTAAACCAGTTTGTGTCATTCATTATTCTAGCTTTGTTAAAACAAAGTAAACAAGCTGAATTTCTGAATTGGATTACAGTTTATGACGCTGCTGTCAGTTGTGATCAAACACAGTTACTGGTACATCTCATTGCTGCATCCAGGCAATTAAATCTCCACTGGGGGGGAAAAAAGCGGTAAGGAATACAGGGGACTGGCAAACAGTAAAAGGGACTATAATATGCATGAATTACTCCAGCTGTCACATGAAATACGTTTGACACCACTGAGTGGAATGCGATGAATCTTGGGGGGCAATGACACGACTCAACAATACATCCTGACATTCTTAAAATTACACAGTAATGTTTCAGCTCCAGCCCAAAGAGTCATATTGCTTTGAGACAAGACCTGGGAGAGGGTGGCATCACAGCATATTTACTATCATCCAATTTCATCAGGTACTAATTATATGCAAAGACAGTTAATTGTTTGTGTATTCTCAGACATCCAACAGCTCCCACTCTTACAAATGGTGGCGAGTTGTTTCATCCGTCTATGAATCTAAGCTGAGAAAAAAAAACAACAACAACAACAACACATAAACGCTACAAAGGAGAAGTGTTGCATGAATGAACTTGTTAACTTCAGGTGTATTCTCAAAAACAAGCATTAGGACAGTTCTAATCTTACAGAGGACATATGCTTTTAAATGCATTCCTTTTCACATTCAAATCATTCAGTTGGGGTCCATATAAAGGAGAACTGCCATGCTGTGGTCTGAATTCCGTCTGTGCGTCTGAGAACAGCTCGTTTTGGTGCTGTCTCTTTAAATCTAAAGGAGACACTTCACACCCTACCCCCCTCTATGCCGCAGAGCGTTCTGCTCCATTTTTGTAGTTTTCTGGGCGACATTGTAATGAATTGTGTGTCTTCATCCAACAACGGATCATTTTCACTTATCTTCTTCAGCTTCGTCATCCTTCCGCTTGGACGACAAAATCTTGCTTTCATTTATCTCTCTCTCTGTTTTTTGCTACGTATTGATAAACGATTGAAATTACTTATTAATTTATTTGTTGGTGAAAAGTAACTATATCAATTAGTTAAGTCAAACTATTGTTTTCTAGTAAATCTGTTACTGGTCGTCCTGCAACTGGCGTGTTGCCGGATCGATCCCCTGCTCCGACCGTCTCAGTTGTTGCGTCCTTGGGCAAGACACTTCACCTGCATTGCCTGTTGGCGGTGGTCAGAGGACCCGGTGGCGCCGATTGTATGGCAGCCTCGCCCCAGGTCAGCTGTGGCTACTAATATAGCTCACATGGATGGGTGTAGTTCTTACAATACAATAGATTGTACGCTCCTCTTAATAGTGGGGTTATTCCTGTTGTCCAGGCACATTTCTCTTCCGTGCTTTTTCCTTCCACTCAACGTCCATTAATTTGCATGGACCAGCATTCTGAGAACAGTCAGCTTCTTTAGAGATAACCATTTAGTCCTTGTGGAGTGTGTGAATGGCTCTCTGCTGGAAAACCATCAAATCAGATTTCCTAATGATGTTTATCATTACAACATATTTTGTATGATTTTTCAGGGGCTTTACATAATACTTTAATTATCAGTTTAAGGAATTTAATTTTGGGCTTTTATTAGCCGCACACCATAATCTTCCTCTGAAAGATTCATTACATTCTGTGTGTAAGGTCTCTATCTGACATGAGTTACGCATTCTTAACTGAATTACTGATGTTGAAACCAGATATTTACACACAATGCTTTGTAGATAATGTTAGATTCAATGTCTGATATTAATTTTTTTAGATATTACATGGAGGTTGTTGGGCCAGTTGAAAACAGTTATTGGGAAAATAACAAATGATTGTCAGTTATTGTGGATTTTACAGACATACATAAATATGGACAAAACGACTAATAAAGGAAACAATCAGAAATCTTGAGCCAGCACGTATGTTTAGATAACCTTAGAATCCATGGCTTCTATAAAGACTCATGTGATTAGCATTCTGGGTTCGCTCTTCCTCATCCCTTTTTCCAAATGGCCATAAACCTAAGCATACGGCAAAACTAGTTAGGAAGTTAATGTTTTGGATTGGTTGTCACAAAACCCTTTTGAGCATTATTGAAAAGGTGTGCACCAACAAGGCAGCCTACAACCTCACACAGTTCCTCCTTACATGTTCCGTCAGGAGGAATGGGCCAACATTTCAGCAAATTATTGCAAGAATCTTATTAAGAATATTTTTTAAAAATTTAAAAGGCAATTGAATAAAATGATACAATCATGTATGTAAGCTTCTGAATTTTAAGAAAGCTAAGCACAATATTTTGTCTCCCATCATATACTGGGTTTAAGCAAATATAACAAAACTGTGTTGATTTTAACTGACATAAAACAGGAAAGGTTTGGTCTGATTTATTGTCCGTCAGTGAGGAAAAAGGCTTATGTGTGATGTGTATGTAAATATCTGGTTTCGAACATCTCTGTGCCCTTGTTGGGAACCAAGGCCAAAATAATTTTTTGGTGGTCTAACTGTGTGCCTCCTCCCACTCATGCTCAACATCTCAGGGCACATGACTGCTCCTGTAAAAAGACATCAAAGCCACAAGCAAGATTCAAAATCAATACTTTCTAAGCACCAAGTGAGCAAGTCATATTCCAATAAAAGACCACCCCCTGCAGGGCTACGCAACAGGACCAACATCAAAACAAAATAAGATTTTAACATTTCTCCTCAGTCATGGTAAATTACACAAATCAAACCCTGCATAACAACAAAAAAAAAAGAACACAGTGTAATTGTGTTCTCATGATGGGTGTGGAGTCTTTTCTCAAAGCTTAGATTCACATTGAGAATGACTCCTTATCCTTCCCTGACAAAAATGTCCAAACCGAACCCCAGCAGAGCAGCCACATACTAACCCTGACAGAGACGCTGGCGTTTATTTGTGCAGAACTTGTTAAATAATTTAAGTTCATTGAACCTAACTTCAAAAAAACAAAACAAGCCTTAATTGCAATGCACTATAATTGAATGCAGTGTTTTAGCTTGAAATAACATAACTGGTCCACGATAAAGAAATAAATATTTACTTTGTAAAATGAAAGCGTGTTCAGTCTAGATGGCCGAGCTTTCAGTTCACTAATGTAACAAATTTGATTACGCCTATCAACAGAGACTTAGTTTGATAAAAGCCTCTTAAGATAGATCACCATGTTTTTTATTTTTTAGTAAAGTAATATAAGTAAAAGTTATTTTAGAGTAAGAATTCAAGCATTCAGAATAGTAGTGTAATGGATACAGTTCTGTGCAACAAACAACAACAATCTTTTTAGTTTTGTGTGCAGTCTTTAGATGTGCAAAACTGGTAGAAGTGACTGTTTTTGTCATTTGTTTGCCATGCAATAAGTAATCTGAATCTGACATATCCCAAAAACTGGCAGATCCAATGGCTGCCAGAGAAGGTTCTACAAAGCAGAAGAAAATGTGAAAACTAGGAATTTTTCACTTCACAACCATGCACAACTTTGTTTTTCTCTTTCACATAAAATCCCAACAAAATACACAAAGGTTAATGGATGTTAAGTGACGTAATGTGAAAATGTTCACCTTGTATGATGAACACTTTTTGAAGCCGCTCAGTAAAAATTATATGTGGATTATTATGGAAGGTTTACAGTTTCTTGCAGGCAAACAGTTTTTCATAAATCTGATTCAAATTGTAAAACCTTTGAATATTTTTTCATAATTCGAAAGTAAAAACACAGTACACTGGAAGGCAATCTGTATACAGTTCACAGCAGCTTATTTGAAGATTATAAAATTAGATCATGCATTTAAATTTGAACAAAAATGGATATTTATTTTGATTGCATAAGAGGTTTTACTTTTCACAGCACCGCTTGACATTTTTTTAATTTAATGCCACAACTAATTTCTATCACTGGCAACAAACAACACATCTTGTTTGTTTAATATTTAATCATAAATGAAACCAGACTACATTATAATCTAACCAAGTAACACAAAACCCCGGTGACTGAAGCTTTATACGACCAATAAAGCTGTCAGAATTTCTAATTTTCACTACACTCACACTATAACCTTCCCTTAAGAGGGCCTATGTCTGTCATGACTTGTGGTTGTCGAGGACCACAAATACAGTGAAGGCGATGAAGAGCCATCATAAAGGTTAATAATTTTATTGAACAGACCACAGGAAGGGACTTCAGGTAAGTTAACGGAGGCAAGTTATCAGAGGATCCCACGACTAATGAGCAGAAAACAGGAACTTAAATACGCTTGGAGGTAATCAACTGGATAACGAACAGATGAGTAACAAACAGAAATACACACAGCAGAGGAGGCAACTAGGGCGAGAAACTAGAAGGGCATGAAACACAGGAAAACTATACACACAAAACAAACACTAACTGAAAGATGCACAATCCAAGGAACCTAGAAACTAGTAAATAACCAAACACCTTAGGATTTTGACAAAATCTAATTTACAAGGCAACAAAAGATAAAGGCAGCAAACTGAGTGTCATGATGTTGTCTTGGATGAACCCGGACATAACACACACACACACACACACACACACACACACACACAGCTGGTTACGAGAGTTTATTGCAACAGCAGAACGTGGATGATGAGGCCAGAGTCAGTTTACCAGACGAGGTTGTTGGATGCAGGAGCTGGCAGGCGGGAGCAGACAGAGCAAGAACGGGACAGGCGTGATGTACAGGAGACTGAAGACGAACCGGTAACCAGGAACAAACTAAGGTGAGTATATATAGCAGGATGAGCAGGTGGAGCGAGTTCATGGTAATTGCAGCTTGACAGGTGTTCCTAATCAGGGCTGCACTGGAGAAGGAGCCAGAAATATTCAGAGTGCAGCCTTCAGGCTGCATCGTGACACGTAGGACCTCTGTAAAACAGTTCAAAAGTTGTTGTTTTTTAAATTGTACTTAATCAAAGAGTTGCAAATTATCACTATTATTATTTCTAGTTTTTTACTCTAATTTGCAATTCATATTTTGAATGTTGCATTTCCATTTTTTTCATTTTTATTTGATTGTATTTTATCAATGTATGATCAACTGAACTTGAATTACATTGTTTGAATATCTATCTATCTATCTATCTATCTGTACAGTATATATATATATATATATATATATATATATATATATATATATATATATATATATATATATATATATATATATATATTTCTTTTTTAATAAAAAAACATATACACAACAAAATTTAAATCCTCTCTTCCAACGCCAAAACCCTTGTTCTGCTATTGACTGCTGTTTGGTGTCTTGCAAGACTGGATGATTAAAGTTTGAAGAAAAAGCACCAACTGGAAGCCAAGTTCATACATTTAACAAACAAAGCCATCCGTAATGTGTGGGAGAACTGAACACAACCACAACAGGCTGACACGTCCTGCTCATGCTGGTCACCAATTTGGTCACACAGTGCTGTGGGATGACATCCCGCTCCTCAGCCAGCAAATGTTTTTTGTTTGTGGCACTTTGGCACAAACAGCACGTTCATGTTGATGTCTGAAGTCTTTAATCGGATGGGGGTCAGGCATACGGCTAGACAATATAGAAAAAAAGCATATTGATCACTATCAATAATTATCAAAAAAATCTAAACATATTTTGAGTGCAGCCCTGGCCATTTTGTGCTGTTCCTAAATGACCTATTTTTAGATACAGAACACACAAACACTGAATTCAAACTCAACCCTTTATTCAACCAACTTTTTACCAAACTGTAAGTTTTAATAAAAAAAAGAAAAGAACAAGTGCTCTCTGAACTCTTTGAAGGGGGCGGAGCTGGGTTAAGGAGCTTACCCGGGTCTGTGTTTGTGATTGGTTGGGAGGATGTAATGACTGTAATATTAACCTACATGATGCTAGAATGCAAAAGGAAGGAAAACTGTTGAACTTTTTAGTGACCTTTTTTTCCTATTGAACCACACTTCTATCTATTATTATTAACTTATTGTCCAGCCCTTGTCGGGTTCTTAAATTTTTCCAATTACTGGAAGTATTCTGTGATGAAGCCTATTTTGTGGGGTTGAACAGTGACACCTTGGGGGGCAGAGTTCTGTCCCTAGAAGTGGAGACATGGGTTTGCCACTTGTTACAGAATCCAATCTCAACATTTCGCCACATTAAAATGTCCTCCAATTATAGCATTCTTTTTTCTTTTTATGGGAGATGTCATCCCACACCATCACAGGCCCTCACAGGCTGTTTAGCATCAGCTTATCATTAGCTGCTATCGGTGCCTAAGTCTGGACGTCTTTCATCTCTCATTAAACTCCCAAGTACCTAAATTGATCATGTCCATAGCAGAATAAGCTGTTTGGCATTGATAGAGAGGATTAAGCAAGTTACATGACCACAACCTACATACACATCTCTACCCCAAATGTATTTTCCTTACAAATGTAGTACCATTTAAAGAGAAATAAGCATATTTTCCAACAGTGTGGGAGTTATTACCAAAGATCGTTATTTTTCAGCAAAGGAGATAACCAACCAAAGGCAATGTTCCTTAAATGTTTGTACTAAGTTTACACTTTGCTGGGTGTGCTTGCAAAAAAAAAATGGTTACATGCCCAGCAGGACGGCTCAACCTTTCTAAGGAGCTACCTAATCTAGAGCAGGGCTGTCAATAAAACTTCTAACAGGCAACAAAGGGAGATGCTTGTGGTGAGGGCTTTTTTCTATGTTTGTGGATGCTGCTGAGAGAAAGCATCTGTCAATCATTTGGAGAGTACATCTTTGGTGAGCTCTTGACAGGAAGCGCTGATTGTGCTCCCTCCCTCCCCAGACCTCCTGACTGTACCTTTAACGGCTCATTTTTCATGCAAAGCAAAGGGAGAGGAAAGGAACCGCCAAGTGACATAATGTCATTTGTTTGTCATGCAAATCAGCTCCACCGATGAGTTTTTCTTGGATCAAGAGATCGCAGCTTAAGAACCAGTTTTCATCCCAAGATGCTTTCCTTACTTTGAGAAAACTCCTTAATGCAGATTGTCATTGAAACTGTTTGTTATCGCATTCCCGTGATAGTCTCCTTCTCTTGTTTACTTTCTCCCGTGCAAGTATGCTGAACTGCAGGTGGGAACAGACATGTGGGTGGGATGTGTTGGTGTTCTCATGCTGAAGGTAGAACCGAGAGAGGCACCTCAAAGCCGGGTCTGGCTTCACTCATTTTTCAAGCGAAAGAAAAAAAAGGCCCCTGTGAGCTCCAACAGTGCAAATCACATTAAATTGCAACTAATCCAGTGTGGAGAGGTTTGATATTTGTACGGGAAATTAAGAAGCACTTCAGATTGCAGGAGATAAGCCGTTTGCCTAGAAACAGAGCTCAGCACACCGGCAGTTCAAAGACAGACAGTCAAAACCAATTAGGAGAAATCAGTTGCCTTGTCATTCAAATTTGTTCCATCCTATATGCTGGCATGTTTATCATACAGCAGTAAATAATTTGGTTTTAGCTCCCGCTCTCTCAGCTTTTCTGTTTCCTCTGCACACCATCAAATCTTCCTTTTTCCCCCCCTCTCATCTCCACCTGCCGAAAACACTCCTGGGAGAGTTCAAGGTGCAGCCTGGAAAAAAAATAGTTTTAAAGAGGAAAAACATTTTTTTTTTTTTTTTTTAAGCAAAATCCAAAGTGTGCTCAACTACTCCCTTAAAGTGGAGTTAGTCTGGACTGAAAACATGACGGGTAATAAATTATTGATATGAGATATAGAAATCAATTCATATAGGGAATTCAGAAAATGACATAGTTCTAAGAATTGTCTTAATCACAGGTCTCCATAGTCTTAGTCTTAGAATAGATGATGAACAGACCAGTTACCAGTTTCAGGGTGTGTGATCAAAACCACTGAAATGTTCCTTTCTGAAGTCCTTTTAATCAGATGCCATCCAAAGTGCATGACCAATGATGAGAATTTTATCTTAATATTTCTAGCATATAGGAGAACTTTGCTCATCCTCCCTCACCTGTTGCTCTCTTCTTTTGCTTTGCTCACTAGAAAGAAACTAACCCAACCTACAGCCCAACAGCTTTTACTCAGCAGATGAGTTATAAAAATAGGCTAGCAATTCTTTGTGTGTATTTGAAAGGCAACTGTCGCTTCATGCTTGCTCAGTATGAGGGATTGCAGCAAAGCCATGTACAATGCAGACGACTCTCCCTGTGGCTCTACGCTTCTCCAGGAGTGAATGCTGCTTGTCGGGACTTTGATGCAATCAACTGGTTTCCTTATATAGGAACATTTTTGACCAATCTGTATAATCTGACCCAATCTGTATAATATGATTGAACTTAACTTTGTAAAGTGCCTTGAGATGACATGTTTCATGAATTGGCACTATAAATAAAATTGAATTGAATTGAATTGAACAATATATTTCATCCCATGTTAAGACACACAGAGACTTGTCAGCAGTTAGTGCAGTTAGTTCAGGCTGAAAGAAAGACAGATTTTCAGTAGATAAAAGATATCTGTGATCCAACAGGTTGGATGTTGAATTTTGGCAAACATTTGGAGGCAAGGATCAACGTTCTCTTGGGAATACATACACACTGCCGTCTCTGTAATGCTAGCCACGCTAACCATGCTAATTGCTGATGTCAATTCGAATCGTTTTGTGTTTGTTGTGGAATATTAGTAAATCTCTATTTTACAATGATTGTTCTCTCACAGAGCTGTGTGATGTTGCCTAATGTTACTCATTAATGACTGCTCAAAGGAAGGCTAAAAACACATTTTCAATGCTTTCCTAAATCTTCTTGCATAATGGCTCAAAGAAAAACCCGAATTAGCTAAAGTTGCTAATAGAATGTTGAAGCTTCCCATAAACTAGAACTGGGCCTGTGATTATAGGGAGGACTGGTTGTCATGCCAGAAGTTTCCATTTAACTGCCTTTGCTAGCATCATCTAGCTAGCTATTGGCAAATATCAGCCTTTTTTTTAAAGACAATAAGGCCTTGATGTTTTTATAGAGCCCATAGTGTACCGAAAATCTCAGTAAGATCAGTTTGTCCAAAAATGACATCCATCACTGTTAATGCAAAGGATGATTGTGATAAAAAGTCAGGGAAATCAGTGATGTACATGGCAGAATGACTAATGTGTTCACATAATGTGAGCTTGACTCCATATAAATCATTATCTTGGAAAACAGTGACAACTGTATTTCCTATCTGTTTGGTTTCCTCTGAAATCTGAGCTTCAAGCTTACAAATATTAACACCACAAACAAGGACCCATGGACAAAAGCCGTGACAGAAATTAGGTTTTTCTGTTTGAGATGATGGAGGTGGAGTTTGTTTCTCATACAAATCTGTTCTAACCATCGGAAAAGTCAACCTTTCTCCTTTCATTGTGGTATGATTTAGGGGTTATAATAGATTGTTATTTATTAAAAAAACTAACAGTTATGTGTTGGTTTTGATCTATCACATAAATTCCCATCACAAAAACAATGAAGTCTGTCGTTGCCAGGTGGCAAAATATGAAAATAACATAAAGGGGTGTCTCAAATAATACTGAAAAATCATGAAAAAGTTCGATATTTTTGTCACTCATTTCAGAAAGTGAAACTCAGTATAGAGATTTATTACACATAGAGTTAAATATGTCAAGCCTTTATCTTTTGTAATTTTGATGACTATGTCTTACAGATAATAAAACACCCACATTTGGTGTCTTAGAAAAAGGTTGATTACATAACATCTATTTAAAAAACTGTTTTATATATATATATAAATGTTATACAATATAATAGCCGTATTGTGACCTACACAAGCATAGGGAACACTGCTAACTTGACAGATGTTCAGAAGACAGTCATCGATACCATTCACAAAGAGGATAAAGCAACAAAATGTCATTACTGAAGAAGCTGGTTGTTCACAGAGTTCTGTACTTTAGCATAATTCACACAAAGTTGAGTGAAGTACAAATCTACAAAAATGAAAGGAAAAGGTGATCCAGCAACAGGGAAAGCTACACGATTGAGAGGATTGTCACGCAAAATCCATTTAAGAATGTGGGGGAGCTTCACAAGGAGCGGACTGAGGGTGGAGTCGGTACATCAAGAGTCACTGTGCATAAACAAATCCTACACATGGGCAGGGGCTCTGGGTGCTATTAGGCAGGGCAGGCAACTGCTTGGGGCCCCCAAGAGCCCTCAGAGAGCCGGCAAACTTTCAACCAATTCAGACCCACAGTACCCCCACTCACTTGGGGTACTGGACCCTCCCACCTGAAATGTGTCTGCTTATGATGTTGTCTGTATGTTTGCTTTTTTTTTGTGCTGAGTTTTTTTTTCTTGCATTCAAGTAATGCACTTTTTCCCACCCCCTCAACCATCCAATTGTATTCATTTCTTTACTCTGCAAGAAGAGGACGCCTGGCAAGGCTGCAGCCACAGTCTCCCATCTACCCATGTCTGTCTTTCTCTTGATGGGCTGTACTGAAACGAGATTTTCTCCACGGGGGACACATAAGGAAATTCAATTCAATTTGATAGTGTTCCTGTTCTTGATTGTCCAGCAAACGTCTCTGACCAGAACCCCATAGATAATCTATACGGAATTGGCAAGATGATAAAATACATTAGATTCAACAATGCAGACGACCAGAAGGCCACTATCAAAGCAAGGTAGACTTAATTACAATTCAGCCGTACCACAGTTTGATTTCCTCTATGCCACTCATTGATGCATTAATTCGTGTTAAAGTATTTAGCACTGAGTACATGCAAATCAACATTGTTTTCAGAAGCCTACAATTTCAACTTAAATCTTTTCTATTCCTTTTATATATTTTTGGGTTTTCATTATCGGCAAGCCATGATCATTGAAGTTACAAGAAATAACACCTTGAAATACTGTATGACTCTCTATATGCAATTATTCTATGTATTACATAGGTTTAACTTTCTGAAATGACTGATAAAAAATAATGGACTTTTTGACGGTATACAAATTTCTTTAGACACACCTGTAGACACTATTGCTAGACATTATGGTTATGATTATCCCTACTAGTGATACATGTCTCTGGGAGGTTTGGTGAAACTTTGACAGGAAAACTATAGGATCACACTACTTTATGTTGCAGCTCTCTATTGGCTACATGTACTTCCCAGAACACTTATCAAACTTCAACGACTTACTCTGTCTCCTGGGCCTTCTTCTGCTCTGTTCTCTTTGTTTGCTACAGTGAAAGTCTCTCTAGCAGTGAAGCAAAAAAATAAAAACAAAAACATCACTCTTAACATGAATGCAGTCTCACACACACGGACAAATCAGTGTAAATTAACATTCTTTTAAAGAACAAAAATGTATTTAGGCAATCTTGTGGACTTAGTTTGTCTAAAGAGGTCTTGGAAGAGTAAGTAGTCCTCAGAATAAACCTTCAGTGACATTTTGATCCATATCAATGATTCTGCAAAACATGACAAGATTTCTGAAAGATTGAAAGGACAGACTATGGTGCTGAACACCAGATCGCTTCCTTTCTGCCCCTTCGTGACAAACCCATCCAGACACATTCAACTGTTTCACCAGAAAAAGTACACTCATCTCATGTTTTTTTTTCCCTTTTTTACAAGAACAGAAACTATGAAAAGTTCTTAAAAGGTTCTATAGAAAGACATGGCCCGGTGAGCATGGACATGATAGGGACAGCAACTCTTTTTTTAAAACCATGGGAAGCTATTTTTATTTTGTTCAACGGAGATTAAGAAAAATCTCTCAACTAAAACGAAAAGCAAAAAGCTGAAAACATAAATCAGTGGCTAAAAAACGCCACCATATTATGGCCATTGATATATCAATTTTAACACATTTATAATCCCCTTAGATAGTTTACACAAACTTACCAGACAGTGACTTGTACATTTGCATGACGGTGCTTAGTCATACTGTGCCATTGGCTCAGAAAAGTGGGGTACACAGATAAACATGGTGCATGATGAAACATGTGGTTGCCCCCATATACCAAATAGTTCCAACATAGAGAAGCTGGGGCAATGCACGATACAAGCCCTCTCACCTCATCCAAAATCACAATCCAACTCGTTTGCTTGTCTATCAAAGTACCCCCACATGAGACCATTCATTTCTCATGTTTCACTGGGGGTTTCTTTAAGGTTCCTTGATCCGTTGTTTGATATCTACGTAAGAATCTGAGCATTACCATCGACCCAAAACCTCGACAAAAAAAAGGGTAAACATTTTTACAGCAAGGAATCGGTCAGATAAACATAAATCCCCTATTCATGTTTAAATTTTCTCCGGCATTGTCTTCCAGCCTCCAGTGTCCTGAAAATGCCGACACATTTCAAATGACTGCATCGTTTGCAGAGCAAGCAACAGCAAACAAGCCAGTAAGGACACATCAAATCTTACATTTCGGTTAAGAGAAACTTTTCATGGAGTTTTTTCAGTGTTAAATGCTTATTTAATCTGGCACCAAATCCTTCCTTACAGCTTGTGAATGAACCTAGCTGTCCTTCTTTTATCTGTGTGTTTGTTTAAGGACAAAATTGGAGACAGTGGAGGTGTGCAGAGGTGTGGATGTGCTCTTGTGCTCAGAACTGAGAAGGAATTGTGTCTTATTTCGCTCATGGGCTGTTCTGTTAAATGCATCTTCAGCCATTTATACTGTGTTGCCTACAACCCAATCAATTAGTTGGAGAGGACAAGATGAAGAAACGTGGTCGCACGCTTTTACCAACAGTTGTACTTTGCACAAATTCGAGCCTGTTAAACCTGATACTGCATTAAATGCACACGATTTTGCATTAGACGCTCCAACGCTATATATATATATATATATATATATATATATATATATATATATATATATATATATATATATATATATGAGGTAGAGATAAAAAAAGAACCAAATAGACTTAAAAAGATAAATAGCAGGAAGATAAGTGTGTACAGACAAAAGGGAGTGGGGTTTAAAAAGCAAAAGTAACAGGGGACACAAAAAAGCTGTTAGTCTAAAGAACAGCCACTGAAAGACAACAAACTCTATGTCGGACAATGGTAAGCTCTTTTATTGTTCAGCAGAAAAAAATACATAAAAAAATCTCGAGCTGCATGTTGTTAGTCAAGAATCAACTGCTGGTGAGAAGAAACCTAACAATAAAATGCTGCCCAGGTGTTTCTTCCATTAAACCTGGAAATGTTGTGTTTTTCAGAATGCCTTTTTATTGTCAAGAGTTGCAAATGTGTCTCCAGTTCCAGTGGAGGCTAAACAAGAGAGTGAATTTAACAACAAAATAGTCTACCACAGGACTAACATTATGAACACCGTGCACTGAAGCATTTCTGTGTTTTTGTTTTCAGCTAAAAATCATTATTACAAATAAGGGAACTAAAATCAAGTGCAGCCAACTGCCTTTGGCGCAGCTGTCTTTCAGTGTAACAGCAGCATGAAGTCCAAGGAACACACTACTGTTATCAATTGTTGATCTTCTCAAGGCTACAATAACCTCATCCCATATACAATACATCACAAAAGTAAGTAGATCCCTCCAATTTATGTAGTTTATTAGATCTTTTCATGGGACACCATTACAGATATGACACTTTGATACAATGTGTGGTAGTCAGGGTACAGCTTGCATAACAGTGTAAAACTTGCTGTCCCCTTAAAATAACATTAAACACTGCCATTGATGGCTAAACCTCTGGAAACAAAAGGGAGTACGGCCATAAGTGAACATGTCCAAATTGTTCCAAAAAAAGTAAAAAACAAAGCAACTGGACTTGTTTTCCGTAGTTGAAGACGTTTCGCTTCCTCTCCAGGAAGCTTTCTCAATTCAAAAAGTCTGGAGTAATGTGGAGTAACAAGCTTTATACTACTGCCTAACAAAGGCCTTGTAATGGCTTAGATAACATGCAAATTCAACCGAAACAGCTCCACCCCTTAGTAACGGGCGGTCGTTAAAGCCATTAAGCCAGCAGATTGAACCGAAACTGGTCCACTCCTCTGTAACGGGGAGTCGTTAGGGTTGTTATTGGCCTGGCTTAAAGGAACAATGTTTTGATCACTCGTATAAGGGTGAGAGTTGAGGTGATGATTGGCCAGAATTAATCCTATAGCTGTATTGTAAGTTTTTGAGAGTTGGAACCTAAGGCCCCCTCCTCTGTTTAAGGTTGGTTTTTCTCTCTAAACGTAGATGGCTTCCTTCACACCCCTTTCAAACCATCTGTCTTCTTTGTCCAAAATGTCCAAAATTCTGATCTTTATATTGGAGAAACCAAACAACCGCTCCACAGACGCATGGCTCAACACAGGAGAGCTACCTCCTCAGGTCAAGACTCTGCTGTCCACCTACACCTTAAGGACAAAGGACACTCTTTTGAGGACCAAAATGTTCACATTACAATCTATGATGACACCACAAAGCTGGTAGACGTTAGAGACATGGCACTTGTCCAGTTTCCACTTGAGGAGGCCGCACAGGTCAACAGGGTTTAGGTCTGAGACATGTCCAGCACTTTTACCCTAAGTACCTTTAGCAAGGCAGTGGTCGTCTTGGAGGTGTGTTTGGAATCATTATCTTGTTGGAATATTGCCCTGCAGGCCAGTGTTGGATGGAGGGGATCATGCTCTGCTTCAGTATGTCACACTACACATTTTACAGCCATCGGGACTCATGCAGCCTCAGACCATGACACTCCAACCACCATGCTTGTCTGTAGGCAGGGCACACTTTTACACTTTATACTCCTCATCTGGTTGGCTTTCATCTGAAACAAATATTCCTATCGTGGTCTCATCAGACCAGTAATCCGTGTCCTTAGTCTGATTGTATTCAGCAGACTTTTTTCAGGCTTTCTTGTGCAACATCTTCAGAAGAGGCTCCTTCTGAGACAACAGCCATGCAGGCCAATTTGATGCAGTGTGCGGCTTATTGTTTGAGCACTGACAACCCCCCCCCCCCCCCCCCCCACACACACACACACACACACACACACACTCCCTCCACTCACAAACACACATACACCTTCAACCTCTGCAGCAATGCTGGCAGCACACATACGTCTATTTACTACTTGGGCAGGTTCACTCAACTTCTTTGGTCAACCATGGCGAGGCTGTTGTCAGTTGGACAAGTCCTGTTGAACCACTGTATATTCTTGGCCACTATGCTGCAGCTCAGTTCCAGAGTGTTGGTAATATTTCTATAGCCTTGGCCAGTGGTTACCAACCCTGGTCCTCAGGTGCCCCTTTCCAGCATGTTTTAGATGTGTCTATGTTGCAGCTCACCCGATTCACATGATTGCATGACCTCCTCTGCATGTAATCAGGTGCTGCAGGAGCGTCTTCATCAGCCATTCATTTAGGTCAGGTGAGGGGCAGCAAGAAGACACCTAAAACATGCAGGACAGGGGTGCTGCAGGACCTAGCCTAGGGTATTTTAATGTTGAGCAAATGCTTTTTTTTTTTTTTTTTTTGGAGCCTCAGAGATTCCTTTGCCATCAGGTGCCATATTGAACTTTCTTAGCGATGAGTATGAGAAAGTGAGTATGAGAAAGTATGAGGCATTATTGGTGGTGTATTGAGTTATTTTGAGGGGATAGCAAATTTATATTGTTATACAAGCTGTACACTGACTACTTTACATTGTATCAAAGCATCTTCCATGAAACAATATAATACAATCTCTAGAAAAAAATATTTGAGGTATACTCACTGTTGGTATGGAAGCGCTATCACGTTTATACAATATAATTATCACGTTTATACAATATAATTATCACGTTTGTACAATATAATTATCATGTTTGTACAATATAACTAGCAAAAATGTATTTTCTCAAGTGACAGCAATACGCTTTCGTACTGTTGTGACACACCTTTTTAGTTAAAAAAAGAGTTTATTGTTTGTCCTTCAGTTGAAAATGGTTTAAAGTATAACTTACTGGTAAAAAATGACAGTTACACTTATGGTTAGGTCTGATGCAGTGAAATAAAGCGCACACAAACACGCACACACACACACACACACACACACACACACACACACACACACACACACACACACATGTATATATATATATATATATTCACTCACACACCACACTTTTATGGAATAAATGTTTTAGAGATTTAAGGACATATGGGTACGAAATATATATTTATAATGGGTTTTAAAGTTTTAAATGAACATATTTTAAGTATATAAAAATAGAAAAAAATGCTATTGGAAACTAACTGACTAAATGTGGGATTCTAAGTTCACATTTAGTTTAACACATTTTGGCACCTTTAATCAGCACACAAGCACATACACAACTCTAACAAAAAGTCAGCAATCCAGTGAGCCGGATTAGCATGAGTGAGATTTATTCAGCCATGGAAAGTCTGGTATCAGGGCCCATTAGAGAACATAGCTGGCGACACACTGAACCATGTCCACCCTGCCAGCTGCACCCTGCTGCTCTCAGCCAGTAAGCAAAAAGAGGGTGTTTTACAAGTAGACATTGATCCTGACCACAGAACAATTGGTTGTCAACAAGACACCCTATTATCCTTTGCTCTGATTAAACATTTCCTGTATTTAGTTGCACTGATAGGCTACTCAGACAATAGCAAAGAAGAGTGGTTCACAATTCCTCTCAGAGGTTTGAGATGACCGGGGACAAAAATGGGCTTGGCAGCTGTTGTAGATCAGCATACTGGAAGAAAAAGGCCCTAAAAATGTCATCCACCTGTGTGTGAGATGCCCAGCTGGAAAAGGCAAGACTAGGGAGAGGATGTTTTCAAGAATTAGATATTTTTCACATGTGCCAGGAAATCCATGGACTTGACAGAATAGCCCAGAGTCAGTCCAGATGTAATTGTTGCCAATTTTCTCAGACAGCAATTGGGGGAAACAAGACTATTTGTTTCATCTGTTCCTCAGTGCTCCCATACTGACCTTTAAAACCCTCACCTTATTCGACCATGACAGCTTTAAAACCCTGCAGTCTTAACTTTTGATTGCTTGCTATGACTAGTATGTTGGTACAAATTAAATGCAGTTAAATGTAAAAAACAAACAACCCCCCCCCCCCTCACCAGAAACCCAAGTTGGGACAGAATTCCACAGTTATATTATTTCTCCTCTTATAGAGCAAATACTGTTTAAACATTAATATTTGTGTTCGAAGTAAAACATACAGATTTTCCCGCCTTTTCACAGCATCCGTAGGTCCACGCAGAAATCACACCATCATGGTCTGGGTGTTTGATGTGCTGCAGCAGTAAGGAGGCCCAGGGGGCCAAATACCATCAAATAGACTCACTGATGAAGTTGGATACCTGTCTGTAGTTGTGTCATTTGTACGTAATTTGGTACACAAAATAATTCTGTTGCAAAGCCGCAAATACGAGCCCCTCCTTTCTGAGCTGGGTCTGGCCGTTCAAAAGAGTCCTGTGACAAAGTATTTGCCCCCACATAGATTTCATCCATTTATCCACTTTGTCTGATATTTAATATCAGACAAAGTTAAGAAGAGAGCACAACATCTAATCTGTTTTGCACTATTTTCACCAACACTAAAGAAACTAGCAAGGCTGAAGTATAGTGATCAGAACAGACAATCCAGTATAATACCCAAGCAACTTGCGGAGCTAACAAATGAAGACATTATGTGGCGTCTAAAGCCCAGCACACAAGTGATTTTCCAAAGGAAGAAAGGAATTTGCATGTCACCCACCCTGTGAGCTCAACATCACAAAATCTCAATGTTAATCCATGCCACAATGGCGGAAGACGCAATGCAGTACAAATTGTTGGTGCTTCAAAATCCCCTGACAGATTTGACCACCTCACGGATACCACAATAAATTGACAGTTATAGTGATTCAAGCAGGAAAACAGTCATACATCAGTCACAGCAGTAATCACATTCCACGATTTTGCCGGAAAATATCGGACATTACTTGATAATTGTTGTAGGTCATCTTCGGATGTGAGGGTGTAAGTACTTTGACACCAAATAGCAACAGATCACTGACTCAAAATGCCTCAAACAGAAAGTTTCTTATGATTCTTTCACAACAAAAGATTCTGGCCAAGACGGCTGATAATCGCACACTGGGAAGTCAACCTAAGGCTCTACTTTAAGTAAAAAGCTACTGGTGCAAGAGTCTCCAATTGGGCTTTCATGTTGTTCAGGTCAAAATTGCACATCTTTGGTCGTAAATGCAGCATTTATTTTAAAATTGTAATCAATTGTTTAAACTTCCTAAAATTCAGTCAAGTTCAAGTGGCTATAACTGAAATTATAACGTCTTAGAAGCTATTAGGCACCATCATCAATCACAATTAAAATCTCCCACTGAAAGACTTTTCTTTGGATTTTAAAACCAATCCTTGGTTATTGCAACCTTTTTTTCCCCACTGCTGGGCAACAAAGGTCCGCTCTTTATGAAAGCACCTGTCCATAGCCTGAGAAGTCTGGATGCTGTCTGCTATTGTGCTTTGTGTTGTATTACTGGATGTGGAAATTAAGCACATCACTGGGTCTATATCCTCCTGCTAAATTGCCATCTCTACCGGTCTGCAGACTTTCCCCTTGGAGTTTTAAAAAAAATATAAATCTCTGCTCAGGTTGTCAGCTTATCCGGTTGTATGAGTAAATACACCACTCAGTTTGGTCTTTGCTTTGCAGATGCTTTATAAATGTCTGCTGCCACAGTCAGAATGCAATTAGAAAGAATATTGAAATGTGCAGAAGACATTTGAGATCTCGTTGAGAATATTACACAGCATATAATTAAAAGTAAAACCTGTCATGAAGACTCAGTCGTTGATGGTTACAATTTGACCATTGGCAGTGATTGTAGCTAATGAGGGTGGATGGGGTGGGGGAGCAATTATTCTGAGTTGCACTAAAAAACATCTACATGTTCAATCCTGTGCTTCAGTCTACTTAGACAGAAGTTGGCATCTGTTCTGTGTGGAAAGTAAGGCTTGGAAAACCATATTCTTTTTTACAGTGGCTCTTCTTCATAGAGTTTGTTACAACATCCTCCCCCAGTCCTTGCCTGGAAAAACAAATAGAGGCTTTGCACAAAAAAAAAAAAAACTTTTACTGTACAAAACACACATGGACTGACTGTATAAGGAAGGTTGGGGTAGTTTATAGTCCTTATGTTTTCATCCCAGTTCTCACCTTTCTGCTCTTCTCCATATGAGGAAATATTCCCACTTGCTTTTTCATTACTTTGACGGGTTACACTGCATATAGGGAAGATATTGCTATTTTTCCCCAGTCCCTGGATAAAAACGGGCAGTGAAGTCTTACTAGCACACAGAAAAGTAATATGAAAAATTTGGATTTAAGCTCCAACTTTTAAATTTCTACACAGACATGCCAGACTCACTACTATTGCAGTGTTTTACTATCAGGAAGTCCAAAACATGTGGTTAAAAGTCTTCAGCTAATCCAAAAACCTGCACTAATGATCAAGCTCCATCATACATCAGAAATCTGATTCTTTATATGTTCCAACCAGAACACTTTGCTCTCAGACTGCAGGTCTGCTGGTGGTTCCTAGAGTCTCTAAAAGTAGAATGGGAGGCAGATCCTTTAGCTATCAGGCTCCTCTCCTGTGGAATCAACTCCCAGTTTTGGTCCGTTAAGACTAGGCTTAAAACTTTCCTTTCGACAAGGCTTATAGTAAGACTGGCTTAGGTTAACCCGAGCTATCTCTGTAACGTAGCACATGTTTTGGTGCTATAGGCTTAGGCTGCTTAGGAGGAGATAATGACCACTTTTCCTTACTCTGCCACATTCCACCAATCTACCATTCTCCAATTTTGCATTATTTGCTATCATTCCAATTTTTAACTTTATGTTTTTAACTTGTTTTTTCTCTCTCATTGTAGCTACACCTGGCCTGCTATTCTGTTTAGTTTTAACACCATCCTGGAGGGGGTGTTCTGCTGGGGTTTCTTCCTGTTAAAGGGGAGTTTTCTGTTCCAGTCGCTATATGCTCATCCAGGGGAAGTGAATGCTGACTCCACTTGGTTTCTGTAGATGGAAAACTTTTGAACCAATTTGAATAATAAATATGAACCTGATGTCCTGTGTACAGTTTTCCACAAGCTGTGTAGATAAACATTATGTAGAAGAAGGTGCAATGGTCAAAATAACACTGTGGCCTACATGCAAAAGGCTTTGAGTAAACATTTTGACCAACCTATCTGTATGATTTGATTGAATTTGACTTTGTACAGAGCCTTGATATGACATGTGTTGTGAATTGGCACTGTATAGATAGAATTTAATTGAACAGAATTGTGTGTCACCCTGAATACACCATCCCCTCTGTAATCCACCACATGGTGGTGGCAGCATCATGTGTGTGCTTTTCTTCAACAGGGACAGTAAAGTTGGTCACAACTGATGGGAATATGAAGCTAATATACAGCAATCCTAGAAGAAAACTCAGTAGAAGACTGAGTGAGAGGTTTGCTTTCCAGCAGGAGAACCCTAAACCTACAGCCACACTCCCAGTGGAATGGTTTAGATCAAATCGTGTTCATGTGTTGGATTGGCCCACTCAAAGTCCGGGCGAATGTTCAACTTATTATCTGTAAGTCATGAAAACTGATGTTTTAAAATGGTCCAAATCCAATATAACTTAGATTGATCTAAAACCTTTAGTCTCTAGCTGTGCAAATCTGGTAAAGACAAACTTCAAAGAAAGGGGCATCAGGTTCACTGAAAAATGGAAGAAATGGATGCTACATTTTCAGACTTGTATTGACAAAAACAATGTAAAAGGTAAATGGGCTGAAAAATGGGACGTTCAAGGCACTTTAGGTGCCCAATCACACTCACTAACACACAATTATACACCGCAACACAGATTGGTAGGTAACCTGGGGTTAAGTGCCTTGCTCAGGTGCACATCTGCATGTAACAAGGTGAGGCTGGAATTTAATCCCTTCTGATTTCAAGATGACAACTCTACCCACTTTGCCACGGTCACCCCATGAATCCTTTTTCCTTTCGTTTAACAAATGTGTTGGTCTATCACATGAAGTCCAAAGAGACTGAGGGTTTGGGTTGTAATGTGATAATATATGAAAAAAGAAGTATAGGGGACTATAATGAACAGTTTTCACATGTGCACAAACACTTATTTTCTATATAACAACAGCAAATGAACAGACTCATACATTGCAATTCCCACATTGAAAATGTATAATAATAAAAAAAAAATCTTGTTCTGAACTCCTGCACACAGATTATGAACAGCAGTACACAACTAGGAGCGTTCACGGTTCCCCTCTTATACCTCAGCTCTTTCCTTCATCTCGCCGGGACACTTTACATACCTCCGCGCAGTGTGTGGTCACTGTGTGCCTGAGAGAGAAACAGGAGCTGTGTTCCCACCTATCTGTGTTTACCAGTGTTGACTGAGAATTACATGCTTTTTTAGTAAATGTGACTCTGTGTATTTGGTGGTATTACTCCAGTGTTTGTCTGTTCGCTGCATTTTGTGTGAGTGCAGCTGACACATTGTTCGAGTTAATCCCAGGAGGAGAAAACTACAGAAACAAAGCTTCTTTGCATAAGTGCAAGACAAAATATGAAATGACAAATGAGGAAGTACTTTGAAATTACACAGCCTTGTTATTTAATTCTTTAAAAATAAAACAGATTAGGCAATTGCAACTTGTCAAAATGCATTTTTCTATTATTGGAATTTTTGGTCTTTGTTTCGAATATTAACTGAAATTAATGTAGTTCAGATAGACAATGAAATAGAAAGAAATGTATGATAAAATTGCTGATGAAGACAAGGGGAAGAAAAAGGATTGAGATTGATTGCAGAAGTATTTATACCCTTTGAACTTTTCATATTTTGCTATGTTACAACCTTTAACCATATTGATATAGTTTAAGGTTGTATATAAGGTTCTATATTGCAGTTGACCTGGATAAATACAGCTGTATTTATACAAGGTGAAATGAAAAACAGGTAGACTGTTTTCACTATTTAGGTAACGTGAATTGGTTACACTAGGTTTTATTTTTTAGACTAAACAGGGATGAAGATAACACCCCGCTTTTCAAATTTGTATTAATAAAATAAAAAATAAAAAATCCCATGTATCATTTTCTCTCCACATCACTAGAAGTCCTACAAAAACACTGAAGTTTGTGGTGGTAATGTCACAAAATGCAAAAAGGTTCAACTGGCAAGAATACGTTTGCAAGGCACTGAACATAAATTGCTACTCCAACATTTAGAAGGTCTTGTCACTGGCAGAAATCGCATTGACATGACTTTAAAATGAGTTTTGTGACACATATTTCCTTTTTAAATGTCATGGTTGGGGGGAAATCTACAATCCATCAACAGAAAATTGTTTTAGACAAGACATATTTGTGTGATCTGAGTAAAAAATAGAAGTGCTTTAGGCGAATAATGATACTGCCTTTGTCAAACGACAGTAACATTGGTATTAGTCATCAGTGGGTCATACGAGAGATGCACAGTCTCTGCTGATGTGTAGAAAATGTCAATAAATGGAAACAAAAATGTTATTCTAAACAAGTCCTGTGTTTTAATACACAATAAAAAGCAGCTCTGATGACTATGAACATGACTCATAGTGGAAATTGTCATTTTAGGTTTTGCTGTTATAGTATATCAGACTCATATCTTCAAATGTCAGAACCACAGTCTTTGGCTGGAAATGCTGCTTAAACATAAAAAAGGCGATGCTGTAACTATCCTGACCCCATAAAACCCTGAGCAACACTCTGCAGTCTGTTTACAGGGGTTGTTTTCATGAAATGTGTTAGATCGTGGCAGCAATGTGACTTTTGGGTTACTCTGTTAGTTTACAGAACATAAAGAGCTTTACAGGGAAGCAACACTGACATACTGACAATCTTTGATACTGGTGCACTCTGAGAACTTTGAATGGTTATAGAGTATTCATAACAGCTTGTTCAGGTCCACCAGTTATTTTAATCAGCAATGCAATAGAGATGCTCTGTCCATGGTACTGAATCTGAAAGGCACTCACTCAAAGATGTTGCAAAGCATTTCTAAAGTGTTTAATTTTTATTTTAGTTTTTGGTTTTGGTTTTAACTACAACAACAAGAAGCTTAAAACTTCAAGCTGAATGGTAAAAATATAGACCTGAAATAAGAAACAATGTACACAAAGACAAACACACTGTTACTCTCTGACTCACTGATAAGACTAAACTTTTCTTGTTTTAAGTAAATTAGGATCACCAACATCATTATTTTTGCTAAGTGAGACATATTTTCCTTACTACTTGCATAAAATTAAGAGGCATGTTTTATATACCCCGAGATTACTATGCTTATCAACAATTTGGAACATTTGCTCAGTGACACATTTTTGGAGACACGAACACTCTGTTGAAACCGACATTGAAGTGTTAATGACCATCACTACACATGAAAGGAAAAGGAGGAAACTTGCAAGCCTGATCCCTGATGCCGTGCGGGAGCGTTGCTGTGCAGGAGCGCTGCTGTGTGGGAGCACCATGCTTTCTGCCAGGCACCCCTTCCACCGGGAGTGATTTTAGAGCAGAGCACTGATGCGTGGTTGGACACAGATCACGCAAAGATTGCATTGTCTCGCGTTAGTAGTGTACTTACAGGCTTTAAATAAAATGAAAATCATCATCCATGGAGTCAATTATCAAGTGATATCCGCTGGTGGATTGGTGCTCGAGCCGCAGGTAATGAAATAATGATGTTTTATAGTTAAATGAATGCGATCTAAAATCTGAACATGTAGTTGATGTGGCAAACGGCAAAAATATAACAGCCGCGTATTTTAGAGAACCAGTGAGCGGCAGCGCTTATGGGACGTGCTGGGTGGAACTGCTCTGATTGACTAGAGTTGCAGTGACCAGCCGCGAAGGCGCGGCACTTCTGCAACAGTTCCACGTTCAGTGAAACTCTGGGGTGAGAACACAATCTGAACAGTGAAGCACAGTGGTGGCAGCATCATGTTGTGTGGTTGTTTTGCAGCAAGAGGGACACATTAAGTCAAAAAAAGCAACATCTAACAGCTGGAGGCAGGAAGTAAGAGTGTGGGTTGTGAAGGTGGTACAGGATGAAGCCTAGTCCCAGGATGACTGCATCAGCTACCAACCTGTTTGCCCGGTAAGTAAACTGCAGGGGGGCCAGCAGGGGGCCAGTGATCTCCTTCAAATGCTTCAACACCAGTCAAGGATTTTATGACCACAAACATCATGGCTACCAGCATGTAGTCATTTAATGCCCTGATGGTGTTTTTCCTGGGGACCAGGATGATGGTGGAGCATTTGAAGCACAAGGGAACCACGCATAGTTCCAGGGACTTGTTGAAGATCTGAGTGAAGATGGACGCCAATTGTTCATTCTCATAAACTCTGATCAACTTCTCTGTCCCGCAGCATCATGCTGCTACCACCATGGTGTAACGGACGGATTGGTGTACTCAGCGTGTTAGGCGGTGTATGATTTCCTCCACATTTAGGGCACAAGGTTTGTTTTATTTATTTTTTTATTTAAAACATGTATTTCACTCTTCACTAAACAGAACAAACACAGTACAACTTAAAACATCTCAATGAAAAGGAGCAGCTCAAAGAAAGTCTTCTGTTATATCATCTACATGGCTTGTGACAGACAGCAAACGCGCCTTTTCTATAAAATTACTTTTTTCTTGCCACTGTTCCATAAAGGCCTGATCTATTGAGTCCATAACTAATTGTTGTCCTACTGACAGATTTTGTTATATGAACTGTGGATCTCTGCAGTTCTTGGGTGGAAGTCTTGGTTGCTTCTCTGGTTTATCCTCTTGTCAACCTGTTAGTTTAGGTAGACAGCCATGTCTTGGTTGATTTGCAGTTTTGTCAAACCCTTCTCACATTCGGGCATTGGATTAAACAGAGCTCTGTGAGATGTTCCAAGCAAGGGATATTGTTTTTTTTCTTTAACATAATCCTGCTTTAAACACCTCTTAAAACTTTATCCCTGACCTGTCTGGAAAAATGTTGAAATGTATGAGTCCTTTTACTTGCACTTACTTGCTGCTCTGTGTTCATCCATCACATGAAATTCCAATGATTATACAATGTTTGTGGTCATGATGTGGCAAACTGTGAACAATTACAATAGGAATGAATGCTTCTGCAAGGTACTTTACGTATGAGTGCTTCACTTAGTATGTATTGTGACTTCTGTACAGTCTTTGTTAAAGTGTGTCCATGCAGCTGGCAACATTGCTCTTTCTCCATAGGATGACTGGATGAAGACATGCTAACTGAATGCATTGTCAAATTTTAATTCCAACTTTTCCAAAGAGCTGTCTCTCAAAACATTCACTTTAACCCAGATGGTGAAGGTTAACATACAATTAAAACAGCAGAAAAACCTTTTCTGTGACTGAAAAACTAACCTTGAACACAAATGGAAAACTTTGTTCAGTCAAATGGTTTTCAAGCCTTTATAGGACTCATTAGTGAGTTTTGCAATCAATTTCGTTCTGCACAGTGGATGCCCTCAGCAGCCAACAATCTAGCCTGCATTAATTACTGATTATGGATGCATGCTAAACACTAATGCATTTCCAAAAGATAAAACAGGGCAATGATGATAGCGCTTGGCAGGGTTTTGAGGTCTCACAATACTTAGGAGATGACCCACGAGAAGTCTGGGGGTAACTTAGATTTTCATTAGGTAAGACAGAAGAGTAAAAGACGCACCGTTGGTTTTTGGCAGCCCCTTATCAAAGCCAGAGGAGAGCTATTCAAAAAGAGATTGTCGTGAAATGATAACGCCTATTGAGAGATTTGGTCTGGACTCTTTTCTGTCTCGCGTCAACCCCCTCATGCTCTGTCACACTTTGAGGGTAATATCATTCTGCATGAGCAAATCACCGCTCAGAATCTCAAGGCACCATCCACCGGAATCTGTTTCCTCCCTGGATGGATGTGATGTTTCTATGCAAGAGTGAAAAGGAAACTGAATTTGGGCCATTTTCTACTCTGTTATTTTCCATGTTCTGTGCTGTTTATGTTCATAGTCTCATGCTTACACGACCTCGTGGGTGGAGGACATCACTGGATGTAGTCTATGGCAGTTAGAGGGGAGCTTTCTGATCTTAGGTCTGTGGTCAGAATTTACAAGCCAGAGGCATCTTTATAATGAGGATAGGGGACAAGCTGACCTTGACAAGCCCAAACAAAGCTAGAGGTCTGTCCTGCTGCTCTGGATTAGTAACGCAACATACAGCACATTGCAGTGCAGTGTTCGTACCAGTAGAACTATTTTCCCATTTTTTCAAACAAAAGCTTTAATGTGTTTCATATTAAAGTTGTTGATGTTTTTTGTGACATACCAACACAGAAAATGCATTATTGTGAAGTTGACAGATTTGGAGTATTCAGTCCCACTGAGTCAATATTTTGCCTTTGCAGAATCACATTTCACTGCTATTACAGCTTGCCAGTTTGAAATGTTTTCCCATTCATCTTTGCAAAAATAGCTAATGCTCAGTCAGACTGAAAAGAGAGAGTCTGTTAACATTCTGGCCAAAGATCCTGTTCTGGACTTAGCTCTGGATTTTACCTGGACCATTCTAACAGTTGATATGGTTTGATCTAAATTCATACATTGTAGCTCTAACTACAGTGAGGATTGTTGACCTTGGGGGAAGGTTAGCTCCCAACTTGAAGTTTAGCTGCTACATTTGTCACGAGATAAGACTTTCGAATTCGACATCGATACCAAGAAAACGTCTGTCTCCCATTTCTTACACTCTGGGAGGTAAGAACAAAAATGCCCTGCCTGCCCTGCCCCCCCTCTCTCCGCTTCTGCTTCGTTTTTGTGTCTTTGTACAATTTCCGAAAGTTCGGAAACAGAAGCTAAGAAAATTATGGATCTCGTCAGCTGGTCTCTCAATGCTATTGATAAAATTTTTTCAACTGGAAAGCAAAGGATCGGGGAGCGTGCCTGTCCCTAGGGAACTTTTATTACAGGATACACCTTGGATCCGTGGGATAAATGGTCCACGGTGTGCCTCTCAATTCTTTCCGTCGAGGACGTCGAAGACGTGTACACATTTGGATTTTTGATTCTTGGATTCCTCCTTATAGACCAGTTCACGCGTGACGTCACGAGCTACATCCGCGCTACATCCGGGTCCCGCAGGTAGGCAAAAACAGTACTGTTCTCGTCTACTACCATGACAAAACGGGTGAATTAGAGCGTGCTTTTAGTTCGTTTATTTTTGGGATCTAAACAATGCCTACCACTTGTGCTCCCGGTTGCACACAGAGGCATTCCAAATCATCGGATGTAGGTTTCCTTCGTTTACCAAAGGACGAAGAAAGACGAAAGAAATGGATAATTTCAATGAAAAGGATGCAGGCAGACAATCCCAATCGACTGTGGGAGCCATCATACCACGACAGAATTTGCAGTCTACACTTCATCTCCGGTAAATACAACTTAATTTTGCACTGGTCATTGTTCTACTTAAATAATTATATAAATAAAAAATTAGGATATATAGTCAAGACGTAAACGTTCGTTTCGTAATAATATACGCACATGTACAATGTATGCAAACCCTCTGGCATGAGTCTGTGAAAAGGATTAATAAGACAAAAACACCAAAATAATCCTTTGTGAACAATGTTTTTTTTAACCTACCGGTGGCGGGTCTTCCTCTCTGCTTAGGCGCTGTCTGTGTCCGACTCCGCTTTCGTATGTTACACAAACATGTCTGAACATTCATCCATCCATTTTCTGACCCGCTTAATCCCTCATGGGGTCGCGGGGGTTGCTGGTGCCTATGTCCCAAAATAATTGTAGCCATCCAGTGATTTCAGGGCTTTCATGCTCTCTCGTGTGTACTGGCCTGGCGTGTTAATAAGATAGCTCTGTGTGTCGCCGTACGGAACACTTGGCCAGCATTTCACAGACTCGCTCCATCCCTTCAGGCTTTTGCTGTGTGGATCTGGCAATCTGATACCATCAACCATCAACTTACTCTTATAACGATGTTGTGATACGTTATCTAAAGAACAAAAATACGTCGAGAACTCGTCGTTTCCTTTGTTTGCGTCCGCCATTGTGTTCGCCTTTTGCCTACCAGTCCAGCGCGCATGCGCGAAAAACCCGGATCAAAACAATAACAATGAACTGGTCTATTGGGTTTGGGGGATTTCTGATGTATCAGCAACTTCAAAGACTGCTGGCGGTAAATTCGGCCTTGATGAGGCCGCTGGCGTCTTACGACGCGATCACTAAGGCGGTGAATGAACAGAATATTAAGCTTGACAAGCTGACTGCGGTGGTTGGTAGGGGCGAGATGGGATAACATCTGGATGTGAAGACGCGAAAATAGCCCTCTAATTTGGAAAATTTTAATCCTGGAGCCAGTGATGAAAAGACTTTAAAGCTGAGGGAAAAATTGTTTCAGCTTGTTCTCATAACAAATTGTGTATTCAAATCGGACTCCCCACTATCTAAACTCTCCCCTGGTTTGTTATGGCGAGATTGGACAGAACTACTCCCCCACGCTCCCTCCTCCCATGCAAACATCCGTGGATACGTCAAGCCGGGCCGTGAAGTGATAAGACTTTCCAACACTTGCCTGCCGGACGGCGTTCATGGACACACAATACTCCACACAACATACACACACTACTGATGCTCATTTATCCTATGAACTTACATGCGACTAATCTCTAATGTTATCCTTCTGCTATATGTGTCTCGTTATATTTGTGCTTTACGTGCGATGAGGTTTTTTTTGGTCGGATGCGTCACACTGTATAGTGAGAGCATACATTGTGACGCATTTGTCCCTTTTTTTATCTCCCTCTTATTACCCATATGTTGAAAATCTATCTTTTCCACAGATTCAAAGGCAGCGCCCTGTGGGCACCGTGTAATGCGGTCCCTTGGCAGCAAGGCCCCAGTAAATCGTCTCCCCATAAAATGTTTGTGATGTTTTGTCTTGGCGGTTGTACTGAAACAGCAATTTCCCTCTGGGATTATTAAAGTATGTCTGATTCTGATTCTGATTCTGACTGCAGAAAAACATTTTGTGAAGAGAATGGGCCAGCTGGTCCTGTCATCACTTTGTACCTTTGTAGTTTTGATCGTTTTAAACACGACTTCTGGTATGGAATGGAGCTCTCTCCACATTGGGTTGGGCTGAATATCTGTGTCTGCATGACTTCTGTGCAAAATAGGCTGCCAAATTGGGGGGATGAAAATAACTCAGTTTTTATTGATGAGTATCTTAAAAAAACATTTTTTAATGGTCCATCACCTGAAACTCTGATAAAATACATCATTTTTTATTGTAATGTGACAAGATGTCAACACGCTTCAGCAGAATGGAATAGCTTTACAAGGCAGTGTGCACATGAAAATTACACCAGCCCTGCAGTGAAGGATCAAGTCAGGCACCAGTGGTTACCCAGGCTCTTTCTGTGGTGTCAGAAGCAGTTGTCAACCAGCTCAGGTAGCTGCTCTGAGTTCACTCACACAGACAGGCTGACAGCATCTCTACACCAGTGTTTCACCTGCATTTCACTTGCGAACCCAAGACATCTCATGTTTTGTCTCTACAAGCCTTTGCGATTTCTGGGAGGTAAGAACAAAAAAAGCAGCATCTGTAAAATCTTACAAGTATACAGTTTATTAACACAGCTTGAACACAATATTCTGTAACAACAACATCGAGGGGATTTGCATGTATTTGATGGAAATTGCACAATATTGTTAAATCATGGGAGGAATCTGGGGGAGTTTTAAAGCACTGTACTCTTAACAGAGATGGCCGAAGGTATGAGCAACCTAAGCTGCTGGCTTGGGACCCTATATCTCAGACTAATGCTAAACTTTATAAACAACCTCTAAATAAAAGCCTCTTTTCAAATTCAAATGTGAAATTTGGGTTAGACTAATTTGAATAAACTTCATTTTTTATTCTATTTTGATTTCTTTACAGTTTAAAAGTACGTACAAATGTACTCATTGAAATCATAGGAAAACATTCATAATTTGGCAGCTCAATTAATTACACGTTACAAGTTCATCATGGGTTCCCTCCTCTGGCTAGTCTGTACTGAAGACCTACATTTAGGAAAACCAGACCAGACTGCCAGACCAAATGGGTAATTCAGATAAATAACCCTGTCTTCACAATTCTTTTACAGCTATTGTTTAATTAATTAAGTGAGGGTCAAGTAAAAACATCAAATCTGCCAAAAAGTATTTTTTCATGTATCAAATTAATCATATTCTGTAGCGGCCTCAAATTAAAGGGTCTTCTCACTTTCTCATACCTCAAGGTTCTGTTTAAGGGCCCTTATTTGTTTCTGTTGAATATCCTCCATATTTGGCAGATGTTGATCCCTTTTACAGAGATCCCTATCTCTGCAATCCATATGATATCAATTAATGCTTCTCTTCAATGCCTCATAAGGTTTTCAAGTTAACATGAGTTGACCCTATACTCATGTAAAAAGATGGAGGTAAAAATGATCTGCAGCCTCATAAAGAAAGAGACTGCAACCCTTGTTTGTGCTCTAGACAAAATTTCAACTCAGGCAAAGGAAACTTCGGGTACTCCCACATCTTATGCCAATCTTCCATCAGGAACCATGAAGCTGTTATGATTCTGGACCGTCTGTCTGCATGCTCTCACGCTCCTCTTGTACCGCTGCGATCAAGATCATCTGATGGCCCTGTGAGACGCCTGCCGAGGTAGTGCAATGAGAAGTTCATCCCTTCATGTCAGAGATCTTGGGTGTTTGTCTTTTGCAGGATTTCCTGATTTTTCTAGAAGCTGCAGATCTCCTGGAGGGTGGAGCCAAGCAGCGCACTGCATCACTATTTTCAGCTGCTATTTTGTTTTTCCCACTTTGAGAGGAGCTGCTGTGGATCCTTCTTCGCCTGAGTGCCAACCATTGCGGTACCTCCATAACCTTGCCTGTAAGCTGAATTCTCGTGGTATTTGTGCGTTCACAAACAAGGGAATCCATCTTACCTTGCTCCCGTCTCAATCGTTTGGACCAGAACCAAAAATGGTTTAAGGTGGGGCATGCAGCTGTAACGAAAGCAAGAGCTGCCGAGCCCACAGCTGAACCAACATAAACATATCAGCGCAGGAGGACGCACGTGTAGCTGCTGCTATCACATCTGTTTGGTCAGAATCCACGAGACACAGCAAGAAGTGCCTTGACCAGCGTAAACTTGCTGTGGCTTCTCATGACGCCTGCTGCTTACATTTTCATTTGATACAGTGATTGGCTAAAACCAAAAATTGGTAGCCGGGCACTAGGTGTTGCTTCAACCCAGCTGGGAAAGTTCTGCTGAATGTCCCTCCTTTCCCCTAATGGATTCGATGGGAGCAGACCCAGATTGATAATGTGCAGAACAAAGAGTGCTACACACTTGCCAGGTTATTACCTCTTGCCCTCCAAAATTATTCTCTGACTTCTTCTGTACTTATGTTGCTGGCTCTTGCCAACACCCTTGTTGGTTCTTTTGAGTTCACCTCGGAAACTGAGCTTTCTGGATAACTCCTAAAACCTGCACTACCCTTGGGTTATGGTAAATAGTACAGGTCAAGGTCCTAGACCATCAGTGCCTCCAGACTGACCAATCTGCTCTCCAACATTCCCCTGCAGCCTCTGCTTCCCTCTTTTTGCCATGGAGCCTTCCATCCCAGGCTCTGCCTACTCCTCCCAAGAGATTACTCGCCACCCACTCAGTAAGACTACTTTTTCTTCCATGATTCCAGACTTGCTCTGGTTAGCCGCTCTGCTTACATTCTCTCCTTCCTTTCCAGTTATTGCTGCCCGCTTCTTGTGAAACCTCCAGAAGAGCCACTAGCACTTATTTCAATAAACCAATCTAACTTTGATCTTGGCCTCCTAAGAGTAATTTTGCATTTGGGTTAGAAACTTGCCAAAAACCATGACACATCACCTGTTCCCTGCCTTTATATACGAGTCTTCAGCAGACAGACGGTGCCCTATTACTGAAAGCCAATTGTTAGCAGATGCCATCGTCTTTTTGCCTGACCACTGCCAAGTTCTTGTTTCCTGTATTTCCCTGTCTTGCCTTGCCCTCACTGAGATTAAAGCTGCCTACCTCATTCAAGACAGAGCCTGCTGTGATGTCATCATTTTCTTGGCTAAGGTGTTCTGGATCCATTCGGAGCCACAGGAACTTCTTGAATCGGGACCACTGCCCCCGCCCTCGAGTCTGAAAGGTTGGTGACTTTCTCTCTGAGCTTTCTATCATTCTATGAATCCTCAGCAGCCTCTGTTGAATTACAGAAGTATACTTCGCTAAAGTCTTTATCGTAAAACAAAAAACAGTGGCAAAGTTGAGTTTTTTCATATCTGGAAATAAATATTCCGTCATTTATTTTGTCCGCCATTTATTTTGTCAAGATTTTATCATTGTTATTGTTATTTTAGAAAACATTTTGCAGGTAGTTTTTATAATGAAAAAAAATTCTAAAAGGTTTCCTGCTGTGGTGGCTGGTGGGCAACCGGGTTAACTGGAACAGGGGCTCAAAATGCTCCATAGACTTTTAGGCATCTATAATGAATAAATTGGCGAAATATAAAAATCGATTTAAAAAATGTGATCAGGAAATAACTGGAAATACAAGTGTGTTCAAAACAATTTCTCACACAAAAATCATTCTGTACAGCAGCAGTCCGCAACCACACGCACACACACACACGCACACGCACACACACACACACACACACACACACACACGCACAAGGAACTGAAAGCAGTACTAACAATATTCAGTCAAGCTGCTTTTGTCTAGTCTGTTGTGACAAAAAAAAACAAAAAAAAAAAACAGTTCTCATATGGATCCAATAATGATGAAAATCTGTCAGGCGAGGTAACAGCCCTGGACTAAGTGCTGTGCTCCAACTATTCACTTGTAGGAAACAAACTGGTCTGCCCTGACTCGGCATGCAGTACATGAGAGGAATTGGAAGAGAGCTCTCTTTTGGCATGAATGTAAGAGTGTGGGGGTGGTGTGGAGCTGCTGCTGCAGCTGAAGCCTGGCAGGGAGGAATGTCCAGAACCTAGAGTTCTCTGTCCAATCTTAGCACCAAATTTGAAAGCTTAGAAGAATTTGTTTTTTAAAAAGTCATGATTAAGGAGAGTTAATTAGCTGATGGAGAATGTTTGTTTAAAGTTTTGTTCCCTAGATATTTCCCTAAATATCCTTTTTTTTGCAAATACGATACTCTTGGAAAGCCTATGTGGATACATGCAGATCGCATCGTATAGACATATTATGAACATTATTGCTTAGCATTGTGAAAGATATTCATTGTTTACACAGACAGGGGCGGAGTTGCCCCCCCCACAAAAAAAAAAAAAATGATTGTCCCCCTAGGTGCCCCCACAGATGATTGACATGTCGCAACACCAGGTCACTCCTGTACAGTAGTTGGTGCCATGTAATACAAATGGTTGCAACCCAACCTACTACAATCCAACTACAAGAAGAACTTTTATAGGATTAAAAAGGCAAGAAACAGGAAAGACTTGAGCATACTGGACCTGATTATGACTATACTAATATGTGCATACACACATACCGCATACATACATATTTCTCCATCTCTCTAGCTGCAATGATTGACAGTTTGCTGTAGCTGTGGGGTGTGGGGGGCAGCCAGAGGGAAGGGAGTGTTTACGACAGTGCTATTTTAAAAAGGTCCTGCGCCACTCGAAAATTACTTAGAATGTCTTTAAGCAGAGACCCATTTATTAAAGGATGTTAAGTTACATTTTCCTTGTTTTTGTGCAGTAAATCTGACTTAAGGGAATTTTTTTTCTTTTTGCCCAACTAAATGGAAAGAGGGGTACTGTTAAGAAACCATTTTAGCTGATGTGGTATTTTGTTTTAAAGGGGTACTTGTGATGGTGATGTTAGTCGTTTTCCTAATTGAATCTGGTTTGATAACTACCGCAGTTATAAAACCCAGGCATACCTCCATTCTGGTTCACACCCTTATAGAGGGGTGGTAAGGGAATTGTTTGAAGCCTGGCTCTGCCAGTGTAAACAGGATATCCCCATTAAAACCTTAAACATTTAGTGTGGTGTCCTCCTGACTGTTGAAGTGAAAGAAACACCATGGCAAGATCAAAAGAGCTGCCTGAAGCCTTCACAAAAAAGACTGTAGCAGCTTATGAATCTGGTAGGGGTATTAATAAGGTCTTAAAAGCATTTGAAATTCAGTCATTCCACTATCAAAATGGAGAGCAGGGATGGACAATTGCAGTGTATTTTATTGTTATTAGGGAAAAATATATTGTAATAACATCTGAGATTTATTGTAATTGCAAATTTAAGAATATTGTTGACCGTTTTACTATTTATCCTCCATGAGACCATCATTAATTTAGCAAATGACTAAACTTAGCAAAAGACTTGTCGAAATACATTTCTTTGTCAGGTTTGTAGTGTTTGGTTTAGAACTGAAGCGCAGACAAGAGCTGTGGAGTCACATATTACAGCAAGTGATGATTTATTGAGTCCAAAATAATAAACTTACAGGTTGGCAGGCGAAATCAAGGTAGCATGACGGAGGACCTGACAATGAGTGTGACTAAATTGAGGAGGAGATGGAAGGGACAGCGGGTGGAGCAGATTAACACAGGTGAGAAGAGTAAAAGTAATTGGGCTGATGGAGAGAGAGAGGACAATGAACTGGTAGGGGCAGGGGGAGAACAGAATCTAACAGCGATTCATGATGAATGATTAGACATGAAAGAATAACGTTACTAAACTATGCATGTGCAGACAGGAAAATGGGAATGAAGTATTACGGTTTGGGGCTGTGAGACCATCTATCAATGAAAATTAAAGCTGAAGAGTAAATAGACCCTGCAACTTTACAATGTTCCAAAACATACAGGTAATTTCACCTTATATGGAGTCACAATTAAAGAAATGGAAAGTCCAGGAATGGGTCAAAGCTCTGATCTTGAGAGATACAACTGTGTTTGAAACCAGCTGAAAATGAGTGGGCAAACTTTCTTCAGAGTAGTGTCAGAGTCTGGCAGATAGATGCAAAAGCGTCTCATTGGAGTTATTTTAGCAAAATGGGGAAAACTGGTCAATAATGGGTAGGTTGTCCTAACTTTTAACTCAGCTAAAACATTTTTGTTGGTATCCTTTTTATAGAGAACCAAGGTAAAAATGTACTGACTTTCCCAAGTTGAAAAAAAAAAAGATTAGACATTGATATGTGAATATCTCTTAATGAAGAACTGAATGGTATTATTATGGTCTGTTTTTTTTTTTTGGTTATGTTCTGTGTTTGTCTACAAAATTCCTCTCTAGGTTTTAAATAATTTGTTCAGTTATGCCTTTCAAAAGCATGTCTGAACTAGACTAATCAGAGCTGCAGTGTTTCTGGAAACTGTCCTGAAGACACCGGGGCATCTTGGATACAAGGTGTTACATCAGGCTTTGGTGTTGACATGACAAATGGTGAAAATTGGATTTAAAAGTAATAAAAAGCTGTAGCCAAGTTAAACTAACCCTTTCATGTGAACATGGCCAAGTTTGCAAGTACTTATTTGGTTTTCATTTCTTTTCAGAGAAGTATGGCTCTTAATCTTTTTGTTTTTCAAAAGACAACCAGAAATGCCACCTGGAATAGGACTTTGTTTGCTTTTCTCCTTTTCTAACATGAAGCAGATACTTTGTATGTGAGCGTGCATAATGAACCCAGAAAAATCGCTGAATATGTTTGAGTCTGGGACATTTCCTGTATAGCTTATTGTTTTTTATGTGCAGGAATAAAAGTCAAAGGAGAGTTCAGTTCTGAATCCTTCACCTTAAAGGGTCCTTTAGCATAATTCGGTGTCTGTTGCTCGTGAAGATAACATGACTACTTTATTTTTTATTATTTTATTTAACTTTTACTGTAATCATAAACTGACTTTGCAAAAACATAGTCCTAAATAACAAAATTATGAAAAATTACAGACTTCACTAGTTTTTATTTAGAATTGTACCTGCTTAAAGACTAAAACTGTATTTACTCGACTGCTTTCTGGAATCATCTGGAAGCCGTGCAATGAGCTGCTTAGACACCCTAGCAAAGAAAACCAACCCCTTCTTTTAAATTTTGTGAAGTTACTGCCACCAAGCTTTATTTCATCTGGATTTGACCCAACAGATTAACACAAAGCAGGACTCAACTGCAAAGTGGAAGGTAAATAATACATACAAAGAGTGATGTCTATTCAGGCCATAAAATAAAAACCAACCTAATTAGTAGGCATAGTTCACCTGTATCTAACTTAATCTCATTTTAAATGCAGCTGTTCTGTGAAGGCCTCAGATATTGGTTAGAAAGCATTAGTGAACAAACAGCATTATAAAGACCAGCGAACACAGCAGGCATCCGGGATAAAGTTGTGGAGAAATTCAAAACAGGGTTAGGTTATAAAAAGATATTGCATAGAGACACAGAACATGGTTGCGTCATCCTCTGAAAACAGAGAGAAAAGGGCACAACTGCAAACCTACTGGCCCCCTAAACTGACAGGTGGGCAAGGACCACATTAATCAGAGAAGATAAGATTCTTATGGTGAAAGAAAGAGGTTAACAAATATGTTGACAGCACCCGTATTGGGGATCAATGCCACAAATCTAGGCTTAGCATCAAGATGGAAGATAACTGTAGAAAGTTTATACATGACTTAAAATGTCCTGTATAAAGTTTGCCCCAAGCCATGATGGGGACACGGCTAACATGTGGATGGGCACTGGTCAGATGAGACCAAAAACTGAATTTTGTTGACTTCCCAGAAAAATGCTATGGGCGGCAGAAAACTAACACTGGAAGACATCCTGAACATACCCTCACCTCCTGTGAAACATGCTGTTGGCAGCATCAGGCTTACTTCAGAGGCAGCAAGGAAGCTGGGGAGAGGTGAATGGAGGATGTATGGCGCAAAATACAGGCCCTCTTAAAGTTGGGACAGGGGTTCAGCTTCCAGCAGGACACTGACCATAAACATAGAGCCAGAGCTACATTACAAAGTAGTGCCTCCATAGCAATATATCTAGCTATATATCAAAAGAATGTTGATGTGTTAGAATGGCCCAGTCAGAATCCATATCTGGATCCTATTGAGAAACTGGGACAAGACCTGAACATTGCTGCTCAGAGCCAATCTGACAAGCAAAACCTTTAGTTTCTGGATGTGGCAAACTGGTAGATCAAAAGACTTGAATTTCTACAAAAATATTGACTCAGTGGAGCTAAAAAGAAATGCACATCACACTTTTCAGATCTTTATTTGTAAACAAGAAGAAGAAAAGCATTTTCCTTTCATCTCACAATTATGCACTAATTTGTGTTGGTCTATCTCATAAAATCTTGATGGAATGGTTTTCGGTCTGTTGTGGTAATGCGAAAAAAATTAAGCTATAGTGAAGCAAGGCATTGGCAAGAAAAAACACCAAATATTCTATTACTTATCAGCTTGTAGAAACTTATACCCACTTGTGTGCTTTTTAACTGCCTGGTGATTAGAACCCTGTCTGGTACTTTCTCAGGCACACAGAAGCCCAATGAAGCCTTTGGGTATTGCAGGAGTGATTTTGTAACTCTGGTCAGCACGGATTTAGAGCTTCTGTGCAAACAGTAAAAGACAAAACTACCTGTTACTTGCTGCTTACTGGATAAAGTTGTGATGAAGCAGCTAATTTGAACTAGAATCATACGGCAGCACATAACCTGCTCTGGACTTTTTAATCCTCCTGTGGATGAGCTTCTGTGCACCAACTGGAATATAATATTGTCTTCAAACCAGACTGTCTGCAGTGTATTGCCATATCAAATCAGATTTCCTCCTGTTTAAACAGCAAAGATAGCATTCTTTGTGCCACAATGAGAGGAAAGTTTGATTATCTTTTTCAATTCAGAATATGGCTTTAGTTTATGTATGCAAATGCCTCATGGAAGCAATTCATGAGCCTGGAAATATGAGGTCCCATCTGCATGCACACTAGCTGTGCAATTACCAGGAGTGGATGTTATGCCTGTTTTAATCAGAAATGGATCTTTGCAGACTCGGCCTCTTTTTGTTGGCCTTTGCTAGTTGCAGTTAAAATCCAACCACACGACCAGCAAATGTTATTGGAAACAAAAATGAGCTCCGCAGACAGCCGCAACATGACAGCTGCAACAGAATAACACCATTGGGGTTTGGAGGAGCCTGAAAACAGTTTTAGGTCACAAACCAAACTCACAGGCTGTAGGAGATACAGGGTGGTGTGAGTGATCTGACCAGGTTCTTCAACAATTGCATCACTCACCCCTCTCCCAGCACAGTCTCCCCTGTTGCAACCCCGCTTATCTTCAATGGCTGCTTGCCTTTCTTTCCCGAATTTCACACTTCCAAGCCGGTAGTACTGACCTTACACCTGATCTTAGACCCCTGGTGAGGTCTTTGTTGGATCCACTGCAGTTTGCCCACCAGTATAACATTGGGGTGATTAATGCGCTGAGCCACCTGAAAAATCCTGGAAGCACTGTCTTGTTCTTTGCATTCCCCGGTGATTTTAACACCATCAAGCCTGGACCTCTGAGGGACAACCTCACTGACCACCCACAGTTTGTGAGGACAAGGACCTATGTTTCTGACAAGCTGGTCTGCAGTAAGGGAGCACTACAGGGAACTGGGCTGGTACATTTCTGTCCACCCTCTACATTGTGGACTTCTCCATCAACTCCCCAACGTGCCTACTACAAAAGTTATCTGATGTTTCTGCCATAGTCAGCCTCATCACATGTCAGGACAATCCAGAGTACAGACAGTGGACAGAGGATTTAGTGAACTGCTGCAAGCAGAGCCATCTCCTTATCAACGTGGGAGAAACCAAGGGTCTATTGGTGGATTTCCACATGCACAGATGCACCACACTGACAACAGTGAAATTCTAAGAAACTGATAGTTAGATGCCGTTAGATAAGCTAATTAGAAAGGTCAGCAGCGTCCTAGGATGCCCGCCAACCCCGAACCAGTGCAGGTGGTAAAATAGAAGAACTCTAACAAAAATAATGTATCTTTTTTTCTTTGCAATGTCTATCACCCCCTGTTTGAAGCTGTTGCAGAGCTGGAGAGCTCCTTCAGTGACAGACTGCTTCATCCTAAATGCACAAAGACACGCTTCCGCAGGTCCTTCCTCCCAGATGCTGTTAGACTTTATAACCATCACTGCTCCCAACAAACTCAGTAAGTTATAACATCCCTGTTGTTTTCTTTGACCATTTTTTTTTTATTGTAAATAGTCAGCTTTTTTATGCGCAAGCATATATACATATATTCCATTTTAGTGGATTTGCATCCTTCCACTTTGCAGCGGGTACATCTGAATTTATTCACAGTGAGACAAAAAGGGATGTTTCTATTCTATTGTAAATTTCAGACCTTACCATTTTTAGCTGTTCACTGTGACAAATGTACTCTACTTATTGCAGAAAACAGATGAACAGTAGTTCTTCATAACACTTTATTTTTTAGGCTGGAAAATATACAGTTCCTGTAACCGAAAAAAATAAGAAGGCTTCCTAGCCTGAACAAAAATGGTTTATTTTCCTACCACACACACACACACACACACACACACACACACACACACACACACACACACACACACACACACACACACACACACACACACACACACACACACAAAGTTGAGAGTGTTGTCAGGCAAAAACTGTAGTTTTTGTGTACTGCTTTGCAAACCTTTTATTTAGAAACAGACTTGTCTGCAACACAAAATCTCAATGGCAGGTAACAGAGGGGAACTTTTTTCACTTAGAATCAGATGTCTTCAATCCCACCCATCTATTGTCCATACCTGCTTATCTGTGCAGGTTTTTTGCGGGCTGGTGCATATCTCCAGCGGTCCCTGTGCAAGAGGTGGGGTTCACCCCTGACAGGTTGCCAGCCCATCAGCAACCTAAATCCAAACAGGACTAAACAAACACCTAACAAGTATTTCGATGGTGCCAAGAAACCAAAATAAACAGAGAAAACCCACACATGCACAAGAAGAACATGCAAACTCCATAAAGAAAGACTGCCAGCAAGGATTTTAACTCAGGGCCTTCTCAGTGCTACCAACTATGCCACCGTGCAGCCCTCTCAGACGTTTTAATAAGAGGAAATGCATCTGTTGCTACAGCAGAGAACAAAATACTTAGGGAATTCTATTTTTGTCCAAAGTCCTTTTATCCCAGGTAAATGGACTGAACTTATATGGTGCTTTTCCAGTCATGCTGACCACTCAAAGCGCTGTGCACTCTAGCCGCATTCAACCAATCACACTCACTAACATGCACACATTCATACACCATATGCAGATCAGTAGGCAACTTGGGGTTAAGTGCCTTGCCCAAGATACATCAACATGTGACAGGGTGAAGCTATAATCAAACTCACAATCTTCCAATTGCAAGAGGACTACTCAACCTATCAAGCCACAGTCACCTCGTAACTTTTTCTGCCACTGTTTATCGGGCAGTTTTTTTCTGACAAGGGTAAATTGAGAACCTGCAATCACAGATACAGATATCAACTTACAGAAGTCTAGAAATGAATATTTTTTGTAGTGCCCCAAAAGATCTAAGACCTCCAGAGTCTAGTTTCTTATTTTCTTTGCAGCTTCTGGCAAATCTGGTGAGGCCCTGCCATGTGGTTCTAATGGCTAACTATATAATGACGCATCATAAGTAGAATGCTTATTTCGTCAAACCTTTGCCTTTACCTTTGTCCCAAACAGACATGTAGGATATTTGTTCAGAACTTGTCTTTCTGCCTGTTTATCACCAACCAGTCTGATGCTAGTGTCATTGCGTCAGTATAACATTTTCTGAAATTAGGGCAGTAAAAAACAATTAATTTTCTCATTAGCTTCACCACTCACCTGTTATAAGGATGTGAAATGAGGTCATATGCTGATCATGAATTGTCATTGTGTCATTTTCTGTTAAGTTATATTAATTGACTATCTATTTGGGATTATTTTGTACTTTTTATGTTAAAAGATCATATTATAGAATCTTAAATCAACCCCCCCCCCCCACATGCACAACATTTAGTCATATATACTGTATACATAATCCTGTTTCTTGGGTGTGCCATAAGAGTGTCATTTCTAATACAGGGTGAGCAGCCGCTAGAACCCCCTGTTTCTGCCGCTGCTACAATGTCATGCTAACAGCAACAGCCTTGAGTATGCTTTTACTTAGTGAAGAAGACTAAAAGGTAACTCTAGTCAGTATTAGTAAGGTGTTTAAACTAAGTGAGAGAGAGAGTACAGAGATATAATAAACTGTTAAAAGGAAAGTATATGTCCTACAATATGTCATGACATGGCTGCAATTCATTTGAATTGCATAAGAGCGAAATCGAATAAAACTTAACCTTATAAGACCTCAGAGTTTTGGTTAAAACATAGGCTTTTAAACGCCTGAATCGGGGCTGAAATGTTTTCTTTTTAAACGTAAATGTTTGATCTGTTGTAAACCGTATTTACAGATCTGTCAGGAGACACAAACATATATGTTTGAAGAGAAACATAAAAAAATTGTAAACAAAGCAGCATTAGCTATATGAGTTTGTTTGTTTTGTTGCGCCCAGGCTTGACTTGCATGATATTCTAATTAAAGTTGAAACGTTTGAGTAGGCAACAATTTTGAGCTCTTCTATTTTCTTGAACAGAAAGGTTGTATCGGAAGCTCCGACAGTTTTGCGCACATGCACACTCCGGTTAGTTTGCCACATTCGGAATAACTTGAGCCTGACAAGCGTTTACATGCACGCTGATCCACCCCTCTCATTCAGATTACAATTTCATTCCAATTGAGCTTAATCCGATCACAATATTCCAATTGGCTTGTTTACATGCCGCTTTTTTATTCCGATCGGCCGTTTATTCCCATTGCTTTTGTCCATGTAAATGAAGCTAGTGAGACTACTGTTTGTGAATACTAAACATGCTAGTAGCTAAAAAAGATGCAAAAGACAGTTCAAACTGTGAACTCTAACCTTAATAGCACACAACGTCTTAAGCTTGATGAGGGAATAGGAGTAAGAAAAGTAATGGCACCTCTGCTCTAACCTGGCCAGCCAGATTGATAATGTGCAACTCTGGGACTTCTATTGAATCCGTTTAGGGAAAGGCGGGACATTCAGCAAAACTCTCCGAGCTGATTGGGCGAAGCAACACCTAGTGCAGGGGTGTCAAACTCATTTTGGTTTAGGGGCCACATACAGCTTAATCTGATCTCAAGAGGGCCACACGAGTAAACTCATTGCAAGATTAAATAGAACTAATGAAAGTGGACTTATTGTTGATTTTTATATTAAATTAATTTCACTTTTACACAATGTATTATGAATAACCTCAGCATTTTTAAGAAAAGTATGTGCAATTTCAACAATACTTTTACTCAGTTAAACATTTACTTAAGTGCATTATGCATAAGAACTGATCACAGTGATTGTACAATGTTGAAAAACATTTATTCACATTTTTTGGAACTTAAAAACACTGTCCTGCATGACAAAATACATCAAACAGATAAAAATTAAGAAATGATTTAAAATCAATTTTCCACATCTGAAGCTCAGTGCTACCATCTGCTGATTAAAACACAACGCCCCTCGTGGACAATATAGAAACTGCAGATTTTCAATTAAACGAAGTACATGTTTTTTTCAATAATTGTTTTACCATTCTCTTCCTTTTATCTCCTCTTTCATTCACCTTTTCTTTTTTTCTTCTTGTTCTTCCTTTCATCTCCTACTTTCCCATTGTAGTGTCCATATTATTTGAGATATTCCCCGCATGAATCATAATAAAACTATTCACATTCATAAATCAAGCGGAGCACTATGGCAAAAGCAGTGAAAAGCTCGTGAAGCTTGTGAAAGTCAAATCTGATGAGCTCTTTTTGGCATTAAGACAACAATTCTTATTGCCACATTGCCAGATGGGACACTGGAAAAAAAAAAACATTTGTTGTTGTTGAATAATGATAATGCATTTAGCCACCGGGCCGGACTAAATTGTTCGGGCCGTATGCTTGACACCCCTGACCTAGTGCCTTCCTACCAACCTTTGGTTCGGCTGTGAGCTCAGCTGCTCTTGTTTTCGTCGCACCGGTATGCCCCGCCTTAAACAACAATACTGCAACGTGATTGGACCGAACTGTTTTTGGTACAGGCAAAGTTACCTCCGCTCAGTAAGTCTTGTTGACTATGCTGTTTTAGGCGACAAAGCAGCCCACCACTATGCAGCTGATACACAAATATAGTTCTGAAGACGACATGGAGTTTTCTTACACAACGTTGAAGAAGAATTACACCAGAATTACACCTAAATACTTCATACTTTGTTAAAAGTTCCATCATCTAGATGTGAGCAGCTTTAAAGGAGAAGTCCGGTCAACAAGGAAAAATCAGGGGACCATTAGCTATAACTAAAACTAATACGTTTGTGGTTATTTAATGAATTTAGCTTTAATCAATAAGAAATAAAAACATAAATAATCGTCTGGATCCCTGTGTATGGAGGCCGCCCTTACTGCCCATATTTGGGCAGTAAGGGCCGTCTGACATCACATCCTGCGACGTGGAAAAGCGGAAGCGGCGACAGCATTTCTCCCCGCTTTCCATGCAAAGTCAATAGGAGCCATTCTACACAGCTGCGATCATCAACAATTATTTCGGATTTTCCAGAGGACTTCACCACTGACATTCGCAAGAGCTATTGTTACAGCAACAATGCCCACGTGCATGGCCATTGGATGTTCCAACACAACTGGTAAAAGTGGAAAAAACATAGCTTAATTCAACTTTCTGATTCATGACCCACCGGGCTCGTCGCTGGATTGCCAACTTAAAGAGAGCGGATTTGCCATCTAACTTCTTGCCAAAGAGAGAAAACGTCATATGCAGCAACCATTTCGAAGAAGAATGTTTTGAACATGACATGAGAGCGAGGATTTTCGGTAAGTCATTTTTAAATTTTTAATTTTTAATTTAGAATTTGCGGGGATGGTTACCGACCAGAGGGGCGGAGGGATACCACATGTTATGTGGTATCCCTCCGCCCCAGCATGTGCTGGAACGCTTTTATATTTTAATATTTATACAATAATGACCACCTGCCCTATTTACTAGAGGTTAAATATAGCTCAAGTCACTTCAGCGCGATCTCTCCTCCGCTGAAGCGCCTGAAAGCCGTGCTGCAGAGGAGCGAGCGCGCGCATACACACACACACGCGCGCGTGTATATATATATATATATATATCTTCGGGGGCCCGACTGAGTTTGCACTGGAAATAAGTCCGGTTTCTGTCAAGAAACTCTTCTAAAAAATCCATATCGCTATCAGATGATGATAGCTCCACGGAATTCCCATCACTGTCACTAAGTACTTCATCACGCTCTGCTTCGTACAGAGCACCAGTCGTCACCATGTTGGAAAATAGTGCGTCGTGACAAACAACAGAGCGTTGGGACTTGCTCAACAGCGGGTCCGCTGAGTGACGTCACAAAATGGGAGGTGACAGTATTATTGTTGACCAAGATGGATTTCACCACATTAACACGATTAAATGAAAATAATTCTTAATTAAAAAAACGTATGTAATAGTTTTATATTTAAAGTACTTTCAGCAGTTTGATTTCTGATTTTGACCGGACTTCTCCTTTAAAAAAACAGCTGTGGAAAAAAAATTTAATCAAGTACGGATCGGGAAAAATAAGAATGTTGCAACAGTTTTGTTTTCTTAACCAAATAAATTAGTCTTAGGCTGCTTATGTTTCACAGGGATTTCAAATAACTTCACAGTTGGGAAATTTTGTATTTTTTTTAAGGGGATAAGTTGTAAGGGAGACTAATTCTTTGAATGTGTATGAACATAAAACAGTTTTCCCTGTGGGTTTTAAGAGAGGTCTTCAAACAAAACCAATAATATAAATTTGATGGAGGAAATTCCCCTGAACGAATTCTGCAGTTGAGCAGCCTTTTACAGTGAGTGAGCAGAAAGAAAACTGGTATAATACAGTCCCTGAAACAGCCAGAATAAAATCGGCCCGCGTAGATGCTCAATATCAACAATCATTCTCCCATCTTAAATCCCTTTCCATAATGGGATCGTAAATCCCGACATTGTCACCTCCCCTCCTCTCCTGGATACAAAGCAATATCGACTCTGTGACATCGATCCGGACTGGCCTCAAATCTTAGCAGGAGGAAGATTTGTGCTCTGGCAAAAACAATTAATGCCTCGACGTGACTTTCAAGGGGCTGTCTTTTCTTGGAGGGGTTTTAGTTCAAGTGACAGAAAAAAGAAACACGTTGTTAAAAAGATACAGAGTAAAGTGAAACATACAGAGCAAAGGGCCTAAATCTCATGCTTCTGACAAGCTAACTATCTTTTCTCAGGGACCTCCAGGATTGTGCCCAGGGGCAGTTTGGCTTAAAAGCCCGAACTGAAGCACGTTGTGTTTCATATCAAACTACTCACATCCCATGTCTGATATCTCCCGAGATAAAGAACCTCAGCTGTTTTTTCAACTTTGCACTGTTTCAAGGTGCTACACGAGAGAGTGTTTAATAGCAGACGGTCTTTGAATGTTTCCATCAGCTGAGATCTGAGTGAAAGCCACGAGGGCCATGAGCAGGGTTCTCCAGAGCGAGATTTCATTGTATATTGATCTGTGTTGTCCCTGTGAGAGGGACTCATGGTAGATAGAGGCTCATTAATCAAGCTGACACCTCGAATGGCACACAGGGCTGAGGCAGCAGCATCGCAGCAATAAGGCGCAACTGTGAACACCTTTTTATACCTCCGTCCCCTTGTCTTCACTCTCCCAGAAGCCTGTGAGCCGTGAGAAATGCAAAGTCCGTGAGCGAGCGGTGTCAGCATGCACTGACAATCTCCTATTTGGCTTCACTTTTGCTAAGTCCCCAAAGCCCCTGTGCTCATTTATTGTCTACACTGGACTTTTACAGAAGCCTGAAATATAAAAAGGTTTAGAAATTTTTGGAATCACAAACTGCTGTTAGAATTAAAACTAAAAATCACACATTAGTTTTAACTTTGTTGCAATTATTTAAAGGATCTAACTCGAGTTGATATTTAGCAGACATGTGAGGATATATTCAACTTGTGAGCAGAAACAATATTTGATATTGGGGTTAACAAAAGCGGGTTGAGGTGAGATTTTTTCCCCCCGAGTATTTTAAAGAAAACCCAGAATCCCCCTTTATTTGCCTTCACCAATAGTGTAACTTTTTACCAACTTGTGTTCAGGTTTAACTCGTCCATCTTTGGGGATATTTATACTCATCCTCTTCTAAGTTGATCTTAATGTCAAAAGAAAAGCATTGCAATTGATTAATTTTAATCTTTTCATAAATGAAATTGTGGTTTCATAAATTTCAAACTCTGATCTAAAGAATCTCTTTGCAATGTAGAATTATCTTCTATAAGTATGTTTAATCTTTTCAGATTGTGAACTAAATACATTTAAAAATAAGAGCCCAGACTCTTTAACATAAAAAAATGCTCTAAGCTTATTGGCAGTAGGAAACTTTGATGCAGATGCTAACTAAACGCTGTTAGGGGCAAACAGTTACCCAGTTGATGTATTCTCATGCCGCTCCACTCCTCTTTTTTTTCTTCCTATAGGGCATTTGCAATAATTTCACTAAAACTACAGCCATCCTGGAAGACATGCATCAAGCGCAACCATGGTAACACATGCCAGTGTATTGGAGAAAGCAAGAATTAAAAACAATGTATGGAAGATAGGCTGTTTTCAATGAAAACTTGACATTTACAGTATTTGATGGAGCAGACCCATACCAGACAGCAAATGTAATCAGAATTAAGCTCTCAAATGTTTCATTATTGACATGAAGAACTGTTTGCTGTTTTCAGTGCAGCACCCAACCAATCAATGTCTAGTTGGGTAAGAAATGTGTAAGGACTTTCTTTTTTAATATCCGTTGGTAAGCGATACCAGTCATGATCCATGAACTTTAAAGAAAGAAACAGCTCACACTTGTTCACCAGACTAATGTTGACCTGCTGAAAGCAACTGGATAGTGCTTTGCACGACACACTTAACTTTGACAAGGAATCTCATGGAATCTAATGTCTTCTGAAATAAAGTAATGTTCAAAAATAATTCTTCATGTAGTTTAGTACATGTCAAGACCTTAAGAAACAAACATATTATATGGATAGAACTGTAAAAGCCAAGCAAATGCACAGTTATAATTTGGCACCTTATGACCCATGTCCAAGGTCAACATTTAGTCACATTGGAGGAAAGAGCCTTGGAGTTGGATTCTTCAGCGTGTCAGATTAATGTCAACATCACAACATTTCCATGAAGTTATAATTCAGGAAATTTGAAGTGGGCTGTTAAAAAGTCATAACCAGTTAATGCCTTAGCTGTGGTAGATAACCCTTGGCATCTCCAGTCAGTAAAAATCCAGACTAGTTTAAAGGTGAAGGTAAAAGCAAGTCTGATGGGCACCCAAAGAGGACTTCTGGCATTTTTACACAGTTTATGAACATTTAAACCATTGTTAAATTTGCATGGGGTGCTTGTTCACACAAAGGCTGATAATTAATTCCACATGGAAAGGCGGTGAGAGGCAGGGTGCCATTAATAATTTTCCTTTTTCATATACTCCTTTATTGAGGATACAAAAAAATGATGCAATGTAAAAATCTATAAAATTAACGTTAATTTAAACTGCTAACATATTTTTAAACCACCTTAATTACCTTACTTTTATATCAGTTTCATGCAGGTAGATCATTGGTGGAGGACTGTCCCCAACCTCCATTTCCTGTATAAAAATTCATTGGGTTCTGCGTAAAGAACTAACCATTCCAGAATCTACGCAGCTCAAAAGGTTCATAAACTAACATTCTCACAAAGCTTTTAGCACTTTATAGTCTGGACTTCTTTTGAGATGGTTTTAGTCCATTTTCATCTTGGCCACTGGAAAAAATTGATCTACATTTATTCTGTATGAAGAGACCTAGACAGGTAGCTACAGCAGGTAAGATATTGACTATTTATTTTAACAGCGCCTCACTTTGAAATTTCTGAACTCTGCCTTTAATCCTAAACCAACATAAATTAATTAGGTCATGACAAGTTGGCTACAGCTATATAGTGTTTTTATAGCTTTATCAACCACCTGTAAATTGCAAGCACCTTAATCCATTTACAGAAACAAAAAGAGATTTACATGCTGGTATGCATCTTGGAGTTCAGTGTCTTGCTCAAGGACATTTTGCCAGATCATGGGAAGAAAGCTGAAATCAAACAACCAACCTCCGCACTGCCAGGAACATCCTCTTCCCACTGATCCACGGCTTCCTCAGACAAATGTAATTAATTTTTTAAACTAAGACTGGCAAAGGGCAAGGGAGCCTGCCAGAGAACACATCAAACACGAGTGAAAGAAGACACATATATGAGGAAAATTACGTGCTTGAAAAAGATGCTTCTAGTATTTTAACCGTTAGGACCCAAACTGGCAGTGTCGGGCCACCGACCGTCGCTCCATGACTCAAGCCCAGAGGTCCTTCTTAGAAAGATTCAAAAAGTTTCACAGCTTCTGGAAAATGGGACTACAGCTGAAAGCCGGTGATTTGAGTTGTCCAATGTACTTCAGCATGACGCTTGTGTTGTGCAAACATGGCAACAATTGACTAGCACTGTTAGTTGGTTGTTTCTAGCTGACATTTAAATGTCTGGGTGGCCTCTCTCACTCATTATTTTAAAGTATTCCTACAGTGTGAATACAGGCGTGAGAAGGCAGGAATAAGTTGTAGAGGGAAACCCTCGGGTTAACGCCGTTGTGCTTGTCACCAGAGAGTTGTTGCCTTTACAGTTTTTCTGATATATTATCACTTGTCATGTCGCAGTTGTACATTCCCTTTCTTTTGGTAAACAGCTGTAGACATCAACAATGACTTGCGCTCCACTCAAATGCCATGAACTCAAAGTCCTGTGGAAAATGTAAGCCAGCTGTATTTTGGGAAGAACACACGCAACCATGGTTCATGACCCCTCTACTAGCGGTTTTCTGCTCAACTTTGGTATTTTGGCTAAATATAACCTTGCAAAGTAAATACCACAGCACGGCACAATGTAAAAAACTAAAGAACAACTTCATAGAGAATGCAGTACTGTACTTTGTGTTGGCTTACACAGGAATACATCACATCTAAATTAAGTAAAATAAAATTTGAGGTTGTAATGGAACAAAATGAAAAACAAATGTAACAGATATTAATATTTTCTAAAGACTGTGCAAAGTCATAGCGCAGAAAAAAACAGTAATAAAATATTAAACTCAATTCCAATGTGTGAACCTTCTTAACATTTACAGAGGTTTAAATATTTCAGACTAGCAAATCTCTGCCTTTTAAAGATTCTCCCACATTTAATCATGTGCCTTTAATTAGCAGCAGCTAGCTGCTTCTCTGCCTCCTAATGTGTCTGGAAGCAGGAGGGAGAGAATTAGATGTTCACGCACACCTCTTCTGCATTTTGTCTTCATTTTGTTTTTAATAATGACATTGAGCAAACGTTTTGTTCATGCTATGTTGTAATCACTGTTGCCTTGCAGCAAGAAGGTTCTGGGTTTAAATCCTGGTCTTTCTGCATGGTGTTTGGATGTTCTCCCTGTGCATGTGTGGGTTCATGCCGGGTCCTCCAACTTCCTCCGACAGTCCTAAAACATGACTGTTTGGTTAATTGCTCTAGCTAAACTGCCTTTAGGTGGGAGTGTGTGTGCATGGTTGTTTGTCCTGTGTGTCACTGTGTTGTCCTGTGAGGGACTGTTGAACTGTCGAGGGTGTACCCCGCCTCTCGCCAAATGACCTCTGCAGATAGGCAAAAGCCTCCCCGCCAGCCACCCTGCATGAATAAGCAGGTTTAGATAATGGATGGATGGATGTTTATGTAATATGAAGCTATTGTCTAAGATGTCTAGAGGAGCAGGAGATTTACCCCAACCAGTAAAACTTTAGAGTTAATTCTTAATTTTTCCATGACTGTACTTAAAGTAAACACACAATCCTGCTGTGAGCTGATGTCATAATTCACCATCCTGTTTTCAGCCTCCCTTGATGCCTGCATCCTTTTTTTTGTGCTGCTCGCTCCTTGTCATTTTTCATTCCCCATCATCTTGCCTGCTTCTGTGACAAATCTGCTTGTTAAAAGGAATTTATAAATAGATTTAACTTGACTTCCCTCCAAAGGTATCACTGACAAGCAGGAACATTGTTGGCTGTCACCACCGAGGGCACTCGGAGAGCAAAGTCTGGAAACGAGCCACGTACTTTCTGTAACGATAAAGCCTAAGAGGAAGCAATAAAACAATGTCAAGTATGTCGCTACTTGAAGTCCCAGCAGCATTCAGGGTCACTGCAGCGGGAAGAAAATGTAAGCGAGCAGAGCTTGAGATTTTGTCACTTGTCACAAACTTTTACACAAACCTGTGATTAATAGGTGGTGCAGTTATATAACTTCGTACAGTGCCTCGTGTAAATTTGTAGTTCATGAACTTTTTCCCATTCTGTCATGTTGCAACCACAAATTTATTCATTTTTTGGAGAATTTTATGTTTTAGACCAGTGCAACTAAAAGTACAGCTGCAGGTCTTTGGGTTGCGTCTCTGGTATCATACACCTTCTAGAGGCTGAAATTTCTGCCCATTGTCTTTGAAAACGTAGCTCAAGATCAGTCAAACTGGGTGGATAACGTCTTTCAAAAGCAAATTTAATATTTCTTCAGATTCTGAATTAGATGTAGGGATTTTGGGCTTTTCTAACACATTAATATGCTTTGATCTCAACAGTTATCTTATTACTGACCATATGTTTAGGGCTGTGTCCTGCTGGAAGGTGGACCTCCACGCCAGCCTTTAACCTTTAGGCACTACTAGATTTCTGCATCTCACAACATTCTACATGTTGGCCAAAGATGTTATATTTTGGACTCTGACTCAAGCCCCTTCTTTCACCTGCTTGGTGTGTCCCCAAAACGGCTTGTGGCAACACTGCAAACATTTTATACCTTTTTCATCAATTACTTTGATCAATTACTTTCTCTTTGCCTCAGAATGTAAATATGGAACAACAGCCAGCCCCCCAATACACCAAGATTAATCAGAGAAGCAGTTGGCAACTCTGAGGGAGCTACATAGCTCCATAATTCGGATTTGAGAGTCTGAGGGAAGGGTAGCTATTAGTCCACTTTACAAATCTGGCCTTTATCAAAGAGTAGCAGTAGAAACAACATTGTTGATAGAAAACCAGGCAAAGCCATGTCCTGATGCAGCTCAATAATCCAGGTAGAAAAATTTAAAAAAAAGTTGAGTAGGTCCCCTGGACGGGTTCTTGTTTGTTGAAATCGTGTCTCTTCTCCAAAAGACTCCTTCAGTTATGGCAAAGTCATGTTTGCAGTATGCCACAAGACGTGTTGGGAATGTAACAAAGGAGATGACAGCACTGTTATGATGTGGGGATGTTTTTTTTCTTCTCTTGTCTTCAGCAGGGACAAGAAAACTGTTTAGAGTTGATGGAAGATGGATTGAGCTAAATAGAGCACCATCCTGCAAGAACAATTATCAGACTCTGCAAAAGACTTGAGAGGTTCACCTTCCACCGGTTTAGGGCCAGGATATCAAAAGCTTTTGCCCATAGATGTCCAGTGGTTCTTCCATGACTGTTCTTCCTCGATCATGTCTTCTTGATTTCCCTGGCTTGCCGGTGCATGAAGTTTGCCTGTTCCCTGGATTCCGATCAAGCCCATGCTATTCTGCCTGCTGTCTCTGTTGGGAGTAAAGACAGCTCTGGTCATTTCCAGGTTGTTCCAACTTGCTCCTACAGCACTTCCCTGCCTGCATCCAGGTTTCTTTTCCTAATAAGCCTTTTAAACATGACTCCATGCATGGCTGAATCTTAAGGCCCTCTGTCTGGCTCTTGACACTGTCACATAAAATCCCAGTAAAACACGCTGACGTTTGTGGTTTCTCTGTAACAAAATGTGAAAATAAATAGGGATAGTGATTACTCTTGAATCGCCTTATGACTCCTTGAAGGGATTTTTTTATTGAACACACATTTGAGTGATGACTCATGTTTCTCTCGCCCGCAATAAAGTGCGGGCGAGAGAAATAGATAGACGTTAACTGTGAAAGATCTCTATTTAGAATAGGCCAACAAACTGTTGAACCACACCAAGATAATTAGTGAGGGAAAATTCACAGGAAAAGGCACAGTTTCTTGCTGTGCTAATTATGTTTATCTTGCTGGTATAATTACTTTAAATGCCTCCTTGTTTTAAAAAGACACAGACGTATCAGGTTGCCACTGCAAAAAAGAAAAAGAAAAAAAGGAAGCTGTTCTTAACATAGCACCAACGCGTAGTGTCTCTGTTGGTAATCTCCTAGGAGAAAAGTCATTATAAAGTACAGCTATCCTGCCTGTTTGTTTGTACCCATGTGCAGCACAATGGAGTCCTGCAATGCAGAGAGCAACCAGAGGAACAAGACTGCCAGACTAAAATAGCTTGTTTTGCTCTTATTGATGCCTTGTCATGTTCATTCCCTTTTCCCATCTGTTTATAATATGACTATAAGAAAATAGTGTTCTGCTGTGGTATCTGACGCATCATGAACCACTGAGTTTGAGTCCCTAAGAATTGAACAACTACAGAATCCCAGATCCTACTCTCTGTAAATGTACAGATTGTGTGCATTTCAAGGCTCAGCAAGGTATTTTTATGTCTTTATTTATATTTTATTTATTTTTGTGCCTTGCAGAGTGGACCAATGAGACGTGTAAGATTATGTGCAGCTGAAATAGACACAGCTTGGTAATAAGGCAAGTACAAACAAGTGGTGGCTAATGTGGCCCCCCACATTGATTTGCTGAACATGCAGACATCAGAGAGACAGAACGAGTCTAGTGAAATCTAAAGTCAATTATGCAAAAGTGGGTTCATTGATAAGAGAGGAAACCAATGCTGACTCTGTAACACTTTGACCCTACAACATGTGTTGTTGCTGAATGTTCCAAGTTTAAAGCTTGAAATCTTGTGGACAGTGTAAAAAAACTAGCGAGGTCGCGATCCGATCTCACATCGGATTCCTAAATATGGCATTCCTCTTGAGATTCCCTTTGCAAACCCAGCTCCCGATTCCTGTTGTAGGGCTACGGTCAGTGATCATGTCAGCTGCACCCATTACATGTTTTAACAATCACAGCCCAGGGTTAAATATTCATACCCCTGCCAGATTCAGTTTTTAAAGTAATCTTGTGGGGATGCAACGGCGGTGCAGTTGTTGGCACTTTTGTCTTCTAGCAAAGAGGTCCTCCTGCGCGTTAAACCTGTCTAAACTGCCCTTGGGAATAAAAGGGTGTGTGCATGTTTGTTTGTGCTGTGTGTCTCTGTTTTGCTCTTTGATGCACTTTTCCAGGGTGTTCATATATACATTGTTTTCAAAAGGATATAGGCACTGGTCCCCACGGTAAAGGGGTACAGACAATGACTAGATGGATAGCTGCTTCTTCAAACTGGAAGAGATATCTTCAAAATACCAGTGGAAACATCCAAAAAGCTGCTCAGCAATTATAGCATTTAAGTAGTATCATGTCAAAGAATCTTTAATTGATTACTGAGAAGGGGATTTATCGAAAATAACTACTTTCCAAAAAAATGTGAACAAAAAATTTTTTTTTGTTTCCATATTTCATACAAATTTTACAAAGTTTTATTTATGGAAAATTTAGGGCTTACGATTTTACATCGCTTGCAAAGCTGCTTTATTACACAACTATAGTTGATCAAATGTGGGTTTTCCACTGACAATCTAAGCTTTTTTCACTCTCTTTTGGCACTCGCCATACATGAAACACAAAAAGGAATATTTTTTGCAAATTGTGATATGCATACCCTGAAGAACATTTATAAAATCAAATAGTGTGGTTTCAGTCAGAAGAGCTTAACACACTTCTATTCATCCGTCTTCAGCTACTAAGTCCTGAAGCTAGTGTTGTGAGATATGTTTGTCCCCATACAGATGTCTTCTGTTTTTCTCTTAGATTAATGTTTTAGATCCTCAAACAATTTTTAACTTCAAACATCAGCTGACTAAATACAAAATGAAGTTTGTGAAATGTGAAACTAAATCACAAATTAACTGAGAATAACAATCTTTTTGCTTTTTTGTTTTTTCCTCAATAAAACCCAGGCCTGAGAACAGTAGACTGCTTAAATAGAACCAGTCTGACAACCAGAAGTAAGCTAAAAGAATCCATGTCATTTGTTCATCTGTTTTGTTTTTAAACTTGAAACCAGTAAAAAAACAAGAAAAAAAGTTCTTTCAAAATTCGTTTCATAAAATAATACGGCAAAATGGAGTGCAGTTTCTTTTTTAATGTCTGATTTCCGTGGTAAATAAAAACATGGAGGAAACGGATAACAAGCGTAAACAATTAATTTCTCCCCCAAATTTCGGGCTAACCCTAACCCACACCCAGTTGCAGCACTGTATTTCATAATAATGATTATTTTTGTCCTTACAACAAACATTCCAATTTGTTCTCTGCATTTAACCCATCCTTTGGGGAGCAGTGGGCTGCCACTGTGCGGCGCCCAGGGAGCAGTCTAAGGTTAAGGGTCTTGCTTAAGGACCCAGAGTGGCAGTCTGTGGAAGCTTAACACAGAACCTCAAGGACACAAGCACAATACTCTGATCACTACGCCACCACTCCCTGTATGTTTTGTCATGTTTTAAGCTAGCCATTGATTGTTCTTTACTCGAGAGGTAGCTGTGGTACTCATGCATCTTCTGTTTTGGTATTTACTTGCTGCTCTCGTGCCTCATAAAACGACCTTGCCGGTCACCTCATAGACCCATACAAAATGAGAAAAAAAGGGAATTTATACGCTTGTTATAAGTTTTCTCCGTGTTTTATTTAGTAGGGAAATTATAAATAAAAAAAACCCCCAAATAGCTCTTTATCTTTCTATATTATTTTGTGCGATCCAAAACCAAATTTCTGAATTTTTTTCCCTTGTTTTTTCATTGTTGGTTTCATTTAAACAAATGAATGAATGATTCTGACTGGGCGAAGCATGTTCATTTATGAACCTCCTCATAGGGTCAAAAAAAAACCCAGACCAACATATAAAACACTGCAGAACTGACTTGCCTCAGTTATGGTCAGTGTTCATGATTCAACAATAAAAATGGCAACAATGGGTAAATCCCATGGTGAACTCCACTGCTGACCAACAAGCAAAAAAAACAAAAACAAAAAACAAAGACAGAACTTCTGGATTGGGCATGTAACTCTAGGAAAAACTTGACCTTTGAGCAGTGTTGCTCCTGATCTGTTGTCAATTTTGTTCACCGTTTGGATGAGAGCATCCTCGCTGGCCGATTTCTGAAGAGGCAGCACTTTAATTTTTAAGGGCTGCGAGCAGAAAAGGTTTCTGCTGAACAGGAACTCCTCAGGAGGCTTCTCAACACAGGGGCTTCCCACTGCAGGTCTGCCAAGTCCAACTGAATAATGCAAATGTATTAAGTCCATGCATCACATCTCCTTTCCTTAGAATACTAATCAAACTGACATTGAAACGTCAGACCCCTGTGTACCAATTGTAAAGGCTTATCTTAAACTCTGCCACAGTGCCGGGATGTAAACACGAACTGGCTGTTTATCCAACTCTGACATTAGTCTTAGCAGAAGAAAAGACAAAACTCTGAGCAGCTCTGATGCCAACAGGTCCAGGGTTCCCCAGTGAGTTAGATTGCTTTGGATGACAAACCCTTATCTGTCCAGCACTGACGGTTATGTTCAATTAGGACGTTTACAAAGTTGAGATCTCTGAAGAGATTTGCTAGACAATGTCCCTGTCAGACCACTGGTAAACATGTTGTCTCTCCTGAGACGCTGCTCCTTATTTTGGACGTGGATTGGTCAATTTAATTTCAACGAACCAAGAATTTCATACCTCAGACTTTAAATAGCCCCATACTTGCATGGAGGCGGGGCCCTGTATGATATTAACAGATGTCAGCTTGTGTTGGCATCATAGTTAGGTTAGAACGAAAGCTCACTAGGCTCTATTCATAACTGGGAGTGCTGCACTTGACCTTGTCTATTCCAATTACGGCTGCCCTGTAGCCACCATCATGCAAATGTGTCTATTGTCATTGGCTTGGTAAGACCATAATGTGCACTGTAAAAAACGATTATGAAAGACTGTTAAGTGCACTAAACACTGTGAGGAGTAATTTTTAAGCTTTTACTTTAAATCACACAAAAAACAAAGGTTCTACAGTGTACTGACTAAGGTTCCAAGATTTTTGTATTAATCAACATTTGTGCCTTGAATGGGTACACTAAAGATTACAATTTAGCTAATAAAAATCATGTTACCATGTACATTCACTTTTAATTGGTAGATTTAAATAAATATTTTAGCATAGAATTCATGTAGGTGTAACACATAAAAGAAAAATGAATAGATTCAACTCCCATTTTCTTTTCAATGTACTTAATCAAACAAAAATATGATATAAAAAATTATATTCTAGCTAATCATTAAGATAATTTTGCTCATCTGGTTTGTTCTCCTCTGTGATAGACTGGTAACTCCTCCAGAGTGTACCCCAATTCTGCTTCAACGACTGCTGGAGATAGTTTTTTTTTTTTTTTTTATCAGGACATCTCCAAAGGTCTGTTTCACAGTTTTAGTCTGGATTGCATCTAATCATCTCTAGTTGTAAATCTAAAATTCTATTAGTGTATATTAAACTGTAAAAGTCTAGACTGAACAAATATATTTTTTTAAATTTAGAAAATTACATTTATGAGACATTTTCTTTTGTAAAATCACAAAACTTGAGAATTAGTCTTTTTGGCATTGGTCTCTCTTTAAAAATTGTTCAAACTAAGCATGGCATACAGGCGTGGAGCCAGTGTCACATTACAGAGGGGGTGGGGACTTGTAGTGTGGGCCCTTATAGCTCTTTGACTGTTTCACTTGTTAACAATTCCCATTATGGATCTGGGTTCTCATTTATAAAGCTTGTGTATGCACAAAATGGGGCCTGAAATGGAACTATGTCACTTTCCACACAAAAGTTGGGATCTATAAAAAAAAAAAAAAATTGGAGATGGGGAAATTGGTGATGCAGTCGGTGAATCGCAGCCAAACTGCATCATGATTCCTTTCAAACTTCATAGATCGACTTTATCATAAGGATTCAAAACTGCAGTGTTAGTCATGCTGGCACTGATGACATAAATATACAAAAGGACCTTTCAAATAAATAAAAGTCCATACGCCATCCATCCATTTTCCAAACCGCTTAATCCCTCATGGGGTCGCGGGGGGTGCTGGTGCCTATCTCCAGCGTTCACTGGGCGAGAGGCAGGGTTCACCCTGGACAGGTCGCCAGTCTGTCGCAGGGCAACACAGAGAGACAAACAGGACAAACAACCATTCACACCTAAGGACAATTTGGAGACGCCAATTAACCTAACAGTCATGTTTTTGGACTGTGGGAGGAAGCCGGAGTACCCGGAGAGAACCCACGCATGCACAGGGAGAACATGCAAACTCCATGCAGAAAGACCCAGGGGTGTACTCGAACCCAGGACCTTCTTGCTGCAAGGCAACAGCGCTACCCACTGCGCCACTGTGCAGCCCGACTATTGTCGGATGTCCATACGCCATCATAAATGTTAAATAACAGTCCACACAACATTTTATCAAGGTGTTCAAACATCACATCTCCCGATGATCACCAGGGTGACGTGTACCACTGATGAACAGATCATTGTGATAAGGTGTGAGGGAATTAAGCTACTTTAACTCCTGTAAACGGTCAAATACGCTCGTGCGTAATGCTGCGCTGTGGAAGCATTGTCACGGTTGGAAGACCTTGTGGGGGAGAATTAGAAGGAACGGCAGGCACAACACACCACACACAAATAGATTTCACCCAGGATCATTCAGGTGTCAGACGGGAAATCTTGCAAAACCCAAGATCAAACGTGAGTTCAGAATAAATAAACACGGACAACAAGGAAAAATAATGCTGACAGTTTGTGGAATGATTTTAACAGAGATAAAACATAACAAAAAGGAAAAGGTGTTGGTTAAAGGAATGGAGACAGCATGAACAGGGGGCTGTACGTTTGCTGCACTAGGATATGGAGGTGCGCTGCGTTTTTGTTTTTTTTGGGGGGGAGGGGGGGGGGTTCCCTCACCTCGCTTTCTGATTGGCTACACGTCTCATTCAACAGGCTGCCTGCTCGTTTGTCCTCGGGGAACCCCACACACGCTAGGATGTCGGAGCATGACAATCCAACAAGTTGAATTTCCCTGATTTGAGGTTGGAACGGTCCAGACGTTCTACTGAACGGACCACATTACTCTTAACACACGACAGGAATATCTCTTAAGATAGTCGGGGCCTGTCGGAAGGGGAAGAACGTTGGGCAAAATTGGGGCTAATTATCCTGCAGTGGGAATCAGCCTTAAGAGACGGACTTTTTGACTTTACTTTTTTTGTTTTATTCCCTATCAGTCTGGTGGTTGGCAGCGTGGGGCCCTTCATAGCTGTGGGCCCAGGGCAGCCGCACCCTCTGCATCCCTGCTGGCTCTGCTACAGATGGCATATCATCTTGTCTTGTCACAGGAGGTTTTAGCATTACTCCACTACTGCTTTGTCATTAAATATGTGAGGATATAAAGCTGTGTGGAGGCATAACCCTCCACATAGTAGAAAAGTCCAACATGCAGCAACAGTGCAATTTTTACCAGAAGGTGGGACGATCCTTGGGTCAAGTCAATTATACTCAGTCTTCTCCCATGGAATCCGTTCAGGGAAAGGAGGGACATTCAGCAGAACTCTCCGAGCTGATTGGGCGAAGCGACACCTAGTGCCCATCTACCAAAAGTTGGTTTTCAGCCAATCGGGACAAGGTGGATTTTCGTGGATTTGTGAACGCAGAAATACAACGAGAATTCACATCTGCAAGTTTTCTGTTTGATTAATAAAGCTTCACCATATTGATCCCAAGTTCCTGTCTGCATTTTGGGCCTACTCATAAACTACAAAACATGACAAAGGGTTGTTTTCCAGCATAGCGCCCTGATTCTTAGATTGAATGATTGTGTTCATGGTAATAATAAGACTGGAACCAACGAGTGCAGAAATGATTGTTTTTGATCGAGCGAGGCAACATGATCACCGCTATTTGTTTTTCTCCTATCTTTACACCACTTAAAAAAACTAAACCTTCACCAGAATAATGCTGTTTCTGTACAAAAATAAATGAAATGATCAGAGATCTGTGAAATGTGGTGTTTCTCACGCTGTCAAACTTCGTCTATTTATAAATCAGATTTTAACTGCTTGTGTCCAATCAGTCTTATGTGTAATTATTGGATTTCAGTTAAGTCATCTTTAGTCAGACTATCTTTTCAAAGCCTCCTCTTTTCCTTCTTCACCTCTTTGTGATGCCCAGGGAGTGTGACTTGATGCCTCAGCCATCTGCTAAATCTACTCATCCACCACCAGCAGCGTCTAGGCACCAGGGGTCCATTTCAAACCCCTTCTTTTGTTTACAAGACTGCTCCATCATTATATTCTATTGGAATACAATACCCAAACAGATGTTAGAAATTCATCTATTGTGCCCATTTTTTCTCTTGTATTTGTCCTTGATTTTTTTTAGAGAACTGAATATAAAATAAAACATCTAAGTAATTTCAAAGAGACATAATCAAGGCAAGCTATCCTGACATTTGAGAAGAATAAAGCAAAATACATCAGATGGGAGCTGTGCAGTTTATTTTCCTCTGCTGCTCTTTGAAGTCAACACTGACAGCAAGTGTTACAAATGAGGCATCTTGATAGCTTGGGGGCTTCAGAGGCTGACCATGAAATCGCAACGTTCACAGTTCGAGTCTGTGAGGTGACCTTTGCTGCATGTTATCTCATCTCTCCCTTAGTTTTTTTAGTCCATGCTTGCAGTGCATTTATAGCCTTTGATCTTTCCCACATTTTGCCACAGTAGGATCCTGAACGTCAATGTATTTTATTGGGTTTTTATGTTACAGCACAGGAGCAAAGCAGTCCATAATTGTGAAGAAGGAAACAATGCATTGTTGTTCTTTTATAAGGGGTTGCTTGCATTTATATGTATGTATTCCCCTGCATCAAAGCTTTTTAGAATCAGATTTCACTCCTATTAAAAGCTGCAAGTTGTTAAAAGTGTGGCTTTACCAGCTTTGAACACTGAAATCATTGCCCAGTTTTCTTTGCAGTATTGCTCATCTTCTTTCAGATTGGACGGAGACTGACAGCAAAAACATTTTTTGAAGTCTTGCCATTGATCCTCTATTAGATGTATCTATGGATTTTAACTGGTCTATTTTAACACACAAATGTGCTTAGATATAAATGGTGAAATTTGATCTTCCCAGTCTTTTCCAGTTTTGATTTTTTTTTTCTGATTTTATTCCAGATTTGCTTTATATTTAGCTCCATCCATCATCCTATGAACTCTTACCAGCTTTATAGTCCTCCCTGAGGAAAAGCGTCCCCCCCTGGAAAATGCTTCCATCACTGTGTTAACATGTCCTTATGGTTTCATCTGACCAGAGCACCTTCTTTACTATGTTTGTTGTGTCCTTCATGGCTTGTGGCAAACTTTAAAACAGACTTCTTATGGCTTTCGCTTGAGCAATGACTTTCTTTGTGCTAGATGTGTGGAGTGCTTGACTAGCAGTTGTCCAGAGAACTATTTATTTTGTCCTATGCTGGTGAAGATTCTCAGTCATCCAGGTCATGGTCATTCCAAAAAAGTAAAAAAAAAAAAAAAACAACAACTGGAGCACACATTGACATTTTGAATTGAGAAAGCTTTCCGGATAGGAAGCGAAACGTCTTCAAACTTCGGAAAAAAGGTCCATTTTTTATTTTATTTTTTTTTACTTTTTTGGAATATTTATTTTGTCATTGCAGTTGCATTCCAATGAAGTATCTATTCTGTACATAACCCATCCCTTAGGGAGCAGTACCCAGCTCTTTTTTTTTTTTTTTTTTTTTACAGCACCCAGGGAGCATTCTGGGGACCCACAGAGGCAGTCTATGGGGTTCAAACCTCAGAACACAAACACAGCTCTAACAGCAAGACAACGTGAAAACACATTATAACTAAAATTATAATAAATTCATGAGAAAAAGAGATACGCTGAGAGATTTAACTACATGGAGAAAAATAACTGATTCTTAAAGAACCTTGAGAGCTCAAAACTGCTATTATCACGTTCCATCCACTGCATAATAATGCCTGACTGTGTTAGTCTGACACAGATGTTTGTGGACTAGTGTGGCATCATTTTTAAAAGGTCTGAATACTTTTGCAAGCCTAAATAAGATTATAAAAGTGAAACCCTATTTTGAAACATATTACTGAAAACACATTTTGTCCACATTGCATACTATAAGGGCTAGAGATAAGCTTTGTGTGGTTACACAGCTTTAACTATCTCAATAGCAATGGAGAGGTGCAGCAGGCCATAAGAAACGACTGTAATGGCAGACAAAGCCCCGAGCTGGAGTAGGCTGCAGAAAGTTGGGGTTAATAGCTTTTTTATGGTTTAAGGTGCTCTGGTCCGGTGGGTATAGATAGAACCTAAAGCTATAAGGAACTTCACTGTGTGCTCTGATTAGCCTTAGACAGGGACAGGGAACATCTAGGAACATACATTACCTGACAGCAGTATGTTTAATTAGTTCTTCCTAATTGTGATTGGTAACATTTCAGATCCGGGGTTGTATGTATCAGGAAACAATGAAAAAAGGATCTGGCTTTTACTAGGTTTGACAATCAACTGTACCAGATCACATAACAGATTTCACATTGTCATTATTTACTTACTAAAGATGAAGCCAAAAATGGAAAAATGAAAAAACACCCGACCCCACCCGATTCATTAGGTAAAATACTAACCACGGGCTTGATCCAGTGCACTTCATTAACCAATTATAAGCAAATTTAATCCTTCAAAAAACAAATAAGCAAGACATTTCATGTTTTTTTTTCTCATTTTAGTAAACAAGTGGAAAGACCTCAACAATAACCTTCAAGAAGTAACTGTTGCCCTTGATCAATGTGGCATGCATTGTACAGTCATTTCCAGGTAATCTGAAGTTCATCATTGGTGGCAAAAACTGCCAGTGAGAAAGATTATTGACAAGGTGAAAATATTCCCAGGAGCCAACATCCAAACAAGCTCAACCCAAAGTAAGACAATGCAATGCTCAGATAAATTCAAAGAGCCCCATCTCAAACTCTATGCACATTGCCCCATTATATGACAAAGTTCCTAAGGGACAAAGTTCCTAAGAGACAGATGATCTGTCGTGTGACCTTAACACTTTCTCAGCAGAGTTGGCTTGTCAGTTCTTAACCTTATCAGGAGTCAAAGTAATTTTACACTGACTTTTCTAAATCTTTAACCACACAAAACAATGGTGACTGTTCATTTGCGAAATCTAACACTGGTCACATTTTAATTAGCCTTTGCAGAGAATACATCATCCAAATGAGAGAAGGGTTTGTGTCCAGCAGGATGAATTTTAATCAGGGTGCATGGGGAGTCTCCAAAAAGGTCATCACTTGCTCTCATCTAATCACACGCCTTTCAGACTCCCTCAAAAGGTGAAAACATTCCTGCCATTGTGATAAGCTCACTTTTTCATATCTGCTTTTCAATTAGATATTCGCAGTTAACCGGGTAAATGTGTGCAATTAATTAACCCAGAGGAAATATGAATTCTACATTTTATAGCCAACTTATAATTAAGTGGAGAGAAGATCAAAGATATCAGGGGCCCACCTGTCTCATCTTGACCAGCCTAGCAGTTAGATTTGATTGATTGTGCTCCCTGTTTTGGATAACTAAAAGTAGCAACAACAAAGATAATTTACTATTTATTTTATTGTAATTATAATCTTGTAATTTATTTAAAATAATAACCTTAATTTAGTTTGAACCAAATTTCACTGAATTGACAAAATCTTCCTGCATTTTTTTATTGGTTCCCAATATTATAACCATATAGTTCATCCTTAATAGCGTTCTCTAAGAGCAACTTACTGCTAGTATCCAAATACGGTAACTGAATAGTTTATTTTCCATTAATATGTTGATTCATGGAAATAGATGTTTTAAATTGTATTATTACAGTTCATATTTCTAAGGCATTTGCACAAAAAAAGTCAGTTGAGAATATCTTTTCTGTTAGTGCTTAGACTTCATTTTTAGATTAGAGACAAGTGAGCGTCTGTGTTCCAGAGATGAGAGGTGTATTGATGTCAGAGTCAAAGTACAATCATATCTGTTATCAGACTGGGCTAAAAGAAAAGTGACTGCTCAATCTGCCATCAGCTCCAACACGATCAGTCCCATCAAAGCACTGTATATCTTTTGTTGTGGGTTAAGGTAAAAGCAGGAAATTGTTCCAGAATTTATTCAACTTTTGCACATTTGGTGTTTTGGATCTTTAAACATTTTTTTAATATTAAATAAAGAAAGTTATTTCAGAATGACAATTTAATTTATGTTTGGGGGAAAAAAATCTATCCAATGCAACCTCACCCCATGTGTAACCTAATAACTGATTACACTACCCTTGGTGGCAAAAACTGCCATCATGAATTTGTGATGACTAGTAATGGGTCTCCTACATTATGGTGGAGACATTTTTGCCTTCCCCTCTTTGCAGAATGTTTTTTTTTTATCACAACTGAGCTTTTCCAACACGAAAGGCCCAAATAAGATCACGTCGAAAATCAGGTAGCTACTCCAAAATGATTATTTTAAAATCTTACATTGTAGCACAACAGCAACACTCGCTGCTCTGGTACCAGAAACCCAACTGGATGTTGGGCCAGATGCACTGGCCGTAAATCTGGATCTGGCATAAACTGACTTTTGCTACTACCAGCTTTCAAAAACCAGTATGAACTGAGATGTTTCTTCAATGCATTCACTAAAGCCTGGAACTTGATCCTTCAGTACTTAAAGAGTATTCCAATATTAAGACTTTTAAAGAAATCCCATGCTCACTATCTGATGGAGATGTCGCCTCTTCCTAATGCTGCTTCCCTCAACTGAGTATATCTGGGTGACTGTGTTGCCCTGTGTTAGCTGATGCCATGGTGGCAATACGTTTGGGTTTTTCATATTATGCAGAGTAGGGAACTGCTGAAAAACAGTATTTGTACTGAGTCAGGCCCTGTTATTTCAACATTTTCCTGTTTTAAATAGATAAATAAAATCATCTTCATTGTGAGCCATTCATTGGTGGATTTGCTGATCGGCTTTGGTTCATTGTCCCTCTGCATAAACCGAGTGTGTCGAAGGACACTGTTGGCTGTACTCTGCTTATTCTTCATTCCTTTTTATTCCTTCACTAAGACTAAGAAAGTAGAGCACATCTCCCCAGTTCTGAAGTCCTTACACTGGCTCCCTGTATCTCAGAGAATAGACATTAAAATACTTCTGTTAGTCTATAAATCCCTGAATATCTTAGCATCAACCCTTCAGACCACTGTCTTCTGGCTCCAGCCTACTCTGCATACCTAGAACCAGAACCAAACACGGAGGAGCAGCATTTAGTTCCTATGCTCCACTTATCTGGAACGAACTTCCAGAAAACTGTAAAAGTGCAGAAAGCATGAGTTTCTTTAAATCAAGATTAAAAACCCATTTGTTTAGGATTGCCTTCGACTTTTCTAGTTAAATTGTTTTACTGAAACATGATTAGTTCAACTTTGTAGTCCAACAGTTTTTAATGTTTGCTTTTAGTTTCTATTTTCCCATGTTCTATTTTGTTTCTACATTTTATTCCTACTTGCTTTTATTCTGTTTTATTTTCCCATATTTTAATCATGTAAGGCACTTTGCATTGTCTCTGTACTGAAATATGCTATACAAATAAATTTGCCTTGCCTTGCCTTCTTCAGAATTTCTGAGAGGCACCTTACTGCAGTCACAGGCCACTGCCATTTTTACAATCAATGCTGGAAGTTAACACCGGACATTTTGGACATTTGCAGAGACTGAAGGAAAGGTAAGGAAACCTAAACGTGTGAGTTACACTACATCGGTGTACCGATAACCCTGCCCCCAGACACATTTTGATAAATGAAACCAAACTAGGTGGTTCCAAGAGACACGGATGAGCCGTGGGAATTTTAAGGAGTGCTCATTGCTGTGACGGTTAGAACTAGGGAAAGTAACCTGTGACACTGTGTCCTCTGCCCCATAATGTCTTCTCTCTGAACATAAGAGGGAGAACTTAACATGACTCCTAGTGAACTGGGAACTACAGGAGCATCTTAACCCTGGACCGAGAAGTTTGCTCTGGTGCCTGAAAACCTTATCTTCAGAGGGGAGGTTGTTGACAGAGGACTTAGGTGGCCTGCTTCTTCTTGCCCGTTTCGATGAAACAGAGGGTGACGCTAACTCTGACCTCCTTGAACTAGAAGACATGGAGGAGGAGGAGGATGACTCGACCTCCCCGGGTCAACACTCCAGGCCACCAAGCGGGGAAGAAGTCACCTCCCCAGGGACAGTGACCTGTATGATGTGTGCAGATGGGCGGCTTCAAAGTTGAACATCCCCTGGCCAGCAGCTCAGGATTCAGGAGGAGCAGAACTGGACTTCGTTCAACCTCCGTTTCATCGATGTCTGCATCGAATTTCCCACTGTCCATAAGACCCTCAAACAGGGGAGGCATGGATGGGTACTCCTCCTCCATCATGTCCGCTCAGCTCTTAGAAGCTCGCAGCTGATGGCTTTCACCCGCCGCTGCAACGGCTGAAGGTGACCAGAGGCACGGGTCCTGGCTGTAAGCGACAGCCATCCTCAGCCACCTCTCCAGGATCTTTTCCAGCATCGGTGAGCAGTGCTGGCATCCCTGAGGGTCAGCCAGCGATGCCTGAGCGTGTTTAGCGCCCATGCATGCAATGCACATTGGATGAGGATCCCGCCCTGAGATAGATGCATAATGCTGGACATGGGCCGGATACAGCCTCTTTAACTTTTGGTTCTGAACCTTTGGCACTAACACAGAGCTCGTCGTAACACGTTAGCTCTTAAATGAGGAGACAAAGTCCACCCACCACGACACGTTAGCAATACACCGCTAACCAAAAACCAAGCCCACCTTTACCTTTCAACACTCTATTCTGTTAATTAAAACCCCCTGCACCAGACTGTAGAGGAGCTGAGCAGCTCCTTTAGTGACAGACTTAGACATCCTGTCTGTAAAAAGTTGGGCTACCGCAGGTCATTCATCCCTGCAGCTATCTGTAACTGTAACAACTAATGTGCAATAACCAATGTGCAATTCTATTTAATACACTGCGCAATAACCTGTGCAATAATCCTGAAAAGAAGTGACTTCTGCTGTTATTACCACTTTAATGTACGTCAATACATATGTATATAGTCACCGTGAATGTACATAAGACATCTTAAATCTCTGCTTTATTTCCTTTTTGTATTTTTATTTTTCTTATTTTTTGATCCACTGTATATATATGAACACACTGTATATACCTGATGCACTTTTTCCTCCTTTTGGCACCTTCTTTTGATTATTGATTACTGAGCTGACGTGACAAGTGAATTTCTCCAATGTGAGATCAATAAAGCCTATCTTATCTCTTAAAACAGAGTAGATATAGGAACAGCTCGCCTTTACGCGGTCACCTCTGCCAACGTTTGTGTTCCGTTACCCAGCACAGTACAGGTCTGTCCTGGTCCTGCGTTCAGCGATGTTTTCCTTAACGGAACGCCTAAGAACCGTTAACCAGGTCCAAGCTAGCCTGAGCGCGCTGAGGGAGCTTAGCTGTAGTCTTCACACGGGAAGAAAGCGAGAATGAGTTGAGGGGGTAGGTTGACCGTGATAATGGTTGGTGGGTGGAGTCACGGAAACGGTCACCGACAGACGTGATGTCATTGGAGTTTCCGTAGTTGGTCACGCCAAGGCGATTCCCATAGTAAAACACCAAGCCAAGTTAGAAAAAGAACCAAAACATAACACCAGTGGATCATGAAAACAATCGCTATAACAGTCTTTTGTTTGGAGTTCCAATGCCCGAGAAATTGTTTTATAGCTCTTTTTCAGGCTATAAACCTAGATTGATAGATGCCATTGATTTTGTTTCTATTCTGTTCTTGAATTTATCTAGATCCGGCCAAAAAGAATAGGTTTTGCCTTCATGTTGCCAGACTGGTTGTACTTAAATAATCTTGATCTTAAAAGTCAGCCAGTGAGTATGCCTTATGGACCTCAATTTCCCAAAAATTTGGTTGATTATGGTAAATCATCAAGGGATGAGAATTCTTCAACAGGTTTTTCTGGATAACTTTTCCCCCTAAATAATAGTTATAAACTGCCTGTTGTGTATTACTAAGGTTAGCTTTGCCTTGTATCAAAATTAGTTTGAAGATGTGAAACATCTTCAAACAAAGAAATTAAGAACCTAAAAATATGTTGGCTATTTTTTCACAGCACTATACCCAATCTGTTCAAGTCTCATGAAACTCTACACCTCTATCTGATGAGATTGATAGTAATTCAGCTCTAGCTGCTTTATCATACATTCTGCGATGTCATCATTCAGTGCCAGGCACATTCAAAGAGCTGAAGGATATAAAACACAATCACAAAGAATCCTGAACATCCCAGAACTTCTTAGAGCCCAGAACTTGTACCAATGTCAGCATCAAGAAGACAGTTACACAAGGGCTGATGGATTTAATAACTGTACCAGAATGTCATAGTATATCATTGCATAGCATTTCCAGAATACACTAGAGAGAAAAAAATAAAAATAAAAAATCAGAGTAAAGCATTCTATTATAGACGGTAATGAAAGAAACTTGCCTTAAATGCAGTAGTTTGCAAAAACATTAATATTCTCCTAATTTTTGAATATTTCGTCACTTAACATCCACAAACCTAAATTAAAAGCATTGGGATGTTTGTGATAGATCAGCACATTACTGAACAGGACGAAAACTGAATTGTATGGTCGGCATGCAAAATGCAATCTGTGGCAGAAAAATAACACTGCATATCAACATGAGAACATCTTGGCCATTGTGAAACATGGGTGGTGGCAGCCTCATGCTGTGGCAAAGCTGAGCAGAGCGGATAATAACTGCAGAGTACAGACCAACAGTATAAGACAACTGTTATAGGCTGCAAATTACTTCAGACTGCGGTGGAGGTTCCCCTTTCAGCAGGACGGCTGGGATAAACTTATAACCAGAGCTACAAAGGGATAGTTTAGACTGGACTGAAAAAGGCATTGTTTCCACTTCACAAAAATGCAGAACGTCTTATTAGTTTATCAGATTAAAGTTTAATAAAACGCTTCTGTTCTATAGATTTAACCACACAGTTACTCTTGTTTCTAAATTGTTGCAAGGGGCTCACAAGGAACAAAAAGCTGCTTAAACTTAGCTGCACGTGTGTTTTTTGCTGTGGTCAAACCTCATTCGATTCAGATTTGGGCAGAAAGTTAAGGCAATTCTGAGCAGCTGAGCAGAATTTCACTGCAGTTTGACTGAAACTCATTGCCACACATTCCTTGTGTTTTGTATCCCTCTGAGCCCCACAGCCCAAAAATCAAGTACTGAAGCGGATCAGGCTCCACAGCTTCTCATCTTGCCTCGATAGGCAGACCCCTTTTTTCAATTATGCACACAAGGAAAAGAAATTAGAAGCCTAATTCCAGCCTAATCCCCAAACAAACAAATCTATGGCCTCCATTTCAAGGGAAGACACCATGATTCCCCTTTCTATCCCACCTCTGTCTACTCTTGCTAAATCTCTGCCTCTCCACTTGCCTGGTCAGGCATGGCAGTATTTCTAACTTGTATAATTCCTTAAACTGAGCTCTCTAAGTACTAGGCCATGTTAGGGTGGCACTAGAATCAGTCCAGATTCGTACTTGTTACATTCTGTTAGTTTTCTGCTCAACATTAACAGTGAGAAAGCTGAGAAAGTGCTTTAATATTGTAACCCCACCACTTACAGTTAGTAATTTGATACCTAGGGAGGCCCAATTCAATTGCATTGCCCTCTCCAGTGCAGATAGCAGTTAATCTTTTGCTGGCACTCCCAGTTTCTTTTCACTGCTTATAATGCTGAAATCATTCAGCAGTAAAAGAGCTGTAGAAGGTCTTTTCCACAATACTGGTTTCTCCTCTGTAGGAATCCATCAACACCCAATAAATAAGAAATGAAGAATTTAAATTTATGGATCAAGAATCTCTTTATCATGATTTTATCGGCAATATTTATGCATTGTATTTATTTGTGCAATTACTTCACTGAAGATGCTCAAAACGGTCAATTCAATTCAGTGTATTTCTATAATATGCCAATTAATAAAGCCTATAATATTTATTATCTAATGAAACCCAGCAGATCTCATTGAGTCACTGACTTACAGCATTCAGTCCTCCTGGAAGAGAACGTAGCTACAGTAGACAGTCGGGTTGTGTTGTTGACTTTGCAGCAAGCTCTGTATGCATGTAGCAACAGTGGAGAGAAAAACTCCCCTTTAACAGGAAGAAACCTCCAGCAAAATCAGGTCCTGACTAACTGGGACCAGTCATTTTCCATGACCTACTAAGGGTTTGAGAGCACACAACCCCCCACCCTCACACACACCCAGGCACACACGCACACACACAAAATTAGAAAAACACAGAAGCTCTGATCTAGGAGCACTGCTCATCATTCCTACATTCCTACATAGTCTCTAAACGAGCTATGAACCTAATCATCTGAATCAACAAATTAACTCTAAACACCTGCAAAAGATTCATGAGGCCTTTAAAACTCCCAGCCTGGTTCATCACTCCAAACCCCAATCATAGGTAAGACTGCCGACCTGACTGTTGTCCACCAGAAGGCCATCATTGACACCCGCAAGCAAGAGGGTATGACACAGAAAGATATTTCTGAACAAATAGGCTGTTCCCAGAGTGCTGTATCAAGGCACCTCAGTGGGAAGTCTGTGGGAAGGAAAAAGTGTGGCAGAAAACGCTGCACAACGAGAAGAGGTGACCGGACCCTGAGGAAGATTGTGGAGAAGGGCCGATTCCAGACCTTGGGGGACCTGCGGAAGCAGTGGACTGAGTCTGGAGTAGAAACATCCAGAGCCACCGTGCACAGGCGTGTGCAGGAAATGGGCTACAGGTGCCGCATTCCCCAGGTCAAGCCACTTTTGAACCAGAAACAGCAGCAGAGGCGCCTGACCTGGGCTACAGAGTAGCAGCACTGGACTGTTGCTCAGTGGTCCAAAGTACTTTTTTCAGATGAAAGCAAATTTTGCATGTCATTTGGAAATCAAGGTGCCAGAGTCTGGAGGAAGACTGGGGAGAAGGAAATACCAAAATGCCAGAAGTCAATAACTAGTAAGTCTCCGAAAGTAACCTCAACGTTCTGGGAAGTATCCAATAAATTCCATGACAATCCCTGAAAGTTCAAGATGATATCTGCATGTTCCATGAAAGTAATCTCAAAGTTCCAGGACAGTAACCAGTAGGTTCTGGAAAGGAACCTCATAATTAAAAGAAGTTCTGGTTGTACTATGCAATGCTACCAAACTTGTTTAGATGACTGCACAAAATTTCAAAAAAGCAGTTTTAGAAGTAATAGAATCTTTTAACCTTTTTTGGTATAAGAGAATCTGCACACACAGTAAGGAAAGTTTTTTTTAAACTACCTTGTGACAAGAAAGCTTGCAGATTATCATGGAATGATAATCTGCAGGACAGAAGTACAGTCCCAAATCATAATTATTTCAAGAATTCTGCTAGAGGTTTGGGAAACCTGGAACACCATTTTCCCCAAGAGGAAAATGTGTGGTGAATAATGTGTCAACAGGGAAGCATTCTGATACTAGTAATCATTTTTTCCAAATTTTGCTGCTTTAAATATTGTATACAATTCTGTGTGAAATATGTTTTCATTAATAAGACTGTCAAAAGGCTATGTGAACTGTTTTTACTGACGGTTCTGCATAAAAGGCATCCATTTTGGTACTTTGAGATGGTGGTTGGTGAAATATCTTCTGTTTTCCCCCATATTACTCTAACTTTCCAGTAAACATATATATATATATATATATATATATATATATATATATATATATATATATACACACATTCTTGTGTCACTGTGAAACCTTTTCAGCATGAATGCCAAGCAAATATCTAAACATCTTAATTTCTACTTCAGACAGTAATCCAAATGCTTGAACTAGCTCCACAGTCACCCAATCAATGTCTCTCTTGCCTATTATGATTCTGTCTGAGAGTGATTCCAGCCAATCCAAGGGTGGTAAGATCCTTCTCATTTCCCTTGACTTGTACAAGCAATCGATTCCACTCAAAGATGAAGGCCGCTGCTCATTCTCCCCGCCAGCTCGCTCCCAACTCTACTTGCCATCTCTCTCCATCACTCTCAGAATGCAGATGGCTTATGAAGGAGGGAGTTAGACGTAAAAAAAGAGTAACACAATCTTTGATCTGCACACGTGCCAGCTATACACACCTCCATGACAATCTCTGAGAAGATTTGGCTCCAACTAAAGGACATACTGTTGTGGGTGTCACCTTGTGAACGGAGAGTTTTTCTTAGATCCATCCGTTTGGTCTCTGAATTATGAAGATGGCTCCATCAAAACCTTCCATGAGAAATTCGGTACCAGCATTCTTCTGTCTATTAATCAGTGATACTTTAGCAAACCTTCAAAATATACATTTCTTTTTTGTTTTGCCCTTCAGTGGAGTAATATGCAGTTCTTTGCAAAAGCATGAATATGCAACAAACGTTTTCACATTTTCTCAAATTATAACCACTTACTGTAATGTATTTTACAATGATTTATGTGAGAGACCAACAAAAACTAAAAGGCAAATGATACCTGTTACTTTTTTTAGGAATGTAAATTTGAAAAGTATATAATACAATTGTATTCATCCCTTGAACTTTAATACTATGAAATAAAATCTAGTGCAACAACTTGCCCTCAGATTTGACAGCCGATCTTAACAGGCACGATCCTTCCAATCTGACTAAGAAAAGAATTCTGAAAAGGGAAATAAGCAAAATCTGTGTGCTACCATTCGTTTTACATTCAGCAAATCTGGCTTTAGAGAATGGCGAGAATATTGGCATTAGAGGCAATTTTGCTATAAACTACGTAGGGGACAGAGGACACATGCAGAAGAAGGTGCTCTGGTCAGATGAGAAAGAAACTAACTGGTCATTGACAAATTTGACAACCTTAAACACAATAGAATAACTATTCAAAAAGGCTTTAAAAGTATTGGATAGAAAACCTCTGTCCTTTCATCATTGTATCATTCTCTAAAAATACAGTATTCTTAGTTTCTTTGTAATTGCCTGTTCAATATTTAAGGTTTTAAATGGACACGCTCCACCACCTCTTGGAGAGTTTATTAAGCTAAAATCCAGCAGTAGTGGAAAGGTGACTGCGTAATACCTCACAGACTCACAACATTTAGTCAACAGGTGTTATGAGTCAAAGGTACACAAATTTGGAACAACATCCCAGCTGTTATAAGAGACTCTACTGCATTCAGTTAATTTAAAACCAGTTGTCAAATATGGCTCAATGGGAACCAGAGCTGTGATCACTAATGTAAGATTATCCTTATCATATGCAGTGTTGTTAATGTTCCACTGTCTTTTATTCTATTGTTTTGTTATTGATTGATTGATTGATTGATGTCTTCTTTCTAGTTTCTGTTTGGCGTTTTCTTGCTTTATTCTTATTGATTTGCCAGGGACTACAGATGCAAAGTAACCTTCGGGCTAATTCTGGCATATTAACATTTAAATATTTATGAATATGCACTGTCCCTTTTAAACAAAGAAAATACATTTAGTCATGGTCAAAAACTAACATTACACATCACTCTGAACACACTCTACAGCATGATCCTGCTTCCAACCCTAAAACAGAGTGGTGACCGCATCAGGCTGCGGGGATGCTGTGATTCAGCAGGAACAGAAAGCTGATCAGAGTCGGTGCGATGATACATACAGGCCAATCCTGGAACAGAACCTGTCAGTACAAATACCTAAGGCTTTATTCTCCAGCTGAACAAATACCTTAAACACACAGCTCAGGCAAGAATGCTATGTTTCAGTTTCATTTTCACATTTATTGTCATATACACAGTGAAACTTTATGTTGTATAATGCAATTCAAGCTTTGCTCTACACTTTGAATAAACAGAAGTAATAATACAAATACAAATGAGATTAAAAACATTACCCTCCTTGAGATCTAAAATCCCTTTTTCAAAAGGAACCTGGAAAGATAGCAACACCATATCCAAGTATCAGCACTCACATCCATGCAGTGACATACATTCATTTGGTTTTAAGAGCATAAAGTATAAAATAATAAATTGAATGTCATGTTTTTGACTCTGCTGTCCTAACTCTCCTCTCTCTGCAACTTGTATTAGTGTGATCTTCTACATCTGTCATCATTCTCTTCTGCAGCAGCTCAGTTGGCCTGACCATTTTCACCTGTCCATGTGCCTTTATATTCTGAGGCTCCACAGACCAATCATTTGAAAGCCTTTGTGAGTAGATGTTTCCAACTTTCTTTGCCTGCCTTGCCTGTTTTGAACAAGTTCTCATCTCTGGATTTTCCTGTCTAGGCTTGCCTTGCTCGGACACCTCACCGGCTCTCTGATTTTCTGGACACGACCTGGATTGTTTCATGACCCCGATTATTGCCAAGCTCTTTGGACCTGTCTGCCATCTCCTGCCTGCCTTCACCGCATTTTACACTATCATTCTGCCTTGCCAGACTCCAGTGGAGGTTTTTGCCTGCCTGCACCAAGGTTTCTGTTTATTGTTTTAAGAAATGTTTTAAAGCACAAAACCGTGTCCGGCTCGAATATTGGGTTCTCTGAGTGTTCAGAAGCATAACATTGAACAAATAAAGACATGACTGATTGTCAAAAGCAGCTTCAGTAACCAAAACTTCCTTCTTCACGGTCTTTAAGCTGTACTTTTAGTTCATTGAGCATTACTTGCTCTGTCAATTTAGACTCTTGTCGAAAATCATTATAGGCTGAGGGGGCGGCTATTTAAATGCTCTCTTACCCAGTTCTATTCTAACCTTGGGAACAAACATGTAGAAAAAAGCCTGGGAACAAAATCCATACCAGTTGTGGGACCTAATAATAAAAGCAGTCAGGTAAAAGGCAATCCTAATATATAGTCCTAACATACATTTATATACAAAAAGTATACAAAGAGTATGTGTGACTGTCTGCAAACAGAGCGACCAGACGCTGCATACAAATCACAATGGTGAACAGGATATCCACAATCAGTAATAAAACAAAGAGCACAATGATACACTGAGTCCAGTTTCTTGAGATATTGTTCAGGTGAGGGCATTAACAACATGTTACCATATTCCAGAAGAGGAAGGAATATTGATGAGATTAAATGATCTCAGACTTGTTTAGTGAAAGATGTCATTCCTGTAGAAGAAACCCAGTTTAGATTTTAATTTATAGACAAGATTGTTACCCATAATTCCACATCCTTCACTCCTATGCGTGTCAGTTCCATTACAGACCGCCTCCGTGAGTCAGTTAAAAGCAAAGTCTACTACATCCACGGTTATTCCATCTAGCTCTGCTTCGAAGTTTTTATTGTCATTACAAGTAGAATGCAAATCTATTTGGAGAGGACAATGGTTTAAATTAAATGTTGAAATGGAAAATCTGCTTCGTTATTTGGTGCAAAAAGAAGTGCTTTGCATCCGATATTTAAATAAAACAGTCAACTTTATTTTGAATATTTAAAAAAATTGCATTTAATGTGTGGTTAACAAATTATTTTACACTATTTAACTTTGACAAACCAGAGGTTGTTGACATTCTCTGTTGGATTGTGTCAGGTATGTGGTTCAGAGCAGCTGTGATGCAGTTGTTCTTACCTTTCTCCAGCAGGGTGCAACAAGTGGACGCCAGCAGCACGTGTTTCCTATCACAGCTGATTACGAGCATTTAAGGTGGCCGGAGACGCAAGGATGGCGGCAGAGTATTAGCTCGTCTGAGTGGTACCTGACCTGAACCTTGTTCCTCGTATTCCTGGTTCAATGCCCTTTGCTTCCACTGATACTCCTTGTCTTACCTCCTCAGACCCTGCCTTGCATCTGATTATCCAGTTTGGTCTGTGGTCAATATTCACTCCAGTCCGGTGTCAGTTCTGAATATCCAGAGCCTTCCTGGAGCCCCGGAGGACATGGAGCTCCGCTACGCGCTGGTGTCCTGTTGCACTCGAGCCTGGAACAGCACCTCAGCCTGCCACTGATCACCACTACCTGACTAACTCCTCCCCGGTTTTATGCATCACTTCAATCCGTATGTCATCTACTCCTGTTTACCAGCATGCCTGCTGCTGGTGCTCACTGTCTGTATCTTCCTCCTTCACAGACCAGAGCCTTCCCATTCAGCCATAATCTCATCCACCTCCAAAACCACTCTTCTTTTTCACTTCAAAAAACATTCTAAACCACTATCTGTCTCCGTGTTTGTTACTTCTGGGTCTTCATGGAAAATAAGATCATGACAATTGTCGGGCTTGACCCGGCTGGAGCCTGACGGACCGGAATAGAACAGAAAATTAGGGTTGTTCCGTAATTTGATCGTGAACGACAGAGTGGGTCCGTGGACTTATTAATTGACATAACAACATAGTTGCTCCATTGGTCGTACATGAACAAAACGGAGCAAGCACAGAGGATATGGAATCTGGGGGTTACTGTGCTCGTTTTCATCTATTATCACACCCAAGTACTTATAGGAGTTGACCATCTCAATTTCTGCTTCAGTAACTGTTTTAATTGTAGGAATCACAAAGAGTATCGATTTTCCTCGTGAAAACCACACAAGCTTGTTTTTTTATGATTTAAAATCCCCTTAAACTGAGTCAGTTGTACCTGATTAAAGGTAGATTAAATAGATTTAAAAGTTTGCACAAGATAATTTGAAGAGCAGTAAATGATGGCATCATCTGCATAAAAATGATACATGGCTTGTGATAAGCACTTGCAGACATCTTTAACTTAATAATGAATAGAAGTGGCCCTAGAATTGAGCCCCCAGAATCTTTGCTATGGGAAGACGTAAGGAGCATAATCCTGCCATTTGTATGCATTGCATTCTTTTGGGCAGATCATTTTTGAACCAGCCAACATCTTGGCTAGACAATCCTATTTGTAAGAGCTTTTCTAAAAGAACATTGTGATCTACTGTATCAAATGTTTTTGACTGATCAATAGACAGAGCAGCACAAGATTTTTTTATCATGTTGGAACTGAATAATATCATTTGCCAAAAATACAGAGAAAAAACTGACAGGAAATCCGGTGTGTAGCAGCAACATACAAATATAAAATAAACATTGTGCAAATGTTCTAAATCAGCAAGGTGCAATGAGCAGAGGAGGATGTGCAAAATAATATAATAGTAAGATTACTGGTAGTGAACACTGTACACAATTACAGAGAACGATCAGCAGGTTAGAAGCTTGATGGCAGAGGGGAAGAATGAGTTCTTTAGTCTGGAGGTCTTGCATTTTACACGATCTCTGACCAAAGAGAAGAAGTAAGAAGAGTCCGTGTTGAGGTGGGTGGGGTCTTTAAAGATTTTGGAAGCTCTTCTGTGGAATCTGGAGTGATAGATTGTCTGCAGAGAGGTCCTGCTGATCTTTCCTCTTTGATTATTCTCTGCAAGTGTGTAGGGTGTACTGCAGTAGTGCTTCTGTACCTGAATGTGATACAGCATGTTACGATCTTCTCATAAATGCAACTGTAGAAGTTTCTGAGGATCTTAGGAGAAATACTGCACCAAACTTCCTTAGTCTCTTCAGAAAGTACAGCTGCTGCCAAGCCTTCTAAATCACTTGTGTTATGTAGAGTGAGAAATCCTTCTCCTCAACCTCAGATCCTCTATAATCTCCTTTGTCTTGTCAGTGTTGACAATAAGGCCGTTGTCCTCACACCAAGACATCAGACCAACCACCTGCCTTCATCCCCATTAAGAATATCACTCCAGTGTCATCTGCAAACATCAGGGTAATGTTGTTCTTGTGAGAGGCGACACATTCATAAGTAAGCAAGGTGTAGAGGATGGGGTTGATTACACACCCAGTTGGAGTGCCAGTATTTGTGTTGATGATAGCTGAAGACCTCTTACTAACCATGATAGCCTGGCACATGACTGTCAGACAGTCCAGGAGCCACTCACAGAGGGTGGGATTTGGGCCAAGTGCTGGTGGAGTACAACAATGTTGAAGGCTGATCTGATGTTAGCGTAAGCATGATGTCAGTGTGTTTTTATTATGGGTAGAAATGTCCATGCATTGATAGTATTTAGTAAAAACAGTCCATGAATTGCACTGATTAAAGTCACTATTGATAAAAAAAACACTGCATCAGGATGAGATGTCTCTACTGCTCTGATAACGTTATACAGTTTGTCGAGGCTGTTCTGGAGCTCACTCCGGGGGTATGTAAACAGCAGCTAAAAACACAGCAGTGAAGTCCCTCAGGCGATGACAGGGTCAGCATTGCAACATTAAAAACTCCATATCTGGGAAACAATGCGTACAAGCAAATTGATTTCTTAGGACACCCCAAAGTCCAGACCTGGTCCAATTAAATCCTTATACAATATATTGCAAGAAAACTGCTAAACTTGAGCCTTTTTCCCAAATACTGGTCAAATACATCTCTGTGCAAAGCTGGTGATGGCATGTATCAGAAGACTTGCAGCTGTGATTGTTTGGGATATTGAATTTTAACCTGATTCAGATTTAAACTTCTTCACAGCTTTCTCCCTGACCAGTTTTTCTGTGTTCCTTGGTCTTCCTGATGCTATTTGTTTGCTAATGTTCTCTAACAAACCTCTGAGGTATTTACTTAACAGCTGGGGTTATACTGAGATCACATTATTATTTTTTTTGTTGCAGTGGGTTTATTTTTTATATGGGTAAAGAGGGCTAAATACACATGCATATCACAGAAAAATAAAATAAACCATCAGTCAAGTTCATTTCACAGTGAGTAAAACTGAAAGTGATTTTACAGTTTTTGCAAGGAACTGTATATCCAAGCTGCAGTTATTTGGAAACTCTGTTTTTTTACCTACCATGAGCTCAAGCCGAAAATAGAGATTTAATACTAATAAAGCAAGAAACAAGAATTATCCTTTTAATAAAATCTATTTTAAGGAATCTAACAACTTATAACAATTTTAAGGAGATCATAAAATTTGTCATAAAAGTGGAAATAGAATGTGTGTTTGAGTGTGTATAAATGTTACATACCCATTATAAATACCAAAAACACTATAGAAGTCATTGAAACTGCCCATTCATTTGCATTTCTTTAGCCCACGATAAAATGTAAGCCCTAACTTTTGCACCACATGGGTAAGATCTGTCTGTTGAGGAAATCAGCCCCTGCTGCACTCAGAGACGGCTCCATTCTTGCTTTCGCTCTGATGATAATGCCTTTATTGCTCTTAAATCTGCGGTGATTTCCAACACAGTCTGCCTCATCACAGTGTGCAGCGTGCTGAAGTTTAGATAAAAGACAGATCCCTCCTGACTTTGCAGTTAAATCCTACATTCCTCGTAAAGCTTTAGCAGTTGGCTGGATTTATGGCCACATTTCAAGCAAATCACTTCCACCCAGTAGGCAGAGAGACCTTTGCATGCCTTTGAATCTGGTGGAGGGTAAATAAAGATGGGGAGTGAGTGGTCAGAGTTCAGTGGGTACTATATGTCATAACTACTGAGTGTCTCAGCTTCTTAAAATAGAGGCTTTGTTTGTCAAGCTTATTACTGTCCAATTCTGAGATAAGATTGTGTTGTTTAAAACCGATATGTTTACTTTTCTTTTTACATTTTTAACATATCAGGTTTTTAGAAATTCTTCCTCCACAATATATTTGGGACCTAAACACTACTGCTGAGTAATGGTTCTAACTTTCTATGGCTACAAATAGGAACTATGAACGATAACCCCTCAGTCTTTAAAACAACATTTCAGGAGATGGTTCTGTACTTTTGGAACAGAATACCTTAACACCTGTTCTTTTGTGTGATATAGGCGGGTTTATATTTAATTTGTTTCAAAGGGACTGGTAAAAGAAAAGCCTGAAATAAAGTCAGACTGGATCAAGGCCTTCTTTAGGTGTTAGAGTTGCACGGCATGAGCGAGTCCAAAGCTGTATCTACCATATAGCCATGGATCTGATAAAAAAAGAAGAAAAAATCTTTCATGGCATTACTCTATAAGACCTATAATTAATGCCCGGGGTTCTCACCACTTCGCCACTGCTGACACAGGATTTTCATGTTGGAGCAGCACAGATGAAAGGATCTGTGCTGTCAATGGGGGAGTTGCATCATGGGGAGGTTTAGTGTTCAAAAAAAAATTATCCACTGTCAAGAAGCTGTTTCCCAGAGTTCAAACCTTTGACTCCTGTTGCTTATGACAAAATAAATTAAGGCTTTAAAGATTGTTCTAAACAATATAGGCCAAATATGTTTTTGAGTAAAGGGTATGTTTTATTACACATATATCAGTCCTCACTTAAACTAATGTTTCTATAATTTTTAGAATGATAGCATACATGCATTAACTTGAATACATTCTGACAAATCCTATTTGGAGATTGACTGGTGATTGGAATAAGTTCATTTTCAGCTTGATCAGCTCTGACCAGTGACCATCCTGATCAGCTGGAAACTCTAAAATGTCCTCATTATTTAATACTCTTAAACAGTTTGAATTGGGTCAAATGTTTTGGGTATCTTTACACAAGTTTCTCACAATAGCTTGCTGGAGACTTGGCCTATTCCTCCTCCCAAAACTTATGTAACCAAGTCAAGTGTGTAGACCAAGTTACTTACAGGTATCTTTCAGCTCTGACCACAAATTTTCCAAGGGATTGAGTTTAGGGATTTGTTATGACCACTTCAAAATATTTACATTATTGCCTTTAAGCCACCCTGTGACTAATTTGGTGGAATGGTTAGGGTCAATGACCATAAGACACCCATGTGCATCAAAGCTTTACCTTCCATCCTGTTGTCTTTTGATTTTGCACCTAAATGTCAACAAAATATTTCTCTCTCATACTCCTATTTATTTTTGTAAAATGCATCAATCCTTCATGCATTAAACACCCACAAAGGATGATGCTCCCACTCTTGTACTTAACAATCCAGACAGTGCTCTCAGGTTTGCAAATATCCTCCTTTTCCCCCCAAATGCAACATTAGTTGTTATGGACAAAAACTTCAAATTTAATTTCACAGCAGACGATTAAGGTGTTTGTAACAAAGCACATCTACAAATTGTAATCTGGATTTTTTTAAATGTTGTTTTTGGAGTATCTTCTACAGAGCGTTTTTGTTTTGTTTTTTGTTCTGTGGTTAATTTGCATATTTTACACATATCTGGGACACATAAATCGTCCCAGGCATATGTTTTAGTGTGAAATGCCAATCAACCACAGAACGAAAGAAAAAGAGCCATTTTGAACAGTATGATGGTTAGATATTTCCATGCCCTTTATAGTAAGAGAAAATTGTTTGAACAGATTAATGCTGAACCTTCAGGCATCTGAAAATTGCACCCAATAATGGATTAGACTTATGGAAGTCTAGAGGTTGTGATATCTTGCCTGATTTATTTATTTATTTTTCATAATATTACACACCGAAGCAGCGTGTTTGGGCGTTTGTTTTTAAAATGCATCCATTTAAGTCAGATGTTGTGGATTAAACCATTAAAAGCTTACAAAGACTGGCCATCTTTAATTTGGCTTTCCCAAATGTGTAGACATATGGTAGTCTTAGTGTATGCAAACTTCTGGCTTTTTAGAAAGGTGGGAAAAAAAGAAAAAAACTAGTTATTTTGGTATTTAACGAGTAGATAATGTTGGTAACTGACCTAAAACAGAAAAAGTTTAGCCTTTTTAATGACTGAGAAAAAAAGGTTGTATCTTTTTTGGCAGTTAAATATAAATTACTGGTTACAAATGCATTTTCAGTATTTACAAGGTGTTTAAAGACAAGTCAAAGGTGACACAAACGTGTAAGAAGGTGCTGAACAATCTTTTGTATTTTATTAATGCTGTAAGACAGAACAAGGCTTTCAGCCGATAATATGGATGTTGAAATCCTCTCTCTGGACAGCATTTTGGAAAGCTACATTCTCCAGGAGATAGACATAGACTTAGCAAGGCTAAACCCTCTAACTCCACTTAAAGGCAAGGCAAGATCAATTTATTTATATAGCACATTTCAGTACAAGAAAATGCAAAGTGCTTTACATGATTAAAACATAGGAAAATAAAAACAGAATAAAAGCAACAGTTGGAATAAAATGTAGAAAAATTTAAACAAAATAAAACATAGGACAATTGAAACTAAAGTAAATATTATTGATTTTATAAAGAGTTGGACTACAAACTTAAGCTAATGATGTTTAAGTTAACAGTTTATCTAGAACAGTCAAAGGCAATCCTAAACAAATGTGTTTTTAATCTTGATTTAAAGGAACTCAGGCTTTCAGCACTTTTACAGTTTTCTGGAAATTTGTTCCAGATCAGTGGAGCATAGGAACTAAATGCTGCTTCTCCTTGTTTAGTTCTGGTTCTAGGTATGCAGAGAAGGCTGGAGCCAGAGGACCTGAGTGGTCTGGATGGTTGATACACTGATAACAAGTCTGTGATGTATTTAGGTGCTAACCATTCAGGGATTTATAGACTAACAGAAGTATTTTAAAGTCTATTCTCCGAGATACAGGGAGCCAGTGTAAGGACTTTAGAACTGGGGTGATGTGCTCTACTTTCTTAGTCTTAGTGAGGATGCGGGCAGCAGCGTTCTGGATCAACTGCCGCTGTGTGATTGACTTTTTTGGCAGACCTGTGAAGTGAACATTGGAGTAATCAATTCGACTAAAGATAAACGCATGGATTAGTTTGTCAAGATCCTGCTGAGACATTAGTCCTTTAATCCTGGAAATGTTCTTCAGGTGATAAAAAGCCGACCTTGCAATTGTCTTTAAATGCTTTTGGAGGTTCAGGTCTGAGTCCATCGGTACACCCAGACATCGGGCCTGATCAGTGGTTTCTAGCTGAACCGACTGAAGCTGTGTGCTAACTTTTGATCTCTCCTTTATTGGTCCAAAAATTATTAATTCCATTTTGTTTTTATTTTGGCACATCCATGCATGAATGGGTTTATAGTCACCTGGAGACATGGTGATGTGGAGCTGTGTGTCGTCTGTGTAGTTATGGTAAGTGATGTTGTTAAAGCTATAGTTGGTAATCCTGTTCAGAAACAATTTTTGTAATACTGGGTAAAATCATCCTTCCATTCTGAATGTAGTCAATACATTATATATTCAGAGAAAGGAGGTTAAAAAATCAATCTCTGTGGGAGCTGTAGGCCTGTAAAATCTCTAACCAATCCCTGTCGTTCAGTCCAAATGGCAGAGCTTAATCAGTTTTAGTGCTGCTCTCACCCCACTCTGTCCCTCAGGTTCCGGGGGTATCACCTTATCTAGTGGTTGTCCCACATGCCAATCATTCTGACGCACTCACATAATGACAGTGTCCGTGCTCATTCCTTGTTAATTTCCGCATGCTGGCTTCGGTGTTAGCCGTTCATTGTAGCTCTGCTGCTCTCACCGTATACTTTGAACATGGCTGAGAGTTACAAGAAGGAAACTGCGTAGAAATTTAAGAGAAGAAGAGGAAAGCCTCTGTAGAAAGAAATAAGACCAGAGTAGATTTGAGAGATTTTCTTTCATACAATTTCCCTGAGGAGCGGAAGAGCAAGGTAAGACGATCTTGCGCATTCAATTATTCAAAATGGGACTTGGGGAAACTTCAGGAAAAATCACAGACTCTGCCAATAATGCTAATGTAAGATGCAAAAAATGTTCAAAATATTAACACTTTTGGCTCTATCATAAAAGAACATTTTGGCTCTATCATAAAAGAACTTTCAAATTCTATTTTATAGTAACTGTCTCACTCTCTCTCTCAAACAATAGTGAATAGCTTTTTTACACCAAAAAACATAAATAATTAGTGATCACTCAGGGCAGGAAGGCAAGAAAAACTCATTTTAAATGCTGTTCTAATATCTTCATATATTATAGTTCCTAAAGAGAAATTGTTTCTGTATTGGCAGGTCGTAGCTGTAGAAAACATTGGAGATGGACAGCAAACAGACTTAAATTGGAGGAAACTGGACTTGAACTCAAGCACAAGCAGATATTGGAGATGGGCAATCTGCCACCACATTATGATTAGTGCATCTCTACCCCAATGTCTTTCTTCTACTAAAATATTTCATTTGGACACTTAGTGATTAAGGAATAAGGACAACATTTACTACATAGTAGAATTTATAGCAATGCCTACGTTTCATTTTGGTACAATGTTATAACTGTCGCAATGACATAAATGCACCTCTAAAAAGGGTTGAGGTTATAACAGCTAATTATATTCTCCAGAACAGGCTCAGTGTGGAATGAGAAATTATTCCTGTCGTTTCGTTTCTACTATGACCGCTTCCGTATTAGTTAGTACTTAATATCTCCAAGGTCATAACATTTCATAGATCATATTGTCAGCAGGGCCAGCCATAAAATCCTTCCCACCACCACCATCCTCTGTGGCAGCTTTAGCCTGCTCACATCAAGTGTCTTAATTGATGGGGAGAGGGGCCAGACAGTACACTAGGCCCAAGGCAATCGATTGTGACAAACAAATTAGAGACGAATTTGAATGATTAAGTTATGTATTGATTCTGATTTAAACATTGACGGCTTGTGTACGGCGTGGGATTAGATGAAAACACAAAATGTAATCAATGCTTCCTTGTACATATCAATGGGATTTCATATGTGAAGACCTGGGTCAATGAGGTAATAAGAGGCCCTGAGGACCACACATTCTTTTGCTTTCCCGCTAATTGGATATATGTTATCCAACTAGCCATGGAATATGATGAAAAACATATTGTCATAAATCAAGGTCATTTTATCAGCTAAAATCAATTTCATGCTAAAGGTTTTCTTAAAACTATATTATTCTAAGTTAAATTGCTACAGCTCCTTAAGTTCAATTCACCTGAATTTAAGGAGGGTGACTAATGTTCAAGAGTAAATCAAAGATAATTTCATTTACTTTTACTTGCTCTGCAAAATGATCTTAATATGTCTGCAAGTGACTGATGGGACCTAGATCACAGTGAATAGCTCCATTATTCTGCTTCGAGATCCTGAAAATTCTACTTTTAAGGCTCACTTATTGTTCTGCCATGAAACAACACACACATTTAAAAAAAGTAAGACAAGATTTATTTGTCATATATATAAAAAAACATGTGATTGGATGATGTTGGTTCCTAAAGGGTGACGAACTATGGTTATATTTATTCATCAGTAGGATATATGTGTTGATACGGACATCAAAACTCATAGGATTAAAGAAAGGAAATTTGTGGATTGACCAAAAATTAGATACTGAAGACATTTATAAAAGGTATATAGCTACATTATATGCATAGAAAAAAGACAAAAAAAAGTTTCATCATGATAAAATAAGGTTATATACACCAAGCGTCCATGATGGTGTATTGATAGTCCTTTTTAAGCCTAAATAGAACCTCAGCACTGGGCGCAATGAGCAGGTATAAACAGATGTGGCGGCATCTACTGGCAGTATCGCAGAAAGCGTGATAATAAATACAATAACAAAGAATAAATATATATCACTATTAATAATAATGCTGAACCGAGTCTGACCCTCTGAAATGCCTCGCGGTATAGCGGCAGCTCGGTGTGATCGAAGACCAAATAAACAAACCGATCTAACAGCAACTCTAAGTGCCTCATATCAGAACATCACGGAGAAATTAATTTCCTGTTCATAAACGCAAACAGGGACACAGCGTCAAGGTGAGAACCAATCAATCAGTCTATTTATAATGTTGTTTTTACTTCAGAATGTAGAGGCCAAGAAGAGCATTGCTATTACTAATATCACAGTATAAATCACAACATTTACTCACGTCAATCAACTCTGCAGTCACATCCCAAAAACCTAGCTTTAGCTTCTGTTTCAGTGAACGCCAATGTTCATACTGTATTTGCAGCTAACAAACTGAGCAAAAACAAAGTGTAAAACGGCAAAATGATAACTAGCAGGACGTGACAATCTTTCATAAAACCTTGGTATGCAACTAGAGTGAGTTACTGACATATAAATTAAGAAAATGTAAAATAACGTGGCTATGCACCTTTAAAAAAACTAGGATGTGTTAAAAATGGAACGTTTTGGATCAAATGCTTGCTGTTACCTGATTTGGACACATCCGTACTATCTCAATCGTTGTGAGCTCATTGATCTTCTCTGTCACATGCTGTATGTTCAGACATACTAACCAAATATTAATTCGTCTAAATTTTCTTTTTTTAAAACAAGCTTTCAAATTATTACAAAAACTATAGTTATTAAAAAATTCTTTAAAATTGAATAACCAGACGTTTTAACCGCTCAGATTCTGAGCTCATACACAACCAGACTGGAGGCTTAGCGAAGTAAGTTCAGGTTCAGTTTAGGCTTTTTAAACATAAAGGTGGTTCATTTTCTTCTGTTACTCTTTAAGGCTGCCTTCACGCAGAACCGTGACAACACTGCAAAATTATAATTCAGGATGGCAGTGGGCTTTCGATAGTGATTGGGATCTTCCTGTGAGCATTAGGTTCTCCGTCTGGAGTGACGACAGTATGATCCTAAATGTTATCTTACGGGACAATTCCTAATTGGAAGCATAAGAGATGAGTCAAAAAAAATTATTTTCAATAAACAACACACACCTGGGCTGCAACCAACATTAATAACGAACCCATGTACTTATGTACATAAAGTAGAGCCTTATTTGTTTATAAATTTGCTTGCCTTTAAAGTAGAACAGTAAAAACTAACATTCATATTTTTTTCTTCACTTAGTAGCCAACCTCTGATCTATAAGACTGGAAGATTACCTCACTGTAAAATTAGAGGATAAGCACAGAGTCCATTATACTCATCAATCAAACAAAATGTTATAAAAGGCTGTTGGAAATCCTAGTTTAACCAAAACATGTTTAACGTGACATTTTAGGGGCCAGAAGACAGTAAATGAGTTTTCATATTTTAGATATCCCTTCCTACTGTACAAAATATTTTATACATTAAATCATTTTAAAGTACTTTAAAATACTCCAAATTTGATCCTAAAGATCGAGACTAAAAATTGTTTCATGTCTTAATTCAGAAGCACATGAAATTGTCTACATCTAGCCCTACTGTTTTACATGGACACACACAGGAAATCCTGGGTCCACTTACAGCATTCCTTGTTTGTAAATTGGTACAATTGACCTGGAGTACAGTATAATTAACCCCCCTTCTCAAGCTAATAATGGGAGACATAACACACTATTCCTTAGGTGACATAAGTAAAGTTTTAAATTGTGTAGAAGCTAGAAATGCACCAATCAAAGATTTTTGACAAGCCCAATGTCTTTGTCAAAAATATCAGAGAAATACATTATAAAAAGATCAGAAGAACAGCATTCAAAATATATTTTCAGGTCTTCCTGCAGGGATCGGTCATTGATACAAGTAGCATGTTTTAAAAAACAAGCTTTAATTCAAACAGCTTCTTACGTACATGTGCTTCTTCTGATTCAATCATAGATACCTTACTGAAACTGAAAACTTTGAGTCAGTACTAGTGTCCACAGTGAAGCGTGCCACTATCAGCGTGACAGAGTGTATTCTGATTGGAAATAAAATCAGATTTTTTTTTTAGTTTTCGAAATTATTCGATTTGGTCACCTGCACAACTCTATATGTATCAGTTGCACCTGCTTATCAATTACTCAAGATTTTTTTTTATAATGACAATGATATAAAGACAAATATAGACCACACCTTCACAAACCTTCATTTACTAATCTCCGATATATTCAGCTTTTACGTTCAGCGACGTCGGAAAATGCGATTCCAGTAAAATAACGCTCCACAATGCTTTTCTACACATTTAACCATGAAGAATTCTGAATTCGACCACTACAGAAGACGTATAAGGTGTTTAACGAAGGTGTATAAGCCACATAATTCTGTCACATAATTTTTCCTTTACATACATTCTACCACATGAGCACCTCAGCGTTAACACGTCATGTAAACTGCAAGCATACACCACGGCTACAGAAACAACACCATTGCGTATAAAATAATTACAGTAATGACCCAATAATAACACCAGTTAATCTCACACCATGCTACATAGATCCTTTGCACATCTGCGGGGATATCAGGTGGTTGAAACTGAAGGTAAGACTTAAGGCACCCACCAATGATTATGTGACCAATTAAAGAAGCTACAAGATTATTTAAATTCTATTCCTTGTTGGTCAGTTATACCTTTAATATGTTGAAAACAATAAAATTAGATAGTGATGTCACAGAAAAGTAACATACACAATCGTGACACAGCAGAAAACTTTGAATGCCAACCCTTCATCCCTCATTTCTGTAAAAACAGCATTTTATATTAAGATCAAAGACATGGCAAAACTTTCATGTTTTACAAAATCCTTTTATTTTCCCACGCTTAGGTTCATGTCCAAGGTGCTTTTCAAAACACTTTTAACTATGCACACATTAGAAGAGAGGAAATTGTGCCGTAGTAGCAATTTAAAGTCCTAACTGTTCAGAATTCTAGATGTCTACAAACTTGTAATGTCTACTACCCTGTGGTTTCAGCAGAATACTTAGAATCTGAAATCAAATTATGATTTCATAACACAAGCTAGTCTGATCAGCTCCCATTAATAACATCATTCATCTAAATAAGTCAAAAATCATCAAATGAAGATTATTCTTAACTGCATCTGTTTTAATACAGCAACATTTCAATCACTGTCCTTTCAATGGACATAAATTCGTATTAATGATTGTTTTACGTTATTTCTCTGGCTCGACCATTCTAAATTTTAATACTGCTACAGATTAGTGCACCTAGAGAACGGATTTAATCTTATCAGTTGCCTGCTACATGCTGTCACTTTCAGAGCAGAGGGTTGTCAGCTCAAATCAGTTCCTACTGTCACATGATATCAGTCATAATTCTGCCCCGGAATGTCTTTAAATGGTTTCTCTTTCAAAAACAAGTATGGAGTATGGAGAAATAATTTTGGCTTTGTGGCAACCCTGAAGCCATGTAGACCATGCACATGACACATCCTGAATTTAACCCCTGGGTTTGGTCATATTCTTTCAGTATATTTCAAATATTTAATATAAAGGAACTGTGAGTTGTCCTGACTGACAGATTAATCTTTTGCCTGATGCAATACTGTCATGGAATGAACAATTTCATCACCTGTCAGTTCTGTTTTAGATCACAGGGCAAAACAGAAAGAAGGCTATTGGGTTTCTTTGTGGTGGCAACATCCTCCAGATTCAGTTCCATATAAACTGAGGCTTTATTTTTGTAAATTACTTAAACAACTTTTTCTGCATGTAAGAATAATTTTTTCTGACATCTGAATTATTCATAACCCCTCAAATGTTCCTTTCACATTAACCTCAAAATTTAGCATATTTTATGTTACAGACTGAAACAAACTCGATTTTATTTTAGGTTATCAAGGTATATTGGGATAAATACCTATGCACGTCTTACTTTTCAGATTCATTTGTTGTGAAAAAGATTAAAAACATTTTGCTTCTGCAGTTTCCTCACGTACAACCTAATAAATACATGAACATCTGTGGTTGTTATACGATGAAATCTGTAATATTTCCAGGGATGGGAATATTTTTGTGCGCCATGTACATACCAGGATAAGGGCAGCTGAAACATTGCAGCATTCATAGGTTTTTGTTTCGATAAAAACAGATTTTAATACCACCAACTGCACAAAATATGTAATGAGGCATACGGTGTCATCACAATCCCCCAAGCAAGCCAGCGGGTGGTGAATGGAGGCAAACAACAGTAATCACAGAGGCACAAATACTAACCCCGTTAAAATGCATGACCATGTATGTTGCAATAAACACAAATAGGCCAAATAACTTTTTTCTATTCAATTATACATTTTTTAAACTTCAATGTCCTGTAAAACCAGATTCCAGCTGATTATGGTCACAAAACATCTGAGACAGAGAGTCCAGAGTTGATAACCTTTAGGGATAGTCACACAAACACCTCCCTTTGAAATAACAACAGAGGAATATTTTTAATTGATATGCGTTGGTTTGAATGTAGTCACAGAGGTTTGTTTCCAGTATATAGGGGGTGTCCTATTCTAAACCATGCCTGATCAATTCTATTAAAATATGTTCCTAAAACGAGTGGGCAGGTCTGTGTGTCTGGGTGTTGATTAGAATATTCTGTGACTAATACGACCATCTTTGTCTATTAGCTGTGTAAACAGTGGCTAGTTAAGACAGGTCATTTGGAGGTGACTCAAGGTTAATGTTGCAATCCCGGGGTGTTTGAGCTATATATTTTTTGTGTTTTGTTTTGATCATTCCTTGTTGTTAAGTTATTTAAGTCTTCTCTTATGTGTTTAGTCTTGTGTTCTGATTCTTGGTTTATACTTTGTTCATTTTAGGGTCTACTGTTCAGCTCTGTTTTCCTTGATAGCTTCTTTGTATTCCAGTTCAGTCCATTCTGTGTTAACTCATCTTTCTCCCTGCTTAGCCTTCCTTCTCAGCTGCTCCATATATCCCCTGATTGGGCCGATTGTAGTTCATGTCATTTACAACACCTCAAATAGTATAAAGGCTCACTGGTTTCTTTCTTTGACTTCATGTTCGATGTTGCACCAGCAATCTTGAGCTTGAATGACATTAGTGTTGTGTGGGGCAGGTGTAAACAAGAGTTATTGACACTGCTGATAACCAATCAGAACCAGACGTTCCTCCAAGCTCTGATTGGTTGTTTCTGACTGGGAGTGGTGTATTTTTAGTAAATGGCAGTAGGGTCACTGGCAGGAGAAAGAGCTTTTATTCCACAGATTATCTGTGTTAAATTTTATTATCAGGGCTTTATGACAAAATAAAAAACAAAAAACAGCCTGTTTCTCCTAAGAACCCAAATCTGAATACACAGCTTTTATGTTGAATAACTTGATTTTATTTTGATTGCTTGCTTAGCACCCTGCTGTTGAGCTGATGTCAGTCATGCTATGAATGTGAGACTGATACAGAATGTAAAGTAAGCATGACACAATATATTATCAGCATGGCTGTGTGTATCAATACTTGTAAAGGATGGTTTGGAATGCAGTATTTTGTTTTCTTTCTAACTGAAATAAATACACACTTTGGACACCAATAAATGGTGTAATTGAAGTAGATGCTCACAACTTGTACTAAAAATAAAGGCAGGAATATTTTTATGTGAGATTAAAAATATAACATATAACACATTCACGAGTAACCTGGCCAGCCAGATTGATAATGTGTAGCACTCTATATTCGTGTGTGTTTGTGAATAACAAATACCATGAGAATTCATCTTGTAGGCAAGGTTAACTCACGAGTTGTCTTGGTTAGGAATTTAAGAGAGAAAATTCTAGGGATTTACATAGTTTGAATATGTTTTGAGTTTTTTGGGAAAGTTCTTTGTTCTTTTTCATTCTTTAATTCTGATTTGGTTAACCGTCCATTTTAAAGACTGACAGACCACGACGTGTTTTACATTTTAATCCACAAGGTAAACATTATAGGACAGGGTAATTTAGGGTCACCCCTCTGCCTTATCTGGTACTGGCTACCCAACACTTTCCCCAGCGGAGGGAGGTCACGCTTAAAGCAGCCAGAACACATGGTGAGCTGTGTTCCTGAGGAAGATGATGAGGAGTGACACGCTGTGCCAGGAGCAGCAGGCCTGTGAGAGGAATCAGCGCTGATGCAGGATTCACACTCATCACACAGTGAAGTGGCCCTGTCATGGTCCGCAATGATGACAGTGACACACGCAGCAGGTCGGTGGCGTGATGGAGGGTGTGCAATGCAAGAAAAGGAGCTAATGAGAGACTCAGAACAAATGAAGCACCTGTGGTAAGGACCATGTTTTCGGGGTTTCTTGTGTATTTACGGCTTCAATACTTGTAAGAGCATGCAGTGGGTTAAAACTGATTGATGCCTTCTTTTGTATTTATAGATTGTAAGTCCAACAGTGTGTTTAAAAGATCATCTTGCTACTCTTTTTTTGTATGTTATTTGAGATGACACAAAATTTCATTTATTTAATACCTCCATGGTACTATTACAATTCTATCTTATGTTTCAATTGCATAGTACGATACTGTACATAAATAATGCTGCATCATCATCTTCCAAAGTATCTGCTACTTTGCTAGGGCAGCGTGCCAAGGATTTTTTTTTTACCTTTCAAAAAAGTTCTGAAAAATGTAACTTTTTACTCTGTATTCATTGAGAAATTTTAGTGCTACTCAAATCTTGCAGCGAGAACCCAAGAATCATGTTACGTAACTGGAACAAGACACATAATTACTTGACCTCTCATTTAAACAGTATCTCTGTCAATCAGTAAAGGTATTATGGGGTTGTGAAAAAAGAACCAAGCAAAAAGCAAAGTTCTCAATCTATTAGTACATCGATGTTCCAACCCTCACCTGTGAGATACTGATGATGACCAAAAGAAAAAGAGCAGGCATAAGTGACTAAAATTACCATCCTTTGTTGGGTTTCTCAGCCTTAGAAATAAATTAAGGAGCTTTATTTTGTGAGTTTAGATTGGGGCAGAGCTGCAGCTTTTACACAACAGAAATAAGTTAGTTGTGGCAGTTTTGGAATTTGATCAGGATCTCTCCATCTTTCTAGAACCCTGTGAAGGAAACATACATCCCATCTAGCCTGAGAAACCCACAGGACCCACATGAGAGCCTTTCTCGCTCTCTCTTATTGCTTAAACGCCCATTGTTCAGACAGAAAAGGTTTTCCAGAGACAATCTTTACATATTAAATGCAACACTTTTTGTTACTGTACTTTTGAGTTCTGGCCATTAAAATGCACAACTGCACAGTGTGTGTGCGTAATATTCCAGCTTACTCATGCTGTCAATTTGAGCAAGTTGTACAACTGCTACAAAGTAGAAATTTCTATCTCCTAAGGAAAGATTTCCAATAACAGCTTAAACAGGGCAATCTCTCATATTAAATGATAGCTTAAAGGCAAGTGTAATGATGAGGAATAAGGAAATACCCACAGCGTATGCATCATCATAAGCCTCAACAAGCATGAGTGCCCTGTGATGAAGGATCCTGCAGGACTGGACCAACTATGAAGATCTGGTTGTTATTCATGTATTTACACATTTTAGAAGGGCAAGAGGATAAAGCTGGTTCACACAATTACGTTCCTTGTTTTGCATCCTTTCCTTGCAAAATGTACCATGCAGCAATCCAAACTAGAGCCGTTCATGCATCCAGACATCCCTTCTTTATTTTGAAATAATACCAGAACTGCTTTACATTTCCTGTGTCTAACATCCTGTCTGGCTCATCTGGTTTTAAAAATTGACACATTTCACTCCGTCATCTGTTACAAATAGACTTGATACGTTTTTCTGACAGACAATGGAGTAGGGCTCTCTGTCATGCCTTTATTTATTGACTTTCAGTACACTGAGTGAGATTTTTCATTGACTATTTTAGTTTTAAGTTGTAACCTTGTATTGTAACCTGAGGGTATGTGATAAATTCATATAACCTAAGGTTATTATGCCTCTAAAGTACTTGGGAAAAGCCAGATAATATTATTGATTTATAGAATTCTAACAGGCTCATTCATTGACTAAGTTAATGGAGGTACAGGAGATATATTTAGAGGAACACCTCAAGCACACTGCTCCCTGGTGTGGCATCATGGAACAATAAAAACTAATCAGACAGGATGTCTGATGAAGAACTATAGACCTCAACAAGTTTGATTCATTGTTGGGTACAATTTCCAGATCCCTTTATGTGTCAAGTGCATCTCTTCAAACAGTTATACAAAGTATGAAAACCTTGTGAAGACAATAACTGGAGCTGGTAAGAATCTGTCGTTATCCATAGTTAAAGAAGGCTTACACTGACATGGGCTGAAAGGCCACTCAGCAAAGAAGAATCAACATAAAATGTAATATATTGGTTTACAAATACACTCAGGGACAGAGATGTTAATTTCTGGGGGTGTGTTCTGTGGTCTGATGAAACCATAATAGCATAGACCTTAATAGTTATAATTTTATTTGATAACAGAAGGAACTGGTACATTTATTTGGCATCTTGAGAATGCCATGTAAATGTGCATTATTTGGAAATATTTAAGCAACATCTGAAGGCATCAACTAGGAAGTTAAAGTGTTGGTACAAAGGGGTCTTCTAAATGGATAGTAACAATAATCATGTAACAATTTAGTTACAAAGTAGTTTAAGGACAACAAAGTCAAAGTCAAAACTGAATCCAATTGAAAATTTGCAGGGAGAGCTGAAAATGTCTGCAAATAATGATGGGAATTCCAGAAACTACTATACAAAGCTTGTTAAAGGATTGCATTATAAATTAATGTTCAAGCTTCGTAACAGGTATGAGCTGTTAGAAGGCAGTTGATAGCAGGGCTAATGCTAAATTCACATTTGCTTACATGCAAGCTAGGAAGCTTTCCCTTTACCATAATGAAGTCATTGACAGTAAATGGCACATCTTGGCTGTGGTTGTCAGGAAAAAGGTTTACATGCAACCTTTTTAGAACAGGTTTTTAAAGTTTGATACTACTTTAGTAACTTTTTATGTCCCGATTTTTGTTTTTGTTAAATTTCAATTTTGGAAGATAAACCAGATAAAGAAAATAATTAATAGTTAGAGTTAAAACTTTGTTAAACTAATATAAGAGTCATTAAACGTACACAAATGTCCACTACCCATCAATAAAATATCCATAAATAATTTCACCAAAAGACAGATGTGCAGAAGCTTTGACTTCAACCCCTTCTTCTGCTTTCACTTCGCCACAGCTTCTCTTTTCCACAGTACGCCGTAAATTCCCCACCCTTCAGCAATACACATGCAAAATACATAACAGGGAGGCGTTATGAATATTTTCTGGGTTGAACTGATCCTGGTGGGGTTTGTTTTGTATCAAAGTATTTCTTCAAACACTGTAGAGGGACAGCGAGTGGAACTGATATCCTGCACATACATTCAAACCATCTGGATCCATGCAGCATTAAAGATTAAATGAGGTTCATATATTCTACTGACAGATTGTAGCTGTAACTGTCTTAGCTGGATGAGGAGACAGGAGGCACGGTGTAGCACACACATTTATATATGCTTTAGATCAATGCACACAAACAGCAACCTGCCAGAGCCAAGCTTTACGTTGGCAATATGCAGTCAGTTTAATGTCAGATAAAGTAGACAAATTCCTATTATTTATGCCCTCTACAGAAACAGTGCTGTGAAAAGAGTGTTTGCCCAGATTATTACATCTTTTTCTGCTTTTAATTTAAATGTGACAGATCATCAAATAATTTTAATAACGGACAACGTGAATAAACAAAAAGCCAAAGAGAAGCAGTTTTTACCGTATGATTCACTATGATTGAACATGTGTAATCCCCTCTCCCCGAACTCCACCACTGCCCTGTTGAATGATGAACTTATCGTGTTCAACCGCACTTGTTTTGGTTCAGTTTTATCCAATGATCAGATCCACCTGACCTGATCATTGGCAGGCCGTTAGAATCAGAGAATCAGTTAAAGGTAATAAGTATTAAGTAATAATGACACCTCGTGTTTCAAATTGGAACAACACACAAAACAGATAGCCCATCCCTCCTCCCCTTCAAAGAGTGTTGCGCAGGTTGCCAAGTCTAGACAGACGAGGAAATTGCACCTGCCACTGACAACAGCCTGTGCGTTTCCTCAACAGTCTGTTGCTGCTGTGAAACACGGCCAAATACAGTTACCACCAACCCCACAGAATCTTACTAACACATGATGGGTAGATGATGTTTTATTCCGTTCTATTTCTGGTCCGCTTCTCTTACTGACTTCCCTGTTTGCAGACTGCTGCTCTTTTGCCGAAATAAAATACTAAATGCTGTGCTCTGTTTTAGCAACCCTTGGAACTCTCATATGATTGGCTCAGGAACCAGGAAGTAAACACGGTCTACACACTGCACCAAAGTACCCGTATTGACCCAACTACAGGGCGAATCCGATTGAAAGGTGAGCCCCTTCTTTCTCAGACTTGTCTTAAGAAAAACTGTTGTTTTCACAATAGTAGACTTCTCACCTTTTTGTGCACAGATTTGTCCCAAAAAAACAAAAAACACACAGGGGTTTTGTCAACATTTGCAATCTGTTCAAGGGGATATGAATGTTTTTTCCTCAAACCGATCACATACCTCTGAAGACAGCAGCTTCTCTCCAAAGTCTCAGGCCAGGTGCAAAGTCTCAAGCCGCAACGGCGCGTCATCTTTCTGCACCAGCCGATACTGGCTTTTAACTCTGTGACGGGTATGTTTAACTCCTTAGCAACGTCCAAAGCTTTCAGTCGGATGGTTGCTCTGGTAACAGGCATCCCCTCGTTCCATTTCTCAATAATAATCTCCCGAATTCTTGGAAGCGGCTGCTTTTACTGTTAGCTTTTTTCAGACGGTCTTTTTGGATTCGCCAACTCCTCACATTACTCACTGTAACTCCATATTTGTCGGCAGCCTAACATTTGTTTGACACCACCTCCCGATCAGGAATCGGACGATCGGATGAAAATCAAACATGTTTGAAATTCAGTCGGCCCTTGTGAGTGATCATGAGCGAGTCCTGCTGGTGAAGCGGAGTTACGACCGTCTACGAGCCGATTTCCCCCAACCTCGTGCACTGCGCATGCACAAACAAGGAAATTCTTCTTCATCTTCTGAAACGAAAAAATAGGAGAGGAGAGAAGCATGGTGGCGGTACGTGTGACATGGAGTCAAACTACTGAGGAGCAACTCGTAGAATTGCCAAAGCAACACGTTTCGTTCCAGTGAGCCTCATATTTAACAGTGAGCATTGACACTTCCGCCTTTTTCTTCTTCTACTGTTGACATTTGGCTTCCGGGTAGACGAGTCCGAGTAGCGCCATCTCTCTATGGGGCTGAGTCCGACGTGTGGTTTTTGGACGCACAGTGTGAGCAGTCAGATCGCATCAGAGTGTCGGGCCGCACAGTGTAAGAACAGATATCGTGAGCAGTGAACTTTTAAACCCTGCGGTTTCGTGGTGCAGTTTGACCTGTATATGAGTACCACGACTGAAAATATCGTACAGTGTATGCCCGGCTTTACGCAGCAAGCGTATTGATGTGAAGCATACCAGCAAGGCCACCTATTAATGGTTAAAAAATAAAAATCGAGTTTTGAGTGAACTAGTGTAAGGCTGGACTTAATGGCGTGATTCCTGCCCACGGCCATCACCATCTACAACGACTCTTTAAAGAAAGTTGTATAAAGTGAGTTACATTTAATATAAAGTACCTTTGAATTAAATTTATGCCGAAAAACCCTCAAATGTATCTTAATTAGAAGAATTCTGCAAACGAAGAACAAAAAACAAAAAAGGAGGGGGCCAAAGACTCCCTTCCAGTTATCTCTCATGCTTGATAGCGATAAAAAAAATCTCAAACATGTAAGAGGAACAAAAAAACTGACAGAAATAAGAGGAAATCTAGAGAGGGTCAAATACATTTTTATAGCACGATGACATTGTCTGTCGAGCTGCAAGAGAGCCACTGCTAAGGACATACTGTAATATTTTACAGTATGTGTGAAGATCTGTTGCCCATTAGGTCAACTTAACTTTGTGCCAAAAATTGTATTTCTGCTTAAAGTTTTGGATTGGCATTTGAAACCACAACTCTGAGGGGAAAAATAATTCAGAGATACCAAAGATAATACTATACCTGTTGGATATCTTAAGCTCTGAAATACACAGCTACATTTTAATTAAAATCTAATTCATAAAAACATCTGATGAAATATTCTAAATTAAGTTTTTCTATACCCAATATGTGTCTTTGGACCACCTACACCGTTTTAACTCTAATCCTATGAGACAAAATATAAGAGCTTCCCAATGTATCAATTGTCAAAATATAGAGAGTGTGATGTAGTGGGAAAAAAGTTCAGTCTTAGAAAGTGAGACATTTTTTTCCAGTGGCATTCGGAAAATCTGTGGTCTAGTGAGCAAAGTGGGCAACCTGTCTTCTCTCTGTCATCGGGTCCATCTGTGCAGACAGAATGGTTTGAATGTGACTCTGCAGAGAATGTGCCGCGTTTTCAAACACTTAGGTTCAACGTTCAAGCACATCAGTCACGGCCAGTGATTTATTGACTGAGGATCTGACTTTATATTCACTTCAGCTCTCGCATCCCAGAGAAGCGCGCTGCTGCAGGATATCCTGGCACAGGGCGAGATCCTGGAGGCTCAATACCCTGGATTCTGGGAGGAATTTGAAGACAAGAAATGCTCATTAAGGTTTTCTGCCAATCTTAGTATTTTGCTTATGGCAACAGTCTTCCAGCCATCGGCTCTCTAACACCATTCTTCATGCAATCTCTTGTGCTTTCACTCAGGCTCACTTGGCCATGCAGTTGCTTATTTACTCACTGTTTCTTCATTGCTTTTCTGTGAATCCCCTAACAAACTGACTTTTAATCAAAACCAAACTACCATTTTTTTAATTCAAAAGGAGTGCCTTCTGTCACGTACAGAGGGCGTGTGAGAAAAATCATACTCCTTGAACTTTTCTACATTTTGTCATGTCATTTCCACAAATTGCAATGCATTTGATTGTATTATTTTAAGATGGACCAACACAAAATAATGGATAATGGTGAAGAGGAGGGAAAAGCTACATGGTTTTCTATGTTTTTTGTTTGTAAAATTCTCAGTTATGATTTGCCCATTTATATTCAGAAACCCTGAATCAATACTTTATAGAATCGTCTTTTGCTGAAATTAGAACTGCATGTCTTTTCGGCTGTGTTTCTACCAGCTTTCCACATCCATATAATACAATCTATTTTCCCATTTTCCTCTGCAAAACAGCTCAGACTTGATCAGACTGAAATAGGAGTCTTTTTTCACTCTGAATTTCAGTTGAACAAGTTCTGGACTTGGTTCAACTGAAAGAAAAAGCCTTCTTGCTGCATGATGCTGCCCCCACCATGTTTTAGTGTGTGGACGGCGTATTCAGGGTTATGTACATTGTCTGTTTTCTTACACACGTAGGCCATGGGAGCATGAAGCATACTATCCCTAAACAGTCTAGTACTTTAAGGACAACTGTGGGCTTTGGATTCTCACAACCATTTCTACTCTTCCAACTAGTTCATAATTATGAGCTGTCAAGTGAAATCCCAATAAATGACATTAGAAATGTGTGGTTATAATGTGATAAAACGTAAAAAAAAAAGTTCAAGGCATATGAATAACTTTTCAAGGTACTGCAACATCACTGAGTGAATATCATGCACATATCACACAGGCTTTTACAAAACGTCAGTGAAAATTTCAGCACTTAGCTTTTGCTGTGCATTGTACATGGGGCGGGTTTAGTTTTTTCTGCTATGAGCTTGAAAACAACATTGAAACACGATACCCGTTCATCCTCTTGCTGACACATTGATGGATTGTTTTATGATCTTTTGAACTGTGACACTGAATAGAAACAAGGCTTCAGGCCATTGGTAGAATCTCTACAGAAAAGGTGGTTTATTGGCACCTTGCGTGTGAGGAAAACTTCCCCATGTCCACACCAGTGAACACGCTTCAGAAACGTGCTATTTCATCTTTCCCTACCCTCATTTCAGAAAGATGTCATCGACGGAGACAAACGGTTCTCATGGCTAATCCGTGCCCAATCTGCCGGGACGTGGCAAGTTGCTCAGTATGCACAGCCACAGAGATGCAAGGATTTATAAGGGCTGAAGGATGTGAAAACAGCATTAACAGAAGGCCAGGTCAGTTCTGTGTGTTCTCCCCTGGGTTTGTTTCTTACGTGGGGGTACAGTTTCATTTGAGGCTGTGAATATTGCAGCCTGATTCCCTTGCTGAGCCAGGGCCCTGTTGACGGTGCAAACCTTGAGATAAGGTCCACACATATTTACATTCAAAGTGCCGTCTGCTTTCATACGTGACCTGAGGCGCTGGTAGAGCATTAGAACGAGAAAAAAAACCTCAAAGACTACAAATGTTCTGGTGGCCTTTAGCAGTCAATATGTTGCCACTGTGGTGTTATCTAATACGTAGCCAGTTGGCAAAAAAAAAAAGGAAAGTCCTTCTTTTAGTAAGAGGAAAAGGGACTAAATCCCTTTGGGTCTGCATTGCATTTAGTTGTTACTTTTATCTGTAGCTTCAGGAGAACAGATTGTGTCGTGATGTTTGTCCTTCTCTTTACTAAAATATAAAATCCTTGGTCATTGCTGTGTGAATCCTGCTTTAATCCCTACAGATGCTAAGAGTTTTACACACATTAACGTATGTTATGGTGGAAAATTGCAGGACTAAATAAGATCTGTCTATAAATGTATTTTTCAATCAAGACCATAACAGTAAAAATAAGTTTACTTGAACATTTTGTCCAGGGATAGTGCAATTGGTTTATGTTATGATATATTTTTCGAGGATGAACAACGGACACAGCACGCACACACAGAGCAAGTTCTTAGGAGTGAGTTTTATTGAATAGTGTGGAAGATGGATGATGATGGGACCAGAGTCTTTCAACTGACGGAGGTGCAGGGTGCAGAAGTTGGCCGGCAGGATGCGAGTGGAGAGACTGACCCGGAGGAACTCTGGAGCCGAAGACTTGAGACCGGAGCGTCAGAGCTGATGACTTGAGACCAGAGCGTCAGAGCCGATGACTTGAGACTAGAGCGTCGGAGCCGATGACTTGAGACCAGAGCGTCAGAGCCGATGACTTGAGACCAGAGCGTCAGAGCCGATGACTTGAGACCAGAGCGTCAGAGCCGATGACTTGAGACCAGAGCGTCAGAGCCGATGACTTGAGACCAGAGCGTCAGAGCCGATGACTTGAGACCAGAGCGTCAGAGCTTGAGACCAGAGCGTCAGAGCTTGAGACCAGAGCGTCAGAGCTTGAGACCGGAGCGTCAGAGCTTGAGACCGGAGCGTCAGAGCTTGAGACCGGAGCGTCAGAGCTTGAGACCGGAGCGTCAGAGCTTGAGACCGGAGCGTCAGGGCTTGAGACCGGAGCGTCAGAGCCAATGACTTGAGACCGGAGCGTCTGCGCCGTGGACCTGAGAGCAGATCTTCTGAGCCGAATACTGGAGAGCAGAACATCTGAGACGAACACTGGAGAGAACAAAACTGACGGAAAAAGTCTAAAGGCTGACTGTAACAAAAACCAGGTTGAAAGGAGTCTTACGGCTGACGGTAACAAAAACGGAGCTGACAAGAATACTGGCAGAGACTGAGCGGGAGTGAACGCTATGGACCGGCGACGAGAACAGAATGAGGTGAGTCTTATAAAGAGGTGAACACAGGTGGCAACAGATCAGGGGTAATTGCTGCCTAACAGGTGACGGGAATGAAAACTAATTAGTGTCCAGAGGAGTGACTAAAGCTGAGCAAGGGAGAGCTAAGTGAACTACAAACTAACAAAGAAGCCAGACAAAACTTAAACCATGACAGTTTATTGATTACATTTTTTAATGTCAGTGTTTCAGAAAGTGTTCCATTACATTAAACATGCGAGCTAACTTGTAATCTTAATATAACAATACACATCAACATCTGGCCGTACATATAATCATTTCTAATCCAAACACAATGTTTCTTTACCTATTTTTCTTTTATTTTTTATTCCACTCTGTGCAACAATGATCAGGGAGGACACAAAAACAGCCTTAGATGTCTGTGATGATATAATTGGTGATTGCATTATTATTTCTAGAGTATGCTATTAAGACATTCAATAATCAGTTACTCCTCCACTTCTTACAGTCTCTAAAATTGTGTTAGGTTGGCAGGTCACTCTAAATTGCTCCTACGTTTTAATGTGTCTATATGTGTATGGTTACAGGACAGTATGTCCATGTTGGCCATGGATTGGCTAATTGTCCATCTCTCACCTGCTCAGAGAAGCACCAGTCTCCTAATTGTACCACTGAGTATCCAAAAAAATCAACTCAATTAGTTGCCCATGGTTTAGGTTTATCCTCCTTCCTTTTGGTAACCAAAGTACTGCTTACAGGCTGGTCTGTTTCCACAATCTAGAGCAATTGCACAGCAGTCTCCATTTTACAGCTGTGTGCAGATTGCCTAGCTCCAAACTCCATGCTGGGCTGACCTTATAAATAAGTTTCTCAAGGCTTTTGGTACCACCCACCCTATTTGTTTTTTAGCACCAACAGACCAAAGCTCAGAAAGTGGCGCTGGCCATCACAGATGCATAAATCATCCACAGCACGCTGCTCGCGCTCAGGGTTCTCCACAGGAAAACAAGCTGATGAGTTATGACCACAAAATTATTATAGATGCTATCTGGTGAACATGTTTCACGTGCTAGTTTCTGCACATTTGGACAAGCTTAGATTGAAGCCGAGCAGTAAAGGATTTTCTATACATCAATCCTGAATATAACTCAGCAGAAGGAGTCAGTTTTTCTTGTGCATTTGTGTGTGTCGAACAACAACAGCTAGGCTGAGCTGAGATCAGCTGCAACAATAAAGCCACTGCAGGTAAATAACTGATCTTGTCATTATGGAACATCATTCTGCTAGGTGTTACTGTGAAATGTGTTTACTATATAAACTCCACCGCAGCAATTTGAGGTAAAGTGCTGTGACGAAGTATTTACAGATGGAGACTTCTTATTTTTGCCTTTGTATCACACTTGGTTGTTTTAGATCACAAAAAAATATTGTAAACACTGATAGCCAGAGTACATACAAATCATATTTGTCAATGAGGCTTTTTAAACCGAACTGGTTGCATGTGAAAAATAATTTCCCACTAAACTTAAGATTGGTGGTAACAACTGGCATCAAGTGTTTGTTATAGCAATGAGTCTTTTACATCAAAAAGGAAATTTGACTCCTGTTTGCAAAATTGTTTTAATGCAGGACTTTAGATCTTGTTCTGGATTGTTTTGAGACCTCCTAGATGAGCTAACAATGCACTCTTGGAGTAATTTTGGTAGGCTGCCCACTCCTATAAAGATTCACCCAGTGTTCCAGATTTTCTCCAGTTGTGACTCGCTGGAGTCCCAAAACCTTGGAAATGCTTAGCAACCCTTTCTAGAGTGGTATATGTAGATCAATTTGTCTTTTATTCTTGAAAATTGTTTTGTCTGTGAGATGTTACTATTCCAGAATTTTTCGCCTACTTCATGTCAGGCAACACTTGTTAAAGTTAATAGGTGATACTACAGTTCATGTTGTATTAGGTCCTGTGTGAGGCTAGTGAAATTAAAGTCAGCTATCTGATACATGTAGTTTATTGTATTTAATTCATAATCTAACAAAGGTGTTGAACAACTTTTACATAAGGCACATTTGTTTTGGATAGCTTTTCTTGTTAAATGTCTGTTTTCTGAATTTGTTTGACGATGTGGAACATTTAAATCTGACAAGAAAAGCAAAATGACAAAACATCTGTAAGGGGGAAATGCTTCTTCACACCATTGCATTTCAAAATGTATAACCTTGCTAAACAGTAAACTGCTTTGCGTTAAATGCGAAATAAGTCTTATATTTTACTTCAATATGTTAAAACTGTGTCAAACGTTAGTTTAATCCCAGCAACAACAAAAAAATTATATTATGAAATGATTGTGTAACATCCTCTTGTTATTTTTACCCATAATTCCTTTCCTTTCATCTCTTTCTAAAATTTGCTATCCCGGTAGTCCTTAAAAATGCTTCATTGCATTTTCTTTACTTGGCAAATAAATTGATTCCAACAGAAATCCGGTCTTGTATCATGCAATCCTTGTCTTATCTTTGAAATCTTATCAAATTGGCAACTGTAACCAGGGCCTGCCTGTAGTGACAGCTAAGAACAGTAAGGTAAGGAATGGGACGGTCAGAGCCCTGCAGGCATGCAGGCACGGCTAGCGTTTTATCTGAAGAGATTATTGAAGGTAGCTATGGCCTCTCTGCTCAGCTGCCAGGGTGCCCTAGCTTTGATCCTTACTCCTTCTGAATGGTAATCACCTGGGAAAAGGTCCCAATTATCTCCCGGGAAACTCTCAGAGGTAGAGAGTCCCTGTCGCTCTCTCACAGCCACGGATTAGACACAGACACACACATCCAGTCACTTACATACGATAAAATGAGGTGCCAACATATAAACTGTAGTGTAACACTACCGGCTGTGTTGCTTTATGTTAAGAGTAGGTCTCAACAATCTCTGGATTGTCTTTAGAGATCTAGATTAAAATTAAGATGTACCATAACTATCAGGTTTAGAGGTGAACGTTCTATGCAATGTCTAAATGTAGACATTAACAGACAGAAACAGATGTATTTTACTTACAGCATTTTAATTTTTTTTCAAACTGTTTATTTAAACTGTTGAGGAATGTCAAAGAACAGACGATTCCATGAACTCTAGCAAGGTTCTAAGGGCCATAGATGAGAAACTCAGACCATCACAGATCCAACACCGTGCTTAACATATCAATCCTGTCTTACACGTTAGACGCACCCTGAGCGTTTGTTGCGGGAAAACTAATAGTCCTGCTTGACCAAAGCACACAGTTTCATGTGAAAAGAAACAGCTTACTTGCTCTCCTGTAGATCATCTCACTAAATATTTCACAAAAAACAATATCATACCACATCTTGTAATAAACATGTTGTAACCGTGTTTGAAAGTGCAAAAATGCAGAGGACTTCATTAGCTTGTTTTGCTAAAAGTAGTAACCCTGCCCTATGATGGATCTGCGACTGGTTAAGGGTGTAGCCTGCTTCTCATCCAATATCCACTGAGAATAGGCACCTGCAGAGGTAAAAAATAAAAAAGGCAAAAGAAGCCACCCACATTTATTTCTGGTTTACTGTCTTCTAATATAGCCCCTGACCGATTTTCTTCCTGGATAACCCAGCATGTAATTCCACCAACTTTGATCGGCTTCCCTGTGCTGCTGAGAAAAGGTATTCCCAAAATATGATGCTGCCACACTATGTTTCAAAGATCTTGCCACGGTAACGTGAAGGCCAGATTTGGGTAGAACACAGCTGTCAACAATGTCTCCCATCTCGCTGTAAATTAGCTGTGTGATGGATACCATACTTTAAATAAAATCTAGTAACAGATCAGTGTGAAAGTGTGTCTGATAAAAGGGGTGGGTCACACAAAGTTTATACTTCTCTCCACTCCTTGAATACATCACAATTATTTTTCCTTCTGTTGTTTTTTTTCTTCTTCTACTTAATTTCTAACATTCTGTATATTTTGTTACATATTCTAAATAAAATTTAAGAAACTCTCTGCAGCTCCTCCAGTGGTACCATGGTGCTTACACCCAAGTGGATTATATTTATTGATTAGGAAACTGAAGGATTTAGTTTGCAGTGGCTTTTATTTAGGGGATATAAGGGTGAAGAAGGCGCAATGTAAATGCATGCCACACTTTTGAAAATTTCATTTGTTTTCATATTTCTTCTATGTTTGCTACTTTGTGCTGGTCAATAAGAAGAAAAAAGCAGTGAAATACATTTAAGGTTTAATGTTATATACATTATTTTCCAAGCCACAGCTTCACAAATGTACGTATTCCCAAATTATGTCATAAGATACCATATTTTGAGTATTTAAACTCCAAACCAATCAAGCTTTCATCTCACAGCAGGCAACTGAAACCATAAAGTCAGGCTGTGCCCTCTCACTTTCTTACATTTTTCAAACGAAACTTGAGCCATGCGTGGAATACCCGGCAGTCTAAGACACATGACACACAAACATTCACTAACCAGGTCACAGATGTCTTCTGCCTTGGCTAATCAGGAAATGGCATGTTGCTTTTTAAATGCAAGCTTATCATCTCATCAAAGTACAGCAGTTGAAAGCAAAGGCATCTCCAACCCGAGAGGTCTGAACAGGGGTCAGCTGCTGGCTGCCTTAGCAGGGGGGAGAGATGAAAATATATAGCGGGGTCCGGAGATGGTGTTGGTGATAAAGAGGTGGAGAGCGTCTGATTGAGATAAAAGACTCTGCCTTGCCTTTAAGCACTGGCTGATTATGATTGGGTAGCAGATCAGAGGAAGTGGCAGAGAGAAAAATGGATGGATGGCAGGATAGATGAGCAGATAAACTAGCAGTCTGGCGGCAGGAGCGCGGACACTAGATGGATGGTGTGCGGGGGGACGGTTACATCTCGGCGATCACACTTTACATACCACTGGCTTTGCGCTGCAGGATCTCAGGAAGAGATAAAAACACAATTCCAGCGGAGAGGGAAGATGTGTGATCAGCCGGGTGTTTCACTGTCGATAAACTGTTTTCATGACCAAACATTAAAAATGTCACACCCTAGGGTTCTGAGATATTCAGAGTTTGCTGCTCCACTGGCTGGTACATGAAGAACAAGGCCTTTCCCTGAGTCACTTCTAATAATGTGATTTTTTTTCACCCTTGAAAATGTAATCAGACCATTTAAAACGGCTTGTAGTGCCCCAATCCCCTCCAGTATGCCAGAGTGCTGCTATGAGATAAAAAAAAAACATGGAATCATTCATCTATTTTTTTTACCATGTTAATTGTCCAAGCTTTTTCAGAAGTGCCATGATGTTCCAAAATAAGATTGAATGCTTAACAAGATAGTTTAGAGAGTCTGGATTAACCCCAACCTTAACCTTAACCTCACCCCACGCTGACTGCCTGATACTGGGGACCAAACGTGATAACCGATGTTTAATTGTACATCTTAGTCTGGGTGATTAGTATGTTTCATGAAATTTATAGTTTGATGTGGAAAGATATTCTCAACAGTGTTGCTGTGAATCAGAATCACAATCATACTGTACTGCACATATCCTGTCTTGCAGAAGTATTCACACCCTTTAAACTTATTACATCTAAAGACTTTAATGTATCCTCAGATAGAAAACGTTTTAACCATTTTTAACCAAATCTTTCTGTGATTCCCCTGAATTGACTTTATAAAGTGCTTTGGGATAACATGTGTTGTACATTGGAGGTGTATAAATAAACTGAATTGAATTGCAAATTGAATTAAAGCCGCAAGCAGTGATATGTGGCCCTCGCAGCTCAGCGCCGGTCCGGCCTGTGTTGCGACCGTGGGAGTACAACTTTGCTGCCTACGCGCCACCTCATGACTCGCCTACAGTTCCGCAAGTCGCCACCACGGGTTGCCACGAGCAAGCCCTCCACCAGGCTTACATGTGCTCCGCTGAGAAATTTTTGAAAATTTGGCAGAAATCCAATGTTCCTGTTGGTAGCTGTGGTCACTTCCTGATTTGTGGTGACGCATTGATAAAGACTTCCTGTCGTGTTTTGAAAATGTCGCCTTAAATTATTATCTGACCTTGGTTAATAGTTGAAACAGATAAACACTGTAAATGAGGAGGAATCAGTAATGAAGTAATTCAGTTAGCGCTCAGTGGGCGTGAATAAAGTGATTTCATCGGCTGACCAAATCAACTTCTCAAGTAGTCATCCACGGCCAAGCACACTAAATTTGGGGAAGATCCAGTGATGTATCTACGCTCCAAACTAAGTAAGACCAACAGGTTATCTGTCTTCTGACACAGTTTCAAGTTGATGAGGTTAATGGGGACCGTGAGGGACCTTTCCAACAGAAAAACTAACTTCCTGTTCACAGGGGGCGTGGCTTTGATGATGTCAGCATTTGACCACATGGAGTCGTTGGTCACCTGACAGGGATCAGTAATACGAAGTTTGGTTCGTACTATCGACAGAACCAGGCTCAGTGTGAATGGTCATCTGCCTCGACCGACTGGGGGTTAGAGTTAGAGTGTCATCAAAGTTTTTGGAATGAGTGAGTGTCTGCCTCCACCTCTCGGCCACTATAAATAAAACCCACGTTACATAACCCTAAAGGAGCTGCAGATCTCCAAAGCAGGGACTGGATGATCTGTCCTTAGGACCACCATAAGCCATACATTCCATAGAACTGGGCTTTATGGAAAAGTTGTCAGTAAAAGCCATTACTCGATGTTAAAAATAAGGCATGTTTTGAGTTTGCCAAAGGTCACATGGGCAACTCCCTAAATGTATGGAGTACGGTGATATGCTCAGATGAGACTACAATTGAGCACCATAGTAAAACATGGTGGTGGCAGCATCATGCTGTGGGGATGTTTTTCTGCAGCAGGGACTGTGAAACTAGTCCAAGTCGAGGGTAAGATGGATGGTGCTAAATACAGAGATATTCTTGAGCAAAACTTGTTAAGTCTGCCTGTGATTTGAGACTCGGACAGAGTTTCGCCATCCGGCAAAAAAAAAAAAAAAAAAAAAGTCCTGAAGCACACTTCTAAACAACACTCAAGTAGTTTAAGGGGAAATGTTACAATGTGTTGAAATGGCCTAGTTAAAGTCTAGAACTCAATCCAGTAGGTCTCTGAGAATCTGCAGGTTAGACTGGAAGATTGCTGCTCACAAGTGAAAACTATCCAACATGAGGGAGCTGGAGCAGTTTGCCTTGAGAAATGGGCAAAATCCCTGTGGTCAGATGTGATGAACTCATAGGTTTATCCAAAGCCACTAGCAACTCTAATTGCAACAAAAGATGTCTCTAGAAAGTACTGACTTTAGTGGTGGTGGAACAGTTATGAAGGCTGAAGTTTTCTGTTATTTTGTCCTATTTGTTGTTTTATTCATAATATTAAAAAAAACATTTTCAATGCCATAGACATGTCCTGTTGGTGAAATAATGCAAACCCTCAAACAACCCATATTTCTAGGTTGTGAGGCAACAAACCATGAAACATACCAAGGGGGGGGGGGGTACTTTTGCAAGGCCCTTAAGACCAACAGAGAAGCCCTTGAGTGCACCATGTGGGTGCATAATGCTGAGGTTGCTTTTCTTCAGCTGGGACAGGTAATCCGGTCAGTGTTAACGATAAGGTTACTGATAAAGAACATATGGGGAAATTATTTACATTTTTAAAAAAATTCTATTTTGCAAATAATAAATTATTACTCCGAGGCTTTCATGTTAGTAGATGGGACATCTGTTTGTGAGGAGAGGGCTCAGTCAAACATTTGTCACGGCTGAAGTCAAACACCCCTGCATGTTGCAGCCAGAGGTACTCAACCATTTATGAGCATTGAAAGTATGGGAAGATATTTTGCTTTTCATATTTTCCCCAAAAATACACTGAAGTGCATGTTTTATTTTTTTATGGTAACAGGAATAAAACAGAAATGGTATTTTCAATTTCCATGTAATAAAACTGTAGCCAGGGAATGGTAATCTGATTATCAGGAGTTTTAGTCTATCTGTGCTAGCTGGAGGGGTTAGAGAGAAGAGAGTTCATCTTCTGGTCAGATTAGTCATGGTTACTCCCCTGCACTTTTATTACATGCCATGAATAAAGCTTTTACAGTAATACAACACTAAAGTGAAGTATTACAAAGGTAATTGCAAAATGGGTTTTCAGGAACCTTGGCTGTGATGTGGCGTCTGCTAGGTCAGGGGTTCCCAAACTTTACAGCCTGCGACGCCCAAAAACACAGTGCCAGACACTGGGGAGACCCTTTTTTGGGGGGATATGTTCAGTAGCGTCACAACAGGACTTACCAATTCCAGGGTTGCTGTTTGCAGATAAACCACTTTCTGGACAAGTGTACAAATGAGATTATTGAGCCAGAATTAAAGGGGAACACATATCAGATGTGCCACAAGAGATTCCGTCTATTAAAGGCATACTATGCAACATTTTTCAGTTAATTAATGTGTTCCATACCGTTTTGGATGATTAAATGAGTCATTTCAGGTCGAACAAAGGTTTTCTTGGCCGCCCTGGTGGTCTGTAGGGGAAATACCGTACTTGCAATTGCAGGAGCCCTCGGCCCGCACCCACAGACTCAGAAGTCTGGTGCATCGCGAGAGTCGGTCTTGCTTTACGGCGAGAACTGCTACACGCCCCCAGTGAAAGGCATGCTCGTTGCTAGCGCAGTGGCGATATTTGTGGAGTTATCATGGCGGAACCAGCGAGAAAACAGCGAAAGCCCATGTCGGAGCAGGCAAGAAAGAGGAAAAGGGCTCTGGACAGAGAGAGGAGTCGTACACGGGTGAACATCGGGCAAGCTTTTTCCGAATGGCGAGAGCTAAAAGAAAGAGAAGGCTGCAAGGCTGACGCAGACCTCGAGTTTCTGCTGATGCGATTGTAAGTAACATTGGAATGGTTTCTCTCTCTCTGTGCATGTTCAGTGTTTCCCACAGGAATTTGCTAGGGCGAGGCGGTGAATTGGGGGGGGGGGGGGGGGTGCTAGTTTTGCGCGGACAGACTGGCGGAGCGGGGGGGGGGGCGTATCCATGTGTTTTTGCCTGTTTTTTCCCTGCCATTCACTATATGCACGCGCGAAAGCAACAACAAAGAACGCGTGTTAACGTCAAATAAACATGCAAGCACATCGAGTTAGTTTTTTTTTGGAATGTTGGCGAGGCGGTAGCGTGAGTTTACAACCCCGGTTGCATAGTATACCTTTAAAGTTTCAACAAGTTGCTGGGTCCCAGACAATGAACCAAGTGTTTGGTGTTCAATAAAAAATATTTGTGTATTTTATGGCATGCTCCTGAAGGTGCTAATGAACGTTGTCCTTTATAACTGGTCAAGTTAAAAAAGGACAACGGTTTTTCTGCACTGAATACAGGTTCCTTAATACACAAAGAAGGGGAGTTAGTTTTCAGAAAAAAAATAGTGCGTGAATCTTGTTTCTTTTTGTTTCTGTAAACCCATTATTTAATATTGTCTCATCTTGTCTTTAATAAACGCAAATTAATCCATAAAACACTCCAGATGCAACAATAAAGTAATTTCCTTATTACAGTCGCCTGATGGTCACCTTTCCTGACATTATACTGAGTATAAAATTTCTCGAGTACACAGGAAGAGGAGATAAGCGTCTGTCAGTGAAATAATGGACTGTCAGTTAGCCTTAAGCATTCGGCAATCATCTTGATAGTAGGCAGTTTCACTGCGAAGGGGGAGGAAATGTGCAGAATCTGCATAGCTGGCAGCGCTGCCCTTGTTAGCTGTACCTAACACCTCAGCTCCACTACTGTAATTTTCTTCCCTTCAGATCAGCTCATGTCTCCTGTGATTATGCAGGGGACACATCACAATCCTTGGACTCCTATTTACATACACATGATCACAAATGTAAATACATTATTCATACCAGGCCACCATCGAATGGCGGGTGTTCATAATACAGAGAATTTTGAAGCGGATTTATATGTGTGAGCTGGAAGGCACTAAAGTACATTTTTATATAGTGCAGGCTGTAAATAAACCCCCAAAACAACACGTACACAGTTGTAGTGCATTCTGTACTCATTATTTTCATCAGGTTCTCAGGTGGCTACTGGATGCTCTTTTGTTTCGATTGCAATATTGATTTTGAAGTGCTGGAACACAGGGAGCAATCACACTCAGATTCTAGTGTTGTTTCTTTTTTTTTTTAAATCTTGCAGCAAATAGATACACGTTTTAAGAGCGGGCTGTTGGCAGTCTGATTAGGGGTGCCCTGCCAGCTCATGCCTGGCCACTGAAGCCTCAGACAGCACGCCCAGCTCTAATCACAGTCCCTCAATGCATCATTAAAAACAACTGACCTTTATGTCCAAATACAAACAGGTTATTTGGGTCAAGTCCCCTTAAAGTTGCCTATACAGCTTTAAATAAACATTAAACAGAGGTTGATGGATAATATACATGAGCAAACTGGCCCACACGCATTTCACTAACGGGCACTCCCTGCCCCTTGGGTAGAGGTGGACTGGCAGCATGGAGGTGGCCTATTTCTGAACAAAGAATAAGGAAGCAGAATAAACAAACACAAAAGAGAAACACTGGAAACGACCGACTTGATAACAGTGTTAACTGTGAAATTGGGATACTAATGATTTACAACCCTAGAAGTGCACCTGAGCCCTCTCAAATAGCCCTAAATGAGCCCCTCTAATTGGACTCATCCAGCTGACCAGTATAACTTCTGCCAGCCTGCAGCGCCAGAGGAGTGAGAGGAAAGACAGAAACAAGGAGGAGGCGGGAGATGGGTGTACAAAGGATCGACTGGACATGGTGATTCTGCTACAGAGGAGCTCGAGACTCAACAGCTGCAACACACCATGGAAAATTGCTCTTATCTTACCTGGGACAGGGATCGATATATTTTTTTTACCTAAATTGAGTTCTGGAGGAAGACATCATCACAGATAATTGTGATTATCAAAGCTGAATGGAACATGTCTGAACAAGTTCACATTTCTCGATTGGAGAACAGACGAGGAGTACTACTGCTTTAGACAAAAAGTAGTTATGTCAAGGACCACATATATTCACCGAACTCCCCAAATTACAGATTTATAGCTCTAAATGGGAAATTGTATACAGCGACCAGAAGACCTCCAGTTTGAATCACACCCTTGGAGGTCTCCCTGTGCGGTGATTTGAGCTTTGTAAGTTTAGGGTTTCTGCTACAGTGACTAGAGTTGGGTACCAAGTCTAGAGAACCTATGGGAACACAGGACTAATATTCCAATTCTACCACAGTCTTTAAATAAACAAAACATTTTTGGTTCCTAGTTTTGATACCCAGGCCACTGAACGGAAGACGAAGTCCCTGAACACCAACAAAGACAAATATTTAAGAGTGTGTGCATATGTGCGACGGCAATGGAAAGTGTGGCATGACTTTAATTTAAAAAATAATAATAATCAGTCAGCTCAGTACAGCACTTGCAGTAAGGAGGGTACACAATCAACATGATAAACACCTCTGGATTAGCAGCGTGGGAGAAACAGTGTCTTTCCTGCTCTGCACCGGTTTTGTGCTTAGGTAGGTACTCCCAACAGAAAGTTTTTAGTGCATGGGGAACCATCTGGTAGAGCACAGCTGGAAGAGCAAGTCCTTTTATAATTGAGATACCTGCGTTGTTTCCTACCTACGTCTTGATTGAATAAAAAAATACTTTATATCCAGATCTGACTGGGTTTTGAATAATTTTGGGGGTAATTTTATTCAGTGTTTAAGATAAGAAATACCTACAACCATATTTGGAAAACCATTCAAATGCACAACTTTCCCCCTCCACACCTTCCTTCTCAGCACAACCTTCTCGCTGTCAGTACAGCCCTGACACAAAAAACATTATGCAGCTGTCTGTGGAGGAAAGCTCACTCTCCTGGGCAGCGACAGGAGAATCATGCAGCTGGCAGTGGTTTAGCTCCAGTTAGTCAACTGGATTTTTCAGTCACAAACACACCTTCCTTACATTTGACAGCATTTATAAATAAAATAAACTTACAGGTAACAACAGCATTGTGGTCGCCACCTTCCATGTTGGTACAGAAGTTTTTTTTTAAAAAAATCCGTTTGTTCGAAAACCCTGACTTGAATTCCCCCAAAGGAAACAGTCTTCAGTAAAGTCCCCATAAATTAACTTCAGCCCGTCCTCTGTGATTCTCTAGTCCTTCATGCATTTTTGACCATCTTCGGACATATCAGCTCCCCTTTTTAGTTACCGCTGTGAATTTAGTTTGAGTTTGAATATGGGATATTCACGCTCGGCAGCTTCTGCGGTGACTGCCTCATGTTTGAGCCAATACAGGAAAGCTGATCTGGGGCTGCCATCTGCTCGCTGCTCTGCCTTCTTCCTCTCAAGTCAGACATGCTAGCGAGACACACGGCTGGTGCACTAGCTGGGGGGAAGGGTAGGGTAGGGGAAAATCTGCTTGCTTGATCTTTTCTGATCTGACCATTTTTGAGCAAATTGACAAAGCTGACCGCTCCTGAGAAGGTCCTTTGGTATTCAGTTTTGACATTCACTCTGCCTCTTCAGTGCACAACAGTTCATATTATACCCCACAAAACCTCAGAAAAATGAAATTGGCTGTCATGGCCCCTTTACCAAACAAGTATTAAAGTCTTAGCAATAGGCATCTTTGAAATTATATTGCATAAACAGAATACCCTTGTTTCACAACAGGAAGCTGATTACAGTCCTTAGTTCACAGGCTCTGCATCAGTTTGCATTGTTTGAAGGAAGTGGAAACAGAAACTGGAAGCTTCATTAATCCTGAGTAACATGTCATGCTGGGTGTAACAAGAAACTTTGTCAACTTAGCTGATGAACTCTCATCTAGCACAGCCTTTATCTGTTTTTCTGTGTCCATGTGAGCTGCATGATCTATGAAACCGTTGTCATAAACAGAAACACACATGCTAGCCCTGAACATGGTGCACTCTGCCTCCCGAATGTCCCAAATGGGATAGTAAGAGGGACATTCATTTTACTGTTCATTTGTAAAGCTACACTTGCGGTTTCACTTCTTGTAAACCACCCACATGGCAACACCTCGGGGACAACGTTAAATAAAAGAAAGGCTGTGATGCTATTTTATGCATCACACCAGTCAATTTAGGTACATTCCCACTGGTACCAGGAAAAACAATGACAAACATAAATTTTCATTGGTAGATTGGTTGGTAGATTTCAAATTCCCAATGGGCAGGAATCAGGGATGTACAATCACAAAACATGAACATTTGAAATAAATTCCTAAAAATTTCACAGGTTTATGCAAAAGTAGCTTCAACATAAATAACTGAGCAAAACTGATGATGAAAGATTTATTGTGTTAGCTTTTCAAAGTAAAGCTCAGACATTTAATCATTACAAATTTAGGTTCCATATTCATAATGGGCTTTCAACACCAACAGAACCATCAACATTTTTTGCAGTATATTTTCTAGGTTTCAGTAATCTTGTTTTCTATCCCTGTCGGTTTTTACCATCATAAGGTCATGGAAAATGATGTTAATCAATCCTGAGGAAATTTTACTGTTTTAATATCAAGAAATAAGTTGTACAATTAAGGTTTTATCATGGATCTACATTTAGTAATAAATCGCAGGAAATCAATCTCTAATTGTTTTTCAGGAAGACATTGAGGCAGTGTTCATTTTTATCATGCTCCACCATATCTCTGCAAATTACAGTAAGAACACTCTGGGCCTTTTTCCCTAAAGACTCATAAATGTTTAAATAGGAAAGCCCTTATCGCAGCAAAAAGGAATAAACTGATAACGAACACTTGTGAAAAACAAAGCAAAAAAAAAAAAAAAGGAAACATCGCAGCTCTGTTACTTTTCATTTTGACATACCATTAGTGAGTTGTTTTGTTTAAACTTGTTTTACTTTGGTGGGTCATTTTTGTCTTCTTGATACCAGACATGTCAGTACCGACACTTGTCGTGTTTCAGCTGACAGCAGACTACACCAAAGCCGGCTGACAGGCAGCATGAGAGACTGGAAACAATGCCCACAGGACTGTAGATGTGCAACTATAAAAAAATAAAATCAAGTAAAACACTCCACTAGCTTTATATCCGGCTTGTACTAGACAGCCTGTAAACCACTAAGTGCTGTCTTGTATTCATTAGTGGCCCATTCTGTAGTCTCGAGTTGGCAGCCGGACCAGACTATGAGGATGGCAAGTGACAGGTTGGTGACAAGGCCTTCATCACCATCACCGGGCGCGGAGAGTATGAGTCGCGTCACGTCCCAATCCGCTCAGTGAGTGCTGCGCAGCCCAGATCTGTCCTAGCCGTCTCAGTGCTTCTCAGCTGTGACTGGGTAGCGAATCCAGAGCCAGACATGATAAATATTCCATCTGCTGAGAGGCCGTTTCCCTCCCCTGATCCCTTGCAGAATGAGCCATGAAAAGAGCAGCCTGTCTTCTGTCTGTCTCCATGCGTGTGTGTTTTCCTCAGAGCCTTGTCACTCCGTCTCTGTCTTTGGGTTTGTCAGTGCATCTCTGCTTTCTGCTCTTGTAGACTCTGTCTGTCCTCTCTTCATCCTCTCTGTCTGTCTTCCTGTTGGCCCCCATGTCTGTCTGTTTCTGTTTGTTTTAAAAAAAAAGAGAAATAAATCACCCCACTCTGCTGCTTCCCAAACAACATATTACAGTCTGGTTTAATGCCTGCCTCTACAGACTATCCCTGCATGACACAGTCCTCACTGATATGAAAATGGCTGGTGTAACTGAATATCGGTATTCCTCTTTGAAGTGAAGAAGAAATCTTTTCTGACATATTACTTCACTCTTACTTCTGATCACTCTGGTACCTCATTGCGGATCATCATTTGAGGGACAAACACATATTTAACAAATCCATACTCATAATTGTTGCTTTGACCCTTGAGGTCTCTCCTGTTGAAAGCTCTTGATGTTGTTGTTTGAGGAATGTATGGTTTTCTATCTGATTAAAACTCAATAGCAGTCACTATTAGCAGTGTGTGTAGGTAAATCCATCAGTTAAACTTGAATTATTTCTTAATGTTGTAAGATAAATTTGCATGCCTTAGACACTTTTTTATATAAGGTGTGGCATGCATTTGTATTCAGCCACACTGAGCTGATATTTGTTAGTCTTGTCACAGATTCTTTGTTTTATTTGGGCCCAGATTTTGACCACTCGCGCTGAAAAAACGGATCATATAATGTAGCAATTACATCTGGCTTAAGTGAGTGGGGCTGGTGTTGTGCCTGTCAGACCGCGTGCAGTTCCATGCAACTGTGCCTGTGTAGTTCTGGCCAAGGTAGACCACTGGTCTATAAAGTCTATGAACAGTACGCAATTTCCGGGAAACACTCAGCTTAATAAATAATCAATAAAACATTGTACACTGTGTACTTACCCATGGTAGGAGCTCAGAAGTACAGAAAACAGATAAGAAAGTGAAACAGCAATCTTCTTTGAGCTTGTTCGAGCAGCTACTGCAGCTTTATGTTTACTCCCCAGTTGTTTATGCCAACATGCTTTACAGTACATACTCTTATGTGAGTACTTGATATCACGAGTCCGGTGGTATGTAGAGGGAGCCTGTATACAGTCAGAATGTCAGAAGAAAAATCTGTACAGAGAGGTTCGGACGCAAGCAGTGGGTCTCAGCCATAATTTCAAAATAAGCTTTGATCTAAATCATGGTAGCACTGGCTGTATATACTTGGTGTATCACCTGTTAAATGTTAAAGCTTCACTAGTCACAAAGTCTTTTACAGCTTCTTATCTCCTTGGACCAGTGTCCTTTTCCTTGCTGAAGAAAAACATCTCTGCAGTATGATGCTGCCATATTTCACAGTGGGGATGGTGTGTTCAGAGTGAATCTATTGTAGTGTTCATCAACACAACATTTTGGATCAAGACTGAGAAATATTATTTTCTGGTCTCATCTAACCAGAGGACATTCCCCCACATGTCTGCTTTGTACCCTTCATGGATTGTGCCAAATTGCAAATGGAACTTCTTATAACTTTCCCTCAACACTTTTCCATAATTGTGAGATTTGTGGCACGTACAACTAATAGGTAGCCTGTCAACAGATTCTTCCAACCACGTTGCAGATCTCTGTTGCTCTTCCAGAGTTACCATAGGTCTCTTAGCTTCCTCAGTGATTAATGCACTCTTTGTTTAAGTGGATGCCCACTTCTCAGTAGTTTTGCAGCTAAGCCATACTCTTTCCATTGTTTCAGTGATAGATTGAATAGTGCTACATGAGACGTTCAAAGCTCTGATATTGTGTTTTTATATATATAATCTAACTATGCTTTAAAAATATCTACAACTTTCTCCCTGGCCTTTCTGTCCTGTTCCTTGGTCTTCTTGATGCTGTTTGTTCACTTAAGTCATATAACAAACCTCCAAAGCCTTCAGAGAACAAATCTTTTTGCCATGAGATTAAATGACACACAGATGGGCTCTTTCAATTGGGGGACTTTTGGGTATAATTGTTTGCAATGTCATATGACAGGGTTATATGGTGTCAGAGTAAATGAGCCGGAATATACAGATTATGTAGATTACACACTTTTAAAATTGTTATTTGACTTTGTTATTTCCTCTTAACTTACACATTTTTCCTTGGTCTATCAAATACATTTCTAATTAAACACATTTGAGTTTGTGTATTTGAAGCGTATGGAGTTTGAAAGTACATGGGGGCGATACTTCTTTTGCTGGGCATTAAAGTTTTGGTTAAAGGCCAGTAGAGCGAGCAGGAAGATCTGCAGGGGGAACGAACCACAAATAGCCTAACTAAAAATAATTAGCTTAGTTTAATCATTCAGCACTAGCAAGAAGGAGATGGTGTACTCCTTTAAAATAGTGCGACTGGGTGGATGACCTTCGGTACTCTGTTTAAATCCTCAATTTGACATGGAGCTTGAGCCTCATTAGTAAAATCGGTTGAAACTGTAATAATTTTCAGGGCTCACAATAAGTCCTCAGAAGGAATTGGCAGTTGAACCCGCCTTAACTCTCATGTGTTTTATTTACTTGAGAGTCGAGTGTGAAATATGTTACAAAGTGGCTCTTGTTAAGGAGAGATTTAGCTCACTGAGCTGCAGAGATGACACAAACTGATCCAATGGGCCAGGCGGAACAAATTAAGTGTTTCAACAATCTTTGAGGTTAACTGGGTTTCACTTTAATTGTTTTACTGCTACAAGAAATTCTCTCCTTTACGTCTTAGGAAGCAATAGAAAAACTCTTTGTTGTAAAACAAGACAAAGACATTGTTTAAAGGGGACATATGATGTAATATCCTTTTTTTTAGCCCTTAAATAATTTATTTTGTGTACTTTAGGTTTCCAGGAGTGCAGAAAAGTTGGATTTAGTTTCTCCAAGTGCTGTGTAGATATCTTTATATTCTGTCTGGGTCATATTTTTCTATCCATTCTGTTTCCTCTATTCCCTTTATGTTTTTTGAACGTCACTGTATTTGCTGTTAAACTGCTAAACAAGGGTTATTAACTTGCAGCTAACATATTTTGCAAATGCGGTATTTTTATTTCTTGCTGCCATCTTTTAGTCCAAACTGAATGATGCTGAAGCTACAAGTGGATAAGTGAAAATATTTGGTTTCTTCCAGAAGAGCCCCCATTTTGTCACAACCTGGCTTAGGGATTATTACAAAAAAGAGGGAAAGGACACAAAAAAATATTTTAAGTATTTATTTAAAGAAAATAAAAACAGTAAAGTCAGTCCTGTCAGTCCTGTCAGTGTAAATGGGTGGAAAATGTTTAATGTTGATTGTTAAACTAAGCAAATCAAACTATATCAAACCAACCAACTCCAGTTAGCTTGCCTGCTGCACTCCAGCCAATGGATCCATTCCTGCAACAGCTCAAACAAACATCACGTGACAGGGCCGTCACAGGTGTATTAACCAACACAATACATTACACTGTGCCCCCCCCCCCCCCCGCATCATACAAAAATGGCAAATGGGGTGAAGTGTAATGCTTTGTGACCTGGAGGGGGGCGGGGTGTGAAGTGCCTCCTTTAGATTTAAAGAGATAGACACACCTCAAAACAGGGGTAAAAGTGGAGCTGTGGGGCAAGAATAACAAGGAATTCAGACCAGAGCATTGCAGTTCCACTTGATACAAACTAAAACTGAATGACTGTGAATGCGAAAAGGAAAATTTTAAAAGCATCAAATGTCCCCTTCAATATCTGCAGTCAAGATTCTAAGATAGGTAGTGATTGTGTGTGTTAACTTGTAACTTCAAACATGTATTTTAGAAATCTGAGACTTCACTGAATGAATGTTGTTATGTGATGTTCAAACAAACAACATATATCTTGTCAAAGGGTAGTCTGGCCTGCAAAACGTTACCTACTTGATGTCAGCGTGTGGCTTCCTTTAATGAATTTTAAGCAAATATTATGAGCCTCACATATAAAGATAGGCACTTCAAGCTTGATAACCTGCATGCACAGTATGTACAAATAAGCTTAGAAACAGATTCTTCCCAAGAGCTGTGAGGGCAATCGCCCCCTGATGGGAGACTGCAGTCTAACGCTTTAAAATAACCTCCACTGTTACTAGCCCATCATACGTTACACCCTACTACCTCATTATTTGTTATCTGTGACTCTCCTGAACGCTAAAAAAATTTAACCCTTGTTCATTGCCTGTTTTTGTAAGTCAGTTTTTGCCTCATTATGTGTAATGTAAACCGGAGTGGCCAAAGAGAAATTTTGCCGCGATAACACACGGTGACAAATAAGATATTCTTGATTCTCTTGATTCTTGAGTCTTTCAGTTTCTTATGTTGAAGTAAATAACTCTGTTGTTTTGACAGTCAGTTTACAACAGGCGTGTCCAAAGTGCGGCTCGGGGGCCATTTGCGGCCCCTGTACTGATTTTGTGTGGCCCCCCAACTGCATTTCAAGAATGATGATGCCGACCAGCACTGGTGGCTAGTGCAGATAAAAACATTTTATTTTTAATTAGGGCAAAATTATTACAGTAAGTTAATATCTTAAATTTAAATGTTGAATTTAATGTTAGGTACAGCACACACAGGTTAAAAAAAACACTTTTTTCTTGGTTATGTTAGTTATTTTTATTCACTTTTTGGCCCTCGAGTGCGTTTGACTTGACAATATCGGCCCATGAGCTAAAAAGTTTGGACACCCCTGGTTTACAAGGACCTCTTGTGGTCCTTACTAACTCCAGTTTAACATGGCTTATTCAGAATAAATTAATTCAGAAGCAAACTTACACTAAGGCGACACGCAAACAAGGGAGTCAAACAAACTGGTGAGCAACAGAAAGGGAATAAATAGCACAGGTGGACAATCACACAGGTTGATCACATTAGGGGGGATGGAGAGCAGACACAGGAAGATAGACAGATCCGGCAGGTGGCTGTGACAACAGGTTTCTAGGAATACCTTCTTTCACCTCTGGAATATTGCCAGAAATAGAAGTCTGCACAGGAGTGACAGATAAAATTAGCCCATGCTTTTGTGGCTTCTAAACTGGACTATTGTAATTTTTTACCTTATAAGGAAGTCTACGAAATGCAGTTGAAAGCCTTCCACTGAACCAAAATGCTGCAGTAAGAGGTTTGAAGAAAATTAAAAAGATATTCTATCCTATTTTAGCTTCCCTCTATTGGCTCCCTGTTAAATCAAGAATATAATTTAAATGTATCCTTCACATATTTAAAACCCTTAATCAATTTCCATCATACATCAGAGGTCTGATTGCTCCATATGTTCCTAACAGAGCACTTCTCTCTCAGAATGCAGGTCTACTGGTGGTTCCTAGAGTCTCTAAAAGTAGAATTGGAGGCAGATATTTTAGTTATCAGGCTCCTCTCCTGTGGAACCAACTCAGTGTTAGTTTGTGAGACACCCTGCCCACCTCTAAGACCAGGCTTAAACATTTACTTTTAGACAAGCTTATAGTTAGAGTGGGTTAGGTAATCCTGGGCTGTCTCTGTAGTTATGCTGCTATAGGCTTAGGTTAAAGGAGGAAATAACACCCACTTTCCTTCACTCTGCTACATTCTCCTACTACTCACCAATTTTGCATTATTTGCTGGTATTTCAACTTTTTTGTTATGTGTTTTTTTTATTTATAGTGGCTACATCTGGCTTGTTGTTGTGCTTAGCTAAGACACCATCCTGAGGGGAGCCATCAGCTAAGTTACTGCTGCCAACAACTTCATGTTCTCCTTCTAAAGATTCTTCATCAATGACTTGAAACTGATTTGGAGTTTATCTGCTTTGCTATGTTTCTCTCTCAGGTGAAGCCATTAAAGAAGCTAGTACAGCCAATAACTTTTCTGTAACAAAAAAGTACTTCTAGCTTGGTGCTTCTTTGTTTTTGTGTATATGCTCTGTCTTCTCTAACCCCCAGTTGATCGCTCCCGATGATCGTTCAAACATGAGCCTAGTTCTGCTGAAGGTTTCATTCTGTTAAGGGGGAGTTTCCCTTTCTGCTGTCGCTACATGCATGCTCAGTAGGGATTGCTACAAAGTCAGCAACACAATGTATATGGTTGTCCACTGTTGCTACGTGTTCACCCAGAAGGAGTGAATGCTTCAAGTCAGTGACTTGATGCATTCTGATGGGTTTCCTAAGATAGAAAACTTTTCAACCACATTTTACTATTAAACTGACCGTGACTACTCTGTTTGATAGGATACATTTGAATCTATGTACCTGTCAAGGAATCTGTATGATTCAATTGAAACTACCACCATGTTTGAATAATTTATTCGGAATGGTTTGGAGGAGACCACTTTAGAATTAGAAAATTCTTGAAAACCACAATAAAGAAAATCCTGTACTCAAACATTCACTGCTAATTACAGTTTTTTCTGCATGGAAGAATGTACATGAGTCACAGTGACACTTATTTCCACCAATGCGCAAAAACTAAGCTTCTAACAACATCACAAATCCTGTTCATAGGTCTGTAAAATACTTACATAAGTTCTTATCCAGTTTTGCGACTGGAGTTGTTTTTTTAGATGGCAGACATCCACTTTGTTCTAGATGCCCCTTTGAAGCTTAATGTCAGTTGAGACATTTGCATGATAGTTATTCTGAACTATTACAAATTTTGAAAGCATAATGTATTTTTTTAACTAGTCTCAAAGCAAATCATACGCTTTGTCTCTGAAGAACTCCAATGCTGACTGCACGTCAGCATGAATCACTATCTCTGTCCATTTTATCTAAGCCATTGCAAGGTTGAAGTGTATGTTTGACAAAACAGTTCAGTTCTGTTTATTTGTTTAGAGATAATTCACAAGGGATGTCACTGAGCTGAATTGAATTAAGTCAGTATCTCTATCGTTGTACAGTTGAAATTAAGCATTGTAAGAGTTCATATGAAAGTTTCATAGACAGAACCGTTGGGATATCTTTCTGATCAGATGATTGTAGGTCAGGAAAGGCCTAATAAATTGCTGCAATTTCTGGGGAAAGCATAAAGTATCTTCCACACACTGGAGATAAAAGCTATGCTTTCTGTGGTGTTGTGTGATATCAATTTATTTCCACACACTAACCCTACCTGGTTTACTAGCTCAAGTGAAGTGATTTTTCAACACACTTGATAAAATTATTACATTTTTGCAATATAATTATTTGAAGAGAATCAATTTAAGCTGAGCAGTTTCAACTTTCCCAAGCTGGCACACAATTTTGAAGAGCAGCGCTGCAGACGTACACTGGCTCCCCATATCTCAGAGAATAGACTTCTGTTAGTCTATAAATCCCTGAATGGTTAGCACCTAAATTCATCACAAACTTGTTATCAATGTATCAACCCTCCAGACCACTCAGGTCTTCTGGCTCCAGCCTACTCTGCATACCTAGAACCAGAACCAAACACGGAGAAGCAGCATTTAGTTCCTATGCTCCACTGATCTGGAATAAACTTCCAGAAAACTGTAAAAGTGCTGAAAGCCTGAGTTCTTTTATATCAAGATTAAAAACACATTTATTTAGGATTTCCTTTGACTGTTCTAGTTAAACTTTTTTACTGAAACATCATTTGTTCAACTTTGTAGTCAAACTGTTTTTAATATTTGCTTTTAGTTTCAATTTTCCCATGTTTTATTTTGTTTCTACATTTTAATCCAACTTGCCTTTATTCTGTTTTATTTTCCTATATTTTAATCATGTAAAGCACTTTTCATTGTCTTTGTACTGAAATGTGCTATATAAATACATTGTCTTGCCTTTACAGCCATCTTTGAGTGAAAAGATACAAGCGAAACCATTCAATGGAGGTATTAAATGTTATTGTATTTTAATCATTAGTGTTTTAAAAAACTTAAGCAAATCATTTTTATTGAGAGTTTTTATTTATGAATGGGAGGTACCTCTCCATGACTATGTTTAGGGATTTGTATTTGGTACGTAATTAAATTAATTTATTCTAGCTATGTGCTTTCTGCCTTATAGGTGTTCATTTGTTTGGTAGCTTAAAGGTTGCTAAAAAGAAAATTCCAGTTTATATCAGTTCAATGAACAAAAAAAATCTTATTTAGTTTGCTCTTGAGGCTGATGGACAGGAAAATGATAATGAAATGTAAAATCGCAATGTAACCTTGGGCAAGCATTTTAACAGACACTCTGATGTGGAATTTAAAAAGGCCAGTGAAGCTCCTGTATCTGCACAATCAAAGTATTAAACATGCCATACGTACAGGGGTGGACCCCTCCATTTCATAAATTAAAAGGTTGGGCAAAATATGATAAAAATTACATAGATAAGCCTGTACAATATATATCAATTATTTTGTTACTGCAATACAAATATTTCAGTTTTTCATAGATGGTTTTTCAAGATTTGTTTACCATTTCATTATGAGCTTTACAAACAAATAAGATATTCACCCTATTGGATGGAGTCTCGCCGTAGTGACCAACCACACCTGAAGCAGACTACAGCGGCCATCATTGTGAGCATCACAGTGAGAGTTAAAAGGTACATACTTCCATTATGGATAATAAAACTTGTAGCAAGTTATGTCTTGTCTATTGTTTTCTTGTAAAAGAAACCAACATTTTCAACTTATCTTTTTTATCAAAATGGCTGGTGATGTGTCTACTACTAATTGGATTAGCATTGATTAAGGAAATTAAAAGATTTTCATACTGTTACTGATTACATTTTATTATTACCTGATCATAATATTTAGTATTTTATTATGTTTATATTATTTTTTTAGAAAGAGGGCTATGCCTTAAAAATAGTTTTTTGCATTTTTAAAAATGCAATTAAGTGATTTTGTTGCCATCAATAAAAAAATTTTTGTAAACCACTTTTGTATCTTGACAAACTCAACAGGAATCTCCTTTGTCTCTGTATAATATCTAGCTTTTGTTCTAATAAGTAAAGAAATCTCTTTATTTCATACAGCCTTCATTGACACACCACACCCTGGTAAATATTTACATGAAACAAACCGTAATACATACGCACTCCCTTAAAGCACACCCAGCCTTTAACCAGTGAGGACTTGTGAACAATATTGAAGTTGCTCAACATTCAGGAGGACAAAATACATATTTGAAAAAATGTATGGTAAACAAGGCACTCCGTCTACATCTAGCACCATCCTTGTTAGGACTTATTACCAGTTTACACAGAATTATTTGAATATTAAGAGATGAGAAGCTATTTATTTTTATTTTTTTCCATCAGACCCCACACTGAACTCCACATGGAGACATCAACATGCATGAGTGGCTCGCTCAATTTTCAGCTGGAGGAGAGCGAATCCTTAATGCACTCAGTGCCGCTGGGATGCCTGTAAGTTAGATTGCCTCGGAGTCGGTTACAAGACAACAAAGGGTTTTTCTTACAAGATTGCGTGTTTAATTATTGAAACATGACAAATCAGAGTTCTTTGGTGGCCCACCAGCTCTGCTTCCACCATCACGGACAGCAGGGAGATGTTATTTAACTATAAATACAATGTGACACTCGATTTTGTCGGAGTTTATGTGGAGTTGTGAGAAATATTTTAAAAATTAAATCCCCCTCCCAAAACCCCCCCCCCAAAAAAAAACAAAACATCCATTATACCCATGTCTCTATTTCTCTTCAAATATCTGTTTTATATCTTTGAGATGGTTGGTGGCAAAATAGGTGCAGGTGTTCTTCTGTCTTAGTGTTATCTCTCATAAAAAGTTTTACTTCTGTATTTTAAATCCAGCCAGAGATCCTTTATTCTATAACAACAAAGTTTTTGTCTCTTTTGGGAGTTCCAAGCATAAGCCACTATACAAAATACTTTATAATAAAGACAAAGCCATAAAACGTGCTGCACTCCTACAAGATATCAATCAGACGCCGACCCCGTTCATCCGTATTAATTATCTTGCTTTTAAGAAGAATTCTTTGAGTGTTCCTTGATTTCATAAACAAAATTAGAGCGTTGAACTGGATGAGAGCTTTTCTCGCTCTCTTTTGAAGATATTTTTAAATTAGCACTTTTGTTTCTTAAATATTGTTTTAAACTTCGATCTAATTTCTGAGATTCTGAGGTATGCTTGATTGAACAAGTTTCACAACTCGCAAGCCTTGAGCAGGATACTAAACCCCACATGTGTGCTCACTGTTGTGTGACTGCGGATATGACAGGGAAAGAAATGTTGAGACCAAACAATAAGAGATTATTTAAAATGGTAGGTAAAACAGTAAATAAAACCATTGATTATACATTATTGTACAGTAAAATAAAATGCAATTGTGCTTGTGCTGCACAGTGGAGCAGTTGGCAGCACTGTTGCTTTGCAGCAAAAAGGTCCTGGGGTCTTTCTGCATGGAGTTTGCATGTTCTCGTTGTGCATGCACGTGTTCTCTCTGGGTACTCCAGCTTCCTACCACTACCTAAAAACATGGCTGTTAGGTTGATTGGTTTCTCAAAATTGCCTATAGGTACGAGTGTTCGTGTGTGTGTGCATGGTTGTTTGTCCTGCGTGTGCCTTATAATGACCTGTCCAGAGAGTACTCCACCCCTTGCTTAGATACCCCTGAAGGTAGGCAACATCCCTCAAAAAATTTCAAATGGCACTGGTAATTCCAAACAGTAATTCTCAACAATAAATTCTCTACTGGGACCACACTGAAATGGTTCCGGTCATATCTCACAGGCAGGACTGAACATGTGGCACTAGGACAATCCTAATCACTACCCCATACAGTCAGCTGCAGAGTTCCACAAAGGTCGGTCCTCGGGCCGATTCTTTTCACCACCTATATGCTCCCACTTGGTCAAATCATCCATGAACATAAGGTTTCATTTCACAGATGGCACACAGTTATACATAAAAATGGACTCTGCACTCCCATCAGTTCTGCCACCTCCACTTCAGGATTGCCTGGAGGCAATAAAGGCATGGATGGCTGACAACTTTCTTCAGCTGAACAGTATCAAAACAGAAGCAACCCTCATTCGCAGCCCACATCAAACCCAGTCATTCTCCCTTAGCAGTATCCCTATTTTTGGTTACCCCGTCATCTTCTGTCACAAATCTTGGAGTCATACTGGACTCGCAGGTCACATTTCACACCCACATCCGCCACCTGTGCAAGGTCTCCTTCCTCCACCTCAAAAACATCACCAAACTCCGCCCCTCCCTCTTCCTACCAGATGCAAAGAAGTTAGTCCACACCTTTGTCTCCTCCAGGTTGAACTTCTGCAATGCCCTCTTCGTCGGGATCCCTGACAAAAGCCTGCAAAAACTCCAGCACATTCAGCACTGTGCTGCCAGGGTCCTGACGAGGAGGCGCACGTATGACCATATCACCTCTGTGCTCAAAGCCCTCCACTGGCTACCCATTCAACACAGAATTCACTATAAACTCTGCATCCTCACTTACCAGTGCATACATACATGGAACTTCCCCTGCCTACCTCAGCTAGTTACTCAGCCCACACACTGCCTCACGAAACCTTCGCCCCACCACCTCCTCATACTGCCTTCACCAACCCAGGACCAAACTCTCCTCTTTGGGAGACAGGGCCTTCCAGGCAGTTGTCCCAGAGACCCTGCGAGCCCCACAGAGTTTGGAGGTCTTTAAAAAAGGCCTTAAGACGTTCTTGTTTAAAGGAGCCTTTTAGAAACTTTATTATGATTTTATTTGTATTTGGTTAATGGTGATTGTAAAACACTGTTTTTAATTTTTGTATTATCCAGGGGGTTGTTTTTTAGCCCTCTGCTGTGTAGCACTTTGAGATTTTTTTTAAATGTAAAGTGTATTATAAATAAAATGTACTATTATTATTAGTAGTAGTAGTATTAGTAGTATTAGTATTAGTATTATTATTCCCCCACAAGACCCTTCATGGATAAGTGGGTAAAGACATTGGATGGATGGATGTAAAGTACTTTTAAAAATGTGGTAGAAGATAATCCAAGTACCAAATATTATAAAGGGGATGTTATCACATATTCCATCGCATTTATGAAGTTGCATACTTGCAAACAAATAAATAAAACAATTTCATTACTAGAGTAAAATGCATAGATATACCTAATGTATTTGCAGATATTTTCTTCAATTGGTAGTTTGCTATTCTAATGGCAATGTGTAGGGAGGTGCTGATTAGTCATAACAATGTCAGACTTGTAGATCAGTAAGTCCAACAGGTTCTTCTGTTAATATACCCTCATAGATTGTCTGATAGACTCTTGTTTACTTTGAAGCAAAATTTGAGAGAATAGTGGTACATATGATGTTTTACCACAGATGGTAAAAACACTTTTCTGTTCAATGAGCATTCAAGCTATACAGACTAGAAACTGACAACAAATCACTTTCTGGATATATCATCTGAGACGAAGTTGAGTCGGTTTTCATAAAAAGAAATGCAAGTTGTTTAGCATAAATCGTACTTTCTAACCAGATCTCATATATTCATGCAGTGGGAGCACATCTAAATCATATCGTCTGGATGATGCAGAGCTGACAGGATGTCTCTAAGGCAGACGAGGAATGGAGTTTAATTTCTGTTTGTTAAAAAAGTCCCTCAGTTGTACAGAAATGGCAAAAAAGCTTAAACAGATAAACAAAAAAAGTCTCGGACCTACACATTTTCCCATGCTTTTGTTTAACTTGTACAATGTATTTATTACCGAGAGATCCAAAAACTGCTCTCAGCACTTGTTAATCACTGCTTAAACACAACCAATTTTACACCTCCAATAAATACCTAAAGCTCCAGTTCAGACATCTCAAAATGTTTTGCTTTTAAAGTCAACTTAGAAGCCAAACAGCAATTTAGATGTGGTTTAGATGCCTTTTCAAGCATATAATACTTACAGTCTATTTTACACCAGCTGCGTTCTGACGCACGCTCTGTTATGCTCCCTTGGCTCCCAAAGCTAGGGACATAAACACCTTTCAGAGTCTTTACAGACTTTTAAAAAGTCTTTGGAGTACGCACTTACATGCTGGTTTCAGTAGATTACTGTGTGATGACTGAAAAACTTGGGAACACATACTTAACCACTATGGCTGATGACGGATCACAGTTGCACTACAGGAACCGTAGGGAGACAGTTTCAAAGGAAGATACGTGTTTGTTGTTTTCCAACCGGCAAAACAACTTGAAGAAGAAGAAGAAGACAAACAAACATATCATTAACACGTACTTATTATTTATTCATTAGTTACTGATTGTTTTATTAATTATTTTGGCCAGCTTCTATATTTATACCATGGATTTTCCGGCTTCAGCCAAAAATGAGAATCACACATTATATTAGAAAATTAACCTTTGCAATTAAATTCAAACTGCTAAATAATAAAAAATCTTACATAGAACTAACAGGCACAGTAACATTATGCAGACATTTAAAATGGTGCCAATTTAAAATCCATTTAACTGACTTGTTTCTTTCGTGTTTGGTCTTATTACGGAAAAGATTTGCATCCAATTATATATATTTTTTCTTAGCTTTATACGACAATAGTGGCTTGTTTTTTTGTACAGTGGGCTGACAGGAAAGGGGGTACTAGAGAGGGGGAGAGACATGCGGCAAAGGACCACAGGTCGAAGTCGAACCTGGGTCGGCCGCGTCGAGGACTAAGGCCTCCGTACATGGGTCGTGCACGCTAACCACTGCAGCACCGAAGCACACCCTCCATCCAAATTTTGATAAAAAAAATTTAACTTTTTTTTCTTGTTTTTTTCTCATCCATGTTCATTATAGCTTTCCTTCTAATTTTTTCTATCCATTGACCCTCCTTACTGTCAATATAAGTCTTTAAAAAGTGATCGACAAGCTACAATGTACTAGGATGTAACAGACGTGTTTTAAATTGTAGAAGTAATCTGTAGTTTCCACCAAAGAACGAAGCATTTAAGTCTTTACTCATTTTTACCCTGACAATATTTTTTTTCCCATATTTCACTGATACCATAGGCAGCCATCCATCAATTATCTTTAACCACTTAACCATGCAGGGCAGGCTATCTCCAGCAGTCACTGGGCAAGAGGCGGAGTACACCCTGGGCAGGTCGTCAGTCCATCACGGGGCAACATAGAGATACATAGGACAAACAACCATGCATGCCTAGAGGGCAATTTGGAGAGACTAATTAACCTAACAGCCATATTTGTTTGGAAGCTGGACTACCCGGAGAGAACCCACGCATTCACAGGGAGAACCCACACATGCAAGTCAGCAGAAAGGCTGAGATTTGACTTCTTTCTGGAAGGCAACAGCCCTATTAACTCTGTCGCTGTGCAGACCCCATCTGGAACCAAAATGATAAAAAGAGCTCGACATAAATGAAAAATATTTAAAACTGTACTGTAATATTTTCAACTAATTGCGCACAAGCTGGTTCTGAGTCTTCAGTCATAACAATGTGATATATGAACTCTTTTCCTGAAGAGCTCTGTGGTGGACAAGATAGGTGAATTTTTAATTTCCAAGGAGTAGTCATTGCTAACAAGCTTGTCTTTACCATTTTTCCTCAAAAGAAATTCCCATCGCTCGAATGAACCGTGGGGTGTGACTCTTTGGCAGCAGCTGGTGACAACTGTCATTGTTACCCCCTGCAGAGTTACATCTCCCCACCAAGCTGCAGGTGTTGACTAAAGGTACCATGGTGAGCTGAGCAGGTTCTTTCCCAGAGTAATCTTGGTTGTCTTCAGCAGAAAGGGACTGGGTAGGAAAGGGCATTTTCTTTAAGCAGGCAGATTGTTTCGCATTGAGGTCAGAAGTGCCTTTCTATCCTACCATGACAAATGTCTATTTTTGGAATTGGATGAATTATCCTGACAATTGAGCTTGAACTGTATCCTTTGGTCAGATAATAATTTAAGCTCCTTTTACATTGTTTCCTATATCTTGTCTTGTATGCTGGCATATTAAACAGGACACGCTACATGGGTCTAAACTTGAGGAAATGAAATGCATTTTATGAAGCCTCAAGATCTGGCATATGTTTGAAACACGCGTGTCACTTCTGATGCACTGCCATTCTGAATGGATAGTGAAACGTGTACAATTTTCAGCCATATCACATGATAAACTTTTTCTTTTATATTAAAGGATGAATTGACCACCTGGGAAGGGAATTTGGGCTGCACAGTGTCACAGTGGGTAGCGCTGTTGCCTTGCAGCAAGAAGGTCCTGGGTTCAAGTCCAACCCAGGATCTTTCTGCATGGAGTTTGCATGTTCTCCCTGTGCATGCGTGGGTTCTCTCCAGCTTCCTCCCACAGTCCAAAAACATGACTGTTAGGTTAATTGGTCTCTCTAAAAATTGTCCTTAGGTGTGTGTGAGTGTGTGCATGAATGGTTGTTTGTCTCTGTGTTGACCTGTGCAGGATGTACCCCGCCTCTCACCCATTGAAAATGCTGGAGATAGGCACCAGCACCCCTCGTGACCCCATGAGGGATAAAGCGTGCAAGAAAATGGATGGAAGGAAATTTCAATTCTCTATGACTGTCCCCATATAGTCAGATGACTATTCGCCTAATTGTTATTTTTTTTTTTTTTTACATATATTCTTTTTCTGGGGTTTTATAGAACTAGTGGCTCATTTAGTCAAAGTAGGCTGACAAGAAAGGGGGTTTGAGAGAGGGGGGAAGACCTGCTGTAAAGGACCTCACGCTGGAATCAAACCCGGGTCAGCTGTGTTGAGGACTAAGGGTTTCGCACATGGGCAATGCTCACTACCCCTGCACCATCGGAGCACGCCTCGATTACTTACCTAATTAGATAGTAAGTGATGCCTTAAGTTTCAATTTCAGTTTCAGGCATCTTACTTTTTGAGCTGATTGAACCCTCTGCACAGCATGTGAGATGCTGTGATGACATTAATGAGTCAGATCTGTGACATTTGATTCACAGTCACTTTCTTGGTGTACATGTGCAGTTTTCACAGGTGGAGATTTTCCGCGTAAATGGCTTATTTGGTGATCAAACTGTGTATGCTGCAATGTTAAATGTTTAGGAAGGTGATAGAGAAGCATTATTCTCAGACGGCATTGTGTCTTCCAGCGCCGTTGTATGAAAGGCAGGCATGGAGCAGTATAACATGGGTATAACATTGAATTAAAAAGGAACCTCATCTCCACTATTAAGTACAGTTTAGTATTTGTAATGCAGAGGGTCGGTTTCTTTTTGAAAGGCCGTGTGGACCCTTTTAGAGTGCTTGGCATCATGAATTAATTGTAGATTCTTTTGAAATGCTTATAAATAAAGGTCTTTCGGACTGCACCAGTAATTTGAAAACACATCTCCATTGATTCTTTTTAGATGAACAATGATTAAAAACATATTACATAAACACAGAAGTAGCTGAACCAAAATCAACCGTCATTCATTTTCATAGGACCACATTCCTGAAGAAAACGTCTGGGGTGAGCTGAAAAGAGGAGGGCACAAGTAAAGACCCAGGAGTCTGGATGACCTAGTGACAAGGACGAATAGAAGAACCCTCTCTCTGTAGGCTCCAGTCTTGTGAAATCCAAAAGAAAAACAGTGAATGCTTTCCTGACAACAGGGTACTATAAAGTGAGGGACAGTGAGGGTGTCCATAACTGTGGCACCTTTGATTTGTTAAAAATGTAATCCAAACATTGCATTTATCCCCCTCTGAATAAATAAAACATATGTAACTTAAGGATTTTTTTAAGATTACACCACGTTAATAGGGCTTAAAATAAATACATTTATTTTAAGCCCTATTATGCAATACATTTGGCTGGCATGATCATTTGAGCTATTTTCTTAAACTGTTAACAACCATCAAAAACAAATGACGTTTTTTTCCTCTAAACTGATAAATAAATCTACTTTTGAATAATTACCAAAATCCACAACAAAGCACTTGGGGAAAACAACTTTTCGAGCATAATTTTATACATCTGTGAGGGAGGCAGCCGAGCTACAGAGTGTCAGCTGTGTTTTCACACTGAAGAATAAGCAGGGTTCAGTAAAAGACTTCAAAGCGGCTTTTTCGTGGCACCGGAGCATTCCGTGGATAATAGACTTAAGAGAGAAGATTTATCAAACGGCACACTTGAGAACTTTAATGTGAGATGTGAATATGAGCGAGAAAGAGTCTGAGCACCTTTGGGGTGTATATGTGGGTTTGTGCAGCGTCTGTTCTGACAAGCGTTAGCCTTTTTTGGGCTTTAGTGTTACCGTCCGTACCAGTGTGTGTGCTTTCTAGGTGCAATTAAGACGGAGGGAGGTTTTTATGAAGGAAGTTTCGGTTCTAAATTTCTCAAGTCAATATGCTAATGAGCGGCCTGCACGCACACACAAAATCACTCTCCTCGCTCACGAGTCGTCCTCCTACAAACAGACTCTTAAGGTACCAATGGCTGCAGGGAGCAGCTTATTTTTTTTTTCCAACATTCTCCAGCTGATCTCAGCCAACATTGATGCTTATTTAATCATTTCTATGGGTACAAGGCCCTAATCCAATCCAGTGGCCGATCACTCACAGTGAACCATATTGAGAGAAAAAAATTAGCCATGCACTAATGCACTATCAAGCTGAAAACGTAAACATTGGATGTGAGTTAATGATTAGGAACGGATGGCTGGCTGGCTGCATTTAGCAGGATAATAACTTAACATATATCAATACTAAGGAGAGGGATTTTCCTATTACAATCTCACAGCTAGATCATTAATTGTTCAATGTTTATGAGAAATGTGCAATTTTAAAAACGTCACTGAGATGTAAATGAGGTAACTTTTTAATCAAGTATGGAATCTGTTGATGGAACCCAAAAGGAGCCATGACTAAAAAAATAAATAAATGAATTAAATAACAGGAAAATATACACATATCTAAATTGGAGACACATTAATGCATTCTTGTTTAAATCCTTTTAGTTTGTCTTTCCCGCTTCCTGCAAAATAAATAAATAAACTGGTTTACTGATATGATTTCATAGCATGGAAGAATTTCATTATGTGTGCCTTAGCTACAGTCTGGGTCCGACCGTTCCACTGTTCCAAAGAACACAAGGACATGGTCCGTGAACTCTCTGCTGATGTTAACACAAAGACAAACTGTGACAAACTGTGCGAGCAACGTGTGGGTATTGACCGCGGCAGCTTGCAGGCGAGAGATGAGGACAGTTGAGGTCGGATAGTGCGATGATACGTAAGGGCCATGGAGGAATAAGGCAAGCAAGTCACATTAATGTGGTAGTCCTTCAGACATGTTGATTTTAAAGATTTTCACTTAGAGATGCACAGATAGGAATTTTATAGCTGGTCTCAGATTTTTTTTGCAAAGCCCTGATGTGCTGATATTGATTTTTTCTGATTTTTCTGTAAGAACCACATTAATCAATTTTATTGGGAGCAGAGTTAATTTTGCACTGTTGCGTGAGATGGCAACTGTAAAACAGGGTTTTACTTGTATTCTAAAACTAAGGCAAATTTATCATACAGTTCATATTCTAGATTATCTTCAGCATGTTATATTAGTCCTCGTGTGTATCCCCTAGAAAACTTAGGTTATTAGCTTAAATCTGACATTTTCAAAAGGCTGCCAATGTTTCCAAAGGTCGAAAGAATCACAGCAACTTTGATGTAGTAATGTGTACAGCATCCTGTTCTTTGCTGAAAGTCTTGCCCTCTCCTGGCCTTAATGAACCACAAATGTCCAGATACTGCTTATGTACAGGGGTGTGAAAAAGTCATTACTCCCTTCCTGATATATATATATATATATATATATATATATATATATATATATATATATATATATATATATATATATATATATATATATATAGAGAGAGAGAGAGAGAGAGAGAGAGAGAGAGAGAAAGAGAGAGAGAGAGAGAGAGAGAGAGAGAGAGAGAGAGAGAGAGATACTGTATATAGGCATTTTTCTCACAATTAAGCATTTCAGAACATCAAACAAACTTAAATCTTAGCCAAAGACTACATAAGTAAACAGTGAAATTATGTAGTGAAGGTTTTTGCACTTAAGGGAGAACAAATACAAACCTATATGACCCTGTGTGCCCCCCCCCCCTCATAAAAACATAATTGTGGTTCATCACACATTGTCTAGCCACACCCAGCCCTGATTACTGCCACATCTGTTCTCATTCAAGAAATCACTTAAATAGGACCTGCCGGGCAAAGTCAAGTAAAGTACACCAAAGGATCCTCAAAAGCTACTCACAAGTATGACAAACATGAAATAAATAAGAAATCAGGAAGCACTTTTTTTCTTTTTTACAATACTATGATGTATTACTGATCTAAAAAAGTTTTTGAGTTCTCAACCATAGATTTTGTTCATCTTTATGCCTCAAGTTGCTGGCTGAAATCCTTATTGTTTAGGAAATGCTATGAGCCACATCTGATTTAGATGAACTGTTTTTGTATCTGTCTACTGTGCGTCTATGTACGTCGCTCAAAACATGCTTTGAGCTTCTTACAAACTTATTTGTTGGTGCAAACCTATTGCTGCTATTGAACATGTTTGCACACAATTAAAGACATTTTCAGATATGTTTGCACTATCATGCAGTGATTTAGCATACAGTGTATTTGTGCATAGTGCTTTGCAAAACGATCCACCCCCTTGGCTTTTTTCATGTCTTGGTTACCCACTACCACACAAGATTAATTTGTTTTTATTGTGAAGCAAACGACAAATAGCACAAAACAACAGAACCCTTCAGTGTGTATAACTGTACTACACCCCCTCCCCCCGAACTATAGTATACTCCTGAACTGGAGTATACTACAATGAACAGAGATTCTGTAAACTAAAATTCTATATTTGTGAAATCTCTGTTTTTGAAACAAAATGGGACACTAACACATTATTAATCTGGGACTATTTACATCAAATCCCTTCGGAAAGGAGGATAATTAAGCAGAACATTCTATATTCTATATATATATATATATATATATATATATATATATATATATATATATATATATATGTATGTGTGTGTGTGTGTGTGTGTATGTATGTATGTATGCATGTATGTATGTATGTATGTCCGTGTGTGTGTGTGTGCGTGTGTGTGTGTGTGCGCGTGTGTGTGTGTAGGGCAGCCTAATGATTTTTTACCAATACTTTTGTCTGCCATGTTAACAACATGTTAAATTATTGGCAATTTTATTAGAGAGGCTGTCTTTTTCGGTTCTAGGGATGTGGGACTGTGGTTCCCTCAGTAGGCCAGAAGAAGCAGGAGAAAGAAAACATAAGTGAATTATAACAGGTGAATGTTGCTGAGGGCAGTAATATGTTACATTAAATTAGCTCTCTGACTGACTGCCATCTGGATAGACAGAAATTGTTTTTGCTTCCCCAGAGCTAATGAATAGCTAGTCCAAAACCATACTACTACATTTCTCCCATATTGATTAAAAATATATTTTCTTTAAATTCCATAACAGTTCAAGCAAAGTGTATTTCACAAAAAACACATGAAATATACAGTTATGTTTCGTAGTGCCACAACAGGTAACAAGTTTGCGAAAATGCAATTTCAAAGCAATCCACATCAAACCAATGCAAGAATGGCCGGCAGTGATGTCCCACAGAAGCCTGTTGACTGATTACTTTTTCTGAATCTGCAGCGTGCAAAGGTTTGATGTTGTTACAGTAGCAGTAAAATGCTACACTCAAAACAATGTCACATTTACAAGCCTTTAACACTGATAAATGCATGGTTTAACAACCAACACCAGACAATTCAGTCTAAAAAATACCTGTAAAATATTTCAAAACAGACCAGTACTTTCAGAAATACCAATAATCCCAAAAGGAATCAGAAGTAACTCACTATGTTTCTTCAAAAGGTAATGTATGCCACATGTCCCTTAATCACCTGGTGCTCAAACATTGTCACACCAAGTGAGAGGTGATAGT